>CM066033.1:386565288-387815288 GCA_033557465.1 Ichthyophis bannanicus | reverse complement strand
TAAATCTCTCTTCTATTTGAGCACTGTCATAATATACTTAAAATATCATTACTATTGCCCTCGCTTGTTTTTCATTGTTGTGCTTCCAGCTGTTTTTCTCTTATATTCTTCCTCAGCTTGTGACTTCCTCGGTGGTAAACTTGCAGCTCTGTTTGGACTCAATCTTCCCAAGTATCAATATGCAATAGATGAACACCTCAGGACACAAAAAGAGGTAAAGGGATTCTCTGCTCGGGGCTTAACAGCAATGCAAAGAGAACAGTTTTACAATCACAGTCTTAGGGAGTGTGCATTCAATAATATGATTTATTTTATGCATCAAGTACAACCACGAGAAATCAGTAAAGATAATGATATAGTCACAACAACGATGCTTTGCAAATATGTAAAATATCTTATTTCCCTTCCTAAATCTATACTGATAATGAACTGTCAGCCTGGGATTAATGCTGTGTTGGAATGGAGTTCAGGTGTGTCCCAGAAATAATGCGCTTGGATTTGGTGACAAGTAGAGCTTGGGGAGATTTGTTTTTCTCCCTAGCTAATGTTTGTTGCACCGCTGGAATCTGGCCTGTAATTCCCCATGCCCCATGGCTAATAACGCTAGGGACCCGGCTTGCCTGGTCTTCGGCCTGTCAGGACTGGCTGCTAGTTGGCTGAGAGACTGGGCTTTGTCCTCTGATCACTGCAGGACGCGGAGGAATGTGAGCTAATACAATGGCGAATATGCTGTGCCGAGGCTGCTGGGATAGGCGGCAGCCTCACCCCCGAGAAACCTGAAACCTGACTGAGCCTCGGATAAGGTTACCAGATTTTTTGCAGGCAAATCTGGAACACTTGTTAATACGAAGCGGGATGGGAGACAGCAGCAAAGGCAGAAAGAAAGAATTTTGCTTTCAGTTTAATGACAGGAATGTGTCAGTATCATCTTTACATTTTGCACAGTATGGGGGTAATGCATCACTGTTTCTAGTTCTCTGTTGATTTTTCTGCTTAGAAGTGATATTATTGCGGTTATAGAATGGATGAGGGAGGATAATGACTCCTCTTCTTCCCCCCCCCCCCCCTAGAATATCACTTTAACAGAGAACTAGAAACAGTGATGCATTACGCACAGCTAGAACCGTCCCCATAAAACTTACCATTTGAGAAAAAAAAATCCCTCTCAATGCCAAGCATATTGAGAATGAATCAGGGTCAGACCCAGAGTTGATTCAAAGTGTTGGCATCCTAAGCAAATCTTAACCCCTATGTTCCCCCCGGCTGTCAGAATTTATTGTTTAGCTTTGAGTGCCCTACTCTCTGCTGACCCCCAGAAGCAATCAGCTAGGAATTAATACAGAAAAGTCATTTGGGATCAAGAGCAAATCCACCATGCCAATAGTAACTTTCAAAACTTACACAAGGACCCTATCTAGAAAAAGACAGCACCATAACTATTGCAGGGACTCAAAGGCACACATTGCATTGCATTTGCATCTGAATTCAAGAAGGTAAGGGACCAACACTGAAGATCTCTGAAGGAAACAAAGGGACTACAGTATTTGGTATGGAAGGGTGGACTGGATAAGCCAAATCATCTTTTGTCGCATTTCTATGTCCATCATCTGCCCTCCACTCGATAACCACTATCTGCTTTCCATCGTTCTCATCTATTGTTCTCTCTTGATTAGATTGTAAGCCTGATGAGCAGGAACCGTCTTATTATATGTCTGTACAGCACTGTGTTTGCCTTGTAGCGCTATATAAATGATTAATAGTAGTAGTAGTACTTATGCCCCTTCACCATGTCCAACCTCTGTTCCCCACCCCATGTCCAGCATTTAAGCTCCACTCCTATCCATAATCTACTACTACTACTAATCACTTGTGTACTGCTCTCTATCCACTTATGTTCCCACCCTGTGTCTGCGTGTCCAGCACCTGCCTCTGCACCCCCCCCATGTCCTGCATCACCACTCCATCTACCATTCTCCCTATGTCCTCTTCCCATGTCCAGTATCTCCCCTTCATCTCCCTAGCCCCCCTCATCTAGCATGTCCCCTATGCCTCCCTATTTTCCCCTGCATTCACTATCTCCCCTCTGTCTCCCTGGCCCCTCCATGTCCAGCATCTCTCCTCCACCTTCCAATGCCCCCCATGTCCAGCATCTCCCGTTTTACTATGATACCCCCTACATCGAATATCTTCTCTCCATTGCCATTTCCCTATGGCCCCTCTGTGTCCAGTATCTCCCTCTGTCTCCCCAGCTCTCCATCCCCATGTCCAGTATCTCCCTCTCACTCCTCTCCTGCTGCTCTGTCCCCTTCCCAGACTCTCTCTTTCTCACTTCCCCATCTTCCTTAAACACCTACTGTCCTTTTAAATATACCAACTTCTCTATCCCCCCCCTCCTCTGAACTCCTACCTCTTGCATGCAAGATCTTCCACTTTGGGTCAGGATTGTTGCCTTGTAGATTTTTCTTCCCTCCCACACAACATATCTTTTCCCCTCTTCATCCTCACTCCCCCAGCCCCCATCCTCTTCTAGTGCTCCCCCCAACATCAGCTCCCTTCTAGTTCCAGCCCCACGCAGCATTCGCTCCCTTATAGTCCCATTCTCCCATCCTCTGCATCAGCCCATTTCCAGTCCTAGCCCCCATCAGCCATTTCCAGTCCAAGCTCCCCCCATCAGCCCATTTCCAAACCAAGCCCCCCCCCCCCATCAGCCATTTCCAATCCTACCCCCCATCAGCCCATTTCCAGTCCAAGGCCCCCCCCCATTAGGCCATTTCCAATCATAGCCCCCCATCAGCCATTTCCTGTCCTATCGTAGACCCCCCCCCCACAAAAGAGCCCTGTGGCTGTCTAAGCTGCTTCAGAGATGAGTCGGGGAAGCCCACGTGAGGCCCCAGCTCCCTCTGCACAGCCACCAGCATGAAGAGAGGTGTTTTCCCTCAGGCTGGCAGCTGTGTTACTGGGAAACACGCTGAATGCTGGGAAAGGTTAAAGGGCATTTCCCAGCACTCCACTCACACGCTTCACAGTAACACAGCTGCCAGCCTGAGGGAAAACACCTCTCTTCACACTGGTGGCTGTGCAGAGGGAGGAGGAACATTGTGTGGGGCCCCCTGAAGCGTGGGGCCCTGTTCATACAACATTCTCACACAATGGACGGGCCGGCCCTGCTGTCAGCCACTGGTCTGCAGCTTCTAAAACCGGCCAAGCCGGCCTAAAACCAGTTGCTTGGCATCCCTATGTCTAGCCATTATAGTTTTCTGATTGCTTTGCTCCTAATCTCTGGGTTATGCTTTCTTCTGTCTGTCTTCTCTTAACACTGTTCTTAGTCTACTGTCCATTTGCCATTTCTTTTCTCACCTCCTGTCTTCACTTTCTCCCCTATATCCTCCTCTGACATTGATTTTGCACTTTCAGCTTCCTCTCGTGTGTTTTTCTGCTTCTCTAATCACTCAGATTTCAAACCTCCTCACCACTACAGCTGTCCATCGCTTTCACCCCAGCCCTCCCATCCATACCCCATCTCTCTCTCTCTCCTTCCCCAACCTCTCGCTAGCTCTCCCACTCTCCATCACTCCCCCATGCCCTGCGTCTAGTACCTCCCAGTCTGTTCTTGTCCCCTCTGCTCTGTATCCAGCATTTCCCTATCCTCCCAAAATCCAGCATTGTCCTTCCTCTACCCCCCTCATAGCCCAGCATCTCATCTACCCTACGCTTCTGGTCCAGCTTTTCCCCTTTTCTTCCTCCCCTGTCCCAGGTCCAGGATCTCTCCTTTTCTTCTCTGCTCCCCATGTCCTGCATTTTCCCTTCACATCTCTCCAGCATCTCTCCTGCCCCTTCTGTTTCTACCCCCCAGCTGGCCAGCATCTCCCCTTCTCTTAAATTCCTTAACCCCCTCCCTCCTAGGCAATGTCCCTCATCTCCTTCCTCTTCCTGAGCCTGTTTCCTCCTATCTCCGCACAGTCTGCCCTGCACTCTGAATAGCAGTGCGTTGGGCTGTGTGACCACAGGACCTTTCCACAAGCATATATTCAAAGCCTGTGGATCCCACCTCTGATGTCAAATACTTCCTGTCAGAGGAAGCAAGATGTGGCAGGCCTTGAACATGTGCATGCACTCAAAAGCTCCAAGCCACCCGCTGCACTGAAGGCTTTTAAATACCCTGTTCTGCCACATCAGCCCTATGCCGCCGTCACAACCTCCCCAACATGGCACCTTTGTCCTCATTGCTGGAATCAGGGACAGGAGGTTGCCAAAGAGGTGAGACTTGGAGACACAATTCTGAAATCAGGGATGGTCCCCAAAAATTGCAATGCCTCATAATCTTAGCATCAGGGCTAGAAAGGGGGTTGCTGGGAACAGGAAGTTGTTCCCGGCAACTGGAGGGCTGGTTAGCTGTGCTGCAGAACCTGGATGAGGAGATCCAGGAGATCTGATTGTAATGTATGGGGTTTTTTTCTGATTGTACTTACTTGAGAATTGAAGATGCTTAAGATTGTAAACCCTCTGAGAAGAGGAAAATACCCACAGCACCTGATTGTAACTCACTTCAAACTATTGACAAGGTGTGCACTAAACAGTAATAAATAAATAATTAGCTATTTGTATTTGCCTTTTTGCTCCAAAACTTTTTAATCTGGAATATATAATAATACAAATAATAAATTCAGTAGCCTAAAGCAATAAAATACAGCATCACAAAATGGTTTGCCTACACTTTAATTGAAAATACAATAATAAGATTAAGCAATGAAATATGTCAGCTTTAGAAGATTGCTCTCTTTTTAATGTGGTTTAAAAAAGTATCCCTAGTGACTGCCAATGCTGTTAAAGTTTGCTAAGAGGATAGGTGATGTACAAAGCTTGGCGACCCCTAGGCTGAATCTTTTCTCCACGTCATTCCAGGGGAGTAGTGATGAGGATGGAGAAGCAATGGCAGCGGCAGCACCAGGGGAAGCCGATACCCTGAGAGAGAAGCAGCATCTTCCAATGCAAGCTGTGGAGTATGGATCACTTTCTTCAGCTACGACACTACCTCATGAACTGAGAAAACCACAGGACACAGCCTAGGAAATCCAAACTTTTCACCAAGGGATATACCAATGGGGTCTGTCCTGCAAATTCAAAAAGAAAATGGTGTTGGGGAGGGAAAGCGAGGGAGGCCTCTTGATTGTAGCAAAGGGTCTGCCATAGAATGATTCACAGCACCAACTACTGACAATGTTTTCAAGATCTCTCTTGCTCCCTCAGATAGGCGTGGTTAATACTTCAAGAGGTTCAACTAGCCATGGTTTAGCGTGCAGGCAACCAAAGTGACTAAGGCCTGTCTTTCAGAAACAACCAGCAGTCTGCTATTTATCAGATGGTTTACTAAACATTTCCTATGTTTATAATATTTTTATATGAGGAAATAACATGAAATGTAAGCCCCCTCCCTTGCGCCGCCACCCCCACTGCTGCTGATTCTGTTTGGTGGCGGGAGGATGGCTCAGCTTGGCACGGCGATGGCCTGGGGCAGGTCATGTGCCGAAGCACATCACCTGCTGCAGGTTCTGTGCTGCCACAGAGGTCCTCCTAGCCTGCCTAGTGGATGGGCCAGTCCTGAATGTAATACTGGTTTTGCTGGAGATAAAATCCCCTCTTATTCTTTACTTTTAGGGGCTTACTTTGATGGCATGGACATCAAAACTCTACAAGCCTGGTTTACTAAACTTTTCTTTATATTATTGATGCAAATAACAAGTGTTGTGTATGGCTTGTCTTTTTTCAGTGATAATAAATGTGAACATTAAACAAGGCAATCATACATAGGTACGATTTAATTTATATAAGAGTGCAATAATTTTATAAGGGAAGAACGATGGTTTTCACACTCAAATAGGCAGGACCAGCCCAAGGATTTCTGCTGCCCTCCCTGCCACCACCGATTCTGTTTTTGGGGCGGCTCAGCTCTATGGCGGCAATGCCTGTGGCAGACCATGTACTTCTGTACAGATGGCCTGCCGCTTCTGATACCCCTCTGATGCAACTTCCTGTCGTAGGGGGGTCGGGGGGCAGGCTGTGTGTGCAGCACACATGCCCTGCCACAGGCACTGTGCAGCCCACCAAGATCTGCCGCCCTAGGCGGCCACCTAGGGGAAGGGCTGGCCCTGCAAATAAGCTCTTACAGATTGCCTAGGAGTATATGTGCAGAAAAAGTAGAAACATGTAGCATCTACTTTTAGGCTCTATGGGGGTAATTTTATAAGGAGATGTGGAAAGTTATGCATCATCTGTGCACGGAAATGGGCCTTAATGTGGCAGGGATCTTTACTTTCCTGGTAGTGCTGAAGATCAAGGCTGGAGCAGACGCAGCTTAGGAGCAAAAGATCATCTGAGGTACAGTACAGCACCTTTCCAAGGGATCTTCCTGGTGGTCAAAGTAGGCCCTGAACCTCCCACTCCTGACCATACGAAGATCTCCCTGGTAACTCAAATGGGCCCTGTGACCCCACAAAGATACCCCCTGTAAACCCCTGACCCCACCCCACAGCATTTTCTCTGGTAGCCCTAGTGGAACCTGGACCCCTCAACCCCCCCCCCCCTTCCCCTCCCACACACAAAATTATTCACATTTGCTTTAGTGGTGTCCTAGACCTTTTGACCTTCACCCCAAGCAATGCCTGCTCATTCCTGCCTCTGGTGCTGTCATTTTCCAAAATGGCAGTGCCTGATCCCTAGCAATCTGTCAGGATGCACTTCTAGGGGGTCAGTCTGCCAAATAAGGCAATACTTCCTAAATAAGGAAGGCAATGGTTTATTAGGCAGACTGACCCCTAGTGGTGCATCCCAATACATTGCTAGGCATAGCGACAGAATAAGGAGTATGCTACTGGACACCTCCCTGGACTATGTAAGTATTATTGGTCCAGGGGGATCCAGGTACATTGGAGGCATTCTGCTTGAGGTCTTCCCTGGGCCAGGTGCCCAGGCTAGGAGTGCCTTAAGAACATAAGAACATAAGATATGCCATACTGGGTCAGACCAAGGTCCATCAAGCCCAGTATCCTGTTTCCAACAGTGGCCAATTTAGGTCATATGTACCTAGCAATATCTCCAAAAGACACAGGTTCCACAATGCTTGTATTGGGTCAAGCATTGATATCCTGGGTCCCTTTTTAATAATGGTTTATGGACCTTTCCTCCAGGAACTTGTCCAAACCTTTTTTAAACCCAGCTACACTAACAGCTCTTACTACATCCTCTGGTAACAAATTCCAGAGTTTGATTACACGTTGAGTGAAAAAATATTTTCTCTTATTTGTCTTAAATAGGTTACCCTGTAGCTTCATTACATGTCCCCTAGTCTTTCTATATTCTGATAGCGTAAATAATCGATCTACGTTTACCTGTTCCACTCAATTCATTAATTTATAGACCTCTATCATATCTCCCCTCAGCCGTCTCTTTTCCAGGTTGAAGAGCCCTAACCTTTGTAGCCTCTCTTCATAGGAGTAGCCTACCATCCCCTTTACCATTTTGGTGCCTCTTCTCTGTTACTTTTCTAATAACGCTATATCCTTTTTAAGATAGGGCGACCAGAATTGCACACAATATTCAAGGCGCGGTCGTACCATGGAACGATACAGAGGCATTATAATATCCTTTGTTTTATTTTCCATTCCTTTGGATCAGATAGCCTTGGGGTGGGGGGGGGGGGGATTTTTCCATAATTTGTATAGATGGGGATAAGGAGTGAGGAATGAGAAGTTTGGCCAGCCTTTTATTAAAATTTCTCCCTTCTTCTCAGTATGTAAGCTAATCATTTGCTTACAAAGTTAACAGTCAGGGAGACAGTCTACTCATGATGCAACAAACCACTGCCTATTATTGCAGCCTTGTGCTCAGGGCAGGCCCCAGAGCTGGTTCACGGTGTCTGCGCCCTAGGCAAACCTTAAACCTTATATTCCTCTCACTGTCAGAATCTACTGTTTAGCTTTGAATGCCCTGCTCTTTGCTGCTCCCAGAAAGGGCTACCCTAGGCGACCACCTTGTTTGCCTAATGGTTGGGCCGGCCCTGGGTGTGCGCTGAATTTAGTGTATTGTATTGGGGAAAGGATTTGTAGCATGTACATTAGAATGCTGTGCGCTGAAGCAAACTGCACTGTTCTAATGCACAGCTTACCGCACTGGGCCAGAATTTTCAAAACAAGAGAAAAAAACTCTTTAAAGCACACAAGAAAAATGTCACCAACACATAAATACAAGAAGAAATACAAAGGAACTGTATGCTGATGAAAATCTGATAGAGGGAAGCATAGACCTAATGACAACAGCTGGATAGTAGTAGCACAGGACAGCCAAGATGATTCACAGCCAGGGGTCGCCTAGGGTGGCAGCAACTTTTAAGACAGCGCTGGTCAAAAAGCAGGACATTCAAAGCAAACAAAAGATTTTGACATCTGGGGAAAGAGGGGGGGGAGGGTGTTAAAGCTTAAAGTCTGCCTAGGACACCAACCCCTTGAATCAGCTCTGGGGCCAGCCCTGTTCACATCCAGCATAGAAAAAATATGGTAAAACAGATGCATGGAAATTTTTTTAGGACAAAACTAGAAAGCAGTTATACATTTTATTACAGGCTGTAATGTGCTATTGTCAGAAGACCTGTATACAGAAAGGCACAATAAGGTAGCACGTCTCATCCACTGGAAACCGTATGAACACTAACACTGCTGTACCAAAGAACTGTGAGAATTATGGACAATGCAGAGGTAGGGCCACCTGAAACAATCCAGTTCCAACTGGCAAAATGCTTGATAAAGGAAAACCAGACATAGAGCGAGATTTACTAATGCTGTTAGCCAGTGTTATTAGTCAGTGAGTTCCATTGTATAAAATGGGACCTGCACATTGATGTGTTTGAGTGCATGTTGATGCATTAGTGTACATTAGTAAATCTAGTTTAGAATAATAAAGGAGAAAAACATAAGAATAGTATTGTTAATAGAAGTATCAGTGCAGAATGATTACTCTATCTCATGTACACATAAGATCCTCGGTACCACAAAATGACATCACAGGCTAAGAACAAGTGTCAGAAAGATACAGAAATAGTCCCAGATTTTTTCATGGTCACAGACTTCATCCAAAGTCATATTTAAGAGCACTTAAGAAGTTGCCTATACATATTATATCCTATGAACTCCAGAATGAAGTTCTCTTTGGCGCCATACAAAAATGAAGGCGAACACAGTGGTAAATTGAAGAGACTGAGATCAGACTTGATACACCCTGGCTTAGGAATGTGGCTCATGAAATGTATCCAGTTTATAGGAACTTTTACTTTTAATACTAGTATTTAACACAATACAACTTGGCTTTGCCAGCTTCTCCCAGCAATCCCCTTCTTTAGTACGGGTTTATTCCCATCTCGCCACCTAACGGTGATCCTCTGTACACCACAGCATCTGCTTATATATTTACTTCATTATGACATGGCTGTAATTTTATAATGGGGAGCACAACCACAAAATAATGCATACTTTTCTCTAAGCAGATTGGACATATTTTCAAAGAAAAACATAGGCACACTTTTGCTTTAATTATTATCCCAGGAAAACATTTCCACCTGCTCGTTGGCGCACACAACCAAATTTTTCAGAAGCATGGGCAGAAAGGCAAACCCCTCCACCAACCCCACCCCCAAGACTGCCTCATTTCAGTCTGGACAAGCATATATACCGACAGGCTATGCAAACCTAAGTTTATCTTCATATCACGTGGGTAATTTTATTAAAGCACAATTCCACCTACAGAAATGCTTTTGAAATTTACTGTATCTAATCTTATATGATGACAAAAACAACCAGACTGGAGGGATGATAAGGAACAACTTTTTTATTTAAAAAAGGGGAGAAGGGTTAAAGGTTACATTGCAGAGAAAGAAAACAAGAGACCCACTGGTATCAGCTTGGAGGAGTAGCTTAGTGGCCTAGTGATTAGAGCTGTGAGCTGAGCTCAAATTCCACTGTTGCTCCTTGTGACCTTCAGCAAATTATTTCACCATTACCTCAGGTGCAAACTTAAATGGTAAGCTATCTTGGGGGACAATGAAATACCTACTCTATCTGAATGTAACTTGCCTTAATCTATTACTAAAAGGGTATGAGCTAAACCCAAATAATAATTTGTTATTCTTAACTCTATTCCTGGCATGTCCCTGGGATAATAATTTTAATTCTCTTTTGTCTGAGTTTCTTCTTGTGGACTGGGATGCTAAAAGGAATATTAGTATAATGGCAGGGTTGCCCTGTACATTGGAACTGATTCTGAGTGATGAGCTGATTTGGATAGATCATACACTAAGGGGTATGTTTACTAAACAGCGGTAAACGTGAATAACGCGTGTTGTACGATGTTAACGATCGTTAGCGCGCTATAGTGCGTGCTATAGCACATTAACGATCGTAAACACGCTATAGCGCGCGCTACCACGCGCTAACGAGCGTAATGCTCCGCGGCGCGGTAAAACACTGCAGAAGGTGGAGAGAGGGCAGAGAGAAGGGGTCAATGGGCGGAGAGTGGGCGGGGAGAGGCTCCCTTCACACCAACGCGCTGAATTTCAGAGCTGAAATCCAACGCGAATGAAAACCTACCGATAAAAGCACTGTACAGCCTAGGCAGGGAAACCAAAAAAAGGTGATAAGTGTGATACATGTGCACAGAACAAAAGGGCACAGAAACACTGAAAATGACCCCAACAAACTGGAAAAAAACAACAACCAAGCTGGCCAATAGTGGTAGCAATGAGAAACATCAACCCCCCCCCCCAAGTAAGCTCCATAGAACAGATATAATTCGTGGAAGGGTCCATACTCCATCCCCATACAAGGTGCATGGGCCCACAGTGAAATAGCGCTGCTCAGGGATTTCCCCACCATCGGACAGGGTTCCTATGGCGTGCACATGTCCCGCAACATCAGGGCAGGCATGTCGGAACGGGCAACCGGGCAGATGCTGGAAAAGGGGATACAGAGGGCTGCAGGCGGCACATGCTGTGGTGCAGCTGGGCCACAGTGGGGACTAGGGTGATGCCTAGCTGGCCCATAGGAATGCTGAAACAGTAGAGCAGCCAGACAGCAACTGCTGAGGGCCCAACATGGGCAAGAGTGTGCTTCCCACAGTGTCACAGGGAATAGTACCCAGCAGGTACCCCCAATGGCACGGAACATTGGCAAGTGGTGCTGGGGGAAAGCGTGGACAGCTATGCAGGCACCCCTACCCCAGAACCCGCACCATAGGCAGCTGCCTACCTGCACACTGGATGGCCTGGGACTGCGCACCACCAGCTCCACCAGCAGAAGGGCATGTCAGTATGGTGGCTGAGGAATACTGGTGGTGGAGGGGGCAGTGGCAGCTGCCCACAGAAGACCGTGGCCTAGCCCTGTGTAGGTGGGTGCCGTGCACTGCAGCAGACAGGCCCTGTCTGACCAACAGTCATGGTAGCACCAGGGAATGCACCATCTCTGTGAGAACATGGTGGTGCAGTGCACAGAACCAGTGTATTCAGAAGCAGAAGGTCACAGGTTCAAGTCCCAGCTGTGGTTTCCGCCAACCCAGTCCTCATATTTTACCCACTACTATAACTTGCTAATACAGACAGAACCGTTCTTGCAGATGACGTAAAAATGCCCAAAACACCCACATTTTACCCTACAGAGCACAGACATCATAAACATGCACATTACCTAGAGCAAATGCAGTCCTGGAGGGCCAAACACCATTCCGGTTCCATGCTGCCTCTGATAAAGATGCCTGTGCTGCATTTCTATGTGACACCCCCATGGTATGCAGATGTATCTCATGCATATTCATGAGGGACAGCATGAAAACCTGAACAGTGGTTGGCACCGCAGGAATGGAGTTGGGAACCTCTGCCGTAAAGCAGCAGCCAACAGGGGCAGACACAACCGCACCCACAGGCCCCATTATCCACAGCCTCCTGGAGAGGCAGGACTTTGGGCTCTGCGTGCATCTCCCAATACTAGCACATGCATACCGTAGTAATGCCACCCTAAACCTGGGAATATGGTACACATCTATCAAAAGGTTGCTATGATTACTGGCAGATCGCAATTCCTAGGTTAAGTACAATTTCCTGAGTGAGCTGCATCATAGCAACCTTTCTGATGTCTGTGGAGTGTGCTACAGGTCCTGTGTCTGACAGTGTTTACCAACCTGGGGAGTGACTCCTACAGTAGTGCGTACCATAGCCATGCCTGCACTGTGCCCAGGACTGGTGTGGTGGCCTGGGCTGCCCAATACCTCTATAGTTGCACAATGCTGGCATAGGTGTGGGGAGTGTGTGTCTGTCTATCCAGTGTGTGGTGGCTTCCAACACCCTCCACAGCCTACACTGCTAGCACTGTTCCCAGTATTGGCCTGCCAATGTGCATAATGAGGAGCAAGGTACTGTGGGAATAGCCTGGATAGGGTGGCCTGGCCTTGCCGCATCTGCGCAGGGCATAGGGCAATAGCTCGGACATTGTAGTGCCCGGTACCACCTGCACAGACAGTGTGGCCACAGCATGTCCTGCTGGGAGGTCACTCTCATCCTGACTGAGGAGTGACCATGGCATGGCTAGGTTCCCCCATAGTGCTATATAGCATTTTTTTCATGTGATATATATGGGTTTCCTTTTGGGGCCCAATCACTGACCTATCTGCTTGGTGTGTATGCTGACATCCCCATTCCGGGTACATGCATCTCTTCCAGGACCATGCACTATGAACTAGCTGGTGGACTGTCTGCAGCTAGTATGCTGTCTTGCTGGAACACCTTGCAGGGTGCAGCGGCTGGAGGCTTGCTGCTGGAGAATGTCAGATAATGGTGGGGGCAGCTGAGCATTTCCAGGCCTACTGTCTGTCTGCTATTGCGTTATGGATGTGTGCCGCTCTGTCTGTTCCCCAGCAGGACTGCTGTTGCTGGTCCTCTCTACCGCTGCCATTGCAGGGTGGTAGACTGTGGATCTATTGGTGGGTGATCCTGTTTCCCACCCTGAGCCCCAGAGGGTGGGTTGTGTGGTGGTACATAATCTGCCTATGGGTCCATACACCACCCCCCCCTTCACCTACAGCAGGTAACGATGGCACCAACACAGGATATGCACTGGTCTGGGTGCAACAGCGCCCATAGGGACTAGACATGACCGGGACATACAGCAGGACACAGCTGTATCCTAGATGTGTCTAACGGAGCTACCTATCACACACTGATGGGGACCTGCAGCATGGCGTATTTCAGCCATGAAAGGTGCTGTGGACCTGGTGCTGGGCGCCCCACCTCAACCTCAGGGTGGGCACAGTACCCGCACAATGTGACTGTCTGTGGCTACTCTGTGGCAGTGCCACACACGGTCTGTTCCCCCTACAAGGCCAAGGTGCTGTGTGGGTGCATACTGTGATAAGGAAGCTTATCATAGCTCAGGAAGGAGCTATAGAAAAGGTGAAGTGACTCTGAACAAGCAACCTGTCAGTTCTGGTAGAAATAAGAAAACAGAATTTTCCCATAAAAGACTACCAGTCCCAGAATGCACCAGGTTTCCAACAGCCATTAGAGGAGCTGAAGTGGGGAAACCTGTGTTCAATCAGGAGGGCTATGAGGTAATCCCCAAGCACTCATCTCAAAGGGCAGGGCCTGATTCAGCACAGCTGCGCTGTGCTAGGGTGGAGCACTCATCAAAGCAGAATAAAGGTAGAGTTTATTCTACAGAGAATTATCCTCATCTTGATCCTCATCCTCAGTTTCATCTGGGAGATCCTCAGATTCAGCTTGGATATCCTCATCTTGGACAGCTTCATCATCTGGAGGATCATCAGAAGCAGAAGCCAGACCGGACGGACAGAGAGGGCAAGAAACCCTTTGGAAGAAAGAAGAGAAAAGCATTTGGGAGGTCTAGAGGAGTCCAGAGCAGTACTATACTGGGGGACAGGCATTGATCATCCCTCATTTCGACTATGCCAATGAAATATTACAAGGTCTTCCCCAGTCTACACTAAACCCGCTGCAGCTAGCCATGAACACGGCAGCAAGAATCCTACATGGAGCATCCAGGAGCGACCACGTGACACCCCTGCTAATTCAGTTGCACTGGCTACCCATCCAGGATAGAATATTTTTCAAGATCTTGATAATCACTTTTAAAGCTCTTCACAATCTCTCATCCACATCCTTAACCTCCCTCATCCATGCCACATCACCAAATAGAGCAAGAAGATCCACGGCTATAAACTCCTTAACCGTACCGAAGGCTCTTACTATTTGCACTAAATCAACAGCCAACAGGGCTTTCAGTCTCATTGCCCCAAGATACTGGAATTCATTACCCCATGATATCCGGGCTATTAAGAATCTACCACAGTTCAGGAAAGCCCTCAAAGGTCACCTCTTCAACAAGCACCTTATTGAGCCCAACTGCATCCCTTAGAGCTCCAATACACCCCCATACCATCCACATCCCCAGACAAACTTATAGCATACTAACAACACAACAACTTGATACTCAAACCTATGACGTGATTGTGTCTTCTATGAATCCTTTGATTTTTCCATGTAATAAGTTTTGTAAATAGTTACCCCTGTTATCCAAGTTTTTTGTTCCCTGTTATCTGTAAACTCAAACATGCTGTTGTACTGAGCATTTTGTTCCATGTAAACTGCGCTGATGCCGAATAGTGCGGTATATAAGAGAATGTAAATAAATAAAATAAATAAATAAATAAAAGGCCAGCATACACCATTGGACTGGGGAAAGCCAGAGGAATGGTGCTGCAGAGCTAGGAATCTCCAGACGGTACCTGTGAGGGAGACGGCTGCACGTGGAAGGGACCCTAGGACCCGTGCCAGAAGGTATGTGAAGAGAGATCCAGTGTCCAGGGATCTGGATTGGAAGGCTGGACATAAGAACTGGACTACATACTGGCCAGGCTATTTAGAGAGGAACTCTAACAGCAATGGAAGCTCAGGTATGAACACTGATCTATGCCCTAGCTATAACCTTGAAAGACAGCAGGGAAACAAGTATTCTCCTGAGAGTGCTACATTGAGAAATTCCTCTGTGCCAATCCATGATATTGAACCCATGATTGTTGAAGAAGGGGGAGCGGTCTTAGATACAGGCTGTGAATATATGGATTGCTCTCTGTCTAAACTCCTTTGGTAATTTTCTGTTACAAAGTGCAACAACCATCACAAAGAAATACAAACTTGTTCTTTAATCTACTCAGAAAAGCGCCTGAAGTAGGATTTGAGCCACGCAGTAGAAAGCAAGCCAGCTAAGGGGTTTCAGCTGGGTAACTGCTAGCATTTGAGCCTTATCTAATTACTTGTGAGCTCTGAGGAAATCACTTCTGAGTCTATGTGTGAAGATATAAGAAGTTAACCTGAAAAGAACAGTTTTTCCCTTCTTTGTGGATTTTGTTTGTTGTTTGAAACACTGCTAAGAAAATATTAGCTAAAGCCTACAGAAAAGACCAGTTTGTTACCAACCAGGTCTTTATTCTTTTCATTTGATTGCCTGACAAGTTCATCTGTTGTTTTCCTGATTTTGTTTTTCTAAGTTTAACACTGAAAGCAAGTATCCTGTTTATGTGCTACCAAGCATATCTGTGTTGGGAGAAATAACCCCATAAATAAATATCTTATTGGCTTTACACTCAAGCACAACTAATTATTGTGAGCAGCTGTGTCTGGTGTGAATGAACTGCATTTCCCACAATCCCTTGCAAATCATATTGATATATGCACTTGCCAAGACTGTGAACATTCTCACCCAGGCAGCCGTCTGACAATACCCGATCTTGTGCCCATCTCTCAACTGCTGATTTGCATGTGCAGTGCATCATGGGTACGGGTGGGTTACCCCTATCCTGGTAACCACAGCAGAATGTGGGTGTGGTGCCGTGCAGTCCTCCTGTAGCTAGCCAGTTGTTTGTTAGCAGCTCTAGCCCACTGGTTACTTCACTGCCTGTGGGGTCAGAGAACATGGGTTCAGAACCCACAGTGGGGTTCATCAATAGGGCTGTCTTAGGCATTGTCTATTTTTATTGTCTATTAGTTCTGCCAGCAGGACCACCCTCTGGCTACTGTCCCCTTAGGGTGGCTCATAGGGCATCCTATAGGGCGCTTTATATGGCGCCCTATGAAGCGCCTTATGAAGTGCCTTATATGGTGTCCTATAGGGGACATTATAGGGTGCCTTGGCAGACAGCGCACTTTATAATGTGCCCTATGGAGTGCCCTCTAGGGTGCCTTATGTGGCACCTTAGCTTACGCCACTGTGAGGGTGTGTTTGCTGGCAGCACTATTCTGGTACAAGTAACCTTCCTCACAGCCCACTACTTAACCCTTTCCAGGCCAAGCCCAGTACTTTCGGGATCTCATCTTCTGTCTATATATTCCTATCAAATGGTATATAATACATGACCATGCCAGAGGGAACGTCACTATTGGAACATATTGGGTACGACGGGTACAATTTTCCTGACATGTGCAAACATTAACCCGGCTGCAGAATGTGGAATAAAATATTATAGTAGGCCTTCAAAGGGTTGCACATGATGCCTCAGCCAGCCTTATTCATTAGGCACACTGGGGAATCGAACCCATGACCCTTATACCATCAGTCTGTGTGGTAACCATTGTGCTACAGCTCTGTTTCTGTATTTGGGTGTCTGCGCGCTGTCTTAAGCTTGCGCGCAGTAGTGCGCGCGCTGTAGTGATCGTTGCTGCGCGGCGCACAATACCGCACGCAACTGCGCGTTAGTGGTTACGATGTACCTCCCATGTCCTTTTATGACTCTCCTTCCACTAACGCGGCTCCTAACGCGAATTGCACTAACGCAATTTAGTAAACATACCGCTAAGTAAAATATCTTGTCTAAATCCTCTGTGAATAGAAAGCCTTCAAGACTAGACATTTGAACCTCCAATGGATAGAAGGGAAGCAGTTCTTCCTCTGTGAACCTGGGTTGCAGGGTACACAGATGGGCACTGTACTGCTGAAGTGCAGTCTCCTAGCCTCTAGCCTCAGCTGGTATCCCACTGATTGGCTGCCTTTTAGACTACTTTCCATAACGACAGGCACAGGGCTGGTTGACTGAGGTGCCCTGAGCCAAGTTTTGCTTTTGTGCCCCAATCTTGCAGTGTAAACTGTGTAGAGGTCAGGGCTCATACCATGAGAATGGCCTCATACCGGAAGGCACCTTTTGTTACCTAATCATTTTATCTTTACAGATGAGTTGATCCTGGTCTAGCTTTATGTTTTATTTTGTTGGCTCTCTATCAAGTCCTTTCACGGGTCTCGTTTCCATTTTCTGTTTCTTCACCATCCCTGTCTTCTTCCCTTCCTCCCCGACATCTGTCTCTGACATTGAACCTTCTGCTTCATCTTTTTCTCCATTTTTCTCATGTCTGTTTATTTATCTATAGATTTCATTCCTCCTTTTCCTCCTCCAGTCTTCAGTCTCCCTCTTTTTACCTACTTGTTCCAGTGTCTGCTCTTACTTCCCTAGTCTTCCCATTCTACACTTCTATCTCATTCCTTCCCCAGCTTCTTATCTCCCTTTTTTCACCCACTTGCTAGTCCCCCAATTCCATGCTCTATACTTATCACTTCTCCAGCCTCATCTACCATCTTCTATTTCATCTGATCAGCCTCAGATCCTTCTCTGTCACTCATCCTCTTTCCATCTCCAGCCCCTTTCTTATGGTTTACCCATATTGAACTCTCTTCACAGAAATGACCTCTCTACACTCAGGGGCAGAGTCACCGTTGAACCCCTAGAGGACAGGGAGAGCCCCACAGCACAGATATCAGATCCTCCAGACGGCTAAATATCTTTACCCATAGCGCTATCTGCCACTTTCTGCCCTGAGGCAGATGAGAAAGGGGGAGTAAGCCCTCCAGGGAATACTCAGAAGCAGAATCCAGAAACCGGAGATGAGGTACCACGCTTGCCACAGGCCAAACATCACCTAGAAGAAGACATAAGAGTTAAAGCAAGTGTCACAACAAGAAATGTAAAGGCAGCAGAGGCCCAAGGGGTGCGCATTAACTGTGTCTTTACTACAGTGCACGTTACAGGTGCTAGGGTAAGAGCGCGCGTTGGAGCCACTTGGATAAAACATGCACAAGGACTGTGCACCCGCCAGGCACACAATAGAGAAAACACTATTAACATGTGCAGAAAAAGGTGAGAAACTCCTATGCAGCACTAATAGTCAGCAGCCATGTTCCCTGAATTGTGCCCCCCAACAAGGACAATGACAAGGTACTCACCCCCTGAGAGCCCCAGGCAGAGAATCTATGCCGGGCTCAACTCTACTCCCCAGAAGTGTTTGGCTGGTTTTGCAGCACTATGTGCAGGTCCCTCTGGGAGCCTTCTGCCATCTTCAGGAGAGAGCAGGGGGGACAGAGGAGGAGGGAGGGGGCATCGAGGTCATGTGAGGCAGTCACACCCTTCAGATCCTTCCAGTTTCTGGCTTCTCCACAGGCCCTTATCCAGGGTAAGAGCAAAGAGCCGAACCAATTTTCCCTCCTCCTATAGCTACTGAAAAGACTGCAGTCTAGTGGAGCCTCCTACGTTGCGCAGGCTGTCATTCACTAGCATTTTAAATCAATCTTTTCCTCTCAAATCCTCCGAATTTTCTTCAAAGAGGAGAAAATCCATCCACCATCTGCTGGAGATAAAGAAATACTGAAGGGACCTCTGAAGTCTGAGGTGAATAGAGGCAAGGGGAGTGATGTCATTGAAACCTGGGCTTTTCATTGGGTCTTTGTCTCCACCAATCTGCTGCTAGGGGAACACAACCTACTTGTCTGGACTGGTCTAGCAGGATGATATGGAATATCCATTAACCTCAATCCCTGCTTAGTGTCTTAGTACCCATTATCCCCAAGTTCCCACTCTCCCATCTTATCCAATCCCTGAGACCTTAATCACAAACCGATCCAAGCTCCGAGTCCCCACTCCAAATACCCAGAAAGTCTTAGAGTTTATCTTCTAGTCTCCAACCTAATCCTAGTCTGAGTCCCTGCTCACCTGCATCCCCGTGTCCTCAGTATCTTCCATCCTCCCTCTTTCCTAACCATCCATTGAATTTTCCCTTATGCCTATTTCTCTCTTTCCTTATTTTTCCATGCTTTTCATCCTTACAGTATCTGTTCTCCTCTTTTTTCTCCTAGCAATGGCATCAATTCCCAGCCCCCATCTTCAGCTTTGACACTTTTCCCAGCCCCCAGCCCCCCCTAACATCAGCATCAGCCCTTTTTCTCAACTCACAGCTCCCCAATCTTAGTATCAGTCCCTGTAGCATAAGCATCACACCCCTCTTCTCATCCCACGGCCCCCGAGTATCAGCATCAGGCCTCTTCTCCCAGATCCCAGTCTCCCACAATCAGCCTCAGTCACCTTCTTCTAACTCCCAGCCCCATTATCCCAGTTGCAGGCAGCAGCCATCAGTCTCCAGCCCCTAGGCCCTTCTCTTGCCTTCCCCAGGTTCGACACAGTGACAGGAACACTCTTCTTGGCTGTTATTGTGCTCGCTCTGTCAAGGTCACCTGGCAGGTTTGAAACATGTGAAAATGCACTTCCTGTTTATGAGAAGCATCTCTTAAGTGTCAAACCTGCTAGGCAGCCATCTCAGATGGAGCACAGTAATAGCACAGCCGTAGGAGTCGAGAGAGATGCTACTGTGGTTGTGAACGGCAAACCATTGCAGTAGGTTTTAAGCACCCTTATGTTCAGAGACCTGAGCCAGTACCTGTCTGGCCCACCTCTTAGGCCGGCCCTGCACATGAATACAAAGCAGGATGCAGGCAAAAGATTGTATTTCTGAGTAAAGGATTGCTAACAGTCTAGGCTCCAGGAAGGGCCCACCCCATACCACCCTCCCCCTCCACAGGAGGCCTGGCCCTGTGCCATGTCCTGTAGGGCTGGTACCCCTGCAATTCTACATGCAAATCTCCGGCCTGCTCAGCAACTCAGGCCTGAACCAACCTGCACAGACAAGATGGATTCTTCACTTCACTTTTGCTGTGTTCAGCTACAAACGACCTCCAAGCATCTGCTGGCGCAGCGTTTCTAAGCATACATATAGAAGCTATTGTCTGTGGCTGGCCTTGGACATTTGTATATGCCCAGAAGTTACATACTGTTGCTTCTGTCTAATTTCTTACCATGGCTCCTTTGTTTGCAAGAAGCTGCTCATCATCTACCTCCTGATTCGCTGAGAACACCTCAGACTGCCTGGTGCCAACCAATCATCGGACCTATGACGGAGGATTCTTACACAGAATAATGCAATCTGCACTGAAACTTTAGTAGAGAGAGTTGGGGGGTTTTTCCCACCTGTTCATACAGACTTCTGCACCGGTTTCCTCTCTGCTGTGCACTGCATACCTGATTCCTGCGACCTGACCCTTCCGCAAGACGGCCACTAAGTGTGGGCTAGGCCGTCCTCCACAGGTCTGAGATAAGACTTTCACAGATACCTCCGGTTCGGACTTACTGCGGCTCGCCTGACGAGGCTAGAGCCCGCATTAGCTAGGAGCTGCCTCCTTGGACTGCATTGTTCCTGAGAGCCCGACGGAACTAAGGTACTGACTTATCTCTCCTCCTCCTGATGGGCAAGGGGTTAGCACTATATTTCTTACTTTTCCTCAGTGCAGAGCGAATCAGTGACGTCTGGTTACTAATCAGTGATTTATTACGTTGTCCAAGTGTACATCTGTACTATAACAAATTTCTACCTCATGTTTCTAATTGGCTATATGTGTGTGTGTATATTTTTCTACCTGGTTGCCTATAATAAAGTCTAATATATATCTGCAGACCAGACTTCTTTCGTGGCTCATTGCCAGAATAACTCACCGAACTTTGGGCTGGGAATTAGTAGCTATTTCCCCTGGACAACAGAGAGTCTAACTTATTTTTATGCTACTAATATACCCTACAGTCCCCCTTGAGATTGTCCAAAACTGCTTTTGCTTATGGTATTTCTTTTTCTCAAGGCTGACCCCACCACTAGGAAAACTAGGTATCCACCTAGGGCAGTAGAATTCAGGGAGCGGCAGCACATCAGGGCAGGGCCTGCTCCCTCTCCCCATCTATTGCTACCACCGTCATACCTCTGCCTGGCTGCTCTGAAGCACTGTAAAGTGGTATGTGCGCAGGGCTGGGGTATGTGTGCAAGGCCAGGGTATGAGTGCAGGGTCGGTCCCAGAGTTGGTTCAAGGTGTTGGTGCCCCGGCAAACCTCAAGCTTTACAGCCCCCTTTGCTGTCAAAATGTACTGTTTAGCTTGAATGCCCTGCTCTTTGCTGCCCCCCCTCCCCAGATGTTGCTGCCTAGTTTGCCCAGTGGTTAGGCTGGCCCTGTATGCATGGCACAGGACCTCTGAGCACAGTCATGTGCTCAAACTCTGCTGGGTCCCACTCCCTCTGGCACATGCTTCTGGCTGAAAGGGGTGAGACCACTGTTCCCTCTAAGCTGTGCGCGTGTGTGTGCACGCACATCTCGCCGAGCGAGCGCACATACTTTACAACAGAGCGCACAAAAATTACGGCTCTGACTCTGATAGAAAACAACACAGATGTCTTAAAATTTAAAAGTTATGATTGTAATTACTAGAAATTTCCCGCTTCATTTAGTAATCGTCTATTTTCATTTAATTTGATTAAAATCAATGTGGTGTACATACTGTATCCTGACATGTAGTCAAATTTTAAAGTATATAACTCCGAGTGTCGTTATGTGGCGCACAAAAATTTAACCTTCCTTCAAAAGCTGCACACAGCTGATATTTTATGCGCACACAGCCTACAGAAAATTAGAGAGAACACTGGATGGGACACTCAAAGCTTGAGCATGTCTGCACTCAGAGGTCCTGCACTATGAATGCTGCTTCACAGGACGACTGGCATGGCCAGAGTAAGGACGGGAGGCATCCTAGGCGAGCCCTCCATCCTGCCGTCCCCATGCTGTCCTCCCACCCCCCGCTACTGCCCCCTTCCAGGGTTTGCAGCAGTAGCAAAGCCATTGAAACTGTGATGCAGTGCTTACCTAAACTCTCCAGCACTGTGTCACAATTCCTGTCTTCTAAGCCTGCTGCTTCCACCTCCCCTCAATGCAGCACAGGCGAGTTTAGATAAATGCTGCGTTGCAGTTTTGATGGCATTGCCGCTGCAGGCCCCAGAGAGGGGTGACAATGGAGGCCTTAGGTGCCCCTGAAATGCTGGTGCTCTAGGCAACTTCGTAGTTTGCCTAATGATCTCCCTGGCCCTGACAGCTGGGCAGAGGTAGGGTGGCAGTGATGATGCAGAGGGGGAGCAGCTCCTACAAGTGACAAGGAAAATGCAGAAAGATGCTGTAAAGGGGAGAGTAAAAGAAGGTCAGATGGTGGACAGTTGAGTAAAGGGGGGGAGGGGAGTGACCACTGGTGAGGGACACAAGGGGGTGAAGGTGCATGGCTCAAGGTTTGCACAGAGTATCAGCTAAACTTGAGCTAGCCATGCTTTTCCTGACAGGCAATGAGTGCAGGATCAGGAAGAAATTAATTTATTTCATAGAAGCTAGAAAAAAAATGTACACCCTGAAAGAGAAAACATGATAGCCTTCAGATGTTACAATCAGTCCCTAAAACAAACCATGACAGCAAACAGTACCACACACAACTGCATATCCCGTGGTGAAGATTCAGTGTGATTTCGATTTCAAACACTGGCAAATTATCTTTTTAGGCAGGGAGAAAGCTGTTGAGATTTTTTACCTTATTCAAGCAACTCAACTCCCACATGGAGAGTCATGAATTGCTTGAATAAGCCTTCCACACTTTTAACTTTTTCGCTGTCAGACCTAGCAAGCTTTCCTGAACTTCGACAAAAAAAGAGGCGGCGCGAGAGTATTTGGTAGTTAAAAAACACGCACGTTGGTCGGTGTGTAGTACATTGTTCTTGGTAAATCGGCAAAATCCTTTTAGAAAATAAAATAGACAAAACGGCAAGTTGCACATTAAAATGAAAATATGATTTTTGGGGGACAGCCCCTTGCTCAGATCGACCGACTTCATGATCTAAGGTTTGCTCGTTTTCTGGGGTGCACTGCAATCCCCTTACTTTTGTAGTTGGCAGATATTTTTTCCTCGCACCCCAAACCGCTTCGGTCTGACAAAGGTCGTGGCAGGGGTCGGGGGATCACAGTCCGAACGGCACAGCAGCGCCCGCAACCTGTGCCCGGATCCCGATTCCCGGCCCGCTGCTCAAGGCAGCTCTTTCCATCCCTAGCAGGTTAGGGTGTAACTCTGAAAGGGGGCGGGGTTTCTAAGTCCTGCAGCAATTCGCTACTGTAGAGGAGGAGCATCATGGAGGAAAGCTTGCGTGAAACTAGCGAAGTTAAAGGTAGATAGAAATGCTACACCGGAAAATAACAATGTTTGGGATATTACCATCTTATATTACAGGTTACTATCCAGGCCATAAAAAAAAGTGAAAAAACTTTGCGACGAGAGTGGGATTCGAACCCACGCGTGCAGAGCACAATGGATTAGCAGTCCATCGCCTTAACCACTCGGCCACCTCGTCTTAAGATCCTTGGCGAGGCTCCTATCCCTTTATAGCAAGTTCTCAGGTTTATCTATGTTCCTGGGGCAACTGGAAGAATATGAAGCACCCTAGGTGAACTTCATCCTTTCTACCCCATCTGCTTCAGCCCCTTCTCTGATTGCTGCCCTTCACTGGGAGGTGTAGCAGTAGCCATACTTTATGTTCAAGTCTTTTTTATTAATGCAAGCAACACACAACATGTACAATTTAAGGTTTAAGTAACGGTTCTTCGTTTATTTACCTTTTACATTATGCTGTTGTGGGTTTAATTTTATATTTTGCAATGTTTTTAATAGTATTAGCAAATAAGTGCAATAGCAGTAAGGGAATTAAATTGTGATAAAGCATTTAAAGGAGTTGCATGATAATTGTGATAGCTTTTTTTTGTGAGTCCCATTTTTTCTAATAGCAATTTATATGAATGTATAAGTAAATTGTATTAGCAACACACTCCCAGCATGTGGGTATTCTTACACATCACATGGAGCATTCACTCAGAACACAGAGCCATCTTATACATTTAAACATTTTGGGGTATGTTTACTAAACTGCGGTAATCGTGAATAACGCGCGTTATGTAACGTTAACAAACGTAAGCGCAGCATAACGCGCGTTATGCTGCGCTTACGATCGTTAATGTTACATAACGCGCGTTATGATGAGCTAACGATCGTAATGCCCCACGGTGCGGTAAAATACCGCAGAAGGTGGAGAGAGGGCGGAGAGAAGGGGTCAAGTGGGCGGAGAGTGGGCGGGGAGAGGCTCCCTTCACACTAACACGCTGATCTGAAGAGCTCAATTCCAACGCGAATGAAAACCTGCCGTTAAATGCACATTACAGGGGAGAGAAACCATTTCAGTGTCAGCAATGCCCAGGCAGGGAAACCTAAAAAAAGTGATAAGTGTGATACATGTGCACAGAACAAAAGGGCACATAAACACTGAAAATGACCCCAACAAACTGGAAAAAAAACATAACCAAGCTGGCCAATAGTGGTATCAATGAGAAACATCAACCCCTCCCCCCCCAAGTAAGCTCCATAGAACAGATATAAATCGTGGAAGGGTCTATAATCCGTCCCCATACAAGGTGAATGAGCCCACAGTGAAATAGCGCTGCTCAGGGTTTTCCCCACCATCGGACAGGGTTCCTATGGCGAGCACATGTCCCGCAACATCAGGGCGGGCATGTCGGAACGGCAACTGGACAGATGCCAGAGAAGGGGATACAGAGGGCCGCAGGCGGCACATGCTGTGGTGCAGCTGGGCCATAGTGCGGACTAGGGCGATGCCTAGGTGGCCCATACGAATGCTGAAGCAGCAGAGCAGCCAGACAGCAACTGCTGAAGGCCCAACATGGGCATGACTGTGTTTCCCACAGTGTCACAGGGGATAGTACCCAGCAGCTACCCCCAAGGGCATGGAACATTGGCAGGCGGTGCTGGAGGGAAGCGTGGACACCTACGCAGGCACCCCTACCCCAGAACCTGCACCATAGGCAGCCGCCTACCTGCACACTGGATGGCCTGAGACTGTGCACCACCAGCACCACCAGCAGAAGGGCATGTCAGCATGGTGGCTGAGGAATACTGGTGTTGGAGGGGGCAGTGGCAGCTGCCCAGAGCAGACCGTGGCCTAGCCCTGTGTAGGTGGGAGCCGTGTACTGCAACAGATGGGCCCGGTCTGACGAACAGTCATGGTATCACAAAGGAATGTACTGACTCTGTGACAGCAAGGTGGTGCAGTGCACAAAACCAGTGTATTCAGAAGCATAGGGTTACAGGTTCAAGTCCCAGCTGTGGTTCCTGCCAACCCAGTCCCCATATTTTACCCAAAACTACAACGTGCTAATACAGACAGCACCTTTATTGCAGATGACCTAAACATGCCCAAGACACCTACATTTTACCCTACAGAGCACAGACACCATAAACATGCACATTACCTAGAGCAGAGCCTCCCAAATGCAGTCCTGGAGGGCCAAACACCATTCCGGTTGTTATGGTCTTTATGTTATAATGTAAACCGCGCTGATGCCGAATAGTGCGGTATATAAGAACTTGTAATAATAATAATAATAATAATGCTGCCTCTGATAAAGATGCCTGTGCTGCATTTCTATGCGCCACCCCCATGGTATGCAGATATATCTCATGCATATTCATGAGGGACAGCATGAAAAGCCGAACAGTGTTTGGCACCGCAGGACTGCAGTTGGGAACCTCTGCCGTAAAGCAGCAGCCAACAGGGGCAGACACACCCGCACCCACAGGCCCCATTATCCAAAGCCTCCTGGAGAGGCAGGACTTTGGGCTCTGCGTGCATCTCCCAATACTAGCACTTGCATACCTTAGTAATGCCACCCTAAACTGGGGAATATGATACACATCTATCAAAAGGTTGCTATGAGTACTGGCAGATAGCACTTCCTAGGTTAAGTACACTTTTCTGAGTGAGCTGTATCATAGCAACCTTTCTGATGTCTATGGAGTGTGCTACAGGTCTTGTGTCTGACAGTGTTTACCAACCTGGGGAGTGACTCCTATAGTATTGCATACCATAGCCATGCCTGCACTGTGCCCAGGACTGGTGTGGTGGCCTGGGCTGCCCAACACCTCTATAGTTGCACAATGCTGGCATAGGTGTGGGGAGTGTGTGTCTGTCTATACAGTGTGTGGTGGCTGCCAACACCCTCCACAGCCCACACTGCTAGCACTGTTGCCAGTATTGGCCTGCCAATGTGCATAATGAGGAGCAAGGTACTGTGGGAATAGCCTGGATAGGGTGGCCTGGCCTGGATGCATCTGCACACGGCATAGGACAATGGCTCGGACATTGTAGTGCCTGGCCACCACCTGCACGGACAGGGTGGCCATAGCATGTCCTGCTGGGAGGTCACTCTCACCCTGACTGAGCAGTGACCATGGCATGGCTAGGTTCCCCCATAGTGCTATATAGCATTTTTCTCAGGTGATATTTATGGGTTTCCTTTTGGGGCCCAATCACTGACTTATTTGCTTGGTGTGTATGCTGTCATCCCCGTTCTGGGTACATGCATCTTTTCTAGGACCATGCACTTTGGACTAGCTGGTGGACTGTCTGCAGCTAGTATGTGTCTTGCTGGAACACCTTGCAGGGTGCAGCGGCTGGAGGCTTGCTGCTGGAGAATGTCAGATAATGGTGGGGGACCATTGAACATTTCAAGGCCTGCTGGCTGTCTGCTATTGCGTTATGGATGTGTACTGCTCTGTTCTCCAGCAGGACTGGGGTTGCTGGTCCCCTCTACTGCTGCCATTGCAGGGAGGTAGACTGTGGCTCTATTGGTGGGTGATCCTGTTTCCCACCCTGAGCCCCAGAGGGTGGGTTGTGTGGTGGTATATAATCTGCCTATGGGTTCATACACCCCCCTCACCTACAGCAGGTAATGATGGCACCAACACAGGATATGCACTATTCTGGGTGCAGCATCGCCCATAGGGACTAGACATGACCAAGACATACAGCAGGACACAGATGTATCCTAGGTGTGTCTAACTGAACACACTGATGGGGACCTGCAGCCTGCCGTATTTCAGCCATGAAAGGTGCTGTGGACCTGGTGCTGGGCGCCCCACCTCAACCTCAGGGTGGACACAGTACCCGCACAATGTGACTGTCTGTGGCTACTCTGTGGCAGTGCCACACACGGTCTGTTCCCCCTACAAGGCCGAGGTGATGTGGGGGTGCATACCCAATCTTGTGCCCATCTCCCGTCTACTGATTTGCATGTGCAGTGCATCATGGGTATGGGTGGGTTATCCCTCTCCTGGTAACCACAGCAGACAGTTTGTGTGGTGACTTACAGTTCTTCTGCAGCCAGCCAGGGCTTTGTTCACAGCCTTATAAGGTGTCCTATAGGGGACATTATAGGGTGGCATGGTGGACAATACACTTTATAATGTGCCCTATGGGGTGCCTTATGCGGCACCTTAGATTATGCCACCGTGAGGGTGTGTTTGCTGGCAGCACTAATTAAAATACACATCACATGCCTCAACAATCACTACTTAAATGTAAAGGGTGCTGCCTCAGCCAGCTTTATAATTATGGACCTTTCCTCCAGGAACTTGTCCAAACCTTTTTTAAACCCAGCTATACTAACAGCCCTTACTACATCCTCCGGTAACAGATTCCAGAGTTTGATTACACGTTGAGTGAAAAAATATTTTCTCTGATTAGACCCACTGGGGAATAGAACCCATGACCCCTGTATCATCAGCCAGTGTTGTAACCATTGTGCTACAGCTCTGTTACTGTGCTTGTATGTCTGCGCGCCTTCTTAAGATTAATGAGCGGTAACGTGCCCTGTAGCGCTCGTTCATTTATGGCGCCTTCTAATGCGCGTTCTCGGCGCGTTCTCGGAAACGATGTACCACCCATGTCCTTATTTGGGGTTTCTGTCTCTACTGCGGCTCCTAACGCGAATCGCACTAACGCAGTTTAGTAAACATACCCCTTAGTCTTACATTGGTACTGCACTAAAACTGAGTTAACCTCTGCCAAAGTCTAGTGCACTTTTCTGCATTGATCTGTCAGAGTGGTTCTTTCCACTGTATCGTACTTCCAATTATGCTTGATTCAGGGGCAAAATAATTTTTATGCATATATGAGGTTTTTTTTAAATGTTGGGAGAAAAAAATGGAGCCAGTCAGAAGCCTGATTTCTTCAAAATTTTAAAAAATGTCCAAAGTGGAGTGATACTACAGATGGAGATGGTGTTTTATTGAGTTCAGTCACAGTTTCATAATATACAATGGTACAATAGGGAGTACAGGTAATATGCAGCCTTTTTTACCCCACCCATCTCTTATTCATATGAAAAACAGTAAAAAGTTTATACCATCAAGTCAATGCTGATTTCTGGCAACCCAGTCCCTGGGTTTTCATGGCAAGGTGCAACTGGAAGTAGATTGCAAGGTCTTTTTTTCATGTAGTGAGTCTACAGCACCTGCTATTCCAAGGTGGCTTCCCTTCAAAATACTAACCAGACCCAACCCTGCATAGCTTCAGAGATCAGCAACAATCAGGCTCATTCATAACAAGTGGGAAAGCATGCAGATTCTGAGAACCCCCCTCATCTGCACATGTATGTTTGTGTGCACGTGCACACCCATCTGAGGATCCTCATGGCTTATGTTATTAGCATGTGTATTCCTGTTTTGTGTTTATCTGTCTTGTTTGTGTGTTTATTTTTGGTGTATGGGTAGGATGTATTTATGCTTGTTTGTATATATGTGGATGTGTTCGAATATGTACCTGTACACGCTTACATGTGTGTGTGTGTGTGTTTATCTGTGCTAGCTCTCTGTGTATCTGTGATCATGAGAGGAGATGAGAGGGGAGGGCAGTTTGAAAGATGTAATATCTTAATCTCTATATTACAGTGAATCACTGTTTGTATGCTGCAGCTGAGGAACTGCTTGCGCCATAAAAATGCATTGGGGGATTTTCTGTGACAGGGGGGCTTCCATCTCTCCACCCCTTTCACATACAGAAACTTCACTTGTACAGCATAAGCACGTCCCCTAGCTCACCTCCTCCCTTCCTTGGACTAAAGCATTGTTCCAGTCCTTTGCCCCCATAGCCTTCCAATTGAACATAAGAACATAAGAACATAAGACATGCCATACTGGGTCAGACCGAGGTCCATCAAGCCCAGTATCCTGTTTCCAACAGTGGCCAATCTAGGTCATACGTACCTAGCAATATCCCCAAAAGACACAGGTTCCACAATGCTTGTACTGGGTCAAGCATTGATATCCTGGGTCCCTTTTTAATAGTGGTTTATGGACCTTTCCTCCAGGAACTTGTCCAAACCTTTTTTAAACCCAGCTATACTAACAGCCCTTACTACATCCTCCGGTAACAGATTCCAGAGTTTGATTACACGTTGAGTGAAAAAATATTTTCTCTTATTTGTCTTAAATAGTTTACCCTGTAGCTTCATTACATGTCCCCTAGTCTTTCTATATTCTGATAGCGTAAATAATTGATCCACGTTTATCCGTTCCACTCCATTCATTAATTTATAGACCTCTATCATATCTCCCCTCAGCCATCTCTTTTCCAGGTTAAAGAGCCCTAACCTTTTTAGCCTCTCTTCATAGGAGTAGCCTTCCATCCCCTTCACCAATTTGGTGGCTCTTCTCTGTACTTTTTTAAATAACGCTATGTCCTTTTTAAGATACGGTGACCAGAATTGCACACAATATTCAAGGTGCGGTCGTACCATGGAGCGATACAGAGGCATTATAATATCCTTTGTTTTATTCTCCATCCCTTTCCTTATGATACCTAGCATTCTATTTGCTTTCTTGGCTGCCGCTGCACACTGGGCGGAGGGTTTTAACATGTTATCCACGATGACTCCTAAATCTTTTTCCTGGGTGGTGGTTTCTAATGTGGAGCCTTGCATCGTGTAACTATAGTGTGGGTTGTTCTTTCCTAGGTGCATAACTTTGCATTTGTCCACATTAAATTTCATCTGCCATTTGGATGCCCAGTCTTCCAATTTATCCAGATCCTCCTGCAGTTTTCCACAATCCTCTTGGGTTTTAACAACTTTAAACAGTTTTGTGTCATCTGCAAATTTGATAACCTCACTAGTTATTCCCTTTTCCAGGTCATTTATGAATATGTCAAAAAGTAGCGGACCCAGTATAGATCCCTGGGGTACTCCACTATTCACCCTTTTCCATTGGGAATATTGGCCATTTAGCCCTACCCTCTGCTTTCTATCTTTTAACCAGTTCCCGATCCACAATAGTACACTGCCTCCTATCCCATGACTTTTTAGCTTCGCCAAAAGTCTCTGATGGGGGACCTTGTCAAAAGCTTTCTGGAAGTCCAGATACACTATATCAACCGACTCACCTTTGTCTACCTGTTTATGCACACCTTCAAAAAAACATATCAGATTAGTAAGACAAGATCTTCCTTGTCTAAAGCCATGTTGGCTGTCTCCCATTAGGCCATGACTATCTACATGCTGTGTAATTTTGTTCTTTATGATGGTTTCTACCATTTTCCCTGGTACTGACGTCAGGCTCACCGGTCTGTAATTTCCTGGGTCACCCCTGGAACCCTTTTTAAAAATTGGTGTTACGTTGGCGACCCTCCAATCTTCAGGTATTACAGATGATTTTAATGAAAGTTCACAGATTACAAATAGCAGGTCTGCAATCTCATATTTCAGTTCTTTCAACACTCTGGGATGTATACCATCCGGTCCAGGTGATTTGCTACTATTCAGTTTATCAAATAGTTGTAATATATCTTCCCGGTGTAGTGATATTTCTCTCAATTCCTCTGCAGTATCACCTTTAAATACCACTTCAGTCTTGGGTAACATCCCTACATCTTCCTCAGTAAAGACCGAAGCAAAGAATTCATTCAGTCTCTCTGCTATAGCCTTGTCTCCTCTTACTGCCCCTTTTACCCCTCTATCATCTAATGGTCCAATTGACTCTCTCACAGGCCTTTTGCTACGAATGTACTTGAAAAAGTCTTTATTTCGTGTTTTTGCTTCCGTAGCAAGTTTCTTCTCAAATTCCCGCTTTGCCTGCCTTATCAATGCTTTGCATTTAACTTGCCAGTGCTTGTGCTGTTTCCAGTTTTCATCATTTGGCTCTTTTTTCCATTTCCTGAAGGTTGCTTTTTTGGCAGCAACAGCCTCTCTGACCTCACCTTTAAACCATGCTGGCAGTTTTTTGGACTTTCTTCCACTTTTTTTAATGCGTGGAATACAGCTGGTCTGGGCTTCGAGGATAGTATTTTTAAATAACACCCAAGCTTGCTGTAAGTCTTTAACCTTTGGAACCGCTCCTTTTAGTTTTTTCCTAACTATATTCCTCATTCTATCATAGTCTCCCTTTTGAAAGTTAAAAGGTAGTACTGTGGATTCCTTTACTATCTGTCCTCCACTAATTAAATCAAACATGATCATACTATGATCACTATTGCCAAGTGGTCCCAACACCCTTATTTCTTGCACCAGATCTGGCGTTCCACTAAGGACTAGGTCCAGTATGGCTTCCCCTCTGGTTGGTTCATGAACCAGCTGCTCCAAGAAGCAGTCATTTATTCCATCTAGAAACTTTATCTCTTTAGCTTGTCCTGCCGTGACACTGACCCAGTCGATACCGGGGTAATTGAAATCACCCATTATTACTACTCTGCTGTGACTTTTGTTAGCTTCCTTGATTTCTTTGAGCATTTCATCATCCATTTGTTCATTCTGGCCAGGCGGTTGATAGTATACTCCCACTGCCATCACCTTCCCCTTCATAAATGGAATTTCAATCCATAGAGATTCTACAGCAAATTTTGTTCCCTGCAAAACTTTAATCCTTTCTGACTCAATGCCCTCTCTAACATAGAGCGCAACCCCTCCACCAATTTGATCAGCTCTATCATTATGATATAGTTTGTATCCAGGTATCACAGTGTCCCACTGGTTATCCTCCTTCCACCATGTCTCTGAGAGTGCAATCATATCTAACCTCTCATTTAGTGCTATATATTCTAACTCTCCCATCTTATTGTTTAGACTTCTAGCATTGGCATACAAGCATTTTAGAGACTGTATTTTATTCATATTAATCTGGCTATTGGTAGGCATGGGTAATTTGGAATCTTTATGCTCTGTCTGCTCCTTACTCAAGGGCATTTGGGCTACTATACTCCCTTTTGGAACCTCACTGCTTTTGGTAGTATCCTTCAAGGATACCTTAGTCCGAACCATGCGCTCCTGGGTGACTGTCGGCTCTCCCCTATTTTCTAGTTTAAAAGCTTCTCTATCTCTTTTTTAAAGGTTAATGCCAGCAGTCTGGTCCCATCCTGATTAAGGTGAAGCCCATCCCTTCGGAAGAGCCCCCCCTTTCCCCAGAATGTTCCCCAGTTCCTAACAAATCCAAAACCCTCATCCTTGCACCATTGTCTCATCCACGCATTGAGATTCCGGAACTCTGCCTGTCTTTTGGGTCCTGCACGTGGAACAGGAAGCATTTCGGAGAACGCTATCCTGGAAGTTCTGGATTTCAACTTCCTACCTAAAAGCTTAAATTTAGCCTCCAGAACCTCCCTACCACATTTTCCTATGTCATTGGTACCAACATGTACCAAGACAGCAGACTCCTCCCCAGCACTATCTACGATCCTATCTAGGCGGTGCGTGAGGTCTGCTACCTTCGCACCAGGCAGGCATGTTACCAGGCGATCCTCACGTCCAGCAGCCACCCAGCTATCTACATTCCTAATGATTGAATCACCAACTATAACAGCTGTCCTGACCCTCCCCTCTTGGGCACATGGCCCTGGAGAAACGTCCTCGGTGCGAGAGGGTTTTACATCACCTGGAGGACAGGTCCTAGTTACAGGATCACTTCCTGCCACACCAGGGTGATGCTCTCCTGTCACGTGACCTCTCTCCTCCATGGCAACAGGGATGCTGCCAGACTGGAGGTGGGACTTCAGGACTATATCCCTGTAGGTCACGTCCATGTACTTCTCTGTCTTTCTTATGTCTTCCAGGTCTGCTACTCTAGCCTCTAGAGAACGTACTTGTTCCCTGAGAGCAAAGAGTTCTTTGCACTTAGTGCATACGTAAGACCTCTCACCAACTGGGAGAAAATCATACATGTGACACTCAATGCAAAAGACCGGAGAACCCCCATCTTGTTGCTGGACTTCTGTCTGCATCTTAGTTTAAAGCTTGTGTTTAGATCTTTTAAATTCGGTATATAATAAGGATTGGTGTAGATGCTTATACCAATAAAAGTGTATCTAATACCCCTAATACACCTTGTGTACCTGAAGCTTAATTAATCTCAGGTCCTCCGTGTATGACTGATTTGGATAACGAGCTGCACCTGAGAGCAGCCCCTTTCCTCTAAGATGTGCAAGTACCTATAAAACTACAATTACCCCAGGGGTGGGTGGGTGCTGCTGGGGAGGGAGGGAGGGAGATAAGTCCTATTAAAGAGGGCAGTTACAAGGTACCCTGTCCTGAACCCTCAGCAGGGGGGAGGGGGGTAACACACAAAGCCCAGTTAGTTGAGAGAGGCAAGGTAAGTTACAGCTGAGAAAGCTGAACTAGCACACCACTAAGACAAACAATAAATAATTAAATAAACAGTTAGACAAACAATAAATAGTTAAATAAACAGCTAGAACTCACAGCAAGGTGTCTCAGGAGGCAAAATCCACTTTTCTAGCAGAGCAGTCTCTGCTGCTAGTGACACTGGAAGCAGGCAGCGTAGCCTCACTCACACACAGGCCGATGCAGAAAACTGGCGCTGGATGCACACTGAATCAACGTTTTACGCGGCTGACAAAGCATACCTTTTAACACGCGATGCAACAAGGATAGGGTATGCAAACAAAGGATGTGGTAACCGTGCGCATACAAATGAGCCACCGTAACATTAAACTGGAAGAGCAAGCCAAACATGCACACAAGAAGTCGGCACTAGTTTAGCATGCTCTCCCAAAGAAACGGGCACCACATGGCTAATTTGCATATCAGCCCCTAAAGTATTTTTATGGCATCGGGAAAAGCCTCCATTGCCATCCAAATGCTGTTGGAGGCCGGTGCTGACAGAGAGTGACTACCTGGTGGTCTAGGGGCCCCTGTACCTCCACCCCTCACTAAAATAAAATAACTTAGTGGTCCAGTGGCTCCTGAAACCCTCACCCCCACCCCAAACTAAATTTAAAAAATCTGATGGTCTGGCAGTCCCTGAATCCCCCACCCCAACCACAAATTAAATTAATATAAAATAACCTTGTGGTCTAGTGGCTCCTGAAACCCCCACCCCAAATTAAAACAAAATAACCTCATGGTCTAGGGGCCCCTGAACCCCCCCCCCCCAATTAAATTAAGATAAAATAACCTGGTAGTCTAGCAGCCCCTAAATCCACCGCCTTCCACCCGATACCTTAAAATAAGCAGGAATGCTGCCTACACACTACCGCTCTGGGTCCGCAATCTTGAAAAATGGCAGTGTGGTGCATCCTGGGATTCACTGGGTGAGGTCAGACTGCCATATAAGGTAGACTATGCCTTATATGGCAGGCTAACCCCGCCCAATGCATCCCAGGATGCACCACATGGGGCCAGGCACCACCATTTTTCAAGATGGCAGTGCAGGAGCACATAGGCAGTGCTCCCGCTTATTTAAAGGTACCGGGTGGGGGGTGGTGGATTTAGGGGCTGCTAGACTACCAGGTTATTTTATTTTAATTTGGGGTAGGGGGTGGGGGTATTCAAGAGCCACTAGACCACCAGGTTAGTTTATTTTAATTTGGGGTAGGGGTGGGGGTTCAAGGGCTGCTAGACCACCAGGTTATTTTATTTTAATGGGGGTACAGGGGCCGCTAGACATCAGGTAGTCACTTTCTGTCGGGGCACTGGCCCCCGACAGTATTTTGATGGCATCAGGGGCTTTTCCCGATGCCACGATCATCCCCGATGCCTTGAAAATACTGTCTGATGGGGGGATTGGGGTCACTGGGCCACCAGGGATTTGATTTCCCTATTTAGATGGCATTGGGGGAAAGCACCTGGTGCCACCAAAATACTGTCAGGGACACGCATTAGAGGTTTAAGTCACCTCAGACCCTGCAATAAAAATATCGGTGCTATGGCTGGTTGTAAAATCTTCTACGCCTGTCTCTGCATCGGGTGTAGCCATGATTTGCATACCAGACTATTATGTGCAGCTTATTTTCCTACAATTTAAATACATTTAAATACTTGTGGCGTTAATTGGGCGCTAGTTTTTCCATTGGTGTCTACGCGCGCATCCGTCTGTTTTCTGCATTTACAATGTGCTTAAATATGGTGTCATCGGTGCTTAAAGGCTGCACTAGCTTACTGCATTGGCCTGAGAGAAAAGAGGATTAGAAATCTGCAGACAGAGGTTTTAAACTCAGAAAAATGTCCAGACACATTGGTCATCCTTCTAGCTTCTGGGTATGAATTCATAATCTGTTTAATCCTAAAACAAAAGTCAGACAGCTGGCAATCCTAACCTCCTGAGTCCTGAGCACGTCTCACAGAGCTCCCCTAAACATCTGAGCCCAAAGTATGTTCCTGGTTTGCTAAAGCTTTAATCTGGCCCTGCCTCTGGCAACAGATGTTGGCTGGCAGTAAATGCAGTATAGCAAACAATAAGAAAGCTGTAAAATTCAGTCAATAGGTTTCACAGTAGAAATAACAAAAATAAAATGAAATATATATCTGAACGACTAAAGATGAAGCACATCATGGAGAGGGAATTATATGTAATCTATGTGTTTATGTTGTACATGTGTTGTGGGGGTGGGGTAGGTAGGAATATTTTGGAGGAGGGGATAATTGGGGTACTGGGGTGTCTATAGTTAGGAGTGGAGATGGTGGGGTAGCTGGAGGGAATGATGGGGTAGTTGGGATACTTTTGGGAGTTGGGGAGTTGAGGTTGCTTTGGCAGTAGGAGGTGGTGAGAAAGTTCTGGTTTTAGGGGTGGAGTAGTAGGAGGTGAGGGCAGTTGTAGGCAACCCCCTAAGAGATATGTCTTCTAAACCAGGCTAACAGTTAACCTGGCTTTCTCCATGGATAAGCAGGATGCGTCAGCCACACCCTGTGACATCCTCCGGGCAGCGCCATAGACACGGAAGTGCTCTTCAGAGCTCAGAAAGGTAAGCATGCACAGGTAGCCCCACTTCACCAGCCCACTCCTAGCCCGGCCAGTCTTTGTTCTTCTGCCTTGCCAGCAAGACATATCTCAGCTCTCCAGACTACTCTTATCAAGATATCAGCATTAATCTGCCCAAACCGGACTTCAAGAAATGCCCTCTCTGCACCTGAAAAATGAATAGCACGGACACATATGATCAACGTGCTGATGCTTGGGAGTCGGGCACAGAGTAGAGGATTGCGCCCACTGTTCGAAAATGTCACGTGAAGTCCATTATGTTTGGCATGTTTGAACCGGTTGCACTAGGCAACTTAAATAAAGTTTCTGCCATTAAACCGGTGTCCTAGTAGCATGTAGTCTTCCTAAAGTCACACCTCCCTCCTCCACCTCAATGCGCGCCCTGCGCAGCTAGGGAGGCACCAGGTGTGGCTGACACATCCTGCTTGTCCATGGATAAGATGAGGTTACTTACCTGTAATGGGGGTTCTCTATGGACAGCAGGATAAGTCAGCCACACAATCCCACCCACCTCCCCTGGATGAAGTCGGCCTGAACTGGCACACAACCTAACCGGAAAAAGCTAAGCTGGGAACATACTGGCCAGGCTAGGGGCGGGCTGGTGAGGTGGGGCTACCTGTGCATGCTCAGAAAGGTTCACCTTTCTGAGCTCTGGAGAGCAGTTCCGTGTCTATGGCGCCACCTGGAAGACGTCACTAGGTGTGGCTTACTTATCTTGCTGTCCACGGAGAACCCCCATTATAGGTAAGTAACCTCGCTATCTGTTCCCAGGTCCCATTGAATAACATGGGACATAGGTGCAGATAGCCCGGGTTAACCATTAGCCTGGCTTAGTAGACATACCCCTGAGATTTTGACAATTAAACTCAGCAGTCGTGATCACCCCACCATCATCCTGTAAAAATGCATACTTTAATATTAAACTTTGTTTTATTTGTATATGCATGCCTCCTCTCCCTGCAGGTGAAAGAATGTGCCAGCGGTTCTTTGATTTGTGTGGCTGTCAGAATCTACTGCTTGACTTTGACTGCTCTTTGCTACCTGCAGAAGCATCCGCCCTAAACGACCACCTAACCTTGCCTAATGGTTGAGCTGGCCCTGCTCTTAGGATATAATAAAACCTGTTAGTGTAGCTGGGTTTAAAAGAGGTTTGGACAATTTCCTGGAGGAAAAGTCCATAAACCATTATTAAAGAGGACTGGGAAAATCCATTGCTTACCCCTGGAATAAGCAGCATGGAATCTGGATACCTTTTGGGAACCTGACAGGTTCTTGTGTCCTGGAATGACCACTACTGGAAACAAAATACTGGGCTTAATGGCAAATTTTATGTTCTTATGTACAAAGGAAGGTGACTTTTCCTCCTTTGAGGCTTGCCTGTTGTGAATGCAGTTCATTGAGGATCTAATGAATGAGAGAAGGAGCTCAAAGGATGTAAGAGTAAGCCCTCAAATGAGTGTGACACACTCCTAATGACTGAGACATGGCATCTCTGCAATGTCCTGACTGAATTCCCTGTGAATGCAGAGTCTTCACACTTAGACATTTGTCCCTGCAGCTGATAGAAGGGAAGCAGGTCTTTCTCTGTGAACCAGGTTTGAGAGGCACACAGATGAATGCAGATGGGCACCACAGTGTCGAAGCACGGTCTCTTAACCTCAGCTGGTGTCCCACTGCTAGTTGCCATTTTTTTAGGCTACTTTCCCACAGATGTCAGAGGAAAGGATTGCCAGCACGTAGTGACGAAAGTTCTGATGAAGGCCCCCCATTGTTGTTCCCCTGCGGTGACACCCATGTGGCAAACTTACTTTAATTTTTTTACCCTGCTGGCTCCACTCCAGGCCCAGTGGGTGTTCCTCCCAGGCTGACGTCTTGTGGTGTGGCTGTTATCATGAGACTTCAGCTCAGAAGGTAACATACTATCTTGGAAGCCCAGACCAGCTGTATTCCATGCTTTAAGAAAAGTGGAAGGAAGTCCAAAAAACTGCCAGCATGGTTTAAAGGTGGGTTCAGATAGGCTGTTTTTGCCAAAAAAGCATCTTTCAGGAAATGGATAAAGGAGCCAAATGATGAAAACTGGAAACAGCACAAGCACTTTCAAATTAAATGCAAAACATTGATAAGGCAGGCAAAGAGAGAATTTGAGAAAAAGCTTGCTGTGAAAGCAAAAACGCATAATAAAGAATTTTTCAAGTACATTCATAGCAAAAAACCTGTGAGAGAGTCAGTTGGACCATTAGATTATAGAGGAGTAAAAGGGGCACTAAGAGGGGACAAGGTCATAGTGGAGAGACTGAATGAATTCTTTGCTTCAGTCTTTACTGAGGAAGATGTAGGGATGTTACCCATGACTGAAGTGGTATTTAAAAGTGATACTGCGGAAGAATTGAAAGAAAAATCGATACGCCAGGAAGATGCATTACAACTATTTAATAAACTGAAGAGTAGCAAATCACTTGGACCGGATGGTATACATCCAAGGGTGTTGAAAGAACTGAAATATGAGATTGCAGACCTGCTATTAGTAATCTGTGAACTATCATTAAAATCATCTGTAATACCTGAAGATTGGAGGATGGCGAATGTAATGCCAATTTTTATAAAGGGTTCCAGGGGTGATCCGGGAAACTACAGACTGGTGAGCCTGACGTCAGTACCAGGAAAAATGGTAGAAACCAACATAAAGAACAAAATTAATGAACATGTAGATAGTTGTGGCTTAATGGGAGACAGCCAACATGGCTTTAGACAAGGAAGATCTTGTCTTTCTAATTTGTTATATTTTTTGAAGGTGTGAATAAATAGGTAGACAAAGGTGAGTCAGTTGATATAGTGTATCTGGACTTTCAGAAAGCCTTTGACAAGGTCCCTCATCAGAAACATTTGGCAAAACTAAAGAGTCATGGGATAGGAGGCAGTGTACTACTGTGGATCAGGAACTGGTTAAAAGATAGAAAGCAGAGGGCATGGCTAACTGGCCAATTTTCCCAATGGAGAAAGGTGAATAGTGGTGTACCCCAGGGATCTGTGCTGGGTCTGCTGCTTTTTGACATATTCATAAATGACCTGGAAATGGGAACAACGATTGAGGTTATCATATTTACAGATGACACAAAACTGTTTAAAGTTGTTAAAACCCATGAGGATTGTGGAAAATTGCAAGAGGATCTTGATAAATTGGAAGACTGGGTATTTAGGTGTCATTGTGGATAACATGTTAAAACCCTCCGCCCAGTGTGCAGCGGTGGCGAAGAGAGCAAATAGAATGCTAGGAATCATAAGGAAAGAAATGGAAAACAAAACAAAGAATATTATAATGCCTCTGTATCATTCCATGGTGCAACCGCACCTTGAATTTGCGTGCAGTTCTGGTCGCCGTATCTTAAAAAGGATATAGCGGTATTAGAAAAGGTACAGAGAAGAGCCACCAAAATGGCAAAGGGGATGGAAGGATACCCCTATGAAGAAAGGCTAAAAAGGTTAGGGCTCTTCATCCTGGAAAAGAGACGGCTGAGGGGAGAGATGATAGAGATCTATAAATTAATGAATGGAGTGAAATGGGTAGAAAAAGTAGGGGACATGCAATGAAGCTACAGGGTAAACTATTTAAGACTAATAAGAGAAAATATTTTTTCACTCAAGGTGTAATCAAACTCTGGAATTTGTTACCGGAGGATGTAGTAAAAGCTGTTAGTGTAGCTGGGTTTAAAAAAGGTTTGGAGAAGTTCCTGGAGGAAAGGTCTATAAATTATTATTAAAAGGGACCCAGGATATCAATGCTTGACCCAATACAAGCATTGAGGACCCTGTGTCTTTTGGGGAGACAGCTAGGTACTAATGACCTAGATTGGCCACTGCTGGAAACAGGATACTGTGCTTGATGGATTTTGGTCTGACCCAGAATGGCATATCTTATGTTCTTAGCTACCATGCTTGGAGCGAGGGCAACACAGCAATCAAAATAAGTTGGCGCCATCGTGTGGGACCCCCTTCCTGCCTAGTCTCGCTTGCATTGTGGGGGCAGCCTAGGTGGAATTGATGCACTGCCAGCACGCTTTTCCTAGGTACTGTACATACTAGTCAGGGCAGGTGCAAGGTATGAGGCACCCTAGGCAAACATTATCCTTAGCATCCCCCCCCCCCGGCTCCAGCCCCCACTCTCATTGTTGCTGCCACTGCCACCCCTGATCGGATCCCGACATTCCCAAAAAACCTGACTGACTGACTGGCTGAGGGGTTGGTAGTTTCAGTCTCTACTTATACCTTTAAGACTTCTGAGACTTACTAGGACCGCCCCGAGAGGTGATCAAACTCTCAAGCGCTTATTCCAGAATCCCGACTGGCTGACAGACTGACTGATTAGCAGAAAACCTCTACTCACCGGATCCGGTTCCCGATACCAAACCAGTACATGGGTTGGATCCTGGACTCCCCTTGGGTCGGAGGTGTTGGCCAGCTGGACCCAGTGGTCCGCTGAGGCAAGGCGGAACCCTCCCCGATACAAGAGGACCGGTGGCACCTGAGGTTTCCCCCGCGGTCGGACAGACACGGTTCCAACCGGACCAAACCTGGAGGCGAAAGTACGTGGTATATTCACTTGAATACCATCACACTACCCCCACATTCCCGGCCAATGCACCAAGAATATGCAGCAGCTGATAAGCATGCAATAAATAATACCAGGAGTCAGTTCAAGGATCCAAGCCAATTTATTGTGCACAAGGCTCAGACAGGAAAGCATCCAAAAGTGACTGAGCAATGGAGGACAGAAACAACTTCCTTATATACAAGTTTCACATTTTGATATAGGCAAACTTTCTATTGGTCCCAACGCCCCCTGCATCTATCCAATCGGGGACCCTCTCTGGGCCTAACACCCTGTTCCCCTTTCTCAGGCTATTCTAACAAAGGCTCAGTTTCTAGACATAAATACGTCTCTACTGCAAGGTCATTTCTGGCCCAGAGAATGTGAGAATGCAAAACACTGGAACATATCTATCATCAGCATAAAAGAATTGAATAAAGGATTCACACAAACTTATCAAAAGCAGTTTAGAGCGGTTTAAGGCAAATTCTCAGACCTTCACTGACTTTGGTCTTTCTCAGTACTACTATTTCTAAGTGGGGGTGGGGACTCAGGCCTAGCTTACAGGCAGGGCCGGCCCGTCCATTGAGCAAGAATGTTTTTTGCACAGGGCCCCGCGTTTCAGGGGGCCCCGCGCAAAGAACATTCTGCTTTTTTTAAAAATTACAAAGACTGGTTAAGACTGGTAATGGGCTGTGGGCTGATGGGGGCTGTCTGGAAATGAGGTGATGGGGGGGTTAGGATTGCTAATGGGCTATGGGGGGGTTAGGACTGATAATGGGCTATGGGGGGCTAGGACAGGAAATGGGCTGATGGGGAGGGGTTAGGACTTGAGGTGGGCTGATGTGGTTAGGACTGGTAACGGGCTGTGGGCTGATGAGGGGGGTTAGGACTGGCAATGAGCTATGGGGGGCTGACTGGAAATGGGCTGATGGGGTTAAGACTGGAAGTGGGCTGATGGGGGGTTAGGACTGGTAATGGGTTATAGGGGGGGCTTACACTGAAAATGGGGTGATGGGGGGTTACGACTGGAAGTGGATTGATGGGGGGCTAGGACTGGTAATGGGTTGGGGGGTTGCTATGACTGGAAATGGGCTGAGTGGAAGGGGAGGCTTGAACTGCAAATAGATGATGGGGAGGGAGCTTGGAATGGAAATGGGCTGTGAGGGAAGGGAGCTAGGACTGAAAATGGGCTGATGGAGCAGCTAGGATAGGACTGGAAATGGGCTGTTGGGGGGAGCTAAGATTGGAAATGGGCTGTGGTGGGGGCATGAATTGAAATGGACTCATGGAGGGGCTAGAACTGGAAGTAGGCTCATGGGGGGCTTGGACTGGAATTGGGCTGAGTGGAGGGGAGCTAGGATTTGACATGGGCTGATGGTGGGGCTAGGAAATGACTAGAAATGGGCTGATGGGGGCTAGGATTGGAAATGAGCTGATGAAGGGACTCAGACTGAAAATGGATGGGGGAGCTAGGACTGGAAATGGGTTGATGGGGGGCTAGGACTGGAAATGGGCTGATGCAGGGACTAGAAGGGAATGGATGCTGGGTGAGACTGGAACTAGAAGGGAGCTGATGTTGGGGGAGGATTAGAATGGGATGGGGCTGGGAGAGTAAAATGGAGAGGGGAAAAATATTTTGTGTGGGAGGGATGAAAAATCTACAATTGGCCGGGTATTGGGAGAGTAAGTGGGGATTGAGGATGGAGGGGTAAAGTTTGTGTGGATGAAATAGGAATGAGGAAAGAGCAAATGGAGAAAGATTAGTATGTCAAAGCAGATGTAGAGAGAGAGAGAGAATGGAAAAAAAAACTAGAAGAGAGAAGAAAGAACAAATGGACAGCAGACGATGGACAGTTAGCAGAAAACATGAAGAAACCAGAAGAAAGTGGCTGGAGCAATTGCAACTGAAAAAAATGCACAAAAGGTAGAAAGATATCTCTTTATTTTGAATTTATTAACTGGAATATGAAAGCTCTGGGAAATGTGCATCATTAACGTCTGTGCTTTGTTTGGTACAAGAGGAAATTAATTTATAGTTTTATTTCTACAGTGTTGTTGTACATTCCAAGTTTGGCTTTTGGGGTTCCCAGTTTAATTATTGTCTTCCTGTTTCTAAATTGTGATTCCTTGTTTGGTGATGGTCTATGTCCTGCATGTGTAACTGAGCTGAGGTATTCTATTTATGTAATTCCTATTTGACATTGCCACTTGTTTTCTTTCCCCAGTATTCTCTGAAATGTATTGGTTTAATATTTACAGTGTTGCCTTTTGATAGGTAGGGTCTGGTGCTTTGTGAGTCCTGGTAGTGCTGTTAGGATACGGCGGGTTAGCTATGGGTTCTAAATGGGCAGCGTTTGTAATAGTTCCTAATGTGCCTGGCGGTTGGAACTGGATTGTAGTAATGTAGAAATCTTTTAGTCTTTCTTTATCCATACACTCATTAAGAGACATGTTTACTAAAAGTTAGTGTATGGTAACATTATGCAAATATTTATGCAAATAAGGCCACTTATGCAAATGAGGCCCCGCACCCCCCTTGGGCCGCCCCTGCTTACAGGCCTCTCATACATGTACAGGCTATTATAGGCCATAGCCTACCACAGGGTCATTCAGCAGAGGAGATGCCTTTTTCAGCTCTGGTGCTGGGGTGCCGTCCCTCCTTCTGCCCCCCTTCTGATTACACTTCTTGTCTGCATGCAAAAGGCAGTGAAATGGAGGCGGGGCAGAAGCAAGAATGGCACCGCAGCGCTGTAACTGAATGCCACTGTACATCCCGGTGAGGGGCTGGCACTCTAGGCAAGTGCCTAGTTTTCCTAATGATAGCAACATCCCTGCTGCTAATTTCATTCATCCCATGTGTGTTTAGCAAGATTTTATAGACTGATCAGAATATGTTTTGCTGCATGGGACATAAATAGTTTTGGACATCCTTTTCTCGGCAGGCAGCGAGTGCAGGATCAGGAAGAAAATGATTCTTTCAAAGAACTAACGAAAAAAGTAGGGTGTAAAAGCCAGCCCTAGGGTGCTAACTACGACATTGGAGCAGCACAGCTGGCTCTCACGTGGGGATGATTCAGTGCGTCTTGAAAATATCCAAGGGCGAAGATCTAGCGGATTGAATCTCTTGCATAGACTGCTTTCACACACTGCAATAGGTTTACCTTCCTCCGAAATGGGGAGATAGCAAGCCTAGGACACTTAATACACTTTTAACTTTTTTTCACTGCCAGCAAGCTTTTCAGGAGCTTCGACCAAATAAAAGGGAAAGAAAAAGGGGCCAAAGGACGGGGGAGACACATCGTGTAATCTGAAGAAAAAGAAACAAAGCCTTTGCCACTCGGTCCGCCAGTTTTTTTTCTCTCTCTAGCCCCATTGTGAGGGAAAACCGCAAATCACGTTTGAGATTTTCTTGGGGAGCTCCTTGCTCAGATCGTCCGAGTTGCACATTTTCTGGGGTCCGATCTCCTCCGTTTAACAAATGGCTTCTCGACCGCCCCTCCTAGGGCAGCCGATGGTTCTCCCCGCAGTCCTCGCTTGCTTAGGGCGTGCAGCCTGGAGCAAATTCCCAAAGTGATCGGCTTGCATTGGGAAAAGGGAGCTCCTAATAGCGAAGGAAAAGGAAGCTTAATGTGAATGGAGCTGCAAAGCAGGATAAACAGAACTTTGGATTTTAAGGGTTTTTTTCATGCAAATGAAAAAAATAAAACTATGAAAACTTTGCGACGAGGGTGGGATTCGAACCCACGCGTGCAGAGCACAATGGATTAGCAGTCCATCGCCTTAACCACTCGGCCACCTCGTCCTGGTATTTGTGCGGTTTTCCCTTATTTTTGATTATCTAGTGCCTTCGCTTATCTTGATTCTTACTTCCTATTTATAGTCATCAAAATAACCACAAAGAATTATCTGTTTATGTCGTATCACACCTCCCAGTTAAATGTGATTGGAGGACAAAATAATATTTTCTTCATTATCAATTTATAAGCGTTTTTGTGTAGGAAAAAAAAGTCGGAGCTAGTAGGAAACCCGACTTCTCAAAACCAATGCAAACATGCCCAAACTGTAGTGCTACAACAGATAGTGGGTTCAGTTAATTTAGTCACAGATTCATAATGTACAATGGCATAACAGTACAGTAGCATATAATCCAGCAGGGGCGGCCCAATGGGGGTGCAGGGCCTGTGCAGAAACTCATTATGGGCCTCGTGTACATAAATATGTGCATATTGCATTTATTTGGTTAATGCCATAACTAGATTAATGATTAAGAGGAAAGATATAAAGTGAGAAAAAAGATTTCTGATAGCAAAAAACATGCTTACCTTACCATACCAGCACAAAGTCCAAGAACTCAAACTGCACCAGCTCTATCTGTAAAAAGTCAGCACTGCAAATATTCAAGAACACCAATACACCTCCATTTGAGAAAAGAAAACAAGCCAGACTGGTTTGGATGCTTACACAGAACTTACATATTAAAAGAATCTTTCACTGTGGTAACACAAGGAAAACACAGACCACCAGGTAGTAAAAAATAAGAGGCTGCAGAATAGAACATCTAAAAAAAAAATGAAATGGAAGACCCAAGAAACCATACTATGAGCAGCCAAGCAGGGAAGAAATTAATTTTCTCCTGTAGAGAACAAAATACAAGAAATCCAAATTCTCAAAGCTGGCATATTTTGTTCTCTAAAAACTGACAATAAAATGAGTTTGTACTTTTGTTGTCGGACCATTTTTTTCCTCCAGTTGGGTTCGTCTTGGTCTTTCTTTACAACTTTCTCTTGGTTTTCTCTCAGAATTTTTTCAGGATCTCATCTCTAATTTCTGTTTCTTCACTCTCCCTGTCTTCTCCTGTTCCTTCCTTATATTTATCTGTGACATTGATCCTTATTTCATCTTTTTTGTCTATTTTTCTCATCTGCCTGTTGGTGTTGTTAAGTGTCATTGAGTCAATGTTGACTCATGGCGACCCTCTGGATAACTGCCTGTAGCTTCGGTCTTCCTCTTTCCACCTTTTATCTGCTTACCAGATTTCCACTTCCTACACTTACCTCCCTAGTCTTCCCATTCACATATGTGTCTTGTGTATTGCTTTCCCAGCCTACTATTTCTCCTTTCAGCCACTTTCTAGCCCCCCCCCCCCCCATTTCCACCCTCTGTACTCTTTGTCTCCCAACTTCATCTATCTCTGCCTCTCATCACCCCCAGCTCCTTCCCTGTCACTCATCCCCTCTTCACCTCCAGCCATAGGTGGCAACTTCTCAAAATGATTGGGGGTACTAAACACTACACAAATTATCCCTCCCTGTACCCAGTGAAGGAACTTGCTCAGTGCTGGGGGTGCTCAGCACCCACAGAGCTGACATCTATGCCTCCTGTCCCTTTGCTGTGTTTTAGTCCCTTATTTAGCCTCCCATTCCTTCTTTTTCCACCTTCTGTCCCTCACCTCCCTCAAAGACCTGTTCCCATCCTTTCCTTCTCATCCTCTTCATAGCCCTCTGAGTCGTTTCCCCGGCATCCGTTCCTCTGCCTCTTCTCCGCTCCCCACTATACATTCTTTAATATTCCTCCACCTTAACATCAGCATCCACTCCTCTGCCCCTCCATCCACCTCATTCCTTGCAGATGCCCTTGCTTCTCCCTCCCTTTACAGTACAATTTCTCACTCCCCCAGCATCCCACTTCTGCCATCTCCAGCCCCCAGCCTCTGCGTTAGACCACAGCCCCAACATCTGACTTAACTCCCGGCTCCCTTCTCCCAGTCCTAGCATCAGACTCCTTCTCCTATCCTGACCCTTTAGCATTTTCCCCTCTTCTCCCATCTCTAATCCTCATGTCAACCCTCAGCTCCCTTCTCCCAGTCCCAGTATGAGCCCCCAGCCCACATTTCCCAGTCCCTGCATTAGTCCCCAGCCTCTCTCTCCCAACCTCTATTAGCCCTCAGCCCCCTACTCAGCTCCCACCCTCCACATTGGCCCCCAGCTCCTGCATTAGCATTAGCCGTGGGGTTGGCAGCTGGCCCCTTTGTAGGATCCCCACCCCTTAGCAACTACCTTCTTCTCCCAGCCGCAGGTCCAACATATCTTTTACTCCCCCATATCCCCCTTCTTCCTCTGTCCCCCTAGCCCCCAGCCCCCATCCAGCATCCCCATCCCTGTTTCCTCCCTTACCGGCCCCTCTTCTCCACTCAAAATGTATTCTGCCCACGGCAGCGACTACAATTATGAAAAGAAAAAGCATCGATAAAGCATAGCTGCGCTGACCACAGAGCATCCCAGCCTAAGCAATCTTGAAACGTCTTCCGCATTCCGCCCCCTCTGACACACACTTCCTGCTGCCTCAAGGATGCGGAAAAAGGTGGAAAAAGAAGGGCTAAAGGAGGGAATGGAAGGCTAAATAAGGGACTAAAACATAACAAAAAGACAACTATAGAGTCCCCTTCTTCCCAAATAGTAGCAATAGAGAGAGACTACTACTGCTGCCTATCACTACTATTTATCACTTCTAAAGCTTGCTTCTTTTCTAGAAGTTTCTTGCTTTAACTGTGAACTTACTGTGCTCTTACTGAAATCTTGCTACTTGTTTTTTGCTTTCATTACCAGTTCGTCCTGCCACTGACCCCAGTTCAAAGCCATGCCCCCAAATCAGTCACTGTCAATTCCTGCTGCTACTGACCCAGGTTTCAGGCAATACCCTCCACAACTGTGCTACCATTGCTGGTTCCCACTGCCACTGATCCAAGTTCCAGGCCATGTCCCCCAAATCGGAGGCGACATCTGCTTCACTCTACTTAAAGCCATCTCCCTGTTGCGTTCTCTCACATTAGTGCAGGCTAAAGGATTACAACCAAGGAGCTCCCTGGGTACCTCCATTATGAAGACTTCTAGCTCCATGTTATTCTTTATTCTAGTACTATTTGGGTTTCTCGATTCAATATATCAGGCTGCAATACCTGTCATTTTCGGCCATAGGACACCTTTTCTGAGGCATCCTTTCACCTGTTCCCAGGTAAAAAATACTCATTAATTGCCATTGTTTTGCTAAGCCTAATCCTCCAGTCACTCCGACCACGTCTGCTGATTCCTCCTCTTCCCAAATCTACATAGCGCCTCACAGAGTTAGGGCCATCAAAATATGGGTTCTTGTGAGTAACTTAATTCAGGAACATCAACATTCAATATTCTGCATTATGAGAGGAGGCCTCCTTAAAACAGTGTACCCTCCGAGCTTTAAGCTTCTCTTTAGGCATATCACATCAAGCCTGAAGGAGGATTTGCTCTAATTTTCTGTAATGCACTATCTCTGGTAGAAATCCCTTTTCTTGGATCACTATACCCTGTTGCTGCTCCACAGTTTTTTATCTCCTTTTTCCCTCTCTAATAGGGAGTGGGAAACTCTAATTGCCATCACTACTGAAACATCTACACATTTCCCTGATCTGTGTATCTTAGGGGATTTCAATGTTCATTATAACAGCCATAACATTTCTAAAGAGAAAGACTTGGTTTCCCTAATGGAAGCCCTTAGTTTCGAACAACACATTCAGTCTCCCATGGGGCAATTTCTCCAAATGGGCTAGTTTTGCGCATACCATGACATCATGAACCTCACTCCTAAGCCAGGGTTTGTGGAGTATGACCTCACTCCTTCAAATTTACTGTTAACACTTGCTGTAATACTTGCATCATGCCAGAGAGCTTCCATAAGATAAAACATGTATGGGTAATCTATCAAGTTGTGGCATAATAGTGGCAGTACATTATTTCTTTTTTTAGTTTGGGAGTGCACCTAACAGTTTTCAGTCCTCTTCATTTTTTCATTAGTGCCTGTGGTTTATTTCCTGTTGCAGAGGGCCCATGAACAAGTTCACCATGGCCTATGGCTGCATCAGGGATATTATCTTGTCCTGAATGTTTTGCACTATCCTACCTCCATCATTAGCCCTAGTGCAAAAGCTACGGGTGAGCATCTTTTTATCCTGGGTGACATGTGGGCAATATGTATCCTTTTTCCTTCCTACCATACTTTTATCGCCGTGTCGTCATGCTGAGATTTGGTATCGATTATATGCAACTGGGTCACCTCATGAAGACACTCAGCAAAATTTGAGGAGGAAAAATATTCCATGTAGGTGGTCATGTGATTCATTTATTCATTACTTTGGCATTCCTCCCTGCCATATTCAGTCACTAATTCAGTCCCTTTGTCCTGGTCAGACTATCATCTGCTTCTCCTTGGTTGTGACATCCCTTTAGTTACAGCTAGCAGTGACATCATCACCATTAACTTAAACTGTCTTAAAGAAGTGCTACCATCCAACTTCGGATCTTTACTTATGGATAAAAAGGCCTCTATATGGAACTCCACCATTAGGCAGGCACTAAATGACCTGCTGTCCTCCCACAACATTCTAATTCATACTCTGAGAAATACCATAACCAATGGTACCACAAAGGCCTTTGCCTCCTTAAATAACAGGCTCGCAAAGCCAAGTGCAACTGGCATAAGATCAGGTCCCAGATGCCCTTGCAATCTGCAAAGAGAAGCATTCTGATTATCAATTCAGTGTTAAACTTGCTAAAACAACTCAACTATTCTAATCTTATCAAGATCAGTGAGAATCCTTTCAAGAAATTCTTTAACATATTGACTGATCTCATGACTGCACCTTCGCAATAATCTTCACTTTCATATTAAGGTCCTTCTGCTGAAGTTCTGGCTAACATTTTTTACTGTGAAACTTGCAGCTCTATGCTAGAACTTTATCCATCTTTCAAACCCACTAGATCTCTTGGCAATAATGCAAGACCCATCCGACTTGATAGTTTGTCCTAACTCAGCCTCAGACTCCATTGTAACACTAAGGGGTATGTTTACTAAACTGCGGTAACGTTACATAACGCGCATTATGTAACGTTAATAATTGTTAAGTAATGTTAATGCACGTTATGAGACAACGATCGTTAACGTCTCATAATGTGCATTATCGTTACTTAACGATCGTTCACGTTCCGTGGCGCGGTGGAGAGAGGGCGGAGAGAAGGGGTCAATGGGTGGAGTGTGGGTGGGGAGAGGCTCCATTCACACTAACATGCTGATCTGAAGAGCTGAATCCTAACGCGATTGAAAACCTGCCATTAGATGCACATATGCAGGAGAGAGAAACCATTTTCGTGTCAGCAATGTACAGCCCAGGCAGGGAGCCCAAAAACTGTGATAGTAGTGCTCCATGTACAGCAATACCATAGTGCCAAAGTATGAATGGCCACTATGGCGATGGTGCAAATGGGGCATAGGGGGTCACAGGCGGGACATGTAGCATGGGCAGCTGGGGCACAGGGTGGACCAGGCGGGCGCCTAGGTGGCACATAGGAACATAGACACCGGAGATCAGCAAGACAGCAGTTAACCAAGGCCAAACACAATCCACCAATATCTACTTGGTCCACCCTAGCCAATAGTCGCTAGGGCACAGACCTGACATTCCCCCAGCCATCCCGCCCCCATGTGGAGGGGACATAATAGTGGTAGGCAGTGATGGAGGGATGTGAGGATGTCCATGTATGCCCCCCCACCCCGGAATCTGCTCCCTAGGCGGGCGCCTACCTACACAGTGGATGGCCTGGGACTGCGCACTACCAGCACCGACAGCAAATGGCCATGTCAGCTTGGCAGGGGGGCGTGTGCCCGTACTGGAGGGGGCAGTGCCACCTTCCTGCAGTGGACCTAGGCCATGCTCTGTAGCAGTACATGGTGTGCAGTGCAACATAAAAGGTCTGGCTGAGGAAAAGTGCAGGTAGCCCCAGGGACTACCATGCATCTATGGCATCAATGTGGTGCAGTACACCCAGCCAGTGTGTCCAGGAGCAGAGGGTCACAGGTTCAAGTCCCAGCTGTGGTTCCAGCAGAGCATGTCCCTATATTTTACCCTACAATGCAGATACAACAGCAACATGTGCAAAGCCCAAAGCAGCGGCGAACAGGGGTGCAAACACCCACTCACACAGGCTCCACAATCCAATGATGCATGGAGCAGCAGGCTGTTGGCCCCAGCAGTGGGATGATGTTATCACCAGAGCACTACTACTACCCCCTGCACAGTTTAGCAATGTTGGCACTGTGCTCAGGACTAGTGTGGCGGCAGGGCTGCCAACCACCCCTATCTTTGTATAATGCTGCAAAAGGAGTGAGCGTGTTTGTATGGCTATCCATTGTTCTGTGGCTGCCCACACTTCACTGGGCCCAAAATGTCCCACTGTTACCAGCGTTAGCCTGATTAGATGCATAATGAGGAGCAAGGTATTATGGGTATGGCCCGGACAGGGCAGATTGGCCAGGATGCATCCTCATAGGGTGTGAGGCAATGGCTAGGACACTGTAGTGCCTGACCACCACCTGCATAGACAGGGTGGCCACAGCATGGCATGCTGGGAGGGCACTCACTCTGAACTTGCAGTGACCATGGCAGGTCTAGGTTCCCACATAGCGCTCTACACTGTTTATCTCTAGTGATATATTTGTGTTCCCCAGTGCTGGGGTCCCAATCACTGAGCTGCTTGCTTGCTGCACATAGTTCCTAGTGGACTGTCTGCAGTTAGACTGTGCATGGTCGGAACACCTTTAAGGTACAGTCTGACTCTGCTGGTGACTGGCAGATAGTGGTGGGAGGCATTTGGGGTTTCCAGACCTAACCCCAGCATTGCTGCTGGTCTGCCACTGTCCCAGTCATAGGTATGGCTCTAGCCCACCAACCCTGGAGGGCTATCTCGTAGCAACAGGATGGAGGTTGCTTCCCTGGGGCAGGGGCACTGTTCTTTAACTACAAAAGGGTGATGTGGGCCCTTTGGGGTATGTAGTGTATACCACTTTGACCTATACAGCCACTGCTACACACACCTCATGCAATTCTAGGAACCCCTCTGCCCTGATAACAGCTGCCCATGTCAGCCAGACCCTCACATGGGATACACACTAATCTGGCTGCTGTCTGGTCTCACAGGGCCACATGTGACTGCAGGATACAGATGGACACCAAATTACCTTCGGCTGCACTGCACAGAACACCTGTCACACACTGGTAGTGATGGGGATGTACAGCAGGACCTATCTCTAGTAGCACATGTACTGCGGACCTAGTGCTGGGCACCCATCCTATCGCTCAGGGTGAACACAGAATCTGCACAATGGCATGGTCTGTAGCTACTCTGTGCCAGTATCACACACTGTCAGTTCGTCTTTCCAAGCTGGGGGACCGGAGAGGTGCAGACCCCATTTGGTGATCAGCTGTAGTCAGCTATTCAGCATGTGCATTGCATCATGGGTACTTGTGGGGTTACCCTATCCTGGCATTCAGAGCAGACAATTTGTGCGGTGACCTGCAGTCCTTCTGTACCCAGACATTGCTGTGACATACACCATGGGGGTATAGCCTACTGGTTAATACAATGCCATTCTTGGCAGTGTTCATGGGTTCAGTTCCTCATTGTTCCCCACTCTCATGCCTGTCCTACTCATATAGTGTGCATGCCTGTAGAGGTCATATTTTTGCAGATCTGTGCTTCCGGCCCATAATACCCTCGCCACAATTGCCAACATTCCCTCGGTCTGTCAATCTGCGGCTGTCAGCTGTGTAGAGTCCTGTCTGCCAGTGCAGGCTGCCACCCCATGTCATACCCTTTCCTGCATTGCGCTTCTTCATGCTTGCCTCGCCTGTGCCTGATCTGCATGGCACCACCACTCCTCTGTCCACCCATCATTGTAACTATCCTGCCACCTCTGCCTCCACTGGGGGACATGTATTCCCATTGTCTGCCACCAACTGTTTTTCTGGCACTTTACATTGCCAACACCCTGTGCTGTGGTACAGCTGCCCCACCATGTTTGTCATCGGTACTGGCAGGCACATGGGATGCCCGCAGATATGGCAGGTCCAGCGGCTCCCACTTCTCCCTCCTTCACTCACCTGTTCATTGCCTTTCCTGAGTGTTCTATCTAGTGTTAGGGCTACATCTGTCTCTGTTCTGCACAGGTCATGCATGTCATCCTGAGGCACCTTGCAGTCCCTAGGGCACACTAACCTAGGACACCATAACCTTGTTAGGCCACCTTAACGTATGGTTCCATAGCCCAGGGTGCCTTCTGCGGTGCCTTGTCCAAGGGTGCCTAATATGGCGCATAGCCTAGGAGGCCCTATAGGGCGCCTTATGAGGCACCTTACAGGGCACCTTACTAGGCACCTTATAAGGCACCTTACATGGCACCTTATAAGGCACCTTACATGGCACCTTATAAGGCATCTTACTAGGCACCTTATAAGGCACCTTACATGGCACCTTATAAGGTACCTTATACGGCACCTTACATGGCACCTTATACGGCACCTTACTAGGGACCCTACAGGGCACCTTACTAGGCACCTTACATGGCGCCTTATAAGCCGCCTAACAAGGCGCTTTACAAGGCGCCTTATAACGCTCGTTAGTCTAAGGCGTCTTTTAACGCGCGTTAGTTGTCAGCTTGCTGTAACAATGCAACGCCCATGCCTTTATATGGGCACTCTACTTTACCGCGGAACCTACCGCGAATGACTTACCGCAGTTTAGTAAACATACCCCTAAGTAGCAAATGGAGTACCTTTAATGAGATTTCCTTTCTCACTTTTACCAAGAACTTAAGTACCATGCCCTCTTGATTCTGTCCCAACCTCTTTTATCAAAAATCCTGACTTGGAGCTCTTTCCCTCTTTAGATCTCTCAGACCCCATTAATTACTGCCCTATTTCCAATATCTCTTTCATTTCTAAAATTCTAGAGAAAGCTCTTTTACTCCATCTTAATATTTACCACAATCTCCATACTTTACCACCAGCAAAGACTCTGCAGCCGGGGAATTTAAGCAAAGGTGCTCAGGTGCTCCTCGAGCCGGCCACAGCTTCCCCAATTGGCATCCCACAGCACAGGGGAGGGAACGCAGGATTCTTCCACCCTTCTGCTGCAGCAGGCCAATCAGGATACTTTACCACCAATGAAGACTCTGCAGTGGGGGAATTTAAATAAAGATGCTCAGGTGCTCCTCGAGCCGGCTACTGCTGCCCCGATCGGCATCCCACAGCACAGGGGCAGGGAACGCAGGATTCTCCCACCTCTCTGCTCTAGCAGGCCAATCAGGACACTTTATCACCAACGAAGACTCTGCAATGGGGGAATTTAAACAAACGTGCTCAGGCACGCCTGCGCCTGAGGGCCTCGCCATTAGGCAAGGACCGCAGGAGAGGACAAATAAATAAAAATCCCTGAGAAGACACAGCCATATCAATCCTGGACAAACCATCAATGCTAAAACAAACAAACATTTGTAACAAAAAAGAATCCAATCGGATTAGATAAATAGCCCAAGAAAAACAAAATCCGAAATAACTGAATAATTCCCACCCTGCAAACAATTATTTTTTGTCGGAGCTTAGTCAGCCCAGTGCCAGGGACTCCACCCTCAGCACCACCGTGACCACTCCATTTTAATCAAGAATAATACTTTCAAAGAACTGTAAGTCTCGGCATTTTGGCGCTGCAACAGCTAAGTTGGGACTTTTAGTTCTTTGAAAGTATTATTCTTGATTAAAATGGAGTGGTCACGGTGGTGCTGAGGGTGGAGTCCCTGGCACTGGGCTGACTAAGCTCCGACAAAAAATAATTGTTTGCAGGGTGGGAATTATTCAGTTATTTCGGATTTTGTTTTTCTTGGGCTAAAACAAACAAACATGACCACTCCAATCAAATCAACTAATAAGCCAAGGTACAGCAGACAACATGCCTCCTTTTCTAACACCAACGTATCTGCTAGCATTTCCACCTGCACAGCCTTACATAACCAGCCATGCAAATGCAATATTCAAACCAAATATCTCCCACATAACACATCACAGAAACAACTGGTATTAAGCACTCTCACCAAGGCACAACCACAATGAAGACTCACATCCATCCCAATCATACCAGAGCATTCCACAACATCCGTAGCCACATAAACACTACAAATCTCATTCATAAAGGCATGGTCAGTGAGGAATAAACTCCCCATAATCCAAGACCTCATCATATCTCAAAAGATTGATATCCTCTGTATAACAAAAACATAGCTATCAGAAACAGACACTGTACTCATGAACTAGCTCATGCCTCAAGGATACAGCCTCTACAACTGCTCCCGCTCTCACTCCAGAAGAGGAGGAGTAGCCGTAACAAAATCAAACCCCCACCTCCGAAACCATGCAACAGAAAGCACAGATGAATCGGACATACTCACAATTACCAACAAATTTTTTACCTATCAATCTGCCTGATATACAGAGCACCTACAGCGACCTCAGACCTATCAGATATTCTCAAACATGTGTCAGAAATTGAAAACACTACAAAAGAACTGATAATCCTTGGTAATTTCAACCTCCCATCCGTGCAAGAGAAACATGCAAATGCATTCCTTGAAGCAATGGAAGCAATGGAGCTGACACAAATCGTCTGTGCACCAGTGCATGAGAAGGGCAACACCCTGCATCTCATACTCCTCAACTCCCAAACCTCCATCCCAAGCAAGAATCCCCAGATCACAACTGTTCCATGGTCCGACCACTATCTCATCACGTTCATTACCTCCTGTCAACCAATGACCATCACGGAAGATGCACACATGACAAGAAAATTCAAACCATTCACTAAAGATAGCTTTCTCAATCAAGTTCTACCAAACATACAATCAGGACAGTCTGATGTCGAAACATTAACCACCAATTGGAACACCGTAATAGCTACAGCAGCACGATCAATGATAGCACCCAAAGGAAACAAAAGAGACCAGCAAGAGCATGCTGGTTCACACTTGCCTTAAGGAAGCTGAAAACTCAACTTAGAAGAATTAAGAGAAGATGGAGAAAGACAAAAAAAAAATGAAACAGTCAGGGCAAGATACATGGATGCTCTAAACAACTACCACACTGAAATAGATAACACACGAAGAGCCTACTACACAAAGCTTATAAACATATCTCTTAACCGATCATGTGAGCTCTTTGATATTGTCAAACAGCTGACCTAATCACTCTAACCAACTCCTAAACATACCACTGCAACAACTCGCAGCACAATATAAGCAGCTCCAACCAAAACTCAATACCCCACCCACAGCAATAGGAAATGATCACAATGTTGCCCCTGGCACCACATGGGACACATTTGAAACAACCCTCAAGACCCTCATAAGAACATAAGAACATAAGACATGCCATACTGGGTCAGACCGAGGTCCATCAAGCCCAGTATCCTGTTTCCAACAGTGGCCAATCTAGGTCATACGTACCTAGCAATATCCCCAAAAGACACAGGTTCCACAATGCTTGTACTGGGTCAAGCATTGATATCCTGGGTCCCTTTTTAATAGTGGTTTATGGACCTTTCCTCCAGGAACTTGTCCAAACCTTTTTTAAATCCAGCTATACTAACAGCCCTTACTACATCCTCCGGTACAGATTCCAGAGTTTGATTACACGTTGAGTGAAAAAATATTTTCTCTTATTTGTCTTAAATAGTTTACCCTGTAGCTTCATTACATGTCCCCTAGTCTTTCTATACTCTGATAGCGTAAACAATTGATCCACGTTTATCTGTTCCACTCCATTCATTAATTTATAGACCTCTATCATATCTCCCCTCAGCCGTCTCTTCTCCAGGCTAAAGAGCCCTAACCTTCTTAGCCTCTCTTCATAGGAGTAGCCTTCCATCCCCTTCACCAATTTGGTGGCTCTTCTCTGTACTTTTTCTAATAACGCTCAAGAAACCGGAACTCGACCTACTGGATCCTACCTCATTCAGACCAGTAGTGAACCTCTCGTTTTCCGCAAAAGTCATTGAGAAGATAGTACAACAGCAACTACAGGACCACTTGGACAGAAACAACCTATTTGACCCACAGCAACATGGCTTCTGACCATCACATGGGGTCAAGACCCTCATAGGGGCATGTTTAATAAACATTCCTAACGTGCGGGGCCGCGGTAGTGTGCCTGTGCCATATAAGGAGTGGGCGGTTCAGGCAGAAAGAAGAAAAAAACCCGACCGTACATGTGCGCGTCGCGCTAATTTGCGGGGCCCACATTAGCGCGTGGGAAGGCTAAGTGGGGCGCTGCTGAGCACATATCAGAACAGAGCTGTAGCACAACGGTGAACACACTAACCAATGGTGCAGGGGCCACAGGTTCAATCCCCCATTGTGTGCAACAAAAAGGCCAGCTGAGGCAACACCTTGAATGTGTAAAAGTGGTTCAGGAGGCAAAGTACTTTTGGACGGCATATGGCGGCACACTTCGTTTTGTACGGCATAAGGCGGCGCACTGTTCTTTTTGGGCGGCACAAGGCGGCGCACTGTTCATTTTGGGCGGCACAAGGCAGCGCACTAATTGTGGGCAGCAGGAGGTGGCGTGCTGATGGGCATAAGGCGGCGCACTGATGCCAAAGCAAAGGAGCACAGCCACAGCACAATGGTTAAGACACTGACCAATGGTGCAGGGACCAGGGGTTTGATCCCTCATAATGCCCAGTGAAAAAGGCTAGCTGAGGCAGTATGTTATATGTTGTGGAGTGCTGTAGGAGGCTTTTAAATTTTATTTTGTGATAACTACTAGCAAACGCACACTCACAGCATATTAATATAAGGCGGCCCATAAGGCACATATGACAGTGCACCGTCCGCCAAGGCACCCTAGAATGTCCCCTATAGGGCAGCATGTATGTTGCGACACAGGATAATGTATAGTGCACCCTATATGGCTGGCAACCGTAACGTGCCCTATAGGGCGCCCCATAAAGCACCCTCAGAGGCACCTTATGGGTACAGTACGCTGAGGGTGGTATTGCTGGCAGCAACATATGTACAGTAAATGAAAATAAATCTGTGGACACCCCTATCACATAACCCCACTGTGGGTTTGAACCCATGACATCTGGCTGCACAGGCAGTGACGTAACCATTGGGCTACAGCTCTAAGCAGCTCCTGGCTGGCTGCAGATAGCCTGTACGTCACCTCACTGACAGTCTGCTGTTGTGAACCACCCGTACCCATGATGCACTGCACATGCAAATCAGCTGTCCACGATTGAACACAGGATGGGAAATGCACCCCTAAAGCTCCCCGGCCTGGTAGGGGGAAGTGTCCGTGTGCACCCACACAGCACCTCGGCCTGGTAGGGTGTCCTGAGTGGGTGGACAAACGGCAAAGAGTAGCTAAACACCATCACATTGTGCGGTTACTGTGCTCACCCTGAGTGTGAGATGTTGCGCCCAGGACCAGGTCCACAACACCAGGCATGGCTGAATGCAGCCATGTCAGAGCTCCAAAGCAGCAATAACCTGTGGAATAGGTAGGTGCTGCATAAACATTCTGGAGATCTCTGTCTGGCTCAGTCAGTGGGGGACCCCCCAGGTGGATAAAATAGGGCTTCCCCCAACAGATGACAAACCCCCCCCCCACCCCCCCCCCCCCCAATGGCAGCAGAGTGGACCATCAACCCCAGTCCTGCTAGGGAACAGACACCCTACAGGGCAGTCCAAGTAGCTCCACCCACACCCACACACAACACATTAGGCCTGGATATTCAAAGATGCACCCCCACCACTATCTGATATTCACCTGCAGCAAGCCATCAGCCACTGCACCCTGCAAGGCACTCCATCACAACACATATCAGCTGTGAACAGTCTGCTGGCTGATCCTGATGGACATGCATGCACCCACAACTGGGGTGGCAGCACACACAGACAAGTCCATGAAGAGACCCCCCACAGGACACCCATACATATCACATGGGAGAATCACAATATAGCACTATGGGGGTGCCTAGCCATGCTGCCATCACTGCACACTCAGGGTGAGTGATCCCCCAGCAGCACATACTGAGGTCACCCTGTCTGTGTAGGTGGTGGCCGGGCACTACCATGCCCCTGCCAGTGCCCTATGCCCTGTGCAGCTGCATCCTGGTCAGTCCACTCTGTCTGAGATATACCCATGGTCCCTTGCTACTCATTATGCACATTGGCAGGCCAATACTGGCAACAGTGTTGGCAGTGTGGGCTGTGGAAGGGGCATGCAGCCAACACCCACTGTATAGACCAGTGTTTCCCAACCCAGTCCTACGGGGCACACCGGCCAGTCAGGTTTTCGGGATATCCCTAATGACTATGCATGAGATATATATGCATTAGAGATATCCTGCCAACCTGACTGGTTTGTGGCCCTCCAGGGCTGGATTTGGAGACCCCTGCCTTACACCTCTGTCATTTAAGATTGTGAGTGGGCAAGGTGCAGATGTCCTAGACATCGAAAGGGTATATAGAATGTGACACATTCCTCCTCGATTCTCACCACCACCATAATGTTGTCTAATAGACAATATTTTGGTGGTGGTGAGAATCGAGGAGGAATGTGTCACATTCTATATACCCTTTCGATGTCTAGGACATCTGCACCTTGCCCACTCACAATCTTAAATGACAGAGGTGTAAGGCAGGGGTCTCCAAATCCAGCCCTGGAGGGCCACAAACCAGTCAGGTTGGCAGGATATCTCTAATGCATATATATCTCATGCATAGTCATTAGGGATATCCCGAAAACCTGACTGGCCGGTGTGCCCCGTAGGACTGGGTTGGGAAACACTGGTATAGACAGACACACAATTCCACACCTATGCCATCATGGTGCTACTATTGAGGAGGTAATTAGCCTTGCCCACCAAACCTGTGCTGGGCACGGCAAGGCATGGATATGCTACACAGTACTGCTGGGAGTCACTCCCCAGGGTGGTGAACACCGTCAGAGGCAAGGGCTGGAGCACGCACCGCAAACACCATACAGATTGTTCGGATGGGGTCAACTAGCAGTATGTGCGTAACGTATGGATATCTATCTGCCAGTACTCCTAGCAAGCGTCTCAGAGCTGTGTACCGTATACCTCAGGTGTAGGGTTACATTGCTAGGGTATGCAGGTGCTAGTATTGGGAGATGCACGCAGGGTCCAATGTTCTGCCTCTCCAGGAGACATTGGCCAATGGGGCGTGTGGGTGTGGGTGTGGGTGTGGGTGTGTCTGCCCCTGTTGGCTGCTGCCTTACGGCAGAGATTCCCAACTCCAGTCCAGGTTTGCATCACACTGATCGGGTTTACCTGCTGTTCCTCATGAATATGCATGAGATACATCTACATGCCATGGGGGTGGTGCATAGATATACAGCACAGGCATTTGTATGAGTGGCAGCATGGACCCTGACTGGTGTGTGGCCCACCAGGACTGCATTTGGGAGATTCTGCTCTAGGTACTGCCCCTGTACATGGTGTCTGTGCTCAGTGGGGTAAAAGATAGACGTAGTACCATTGCATATGTCCTCGCCACAAAAGGTTTGTCCTTACTATCACTGTGTAGCTGTGGGAAAAATATGTGGGAAGGATTGGTGATAGCCCCAGCTGGGCTTTGAACCTGTGACCTTCTGTTCGTGTATGCACTGTCTGTGTGCACTGCACCACCTTGTAGCCACAGATTGGCTGGATTCCCTGGAATGTCCATGCCTGTGGATCCGGCAGGGCCTGTGTGTTGCAGTGGACTGTGCCAGCCTGCACATGGCTTGGCCTCTGTCCTCTGTGGCTAGCTGCCACTGCCCCCTGCACCACATGTACTCGTGCGCCAACATGCTGGCATGAGCTTCTCTCGGAAAAAGCAGATGACCTGATTGCAATGTGGCAGTACGGGACTGCATTTGGGGGACTTGGCTGTAGGTATGCCCATTGTTGTGGTGTGTGTGCGGTGTTGGGTAACATATGGGTGTTTCCCCCATGCTTATGTTCCCTGCAATACAGGGGTGTCTGCTCTATCTTTGTTTAGTGGTGGGTAAAATATATGGACTGGACTGGCAAGTGCCCCAGCTGGGATTTGAACCTCTGGCCTTCTAGTCCTAGAGGTCATGGCTATGTCCTCTGCACCACACTATGGCCACAGAGACAGGGCAGCCCCTGGAGGTAGTAAACCTGGCAGGATGGAGTCACAAACCCTGCTGTATGCATTTTTACTGTGGGCTCCTTCACCCTGTGTGGTGACAAATGTGCAAATAAAACCCGGGGATGACCACGGAACAAAGGGGGAAAACATATACCCAAGCTGGGCAACAGTGATATTAATGGGCAACCCTAGATAACACTCCCAGGACAGCTCCAGAAAAAGGGAAATGTTTTTTGGACGAGTCTCCGCTCCGTACACCTTTCCATAAATCATTTCTTTTTTTTGGAGCTTTCCTGGGTGTGTTATCTAGTTTTGCCCATCACTATAACTGTTCCCCAACTGAATTACTATTTTTCATATTTTTGTGGTGGTCATTTTCTATTTATAATTGCACTTTTGTGCTGGGCACATGTATCACACTGCTCACGTTTTTCAGGTTTCCCCGGTTTTGCTGTACATTGCTGACGGAAATGGTTTCTCTTCCCTTTAAATGCATTCTAACGCGAGTGATTCACTCGCGCTATTTTTTTTTGGAAATTCAGCCCCGATAATGTGCGGGGCGCCTCTCCCCTCCCCTTCCCTGCCCATTAACCCCTTCTCTCCGTCCCTCCTGGGCCTTCCTCCGCCCTCCGTTAGCATTTCCACGCCTCTATCGGACATTTGCGGGCACGTACTTGTGCGGCACCCGTTACTGTGAAGCGCAAGTGTGCGGGGCTTCATCGCACGTTTGCGGGGTGTTTAAGCGCTCTTAAGTACCGCTTTTAGTGCGCTATTTTGCGGCGCGCTAATTAGCGGTTTTTAGTAAACATGCCCCATAGTCTCACTAATAAATACACTAATCAAAGGAATGCAAACCAAACATATGGGATACACACTCATCTTTCTGGACATATCAGCAACATTTGATAACGTCTCACACAGCATTCTCCTACACAGACTGCAAGAAACAGGCATACAGGACAAAGTTCTGCAATGATTCCAGTCCTACCTAACGGATAGGTATCAACTAATTTGAACCAGCACCGTCACCTCCTCCCCATACCGACAGACCCAAGAAACACCACAAAATTCCTCACTATTGGTAGTACTCTTTAACATCTATTTACAACCACTCTGTTCCATAATACGGACACACAAAATAAACTTTCACATATACACAGACGACATTATGCTTTATGGACCAATAGCTACTGCAAATCCAGTAAACCCACAGTTACTAAACTGCTTCAACGATGTCTCCAGATGGCTCCAGGAGAATAATCACATGATAAACCTCAAAAAGACAGAAGCATTATTTGTCACAAAGGATCAAACCTTTACCCCACCAACACACCTCACCCTAGGAACAACCCAAATAAGAGTCCAAACACAAATAAAGTACCTGGGAATCATTCTCGACCAAACCCTATCGTTCAAGCAACAGCTTGCAAAAACTGCAAGGACAATATTATTCAAAACCAAGATGATACAGTGCCTCAGATCACTCCTAGACTCCCAGGACTTCAGAGCAGTCTTACAATGACACTCCCCCACCTGGACTATTGTAATGTGATATACCAAGGACTCCCAATCTCCACTCTCAACTCGCTACGAACAGCCCTTAACACAACAGCCAGGTTCATTCAAAGGGTGAAGAAATTGGATCGCATCACCCTAGTCCTAAAACATCTCCACAACCTTCTGTTGGAAGGTCGGATCAAGTATAAAAGATTAGTACTGATACACAGAGCACTACACCAGCAACAAACATTGCATCTTCATACCCTACTAGCATGACTGAAATCTGGAAGACCAACACGGCAGGCCACAAACAATGTGCTGACTGTGCCACATAAAAGGACAAGGTTCAATCACCAAACTTGTAACAGTGCATTTGACCTCTATGCCCCATTACTATGGAACTCTCCCAACCAAAATCTGAAGCAACAAGGACCTCTCCTCATTCAGAAAACAACTAAAGACCCACATTCACAGAACAGAGCACCACCCATTGAAACATGTCCATGTTGAACATCAGATAAGCTGAGACCAAGAGACAAAAGAGAATTGTAGATAAGTTAGGAAACCCTGATGCATACCAAATCAGGAATGTAAATATAATAAACTCCATGCTGACCCCCCCCCCCCCCGAAAATATGTTACGACCTGTTTGCTGCATCCCTTCTTGTTTATTGTAAACTGTTTTGACATGGTGAAAAGCGGTATATAAGCATAGCTAAATAAATAATAGTTATCTAGATGAAACCAATATGTTACATCCTCGACAGTTCAGCTTTCGTGAACATCAAGGCTCGAAAACCTGTATCCTCACACTACTGAGTGAAGTAAGAGGATTCTTAGGGGTATGTTTACTAAACCGTCTTAACGTAGCAGCAGCGACATTATCGCGCGATATGTAACGTTATCGCACGATAACGTCGGCAGCGGCATTAAGGCACACTAACGCTGTGAAATCTGGCTCTGAAGGGTGGAGTAAGGCCTCCCAGAGGGCGGCGATAGGGGTCAATGGGTGGATAGTGGGCGGGGAGAGGCTCCAGGCACACTAACGCTGTGAAATCCGGGTCTGAACATTAACGCCAGTGAAACCCTCGCGTTAAAGGCACATTTGCAGGAGAGAGAAACCATTTCAGTCAGCAATGTACAGCAAAGGCAGGGAAACCCAGAAAAGTGATAGTAGTGATACATGTGCAGGAACCAAAAAGGCAAATAAACATATAGAATGACCAGAACCACATCTGAAATCCCAATAACTAAGCTGGTCAATAGTGATATTAATGATAAACATAAAGCAACACTACTGACAAAGCGTAAAAAGGAAGATATCATGTTTGGAAGGGTCTATGCTCTGTCCCCCTACAAAGTGAATGATCCCACATTGAAATAGCGGTGATCAGGGTTTTTGTTGTTTATATTGGGCAGGTTTGTTAGGGCGTGCACATGTGCAGCAACAGCAGAGTGGGCACATAGGAAAGGGCAACTGTACTGATGCTGTAAATGGGATACAGGGGTCTGCAGGCGGCACATGCTGTGGTCCAGCTGGGGCACAGTGCGGACTAGGTAGATGCCTAGGTGGCACATAGGGATGCCGAAACTGTAAAGCAGCAAGACAGCAACTGACGAGGGACCAACATGGGCACAAGTGTGTGTCCTACAGTGTCATAGGGAATATTACCAAGCAGGTACCCCCAAGGGCACATAACATTGGCAGGCGGTGTGGGGGGGGGGGGAAGCGCGCATGTCCATGTAGGCACCCCTACCCGAGAACCCACACCATAGGCAGCTGCCTACCAGCATACTGGATGGCCTGGGACTGCGCACCACCAGCACCACCGGCATAATGGCATGGCAGCATGGTGGCGGAGGGGTGCTGGTGGTGGAGGGGGCAGTGGCATCTACCTACAGCAGACCACAGCCAAGCCCCGTTTAGGTGGGTGCCGTGCACTGCAACAGAAAAGGTCTGTCTAATGAACAGTCATGGTATCCCCAGGGAATGATCTGCCCCTGTGGCAACAGTTTGGTGCAGTACACACAGCCAGTGTGTTCAGGGGCAGAAGGTCACAAGGTCAAGTCCCAGCTGTGGCTCCTGCCAACCCTGTCCCCATATTTTACCCAGTACTAAACCGTGGTAATAAAGATGGAACCTTTATTGCAGATAAATTAAACATGCTTAAATGCCTATATTTTACCCTACAGAGCACAGACACCATAAACATGTGCAATCCCTAGAGTAGAGCTTCCCAACTGCAGTCCTGGAGGGCCAAACACCATTCAGATTTCATGCTGTCCCTAATAAATATGCCTGTGCTGCATTTGTATGCATCGCCCCCATTGTATGCAAATGTATCTCATGCATATTCATTAGTGACAGCATGAAAACCTGAACAGTGTTTGGCCCACCAGGACTGGAGTTGGGAACCTCTGCCCTAGAGCAGCGGCCAACAGGGGCACAAACACCAACACCCACACTCACACCCACAGGCTCCACTATCCAAAGCCTCACGGAGAGTCAGTGCTGCCAGCAGAAACACCCTCACAGTGCTGTAGCCTAAGGTGCCTCATAGGCACCTTATAGGGCACCCTGTAAAGCGCCCTATAACGCACCCTATACAGCGCCCTATAGGGCGCATTATAGGGTGCCTTGGCAGACATGGCACTTTATAATGTGACCTATGGGTCGCCTTATAGGGCGCCTTATGAGGCACCTTAGTTTATGGCACTGTGAGGGTGTTTTTGCTGGGAGCACTGATTTAAATTAAAAGAAAATGCCTCAGACAGCCTTTTTAGATTACACCACTGCAGGATTGAACCCATGACCTCTGCCTCCACCATCATTGCAGTAACCAGTGGGCTACATTGCTATAGCTTCTAGCACTGTGCTGGCATGTACTTAGGGTTAACGCGCGTTAATGTGCTACGGCGCCCACTATCACGCGATACAGATTCTTGCTACCTTAGGACTGGAACGCCCACTCCTTATATGGCATTCTTCACATTATCGCTGCAACTAGGGCCCCTAACATTAAGACGGTTTAGTAAACGTACCCCTTAGAGTCTTATAAAGCTGTCCTTACTGTATCCCATGATCTTTCATCCACCTTTGACCTAGTTGACCATGACTTGCTTTTTCATAGTCTATCAGATCTTATTTTTTGGGGGTATTATGCTGAAATGATTCCATTCTCCCAGGTCATTTAGTTTCCAAACCAAATCCACTCACTCTAGTCAACAACCCTTAAGTTGTGGAGTGCTGCAGGCTCTGTACTTTTGCCCATCCTTTTCAACTTATTTCTCAGCCCTCTTGATACATTTGCTAAATCCAAGAGCATTAGTAGAGCCTTTTCTGTGGATGATGTTGAACTAGTTCATTATGTAGATCTCTCTTACCTGACTTGATTCCTTCTAACCACTGTCTGATAGAATTGTCCAGTGGCTTGTCAAAATTTGGCTCAAATTCAACTGATCTAAGTGCTCTGCTATGTAGATTTCTGGCTGGCATACTTCTCTGTTCACTTCACCCATCTTAGCAGGACAACAGCTTTCAGTTTCCAGTTCTCTGTGAGTGCTAGGATCCTTTCTTGATCCAGACCTCAAGTTCAGACCAGATATTCTCTGTTGTGAAGTCTTACTTCTTTAATCTGCATCACATATGATCTGTTTGTTCACACCATGATAAGATGCATTCTTTCATTTTTTTCCATGCATTTATCATGTCAACTTAATTACTAACTGCAAAGCCCTCTGTAATGGACTCCCTCTATGTTCCCTCAGAAGGCTACTGCTTGTCCAAAATACTGAAGCTCATTCATCTCTCTAAAAACAAACAATTATATTTATTTATTTATTTATTTATTTATTTTTCTTATATACCGCGCTCTTAAATCAGTGCGGTTTACACATGAACAAATATAAACACAATGGTATAAACAGCATTGGTTTTTTACAATGAACAAGGTAAATAAACTTGGTAAAACATGGTAATTATATATAAATAACTATATACATGGCAACTATATACATGGATATTTTGGTTAATTATTAATGCCGTGGATAAGAAGTTAATTAAATTAAAGAGTAAATATGCTAAATATAGTGAGAATAAATATGTCCTATAGTGAGCAGGTAATAATAAATAATAATAATAATAATAATAATTATCTTTATTAGCAGAGTTTGATAAACCGCCCATGCCGGGGCGTCAGGGCGGTGTACAATACAAAATGGATAGAGGCTACTGAAAATAAAGTCAGAAAGGAACACCATCAATAGACAGGACAGGGATAGTCAAAACTGAAAAAGGTAGAGAGCAGAGACAGGTCCAGTGAAAGAACATGGTGACAAGGGACAGGGAAGGGAAAGGGGCAGAGGAGCAAATGAAAATATGAGGGGAGGATATTATGAAAAGTGGGAGGCACGACTGGGGGATGTGGCACCATCGGTGGAAGAGGGGAGATCGAAGGCCCGGCAGAAGAGATGAGTTTTAAGGAGAGCTTTGAAACGGGGGAGTGATAATTCAGTACGAAGTGATAGTGGGAGCGAATTCCATAAGGCAGGGCCTAGAAAGAAAAATGCAGAGTGACAGGTGAGTTTAAGGTGGGCCTGAGATAGGGAGGGGAGGAAGAGGCGATTGCCGTGAGCCGAGCGAAGAAGACGTGGGGAAGGTTGAAGATGGATAATATCATATTACTCTCCTTTGCTTGAAAACGGTTGGTTCCCTATAACATGTGGAATAATATTCAAAATCCTTAACCTGGTTTTCAAGATCCTTAACTCTCCAGCTTTCTTATTCCATACATACCCACCTGCACCTTGCAGTCCCAAGAAGACACGTTACTTATCATCCCTTCTCCATCGTGTACCCAACTCAACAGTGCATGCAAGACAGCCTTCTATATGTTGGCACCCACCTTCCCCCCCCTTCCCCCGCCCCCAGTGGAATTCTAGTTCAAGAGGCCTCTGCTTAGAAAGCTCCCATTGAAGATTTAAAGTTAACCTTGAAGCCTACTTCTTTTCTCTGGCTTTTGGCCTTGGTTAGCTCTGCTGGTGCCTACAGCTAAGGATTCTTCTCCTTCCTTCTTTTCTCTCCCTGAATCCTTTTATTTCATTTTATGATTACATTTTAAGCAGCTCTCATGTATTTGCAAAGGTAAGTATAGAAAAATTTGCAATAAACATAAACCTAATGCTACTAGGTCTAGAGAGCATTGTACACAGATATAAACCAAGACAGTGCTTGCTCTAAGAAGCTTATCACATCACATAGCACAGGTTTACAAATATTTAATGGACTATCCCAAAGCTGTGCAGGCTTGATTTTCCCTGCAGCGTGCTCCTGGGTTGAACCTTTAATAATTCTGAATCCCTGGTTGTGGAGTTGGTGAATGATTGGGCCTTGAGGCGGTTTCTTAGGATCTGCATACCTGGAAGTGTTGTTGTGGAACTCTTTACCCGTGTTATCACATGGAACCACTGATGAGGGAGAATTCCACTGAGGCTTGAAAACATTTTTTTTGTTAGGCTTTTGGAGGGAGGGGAGATATATGGGCCTGATATTCAGTGGCATTTATACAGTTATTGCTGCTGAATATCTGCAGCTGCTGCCTCTACACACCTGGGTCGTGACGGGGGCATTCCAAAGCGGAGCAGAGACAGCACCGCTCGCTAACCGGGCAGCCGCAAAATTGAGCCACTGCCCAGTTAGCAATATGTGGCGAAGGCCAGGCGTAGGAAACCCTGGCTTAATGTTCACCATATATCACTAACTGGACAGCGGCTCAATATCGCCACTGCCTGGTTAGCAAATGGTAAATGTGGCTAACCCAGATATTCAAGGCCGGGGCTGGATATGACCCCAGCATTGAAAATCTGGGTTTAACTTTCAGCACTGGCGGCTAGCCGCGTTAGCACACTAGCTGCCGGTGCTGAATATCGGGCCCTATATGTTTAATTTGAGGTGGATACTGTCTGTTCAGGGTTGTGTCTTTGTGGGTTGATTTTTGATATATTGTAAAAGTGTTTTATTTTTGTACACCACTTTAAAAATATGAATAAACAAACAAATACATGGGGACAGTAGCCTTAGAGGCCAATTCTGTTTTGCACATCCTGCCCTGTACAGCCAGTCAGAATCGGGGCATGCAGTGGTAGTACCTGATTCTGATCCCGAGGGGGCTAGATGTGCTCGTGGGATCAGAATTGGATCCAATGGCCTGGACGTACAGGCTGGGCCCCCAGTTCTGATCAGTCACACACCCAGCCATAAATTCAGCTAAGTCAGCCAGGCTCCTGAATGGAGCCGCAGTGCCAGGGCATCCTGTCCCAATTCTGAGATTGGCCTTGTACATCCAGGGTCAGCCATGTAGATGGGGGACATATTCCACCTCGGATTGGGCTGCGGGGAACCCCCTGAGCCCCCTCACCTCTTTGATTTCGCTTGACTTCACGGTTCCCTGACGTCCAGGAGAACTTATTCCACCTCCGAGGTGAATGGCTCATCACTCCGAGACAAAATAGTCTTCCTTTCACGGTCATGGAACCAAGAAATGTAGTAGATTACCAGACCAAGAAAAGACACCTGAGGCCTTTCCTTTTTGGGTAAGATTATTGAGAAAGCTGTAGCATGTAAGCTATTGTCATTTTTGGAGGCTCGTCATGTGTTGGGTGAGAAGCAGGCAAGTTTTTGATAGCATAATAGTACTGAAACTATTATGGGTGTCTTGACAGATGATGTGCATGGTCTTCTTGACAAGGGATAGCATGGCCTGTTGTTACTGCTGGATGTTTCTGCTGCCTTTGATAGTGTTTGTCATGACTTGCTTTTGAATTGCTTGATGAAGCTGGGTATGTGTGGGCAGGTATTGGCTTGGTTTAGGTCCTATTTGTCAGTTGGGAGAGGAGGTAATATCATCTTGCACTTTGGAACAGGGGGTGCCTCAGGGTTCAATCCTTTCTGCCTATTTTTTTTAAGATTTTTCTGATGCCTTTGTGTAAAGTCCCCCATCTACATGGCCGACCCCAGATGTACAAGGCTGACCTCAGGGTCACGTTCCAGCCCTCTGCCTGACCTTGCTTCTCCCCCAGCACACCCCTTCCCGCCCACAAACAGAGCTCCCCGCACAAGTCGGCTATACGTGCGGTGAGCTCTGTGGCCGCCAGTGTGATCTGAATGTTTAGCAGGTCTGGACGTCCAGAACAGATGTCCAGACCCACTAAATGAGGAGTGGAATGACCCCCCTAGGGAATATGGTTAGGAGATGCAGGTGGATTTCTCAGGATCCTGGACATACGTTGTTTTCACTCCTTTTATCAAATACTCAGACATCCAGCTGGGTGTTTTGATTTCATGTACAACACTATAAAGGAAAGAATATGAATGGACAAAAATACCTCACCACACACCAGTAACTATATCATGTTTAATTAAGTACTATACCTACTGTCAAAATAAAGCTGAATACGTGAGATCACATCAGCAGATCTTTGCTGCAGTCTGTCCGCAGTTGAGGCAATGCTCTATGTTTGGTCACTGGATGGCACTATGTACCAACATATATGATGTCGCATTTTAATGATGCATTTTCAGTTTCCAAAAATTCAACATTGCTAGTGTCTCAATATTATGGCTGGCATAAGAAAATATTGTAATGCCAACATTATGCTTCTATAAATTTATATTCCATGTATGTGTCACTTCACTGAATATTTGTGCTGTGGTTTAGTAAAGATATTCTAGACATACTGGGGTCCAGATTCAACGGCAGCGGTTAGGCTTTTTAAAGCGCCAAGCCACCGCCACTTTAATTTAACCCAGATATTCAGTGTTGGAAGTTCTCTGGGTTCACCAGACAGCGTGCCACTATCCGGTTAGTAGGGATAAATCTCAGTGTTTGGATATATGAATAGATGCATGTGCACCTGGCATGCAGTCACTACTGCTATGCAACTGAACGGCTAGCACAGCATTTCCCTGCTGCTGCCATGCCCCCTGTCTGAACCGTGGCCGCTAAGCACCCGTCATGGTAAAAATACACATTATTTGCAGCACTTTAGTAAACATGCCCCCCAATCTCACTGTTAGGGTGAGTCAATGGTATACAAATAAAAATGATGCATTTTTTCAAGAGCATATTTAGAGCTACCCCTGGGGAATCTTTTGAGATGGTATGCATAAGAACTGATGAAATACTATGTCGATTTAAGTGGGCTAGTAAAATTCCAAAGATAAAATTTAACACCGCGCAGAGATCTCGAAACAAGGAAGATATGTCAGATTTGAAGTTGTATAATCAACACAGATCAGAAGTTGGCAGCAAGGAGGGGACCATATAGTGGAGCAAGGTTTGGTTTCTCCTACTTGGTCGAGAGATTACATAGTATCTCTGCAAATTTATGAAGTGTGTCTCACTTCCCCTATGAAATTGTCAATGAAAACTTGGGGGAAAGTTACTAGATTTTTGGTTTGCAAATCTGGGACACCTAGGCAGGGTAGGATGTCCTCTTGGCACCTTTCCACCATAAAAATTATAATCTACTAAAATTAATATTCTATACCCTTATATCTTAAAAGCACCTTCTTTAAGTTTCTTAACAAAATATTTAGGATCCGTTATCAAAATCTTAGGGGCATGTTCGCTAAAGGCTGGATGTGCATGGAAAGGGCTGCATTTTGAAATGCTGCATGTGTATCCTACACATGTAAGTTTGGCTAAAAAATATAAATGCTGAACTGCACTCCACATGTGCATTTGTATATTCTCTCCTGTGGAATCATGTCAATATGTTACTGGTCCTTTCATATTCCCCTGCCTAATAGTATGCCTTCTTTGTCAATCACCAACATGGTGGGAGGGCGTATTAACTCCTCAGGTACTGAAAGTGACCTTCTGGTGTGTCTGATGCTCTCTAATGAGGGCTCCCTGTACAGACCCAGAGGGCAAACAGCCCCACACCGAACAGCATGGAGGGTGTGGAAGAGGATCCGCATGGCCTTAGCCAGGTAAGACTATACACATTTTTCTGACACTTATACATACCTCTCATAGGGAGCAATCTAGAAATCTAGATGCAGGCCAACATGAGAGCAGGGAAATGGTGGGATCATTTCTGCTGCCTAACAAAGAGCAGCCCCCTCCCTCCTTTTCACATACACACTGTAAACGGGGGTGCTTGTTGTGAAAGTTCCACAATCTTGGCAAGGGCATGAATTTACTTGACTTGCAAAGGATTGTGGGTCTTTTAGTTCATTCACACAAAACTAGCCGTTTAACAAGAATAAAGAATTGTAGTTGCTCGAGTGTAAAGCAGAAAACAGATTTTATTTATGGGGTGTTATTCCCTCACACAGATATGCTTAGTAACATCAACAGGATAATTTTCTCCAGGAGTTTTATTCAGGAAACAAAACAAATAAGGCAACTGAATTACTTATGCAACAACTTAGTAAAGACCTTGATGGAACAGAAAAGGTCTTTCTTCTAGCCCCTGCTAATAAATTTTCTTAGCAGTGCTGGAATGAAAAATAAACCCAAAAGGAAAATTCTCTTTATCAAAAAAACAGCTTTCTTCCATTCACACAGAGAAGAAGCTTTTTCCAAAGTCCCACGTGCACTTGTGCCTTGCTCTAATCACAAGTGCTTAACCAGCTGCAAATCATTGCTGGTCCACTCTCCACGTGGCTCCAACTTTCCCCAAAGCTTTCTCTCAAAGAAACTTTTCTGGGAAGTTAAAAAAACAGTACAGTTCCTTTTGGTGTTTGATCCTTAACTGAGGATTACTTTAGAACAGCAGCTTAGAAAGAAAACAATCCATACATTCAACTTCCTTATTTGATATTTCCCCTTGCTCTTGAAATATCATAGGATCACTTTCATACACTGGCTCAGAGGATTTCTCTAACTGATCTCTACCAGGATAGAAACTGTTTCCCTGCTGTCTTCCTTGTGCAAAGCTAGGGAACAGATCAGAGTTCATACCTGAGATCACGTTGTCATTAGATTTCCTCTCTGGGTATTTTGGCCAGTAGGTAGCAAAGCTTCTGTGCCCAGCTCTCCAGTCAGAATCTCTGGACTTTAGGTCTCTTTTCCCATACCTCCTTAAATAGGTATTAGAGCGCCTTCTTTCTGTAGATGCAGCCGTCTCCTTTACAGGTGCTGTCTGAGGGTTCCTGGCTGTATATCTCCAAGCCTCTGGCTTCTTCCAGTCCAATGAAGAATGCTTGCCCCAGGAATCTCTCCCAGCATACGTACTGCCTTGGGCTCCTTTCTTAGACCTTCTGGACGTCTTGCTGTTCTTCCGTCTGTTCACGATCAGTCTCTCCTTCTCCAGCTCCCGTTGCTGTCCTTGCTGTCTTTGTTCTCCTGGCTCTTGCTCACCTTGCTCTTGCTGTCCGTATGATGAATTTCTTCTAGCTTTAAAGTGCCTAGATGGCCGCTCCACCCTAGCACACTGCAGGTGTTCTGAATTGAGCCCTGCCCTAGGAGATGTGTGATTAGGGATTACATCATTGCTTCTCTGATTAGGCACACATTTCCCTACTTCACCTCTCCTAGAGGCTTTCTGTAAACCAGTGCATTCTGGGTCTGATAGTCTTTTAGGTAAACACTCTGTTTTAGTGCTTTTACCAGCCAGCACGTTGCTTATTCAGAGCCAAGTCACCTCTTGTATTATTTCTTCCTGAACTATGATAAGCTTCCTTATCACAACACACACACACACTCGCAACTGCATTGTATAATGATATTGAATGGATGGTTACTTTGTCGTATAGGCAAGGTGGACAGGGCTAACACATAGTGAGAGGACAATGTATCCTGATCACAGTGGCATAGTTATTGCAGGCATACATAGCTCTACAATCTGGTTCCGACCCTTATTGGGCATATCAAGCACAGATTCACAGAGCAGTAGCTACAGCAAGGCACAGAAATACTGGAGGGCGATTGGCCAGAGCAAACAAGGGCTAGCTATTGGCCAAAGCAAGAGTCTTAATGGTACCCAGGCTATGAGATTTCCAGAGATGCCACTCACGTGGAAATGGTGCACCCCCTATACGAAGTGTTATACTCCTAGCAATAGAACTGGGGAATTGGATGTGAGGATATTAGGGGTGTTATCATGATAATGGATCAGACTGTCAGGCTCAGTCTTTCCCATAGATGGTTTTGCATTCTGTGAAACATGGAGGCACTCAAGAACAGGTTCAGGGCCATGTGGATGCCCCATCTCAAAGTGCTTCTGCACATCAGCCAGGAGCTGCAGGAGGCAGAAGGTATGCCATATCGTTGAGACATCCATAACATGGGCAGGGAGGGTCTCACAAGAATCAAAATAACTATGGTGGAGTAGCTGCCAGTCCATGAGATGCATGCTCATATCACGCACCTATAGAATATAGCACTACTCTGCAATGCCAGCGTATCTTGAAGCCAAGATAAAGGGGGTTGCTTAGACCGGCCGTCTCCGGCAGAGTGTCATGAGCAGCTGCTGGTCAAGATGTAGAAAAGCCCCATAGGGGAAGCAAACTATACTAAGCAGCTCTGCAATCAGCAGCAAGTGTGGTCTGGGGCAAATAGTTTTGTTTAGTTTACTATTTGATATACTGCCTCTCTTCAATATTTTCTTCACCTCCCCCCCCCCCTTTCTTCACTAATTGAAACCTTTTCATTTATGCTGATGACATCCAAATCCTCTGTTCTTTCACATCCCTTCTGTTGTCTCGTCTCCTTTACAATCCTGTCTCTCCACTATCTTCACATGGCTTTAGAACCATTACGTCTCTCTCAATATCACCGAATGTGAGGTAGCTTTCTTCCTGGTTTTCTCCTATCCCCCTCCTAGTTTGGATGGTACTTCTTTGCCTCTTCAGGATTCATTTGCACTCTTGGTGTCATCCTTGATTTTTTCTTTTCTTTGATGCTGCAACTGGACGCTGTCACCAGATCTTCTTCCTTCCTCTATCAAATCCTCATTGTCTGCAACACATCTTAAGACACTACTTCTGACCGTAATCATTTCCAGAACAGGATTATTTTAACTCCCTTTACTGTGGATTGCTGGCACCCTTGCATTTTAGGCATGCTGTATACAATATCTAGAGAAAATTCAAAATATTCCAATTGTATGTTATCATAATATTGTACTACTATGTTCAGAGGTATACAACAATGTTTTGGGTCAGTGACCTGCTGGAGGACCCATGACCTTCGACTCAGACCTAGTTTTCTGACACTAGGTAGCACATTTTGCTCCAAATACCTTAGTAGTCCTCTGACTTCATGATTCCTTTAATATGTTCCAGGCCTCCAGTTCCTGAGGCAGCAAAATAGCCCCACAACATTATGGAACCTCCACCATATTTAATTGTAGGAAGGGTATTTTCTTTACTTATAAGCTTCATTTCTTTGCCTGTAAATGTATCGCAGGTTTGCATTGCCAGAGAGCTGAAGTTTGGTTTCATATGTCCACAGAACATTTTCCCAGAAGGAGTGTGGTTTCTCAAGGTGGGTTTGGGCAAAGATAAGGCGTGCCTCTTTATGTCTGTTTTTGAGCAGTGGGGTCTTCCTTGGCCTTCGCCCATGAAGTCCTTCTTTGTTTAGTGCGTGGCATATGGTACAGATTGAAACCACCACTCCAGATTGCTCCAGGTCAGCCTTAAACTCTTTGGATATTGTATGTGGTGTTTTCCAGCAGTTCCCACTAACTTTGGAAGACTTCTTGGATTAACTTTCCTCTTCCCACCACGTCCTGAGAGGTTCATGACAGTTCCATGAGCAGAAAACGTCTTAATAACATTGCAAATTGCAGACACAGGAATCTCAAGGTATTTGGAGTTGGTGCTGTACTTTGAAGTTTGATGATAATGGCTTTTTGGACAGTTTCAGGCAACTCTCTTGTTTTCACCATTGTGAAAATGGTACAGGGAGTCAATGTGGCCATTTTAAACATTAGAACCATCATTAATTGGTTGATTTGAGTCATGTGAGTATTGACAATTGATCACAGGTGCGTCTAATTTTACTACAATGGGAATGCGGTTCTTCTGTTCAAACTGATTTGAATTGTTTATAAGGGTGTAAATAATCATTTCCTTTTTAATTGGTCTTGTTTTATTTGATTCTTTTATGTGTCAAATATATGTGCCTATATAGTCCAAAGTCATTTTGATGGCCACTTTCTTTTAGGAGATATTGGACATTAAGGGGTTGAAGGACTGGAAAGGGGGGCTGTTACTTCTGGAGAGAAATCTGAAATTGTGAGTATATACTTCTGGGAATTTTTCTGAAAGGAATTTTTTTTCTTTTAAAGCTAATTAATCTGTGAACCCACTATTTTTTTTGTTAAATCAGTCAGGGCCTAGTAGCAACAGTTTAAGATTCAATTTAAAAACACAGAAGAGAACTTTCTGGTTACCTTTCATACCCAGTAGACAGCTGTAGTTTAAATTTCATAGTCACTCAGGGCCTAGCATCAGCAAAGTACTTTTAGTTTCAAATTAAAACACAGAAGAGAGCTTTCTGGTTAAATTTAGAATCCAGCAGAGAGCTTGTAGTTTAAATTTCATAATAGGTTAGAGCCTAGTAGCAGCAAAGAGCTATAATTTAAATCAAATCAGAATATAGTTTTCCTCAGCAGCACAGGACAAGGTACTGTGTAGCAGCATCGACTGGGTCAGTGTCACAACAGGACATGCTAGGGAGATAAAGTTCCTAGATGAAATAAATGACTGCTTCTTGGAGCAGCTGGTTCATGAACCGACCAGAGGGGAAGCAATATTAGACCTAGTCCTTAGTGGAACACCAGATGTAGTGCAAGAGATAAGGGTGTTGGGGCCACTTGGCAATAGTGATCATAGCATGATCGCCTTTGATTTAATTAGTGGAGGAGGGATAGTAAGGAAATCCACAGTACTACCCTTTAACTTTCGAAAGGGAGACTATGATAGAATGAGGAAAACAGTTAAGAAAAAACTAAAAGGAGCAGTTGCAAAGGTTAAAGACGTACATCAAGCTTGGGTGTTGTTGAAAAATACTATCTTGGAAGCCCAGACCAGCTGTATTCCACGCTTTAAGAAAAGTGGAAGGAAGTCCAAAAAATTGCCAGCATGGTTTAAAGCTGAGGTCAGAGAGGCTGTTGTTGCCAAAAAAGCATCTTTCAAGAAATGGAAAAAAGAGCCAAATGATGAAACCTGGAAACAGCACAAGCACTGGCAAGTCAAATGCAAGGCATTGATAAGGCAGGCAAAGAGAGAATTTGAGAAGAAGCTTGCTGCGGAAGCAAAAACGCGAAATAAAGACCTTTTCAAGTACATTCGTAGCAAAAAACCCGTGAGAGAGTCAGTTGGTCCATTAGATGATAAAGGGGTTAAAGGAGCACTAAGAGGCGACAAGGCGATAGCGGAGAGACTGAATGAATTCTTTGCTTCGGTCTTTACTGAGGAAGATGTAGGGATGTTACCCACGACTGAAGTGGTATTTAAAGGTGTGGAAGAATTGAAGGAAATATCGATACATCGGGAAGATGTCCTACAACTATTAGATAAACTGAAGAGTAGCAAATCACCTGGGCCGGATGGTATACATCCAAGGGTGTTGAAAGAACTGAAATTTGAGATTGCAGACCTGCTATCAGTAATCTGTGAACTATCATTAAAATCATCTCTAATACCTGAGGATTGGAGGATCGCCAATGTAACACCAATTTTTAAAAAGGGTTCGAGGGGTGATCCGGGAAACTACAGACCAGTGAGCCTGACATCAGTACCGGGAAAAATGGTAGAAACCATCATAAAGAATAAAATTACTCAGCATATAGATAGTCATGACCTAATGGGAGACAGCCAACATGGCTTTAGACAAGGAAGATCTTGTCTTACTAATCTGTTATGTTTTTTTGAAGGAGTGAATAAACAGGTGGACAAAGGTGAGTCGGTTGATATTGTGTATCTGGACTTTCAGAAAGCCTTTGACAAGGTCCCTCATGAGAGACTTTTGGCAAAACTAAAGAGTCATGGGATAGGAGGCAGTGTACTACTGTGGATCAGGAACTGGTTAAAAGATAGAAAGCAGAGGGTAGGGCTAAATGGCCAATTTTCCCAATGGAGAAAGGTGAATAGTGGTGTACCCCAGGGATCTGTGCTGGGTCCGCTGCTTTTTGACATATTCATAAATGACCTGGAAAGTGGAATAACGAGTGAGGTTATCAAATTTGCTGATGACACAAAACTATTTAAAGTTGTTAAAACCCAGGAGGATTGTGGAAAATTGCAAGAGGATCTTGATAAATTGGAAGACTGGGCATCAAAATGGCAGATGAAATTTAATGTGGAGAAGTGCAAGGTTATGCACCTAGGGAAGAACAACCCAAACTATGGTTACACGATGCAAGGTTCCACATTAGGAACCACCACCCAAGAAAAAGATTTAGGCGTCCTTGTGGATACCATGTTAAAACCCTCGGCCCAGTGTGCAGCGGCGGCCAAGAGAGCAAATAGAATGCTAGGTATGATAAGGAAAGGAATGGAAAATAAAACAAAAGATATTATAATGCCTCTATATCGTTCCATGGTGAGACCGCACCTTGAATATTGTGTGCAATTCTGGTCGCCATATCTTAAAAAGGATATAGCAATTTTAGAAAAGGTTCAGAGAAGAGCCACCAAAATGGTAAAGGGGATGGAAGGCTACTCCTATGAAGAAAGGCTAAAAAGGTTGGGGCTCTTTAACCTGGAAAAGAGACGGCTGAGGGGAGATATGATAGAAGTCTATAAATTAATGAACGGAGTGGAACGGGTAAACGTAGATCGATTGTTTACCTTATCAGAATATAGAAAGACTAGGGGACATGCAATGAAGCTACAGGGTAAACTATTTAAGACTAATAAAAGAAAATATTTTTTCACTCAACGTGTAATCAAACTCTGGAATTTGTTACCGGAGGATGTAGTAAGGCTGTTAGTGTAGCTGGGTTTAAAAAAGGTTTGGACAAGTTCCTGGAGGAAAGGTCCATAAACCATTATTAAGAAGGGACCCAGGATATCAATGCTTGAACCAATACAAGCATTGTGGAACCTGTGTCCCTTGGGGAAACTGCTAGGTACGTATGACCTAGATTGGCCACTGTTGGAAACAGAATACTGGGCTTGATGGACCTTGGTCTGACCCAGTATGGCATATCTTATGTTCTTATGTTCTTATGAACTTCAAGGGTGCCAATAATGTTGACAAAAACTGTATGTTCTGTAATGCCTTCATTTCATTCAATACACTGCCGTTAAGCTCCTCTGCAATGTTCAGTTTCAATCAATGTCACCCCTCTTCTGTTTCAGCACCATTGGCTCTTGGTGTCTGCCCACGGGGATCCCATCTTCCATGGGCAGAAGTACTGAAGGAGGCTGCGATCATGGCTAGGACCGTCCATGTCTGCACAAACCGAGCTTGTAAAGGTTAGAGACGGTTGAAGAAATTTAAAGGGACAGTACAAAATACAATGTGTAGAAAGTCCACAGCGGGGCACACGCACTTGCAGAAAAGCAGCAGAGCAAACAGGAGCGAGGCAAAGAAAGATTCCGCCCTTCAATAGTTGAAATACAGCTCTATTAAATCATACCTCTACGCTGGCAGTGTTTCAGCAATACTACATTCTTCAGGAGGTTCAAACCTCCAACAGATAAAAGATAAAACACAACATTAAAATCATGAATAGGATGTAAATAAAAATCATAAATATAACCTAAAGGGTTAAAACTTAGATAATTAATTATAACTTATAAAATCATAGTAATGGACAGCCATATACATTAGAAACATCTAAGTCAGCGTTTTTCAACCACTGTGCCGCGGCACACTAGTGTGCCGTGAGATATTGTCTGGTGTGCCGTGGGAAAAATTCCAATTTCATCCGTAACATGTGGCCTCGGCTCACAAATTAGGGTTGCCAACCGGCCGGTTTTTCCATGGCCAGGCCGGCTGCCGGCACAGTTGTAAAACCGACCATTGAAAAGCCGGTTTTTTGCTCTGGCCGCAAGATCGGGAGCGGCCAGAGCAAAAAACCGGCTTTTGTGCCGAAGTCCGCGGCGCGAACACGATCGCGATTCCCTATAGCAGTGCAGCCGCTGGTTCTGCTTTGTACAGAGCAGCGGCTGCACTACACTTACATTGAAAAGTAAAGAGAAACTGTGTCAGGAGCCCTCCGATCATGCAGAGCCCGAGGAAGTGATGTCATGGGGGCGGGCTCCTCACAGGCTGTCTTTCCTTTTCAAATTAACTTTAGCTGCAATAAAGTTAATTTGAAAAGGAAAGACAGCCTGTGAGGAGCCCGCCCCCATGACATCACTTCCTCGGGCTCTGCGATGACCGGAGGGCTCCTGACACAGTTTCTCTTTACTTTTCAATGTAAGTGTAGTGCAGCCGCTGCTCTGTACAAAGCAGAAGCAGCGGCTTGGGCAGAGGGGGTGTGTGTGTGTGTGTGTGAGTGAACCAGCAAGGGGGGGGGGGAGTGAGTGTGAGTGAACCAGCAAGGGGGGGGGAGTGTGAGTGAACCAGCAGTTTAGGGGGGGGGGTGGTGTGAGTGAACCAGCAAGGGGGGGGGGCGATGGTGTGAGTGAACCAGCAGGGGAGGGGGGGTAAGTGAGTGAGTGACCCAGCAGGAGGGGTGAGTAATGACAGGGGGGTGGGTGAGTGAACCAGCAGTGGAGGGGGCGGGGGTGGTGTGAGTGAACCAGCAGGGGAGGGGGGTTGGTGTGAACCAGCAGGGGAGGGGGGTTGGTGTGAGTGTTTGATTCCTATTCAAGAGAATTACTTTATATATAGTCAATATAGGCACAGAGGTAAATTTTTTTAACATTTTCTAATGGTGGTGTGCCTCGTGATTTTTTTCATGAAAAAAGTGTGCCTTTGCACAAAAAAGGTTGAAAAACACTGATCTAAGTAATCAAGATCCAGTCTTCAAAGGGGTACTAGATTGGACAACAATGTACAGGGCGGCCCAAAAAAAGTGAGAACATCTCGGAAATTAAAAGCTTAAATAGTTTACTTATTTACCTTTTTTAGCTATATAATATCTTTATTTCGACAATTTCCGGTCGCCATCTTTGTTTTTTTAATTTGTCAATCGTTTACATCTGTCTTTTTGAATTTTTAGATAACTTATATGCTACGAGATGTTCTCACTTTTTTTGGGCCACCCTGTATATATATATATATATATATATATATCTAGGGTGGAAACAAGGGGGATTGCAGGAGGTTAATCAGAATCATTTAAATATATAGAGAAATGTGAATGACATTTATATTGATAACAGATAAAAAGATATGAAGTCAAACACACTAGGGGGGGGGGGTCATTCCCAACCACGAATAACAGGGATGCATGTCCAGTCTGGATGTACATTCCTGGTATTCATCCAAAGGTGCCTGCTGGAAAAAGGTTCTCTGTATGTACATCGGAGCTGTACGGGGAGCCTTAGATGGGGCAGGGGGAGGGCGGAATGAGCACGGAGCGAGAGCGGGTCACTTTTCTGGATGTAGAGGGCCTGTTTTGAGGTCGGCCCTGTACATCTGGGATTGGCTGGATATACAGGGGACCTATTCCACCTCAGAGTAGAATAAGTCCCCCTGGACATCGGGGGATGGTGGCGCAGGGCCAGGTCAGTGGGGTGAGGGGGTGGAGGAGATTCCTGGCAGCCTGATCCTGCCTTTGGAAGCCCACATTGGGGGTCGGGCTGCGGGGAAAGAACATTTTTGCAGAGGCCGGGGATCGCTGCTCCTTAATGGAGCCATGGTGCCATGGCAACATGATGCCATGGCACCGCAGCTCCAATAAGGTGCCTGACTGAGTTAGCCAGGTAAGTGGCTGGATGTCTGGGTGCCTGAATAGGGGTATGTTCCGGACTGTGCAGCCACTGTGCTGCGATTCCTCTCCTGCAGGGATGTCTAGCCCCCACAGGAGCAGAATTGGCTGCGTCTCCTGGCTGTCAGATGTCTGTATGGACAACCCAGAGCTGTACAAAGCAGAATTTGCCTTCAGGAGTGCAGGCATACCAATTGAATATGTAATAGCTAATGTAAAGCTAGGTTTTAGTGTTCTAATGCATTAAAATCACAATTAAGAGAGATGGTCAGGCAGCAAACAGTATGGAGTAAACCCATGAAAACCAGGAGCGGGGGGAAGAGGGAGAGAAATATAGTAATTTACTCATCTGAATAGAGATTATGGAGAGGACAACACGGTGGTGCTGTTAGATTAATTTACAACCAGACTACAAAATCATTGTAATGTAAATGTAAATGATCATTAATAAAACTGACTTGGTAAAGTGCAAGAGTCACCGGGAGAGGGTATCTGCTGCCGGACAGCTAAAATATGGAAGTAAAGCAAAAATTCAGTTAAGATATGTTAATCCTTTGGGGACATGATTGTAGTGTAGTATGGTAATACCGCGATGAGTATGTATTAAGCTTGGAGAGATCAGTCTAACATGGAACAGTGTTGATCGAGTTCGACCCATAATTTTGGAATATAACCATTACAAATATGTGGAAAACACTTATGATACTGGAGAAGCAAGCCTTGAGGAAGGGAAACTCACCTAGGGGTATGTTTACTAAAACCCCGGTAATGTGCGGGCCGCACTAGTGTGCGGGTGCCATATAAGGAGTGGGCGTTTCTTTCTGAAAAAGCAAAACCAGGATTTAAATATGCGCTAAGGTGCGCGGCGCCCATGTGCGCCCCGCACATTAGCGCATGAGAAAGCTGCACGGGAGGCATAAGCAGCGCGCTGATGTACAAGCAGAAGAACAGAGCCACAGCACAATGGTTAAGACACTTACCAATGGTGCAGGGATCAGGGGTTCAATCCCCCACAGTGTCCAATGAAGACGGCTGGCTGAGGCATTACTTTAGGAGGCAGTTAAATAATGGGCAGCATAAGGCAGCACACTGATGTGCATAAGGTGGCATGCTATTGCTTTAGGAGGCATTTAAATATTGGACGGCATAAGGCGGCGCGCTGATGCACCAGCAAAGAAGCAGAGCTGCAGCACAATGGTTAAAACACTGACCCGATGGTGCAGGGATCATGGGCTCAATCCCCCACTGTGCCCAATGAAGAAGGCTGGCTGAGGCATTACCTATTATGGGTAAGTTTGCTTTAGGAGGCATTTTATTTTTTATTTTAATTACTACTACTAGCAAACGCACTCTCAAAGCGTGTTAACATAAGGCGCCCCATAAGGCACATTTTAACGTGCACTGTCCGCCAAGGCACCCTCGAATGTTGCTGATAGGGCGCTTTATAGAGTGCCGTATGAGTTACCGCAAGGTCACAGCAATGTTTTTGATGGCAGCACTGTGCAGTTTAAGGAATGCACAGCATAAGTAGGTGTGCTGACATGCAAAGAGGCGCAGCAGTGTAGCACAATGGGTAAGGCACTGACTGCTGATGCAGGGGTCATGAGTTTGCTCCCCAGTGTGCCTAATACATAAGGCTGGCTGTGGCATCAGCTTTGCAATGTATGTATTATTTCCTGTAGCACTTTAGCTGTATTTTATTAATTGCTGCCAGCAAACAGGTCCTCACGTGCCGTAATTGAAGGTGCCGCATAAGGCACCCTATAAGGCACTCCATAGGGCACATTATAAAGTGCACTGTCCACCACGGCACCCTAAAATGTCCCCTGTAGGGCACCCTATAAGTTGCTCCACAGGATAACGTATAGTGCATCTTATATGGACGGTAACCATAAGGTAACCTATAGGGTGCCCTATAAAGCGCCCTCTGAGGCACCTTATGGGTACAGTACAATGAGGGTGTTTTTGCTGGCAGCAATAATGTACATTAAAAAGAGATAATTCTCTGGGTAGCCCCATCAAATAACCCCACTGTGGGTTTGAACCCATGACCTCTGGTTTCACAGGCAGTGAAGTAACCATTGTACTACAGCCCTATAGCTACTAGCAAGCCCCTGGCTGCAGAGGGTGTGCACGTCACCACACAGTCTGCTGTGGTCACCAGGATAGGGTTAGCCCACCCGTACCCATGATGCACTGCACATGCAAATCAGCTGTCCACAGATAAACACAAGATGGGGAATGCACCCCCACAGCACCTCGGCCTGGTAGGGGGAAGTGACCATGTGCACCCCCACAGCACCTCGGCCTGGTAGGGGGTACTGACCGTGTGTTTTACTGGCACAGAGTAGCTACACACCGTCACATTGTGCGGGTACTGTGCTCACCCTGAGGGTGCGGTGAGGCGCCCAGCACCAGGTCCACGGCACCTTCCATAGCTGAAAAAGGCCATGCTGGAGGTCCAAAGCAGTGTTAATGTGTGAGATAGGTAGTTTCTGCAGAAACATCTTGGATATCTCTGTCTGTCTCAGTCAGGTGTAGCCCCTATGGACCCCCTAGGTGGACTATGTACCACCACCACACCACCTCCCCTCCCCTCCAGGGCCAAGGGTGGCAAACAGGGTCTCCTATCAACAGATCTACATTCCACCTCCCTGCAAGGGTGGCAGTAGAGGGGACCATCAACCACGGTCCTGCTGGGGAAGATACCCTACAGGACAGTCAATACAGCTCTGTACACACCCATAGCACAATAGCAGACAGACATTAGGCCTGGATATGCTAAGCTGCACCCCACCACTATCTGATATTCTCCTGCAGCAAGCCTGCAGCCACTGCACCCTGCAAGCCACTCCATCAAGACACACACCAGCTGCAAACAGTCTGCTAGCTAGTCTATAGTGCATGTTCCCAGTGGAAATGTGTGCACCCAGAACTGGGATGTCAGCATACACAACAAGCAGATAAATCAGTGATTGAGCCCCAAAAGGAAACCCATAAACATCACATGAGAGAAATACTATATAGCACTATGGGGGTGCCTAGCCATGCTGTCGTCACTGCACAGTAAGGGTGAGAGTGATTTCTCAGCAGGACATACTGAGGTCACCCTGTCTGTGTAGGTGGTGGCCGGGCACTACAATGTCCCAGCCAGTGCCCTATGCCCTGTGCAGATGCATCCTGGCCAGGTCACCCTGTCCGGGCTATACCCATGGTACCTTGCTCCTCATTATGCGCATTGGCAGGCCAATACTGGCAACAGTGCTGGCAGTGTGGGCTGTGGAAGGTGTTTGCAGCCACCACACACTGTATAGACAGACACACACTCCCACACCTATGCCAGCATTGTGCTACTATAGAGGTGTTTAGCAGCCCTGCCCACCACACCAGTCCTGGGCACAGTACAGGCATGGATATGCTACGCAATACTGTTGGGGGTCACTCCCCAGGGTGGTAAACACTGTCAGAGACCAGACCTGAAGCACACACCGCAGACATCAGAAAGATTGTTATGATGGAGCTCAATGAGCAAACTGTGCTTAACGTAGGACTTGCTATCTGCCAGTAATCATAGGAAACGTTTGATAGGTGTGTACTGTATACCCAGGTGTAGGGTGGCATTGCTAAGGTATGCAAGTGCTAGTATTGGGAGATGCACGCAGGGCCCAATGTCCTGCCTCTCCAGGAGGCATTAGCCAATGGGGCCTGTGGGTGTGGGTGTGGGTGTGTCTGGCCCTGTTGGCTGCTGCTTTACGGCAGAGGTTCCCAACTCCAGTCCTGGTGTGCCAAACACTGTTCGGGTTTTCATGCTGTCCCTCATGAATATGCATGGACACATCTGCATACCATGGGGGTGTTGCATAGATATGCAGCACAGGCATCTTTATTAGAGGCAGCATGGAAACTGAATGGTGTTTGGCCCTCCAGGACTGCATTTGGGGGATTCTGCCGTAGGTAATGCACATTTCTATGGTGTTTGTGCTGTGTAGGGTAAAATAGAGGTTTTTGACCCATGCTTATGGTCTCAGCAATAATGGTTCCGTCTTTACTACCATGTTTTCTTCATGGGTAAAATAAGAGGACTGGGTTGGCAGGAGCCCCAGCTGGGATGTGAACCTGTGACCTTCTGGTCCTAAAGGTACTGGCTGTGTCCACTGCATCACCGTCTTAGCACAAAAACAGTGCATTCCCTGGGGAGTTCATGGCTGTTTGTCAGACAGGGCCTGTCTGTTGGAGGGCACTGCACCCACGTGAAGGGGGCTAGGCCACCGTCTGCTGTGGGCAGCAGCCACTGCCCCCTCCACCAACGGTACCCCTCCGCCACCATGCTGACATGGCCTTATTTTGCTGACAGCATCACAGCTAAATGATATGTGGCCCTCCAGGACTGCATTGAGGGGACTGTGGTCTAGGTAATGCACATGTTTCTGGTGTCTGTGCTCTGTAGGGTAAAATAGAGGTGTTTGGACCATGCTTATGTTATCTGCAAAAAGGGTTGGTCTTTACTATCATGGTTTAGTGATGGGTAAAATATGGGGATTGGGTTTGCAGGAGCCCAGGCTGGGACTTCAACTGGTGATCTTTGGCTCCTGAACACACTGTCTGTGTTCACTGCACCACACTGTGGCCACAGAGACAGTGCAGTCCCTGGAGATAGGAAACCTGGCCAAAGGAGTCATAAACCCTGCTCTGCACAATTTCACTGTGGGATCATTCACCTTGTATGGGGACGGAGCGTAGACCCTTCTAAAATTCATATTTATTTTTTGGGGCTTTCTTGGGTGTGATTTTTTATGTTTTCCATGACTATCACTATTGCCCAGTTGGATTATAATTTATTAGAATTTTGTTGTGGTCATTTTCAATTGTTATTTGCTATTTTGTTCTGTGCACATGTATCACACTGCTCACGTTTAGTAGGTTTCCCTGGTTTTACTGTACATTGCTGACATAAATGGTTTCTCTTCCCTTTAAATCGGCTCTACCGCAAGGTTTTCACTCGCAGTAATTTTTTCATCGAATTTCAGCCCCGCTCCTGTGCGGGGAGCCTCTCCCCTCCCACTCTCCACCCATTGACCCCGTCTCTCTGCCCCTGGGGAGCCTTCCTCCGCCCTCCGGGAGCCTTTCCACGCCTCTATTGCTCATTTGCGCGACGCGCACATGAGCGGGCCCGTTAGTGCGGCGCACACGTGTGTGGGGCACAAAAACGCACTATTAGCGTGTGCCAAGGTACCTTAGCGCACGCTCAAGTGCGCCCCGCACAATTGCGCGGTTTAGTAAACATACCCCCTAGTTTGTACAAGAACATTTGTACCTGACAGCATCTAAAATTGGACACCGCTGAGTGGGAGCCTCTATTTGAATAATCATTTTGGTGTCAAAGAGAAAGGGAGGTAGCCATGGATACTGGACGCCACTGCATAACAACTGAAAAGGCACTCATTACTTAAGTAAGAATGCAAAACACTGACAAAATTTAAACCCATATATGGGACGAAAAGTGAAATATAAATAGTGAGTCTCAGAGGGGAACCATAATAATAAAAACAATTGTGGTATTAAAAAACAAAATGCAAAATAAAAGAGTGACAGTACATAAAATCTAAAGTAAGGTTAAATAAAACTGAGTGCCAATCATAAAACTCAGTGAGAAAAATTATGTTAAAAAGCAAATGACCTAATTTAAATAAAAACTGTGAAAGCAAAAGGGAAACATAAAAAGGAAGTGATTCTAACTTGATTAGAAACACTCAGATAACAGTGTCTAAGCTTGAGGGCTTGCTGGTGAACACAGTACAGGACTGATGGCAATATGTGTGTTAGAAAAGCTACTCATAAAAACAGTTGGTGCTCTTATGAGCAGGGATGTGGGATTAAATAATAGTCAACAAAAAGGAACCAATTATAATTGATTTTTGTGTGAATATTAATGTATGACCCCACATCAAAAATAGGGGTGCAATATCATATTGACCATGAAACAAATACTAAAAAAGGAAGGGGGAGAAGAGGGAGGGGAAGGAAGGAAGAGGGAAGGGAGAGAAGGGAGGGAAAGAGGGGGTGGGGAAATAAGTAGGATGGAAACTAGCATTAAAAAATTAAAAAGACTAGCCTTCTTAACCCAACATGTACAAGAACCAGGAGATCCTATTACCATGCATTGATGCCCAAAATAAACAATTGGAAGAATATATAGAACACAATGTAGAAAAGAGGAGCAATAAAATGAATGGCACTCAAACAAAGGGATATAGAGGTGGTGTGAAACCAATAGTAAAACATGTGTAATGAAAAACAAAGAACATAAAAACAAAGAAGACCAAAAATAAAATGTTTAAGAATGCCATATTAAAAACAGTCTAGAACCAGAACTATTAAAAGATATGAACATAACACCAACTGAGAACAAAAGGAGCCTAAAAATGAAGCCAAAAATAAAAAAAATAATAAGAATACAATAATAAAAGAGGGGGAACAATAAAATAAAAGACAATAAACCAAATAAAACCACAAGTTAAGAAAGTCAAAAATACCATAATAAAACCAATACAACCAAAACTATTAAAAAAGTATCAAACATCAATTAAGAACAAAAGGACCAAAGGAAAAAACTAAAACAAAAATAAAAAATGAATAAGAATACAATAATAAAACATATGCAATAAAAGAGGAGGACAATAAAATAAAAGACATCAGTTCAAATAAAACCACAAGTTAAGAAAGTTAAAGTGCCATAATAAAACTAACTAAAACCAAAATTATTAAAAAAGTATTAACCATCAATTAAGAACAAAGGGATAAAAGGAAAAAGAAACTATTATTTATTTAATTAATTGTTTTTCTATACAGTTTAATCAGGAAATCAAAGCAGTTTACATGTAACAGAGAACTTTGACTTTACATAGAACAGTGCTTAGTATAACATAACATAAATATAACAATTTACATTTTTAACTTATATACAGCTATGTGAGAGTCTCTAGTTATTTGAAGAAGGGAATATTGTTAGTCCTTAAAAGTGTTCTTTAAATAAGTGAGGTTTTAGCTTCTTGCAGAATTCTGGGAGCTCAGAAATTATTCTTAGCTCTGTGGGCAGTAGGTTCCAGAGGTCTGGGGCGTAAAATGAGAATGCCCTCTTCCACGTTGCATCAAGAAACAAAAAACAAACCACATATAAAATGTGAAATAGGAGGCGGGAGGGGGAAGGGGGGAGAGGAAGGGGGGAAAGGTGGAAACGGAAAAGGTAAGGGGAGGAGGAGGTGAAGGAGAAGGGGGAGGGGGAGGGGAAGAGGGAGAAGAAAAAGGAAGAGGGAGAGGGAAGAAGAGGGGAGGGGGAAGAGGAGAAGGAAAGGGAGGGGGAGGGAAGAGAAAGGGGAACCAGAAGAAAAAAAATGTGAACATATATAAATGGGGACAATAATAATCAAATACATAAATAATATAACTGAAGGAATTAAATAAGTTAAAAAAACTCTGAGAAAACCTAAAAGATTCTGGCCAATGTTGAGCCCATGTGGAGTGAGGGAACCAAAACTGAAAATGCATTTCTGTTCCAGTTGCAATAAAATATTGTCCATGTCTCCCCCTCTCCAATGTGGTCTGACCACCTTAACCACAAAATACTTAAGACTGGAAATAGTGTGTTGTGCAGAGACCCAATGTGCGACCAAGGGGTTCGCTGGAATCTGTCTTCTCACACAGCTTTTATGTTCAGTCATTTGAACCCGTATGCTGTTTTGTTTTTCCTACATATAATAATTTACACAGACAGACCACAACATAAATGACATGGTCTGTTTCACAGTTCAAGAAGTCAGATAGAAAAAAAAATTGTTAGTAGTGGGATGCACAAAAAATTGTTTTGTGGTTAATGTGTGGTCACAGATGGAGCAATGTCCACATCTAAAATGACCAGTAGCTTTTGGTTTGGCCCTAGGCATAGAGAGTGCAGAGGGAACTAAAATATTGGAAAGATTGATATTGCGCTTATGTGTCACTGTGACATGAGTTGTGCTGAAGGTAGGGAGGATGGGGAGGATAAGCCACTCCTCTAGAATTTTTGTAATTTCATAGGATAAATTGGAAAATGTCAATGGACAAACTAATTGATCCTGTTTTGTACATGTAGAACCTTGTAGGAGCTGGGACTAATCTGAGGACTTGGCTCGCTGGTAAACCAGTTTGATGCATGCACTAGGGTAACCTCGTTCTTGAAATCATTTTCTGATATCAGTAGCATGTGTTTCAAGTCCTGGTCATGAGAGCAAACTCCCTTGACTCTAAGAAACTGACTGACCGGCAGGTTACATTTTAATGACCTATTGTGTTAACTACTAAAATGCAGCAACTGTTTCCTGTCAATAGGCTCACGGTATACATGTTACAAAGCTCCTCTCTTCCTTTTTGATTAGGATGTCTAAATAAGCAACTTGATGCTTACTAATAGTATATTCAAATTGGAGATTTTGATCAAGTGAGCTAATCCAAACCAGAAAGTCTTGTAGACAATCATCTCCACCCTCCCATACCATCAGCACTTCGTCTATATAAAGCTTCCAAAGTCTGATGTTCAGGCAAAACAGATGCACATTTAAATATTGCATATCAAAGTAAGTAACGTAAAGGTTTGCTACATCGGGTGCCATGGAACCCCATAACAACTGCCTTAATTTGCCTGTAAAACAAACCTTTAAAACAGAAATAGTTTTCAGTGAGGACCAAGCGCACCAACACCATCGAAAAATATTAAGTAGGTATCCTTCTTGGGACCTCTTTTTCCAGGAGGACATCTTCCAAAACTGCCAAGGCTGCCTCTTGTGGAACATTAGTATATAGCGACACTATAGGGTATGTTTACTAAACCGTTTTAATGTTACGTGCGCTAGTTGCAGCAATAACGTGAGGAATGCCATATAAGGTAGTGGGCGTTTCTGCGGTAAGGTAGCAATGGCAGCTCATCGCATGATAAAGGGCGCCTTGCCATTATCGCGCTATAGAGGGCGCAGTGGCATGTTATCGCGTGTTAACCCTAATTTCGCGCCGTGGCGCAAGATCAAAGAAATAGAGGTGTAGCACACTGGTTAATACAATGACTGCTGATACAGCAGTCATGAGTTCTGATCCCTCAGTGAACAAATTTCATTAGGCTGTCAGAGGCAATTAATTTTCCTGCCTGTAACGGTCAGACACATCTTAACAACCTGTACTGCCAGCCAAAAAACCCTCACCCCAGTTCCGAAACCTAATGCACCTTTTAGGGCGCACCATAAGGCACATCATAGAGCACCACGTCATCCAAGGTGGGTCATAATGTGCCCCAGAGGGCGGCACAAAAGGGTGGCACCCCCCAAGTCAGCATATAATGTGCCCATAAGCTGGCCGAACCAAAGGTGATGCTAAAGATGGCCCAAGGATGTTAAGGTGACCCAAGAAATGTTGGCCAAGGGCAATAAGATGGACCAAGGTCACAAGCATGAAATGTATGGGCCAAACACAGATGTAACTCTAACACTGCACAGAGCAGCAAGGAAAGCCAATTAACAAGTGATGTAAGGAAGTAAATGTCAGAGGTGAAGGACCTGCCAAATCTGCGTGAGGGCCATGTGGCAGCTGGTAAAGTGGACAAATATAACGGGGGCATCTGTATCGATGCACAGGGTGATGGTACTGTAAAGTGCAACAATGACAGTGTGTGGCAGAAGATGTGAATACGTGTCCACCAGAGGAGGTAGAGGTGGCCGGATAAGTGCAATGACAGGAGGACAGAGGGGTAGCAGTGCCATGCAGAGCAAACACGGGAGAGGCAAGCATGATGAGCCGCAATGCAGAAAAGGGTCACAGTGCAGGTCATGGGGTAGCAGCCTGCACATTAGGGCAGGACGCCACACAGCTGGCAGACACATATAGAGACAGAAGGCTGGTTGGCAACTGTGATGAGGGTATAATGTGGCAACAGCACAGATCTGCACAGATATGACTGTCACAGGAATGAAACGTAGTTGTGTATGACAGGCATAAAATTAAAAGAGAATAGATAGGAATCGAACCCATGACTAGTAGCACAAATGTCAATGCACAAACCTGTAGGCTACACCACCAACGTGAGCACCACAGCAAAGGCTGCATACAGGAACACTGCAGGGCACCACACAAGAAGCTGTCTGCCAGGATAGGGCAACCCCCAACAGTAACCATGATGCAATGCACATGCAGAACCAGTGTGTACAGCTCATATCACAGTCTGTGATTGTGACGAGAGCCACATATAAACACATGCACACACACAATGACATATTATGCAGTGGAGACAGCATGCAAAGGAACAAACACCCTAAACCCAAAGTGCAGCAGGGGATGCTCTGTGGAGCAGGGAAAAATTGTGAACAGAATGGAAATGGAGCATGTGAGAAGTGAACCTGCAAACAGACATGCACCAGACCAGCTCAACAACAGCAATGCCAATCCCCCAAGCGCACTGCCCACATGGACAGTCAAAGAAAGAGCCATATGTAACAGCCAATATGCGACGGATAGGCTGCATAGAGGGCACACTGTGGTGTACAGTGAAGAGATGGAAGGGTGTGTGGAGATATGACGAGGCTGCAGCAATTGCATGGGCAGGTTAGCAGAACACAGGAAAGAAAAAGGAAAGGAACATGTGGGAATTAGCCTGGTAACCTATGGATTTCCAAACAATGTATGTGACCACTATCCCAAACAACCCCAACAGGCAGAATGCAAAAAGGTGCCCACAAAGGCTACACTGTGGTTCACAGTACAGGGATAGATGTCCCCACTGCTCCACTGTTAACTCCAGACATCGCTCCCCTCACCTAGCTGGACTGTACGCCTGGATCGTTATTTATGTTTATTTAGTTATTTACCTATATCTCTTATATACTGCTCTATTTAAAATCAGTGTGGTTTACAGTTAACAATTCGTTGTACAGAGCAGGAGGACCAATGTCCAGTGTGTTTGCGCCATGCACTTATGCAAACCATCAGCAAATCCAGGCTGAAAGCTCACCTACTCGCTGCTGCCTGTGGAACCGAACTTCCATGATCTCCCTCCCCCACCTCTTTGTTCCACCCCAGCCTGCACATGCACTGTCTTCTCAGAACTAGATTGTATGCTATGATGAGTAGGGATTGTCTCCTACATATGTGTGCAGCGATGCGTATGAGGTGTTGCGCCGTACAAATGCTCAGATGCAGTAGGTGTTGCGAAACATATTTATTGGCATATCTTTAAAGGCATTATACCTGTCACATATACAGTCTGTGAACATATTTTGCCCTGTGCACACCACACACCCATATGGCTCACACTCCCTGGTGCCCATCGTGTCTGGATGGCTGGGAAGCTGCGCTGCCCAAGACACCCTCACACAGCCTATGGAGCTCCTCAGCCATCCAGACAATGGCATCTACCACCTGCCCCAGGGCATGGGTCTGTACCCGCTGTTCTTGGGACACAGCACACATTGCGACAGACAGGTGGTGCAAACCCATGCCACCACACAGACACACCATACCCACTGTCTGTGTGGTGGCATCGGAAGACCGTTTGTCTTCAGCAATGTGTGCCAGGTCCCCGTCTAGGAGGGCCACATCCCCGGCACCGTGGGGCAGGTGGCAGGGGCCTGTAGTGGGATGTGATGGCCTGTGATGGCCAGGACTGGCCACATCCCTCCCACTGAAGCCCCCCAACCCCCCACCACCACCTCACCAAATCCCACCCCCTCCCCCTCCCCCTCCTCCCACAACCCCACCCCACGTCACCTCCCACCTCAAACTCCCCATCCCCATGCTGCCACCACAACAACCCCTCCAAGGGCAGCACACCATCATCCACCCCTACCTCATCCTGTTCCCCCTTCCTGGCTTCAGGCCTCCATCTCATCCTCTGCCGGCACAGCGATGGTCCTCAGAGGGACACACCCCATGCCACATACCCCTGGGCCCTGGTGGCTGGGTCCATCCACAGGTGCCCCATTGCCTGTGGCCCTGCCAGCATCAGCATTCACTGTGGAGGGAGAACAAAAGCATTAGCACCATGGTCATGTGTTTGCCACATCATGGAGGCATAGTAGGTGGCACCACAGGATGCTGGTGCACATGAACATACTTCTGTGCATCACACAGGCGGCCCACTCACTGTATCTATGGACTAGCTCCTCACGCTGCAGATGCAGCAGGAGGCCCGGCCGGCACAGCTGAAGCCCCAATCTGCAAAGATACTCCACCTGGGAGTATAGCAATGGATATGGACAGCTAGGGGACAGACATCTGTGGCCATCAGCTGATGCACATCACACATGGCTGTGGGCAGCAGGGGACTGTACCCGCTGTACACCGTTGGTCCAATGCGAATTGTTGCTCATGCCACCTGCATGCATGCGTGTGCGGCTCAGCATGTGTGGCTGAACTGCAGCATCTAACATAGCACTAGGGGCAAACACAGGCCTCTGTACTGAGGCATGAGGTCACCTGGGGCTACAACAGACCTGTGCAAATCAACTGCCGCACCTGCACTGGTGCCAGGATGACCCACAGACCTGTCTCTAACCCATGTTGTACATGCCGTATATGTGTGACGATAACTGGCCACTGTGTTGCACATACAGGTGTGTGTGGCCTGCCCCTATTCACCTACCTCACGTGGTTGTTGCACAGCCCGATTGAAGCGCCTGGTGAGGCGCACCTACGCCCCCCTGCCTCTGCTGAGGAGGTGCTGTATAGAGGAGCATGGGAAGATGCGCCTCCGCCTACCGTGGGTGTGGCACCGCAGCAGCTTGATGATTCACCATCCATCTTTGCTTTAGTGCAGGCCAGTAGCGCATGCCATTTTAATAAAGCATCTGCTGAGTGCGGCATGTCCCTATGCGCGTCACGCAGCCGTGGCTGAAGACGTAACGTGTGAAGTCAAGATGGGCAAGAGAAACCGAGGAGACCGAGGGAATCGAACCGGTATACGGAAGAGCAAAAACACAGCTAATGCAGCATGTGATGTAGAAGCCCCTATAGAGCCCATGGAAATAGAAAGAAAGGAAAAGGTTACCTTTAAAACTGACAGTCAGCCAGCACACATAGCTCACTGTTTACAAGAGAAAGACAAACAGAGGGAGATAGGAGCTGAGCTGATACTCCCAAGCTCTGACGTAGCAGCAAGCCTGGAGCTTGATCACTCACACCTGTTCAGAAAGGCAGAGCCAAGCCTCAGGCAACAGAAATATAAACGCTGGTTGGGAGCAAAGGAGGGGCAGCGAGGACAACAAGAGAGGCAGGGAAGGAAGCCAGAGAGGGAGCAAGGGGAAGGAGCTCCTGAGAGATGTGGTTGGAGAGGCTCAGGAACCCTAGAGAATTGGAGATTTGGCAAAGAACCTACCTGCAGTTCTGGGAGAGAAGCCGGCAGACTAGAAGGTGGGAAGGCACAGCCTGTTGCCAGGAACCAGCCTGGGCAGAGAGAACAGGGAGCCCTTCAGTCCTTACTGTCTGAGGAAAGGCTTCAGAGTTTGCACAAGTGGAGACCCAGCACCAAAGCAGGGAGGTTAAGAAGCTCTACCTGGAACCAGGGGGTGACTCTATTCAGGAATTACAAACAGAGAGTCACAGAGCATTTACTTATAACTGGAAGGAACTAGATGAGAGCTAGAGAAGAAGCTCCACAGCCACAGGTATTTCAAACCCTTGCTGTCTAGAATTGTATACAGGGGAAACACCCAATTTTGCAGAGGGAGGTTACCTTAAACACAGTAGTAACAGCTGGCAGCCAAGCTCAGTAAACCCTGAGCTGGAGGATATGCAAATGGACTGCAATGTTAATGACATAGCTGAAGTTCCAATGGATTGCACGCTTTGCTTAGCCGATGATATCGAGTCACTGTGTTAAGTCTTTGAGTTAAAGAGCTGTGAAACAACAAAGGAAAAGAAGTTATTTTACTTTGCCAAAAGAAGTTGTTTGGTTTTCCCATCTTTGTTACTTAGAAAAGGCACAGCATGTTTTGGAGCCAGAGTGTGAAAAGCAGCTACCTTATTTTGTTGTAAATAATCCTCAAGCCAACGCCTGGACACTCTCCTATTTTGTTCTACACTTAGGGGTATGTTTACTAAACTGCGTTACTGTGCGCTACTGTGCGCTGCGCACTTGAGCGTGCACTAAGGTACCTTAGCACACGCAAATGTCGTGTTACGGGGCATTTTTGTGCACGCTCATGTGCACGGCGCGCTAATGTGCGATGAAGGCGGGGAAAGGCTCCCGTAGGGCGGAGGAAGGCTCCCCAGGGGCGGAGAGAAGGGGTCAATGGGTGGAGAGTGGGAGGGGAGAGGCTCCCCGCACATTTGCGAGGTTGAAATCCGAGGCAAAAAATACCGCGAGTGAAAACCTCGCGTTAGAGCCGATTTAAAGGGAAGAGAAACCATTTATGTCAGCAATGTACAGCAAAACCAGGGAAACCTACAAAAAGTGATAAGTGTGATACATGTGCACGGTACAAAAGTGCAAATAAACATTGAAAAGGACCCCAACAAAATTTAAAAAAATTATATTCAAGCTGGGCAATAGTGATAGTAATGGGAAACATCAAAAAACACTCCCAAGAAAGCCCCAAAAAATAAATATGAATTTTGGAAGGGTCTACGCTCCATCCCCATACAAGGTGAATGATCCCACAGTGAAATAGCACTAATCAGGATTTTCCTCTCCATTGGACAGGTTTCCTATGGTATGCACATGTTCCACAACAGCAGGGTGGGCATGTCGGAATGGGCAACTGGACAGATACTGGGAAAGGGGATACAGAGGGCTGCTGGCGGCACATGCTGTGGTGCAGCTGGGGCACAGTGCGGACTAGGCAGATGCCTAGGTGGCACTTAGGAATGCTGAAACTGAACAGCAGCCAGACAGCAATTGATGAGGGCCCAACATGGGCACGAGAGTGTTTATCACAGTGTCAGAGGGGATAGTACCCAGCAGGTACCCCCAAGGGCACAGAACATTGGCAGGCGGTGTTGGGGCGAAGTGTGGACGCCTATGCAGGCACCCCTACCCCAGAACACGCACCATAGGCAGCCGCCTACCTGCACACTGGATGGCTTGAGACTGCACACCACCAGCACCACCAGCAGAAGGGCATCTCAGCATGATGGCAGAGGGGTACTGGTGGTGGAGGGGGGCAGTGGCAGCTGCCCAGAGCAGACCATGGCCTAGCCCTGTGTAGGTGGGTGCCATGCACTGCAACAGACAGGCTGTGTCTGACAAACAACCATGGTATCTCCAGGGACGGCAGAGTCACTGTGAGCACAGTGTGGTGCAGTGAACACAGCCAGTGTGTTCAGGAGCAGAAGGTCACAAGTTCAAGTCCCAGCTGGGGCTACTGCCAATCCAATCCCCATATTTTACCCGCTACTAAACCGTGATAGTAAGGACAAACCTTTATTGCAGAGAACATACGCATGGTTCAAACGCCTATATTTTACCCCACCGAGCACAGACACCAGAAACATGCGCATTACCTGGAGCAGAGTCCCCCAAAATCAGTCCTGGAGGCCCACAAATCAGTCAGTTTTTATGCTGTCTCCACTATAAGGCCATGTCAGCATGGTGGCAGAGGGGTACTGTTGGTGGAGGGGGCAGTGGCAGCTACCCAGAACAGACCATGGCCTAGCCCTGTGTAGGTGGGTGCCATGCTCTGCAACAGACAGGCCCTCCCAGACAAACAGTCATGGTATCAACAGGGAATACAGTGTCTCTGTGGCAACATGGTGGTGCAGTGCACACAACCAGTGTGTATGGAGGCAGAAGGTCACAGGTTCAAGTCCCAGCTATGGTGCCTGCTAACCCAGTCCCCATATTTTACCCACTACTACAACGTGCTAATACAAACAGAACCTTTATTGCAGATGACGTAAACATGCCCAAAACACCTACATTTTACCCTAGAGAGCAAAGACACCATAAACAGGCGCCTTACCTAGAGCAGAGTCTCGCAAATGCAGTCCTGGAGGGCCAAACACCATTCAGGTTCCATGCTGCCTCTAATAAAGATGCCTGTGCTGCATATCTATGCACCACCCCCATGGTATGCAGATGTATCTCATGCATATTCATGAGGGACAGCATAAAAACCCGAACAGTGTGTTGCAAAACTGGACCGGATTTTGGAAGCTCTGCCGTAAAGCAGCAGCCAACAGGGGCAGACACACCCACCCACACCCACAGGCTCCATTAGCCAATGCCTCCTGGAGAGGCAGGACATTGGGCCCTGCGTGCATCTCCCAATACTAGCACTTGCATACCTTAGCAATGCCATCCTACACCTGGGAATATGGTACACAGCTATCAAACGTTTGCTATGATTACTGGCAGATACCAATTCCTAAGTTAAGCACAGTTTGCTGATTGAGCTCCATCATAGCAACCTTTCTGCTGTCTGTGGAGTGTGCTTCAGGTCTGGTCTCTGACAGTGTTTACCACCCTGGGGAGTGACCCCCAACAGTATTGCGTACCATATCCATGCCTGCACTGTGCCCAGGACTGGTGTGGTGGCCAGGGCTGCTAAACTCCTCTACAGTGGCACAATGCTGGCATAGGTGTGGAAGTGTGTGTCTGTCTATCCAGCGTGTGGTGGCTGCAAACACCCTCCACAGCCCACACTGCCAGCACTGTTGCCAGTATTGGCCTGCCAATGTGCATAATGAGGAGCAATGTACTATGGGTATAGCCCGGACAGGGTGGCTTGGCCAGGATGCATCTGCACAGGGCATAGGGCACTGGCTGGGACATTGTAGTGCCCGGCCACCACCTGCACAGACAGGTTGGCCACAGCATGTCCTGCTGGGAGATCACTCTCACCCTGACTGTGCAGTGACCACAGCATGGCTAGGCACCCCCATAGTGCTATATAGTATTTCTCTCGTGTGATATTTATGGGTTTCCCTTTGGGGTCCAGTCACTGACTTATCTGTTTGGTGTGTATGCTGACATCCCAGTTTGGGGTGCACGCATTTCCACCAGGAACATGCACTATGGACTAGCTAGCAGACTATCTGCAGCTGGTATGTGTTCTGATGGAGCGCCTTGCAGGGTGCAGCGGCTGAAAGCTTGCTGCAGGAGAATATAAGATAGTGGTGGGGTGCAGCTTAGCATATCCAGGCCTAATGTCTGTCTGCTATTGCGTTATGGATGTGTACAGAGCTGCATTAACTGCCCTGTAGGGTGTCTGTTCCCCAGCAGGACTGGGGTTGATGGTCCTCTCTACTGCCACCATTGCAGGGAGGTAGAATGTGGATCTGTTGGTGGGAAACCCTGTTTACCACCCTTAGCCCTGGAGGAGGAGAAGGAGGGTGGTGGTACATAATCCTCCTAGGGGTCCATAGGGGCTACACCTGACTGAGACATACAGATATATCCAAGGTGTGTCAGCAGAAACTACCTATCTCACACATTAGCACTGCTAGGGACCTGCAGCATGGCCTATCTCTGCTGGGGACCTGGTGCTGGGCACCCCACCTCACCCTCAGGGTGAATGCCGTACCTGCACAATGTGACGGTGTGTAGCTACTCTGTGCCAGTACCACACATGGTCAGTTCCCCCTACCAGGCCGAGGTGCTGTGGGGGTGCATACCCCATCTTGTGATCATCTGTAGACTGCTGATTTGCATGTGCAGTGCATCATGGGTATGGGTGGGTTAACCCTATCCTGGTGACCACAGCAGACTGTTTGTGTAGTGAATTGCAGTCCTTCTGCAGCCAGGGGCTTGCTAGCAGCTATAGAGCTGTAGCCTACTGGTTACTTCACTACCAGTAGAGTTAGAGGTCATGGGTTCAAACCCACAGTAGGGTTATTTGCTGGGCCGTCCAAAACATTATCTATTTTTAAAGTACATTAGTGCTGCCAGCAATAACATCCTCAGCGTACTGTAACCATAAGGTGCATCAGAGGGCGCCCTATAGGGTACCTTATGGTTACCATCCATATAAGGTACACTATACAGTATGCTATGGAGCGACTGATAGGGTGCCAGTCCGTATAAGGTGCCTTATAAGGTGTCCTATGGAGCGCCTTATAGGGTACCCTACAGGGGACATTATAGGGTGCCGTGGCGGACAGTGCACTTTATAATGTGCCCTATGGAGTGCCTGATAGGGTGCCTTATGCGGCACCTTAGGTTACGGCACGTGAGGGTGTGTTTGCTGGCAGCAATAATTAAAATACAAATAAAATGCCTCAGGAAACAATACTTACATGTCAAAGCTGATGTTTCAGCCAGTCTTACATATTGGGCACACTGGGGATGGAACTCATGACCCCTGTATCATCAGTCAGTGCCTTAACCATTGTGCTACACTACTGTTTTTCCTTGCATTTCAGCGCACCTACTTATGCTTTCCATGCGTTTAAATGCACAGTGCTGCCATCAAAAACAGTGCTATGACCTTGCTGTGCCTCATAGGGCACCCTATATGGCGCCCTATATGCCACCCTTTATGCAACATTGTAGGGTGCCGTGGCAGACAGTGCACTTTAAAATGTGCCCTCTGGGGTAGCTTATGGGGTGCCTTATGTGACAGTGCTTTCAGAGTGCGTTTGCTAGTAGCAGTAATTAAAATAAAATTAATATGCCTCAGACTGCAATATTACACATAACAGGTAGTGCCTCAGCCAGCCTTATTCATTGGGCACAGTGGGGGATTGAACCCATGCTCCCTGCACTATCGGTCAGTGTCTTAACCATTGTACTGTGGCTCTGTTCCTGTGCTTGCACATCAGCGCCACTTATGCTTCCCGCGTGCGTTTCTCATGCGCTAATGTGCGCGGCACACATTAGTGCGCCGCGCACATTAGCGCATGAATAATCCCGGTTTGCTTTTTTCAGACTGACATGCCCACTCCTTTTATGGCATCCCGCACAATAGCGCGGCGCGCACCTAACGGTGTTTTAGTAAACATACCCCTAAGTCCTAATGTGAGGGGAATAAATTTCTTGTCATTTTGCCTTAAACACTCAACTCATAACTATTCCTTTATCAGCGGTCTATAAAGGGACTACAACTCCCAAGAGGCATTGCAAAAGCAGAAAGGTGTGGTCTCACTTTCTGATTAAAGGACATCATGGCAGGCCAGCCCTCTTAGCCCTAGGCGGAGGGCTGACCTCGTGACAACCACAAGACCAAACCTCTGAGCCAACTTGCCACACAGAAAGCCTGAGGAAGGGGACAATATGTAATGTCCACCATGCATCGGATAGGCTGCACAGAGGGGACAATGCACAGTGAAGAGAAGACGTGTGTGCGGATAGGTGACGGTGCTGGAGCCATGTATGGTGAGCTAAGCAGAACATAAGAAAGGAAAAGCAAAGTCATGAAAAGGAACGTGTGCAAATCAAACACACAACCTATGGTGGGACAATGCAAGTCAGTAACCGCTGTACAAAACAACCATAGCAAGCACAGTGAACATATGCTCCAACAAAGTAGATGTGTGCTTGGTAACCTGGAGCACCCCATGCCGCTGGATGCAGCAAATCCCGTTGTCACAGATGCAAACATGTGTAATGTAGGTGGTGAAGGATGGGAACGCAAAACACATCAGCCATGAACTGTCCACCACAAACATACATACCCGGTAACACAGGATACACAAAACTGCACATGCAGATCAAGAACGATGTCAGCAGGTGTACACACATACAGGGTGGCCCAATAAAAATGGAATCACCGTGAAGCATAGAGGTAATCAAAAACAACAACCTAATTAACGATATTCATTTTCAAGGCCGCTCATGCCAACATGGCGAGCGGAACATATGGAAACAAAGATATCATGTAGCTGGAAAAGCTTAATAATTAGACCATGTAAGCTTCCAATCTAATAGAACATGACACCTCTTTCTGGGCCACTCTGTACATATGTAGCAGCTGTCCCATAATATCAACCAAAGCAATGTACAGGGCATCGTAAACCTGGTCATGTACACTAAGGGCAGCAATGATCAACTGGATCCTGTCACAGCAATGCAGGTTATGAGATGTGACAAACACCACAGTGGGAATCAAACCCAGGTCCCCTTGTTCCCAGGCCAGTGTGTGAACCATTACACCAACATACCACAGCATGCCATGAATACCTATGCATTCGAACATGTGTAGACAAGGAGGCAGCCACATCTCCAATCCGCCCCGCCACCACCGTCAGCATGAACACCAATGCCAGCTAAAGGCACAATACACATCCCAGGTGGTGTTGGAGAGTCACCGGCATGAGCATGCATGTTGCCAGGTTATAGAGATGCCCACCCATAGGAAGACACAGTGGTCAAAAAGAGCTGACGTACAAATATCCAGGCAAATGGGAGCAGCAAATGTACATGGTTTAAAATTGAACCCCCTTGCGGATGTAAGTTAAACCATCTGTGTACAGGGATGCATCAGCACAATGTCATAGACACCACACACATCCTGTGTCTGACATAACATACACACAGGGCAATGATATCAAAGGTGGACTGTGATTGTAGTGCTGTGAGTGATCCATATGGCATTGACGTACTTTGTCTGCATCATCACGGCCAGAGCAACAGTACACACAACTGACAGGGGGTACGGGCCAGGCAGGTACACAAAGCTGCATACACAACCACAAGGCAATAAGGTAGGGAGGGGGGATACTGAGGTGTAATGTCTTCATGCCATGCAATGATGTAGATCCACAGTGCACAGGCAAATGAACATACATGGCAATGATGTCATGACCCAATGGGCCAGCAGTACCCCTCAGTTGTGTCGACCATACCATATGTGTGTGTATCAGTGGGTCATACAGCAATGTAGATGTCCAGACAACAGTATGTGAGATGCTCAGAAAGAGCAGATGTCGGATACACTCGTAAATAAACACCTATAATCAGCAAATGGGATCAACACAGCAACACATTCCAAAATGATGACATGGTAACAGGTATGAAAGGCACATGTCGACAAAGAAGAAACACAGCACAATCCCACAGTCATACCAAGTTAGCACAATGCAGAAGGCCTGTGGCAATGGGTGCTGTGGAAAGAGGAGCATCATAGATATGACAATTAACATGGAATACACAAATACGGTCTGAAATGTGACCCACCCAGTACAAAGAAAGGTCCACAGTGGTACACCAACCCACACCGACACATGCCCCAGTGTAACGATGGAACAAGGTAGATGCACATGCACTGTGTACGTTGAAACATGCCACAGGGCTGGGCAGGATGCACTGTAGCACCCCCTGCGAGTGTCAAATAGCAATCACACAAGTTGGCACACATCAGAGTGATCTGGTCGCAAACTGCATGTCATGGCCAAGTGTAAGGTAAGCAGTCAAATAATCATGACCCACACCATGTACCCCCTGTGCCACATGCATGGCTGCATGCACCTGTTGAACACAACAGATGTGAAGACAGTGTGAGGCTTGCTGCACACATGGGGCACACACATCAATACAGCATCACAAAGATGTACAGCACACAGAGAGTATGTGAGCTTCTGCTGCACATGTATGGACCGGTACACAGTGTCCACAGTCCAAATTCCACCTGCAACACCACATGACCTATTACAGCAGCCCCAGAATCCATGTCCGTGCAAAGTCACGCGTGACATATCAATGTGCCACAGTAAAGCTAAGGTGCTGTGCATCTCCTGCATTGATCAGGACACCCAGCCAAAGCAAACCAGCAACCGTGTGTAGGTCAACCATGTCCTGCCAATGTATCAGTACAACAGGAATGTCCTGCAGAGGTGTGAGTAAACCCGAAGAGGTCCATCAACCAATGGCACTATCTCCCAGCAAACATTGAATGGAGTTGCGCTGTGTTCCAACAGGTTGCTGATGGCGACTGAGGATCCACTATAGGCGATGTGCTCTGTGTTTTGGCTGTGGCCTGTGGTGAACAGAGGATAAAAAAGGTCATGGTATGCTGCACACAACAGGTCACATTGCAGAGAGTGAAACCACAATACGTAGGTATGGAAACCTCAGACATGCAAATATGGCCCGATCACTACACTGTGCACAGTACATGTTGACAACATCATGAGATGGCACTGCAAACCAGGCTGCCAACTCAACATGGGCATGTCTTTGCACATTGCACAAAGGCATCCCAGAAGTCCACAGCATGTTCAGTAGTGTTAGTGCACAGAGATCCCATATAAAACCACCATGAAACAAACACTACAACACGAACATGTAAAGGCTGATGTCCCTCATAAATTATCAAAGGTGCAACCTACTGTCTGTGTGCAGCAGGTGCCTGATAGGGACTATCAGGGGCAGGCAAAGGGCACAAGAGGTCACAGGCAAAGGCAGAGGATGTCAGAAGCAATCCGTTGAATCTCCATGTCTGCATGTTCATCCATCATTGACATCTGTCCAAGGTATGGCGCCATGTGTGAAACTGAAACGTAGATGCATAGTGCTCTGTCAGCAAACAAGAAACAGGTCAGTCAACAGCGCCAGACACATGTGGAAAACCATGCGCACAACCTACACAAGTGAAACAGCAGAGGGTTAAAGATAGAACACTGGTCACCACCACACGGGTGTCCAGACACATCGCAGGACCAGATAATGCAAAAGGACAACAGAATGTACCGTTACATAAATACCTCAGTAACACATACAGACACACACAGTGAGCATGCCTCAAGTAGCATACGGGCTGTATGTGCACAACATGAGCCCAGTGTAGACATTCAGGACAGTGCATGCTGAGTTACACTGATGTTGTATAATGTCACAATGTCAGGGAAGGGTGTAGGTGCCGTCCACCACCACCACACCCTGGCCAGGTAGACACCCACAGCTCAGTCACATGTGTCCCAAATACAGAACCTATCACTAACAAATCACCAAATGTGATGCGCCACAAACAGGTAGGGTATGGGGGCGCAGCACAAAGAGGTGTACAACATATGTGCAGTGCACAGAAAACAACAGACATGAGCAATACTGTAACGGCACCACCGTACACTCACCAGTATGTCCACACACCCCAGTCCCCAGAGGTGTGACTGACCTACACACAGTTTCCATCACACTACAGCACCAGACAGGCCCAGCGGTTCATCCTACAGAGTCCAATACACAAGGCAAACATACATATGTCATGACAGAGCATTGCATCACACATGGCAGCATATACATATATAATCATGGGCTTATCCACACATATGCAATACGTACATGTGAACAGATCCTCTATTAGATGTTGCCTGATCGCCGTCCCCTCATGTGTGTCAGCACGGGCATGTGCAGGAGGGCACATAGGATCCTCCTCAAGATCCTCATTAATTTCGACTGTGCCTTAGAGCAATGTTGTGCAGGATGCAACAGGCCAGAATAATACGTGCCACAGTCACAGTTCGGTATTGTAAGGCCTCGCCGGTCTTATCCTGACACCTGAAGCGACTCTTTAAAACGCCAAAGGTGCACTCAATGACTGAGCGGCTGGAGGCATGGGCCTCATTGTACCCCATCTCTGCACGTGTCTGTGGAAGACGCACAGGGGTAAACAACCAGGCACAACACCCATATCTCGCATCACCTGCGGAAAGAAAAGTTGAAAGGTCAATCAGGAAAGGCAGGGCACACAAATGCACCCAAGCACCTATGTGCATCCGGACAACAGAAAAACTAGGACACAAACATTTGAATACACGTGATGGCACTCAACAGCAATGCACTAGCACCAGGATTGGTGAGACACGGACCAACGGGGATGGGCGATAAGGGGAACATACATCCACTGTACACAGACCAAAAACATGATCAACCACCTGTACCCAACGGTGACAACAAGGACAGTAGACATATGTGATGCAACACGACAACACAAAGTAAACAATGTGATACGAACCAGACCGTCCAAGGTGAATGACCAGCCAGCACACAAGACAGCAGGAAGAATAATCAGGGAGCAAACACCCCCCCCGCCTCACCCAGGGTGTCACCCACACAGATGCAATAGTGCGCCGCCTAGGGAGCTAGGAAAATGCAGACACATGCACATCTGCATATGTGTTTGGTGTCTGTCCGTGAGCTGTATCTGTCAGCCAATTGGTGTTGCAGGCTATCACATAAGGTACACAACGTATGTGCCTCCATCAACCCAGTCAAAAACGAGCTGTGCAACAAAGCAACAGTCACAAACACAAGTGTTACATACATGTGTATTGAGAATCCCAGGTAAGCAAGGCCGCATAGCTGGTAGTCATAGTTAAGTGCACAAACACATAACGGAACATGCACATGTCCCTGGTGACAGTGACATGGTATGACAGTGCATTCCACAACCACTATGCAAGGAAAGGCACGCAGAGCCAACAATCACCAATACGACATGGTCAATGATACACTGGCTGTGCAGTGATATGGCACGGCCTGATGGACCTTTCCCAGAATGTTGGATGGACGTAGGTCAGACCTGTTGTGACGCATGTCATGTGTGTCACAGGGGATATGCAGTCATTTGCGCCAAAAATGAAACCACACGTGCCCATGTACCACCTTTGACAGATGATAAGACCTCTAGCACACAGGAACACCATGTGCATATGGGAGCTGAGAAATACAAAACCAGCAGGACACAGTCCTGATATTGTCCATCCTGAAACTGGTTGAACAGTGACGAGTGATGCAGGATATAGGAGTCATGGACAGACCCTGGGTACCGAGGAACCATATTCAGAATACACATATTTGCATCACAAACAACCTGCACATTCAGGGAATGGCAGTGTTTGCGGTTGCAGAATGCCACCTCCCTGTCGTGGGGTGGGACCAGGGCTACATGTGTGCAATCAATTGCTCCCATTACGGGCGGTATCCCCCCAAAACGTTGGAATGCCTGGGCCAGGGCCTCCCACTGTTGCCTATCGCTAGGAATCGCTATGTAATTCCAAACCCAACTGACCATGGCCTACAGTACCTGGTGGAGACAGCTTGAGAAGGTGGGCCTGCTCATCCCACCCACTGTGGCCACCGAGGATTGGAAACAGCCAGAGGCAAAGAAATGTAGGACAGCCAGGAACTTGGCCAATCCCGGTATGGCATGTGACCGGGCAGTCTGGGGCTCGTCTGAGATCCTCATAGAGCTCCACGATAGCTCCTGTGCGCAGATGGTAGAGGGAGATGACCTGGTCCTCACGCATGTCCTGGAGCATGGGCCTGGGCCTGTAGAGGCAGGCCAGGTGAGGTCATGCCTCAGCACACCTACAGCACCGTGCTGGTATGACGGCGGCCTGCGGTGCCTCCACAGCTGCAGGTCTGAGTTGCAACAGGACTGCACCCTTGCCCAGGGCCACCATCTCCCTCACCATGCAACCGCATCTCGTCTCCCATCTCCAACGCCAAAAACGCACATCCAGCATCCCACAGGTGAGCCATGATGACATCAGTTAGAGGCTGGTCAGATGCTATATACAGCATGGGGTGTGGCAACTAATCAGATGAAACATAACACACCTGTGTCTGCAGTAGTATACACCAGCAGGATCCTGGCAAATCACGTCATACCCATGGAAGCATAAATGATGAATGCATGTACAAGCGCACGTACATATGTGCGTCACACACAATGAACGCACAGCACACAATTGGACAGGAACAGGAACGCGGGGATGGGACACCATCACCAGACCCACATACGCGTGAAGTAATGGTTGAAATAAAGCAGACACAATATGGCAGGGGAGTCACATTCCATGAGAATAATCATCACATGTGCTGGGAATGCTATACATCAGAGGTAGAGGGCAGACCGTTATGCACGTTCATCAATGTTGCGCACAGAGACTGACATGACGCACGTGGTAACACGTGATGCAATACGGCAAGCGCAGTACGTGATATGTGTCCATGTACTGCGCGCGTACGCACACCCGTAAATCCTGTAACCCCTTAAAATGGAAAGCGTGTTCGTACAACGCGCGTTTTGCAGACACAACACATATGTTGACCTGTATTGCAGACCCCAAGATGAGCTCACAACTACCCGAGACTGCTGGCACCACTCCACTGTTGCCCAATGAGGAAGAACTGGGCACATCTGGCAATGCGCAGCACCAGAAGTCCAAACGTAAGAGGCAACCTGTGGCCAAGGAGGAGGGCTCAGAGATTTACACAGGAGGAGAATGACCTGCTCCTGGTGCAGTCCTCAAGCACTACAGTGTCCTCTTCGGCTGGTACAGCAGCACCACAACCAGCAGTGCGCATGCTGCTGCATGGGGGCAGTGCAGACGGCAGTGGCGCAGGCAGCTGGGTCACCCTGTGACACTGAGGCTATCAAGAAGAGGTACAATGATATCAAGAGGGGGGTCCATGCCCACCTGTCTGTGCAGAGCCGCCATGCCACAGGTATTGGTGGTGGTGGACCCGCTCCAAATGCCCTCACGCCCCTGGAGATGCAGCTTGCTGACCATCTGGGGCCCATGTACATACATGGACTCCTGCCAATGCTGGACATGGCCCACCCATGTGCAGGTAAGATGCAGAAATGTGTTCCATGGAGAGGCCACAGCACATGCAGGTGTTTCATCCCTAGGGTGTGGGGGCCATGTCCCGGCACGCATAGGGCCTCATGTCCCCACCCAATCCCTCACAACATGTTGCGCAACATATGGGTGAGACCAGGCTGGGATGGGGGAGCGTGGATGGGCAGACAGTGTAACATCACTGAGCATCCACCTCACGGCTGCCACAGGGAAGTGAGGTGTATAGGGCCATGGTGACCCTATGGTAGTGAAGAGCAACAGGTGCAGGTGCATTGGGCAGGGAACAGGTCACGTCCAGGGTAGACCAACAGAGATAGGGTGACCATCAGCATGGCAGGCGTATGTGGATCAGTGTGCATACCGCATGGCACATGGGGGAGTCAGCGTGGGTGGGGGCGACTGTGGGATGTGGCTTGGCACCGATGTGTACCATGCCGGTCATACACTGTGTCTGACAGGGTGGCAGGGGCCCCAGGCCTGTCGGCGACATGTTTCGATGTGCTGGCGTGCAGGAGTAGTGTTGTCTGGGCCAGCAGGGGACAGTACAGCAGGGACAAAGGTGGGGCTCCCATGACAGGTGGTATGATGGATGTTCCACAGGCAGCTTGCCCTGTTGCACAGGAGCTGAGGAAGGGGCATGGGACGTTAGTGAGGGACGGGAAGGATGGGAAACAGAGGTAGGTGGAGGAGAGTGCATGTGCGAGGGAGGCCAGGGATGGGGTGTTACATGGTGGTGCACAATGTGTTACCGGCCCAATGTGCAAATAAACACTTTTCAGCTTATTCTTGGCTCATTCTGTGTCCCGTGTTTCATTCAGGAACCCCATGTTCACCCTGTGCGTCATGTGGTGGTCCTTCACAATAACCTTGCCATTGGTCAGGGTCACATTTGCATGCTGTCTACTATCCATGGTGCACAACCAAGGTGTCCTGGGGTAAGCCATGGTGCCATCACACGCATGTCTGTACTACACTGCACCCATGCTGTGGACAGTGCTGGGTGTGCACTGCTCGCATGTCCATTTCACCATGCACCTGGCCTTATCTGTGCTGCCACACTGGAATAGTATGGTATGGTGATGGTTAGGTGACATCTGTCTGCCCCCATGCATATCCCCCTCCCCTGCCATGCAAACGGTAACATGTATGGGACTGTTGTCATGTACCCAGACACACAGGAACATACCCACACGTGTCACAGGCACTGCACCGACATGTCAGAGAATGAGACACATGACCAGAATGATGCCGTAATAAACTATTTACATATATTTATTGTGTGGCAACACTTGCCGTAACATACACCTTATTCCCGCTGTGGTCCAGCTGCCCCTATCCCCAGTGGTGGTGGCAATCATGGGGGCACAGGAAAGCACAGGGCAGGGGTGACATGTGTCATCCTGGCACTTACATCCCCTGGGGGCTGCCATGGGCATGTGGCTGATCAGCTGCACCTGCCAATGAGTATATTGCACAGCCTGCGTATCTGGTCAGCCATCACGCCCATGACCGCAGCCATCTGGGCAACAGTGCGGATATTATCCCTCAGGATGGCACCTGTGGTATGCATCTCCGCTGCCATGTGGAGGACACACATGCAACCACACAGACACATGTCACCCCTTGTCTGTGTGGATGCATGTGCAGACCACATGGCAGGGGGGATGTGTGTTAGGCTGGCGCCCAGCAGGAGGACATCCCTGGTACCGTGGGCCAGGTGGCCGGGGCCCCCAGTGGCCTGTGGCAGCCTGTGGCCTATTGGGCTGGCCACACCTTCCCACCCACCAGGGCCCCCTACCCCTGCCACCTCCCCCACCTCACCATCCCTCTCCTCACCCGCCCCACCTCCCCCTCCCCCTCGCTATCCCCGGGCTCACAGGAGCCACCCTCCGTGTTTCTGTCCGGACCCTCCAGCCCCGCCTCTGTGCCATCTGGCCCCTCTACTGCTTCAGCAGGGTCCTCGCCCACCGCTGGCTGCACGTGGCCAGACGGCCCTGCTGGCCCATATCCTGTATCAGCGTTTGCTGTGGAGGGAAACCATACATTAGTACCGGGGTCATGCATCCTGCACTTCATGCATATATGTCGTTTAGCAACACAGCATGCTGTACCACAGAAACATGTCATAGAGCCACACACAGCCTGCATCACTCACTGGCACCTTGTGCCTGCTGCTCCTCCTGGACCCGCTGTACAAATGCTGGGTGTCTAGCCCTCAGCTCGCGTGCCTTCTTACAAAGGTCCTCCACCTGTAGGTACAGCAAGGTATGGGACCATTAGGGAACAGGACTCCATGTCCGTCTGCTGTAGCAAAACATACATGGCTGAATGATGCATGATGCTACCTCTACTGTCTCCTGTCTTTGCACTGCTAGCTGTTACACCTTACACCTGCATATGTGTGGGTGGAACTGCGCATGTCCCCTAGGTACCCTGTGTGCCACCCTCCTGGCACCCCATAGAGCACCTACGGCCAATTGTGCCTGACAGTACAGCGCCACGCCTTATGCACCCTTGCTATGCTGCTGGTCATGTGCGACATGACAGTGGTGTTGCATGGTGCCGTTATACGTGCATGGAGAACCAGGGGGTAGAAGCACATGTGGCACATCCCACACATATACACTGTGTCCTCTTGTTGGCATCACCAATCGACCTGCCTGTAACACGTGTCCAACATATGTTCGGACTGCCTGTCCCTGTGGAACACTGCACAATGTCATGCGCACTCCTCATGTGACAGAGCATCTTGCCATGGCCACAGCAGCAGACGCACCTGAGTGGGGCCAGGGGGTGTGGTGCCACATGCACCCTTCTGTCCAGGGACCACGAAGGGATAGTGCTGACATGCACAATTGTACAGTTGTGATTACCATGTCACCAGCATGAATACTCTGACCTCTGTAAACAGGCCTGGGGCCTCCTGGGGATACGGCTGACATGCACACTGCAGCTGGTGCAGCAACCTTACCAACAGGACTGAAATAAAGCCACTGTAAACAGGCCTTGGGCCTCCTAGGGATGAGGCTAACCTGCACACTGCAGCTGGTGCAGCACCCTTACCACCAGGATGAGTGACTGACCTCTGAACAGGCCTTGGGCCACCTTGGGGATGAGGCTGACCTGCACACTGCAGCAGGTGCAGCCACCTTACCAACAGGACTGTAATAAAACCACTGTAAACAGGCCTTGGGCCTCCTAGGGATGTGGCTGACCTGCACACTGCAGCTGGTGTAGCAACCTTACCAGGATGAATGACTGACCTCTGTAAACAGGCCTTGGGCCTCCTGGGGATGAGACTGACTTGCAGACTGCAGCAGGTGCAGCCACCTTACTAACAGGACTGAATTGAGACCACTGTAAACAGGCCATGGTCATATGCTGTCTTGCTGCTGGTTTGTTTCTGTGTTCCTATGTGCCACATAGGCGGCTGCCTAGTTCCTTCTGCATCCCGGCTGCACCCACTGCCTGTCCTGCATGCAGCCCCATATGCCGTATCACCATAGTGGCCTTTCATACCTGGCCATTATGCTGTTGCTGCACAGGTAGCACTACTATCACCTTTCTTGGGCTCCCTGCCTATGCTGTACAATGCTGACTGAAATGGTTTCTCTCCCCTGCACATGTACCTCTAACGCGAGGTTTTCACTCTCGGTAATGTTCTGGCCTTAAGATCAATGCGTTAGTGTAGCAGGGGCCTCTCCCCGCCCATTGACCCCTTCTCTCTGCCCTCTCTCCACCCCTCACTGGTCCTTAAAGCAGTCGGTAAGGTTTACGCACGTTATGTAACGTTAACGCACGTTAGGTAACATTAACATGCGTTAACGTTATGTTAACGTGTGTTAACGTTACTTAATGTGCGTTACCATAGACGCTGTTACGTTACCGCAGTTTAGTAAACATACCCCTATATCTAATGTAACAAGAGTTAAATCAGAATGGTATCCCGAAAAGCTTTCAGGAATTTGTATGTGGCATGAATCCCTTGTTTCCACCACATGGATATGCATTGTTGTCCGATCTAGTACCCTTTTGAAGGCTGGATGTTGACTACTTAGATGTTCCTAATGTATATGGCTATTCTTTACTATGATTTTATAAGTTATAATTAATAGGTTTTAACCCTTTATGTTATATTTATGTATTTTATTGACACCCTATTCATGATTTTAATGTTGTGTTTTATCTTTTATCTGTTGGAGGTTTGAATCTCCTGAAGAAGGCAGTATTGGCAAAACACTGCCAGCATAGAGGTCTGATTTAATAAAGCTGTATTTCAACTATTGAAGGGTAGAGTCTTTCTTTGCCTCATTCCTGTTTGCTCAAAATACAACGTGTGCCATTGAATAATTAATGGTGGGGTGAGGGAATGGAGGGCAGGGATAAGGGCAAGGAGGAGAGAGTCTGGAAAGGGAAATGGGGGCAGGGGGGGGGGAGAAACAGCAGGAGAAGGGTTGGAGTAGGGGGGAGGGAACAGTGCAAGGGGTTGGAGGGTGACGTGATGAATGCATGGGAAGTAAGGGGCACAATATATATGTGCAGAAAGTACACCCCTCTCCCACCACAGCACCATACACACACGCACGCGCAAGTACCCCACCTCTGCACCACACACAGACACAGACATCCCACCTCTGTACCATACACACATGTACTCTACCTCCACACCACCCTCACATAGGCACCCTGCCTCCACACCGCACACACATGTGTAGCTTAAAGGGTCAGTGGGTGTGGTGGGAGAGGAAAGAGAAGTGTGACCACTGCCTTATGTTAGCACTGTGCAGCAGCCAATTAAATGCCTGATATACTAAGCTTCTTCCAGTAGAAAATGGGAAAAGAGTCTTAGTAAATCAGGCCCTAACATCCAAAAAAGTAACTGCAATACATCTTTTTGGGGGATGGGGGCATGCATTGTGACCTAGGTTTCGGCGGCCAGTTCATAGGTTTTTAGGCAGGCTCCTGGATTCCAAGAAAATGTGTCCAGGCCTGCAGTACACCATCACGTCTATCTATGCACAGTCAGGAGCTGAGGGTGGTTGAGAAAGAGCAAAGAGGCAGGGGACAAGTTAAAAATAAATTTTCCTCACTAATTTTTCATCCTGAAAGATGTGGCAGGGGGGATAGGGGTTGGAGAGGGTGGTCAATGGGCTGGTGATGTAGAGGTGGGTGGTGGAAGGGCAATGGGTTGTTGAGGGGTGGGAGCTGTTAGGGGAAGATGAGGCTGAGATGGGCATGGGAAGTAGGTCTGGTGATGGCTAGGGGGGTTGGAGTGGAGGTGATTGTTTTTGTGCTTGCATGTAAAGTATTTGTTTCTGTCTATTTAAGCACTGATCTTCACTGCCTGTATATCAGCTCATTTCTTGTAGTGATGCTGAGCTGGTGTGGATGGGCTGTGTTCTCCTGTCTCAGGGCTTCTGCATCATCTTCTATGTCACGGTCTACCATCTGCACTCCTTTGAGCAGAGATTGTCGCCACCTAATTGCCAGATTGTGCAGCATGCAGTGAATATTTGGCAAAGCTTGGCTGGGCTGTAGAGTTCTCCCTTAGAAGGGTCCAGGCTCTTGAAGTGGCTCTTCAGCAGGCCAAAGGTCCTTTTAGTGATGGAGCAGGTGCATCTGTGTGCCCTTTGTACTCTCCTCTCCATCTGTCTGGGGTGCAACAATAGAGGTCATGAGTCACCTCCTTAGAGGGTAACCTCTATCTCTTGTATGGGGAGAGCAAGAAAAGATTAGAGCAAAGAGCCAGGTTATTAGTGCTGGTGCATAGGCACTTCAACCATGTGTTCTTTTTAGGGGTTGTTGCTTCCAGGGACCACTGAGACCTCCTAGCACGTGCATGTCTAGGTGCCACTGCAGGGCTTACCTAGCAGGCAGTCTCAGGTGATTTGTCTATTCACAAATCTCTCGTACATGCCAGAGTGGGTCAGGGCATATCATAGCAGGAGCCAGGGAACTTTAGAAACACATCAGTTATATCTCCCATGACTGAAGTGGTATTTAAAGGTGCAGAAGAATTGAAGGAAATATCGATACATCGGGAAGATGTATTACAACTATTAGATAAACTGAAGAGTAGCAAATCACCTGGGCCGGATGGTATACATCCAAGGGTGTTGAAAGAACTGAAATATGAGATTGCAGACCTGCTATTAGTAATCTGTGAACTATCATTAAAATCAGCTCTAATACCTGAAGATTGGTGGATCGCCAATGTAAAACCAATTTTAAAAAGGGTTTGAGGGGTGATCTGGGAAACTACAGACCAGTGAGCCTCACGTCAGTACCGGGAAAAATGGTAGAAACCATCATAAAGAATAAAATTACTCAGCTTCTAGATAGTCATGGCCTAATGGGAGACAGCCAACATGGCTTTAGACAAGGAAGATCTTGTCTTACTAATCTGTTATGTTTTTTTGAAAGTGTGAATAAATAGGTGGACAAAGGTGAGTCGGTTGATATAGTGTATCTGGACTTTCAGAAAGCCTTTGACAAGGTCCCTCATCAGAGACTTTTGGCAAAACTAAAGAGTCATGGGATAGGAGGCAGTGTACTACTGTGGATCAGGAACTGGTTAAAAGATAGCAGAGGGTAGGGCTAAATGGCCAATTTTCCCAATGGAGAAAGGTGAATAGTGGTGTACCCCAGGGATCTGTGCTGGGTCCGCTGCTTTTTGACATATTCATAAATGACCTGGAAAGTGGAATAACGAGTGAGGTTATCAAATTTGCAGATGACACAAAACTATTTAAAGTTGTTAAAACCCAAGAAGATTGTGGAAAATTGCAAGAGGATCTTGATAAATTGGAAGACTGGGCATCAAAATGGCAGATGAAATTTAATGTGGACAAGTGCAAAGTTATGCACCTAGGGAAGAACAACCCAAACTATGGTTACACAATGCAAGGTTCCACATTAGGAACCACCACCCAGGAAAAAGATTTAGGCGTCATTGTGGATAACATGTTAAAACCCTCGGCCCAGTGTGCAGCGGCAGCCAAGAGAGCAAATAGAATGCTAGGTATCATAAAGAAAGGAATGGAAAATAAAACAAAAGATATTATAATGCCTCTATACCGTTCCATGGTGAGACTGCACCTTGAATATTGTGTGCAATTCTGGTTGCCGTATCTTAAAAAGGATATAGCGTTATTAGAAAAAGTTCAGAGACGAGCCACCAAAATGGTAAAGGGGATGGAAGGATACTCCTATGAAGAAAGGCTAAAAAGGTTAGGGCTCTTTAACCTGGAAAAGAGACAGCTGAGGGGAGATATGATAGAAGTCTATAAATTAATGAACGGAGTGGAACGGGTAAACGTAGATCAACTGTTTACGTTATCAGAATATAGAAAGACTAGGGGACATGCAATGAAGCTACAGGGTAAACTATTTAAGACTAATAAAGGAAAATATTTTTTCACTCAACGTGTAATCAAACTCTGGAATTTGTTACCGGAGGATGTAGTAAAGGCTGTTAGTGTAGCTGGGTTTAAAAAAGGTTTGGACAAGTTCCTGGAGGAAAGGTCCATAAACCATTATTAAGAAGGGACCCAGGATATCAATGCTTGACCCAGTACAAGCATTGCGGAACCTGTGTCTTTTGGGGAAAGTGCTAGGTACGTATGACGTAGATTGGCCACTGTTGGAAACAGGATATTGGGCTTGATGGACCTTGGTCTAACCCAGTATGGCATATCTTATGTTCTCCCTGTGCATTGCAGACCACCTACATGATTAGTGCATGAAATGCTTTTCTGTTATGATATGTAAACTCCCTCCCTCATGGATGCCTGATGGCCACATGCATAGAATCAATGACTCCCGATATAGATGGGAATCTGGCCACATCAAATACTTGGGTCATGGTTACCTGCTTCTGCTACACAGTCTGAGGGAAGGATATATAATCTGTGATGTGGGCAAGATGGCTAACTAGCTGTCTGCCAATATGGATTGGAAACTATCAGTGGTAAAGAAGGTGAGGACTATGGTGACTTTGAAATGGACTGGCATGGGCTGGCCCTTCTGTGCTGCAGAGCAGAGGGGCGGATTTAGCTCCTGGCAGAGATGGTGGGTGGCTACCTCGTCAAAGGAAAACCTGGTGAGGCACTGCTTATCAGCAAGGTCTAGGAATTTGGACTTAGTCCTAAATACTGTATGAATGTAAATCTCTCTCATGCATATTCATTAGGGATATCCTGAAAATATGGCCTCTTTGTGGCCCTCTAGGACTGAATTTGGACAAGCGCACTAGAGAAGAGGAGATGAGCGGAATTTGGGAAATTTATCAAAGGGCATTCAAAAGCCTCAGAGATATACAGCAAACATAAAAAGCAAAAGGTTTTCTGAAGAACTTTCTGAACAAGGGGTCATGTGAATAGACTCAGGAGAAATATCAGAAGTGTTTCTGCACAGAAAGCATGGTGAATGCTTGGAAACAGTCTTTCAGTGGTAGTGATTGAGGTAAAAACAGTAAAACATTAAAGCAGGTAGAGAGGAACCTAAGTTCCATAATGGGTCTGGATTTTTGCATTTAGCCACACCTTTTCCAGTCGTCGTTCAAGGCAACGTACATTCAACTATAGCAGGCATGTTCCTGTTCCCAGTGGGCGTACCATCTAAGTTTGTACCTCAAGTAATGGAAGGTTAAGCAACTTGCCAAAGATCACAAGGAGTGGTAGTGGAATTTGAACTCTGGATTCTCAGGTAGAATAGCCTGAATTTCAGGACTGGCCTAAAAATCCCTCTTAGAATTGGGTAACTTGGCAGCTCTGTGATTCTTGAGAATTACACTAATCACAAATGTATTGCTAATCCAATAGAAAGATATCATCTGAAACTTGCTTGATGACTTAATTTAGTTCAAAATATTTTCCAGCAGATTAGCCTGGCAATTTCAGACAAAATCACCTTTATTGAATGAATAAATAAATAGATGTATTAAGGCTAAGAAATTATTTGCAGACACAGAGATAGCTAATTGAGAAAATTATATTTTTCACTTCTTCATAGCATGAAAAGATCCTTTAGAATGTAGCTATTGTTCTTGCTTTCTGCTTGGTCTGGATATTCTGCTGTTTGTGAAATATTGTTGAACATAAATGAGATAAACCACTGACAATGCAGGCTTCTTCGGGGCCAGATTTAAGATTATGGTGCTCATGTGCAAGACTGGAAAGCAGAGCTGGACAAGGTTAGAACGTCATGGTGGAATCCCTTTGGAGCAAATATCCTGGGATGGGTGATAAAAATGTTCTCTTAAGTCTCTTGTGAAAAGCAATTTAGACAATGGTATAAATTCCACCCCAAGCAGCCAGAGTAAGAAGAAAGCCCACCTGCAACTGTATATTCTAAGGCAGACACCCCCCCTCCATATCAGGAGACCCTTTCTGAAATTGTTGCTTGTGGGCCCTTAATTTGAACTTATTCCATTGGACCGGGGGGGGGGGGGGATTTATATAAATAAATAAAATTTGCACCAAATTCTATTTATTTATATAACAGTTTTTTATATACCATATTTGATCCAATGTGGTTTACACTGAACAGCACATAATCTCAAGAGATTTGTTTATAAATAACAAAGGAATTAAATATGGGGGTTATAATGCAATCAACGGTGGGTGGGTGGTAGTGGTATATACATTTAGGTAATGTCATTAGGCCCAAAGTGTTCTTTGAAGAGGTGCATTTTTAATAGCTTCTTTATGTCTTGAGTAGATTGAACAGATCTGATGGCTTCAGGTAGGGAGTTTGTAAAAGGGGGTGCTTGTTATGAAGGTACCACCATCTTGACAAGTATGTAAATTAACTGTCTTGCAAAGGATTGTGGTTATTGAAGTCCATTCACACAAAGCCTGCCTTTTTAAAATAATGAAGACTCTTGTAGTTGGTCGAGTGTAAGGCAAAATTAGAATTTATTTATGGGGTGAATATCCCACACACAGATATGCTTGGTAACACCATCCAGATAACTTCTCCAGGGTTTATTCAACATATATAAGGCAACTGAAATAACTTAAGCAAATAAGAATCAAAGTCCTTTATGGAACAGAAAGGCTTTCTTACAGTCACTGCTAATAAACTTCTTAGCAGTGTTGAGGATAAAACAAATCAAAGAGGAAAACTTCTTTATACAAAAACATAACTCACTTTCTCCATACAGAAAAGAACTTTTAAATCCCACGGGTGCACGGCTTATGCTGGGCTCTCCTCTACCAGCAGGTGACAATTAACTGCAATCAGTAGCTTGATTTCAGCACACGTGCAAAACTTTCCCAAAAGCTTTTTCTTTTCAACAAAACTTTATGGGAAGCCAATACTTAGAATGTTTCCTTTTGATGTTTTCTCTTATATTTAGGACTTTCCTAAAATAACAACTACTCAAAGAACAGTCCATATAATCATCCTCTGTATCAGATATTAAACCTTGCTCATGAAATTGCATAGATTCAGTTTCTCCGTCTGACTCAGAGGGCTTTAGGAACTGACCTCTATACGGAGAGAAACTGTTTCCCTGCTGTTTGCACTGTTCAAAGCTAGAGAAACGTTCACCGTTCCTATCTGAATCCAGGCAAGCATCAGGCTGCTTTTTCTGGCATTCTGGCCAGAGCAATAGAGCTTCTGTGTCCTGTCCTCCAGTTGGTATCTCTGGACCTCAGGATCATTTCTCCAGACATCCTCCAAGAGGTATTTGGGCTCCTTTCCTCCTTAGCTGCAACAGACCTCTTCCTAGGTGTTGCTTGAGGGTCCCTGGCTGTGGATCCACAGAACTCTGGCTTTCTCCAATCCTCTGCAGGTTCTTTCCCCCAGGTATCTCTCCAGGCATAGGTACTTCTCTGAGCTCCTCTCTTGGACCGTCTGTTTCCTTGTCCTTGTTCCTTCAGGCTCCGGTTGTTCTTCCTTCTGTTCTGGTTCTCATTCTCCTTCTGAATTCCTGAAGATTCCCCTTTAGTTTTAAAGGGCTTAGATTGCAACTCCTCCCTTGCACTCTTCAGATGTTTTGGATTAAGCTTTCTCCTAGAGGCTGTTTGATTAGAGATGACATAATGCTTTCTCTGATTAGACTCATGCTTTTCCACTCTAGCTCCCCTAGGGACTTTCTGCATACTGGTGCATTCTGGAACATGTAGTCTTTTAGGGAAATAAGCTGTCTTATTTCTATAACCTGCCAGCACAGGTCCATTGATCAGAGTAAATTCTCCTCTTTTGTCATTCCTCCCTGAGCTTTGATAAGCTTCCTTATCACAAGTTCCAAATCGTTGGGACATATTGCGAGAAGGCTCTGTTGCTTGTCTGCTGCGTACATTTGGTCTTGAAAGGAGGGATGACCAGAAGATTCTGATTTGCTGGTCTTCTGGGTCTTCTTGTGGATTCTCTTGAGATTTGATCCTCAAGACTGGGAGTGGAGAGATTATGAAGGATTTTCTGGATGGTGGTTATGGTCTTGTGTTTAATCTGTTGAGCAATTGGGAACCAGTGCAGACTTCTAAGAGTTGGTGTTATGTGTTGACGACTTGAAATGCCTGTTAGGATTCTAGTAGCAGTGTTTTGCATTAGCTGGAGTGGATATAATGGCTGTTTTGACAGCCCTTGATAGAGAATGCTGCCATAGTCGAGATGGGGTGTTATGATGGCTTGAAAAACTGATCTGAGAGTTGTCTTATAGAAGAGATGTTTCCGCTCTCCCCTCATAGGGAATACTGGAGTCTCTGCAAACTTTGACACATTTTGTGGGATAGAGATGTAAGCATTATCCAAAGATACTGCAGTAGTACGTGAGCTTTCAAGAATGGCACAAGTTCCACTGCCACATTTTCCCTTAGCTTGACCACTGATGAAGCCCCAGAATAAGGGACACTGATAAAACCCATAAGAAGCATTACCATGTTTAAAGGCTGATGATCCTTCCTCTCCAGCAATAAGATTAGTGAGAAGGATGACTGTCAGTCACTTCCAGTCTCTGGATGCTCCTCTTCCCCCCTTCCCATGCTTCCTGACTGCAAAGGAAATGCACACCACGGAAAAAGAGCAGCTGAGGGGATGGAGAGCACATACTCACTATGCCCCACCCTGCTACTATTTTGTCCCAATAAATTGACAGCAATTTGATGAAGAGTGAAAAAAGAGTGAGATGGAGAGGAACATGGGGAGAAAAGGGACAGAGTATGGAGGAATATTTTAGTATCTAGAGAAGCAGGCCAAAAAAGAGGGAAGCTAGGGTTCAAATTCCACTGAGGCTCCTCGTGACCTTGGTAACTCATTTAACCTTTGGTTGCCTCACATACAGCTTAGATGTTAAGCCCTCTGGGGACAGGGAAATGTCTGCTGTACCTGTTTGTAACTTGCCTTTTATTTATTTTCATTTGTATACCGCTACTTCCAGCGATCAGAAGCGGATAACTTGCACGTCAAACATAACTATTGGTTACATCTGTAATGAGTCAAAAATTTACATTTGATTTTCGGGTGAGAATCATTAGAATTTACCATGTAATTACAGTATAGGAGTAACATATATACAATATAGGAGTAACATAAATACAATATACGAGAATATATACAAGTTTTTACATGAGAAGAGCCTTATGGCTATGCTTGTGGTGGTTCTATAGACAAGTGATTTATACTACCAATTTAGGAGTGTTTATTTTGGCTCTTAGGTATATTTAAGTTGGATCGTATACTTTGTTAAAGAGGTGCGTTTTCAACTTTTTTCTAAAGTCTTTCAAGTCGTTAACTGACCTCAGGTCTGTTGGTAGTTGGTTCCATATGGTAGGTGCTGTGTACGTGAAGGCTCGCTTACTTGTGCAGGCTTTGGCTGATCTGATACTGGTTGGTATGCATAAGGTGTTTGCGTTGCAAATTCTTCTATTTCTGGAAGGGGGTTGAGTGTTTATGAGGTTGTTGAGGTATGACGGTGCTATGTTGTGTATGAGTTTGAATGTTGTAACTAGTAGTTTGTATTTTATACGGGTGGTTATGGGCAGCCAGTGTAGTTCAGCTAATATTGGTGTGATGTGTTCAGCGATTTTCTTCTTCATGATCACTCTGGCTGAAACGTTTTGAGCCATTTGAAGGATCTTTAGTTTTTTTTTAGGCAGGCCTTGAAGGATGGAGTTACAGTAATCGAAGTGCGAGATGAGCAGAGTTTGTGCAACAGTTCTGAAGTCTGAGTGGTCGAGGATGTTGCGTAGGGGTTGAATAACCTTTATTTTGTGGAAAATTGCTCTGTTAGTTAATCGGAGGTGTTTTTCCATTTTTAAATTTCTGTCAAGAATTACTCCTAGGTATTTTATCTCTTCCTTTACCGAGGAAGTGTTGTTGTTCATTGTTATTGTTGGGGGTGGTTTGAAGTTTTGATTTCGGGAGATGTACATTACTTCTGTCTTTTTATGGTTTATGGACATATTGTTTTGCAGCAGCCAGATTTGCATATCTTTTAGACAGATCTCGAGATGATTGTAGTTTGGGTTTTCTGTGTCCAATTGTGTGTATAGCATTATATCATTGGCATACAAATGGTATTGTATCTTGTGCTTCCGAAATATATTGCAGACCGGTTTTATGTAGAGGTTGAAGAGTAGAGAAGATAACGCTGATCCTTGCGGAATTCCTTGGGTTTGGGGAAATGTTTTTGCTTTTTCGCCGTTGAATAGAACTTGCTGCATCCTGTTTGTTAAGTAGGATGTGAGCCACTTCAATGTTGTTCCTGTTATTCCCATAGAGGCCAATCTGTCAATGAGTGTTTTGTGATGGACTGTATCAAAGGCAGCTGATAAATCTATAAATAGTAATATATACATTTTCTTCCTGTCTTCTAGTCCTTTGAGTAGATTATCTAAAAGTACTAGAAGTAGAGTTTCAACACCGTGGTGTTGCCGGAAACCATACTGTTGGTCGTCTAGTTCTTCTCTTGAGTCAATATAGTCCTGTAATTGTAGTTGAACTGTTTTTTCGATAGTTTTGGCTAGGAACGGAATACTTGAAATTGGGCGGTAAGAGGTTGGATCGTCCTTTTTGAGTGCTTTGTTTTTCAGTATTGGTCTTATAAGTGATTTTTTAAGGGGTGTTGGCATGATTCCTTGTTGTAGAGATTGGTTCACAATATGTGTAATGAATTGGGCAATTTCTAGCTTAGAGGTTTTGATCCAGGCTGCAGGACAGGGATCTAATTGGGAGGTTGTGGTGTTTAGGTTCGAGATTAGGTTTATTATTTGTTTCTCATCAGTTTTATGAAATGTGTTCCATTTCTCCATTGTGTTTAAGGTCGCAGGTTGTTGTATCGAGTTGTCATTTTCTTGGTTTAGTGGGGGTAGTGAGGATGCTGTTGGGTTTAATTTGCTGGCATAGTGGTCTGCCAATGTTTGTGCTTTAATAGGGTAGTTTGCGGTGTCTTCTTGGGATGTTTTTGTAAGTGATTTAATTAATTCAAACAATTCTCTGGGCCTGTTCAGTGATTTGTTGAGTAAGTTGGTATGGTATATCTTTTTTGCCTGGTTGATTTCCTCTTTGTATTTTGTGAGGAGAGTTAAGTATTCTGTTTTACGTTCCTGTGTTTTCCCTCGTCTCCATTTCTTTTCCAGTTTTCTTAGGTCCTTTTTCATCATTTTTAGTGTTGTGGTGTACCACGGCTCAGATTTAGTTCTTGTTGTGTGGGTCATCTGATTATGAGTTATGGGTTTTGGTTCTGCGATTTTCTCTATTCCTTTGTTCCACTGGTCAATTAGAGCTTCTAAATTAGAGTTGTTCAGGTCTATGTGAGGTGCAATAGATTGTATTAACGCTTCTTTGTCAAGCATTTGGAATTTTCTTTTGGACAGTGTTGTGGGCCTAGGTTGGTGGTTTGTGTCTTTGTTCGGAATGAGTAAAGTAAATTTTATTAGGTGGTGGTCGGACCAAGGGACATGTAAGATCTGCGGGGTGGAATTGTTGGTTACTTCTTGTTGATGTTTTTCGGGTATGAATACCAAATCCAAAGTATTCCCCTTGTTGTGTGTGGCCTCATGTATTATTTGTTTGTAGCCGAGCTGGTCCATGGCTTCAAGGAATGTATTTGAATGCGTAAGTAAGGTTGAAGCTAGATTTAGGTCTCCCAATATTATTTGGTGTTTTTTGCTGACGGTGGTTGAAATTATTTCTAGCGCTGCGGCCAATTGTTTCATGACGCGATGAAGGTGGTCTGTATATGAGGCAGATGGCCTGTGTTGTGCTCTCGAGTTTTAGTATGTCGATTCCTTCGACAGTGTCTTGTGATGTATCGGTTAGGTTTAATGAATCTTTGGCTAGGATTGGTACTCCTCCTCCTCTTTTGTTGGTACGTGGAGAGTTAAAAAGTTTGTATCCAGGTTTTTTTAGTTGGTTGATTATGATAGGATCGGATTCAGTGATCCATGTTTCCGTGACACAGAGGATGTCTGGTATTTCATCTGTGATGATGTTTTGAATAATGTGTACTTTGTTTCTTATTGACCTGGCATTTATTAGTATGTATGTGCATGGGGCATAGGTAACCTTGTGGTGTTGTGGTATGTGAGTAATTTTGTGAGGTTGTGGGATTTTTCGCTTTTTTGTCATGTTTCCTGGTTGGTGTGTTTCTTTTGTCTTTGTGTTGTGGTGATTGCGTGTTGTGTGTAGGACTTTATTGTGTATATGGTGGGGAGAAGTGAATATTGTATGAGTGTGTATTGTAGGTAGGTTGTGTGGATGTAATGACTGCCATATAAATGTGTTTTGTGGGTGAAATGGTTGCCATATGTAGGGGAGGATATAGATTGGGTTTGCAAAGCAGTTATACGTACATGCTGTTAGGTATAGTAAGAACAGTAATATAACATACATTGAGCAGTTCCATTGTCAAAAGTTCTAGTGGTACAGTCACTTGAGTTGCTTAAGTTGTTTACTGGATTGGTTTGTTATGTTCAGGGGAGGTATCCTGTAGTTGTTGGTTGGGGCTGTTTGTAGTTGATACTACTTGTGGTCCATTCACTATGGACTTTGCATTTGCTAGTCGCTTATAAAGTTATGGATATTTTACCTTATACCTCCAGGGGTTGATGATTCATGCGCTCTCGTGCTCGACTTTTGAGAGGGCGTTTGATCTATAATTAATTCTGTGCGCTGATTATGCTTTGTCAGGTGTGCTCTTCTAAGCGGTGGGGGCTGCTCCGATGGGTTAGGAGAGTGTGCTGTTTCGTCCGGGAGTATTCCGGGTTCACTGGGAAGTAGTCTCACTCCGAAGAGGAAGCCCGCAGGTCAGCGCTTTGCTTAGAAATTGGAGAGTTGGTGGTAGCTGAGTTTGACAGATCCTTCTTCCAATTCAGGAAGGGTGCGATAGTTCTCTGCTTATAGGCCCGCGCCTAAGGACCCTCTGGCGAGGCCCTCAGGCATGGGCGCGCCTAATGGCGCGAAAGATTTTAAAATGTGCTTGCCTGCCCCGATTGGGCAGGGATGGCTGCTGCTCCTCCCGCTGCTGAAGGCTCCGATCCCCGGGAGGGGAGAGCTGATGATGGTGGCGGGAGAAGTCTCTTCTAGCGCCTAATGGCGTGGTAGCTTTTAAAATGTACTTGCCTGCCCCGATTGGGCAGGGATGGCCGCTGCTCCTCCCGCTGCTGGAGGCTCCAATCCCCGTGAGGGGAGAGCTGATGATGGTGGCGGGAGAAGTCTCTTCTAGTGCCTAATGACGCGATAGCTTTTAAAATGTGCTTGCCTGCCCCAATTGGGCAGGGATGGCCGCTGCTCCTCCCGCTACTGGAGGCTCCAATCCCCGGGAGGGGAGAGCTGATGATAGTGGCGGGAGAAGTCTCTTCTAGCGCCTAATGACGCGATAGCTTTTAAAATGTGCTTGCCTGCCCCGATTGGGCAGGGATGGCTGCTGCTCCTCCCGCTGCTGGAGGCTCCGATCCCCGGGAGGGGAGAGCTGATGATGGTGGCGGGAGAAGTCTCTTCTAGCGCCTAATGGCGCGATAGCTTTTAAAATGTGCTTGCCTGCCCCGATTGGGCAGGGATGGCCGCTGCTCCTCCCGCTGCTGGAGGCTCCGATTCCCGTGAGGGGAGAGCTGATGATGGTGGCGGGAGAAGCCTTAAACTATACATGTAAAGACATGCATTATATAAAAAAGAATAATCTGCTGGAGAAAGAGAAAAGAATTCAAGGGCACAGAAGATAAAAAAGGAGCTTAAGAGGTGAAATGAAAATGAAATTAAGGAGGGAGGTGCTAGGGATAGAAAAGTTCCTGAGGAAGGGAACAGAGAAATGTGGGGGAGGCAAATATATAAAATTGCTAAATAAATGTATTTAGTACTTCAATACATTTATTTAGTTAGTTAGCTAAATAAATAAATAGAAAACAGTGGTGATTTTTTCTGCCAGGTCACCAACCTGAAACCTTTTTGAACTTGCTTTTTTTTCCTTGCTACAGCCAGGCTGGAATATGGAGACTACCACTAGCTCCTGACCTGATCCCCTGCTTTAAAATAATAATAATAAAAACACATGGAGGGAGAAATATAAAAATCTGGAGGGTATCCTAGAGACATATGAATAGTAGCTAGAGGAAGAGTGAGAAGGGGTGTGGGGAGTGTAGGGCTGGTACCCCTGCAATTCTACATGCAAATCTCCGGCCTGCTCAGCAACTCAGGCCTGAACCAAAATGAACCAAACTGCACAGCCAAGATGGATTCTTCACTACACTTTTGCTCTGACGTTTGGCTATAAGCCTGTCCTTCAAGCAACTGCTGGATCAGCGTTTCTAAGCATGCATACAGAGGCTATTGTCCGTGGCTGGCCTTGGACACTTGTACATGGCCAGAAGTTACATACTGTTGCTTCTGCCTGACTTTTTACCATGGCTCCTTTGTTTGCAAGAAGCTGCTCATCATCGACCTCCTGATTCGCTGAGAACACCTCAGACTGCCTGCTGCCAACCAATCATCGGACCTATGACGGAGGATTCTCACACAGAATTCTGCATTCTGCGCTGGAAGTTGTAAGTTGGAGAGTAAGAGAGAGTTGGGGCTTTTCCCCACCTGGACATACAGACTTCTGCACCGGTCCTGCTGCTGTGCACTGCGTACCTGATTCCTGCGCCCTGAGCCTTCCGCCAGACGGCCCCTACGTGTGGGCTAGGCTGTCTTCCACAGGTCTGAGATAAGACTTTCACAGATACCTCCGGTTCGGACTTACTGCGGCTCGCCTGACAAAGCTAGAGCCCGCACTAGCTAGAAGCTGCTTCTGAGTGCCGACGGAGCTAAGGTACTGGCTTATCTCTTCTCTCCTGGATGGGCAAAGGGGTTAGCAATATATTTCTTGCTTTTCCTCAGTGCAGAGCGAATCAGTGATGTCTGGTTACTAATCTGATTTATTACGTTGTCCAAGTGTACATCTGTACCATAACAACTTTTTACCTCATGTTTCTAATTAGCTATATATGTGTATGTATATTTTTCTATTTGGTTGCCTATAATAAAGTCTAATATATATCTGCAGACCAGAATTCTTTCGTGGCTCATTGCCAGAATAACTCACAGAACTTTGGGCTGGGATAGTAGCCATATTCCCCTAGACAACAGAGAGTCTAACTTATTTTTGTGCTACTACTATACCCTACATATGGGGTCTCTTCCAAGGGATGAGTCTTTCTGAATGTGCTACGCCTCTCAGAATTTGTGTAATATTTCTGCAGTGGGTTCAGTAGCTAACATTGTCCTTGATACTGACTGCCTGCAGATATTCCTGAGGGAACCTGTGGAAGGTTGTGAGGTGCAAACCCCTCCTCCATCCCATCCCTGCCTAGATCACCCTAGGAGACTGACGGACATATTCTCGGCTGAGAAAGGTCCCTTTATATATGTGCAGGTGGGCATGTCCCAAAAGGAAAGGGCCTACCTATTACCCCACTGTGACCACTCCCTCATCAGTGAGACTCTTTTCTATCGGCTCAAACAACAGCTTACCCTTGATTGGGTAATGGGACCGAAGACTTCGTTCCAAGTGTCTGGGGAAGGGCTCAAGACATTAATGGGCTACTGCAATCTCCCCTTGCAAGTTGGGGTCAAAGGTTTTCGGCACACCTTCTCCATCATCAGAGGACTTGAGGTGCCCCTCTCCTTAGGCTCAGATTGCCTTGTTCGACTGGGAAATTATGTGGATTTTGTGAACAACATCCTCTGGAGTAGGATGGAAGGAGATCCGGTGGATTTCTCTGGTGCCCGCCCATCCCTACGGGCTGGTCAGACTATTCCTCAAGTCTGTGAAGTGGTCTGTGCAGAAGACATCCACATACCTGGGAGGGTACAGGATTGTCCCCTTCCGATACAGGTGACCCGAGGACATGTGGTCTCAGACAACTTGGTCTTCTTCAGTCCAAATTCCCATTTTGAGGAGCTGGGCCTAGCCATGGGTCCCATACCCTGCATGGAGGCCACAACTCCCTCCTTACACTTATTACTCACCAATCCAAATCCAGATCGCATTCACCTTGTGAAAGGCGAACCCCTGGGATTCCTAGTGGGAGAATCGTTCCCAAGTGTGGAATTGGGTCTCCAGATTATTGGGGAAGCCCCTGTTTCCTGGAACATCTGTGAAGGGGGGGGGGGGGACCCCTGCGTGTGTTCGATCCTCACCCCGAGGCCTCCTCACCTTACAGTTTGTCTGGCCACATAGTGCTGTGACCTCACAGGTGGACCTCGAGTCTGACCATCTGATTTTGTCAAGTAAACTTGATGAGGCTGTTAGTTCCCTCACCCACCAGGGGGGGGGAGCCCCATGCTGTCCAAGCCATCCAGGTCTCCTCTCTCCAAGATGAGATTGAGGAGAAGGTTGAAATACCTTCAAACAAACCTGTTCTGGGATTTGACGAAATGGTTGCGGGAAAACTTGCTGCAGCAGACGCCTGCACTGATGAGTCAGAAAAGGCCCAATTAAAAGCACTGCTGTACCGTCACAAGGACCTGTTTGCCACTGACACCTATGACTGTGGTCTCACCGACCTACATGTCACCCGTATTCCTACGGATCCAAACAGTAAACCTGTCTTTGTGAGGCAGTATAAAATCCCATTGGCCTCCTATGAATCCGTTCAGGAAATCATTAATTCCCTGGAACAAAAGGGAATTATACGTCAATGCAACAGTACTTACAATGCCCCACTGTGGCCTGTCATCAAGAAGGATTCTAGCTGGCGCTTAGCTTTGGACTATCGCCAGCTTAATAAAAAGGTACCTCTATCCAGATGGCCTATGGCACATCTGGAACAGAACTTAGCCACCATTAAGGGTGCAAGGTACTTTACAAGCCTGGATCTGGCCTCAGGATTTTGGACTATACCTGTCCATCCAGAAGATCAGCATAAGCTGGCTTTTACCTTCGGTAGGCGACAATATACTTGGAATCGGACACCGTTTGGTTATTTGAATGCCCCAGCAGACTTCAATATTTTCCTGCATAAGGCTTTGCCTGATGCTGAGACTAGAGGCACCCTCGTCTATGTAGACGACATTCTGGTGAAGAGCGCCAGTTTCACTGATCATTTTCAAGAAATAGAGCATGTTTTCCAGCAACTGAGAGCTGCGGGAGCAAAGCTGTCCTTGTCAAAGGGCCAATGGTGCCGGAAATCCCTCAATTATTTGGGTTACGAAGTTTCTGCTGAGGGACTGCGGCCTCAAAGGAAGAGAATTGCGGCCTTGCAACAACTCAAATGTCCGACCAACGTGAGTGAGCTGCGCTCATTCTTGGGCATTTGCAATTATTCACGCCAATTTGTGGATCAATATGCGGAGATTTCCCGACCCCTGGTCAAACTCCTCAAAAGAGATGAACCTTGGGTATGGAATCCCGACCAAGAGGCAGCTCTAGAAGAGCTGAAGGCAGCTTTGAGTCGAGCTCCCTGTCTTGCCTATCCAGAGAGTGGCAGAGAATTCTTCGTGGAACTAGGTTTCACTGATCACTCTATGAGTGCTGTTCTGTACCAGATGCATGACACAGATAGGAAAGTTATTGCCTATGCCAGCAAAGCTTTAACGGAAGTGGAGAAGAAATACTCTGACTGTGAGAAATCCTTGTTGTCCACAGTCTGGGCCCTCCAATATTTCCGCAGTTATATCCAAGGTGAGAGGTTGGTTGTTGAGACTCATCACCAACCCATCAAGTTCCTAGGCAGTGATCGGATTAAATCGGGACAAGTGTCAAACAGTCGCATTGTCTCCTGGACCTTAGCACTTCAGGGCTGGCCCCTAGAAGTTAGGTATGCTCAAAACCGCAAGGATGCCGCCGCACAGGGCCTGGCTGAATTGCACTGCCAGAGCACCTTTAGTGGGTAATTTAGACACCAATATGGAGTCATGTATGCCTGAGCCTTCTCGTCATCGTCCTTACGATGAGAACCTCTGTAAAGGCTACCCCAAGGTGTATGTGGACGGTTGTGCTTACCGTCGAGAGCCTGACCATGAACTGGTAGCAGGTATAGGTGTAGTTTGGAACCAGAACCACCCTTGTGAACCCTTCAAGTACCGTCTGGGTACCAAGACTAATCAGTATGCAGAGCTAGCTGCAGCCCTGGCAGCTCTCCAGTCCGCTGCTCAGGGAGGGGTTCACACCCTAACCATCTATACTGATTCAGACTACGTCCGACAGAATTTTGTTTCCCACTTACCCATTTGGAAATCTAACAATATGCTGAATTCCAAAGGGAAACCTGTCAAACATGCCAGATTGATTCTGGCCTTGGACAAGGTAGCTCATGAAAATGACATGACCATCTACTGGAAGAAAGTGAAAGGTCACTCCTGTGTTGATAACCCTGACAAGATTGGAAATGATCTAGCTGATCAGCTTGCCAAGGAGGGTGCTGTCTCTGGAGACCTCTGGCAGTTGGAGGCTCCCGAGACCAATGGGCTTCAAATGGTGACGGCGGTTACCCGGCGACAAGCTCAATTATCCACCATGCCCCCTGTGGTTCAATGGTGTGGCGAGAGCACAGATCTCGACCTCGTGCAAGCCCAGAAACAAGATCCTACTCTTGGACGTTTCTACCTTTTTCTGCAGAACCCCCAGGAACACCCATTAACTCTGGAGGATTGTCAGGACGATGAGGAACTGAGGATCCTCTACATCTCCAAGGACATGTTTCATCTCCAGAAAGATCTGTTGATACGAACGAGTAAGCATGGTATTGTGCAATGGGTGGTACTTCGGGCCTTCCGTGGAGTTATGCTACAGCACGCTCATGATGAGCCTTGTGCCGGTCATAGAGGTGATCGAATAACCTATGAAACGTTGAAACAAGTGGCCTACTGGCCCCACATGTACCAAGATGTACAATTGTATACTAAAGGTTGTCTGACCTGTTGCAGATTCCAACCTGCAGCTCCTTCTCATAGAGCACCTTTGAGAAACAGAGGTCTGACCATGCCTTGGTCTGATCTCCAGATTGATTGGATCGGCCCCGTGCCCCGATCCTCTCGAGGCAACAAATATATGTTGACAGTTACCTGCTCATTTACTAAGTGGGTCGAGTGCATCCCAGCACCCAAGTGTACCGCCGAGACCACGGCCACCTTGTTGTTAAACCATGTTTTCAGCAGGTGGGGCCTCCCCATGCGAGTGGAATCCGACCAGGGTTCTCACTTCACGGGACAAGTCATTAAGCATCTGTGGAAGGTACTAGGTGTGAAGGCCAAAGTCCACATTGCCTATCGTCCGCAATCCTCTGGACAAGTGGAGAGAGCAAACAAAACTATCATCAGTATCTTGAAAAAGTACGTTTCTTCCTCTGGGAAGGACTGGGACATCAAACTGCCCTTGGTCCTGATGGCTATCAGAGCCACGCGTCATCGTGCTACTGGTGTGTCCCCTTTTGAGATGATGACAGGTAGGGACATGGTTTTACCCCTTCATCTTCTTTACAGGACTAATGATGTGAATCTCGCTGCTGCTACAACTGCTCATGAATATGTTGCCCATTTAAGACAACACTTGCAAAGTGCCTTTGCCTTTGCCCAAAAGAATTTGGACACTGCTGCTAGGGGTAGGAAGGCCTACTATGATTTGAGGACTACCTCTAAAGAATACCAGATTGGCGATAAGGTATTCTACTACAATTTTGGTAAGAATAAGGTCAAAGACTGTAAATTTCTACCTAGCTGGAACGGTCCATTTCCTATTGTGGATAAAGCCTCCCCTGTTGCTTATCAAATTCGAATGAAGTCAGGTATTGAGGGGGAAGGCTCCCTTAAATGGGTCCACATTAATCAGCTTAGACCGTGTCATCCCAGTAAGTTCCTTCCTGAAGAACTTCTTGCTGAAGTGAGTGATGCTAACCTTGAGGCGGGATAGCCTGTTTGTTTTCTTTTACAGATGGAGTCCCGAACTTTGAGGGTCCTGTTCCTGATTTTGATGTTAGCGGGATCCGAGGTTGCCAGATTGATCGAGCCTGGCCCACTTTCTGGTGTCGTGCTACAGTATGCGCCTGGTTTCCTGATTACACAGTCCCAGACTGTCACACAGAAAGTTTTTGTGTCCCTAGATCCCCGACATGTTTTACAGAAGCATTTTGAGTCGTCTGTTGCACGCATCACTAATATACGTGGTGCCTAATCTTGGCATGTGCCAACGCTCTTAAGACATTCATTGGTTATGTCCTGGTAAACCTTTCCTGAAGGACACTTCTACAGCTCTTTGTGAGTTGTCTGCTGCAAATGTGAAAAAACAATGTAAAGTTACCATGACCAAGTACGATGACTTTTCTCTGGGTGAACTCTTGGTCACCATGAATAAACATGACATTCATAATAGAGTTCCTCTACCCTGCAATGTTTGCTTGATTGATGTTCCCAAGAACTCCATTGTTAATGTTGGTGGAGTTTCCTTGTTTTATGTTGATGCTGACCCTGTTTCGACAGAGCTCCAGATTTTGGATGTGTTTCGAGGTCATGAGATTGACTTCACTGCAGCCTTGACCTATCTTTTGGACTATAAGGACTCTCACACAGTTGAACTGTCCATTGACCAGGCCAACCTTGCCATTGCTGATTATAACTTTGATTCACGAGATGTGGACATTTTACAAACTGATTTTATGTCACATGTCATTGTGCCTGGTCTTTTCTTTCTGTTGGTGCTCCAGTTTCTTATCTCTTTGTATCAACAGAGACAGATTTGTGCTCTTCGTCGCTCTATGCATCCTGCACCTCTGCTGCCTGCCATGCGTCTGCAGGATTTGCTGGAACGTCACACTTTTCAATAAGTGTCACCATTTTCTTTGAAAGTTATCCATTACTCTTCATTGAGTTGTTGTTTTTTCCTAGCTAGCATGTGTTCATTTTACTAACACTGTTACACATGGCTTCTCATTACTTTTGAGTATTCACCTTGGTGTTACACTAACACCTTATATTGCATTACTGATATGCATTTTTGGTTTGGATACTATATATATACTCTTGAGTTTGAAGTTCACCTGCATTATTTTGATTGATTTGACTTGACTGTATCAATGTCATTTTCTTTTGACTTCTTTTCTTGCTTGAGTGTATTCACTGTATTATTCCTCATGCAGTTTTGCTTTCATGCATATTGTGCTTGAAGTATTATCCACTTCTCCTGCATTAGTCAATCATTTGTCATTTGGTTCTGACCTGCACGGTAGTACTGCTAGTTAGGCTTTGTACGATGGAGTGTACTCCCTTGTAGCATCCTCCATCTTACAAGGGGGGAGGGGAGATGTAGGGCTGGTACCCCTGCAATTCTACATGCAAATCTCCGGCCTGCTCAGCAACTCAGGCCTGAACCAAAATGAACCAAACTGCACAGCCAAGATGGATTCTTCACTACACTTTTGCTCTGACGTTTGGCTATAAGCCTGTCCTTCAAGCAACTGCTGGATCAGCGTTTCTAAGCATGCATACAGAGGCTATTGTCCGTGGCTGGCCTTGGACACTTGTACATGGCCAGAAGTTACATACTGTTGCTTCTGCCTGACTTTTTACCATGGCTCCTTTGTTTGCAAGAAGCTGCTCATCATCGACCTCCTGATTCGCTGAGAACACCTCAGACTTCCTGCTGCCAACAAATCATCGGACCTATGACAGAGGATTCTCACACAGAATTCTGCATTCTGCACTGGAAGTTGTAGTTGTAAGTTGGAGAGTAAGAGAGAGTTGGGGCTTTTTCCCACCTGGACATACAGACTTCTGCACCGGTCCTGCTGCTGTGCACTGCGTACCTGATTCCTGCGCCCTGAGCCTTCCGCCAGATGGCCCCTACGTGTGGGCTAGGCCGTCCTCCACAGGTCTGAGATAAGACTTTCACAGATACCTCCGGTTCGGACTTACTGCGGCTCGCCTGACAAGGCTAGAGCCCGCACTAGCTAGAAGCTGCTTCTGAGTGCCGACGGAGCTAAGGTACTGGCTTATCTCTCCTCTCCTGGATAGGCAAAGGGGTTAGCAATATATTTCTTGCTTTTCCTCAGTGCAGAGCGAATCAGTGACGTCTTGTTACTAATCTGATTTATTACGTTGTCCAAGTGTACATCTGTACCATAACAACTTTTTACCTCATGTTTCTAATTAGCTATATATGTGTATGTATATTTTTCTATTTGGTTGCCTATAATAAAGTCTAATATATATATCTGCAGACCAGAATTCTTTCGTGGCTCATTGCCAGAATAACTCACAGAACTTTGGGCTGGGATAGTAGCCATATTCCCCTAGACAACAGAGAGTCTAACTTATTTTTGTGCTACTACTATACCCTACAGGAGGGGAGTTCCAGGATGATGCACCTCACCATCTACATGTCTCTCCTACAAAATAGAGTTAAATAAAAATAAAACCCAAAAAGGAAAATAAAGGAATACCTTTTTATTGGACTAACTTAATTAGACTAGTTTTTGAAGGTTAAACCTTCATCAGGTCAGGATAATATGAGCAATAGATGACAATACCATAATATATACAGTAAGTAAATTATAAAAGTATTCCATTGATAGGGGAAGAGGGTAGGGGGAGATAACTGGGAGAGATGGATGAGGGATCACAGGGTGTCCATGCTGTAAATATTTATAGTTTACAATGTGACACAAAGCCCATATCTTTATTAAGCCTTGTCTGGTCAGAATGAAAGTGTCTTATCTTAATTTCAGATTTTAGGTTCTTGGACTGATTTGAATCTTCCTCTTAGGACTCTCACCATAAGATAATTGATGCTGTGTTCTGGTCCTCAGAAGTGCTGACACCAATCGAATGCTTTTGTGATTCACCCATTAACAAAGGCAAGAAGGACATATGTCCGCCCTCCTCCCGAAAATAGTCCATTTGCCCCATTACTTGGCCAAATGATCACTTTACTCACATTTATGGGTAAAATATGGCCTCAGCTTTATTTCCAGATCAACATAATCCATACACATATAGATAGATAGATAGATATATACACACAAGAAGCATGATCCAAAAGGAGGATAAGGGTCTGAGATTTCACCCGGGCACATAGGACAGTCGACATGGGACGCCCGACGAGATACCAGCCCCCACCCCCCGAGAAGAAGGGGAGGGGGCGGACAGGCCCGCCTCCATGGTATGCAGCGGGCTCGTCACAACACTCAGCCCGACCCCTTGTACTGTATATAGTACGGTATTATGATCTGTTGCTCATAACCTTTGAAAGCTAGCCCTAAAATGTATTAGGTTAGTCTAATAAAGAGGTATCACCTTCCCTTTCAGTTTTTCTTTTTATTTAACTACCATTAAAGTGGACTAACTCGGCAATCACACGAAAATATACAATCAGTCATCGCAAGACACGGTTCTCCATCCCACCCAGCCGTATTTCGGAAAAACGAACGGCCAAAAGCTTCGTTTACTACAATTTTGTCCTCTTAGGACTGCAGGAGAGAAAAAAAGCCACACTCCACCACCAAACCAGCGCTTTCTACACGAATCGCTTCCGCATCTGTTGCAACGTCACTTCCGTAACGAGGAAGGCGGGGTAGCGCTCGTCGCATGGTAACTGCGCCACGGTGTGGACGCTGCTCGAGCCCGCTTCCTATGTCTAATGTTTCCGTGCTGCAGGCGAGGATGGCAGCGGTAGTTAGTGCTGGCCGCCAGCTCTACGACTAGGTACGGACTGCGCCGTCCCTGAAGGTTTTGCTTCAGGGAGACCGGGGAGCGCGGGCATAGACTGGGGCTAACTCCAGTTGTCTCTTTCTGTCGGTCCCCGTGCTCTACTCCCCTCGCACCTCTCTGATTTCCTCCCTGGGGCAGAGGCCGTGGGAGCGAAGTAATGTCCCGCCCCGCTCGCAGGGGGATATTTGTACTTCGTAGAGACTGCTAGTGGTGTGCTTTACTGGGGGCGTAAATGTTACAGGAATGACTTCTCTTCTGATGTTGCGCAACTCTGCCAGGGCTGCATGCGATTCGTTTCTTTGCATTTATTGCACTTCTTCCATTTTCTGAAGGGAGGGAAAGAACTTCGGTGATTTGTTCTGCTCTTCTTGGTTGTTGAGAGATGTTGATGTCATATTAATAGTATGTGGAAAAGGATAGTCATTCCCCCGCAGGGATCTCCATCTCTAGTCCTGGAGGGCCACGAATCAATCAGGTTTTCAGGATATCCCTAACGAATATGCATAAGATAGTATTCAAATGTATCTCATGCATATTCATTAGGGACATCCTGAAAATCCGACTGGCTTACACCCTCCAGGACTGGAGTTGGAGATCCTGGGGGTATCCGGATGTTCAGAAAGCATTTGACAAGGCTACTTATGAGAAACTTCTTTAGAAAATTAAAGATTAATAGAATAGGAGGTGGTGGCCTATTTTGTATTGTTTATTTTATTTATTTTATTTATTTATTTATTTTTCTTATATACCGCGCTCTTAAATCAGTGCGGTTTACATATGAACAAATATAAACACAATGGTACAAACAGCATTGGTTTTTTACAATGAACAAGGTAAATAAACTTGTAACTATTGTAACTGGTTAAAGGGTAGGAAACAGAGTAGGACTAAATGTGTGTTTTTTTTTGTTTCCAATGAGGAGAGGTGAACTGTGGCATGCTCTCTGGCGGGTCTGTGCTGGAACTGGCATTTAATGTATTCATTAATCATCTGGTGGGGCGAGTAAATAGTGACCTGATCATATTTATAGAGTGCACAGCTAGAGTATCTAGCGCCCCAGGTAAACCTCCAGTTCTGTGCTGCCTCCCCCCCCCCCCCCAACCCCAGCATTCCCCTTCTCTCTCCTCCCACCCTTGGACGTCTCCTTTTCCCCCTCCCTTCCCCTCAAGTTCATCTTGCAGTTCCTTCTTTTTTTTTCCCCTGCAGCCCTTAGGCCCAGCTTGCAGTCATTTATTTATTCCAGCCCTCATGCCCAACCAGTAGTCCCTTCTTCATCCTCCCTCCCTGCCCACCCTCGTGCACATTCAGCAACTCCTTCTTTCTCCCTTCCCCATCCTCAATCAGGACCAGCTCCATCTTTTCATTTGTACTCCCCCCCCCCCCCCAACCTCCCTGTCTCCACCACTATATCTTTCAAAGATTATCTTCAGGTTGCTTAGCCTCTGGAGGTGCTGGTGCTTGAATTCAACAAAGATTGACATCTCTGTGGAAGTTGTAAATGATGATCTGCCCAACAAGGTGAGATTTCAGATGTAGGCACCCATAGACAGGACTGCAGAACTGTGGGGAAAGGAGGCGTAACCCTCAGATAGTATATGGCCCTAAAACAAGCTCTTGTTTAGCCCAGGTAGTTGATACTTCAGAATTTGGTGCCTGACCACAGTGTACACACTGATTGCACTGCTTCACTGCCTGCCTGCTATCTTCATCATGCTGCACTCCAGAACCAAGTAAACAAGCTATTCTTGCCATAGATGCTGTAGCCACATGCCAGATGAATCCCTGTTAGCTGCCTCCAATGAAGTAATTTCCCTTTCCCCCAGTTTAGGTGAAGGGTGGGGCCAACGGGGAGGTGTTGGAAAGTGCTGCGCTCCGCTTACTACTTCGGGGGCTTGGCTTCATGGCTTGGAGTAGCTCCATATCCAGTCTGTACTGTAGTGGTCAACTCAGCCATAAAGCAAAATGGAAGGAGGTGGATTGCAAGTCCAGACCTCGGATGTTAAGTCAGCAGTGGCCACTGAAGCAGTTGAGGGTGGAGGATCATTTTTGCAGCTTTGGAGGGCAGTGCTGGAACTCAAACTCTCTGACTCACTCTGCTCTTTTCTAGTGCTCCTGGGCAGACCATGAGGGAGAGCTAGTGTTGGTTTCAATGTGGGAATTTATATGCTGATTTACCAAAAATGGTTGATGACCAGTTGTCCATCCAGTATGCCTAATTTGTCATTTTGTGACATTTTTTAATCTGGCTTTTTAGATTTAGCTACTTGAGTTTACAAACCTGAACCCAAAACAAGTTAAATTCAGGTACAGCAAGTATTTCTCTGCCCACGGGTTTTCTTCACCCACAAGGGCTTATGTTCAAAACCAACTACAGGAACACATTGATAAGCATGCACCACTTGACCCACATCAACACGGTTTTAGACTGTACCATGGTGTGGAAACACTCCTCATATCCTTACTTCACAGGCTCATAAAAGGAATAGAAAGATCCAAACAAGCCTTCATACTAATATTCTTGGATATAGCATCCACATTTGACTCCATTAATCACAATATCCTAATAGCAAGGCTCCAACAGATTGGAATTGATGAAACTACCCTACTATGGTTTAAATCTTACTTATCTGATTGCACCCAACAGTAGAAGTAGGTCCCGCAACATCAAATTCATACAGTCAACTTCAAGGAATACCATAAGACTCACCCCTTTCAGTATTATTATTTAACATTTACCTTCAACCGATCTGTAACATATTCCAAAACCACAAGGTAAACTACCACATCTATGCAGACAACATAATGTTATATCTTCCATACAGTACAATAAAACTTATTCTTCGGCAAATAACAACATGTTTCAATGAAGCGTCACAATGGCTCATTTCACACAACTTTAGGATAAACTTTAGAAAGACAGAAGCACTATTTGTTACCAAGGATAAGGACTTCATCCCCCCAGCCAAAATAAAAGTCAAGTCATCTTTAGAAGTAAAAAATGGATGGGGGGGATGAATCAACTTCAAATGGCACAACACAATGCCACATGTATAATTATGCTCGAGGCCGCGGGCCAGGTCCCGCAGCCGTCAGTAACCTGGGCCCGGGCCCGGCCTCGGCCTCCAGCACGTGGTGGGGGAAGGGGGGGTCGGGAGTGAGTAGGCAGTGCGCGGCATTTGAAATCGCTCCGTCACGCCGTCGGAGCGATTTCATTGGCCCGTCGGGAAGGTGGGGGGCGGTGCAGTGTCTGCGAGGAGCCGCGTGGCCGTCTCCTTCTGTCCGTGGCTCCTCGGGAAGCGGTCGCGTTCCCGCCCGCCCGCCCCTGTCGGCGGTTGGGGGGGCTGTGGCCGCGGGTGGGGGGGGGGTACAGCGCCCGCGCTCGCAGGAGCGGCGCGGGCTTGACCTGGTTTAGGCGCCGTGGGGGGCGAAGTGCTCCTCGGGGTGGGGCGAGACAGCCTGGTTGGGGGTCTCGGCCCGGTAGCGGGGGGGTGGGAGCCGGCCTTTGCTACTAGGATGGCGAGGCAGGCGGCGGGGTTTGGGGGGGAGGAGGATGCTCCGCCTTGCTACTAAGATGGCGGGTGGGGGGGCATCCTCCGGTAAAGGGGTGCGGGGCTGGGTTATGTTCAATTGTTATATTCAGGCCCGTGTTGGGTCGGTTTTACAGGTTGTAAATAAAGCTGCGAAAGTTTGTACCAAAAATACAGTTGTTGGTGAATTTGTTGGGGGGGGGGGAGCATGATTGGGGGGTGCTAATTCTGGGAAAGGAGGCGAGGAGGGCTTCCGGGTTACCAGAGTTACTGAAAGTACCAAAATCCGAGCACATCACATCTATATTACATCAGTTGCACTGATTCCCTATAGTAAGCAGAATTTATGAATTTTATTTATTTAACAGTTTTTTAAAAAAAATATTGCCTTTATACCACGGCAGTTTACATAGAGCAACAATAACAAACTCATAGGAGTTGAAATTACATAGAACTCATGGGGATACAAACTTGGATTTAACAACTTGGGAGTGTACAGATTTCAGCAGTGTGTGAATGAGGCATGGTATATGTAACTATGTGATATCATTTGGTCCGAAGTGTTCAGTGAATAGATGTGTTTTTAAGAATTTCTTCATATCTTTTTATATAGACTGTGCGGATCTGATGGGCTCTGGTAGTGCGTTCCAGATTGTTGGGGCAAAAAGGGTGAAGGTTCTGTTATTTGTTTGCTGAGAGCTTCTGATCTTGAGAGGCAGTATGACTAGCAGATTCTTGTTCACTAATCTTCTGGGTCTTGTTGAAGGTGTTCTTGTGATTAGATCTTCAAGGCAGGGAGCTGAAGAGTTGTGAGAGATTTTGTAGATGGTGGTTGCGACTTTGAATTTTGACCTTTGTGTGACTGGTAACCAGTGAAGGCTCTTGAGCGTCTGTGTGATATGCTGTCATCTTGATGTTCCTGTTAAGAGTCTTGCAGCAGTGTTTTGCACTAATTGAAGCGGGTATAATGTTTGTTTTGTGAGTCCTCGTATATTGCCATAGTCAAGGTGATGATGGACTGAAAGACTGTTCTGTAGTCGTTATAGTATGGGTCATAAGTGTTGGGGTGATTTGAGCTTCAGGTATGCAATTTTTGCAGTCTTCTTGATGTGGGCAAGCATGTTGAGGTTCTTATCAAGGGTTATGCTGAGTTATTTGACTATGTTTTTTTATTGCAATTTCTGTATGCTTGAGGATGAATTTCTTGGGTGGGTTGAAGGAAGGGTCTTTTTGTGAATTAAATATAAATCCCTAATGGTCACATTCAAACTGCTGCATAACTTATCCCCAACATACTTCTAAGCTCTCTAATACACACAATCCCGAATAACGGACAGAGGAGAGGATGCACACAGAACTCTTTAACCATCCCTTGTGATGTGAGGAGAAGGGAAGGGAGGAGTCAAAGATGACCCCAAGGTTGCGGGCAGATGTAACAGGAAGAAGAGTATTTTCAACAGTGATAGAGAAAGGAGGAAGGGGGGAGAGGGTTTAGGGGGAAAGATGATAAGTTCGGTTTCGGTTATATTCCGTTTCAGATGGCGGTGAGACATCCCAGGCAGCAATGTCTGATAAGCAGGCAGAGGTAGGAGCTTGGAGAGAAGGAGAAATTTAAGGTGTAGATAGACAGACAGATTTTGAGAGTCATCAGTATATCAATGATATTGAAAGCCATGGGAAGAGATGGGACAGATATCTACCCAATTTAAATCTGCAACTCGGGTCACCACAAAAGTTCTTCTAGTAATTTACCATCATGCAACCAGAATATTACCACCACCTCTGGACTATATCATCCTTCCCTCAACTTGTTCAGTTCATCCATAATTTATTAATTTTCAGTTAATGTAAATGTATCGGTGCTTCTCATGTAAATGTTACCATTCATTTATTTTATTTAACAGGTTTTCTTATACTACTTTATCATTTCAGTCAAAGCGGTTTACATTGTAATTTAAACTTGGCAATGTACCTCATTTAGATCTCCTATGTTTCTTATACTTTAAATGGTTACCTGTAAGTTTACTTACCTAAGTTGATTTTGTTACATAGTATTTGTAGAGTGGTGGTGTTCTTTGTAAACTGCTTTGATTAATTGATAAGGCGGTATAAAGAACACCCAAATAAATAAATAAGAGGGGTAGATGGCAAACTGCATTAAAGGAATAGCGCTAACACTTTTTGGCAGCACAGTGCCAGCAGAATAAGATGCAAAGCATCTCAGTTTTTTTTGCAAATCAAATAATGCAGCGTGTGTGTAACTTCACAAGCTGTGTTCCTGGAAAATAAAAAAAAACAGCTTTGAACAGGCATTATATTTCCAACTTGGGAGCATCAGGCCACTTATGTGTGACCAGTGCTCTTAAAGGGGCCAGCAGCAGTTGCAGTCCTTACCCTCAAACAAGAAAGAGTTCTCTCTCCATCCCTGAAACACTGCTGCTAGGGATCCTCCGGAGGGGCAGGGGCAACTCATGATTGCCCCATCCCATCTGCTAGACATCGAGGAAATACCCATAGATAGCTGGGGGGGTTGGTATATGCTTTGACCTTGGCATCTTTCAAAAATAACAGGCCAGACTTTGGGCCTATTGTCTTTGTTTCTGTGGTCAGGAGTGCATGATGATCTTGGCTGCAGCAATGCAAATTTACCGCAAGAGTAAGTTGGTGACGCCCATAGCAAATTTACAGCAGTAAATTACTGCAGCTTACTGTGGTGGTGGTTGTATTTTCTTTCATTACAGTTGGCTCTAGTTTTACTTTCTGCTCTGACGTTTTATATTCTTAACTTTGTGTATCATTGAATTGTAAACCGCTTTGGTGCCTTTTGGTGAAGGATGGTATAGATTAATAAATATAAACTAACCTGTGGTACTGTTACCACTGGTTAATGACTCATGCAGTAAATTTCACTGAAGTAATGTACCACACTTAGTGACTACTCCGCTATGTCGGTACCTGAGGCAATAGAGAGTGAAGTGAGTTGCCAAAGGTTACAAGGAGCATCAATAGGGAAAGCAGAATTTAGACCCTGTTTTTTTTTTCTTGTTCCCAGCCTGCTGTCCTAATTGCTAGGCTTAGTGGAGAAATTGGTTAGTTTATTTGTGTCCCAGCATTTTACTGTTTACAATTTTTATTTTATTTTTTTACTTCAGTTGAGTCAGAACTAGAGCAGGTGTCTGGTGCTGTGAGTCTTTGTTCACAGCTATCTGGGAATTTTTCTCTTATGCTACGCCCAACTTAAGTTAGCCCACTCCTTGCAGTGCATCAGAACTCCTTGTGAAAACGTGCAATCATGGGCTTTAAATATAGCCACCAAGGTTTGCAGTTAAACAAAGGCTAAAATTCCCCCCTATACAGGGGCTGTGAACAGTACCTATGCAGTAGCTGCAGTTCTGGATGTATTGGGGAGTGGAATATTTGAATTGCAAATTGATTTTAAATTTGTACACAACCCTGCTGCACATATTAAGGTGCGGAATATCAAGCTTAATAAACATATTGAACTTGGATTTCTCCACAATTAGCTGTTGTGCCAATCCATGCTTGATTATTCTATATGATCTTCTGTCTGTTGAAAGGCCCAACATAAAATGTATTATTTTTTTTTATTTGATCCTAGTTCATCTCTGGATTGTAGATGACTTAATGCAGGGCTCAACAATCCTGGGCAGCAGAGAGCAATTTCTAGTTGTCATGTCAATCAGGTGCCTGTGATCTCCTTGCCCTGTAGCCGCTGCAGAATGGGAGCTTCCTGGTCTGTGTACTGCTTGGCTCTCTTGAGCTTGAGCTGTAGGGTATAGAAAGTCCGGTACCAGTCTCAAGTCTTGAGACCAGTGCAAGAGTTCTTGCTGCAAGAACTCTTCACTGGTCTTGGGAGATGTGAGACCCTGAGACTAGTGCTGGAGTTCCTGCACTGGGCCAGCTTGAAATCTGTGTGCCCCACCCAAATGTATATTGTATCCCATTGATTCTCCTGCTTTATGTAAATCATTGCCTAATCGAAATGTAAATTTAAAAAATCACTGTATTGTACGATACACTATGATTCTGTAAAGTAAACCGCTGCTGATCGTAGGAAGCAGCGGTATACAAATGTTTACTAAATAAATAAATAAATAAACTCGGAGCCATGTGATGCTGTGCACCGAACAGGAAGCACTTCTTCTGTCATGGCAGGTGAGCAGATCTGATGACATCAGCAGGAGTGTGCCAACATCAGCATCTGCATGGCACTTTTTTTTTTTTTTTTTTTTTTTTAAAGCTTCACGATTGGAGCAGCTTCATTTCCTACTTGGTTTCCTGCCTGATTGGTTCCTGGACCCGTGTTGCTTCAGCACCCGATTGGTTGATTGCTGGGAGGAGGGCCATAAGTACTCGGCTCCGACGCGGGACGGTGAGCAGCTTCATTTCCTACTTGGTTTCCTGCCTGATTGGTTCCTGGACCCGTGTTGCTTCAGCACCCGATTGGTTGATTGCTGGGAGGAGGGCCATAAGTACTCGGCTCCGACGCGGGACGCGGAGCGGACGCGCGTCCTTGGTGCGCGTCCGAAGGGGCGTGTCCAAAGGGGCAGGCACGCCCCTTTGGTGCTCCTTCGGTGCTTGAGGTGCCAAGGGTGGCTCCTTAGGATGGGAAAGAGAAGAAAGCACTATCCTCAACCTGACCAGACAAAAGCAGTTAAGGTGGTGGGCCCTATGGATGCTCACATTCGGGTGGAATCTGCTGTGTCTGCTGGGGGACGTTTACCAACAACCCCGAGTAACATGTCAAGTGTGAGTACTGTCTCCTCTACCCCTTCGCCCATATTGGGTTTAGCTCAGCCCTGTCAGGAGTTGGATGTAGTTGCTAATAAGCTTCCTCTGTCGGATGTTAAGCAGATAGAGGGAGCTGGCTGTGATGTGCTTCCTGGTTCCTTTTTACAGCTGGAACCTGCCTCGGGAGTATTTCCTCTTCCACTTCCGTCTGTTATTTCTTTCCCTTCTATGGGGCAGCCCTTGTCCCCTCCATCTGATGTTTCTATTAAAGATGTTTGGGTAATGTTATCTCGTATGGAGGTGGCCTTGGGTGTGTCACTACAGAAGGTTGCTACATTTTCTAGAGAAACGGTTACTAAGTTGGCTGACCATGATGCTCGTTTGGTGGAATTGGAAAGAGGGGTCAATTTGCATACTGATCAATTGGCCTCTCATCAAGCTGTTTCAGCTAAATTTATTCAAGATTTTTCCTCTTTGCATCAACAAGATGAAATGTTGGAAAATTTAATGCGTTCTAAGAATCTTCGATTGTTAAATTTTCCCAAAACTCATTATTTATCCCCTTTAATTTTGTTTCATAAGTACCTTAAAGATATTTTATTAATTAATGATGGGAGTGATATGTTGATCTCTCAAATTTACTATGTCCCTAAAGGGAGGGTGATAAGAGATGTAGATCAGGTGGGGGATTTACCTTATCAACAAGTTGTTTCTTCTACACTAGATGTTTCAAAGTTTTTGGAATCATCCTCGGATGAAATTTCTACCAGGGATACATTATTAGTTACTTTTGTATTATATACAGATAAGGAGAGAGTTTTGAGGTTGTATTTTAAGCATAAATCTGTGAAATTCTGTGGTCAGCCTATTCAAATATTTCCTGATGTTTCTAGGACTACACAAGTGCGACGCAAAGCCTTTTTGCAGTTGCGATCGCAAGTGCTGTCCTTGGGAGCTTCGTTTCATCTTAGGTTTCCCTGTAAATGTCAGGTGATATATCAAGGCAATCGTTTTGTGTTTTCTGAGGTGGAGCACTTGCAGAATTTTCTTAAAGATAAATAATGGAATTTATTTTCTGATTCTTCTGACTAAGTATATTGAGCTCATGATTGTATTCCAGGTCCAGTTTGTTAGTAGTTCTTTTTGTATAGTGTGCTCCTTAATGTGGACTAATTGTTACCTTGTTTTTCCTAATAATGGTATTGTTATACTGTTATGGTGATATTTTCCTTGTAATTTTTTCAAATCTTATAAATAAAGAATTAAAAAAAAAAAAAAGCTTCACGATTATTGGCAGCAGTTGGCATGGTTTGTCTCTTCTCTCCCCTTTTACATCAGAAAAACCCCTTTGTGTGCTCTCCTCTTCCACAGCAACCCCTCCTGTTCTGATCTGCACCCCAGCTAGCTATGGAGGAGGAGAGCAGCTGCTCACTAGGCCATGTCCTACTTTGCAGCCTGGCGACAGACTGTGTGGCTGTATGGTGTCCCACCTGATACAATTAGCAGTCTAGGGCTGCAGAGCAGGATCTAGACTGGTGAGCACAGGACTGGCCTGAGGGTTTCTGCTACCCTAGGCAGGCCCTCTGTACAGCCTCCACCCCCTCCCTAGACCTGACTGCGGCACTGCTCAGCATCCATCTTCTCACCTGGGGGGGGGGGGGGCGCAGCAGCAGCACGGCACAGCAATCCCTCCTTGTGCTGAAACAGTGCCTGAACTGCTGCTTCAGTGCCACATCGGCCTTTGAAGTGCCTGCACACATGCGTGCTCATGGCCTGCTGCTCCTGCCCCCTTTCAACACAACTTTCTGTTGGAGGGGGCAGGAGCGGCAGGCCGTACGTGCACGGGTATTTTAAAGTCTGCTGCAGCGCTGAAGGGGCAGTAGCCATGCCACCCACCAGGGTTTGCTGCCCTAAGTGCCCGCCTAGTGGATGGGCCAGCCCTGGGTGAACAGCTGCAATCCTCCTCTTTGCCGTGCATTACCAAACACAGCTAGTTGGGGTTGTGTGGAGCAGAATGGGAGCAATTGGTGCATGAGTAGAAAGAACATGCTGAGGGGTTCATCTAGTGGGGGAGCAGGAGGCAGACTAAGCTTGAGGGGGTGTCTGGGAAGGGGGAGAGAACTTGGGCACAAAGAACTGGGGGACTTCCTAGAAATTAGAGACATTGCAGAATCAAACCCTCTTGTGGCTCTGCCCTTGAGTTCACTCGTTGCAGTAATTTTTTTTTTTTTAAACCTGGGTGCATATGCTCCTTGCTTGCTGCTAGAAGAATTTTTAACTGGCTGCATATGGCGTGGCTTAGAGGTTGAGGTATAGCTGATTGGCTTCTTGGGTGATGGGGATTAGCTGGGGAAGGGGAGGGTAGATTATAGTTGGTTACAGGGGGGAGAGTCTTAGAGGGGAGACTGACTGGCTTCTTAGGCCATGAGGCTTAGCTGGGGGAACAAGAGCATGGGGTGGCTTCTTGGGTTGTGAGAGCTAGCTGGGGAACTGGGAGAGGAGAAAGATGGTAAAATGGGGAGGGAGGCTGGTGGGGAAAAGAGGGATAAGAGTGAGAGACAGACAGTAGGGTAGGGGAATGAGAGAGGGGAGAGACAGGAGGAAAGGAGGCAACTGGCTGTGCATTTCTGCCACTGGCTTGCAGTGGTACATTAAGGGAAAAGAAAGCTTAGTAAATCAGGCCCTCAGACATGGAGTGCTAAAACAGCCTTAGTAAAGAAGGCTCTAAAGGAGGTATGGAAGACCTCAGAGAGGATCTCTTCTCCCCCCCCCCCGTTCTTCAACGTTGATGGATTTGATGGAGATAGTGGCATAGGGGAGGGAGAGGTTTCAGCCTCTGGTTCTTACTCCTAACTCATTAGTATAGCGCTACTAGACATAAGCAGCACTGTACATTTAATGTATCATCCCTAGTCACTTTCATCTGCTTTAAGGTTGCATCAGGAGCTCTTTTGATACATGTATACAATGGGTATTACCTTTTCTGAAAAGCGTGACTTCTGGTAACAGCCTCTTTGCATGTATCGGAATAGAGATATGGTTCAAGTGTGATTTTCTCATAAGTTGTTTTGGCTATGCTTTCATAGACTCATTTGGTGCAGCTATGCAGTAACATCTTTGTTAGGCTAGCAGTCTTTATAGCTTTGTATTTGTGTACTACATGATCAAAAAATTATCTGTTTATGCTTTTGTAGGGTTCTTACAGTTGACAGTGAAAGTAAAAGTATGCAGAATGTGCTTTTTAAATACATTCTTTTCCCAAGTTTTGACATGTTTCCATTTTTGTGAAATGTATTTATTTAAATATAGTATTTATGTATAATAGTTTTAAAATATTGTTTTGCCTTATGGCTCCCTGGTCCTAGATAAAATAGTTTGTTTGATCTCATTAAAGCTAACACTACGCTGTAGAGTACCGTGGTTTTAAAAGAAGCACTAGTTTGGAATGTTAAAACATTGCATCCCATTTGAAAAGAAGATAGAATTCATTTTATTTATTGTGCCCACAAATGCTGCTACTTTTTAATTGAACCTAAAAGCTTTCCAGCTAGTATATTAATGGGAACCACATTTTAATCAAATGCCATATCATGATTGGCTGTAGAAATGTTGCCAAAAGAACTGGAAATTTTGCAGAGGAGAAAGTACCCACCTTTAAAGAAAGAAGCTTTGATTCTAGGCCCATCAGTCTTGGTGTCTTTAAAATATGTTGTTGGATGTATATTAAAGAACTCTGTGTGAGATTTATACATTATATTGGCTCAAGGATGCTGTCTAGAAATGTTCAGCGTAAATTTCTCCTTTGGCCTGAACTGAGAGCTCTCTCAGTAGCTAGGAATGAAAGCTATTTTCCCTTGCTGCGTCAAAGTTAAATTTCTAAAATTTTGTGGTAAGAGGATAAAAGTTACTAGAGATTACTCTTCCATTTTTTTTGTTTTCCTTTTCATATACGAAGACATATATTTTTAATCCTGCAAAACATATAACAACTTCACTGTAGGTAAATGGAAATGCTAATACATTTGTCGTCCCTGTAGCTGTGGGTGGGCTTGATAGGTTAAGTACCAAATACCACATTAGTAGTTTGCATTTTTGCAGAAGATTCCTATTTAGACTGAGTCTGAAGAGCGGGACTGTTCATGTAAATAATTTTCATTGATTCTGAATCTCATTTGGTTTTGTGCAGGAGGGATTGTAGATTCTTCCAGTTTGGTAAGGAAAAAAACCAGTAAAGGATGTCATTTAATTTGATTGGTTAGCTTTGGTGATGTACCTGGATGCTTTGTGCTTAGGCTTAGTTGGCCTTGAGATGGCAGCCCTGGAGAAGATGGGATAATTTTCAAGTAAGTTAAAAGGTTAGGTCCATTTGACAAGGCTGGCTGACTTAAATTCCCCTTTTTTATTTTTAATAAATGTACCTTTAGAAGCACCACTCGGCTGTTGGCTCATTGGCTTCACAAGGGGCTTGGTTGATACAGAAACCCTGCACTAGAGCCCAGCACTAAAGCTCAAGCACAGGTTTTTTTTTTAATGCAGTTTTAGCATAGAAGGTTTGCTCAGTGATGCTGTAAGCAAACAGCATGCAAATGACCTGTGCACAAAACGTCTGCGCTGAACAAGGAGAGCAAGCCAGGCACATGCGCACATGGGTCTGTGTTAGTAGTATCTACATCCCGCGCCCAAAAACCTACCAATTTTGTACTTGCGTGCATGTGCTGGACATGCTGTGAAGAACAGCAATATTATTCTATTCATAAACACATAATTATTATTCCGTGCAGGCATCGTCTCAGCCTTCTGCTCTTCTACATACTTCTTTGTATCTGTGCTGTATAGTGTCACAGCCCCTCCCGGTGGCAGCATGCTGAAGGGTCAGGGTGGACATTTATTGTTGAAGCCGGGAACTCTAATTTAGACCAGGTGCATTATGGTTCTTGTAGTTCCCTTCTTTATAAAGAATAGTTCCTTATCGTGTCTCCGGGCCAGTCCAGATGAATGGGTAGTCAATCTCCCTCCTCTAGCAGCTGAGGACTATATACTAAGTCTTGTTGCCAGGATACCAAGCCCCACCTCCCTGAGGCAGCAAGGCAGTCTTATTGTCCTCAGCAGCTGGACTAGACGTGTGGAGATTGGCTCCCCATCGATCTTTGGGGTTTTTTCCCTTATTGTTTTTAGGATTTTCCTTTGATAATTGCTTTATTTTCTTTTCATGGAAGAGAGGCACAGAGGAATTTAGTATCACCCTAGCAGGGTGTTTCACGCTATTGAAAGTAACAGCCTGCAATCGTAGCGATTCTGGGGCACTGCAACGCTGTTTAGAGCATGCGGCAGAGCCTGCCCCCTCTGCTCTATTAAGGCCGATAGTGGGACCAGTCCTGGGGGCCTCAGCGGCTGGTTCCTTCCTTGTCTCGCGGCTCTTCTCCCCGCTGACAGCGTGATTGTGAGCTCCGGACCCCGTGCAGGTAACTTTGCTTGCTTTTCGGCAGCGGGGTTCTTTCAGTGTTTTCTTCACCGCAGCGATTTCGGGTCTTGTTTTTGGCGCGATCGGGGTTTCGGAGCCGCGTTTGTGTGTAGGGGAAGTGTTCGGCCATGCAGGACGCCTCCGGTGATAGTGGAGACCGCGTCTCCTCGCTTCCCTCGTCAGGGAAATGCGCGGGAACGGCGGCCATTTTAACTGCTGCGTCCGTTTCAGCTGTTCCTGTGCCTAAGCCAACAAAGCGCAGAGCAAAAACTAAACATGCTAAAGAACAGCCGGTTGCTCCGGAGAGCTCAGCTCTGCCTCCTCTTTCTGATTCTCTTTTGTCCCCGGAGTTTATTATTGCCTTTCATAAGGCTTATTTACTGCAAAAGGAGCAGGTTTCTGTACCGGTGAGGGCAGATTTTCCCATGGCACCCCAGGCTAGGGAGCCTTGCGGGTCGGAGCTGGCAGAAGGAATGTCTGAGTTGCCTAGTGGGCAGGCTAGGTTTGAGGCTAAGTTGGATTCTAGGTCGCTCACAGACCTCTTGGGGCCGGAGGAAGGAGAGCTTAGGCCAGACCCAGGGGCCGATTCCTGGCCTGATGAACTAGAAGACGGGGACTTAGGGCCAGGGGATGACCCTAACGTGTTTAGGGTCTTTAGACGGGACGAATTGTCCGCCTTAATCGCTCAGTCGCTGACGGCTCTCAGTCTGATTCCTCCGGCGTCCCAGCAGGAGCCTTTGGAAGACCCCTTATTGCAGGGGGTTCGAGCGGAGCAAAAATGTTTTCCGTTCCACAGAGTTATAAAGCAAATGGTGGAATCGGAATGGGAATGCCCGGAGGCTTCCTTGCGGGGAGCTCGGACGATGGCTAAGTTATACCCGGTGCCTGCCGAGGAGAGGGATCTCCTGCGGTTACCGAAGGTGGATGCTCTGGTGTCTGCGGTCACCAAGAAAACCACCATTCCGGTTGAGGGGGCTGCGGCCCTGAAGGATATGCAGGACCGTAGACTTCAAGCGCTTCTAAAGCAAGTATTTGAAGCCAGCGCTTTGGCGCTGCAGGCTTCAGTTTGTGGTGCTTACGTCTCTCGGGCTTCCATTAGATGGAGTCAGCAGACTGCGACGCCCGAGGGAGATTCTTCTCCTTCCATTCAGGGGGCTCAGTTGGAGTCCGCAGCGGTGTATCTGGCAGATGCCTTTTATGATTTGATACGTATTTCCGCGAAAGCTATGGCATCGGCGGTGGCAGCCCGCCGGTTTCTTTGGTTGCGTAGTTGGGCAGCCGATGCGTCTTCCAAAGCCCGACTTAGTAAATTACCTTTTAAGGGTAAATTGCTCTTTGGAGAGGCATTGGAAAAGATTGTTAAGGATTTAGGGGACTCTAAGGGAGGTCGCCTTCCTGAGGACCGTCCTCGGACGCCTAAGCAGTCCCCTTTTTCGCGGGGCCAAGGACGTGACTTTCGCCGCTTTCGGGGAGCTCGGTTTGCTCCTTATCAGCGGGGGCGTTTTCCGTCTCGGGGGCCGTCCTTTCGAGGCGCTCGGGGTTCCGGAAGAGGTTATTTCGGAACCTTCTCCCCTGGTCTTAAAAAGCCACAATGATGGGGGGGCGGAGCCTGATGTCCAGCGGGTAGGACGCTTTGCGTTGAAGCTCCCGAGAGGCCTACTCAGAATCCTGACTTAATACCTATATAAATTTACTATTTCGCTCCGAGCTGACCGGGGCACCTCGGGGGTGATGGCGGCCCATAAACCAGCGCGCTTGGACTTCGGGTCTCCTTCTTCTTCTCACGGAAAACGCTCCAAAACAGAGGTGTCCCCCCCACAGAAGATGGTTCCATTTCGTGAAAACCCCGCAATGCACCTGGAGATTTTGGAGGAAATACGCGGCGTGAAGGAATTGGTGCAGTCCAATGGAGAAGCGCTTCGAGCCATGCGAGAAGACTTTGGAGTGCTCCAGGACCGACTTGAAGGTCTTTCATTACGGCAGGACAATATGGCGGGGGTCCTTGACTCGCACGAGGTGCGCTTGGGCAAACTAGACAAGGCTGAGCGCCAGATACAGAATCTTCAAAAGGAGTTGGAAGATAGCAATAATCGAGCCCGTCGCAACAATGTGAGGCTCCTCGGAATGCCGGAGGGGGTGGAAGCAGGAGATATAAGAGAATTCTTGCTCAAAACTCTTCCCTCCTTGCTGAAGATCACTTTTCACAGAGAACTGGAAATCGATCGAGCACACCGTGTTCCTGCCCGCATGGCGCTCAACCGCACGACCCCCCGGCCTATTATCTTTAGCTTGCTACGATATCAACAAGTGGAACAAATTTTACATGCTGCCCGAGCGAATCATCATTTGGAATTTGAAGGTCGTAAGGTCTCCTTCTTTCCTGATTTGGCAAAACCTACCGTTGACCGTCGGAAGAAACTCCTCGCTCTTCGCCCTCGACTTCAACAGCTACAGGCTCGCTTTGGCCTGTTGTATCCAGCGAAGCTCCGAGTGACTCTCCACAACCAGACCAGGACGTTCGAGGATCCTGATCTACTATCAACATTTTTGGACTCCAAAGAAGCAGAGCAGATGCGCTAATCCCAAATCTTGGACTCTTATCTGCCGGCTCTGTCCGCCATTTTGAAGGGCCCGATGCGGCGGTCATAGCCCAGCACAGAAATAGCCTGGACTTTCTTTCTTTCTCTGTATGACTTTTGTCTTTGGTCTCCTATCCCTTCATGATGTGTGCCTCGGTCGGATTCGGAGCACGCACAGTCCTACAGGTTATGTGTTTTTTCAATTTCGGCCTTCTCTGGGGTTTCTCCCCGCAGACACATGGTCGCCAGTAATTTTGGGGTTTTGCTTCTCCTCTACTGTACTGCGGTTTTCTTTGTTAATGTGGGGCGCTTCATTGTATTATATTAGCTTATTTTTCCTATGTCATGTGTACAGCCAGATACAGTCAGTTTGAGGGACACAGTGAAATTATGTGTGCTATCATGCTCAGAATTTTAACTTTTCTGAATGGCCTTATGTAAAATCTTATTATTCATCGTCAAAGGCATTACTGGTCCACTCAAAGGAAAGAAAATCCTTAGCTATCTTAGCCACGAGCATGTTGATTTGGTGTTTCTTCAGGAAACGCATTACACTCTGCTGAAACACTGAAACTCAATGCTAGGCCTCACATGGTCGCTGCCTATTCTCCCACCGTTTCCAAACGGTACGGGATAGCCATTCTGGTTAAGAAGTCTTTGCACGCTACTGTGCCTGATATTAGCGCTGACATGGAGGGTAGATGGGCCCGTGTACACCTTGAGGTTGGAGATAGTGAATTCACGTGTATGTGCACTATGCCCTGAATGTGGACAACCCTGCTTACTATGCAAGTTTTGCGCAGTTGGCCTCGGCCTCCGCCAATGTTCCATTAATACTTGGTGGCGATTTTACTCAAGTGTTCCCTCAATCTTTTCTTCTCAAACAAGGTGCTCGTTGGTTGGAAGATCCAGTACCGAGCAGACCTGTGTGGCTAGATATAGTAGCGGGCCTTTGCTAACCGATTTCTCTTACCCTACTCCCTGGTATGACTCTCCCATTAGACTCCCACTATCCACCAATGCTTTTCGACACTTTAGGTGCCTTTAATACTTTTATGCAACCTTTCGACTCCCGACTCTGGTCAGTGCACCTTCAGCATTGCCTTCGGAGCACTAGAGTACTCCCGCCATCGGCACTCTCTGCATAGGGTTGATTGGGGACTTCCGATCTCTCGGTTGTTCACCGGGTGTAGCATACAATTTTACTAAACCTTATGTAATGCTCTCACTAGAGATACCTCTATAGCGCAGAAAGTATGGGAGAGAGAATTGCATGTGACTTTGACCTCGGAGCAATGGAGCCTTATCTGGAGCAGAGGGACACGGGTTCCTGACCCGCCTCACTCACTCAGACCCTCTTCTTTCTAGCCCACCGGTGTTTTTACACTCCTCACAGATTAGACAAATGGAACACTACTCAGGGTAATGGTTGCTGGACACGTCCTGCGGCCATTGATTTATTGCTTCATATTATGCATGAGTATCCCGCACTACAGTATTACTGGCGTCGGGTCTGGGGTCGTATTTAGTCTATATCGTACTCTCAGGAGTCCCTTTCTTGGAGGATAGTGGGACTTCGCCCAGTTGCGGGGATCCCCTCTCTCCCAAAAATGGCTTATCTCCTTTCGAACTTTATGCTTGGCATTGCTATTTCCCTAATTAAGTAATACTGGGAAATTAGTTCCCATCTGAGCCTCAATGAATGGTGGAAACATGCCTGTCTCTACAGTAAATATGAACAAATACCTCGTCTGTTCGCTTCCTCCGTTCAGACTCCTTCTCATTGGTCTCAATGGAAGATGCTCAATGAATATGTACATTTTGCTAAAAGCTCTCATCTGACTGTCTAACTTTGTATATATCTCTGTCTCATGATCATGCTGTATTGTGGATACTTTTTTGATCGTTTGATGTATAATCACTGTTAATTGGAAGCGCTCACATGCTGATACAACCGGGTAGAGAAGAAGCACCGGGGTGGGGGGTAATGGGTTTACTTTTCCTTATTGTATACTTGTTTTGTCTCTTTTGGTGTGTTGTTTCTTTTGTTTGTTGCAAAATGAAAATAAAAGTTTAAAAAAAAAAAAAAAAAAGCCACAATGATGCGAGGCAGGTCCAGGTAGAGATTCCCATCGGGGGTTGTTTGCAGGAGTTTCTCTCTGCTTGGACCGCCATTACCACAGACAGGTGGGTGCTTCAGATTATCCGCGAAGGCTATTCCCTCGAGTTCGATTGTCCGCTGGCGGACGCCTTCGTCTTTTCTCCTTGCGGTCCGCTTCCCAAACGGCGAGCGGTGCAGGACACGTTGCTTCGCTTGCTGCAGCTCCGAGCCGTGGTGCCCGTACCGCCAGACCAGTGCGGCTTCGGTCGATACTCGATTTATTTCGTGGTTCCCAAACCGGGAGATGCCTTTCGTCCCATTTTGGATCTGAAGCATGTCAATCGCTGTCTGCGTGTCTCGCACTTCCGGATGGAAACTTTACGGTCGGTGATTCGCTCGGTGTGCCCGGGGGAATTTCTCACTTCTATCGATTTGACAGAAGCTTATCTTCATATTCCCATAAAGGAGGAGCATCAACGTTTCCTTCGGTTTGCGCTGCCTATGGGGCATTTCCAGTTTCGAGCTTTGCCTTTCGGGCTAGCGACAGCGCCCCGCACCTTCACGAAAGTGATGGTGGTAGTGGCGGCGGCGCTGCGCAGAGACGGGATCCAGGTTCATCCTTATTTGGACGACTGGTTGATTCGGGCGCCTTCGAGGGCAGAGTCGCTGTCGGCGACTGCTCGAGTGGTGTCGTCCCTACAAAGTCTCGGATGGGTGATAAATCAGTCCAAAAGTCATCTGCAGCCGCTTCAGCGGCTTCAGTATCTGGGAGCGTTGTTCGCCACCGACAGGGGACTCGTCGTCTTGCCACTGGAGCGGGTACGGAAGCTTCTCGCGCATGTGGCAGCCTTTTTGCGTCTTCGGGCTCTGACCGCTTGGAAGTACTTGCAGTTGCTCGGCCTGATGGCGGCGGCCTTGGATTTGGTTCCCTGGGCTCGAGCGCACATGCGGCCTCTTCAGCAGGCTCTACTCTCTCGGTGGTCTCCGCAACGGCATCCACTCTCCAGGCGCTTGAGTTGTCCCGATTCCGTCAGACTCAGTTTGCAGTGGTGGTCGGTTCCGGAACATCTTCTTGCGGGCGTGCCACTGGCCACTCCGCAATGGGTCTTGGTCACTACCGATGCCAGTCTGACGGGCTGGGGGGTGCATTGTTTGGCGCGAATTGCGCAGGGGGTTTGGTCGCCAGCGGAGACAAGTTGGTCGATAAATCGACTAGAACTTCGCACGGTATATCTGGCGCTGTTGGCCTTTGCCGAGCTTCTCGAGGGCAAGCCGGTTCGGATTTTCTCCGACAATCTGGTGACGGTCTCTTACATCAATCGCCAGGGCGGCACGGGCAGTTTGCCGCTCCTGGAAGAGAGTCAGCGTCTGTTCCAATGGGCGGAACTGCACCTCACGGCGCTGTCCGCGTCTCATGTGGCAGGAAAGAGCAACATCCAGGCCGATTATCTAAGTCGTCATCTGCTGGATCCGGGAGAGTGGGAGCTCCATGCGGAGGTGTTTCACGAGATCACCTTGCGTTGGGGTCTTCCGGTAATCGATTTGATGGCCACTCTGCACAATGCCAAGGCCGGGCGGTTTTACAGCAGACGTCGGGAGCACATGTCGGAAGGCCTCGACGGTCTCGTACAACCCTGGCCGTCGGCCCAGCTTCTCTGTGTTTCCGCCTTGGCCGTTGGTCGGTCCGGTGGTGCAGAGGATAGCCTCTCACGACGGCCTGGTGATTCTGATTGCTCCAGATTGGCCCAGACGTCCGTGGTATGCGGATCTAATGCGACTGCTAATAGCTCCGCCCTGGCGTCTGCCCACGCGACCGGACTTGCTGCACCAGGGTCCCGTGCCGATGCCTCAGGCGGATCAGTTTTCGCTTACGGCATGGCTCTTGAGCGGGATAGATTGCGCCGCAAGGGTTACTCGGCCGCAGTGATCTCTACTTTGTTGCAGTCGCGTAGGCGATCTACTTCCTTAGCTTATATCCGCGTCTGGCGAGTCTTCGAAGCCTGGTGTGCCGATCGCTCGCTGCGGGCACGTGGGTCTACTATTCCGGATATTCTGGCCTTTCTGCAGAACGGTCTAGAGAAGGGTCTTGCTCTCAGCACCTTAAAAGTGCAGTTGTCGGCGCTAGCGGTGTTTCGCGGTCCGATTCGCGGTTCGCGTCTTTCTGTCCATCCTGATGTTCTTCGCTTTCTTCGGGCAGCTCGACATATCCGTCCTCCGCTTCGTCCGGTGGTTCCTCCTTGGGACTTGAATCTCGTCCTTGAAGCTCTCACGGGGCCTCCGTTTGAGCCGCATTCTGCAGGTTCCCTCCGAGAGTTTTCCTGGAAGACTGCTTTTTTGGTAGCCCTCTGTTCAGCTCGTCGCATCTCCGATTTACAAGCGCTTTCGTGTCGCCCGCCTTTCCTGCAGTTCGCAGAAGAGAAGGTGGTTTTGCGTCCGGTTCCGTCTTTTTTGCCGAAGGTGGTGTCGGCCTTCCATGTCAATCAGTCCGTTACTCTTCCCACCTTTGTAGCGTTGGGAGCCGAAGCTCCCTTGGCTCGTTCTCTGAAGAGCTTGGATATGGGGCGGGTGCTCCGTCGGTATCTTAAGTTGACCGCCTCGTTTCGGCAGACCGATCGTTTGTTCGTCCTCTATGGGGGTCAGTCCAAGGGAAAGGCGGCCTCAAAAGCTTCCATAGCGCGTTGGGTGAAGCAGGCCATTAGAGTGGCGTATGAATCCAAGCGTAAGTCGGTACCGGGCGGGCTTCGAGCTCATTCTACCCGGGGTCAGGCGACGTCGTGGGCAGAATCAGCGCTGGTGCCTCCTGTGGACATTTGTCGGGCGGCGGCGTGGTCTTCTCTGCATGCCTTTTCTCGTCATTACCGTCTGGATGTCCTCGCGCGTCGGGATGCTTCTGTGGGGGCTTCGGCAATCATCGCGGGGCTCACAGGTCCCTCCCAGGGTTTGTTACTGTTTTGGTACTACCCATTCATCTGGACTGGCCCGGAGACACGATAAGGAAGTAGAAATTAGACCTTACCTGCTAATTGTCTTTCCTTGAGTTGTCTCCGGGCCAGTCCAGAGCCCACCCTAAGAGTGTTTTGGCGGTATCTCAGGATAGTCGGTTTCAAGAGTATCGGGGTTTCGCTAGGGGTATTCTATAGTTAACTTCCGGTGTTTTAATAAAAAAAAAAAAAACCCACGTAGACCAGGCTTCTTATTCGTGCCCGGGCGTGGTTCATAGTCCTCTGGGTGCCTCTTCCAGGGTTTTCGTGTATTATTCGCCTTCTTTCTTTTTGGTTTCTGCTTGCTTGCTACGTAAAGACTGCCTTGCTGCCTCAGGGAGGTGGGGCTTGGTATCCTGGCAACAAGACTTAGTATATAGTCCTCAGCTGCTAGAGGAGGGAGATTGACTACCCATTCATCTGGACTGGCCCGGAGACAACTCAAGGAAAGACAATTAGCAGGTAAGGTCTAATTTCTACTTGTGTGAGCCTTGTGCTGGGTTAAATATAAGGTTTTATTCCCTTGATGCGCTAAGGTTCTCCAAGAAGACAACAGAATTCACCTTGATTCAGGGTTTCTACCAAAGTATTTACAAAGTCCAAAACTGTTATAAGAGCTTCACAGTCTTTTCTATTGAAGCAGGATTTTTCAATATAAACTGGTTAAATAAACACAAAAACTTCTTCTCAGCTCAACAAAGCAATGACATTTTAGAGCATGTCTTATGCTGTGACTCTGTGAGAGATTCTATACTCTCAGCTACACAAAGAGTACAGTCCATAGGATATTCAGGTAGCAATGGTTCTGGTTCTACAAGGTCTGTTTGCATATCCTCTTGCTCAGATATGGAGTCTGCTAAGCCTGAGCTTTCCCTAGGCAAAACTGGTTGTACTTCAGTAGTTCTCTCCAAGACTTTCCAGCCTGGCTGGACCTGATCTGGCAAACAATTAATATGGCTTTTATCTAGAACCTTCTACACAGGTTTCCAAAGCTTTCCCCAGCTTTGTTTCTCATATCTATGGCTCTCTGGTTTATAAGCCTTTCTAGGACCTGGCACACATTCAGGAAAGGAGGTGTGAATGTACCTTTGTTCTCTGAGATGTGCGTTGCTGGTATTCCCTCTACCAGGCACTCTTCTGCTTACACTGTCTTCCCTGGAGACTTCTTTCTGGAGCTTTTCAGCATGGGCTTGTCCTTCCTGGAAGTTGTCCCTTCCTTGTAAGGACTGCAAGCTTAACTGCCTTTCCTTCCGTAGTTGGAGCTTTCCCCTTTCTCTCTCCTTAGTAGCAGGGGTTTCTGTTGCTTTCTGTATTTGTGGTGCTCTCTGCTCCTGTGGTCGTCTCTCTATTTGTGGTCCTCTCTGTATTGGTGGTCCTCTCTCTATTCTCCTGACGGAGCACTGCCTATAAAGCCGTTTCTCTAGTTAGCTTTCTGGCCCTCTACTCAGGTGTGTTTGATTAGCTATTGAATCATTACAATCTGGGTGTGTCAGCCTACCTTCTGCAGCCTAATGCCTACTCCCTCTAGCTGCACTTCTTGGTAACTGCATTCTCTGTAAATCAGTTTCTTTAAAAGAAATGGAGTTTTCTCCTAACTCCATAGCTTCAGTAGTGTCAGCTTCATCACAATAGCTAATGCTTTATTACCATCTATTTAAACGTGCTGCTATTAGCGCAGGCATCTGCACATTGGTTATGTTCATATTAAGTCCCTTTCTACATTTGGCGCCCACACTAGCATAGAAAATTCGATACAAACAACAGTACACTTCTCTACATCGAGCCCAAGCGGATAGCCTTCAGTGGCTACCCTATTTAATCCTTTATACAGGCTTCACTCCCTGTTGGTCCAACCAACTCTGTAGACCTGTGTTGCAGGTGCTGAATGGTAGGGGTTATACATAGTGGATGGGTGAGTAATGAGTGATAGCAAGGGTTATGAATTAACCAATGAACTGAGCAACAGTTAGTGGGATAGACTGAGTGAGTGAATACGTAGGGATAGTGTCAGGAGTGCTGAATGGGTGAGTGGATGGGAGTTGGTGGTAGGAAGAGGCTTCAGTGAGTGAGTGAATAAACATGTGCATGACAGTGATGTGTTGAGTGATTAACTGTACGGGAAGTTGAAAGAGCAGTGAATTTGATCTTTGAGTTTAGGGAGGTTTTGGTCATCCCCTCCCATTCTCCCCTTTATTCTGCCTTCCTACAGTGGTGGTCAACATTATTTGCACCCTTGCAGTTCAACCCCATAATGTCCAATATCCCATAAAAAGTGGCCAGTAAAATGGCTTCGGACTATATATGTACTGTAATGGGGAAAAGCTATCCTGTGATAGAAAAACAGAGGAACCTATGAGCAATAGGGCAGTTTCTAGCAGGAAGGAAGATATCAGGACACCCAGTTGCCAAGAGCAACACAAACATTCCCAGCCATGAGGGAAAGAACCCCGCACAGCTGATAAACAATCCCCAGCTCATAGCTCTAATAGCTTTCACCTGGGAGGGGGAAGGGCTGGATTAGAGCCTCAGCAAACGTATAAGGGACGTTCACTAGAGTTTAGTGAGCAGCAGTAGGAGGAGGAGGAGCAGGAGCTTTGGCTTCGGTAGCTCCAGAGAAAGCAGCTCAGAGAATTCAGAGAAGCCAGCAACAGGAAGCAGGAAAGACGTGGTGAATCAGAACCAGCTGGAGTCTGGGTGCAAGCTGAGGTCTGAATCTGGAAAGCAACGTCTGCCCTGGGCTGGTAGGAAAATTCACGTGTGTGACTCTGATTCTGAATGGGAAAGAGAAAGGCAGCTAACAGCTAATAGAGTTAATTGGAGAAGAAAGGCACAGAAACCTTTTAACCAAACCTCAAAACCTATTCCTTATGGTGAAGGCATTCACAAGGAGAAAGTACCAGTCAGGATAACTGGAAAGTATTTGCAAGCTTCAAGAAAGGGAGAATAAACGGAGCCAGACATTTGTATGTTGGAAGAGAGTGCTGAGCAGCCTGAACGTAGAGAAAAGCCTCTAAGGTTTAAACCCCTTCTAAAAGGAGCAGTGCACAGACTTTCTCTTGCCTCAAACCCTGAAGGTAGGCCAATTAGCCAATGTAAAGCTGGATACAAGACTTTCTCATGTAGGCGTTATAAGGGACATAACTCTCATTATAATTATATGCCAAGATATGGTGATACAGACCCTTACCTGCTAGAGGAGATAGTAGGGAGGTCACGGGAGCTGGCAGAGGAAAATAATCTGCCAACACTCTATAGGCAGCAGCAGAGTGGTACAGATGATAGTCAGATTGAATCAATGATAATTGATCCACCAGAAACAGAATTATCTGACAATCAGATGGACTGTTCATTGGCTGTATTAAGTGATGTGGTTTCACTGTGCTGAAGAGATATAGTTGTGGAAATAATTTAGCTGCCTGTTTAAAAGTACAAGACTTTACTTTATCCTATCCTTTTTGCCAGAGTGTATGGCTTATGTTTCTTTATTACCTGTGTTTGGAATCCGTCCCCGGGAGGGGAAATAGAACCCTGTCTTGACCTTAACCATTTGTGCCTCAACTACCTTATTGAAAAGGAGCCCAACTACAACCTTTCAATAAAAGGTCCCCCTGCAGCCCAGCCAGTACGCTAACGCTACAGGCGGCCCAGGGTGTGACAGGAAGATGGCGTAGTATTTCGGATTTAAAAAAAAAAAAGAAAGAAAAAAACACAGTAAAAAGAACAGTACCAAGGATAAGGATTACCTGAAAATCAGGAGAAGTTCGGCTATCCTGTGGAAAGGAGAGAAACCGGACCGGACTACAGATCTAGACCTGACTTGGAGCTACCAAGGAGATCTTTCTCAAGGCGAGATCCTGCTCTGTGCTCAGGTATAAGTGAGGGGGCACGGGTGTAAAAGGATCTGTGAGGAAGTATCCATTTCTGTGCTATAGTGGGAGGCATAGAATTTCTGTTAGTACCGCACTTGGTGGGCTTTTGTTGTTTTTGTCTTTGCAGATACAGCAAACCTGATGGATCCCCAGGACGTAAAAAGCTGGATGGAGGCCCAGTGGAGGACCCAGAGTGAGCTGGCCCAAGGGATCCAGGAGAGAACTGTAGCAGCCATGAATGCTCAGCAGCAGCCATTGTTGGAACTACTGGGAGCTCTGCTGAAGAAAAATATGGACAAAGAAGAGACTAGTCCCTCAGTACAAGTGGGGGTAGGACTCAATAATTGTGGTGCCTTAGCACTGGGACAATTTAAAGATAATGAGAATTTTGATGATTTTGCTAATGCGTTTGAAAAAATAGCAGAATCAGCTAAATGGCCAGCTGACCAGTGGGCTGTCCGCTTTGCTATGACTCTATCAGGGGAGGCATTAGCAGCGTACAAAGCATTGCCCGCTGATCAGGCGTCCAATTACCTGAATGTAAGAAATGCCGTAAGAGACAGGCTAGGTTTAACGCCCAGGTACTACAAGCGTTTATTCAGGGAGGCTAGGCTTAGGCCTAGGCCTATGGAAACACCGAAGGCACTGTTTCAGCGACTAAAGGGTCTAGCGCTGAAATGGCTCACTCCTGAGAGGAGAACAATAGAGTCGGTGATAGATACTATAATTATGGAGCAGTTCCTTGAGGCTGTTCCGCCTGAGGTAAAAGCATTTATAGTGCTCCAAAAATGCAGTTCCACTGAGGAAGCGGCTGAACTCTCAGAAAGATACTTTGAGGCAGAGTTAGCCGGAACCTCAAAGGAAAAGGTATTAAAAGCAGCTGGCATTGGTAAGCTATGGGGCTTAGAAAAAACCTCTAGGAGAGAAATGTGTGACCAAAATGTAAACAAATTTCTTAAGAGAAAATGTTATAATTGTGGTCAGCTAGGACACATACGTAAGGATTGCACCATACGCACTGCCTTAATATCAGGGAAGAAGAAACCCCTAGAGGAGGGATTTCTCCTTAAGGTCTGTGTAGAAGGGGTAGAAACTCTGGCCCTGCTGGACTCCGTTGCAGACCAGAGTATGGTCTCCCAGAAGTTGTGGAAGGCCATCTCTGACCATGACCAATCCGCCCGGAGCCAAGCAGAGGGAAGAGTACAAGTGAGTTGTGTTCACGGATCAGCGCCATACTATCCTGTGCATAAAGTATCCATAACAGGCTTAGGGATTGATGGGGAAGTACGCGTGGCAGTCATACCATGACTTCCTCGCGACCTTGTTTTAGGCAGAGATTGGCCTCCCTTTCAAAAAGAGCTAAGGAAAGGTTTAGCTGAAAGAATAGGCCTAGTTGCAACCAGGTCCCAAGCAAAAGTTCCTGTAACAGAAGTTATGCCAGTAGAGGGGGAAACTGAAGCTCCTGAGGGTGAGGAAGAACCCCAAGGAGGTGAGAATGAAGAAAGAGAGGAGGTACCCGATATAGGACCCCCAGAAGGTGAGAATGAAGAAAGAGAGGAGGTACAAGGCATACTTCCCTCTCATGAGGATTTGGTAAACATACCCTCTAAAAAAAAGAAAGGAAAGGCTGAAAAACGACATGAGCAAAGGCATAGGTCGCAGGCAAGGGCAGAACTGGAGGCCGGGGACGGGTTGCCCTGGGTCCCAGCAGAACTTGTCTGCAAATTTCCTTCCTTCCCTAGAGAGCAGAGGGATGACCCAGTACTAAAGAGAGCCTTTGAGTATGCCCGAGAGAGTAGGACTATTTTGCCTAGGTTCTTTTTAGAAGATGGAATATTGTACAGGGAAAGTACAGACCCGCGGATAGGCACCATAAGAAAACAGTTGGTCGTGCCTACTACCTTTAAGGCGGTAGTCCTGAGATTGGCACATGACCATCCTGTTGGTTGCCACAAAGGTACACAGGGGACATTGGACCAGATATTGGCCCGATTTTATTGGCCTGGCGTCTTCAAAGAGACAGCCCGCTATTGCGAGTCCTGTCCCGCTTGCCAGCGAGTCACGGCTAGTAAGCCAAAACCTGTACCCATGATACCTACGCCCACCATTTCAACCCCAGTCCGTAGGCTAGCGATGGATATTGTAGGACCCATCGTTTAAAACGCCGAGAGGTTTCCAGTACATACTGGTAATCATAGACCAAGCAACTCGTTTTCCATGGGCCATTCCATTACGCAACATCTCGGCCAAGAACATAGCCCTCGAGCTGATAAAACTGTTTTGTGAAATCGGGTTTCCCCAGGAAATCCTGACGGATCAGGGGAGTAATTTCACCTCAAGACACTTAGCCAGGGTATGGGACGCTTTTGGGGTGCGGCATATTTGAACTTCCGCCTATCATCCTCAAGCTAACGGGTTAGTGGAGAGGATGAATCAATCCATTAAACAGATGTTGCGAAGGAGCCTGAAAGGGAAAATGCGCGAATGGGATAATGTACTCCCATTTGTCTTGTACGCGTGCCAAGAGCGCGTACAAGCGTCCTTAGGGGCATCGCCCTACGAGCTTTTATTTGGCTGGGTTCCAAGGGGGATATTGGATATCCTAAGGGAACAATGGGTTGAACCTGATGAAGCAGAGATAGGGGTACCCCAATTTCTTAGGCATCTGAGGAGCCGCCTAGAGAGGACCTCCCGAGTGTCAATAGATAATCTGCAGGCTAGCCAGCGCAGGCAGAAACACTATTATGATCGGGGAACCAAGACACAACAATTAGAAGTCGGGGATAAGGTTTTAGTCCTGGTAGCAGAGATTGGTCCCAAATTTGAATCCAGATGGAAAGGACCCTACACAGTGGTGGAAAAGGTTGGGCCCGTCTCCTATAAGGTGGAGAATGACCAAGGGCGACGACAAGTATATCACGTAAATCTGTTAAAACCTTGGCAAGACAGAACGGCCACCGTACGGTTGGGCAAAGTGGTATGTGGTTCACCTCACCGAAGTAAGATTACATGCTGGCAGACTCAGGGAGCCGTAGCCTGTAATATCTTAAGAGGGGGGGATATGTAATGGGGAAAAGATATCCTGTGATAGAAAAACAGAGGAACCTATGAGCAATAGGGCTGTTTCTAGCAGGAAGGATCAGGACACCCAGTTGCCAAGAGCAACACAAACATTCCCAGCCACGAGGGAAAGAACCCCGCACAGCTGATAAGCAATCCCCAGCTCATAGCTCTAATAGCTTTCACCTGGGAGGGGGAAGGGCTGGATTAGAGCCTCAGCAAACGTATAAGGGACGTTCACTAGAGTTAGTGAGCAGCAGTGACAGTAAGAGGAGCAGGAGCTTTGGCTTCGGTAGCTCCAGAGAAAGCAGCTCAGAGAATTCAGAGAAGCCAGCAACAGGAAGCAGGAAAGACGTGGTGAATCAGAACCAGCTGGAGTCTGGGTGCAAGCTGAGGTCTGAATCTGGAAAGCAACGTCTGCCCTGGGCTGGTAGGAAAACTCACGTGTGTGACTCTGATTCTGAATGGGAAAGAGAAAGGCAGCTAACAGCTAATAGAGTTAATTGGAGGAGAAAGGCACAGAAACCTTTTAACCAAACCTCAAAACCTATTCCTTATGGTGAAGGCATTCACAAGGAGAAAGTACCAGTCAGGATAACTGGAAAGTATTTGCAAGCTTCAAGAAAGGGAGAATATACGGTGCCAGACATTTGTATGTTGGAAGAGAGTGCTGAGCAGCCTGAACGTAGAGAAAAGCCTCTAAGGTTTAAAACCCTTCTAAAAGGAGCAGTGCACAGACTTTCTCTTGCCTCAAACCCTGAAGGTAGGCCAATTAGCCAATGTAAAGCTGGATACAAGGCTTTCTCACGTAGGAGTTATAAGGGACATAACTCTCATTATAATTATATGCCAAGATATGGTGATACAGACCCTTACCTGCTAGAGGCGATAGTAGGGGAGGTCACGGGAGCTGGCAGAGGAAAATAATCTGCCAACACTCTATAGGCAGCAGCAGAGTGGTACAGATGATAGTCAGATTGAATCAATGATAACACAGGTACACTAAAAAAATTTTTTTTTAAACTGCCTCTAATGTTTCGATTGATTTTTACGTTTTTTGGTGCGCTGAATCCAAATCTGGTAACCAATTTGCTCCATCACGTACAGATTTTTTGCTACATTGGGTTAGCAGTTTGAGGTGAACGTTTCAGATTGAGTGCGATCGAGATAAAAGTTTCTTGGATGAATTCTTTATACTAATTGTTTAGTAGTTATTCAAATAAGAATAAAGAAAATTGTAACAAGGCAGCACATAAGAATAGAGTAATGTCAACAAAACACACTGTGATGGTAGCAAAATTGTCTGCACTTAAAACAGCCACATACATGTGCACAAATATTGAGCATATAAGAGCGAGGTTAGACACAAAGCAAAGCAAAGAAATGTGCAAAAAATGTTGTACAGGTATGTATGTAAGAATAGAAAACGCAAACCGCACCATTGCAATACATGAAGACAAACACCCGATGGTGTGAAAATAAAATTCTAATAAATGAGATCCGACACTGTGGTAATAACTAGCAAATTTTTATTTCAAAGTTTAGTAAAAACACGATATTTGTCAACACAGTTTAGATTTTAAAGTCATTCTTGGGTCAATCAGTCTCCTGGTGGGCCCGTTTCTTCTTCCCCCGAATGCTTCTCTTGGTGCGCTGCTTGGCGTATTTTTCATCTGGGGTTTCCCGCAGCAGCAACCAGCAGAAATCAGCCATCATAGTGGTGTTCCATCTTCCTTGGTACCTTCTCTCTGCGTCCTTGATGTCCTGGTGAAACCTTTCACCTTGTTCTTCACTGTACGCCCCCATGTTTTCGGGAAAGTAGTTCACATGGGAGTGCAAGAAATGGACTTTCAGGCTCATGTTACAGCCTTGTTCTTTGAAGGCATTGAGCATCCTGGCAACAATATCCTTATAGTTCTCATCCCGCCTGTTCCCCAAGAATTTGAGAACAACATCCTTGAAGGAATCCCAGGCTTCTTTTTCCTTCTCAGACATCGTTTCAGCGAATGCTCCATCTGAAATGAGTTTCCTTATATCAGGGCCAACAAACACTCCTTCCTTTAGCTTTGCTTCAGAAAGTCGGTGGAACTTTGAGCAAAGGTACCGAAAGCACTCACCATCTTTTGGAAGGGACTTGATGAATTGCTTAATGAGACCCAACTTAATGTGGAGAGGTGGTAATAGAATTTTATCACGAGGTACCAAGCTCTCATGAAGAACATTTTTCTCACCAGGTCTCAAATACTCCCGAATTGGCCAGTCTTTTTTCCCCCAGTGTAGGTCGTGGGCCCGGCTATCCCACAAGCAAAGGAAGCAGGGATATTTGGTGAAACCGGATTGCTGCCCTAATAGCATGGATAGAATTTTAAAGTCTCCACAAATCATCCACTTATGCTCATCATAACTAATCTTCTGAAGAATCAGGGCCAAATTCTCGTATTTTTCTTGGAGAATAACAGAGTGAGCAATAGGAACTGAAGCGAATGTGTTGCCATTATGAAGAAGAACACCTTTTATGCTGTCTTTTGACGAATCAATGAACAGCCGCCATTCAGCAGGATCATACTTGAGTTTAAACTTTTCCATCACTCCGTATATATCGTTGCAAAATACCAAATCTTCCTCTTTGCTGAAATACTTCAAAAATTGTGTCTCGCGGTTGCGGTACCAATAAAAAGTTGTTCCTGGTGACAATAGATTTTTCTGTTTAAGCCGAGAACCTAGCAGTTGGGCAGCATCTTTTGGGAGTCCTAAATCCCGGACTAAATCATTCAATTCAGCTTGAGAGAAAAGTTCAGGTTTCGGATCTGGTTCAGTTTCAAACTCGGAAGTACTGGACTCATCGGGAAAAGCCATCTGATGAGTCTCATCATGATCAGAACCGTCCACACAAATATGATCCAAAGATTTTGGTGGTTCAGGCACAGGTACTTCGTTGCTATGAGGCATAGGCCTAATTGCTGAGGGAAGGTTGGGGTAACTTATTACGTTCTTATTTTTTAAGTTGTATCCCTTCACAATGCAAGAGCAAAAATAGCAGTCACTGCTGTGGTCTCTTTGTTCACGCCACATCATAGGTATTCCGAAACGAAATGCTTGTTTTTTACCTTTCATCCATAAGCGTAGATCTTCCTCACATGTCTTGCACACTTTGTGAGGAGCCCACGGTTTGTCTTGATCGCCTAACTTCAAACCGAAATAGGCGAAATATACTTTTTTAATAAATGCAGAAATGTTCCTCTGCCGCTTTTTCACGGTATATTCCCCACAAATAAAACAAAAACTGTCCGGAGAGTTGACGCAACCTCTGGCTCTGTGAGCCATCACAAATACACAGCACTGCAAACTACAACTGTAGTGAACCACTTCGGAATAAAGCTGGATTACGACTGAGCAAGCAAAAGGTAATAATGAACTTGCAAGAAACTGAAATTTGACAGGAACGTTCATGTCGCAACCACCGTGTTTGAGCGAGCGGGCGAACGAGGCGAACAGGAAAGAACATGCGCCAGCGCGAGTACTGGATTTAGCCCCCCGCCTCCCAATTGTCCTGTTAATGTATAAAATGAATACAAAACACTCTAAAATATCATGAGGGAGTGTTTCTAGTTAGTTAACCATTACAACCTCTATTTTGGGCCAAGAAAATAAACTGCAGTCGGCTAAAAAGAAATTATGTGAACATTCCTTATATGGGTAAGAAATCTAATTTTGCAAGAAAACGTGACGTGATGGAACATTTTGGCTATTTTTCCTAGATTCAGCACCCCAAAATCTATAGGAATCAGTTGCAAAACTGGAGGCAGTTTTTTGGTAGTGTACCTGTGTAATTGATCCACCAGAAACAGAATCATCTGACAATCAGATGGACTGTTCATTGGCTGTATTAAGTGATGTGGTTTCACTGTGCTGAAGAGATATAGTTGTGGAAATAATTTAACTGCCTTTTTAAAAGTACAAGACTTTACTTTATCCTATCCTTTTTGCCAGAGTGTATGGCTTATGTTTCTTTATTACCTGTGTTTGGAATCCGTCCCCGGGAGGGGAAATAAAACCCTGTCTTGACCTTAACCATTTGTGCCTCACCTACCTTATTGAAAAGGAGCCCAACTACAACCTTTCAATAAAAGGTCCCCCTGCAGCCCAACCAGTACGCTAACGCTACAGGCGGCCCAGGGTGTGACAGTACACATATTTGACACATAAAAGAATCAAATAAAATGAGACTAATTAAAAAAGGAAATAGTATGAAAACTGGGGCATTGCCATGACCTGATTATTACCAAAACAAAAGTAACACCTATATATCATATGACCCTACTCAAATCTCTAACCCAAGGATCAATGCACTTTTTTGGTTTTTATTAATTTGTTTTTTATTGTCAGATCATTTGCCTTGAGAGGAAACCCTTTCTTGTAGCAAACCCTCCTCTTTTTTTTCTTCTTATTAAGAGAAACAAAACTGTTCAAAATCTAAACCTAAAATCCAAGGAACCATGCAGTCAGCAAGCCCTCAGTATCACTTTTTTTGTGACTGAACCACTGTTCAAAGGTGTTCAGAAGTGTTTGCAAACTCGAGCCCGTGATTCCACTGGGATCCAGTGGCAGCAAAAAGGTGGAATGGGGGTTTTCAGTTTGTCATTCCATGTCTTCCAGCTGAAAATGGGCAGAAGAAGATGCCCCCAGAAAGGATCAAGTACTGCTCCACTAAGTCCAAATCATTAATAAATGCTAATGCAACACAGTGCCATGTTTTCAGCTACTGTAAATTCACGTCTCTTTCTCAAGCGATTGCTCTGTTCCAGATTGATGTCTTCTGAGCATTGTGATTCCCAAAATGAGCAAGGTACTCTTTTTATAAAGCGCCAGATGCCAGTCCTCAAGTCAGTCAAGCAAATAATGATTTAATTGCTAATTCAGTTGTTCAAAAAGGGGACACCGCTGCCTCCTAAAACAACTACGTATCTTTCTGTATCTTGTAGAATGAAACTATTCATTACTGCATACCTAATCTGAAGACCGATGAAATCAGATGAGATATATGGTTTCTGTGAATTGCACCCCCAATTGTGACCAACTATAATGGGCTCCATCAATCAATGTCTGAATTTAACCCCTGAGGTGTCATCACATGTAGCTTGAAAATCCACGATTGCTCCTTGTACTGTAACCGCACCAAACGATCCTCATCTCTCGGACTTAATGGGACATGATCTATTATTCACCATTTCAACTCTTGAAATGTATGGCCCAATTCAACACAATGAGCTACTATCTGAGCTGATAACAGCACTTTCAAGTTTAATCTACAGCGATGTTCCTGAAGTTGCAGTTTCATTGGGTGAGATGTCTTTCCAATGTATTTCATCTGACATGGACATAAAATGAGAGAGACCACAAATGCAATCAAACAAGAAGTTCTATAATGTGCTTTATAAACAAGATTGGTGGTAGTATCCATCCATTCAGGGTTAATCATGGTCTGTAATTCATATAAACCATATATCTCGTCTGATTTCATCAGTCTTCAGAGCAGGTATGCAGTAATGAATGCTCTCATTCTATGAAGTATAGAACGATACATAGTTGTTTTTGGAGGCAGTGGTGTTCCCTTATTGAACTAACAACTGAATTAGCAATTAAATCATGATTTGCTTGATTGATTTGAGGATTGGCATCTGGCACTTTATAAAAGCGCCAGATGCCAATTCTCAAGTCCATTTTAAACTATCCTGAAAGCTTGTGATATGTACTACTAAATCAGCAATGTTCTGTCCTCTCTGATAAGCTATCATTAACGGCTTCTGAATACACACATGAATAGAGCTTTTGGGAATCGCAGTGCTCAGAGGACACAAGAAATCAATCTGGAACAGAGCAATCGCTTGAGAAAGAGCCGTGAATTTACAGTAGCTGGAAACATGGCGCTGTGTTGTGTTAGCGTTTATTAATGATTTGGACTTAGTGGAGCAATAATCGATTCTTTCTGGGAGCTACAATAGTTGAAGTAGGAGACATCATCTTCTGCCTTTTTTTAGCTGGAAGACATGGAATGACAAACTGAAAACCTCCATTCCACCTTTTTGGCTGCCATTGGATTTCAGTGGAATCTCGGGCTCTAGTTTGCAAACACCTCTGTACACCTTTGAACAGTGGTTCAGTTACAAAAGTTAAGTGATACTGAGGGCTTGCTGATTGCATGGTTCCTTGGATTTTAAGGTTTAGTATTTGAACAGTTTTGTTGCCTTTAATAAAGAGAAAAAAGAATGGTTTGCTACAAGAGAGGGTTTCCTTTCGAGGCAAATGATCCAACAATAAAAATACAAATGAATAAAAAACAAAAAAATGTATTGATCCTTGAGTTAGAAATTTGAGTATGGTCATTTGATATATAGGTGTTACTTTTTGTTTTGGTAATATTTGGTGGTAACCCATTTTGATCTTTAATGTTTGATGACCTGATTATTGGCACCCTTATAAATGATTCAAATCAGTTTGAACAGAACACCACATTCCCATTTCAGTAAAAATAGATGCATCTGTGATCAATTGTCAGTACTCACATGATTTGAATCAATCAATGAACGATAGCTTTAATGTTTAAAATGGCCACATTCACGCCATGTTCCATTGTCACAATGGTGAAGACGAGAGCTGCCTGAGACAGTCAGAAAAGCCATTATCACCAAACATCAAATTTCAAAGGGGTACAAGGCCATCTTCAAAGACCTTAGGATTCTGTGTCTAAAGTTCACAGTCTTATTAAGAAGTTTTCTGCTCATGGAACTGTCAATAACCTCCAGGACGTGGTGGGACGAGGAAAATGAATCCAAGAGGTCTTCGAAGGTTAGAGTAAACTGTTGGAAAAACACAACGTACAACATCTAAAGAGCTTAAGGCTGACCTGGAGCAGTCTGGAGTGATGGTTTCAACCCGCACCGTGTGTCATGCACTAAACAAAGAAGGACTTCATGGGTAAAGGCCAAGGAGGACCTCACTGTTCAAAGACCAGACATAAAAGGCATGCCTGATCACCTTGAGAAGCCCCAATCCTTCTGGGAAAATGTTCTGTGGCCAGATGAAACCAAACTTGAGTTCTTTGGCAATGCAAACGAGTGATATATTTACAGGCAAAGCAATGAAGCTTTATAAGGAAAAAAGCACCCTTTCTCTAGTTAAATATAGAGGTTCCATAATGTTGTGGAGCTGTTTTGCTGCCTCAGGAACTGTAGGGCTGGAATGTATTAAAGGAATCGTGAAGTCAGAGGACTACCAAGGTATTTTGAAGCAAAATGTGCTATCAAGTGTCAGAAAGCTAGATCTGGGTCAAAGGTCATGGGCCCTCCAGCAGGACAATGACCCAAAAACAATTATCCATAAGTACAAAAGAATGGTTAAAAAAGAATAAATGGACTGTTTTCAATCGGTCAGCAATGAGTCTTGATCTCAATCCAATTGAGAACCTTTGGAAAGAGCTGAATTCTGCCATTGGTAAAAGGAATCCTGGAAACATTCATGAGCTGGAACAAATTGCAATTGAAGAGTGGAAGAAACTACCAGCAGACAGATGCATGAAACTTCTAGATGGCTACACGAAATGTTTAGAGGTTGTCATCGCTACCAAGGGGTTGTGCAACCAAATATTAGTGAAACTCTGGATCATCGACTGGACTTCAAAGAACATATAAACCGCACTGCAAAAATCATCTACTTCAAGATTAGAACCCTCTGACACCTGAAAAACATGCTAGACCTTAACAACTTCCAAACTATATTCCAAGCTATAGTCCTGCCCCACTTTGACTATGCAAACATAATACTCCATGGCCTCCCAAATAACACCCTAAATACACTACAGCTAGCCATGAATGCTGCCGCCCATGTCCTGTATGGAGCTTCAAGGAGGGACCACTCAACCCCCATCCTAAGGGAACTACACTGGCTCCCTATAAACTGCAGGATTGCATATAAAGTCCTCATCACCACCTTTAAAGCTATTAAGAAAATAGCCCCTCCCTCAATCTCAACACTCATCAATCACACCCCCAATATTAGATCAAGGAGATCAGCAGCGTGCAATACCCTATCCATACCGACAGAATCCATAAGATGTACTCGTACAACTACAGAAAGAGCATTCGCATACTACGCCCCCAGATGCTGGAACAACCTTCCACCAGCAGTCAGATTAATCACTGACCTCAAGGAATTTAGAAAAGCCCTAAAGCATCACTTTTCCTCCTACACGTCTACAAGCACCACGATCCCTCACAGACTCTCCAACACAACCCAGTCCCACAACATACGCAGTAACGTTCGGTATCACGCTGCACACAATGTAAATAATAACCTGTTACTGTATATAGTTTATACCTCTATGTACAAAGTTTCCCCAATGTTGCTTCCTGGTTATTTGCCCTGTTATTTGTAAACTCATTGCAGCTTGTTGCTTATGTGAGTATCTTCGTTCATTGTAAACCGTACTGACGACAAATAGCGCGGTATAAAAGAACTGTAAATAAATAAATTATATGTGCCATTGATCTGTCCAGGTCATTTTGTTGTTTTTTTTCCCTTCAGAAATGACTAGGGTTAGTTTCACAGACATCTGTGTTTTGTTTTTTTTTGTATACTTTTTTTGAAGATACTATTAAAATGTTATGGTGACATACAGTTGGATTATTTCCAATTATTTCTCAAGATATTGCAAGGGAATCAATAATGTTGCAAGGGTACCAATAATGTTGCAAGGGTATTGCAACATGAAAGGGTACCAACAATGCAAGGGTACCAATAATGTTGATCACAACTGTAGTTCCCTATCTTTCTTCTCCTCCTCCTCCCCATTTGTATCTTCTTGTTGGACACTCTCGAGTATTTCCTCAGCAGGCAGTGCCTGAGCACCCCACCTGCAATGGCTGCTTCACTCTCCCAGCTCTTCATTGCTCTGGCAGGTGGGGCCTAGGCACTCGCACTGCTGAAGAATACAGAATTAAGATATTTGAGCAGACCCTGCAGGTGGGGCTTATGCTCCCCACCTGCTGTGGCAGCTGCACTCTCCAAGCTCTTCATTTTTTTGGCAATTGGGGGCCCATGCTACATACTTGCCACTGCCAGTCCAGTGTCGCAGTTCTTCATTTTTTCAGCAGGTGGGGCCTGGATTCTACACTTGTTGCTGCTGTTTTGCCCTCTCTTCTACATTTCTTCAGCTTGGATTGGTGGGGGAGCGGGAAGAGGAGGCTTGGCTTATGTTTGTTTATTGTATTTGATATACTGCACCTTTAAGGCATGAGAGCGCTGTACAATTAAAAAAAATATACAAAAAGAGTGGAAAAAGAAAGGAACGCCATTTCTAGACAGAAAAGGTGCGCATTCAAACAGAGATGGGAAGGGGGAGCTAGGGAGTGGGTTGTGGAAGGTCAAAAGCAATACAGACCAGATGTGTTTTGAGTTTGGTCTTGAAATTTGGATAGGAAAGTTTTGAGGCAAAGTTTGGGAAGTAGGGAGTTCCAAAGGGCAGGTCCAAGAATGTATAGGACTGAGGAACGAGTGGACTGTAACTGGGCATATGATGTAAAGAGTAAGTGAAGATGGTTGGAGAGATATATGGGAATACTGCCATGAAGGGCCTTGTAAACAAGAATCAGAAGTTTGTACTGAGAACGATACTTGAGGGGAAGTGAGTGAAGATGGATGAGAAGTGGGGTGACGTGCTCAAAGCAGGTGGCATGTGTGATGATATGGACAGCAGTATTCTGAACGAGTTGCAAGCGGTGGATCTGGTATTGGGGAGATCGAGAAGAATGATGTTGCAGTAATCTAATTCAGCCATGATCAGGGTGAAGAGAAGGCTAGTAAGGGACTGGGGGGACAAAAAGGGGCAGACAGTTCGAATGTGGCAAAGAGAAAGGAAAGCATGATGGATAAGGGAGGAAAGATGTACCTGAACGGTAATGGAGCAGTCAAGGATTACCCTGAGGTAATGAAGCAAATTAACTAACTATGGGATTTAGGCCAGATGGAAATATGGGAGTCGAGGAAGGGAAGGGCCAGCTGAAGTGAACCAGTTAGCAGTAATTTTAGAGGGATTGAGATGAACAAAATTCTCAGATAGCCAGGTAGCAATATGAGAAAGGCAGGTGTTTGGAAGGAACAGATCGGGAGCAGAAGGGTTTGTGTGATGCAGGAGAATAACATTGTCTACATAATAGTAAGCTGAGATTCTGTTATTGGATAAGCAAAGTGAGGGGAATCAGGAAGACATTGAACAGGAGAGGGGCCAGAACTGAGCCCTGGGGAACACTGCAGGAAAGTGAAAGAGGAGGAGGAAGAGGTGGAATCCCTATGAACAGAAAAGGACCTATGGCGGTGAACAATGCCATGGATACCAAGATCGTGTAAGCAAGCGAGAAGATAGTGTGATCAACAATATCGAAAGCAGATGAAAGCTCCAAAGAAACAACCAAAGATATATCACCTCTATCATGAGACTGGTGAATTTCATTCAAAAAGGAGAGAAGAATAGTTTTCTGTGCTATGACCTGTGCGAAAGCCAGATTGGTGAAGGTGCAAAGTGTGAGTGGCATCAAGATGAGAGGAAAACTGAGAGAAAAACTAACTTTTTTTGAGGATTTTGGAAAGAAAAGGTAGAGTGGAAACAGGATGATAGTGAGTTGGTATAGAGGGGTCAAAAGAAGAGTTCTTCAGTATGGGCCTGACTAAGGCATGCTTCCAAACGGATGGAAAAACGCTGGAGGACAAGCTGTTAAAGATATTAAGAATCAAAGGAAGTAAAGCCAGAAAGGGTTCCAAGAGCTAGTTTGAGGGAATGGGATCAGAAGGACAAGTTGTTTTGTGGGTAGATCTTAGGATTTGCGAAGTTCAATAGAGGAAATGGCACGGAAGGAGGACCAGGTGTGGTGGTGAGCAGAAGAGGGTGGGAGGGGAAGGGGGGGCAAGGAGAGAGAGGCCGAGGGCAGTTGGCAAAGGTGGACTGATAGGTCAGGACCTTAGTCTGAAAATGCTGAACAAGGGTACTGGGGGCCAAGGGAGAAATTGCTGAAGAGGGGGGAAATGATTTCCGAGTATTAGAGAGGGATGAGAGGACAGAGTAAAGTTTGCGGGTAGAGTTGGGCGCATAGGAGATGAGATTATCATAGAAAGACCATTTAGCAGCATGTTTGGAGAGGTGGTAATGATGATGCTGATCTTTGAAACACTGAAATATCTAGGTGAAAGATGCTTGCACCAATAGTGCTCAGTTCGGCGAAGGTGAGTCTGAAGAAGCTGAAGGCCCAGATGATACCATGGTTGTGTGGGCTTGGAGGATTTATGACAGGGCTGAAGGGAGGAACCTGGTTGAGGGTATTGGTAAGTGTTGAGTACCATAAGTCTCCTTAAGTATTTACTGGGAGAGTGGAGAAGATTTCAGGAAAGATAAGATCTGAGGCGGGGACAGTTAAAATGAGCGAGTTGAGATCACACGAGAAAGAGCGGCCGAAGCAGCTGGAGAGGAAGACAGAAATGTAGACAGAGAGGGGTTGGATAGAAAGATTGGGAGAGTAAAGAAAACACATCGGTGATCAAACCAAGGGAGGTCCAGGGACAACAGAAAGGAAAGAAGGTGGAAAATGTCTGAGGAAGAAAGAACGAGGTCCAGTTTGTGACCAGCGATGTGAATAGGGAAAGGAATGTGCTGGGTGAGTAAGAGATCCTGAATGAGGGTGAGCAGAGCCTTGTCACGGGGTCTGGTGGAGTAATAGTGAATATTAAAGTCTCAAAAGAACTAAAAAGTGAAAAAAATGGAGAGAGACCTTGGATAAGTTCAGAAGAAGAGAGTCCCATAGATGAGGACGGAGAGGGGGGGGCATATATAAGGAGGAGATGAAGTGGTAGAAATGCATCAAGGCACAGAAGTAGTGGAGAGCAGGAGTGGAAACCTCTGAGACTGGAAGAGAGGCCTGAAAGAGGACTACCACTCTACCCCTGCCACGGCCAACTCGAGATGTTGAGTAAGCTGTAAAGTTGGGCAAAAGGCAGTGGGCGAGGAGTGGCTGTTCCCCCTCCCTCAGTCAGTTCTCCATGAGAAAAAGGGTATAGAGCAGCGGTTCTCAAAAACTGTGGGTCGCGACCCCCACGGGGGTCGCCACAGGATTTAGCAGGGGTCGCCTCACTCTGCCAAGTTAAAAAAAAATAATAAAAAAGCGCACAAGTTGCTGCAGCTGCCGAGTCTGCTTCTCGGCAGCGGCAAACTCACCACCTCCCTTCTTCTGCAGCCGTGGCTTCCTGCCTCTTAGGGAACCGCGGCTGTGCCTGTGAAAATGTTGCGGAGCCTTCCTGTCTCTCGACGGGCTCCGTGCAGCATTGTTCCGCCTCCAAAGGAAGTGGTAAACAACTTCTTTTGGAGGCGGGACATGGATGGGGGGGCAGACATGGATGGTGGGGGAGGGGGTTAGGGGACTGACGGACAACGGGGAGAGACAGGGGGACATACTGGACAGACGTGCTAAATGCTGGACATAGGGGGGAGAGAGTGCAGGTTAGGATTATAATGGGCTGGGGGGGCTAGGACTGGTAATGGGTTGATTAGGGAAGGCTAGGACTGGGAATGGACTGATCAAGGGGGGTGGTACTGGTAATGGGCTGATGGGGGGTACGACTGGTAATGGACTGATTAGGGGAGGCTAGCACTGGTAATGGGCTGATGGGGGGGTGGTAGGACTGGTAATGCGCTGATTAGGGGAGCCTAGCACTGGTAATGGGGTTGAGGGGGGACTAGCACTGGAAGTGAGCTGATTGGGGGAGGGGGGGGCTTTCAACTGGAAATGGGCTGATGGTGGGGAGGGGAGGATAGAGCTGCTGGCCTTGGAAGAAACTGGGGGCTAGGGCTACAAATGGGCTGATGCAAGGGGATGGGAGAATGGGACTGGAAGGGAGTGGATGCTGAGAGGGGCTGCCATGGTATTTGGACTAGAAGGAGCTGGACAGTGGGGAAGAAAGCGGACTGGAAGGGAATGGACACCAGTGGCAGTCATGGGAATGCAAGTTGACATTGGAAGTTACTGGGAGGGAGGACTGGAAAGGGGCTGATACTGGGGAAGGGTTACGGGGACTGGAAATAGGCTGATGGAAAGACGTGAAGAAAACAAAAGAAGAGATAAGAAATGGCAGATGGACCATAGACCACAGAAAGAGAGCTAAGAGAAGACAGGAAAGCAGAAGTCTCAGATCGGGACCAGCATGATCAGAGAATAAATTGGTCAGACAACAAACGTAGAAAAATAATTTTATTTCATATTTAGTGATTTGACTACAAAATCATAATAATTTTGAAATAAAAAATTGTTACTTGTTGTGATTAATTATTGTGGTTTAAATAAGTAAATTTTATAAATAAAAACATATTGCAAAGGCCTATAATATATGAATAATTCAACAAATGATTACAGCGACAATGCGTTAACGGTAAAGGAAGAGAGACGCATTTGATTTTATCATTGGGGGTCATCACAAGTTGACCAATGGTAAAAGGGGTCGTGGTACAAAAAAGGTTGAGAACCACTGGTATAGAGGGAGTGCTTGGATAGAAAGGAAGTCCTGTACAAGAAGTATCTAGGATTGGAGGGACCTGCAATTTAGTAGTGCAAAAGACAAATTGGAGGGAGGGGGTAATAGGGGAGCAAATTGACAAGACGGTGACCTCTGGAGAGGCAGGGTTGGTGTGCCGGAGGCAAAGGTCGCCAGCACCAGTGAACAGGGATTGATGCCATTGGCAGAGTACCAGGCGAGAGAAGGAAGCCACACAGGAGGAACAGAAGAAGGCGAAGAAAACACCACCTTAACGGAGGGAGAACTGAAAAAAGAGAGAGTGGGTATCCAGGGGGACTTGGTGCAAGCTCAAGGGAGTCACCGGAATCCCCTCATGAAGTTCACCCAAGGAGCACATCCTCCTCCTTGAGTGCCCTCCTTTGGTGAAACGCTGCAGTGGTATGACTTTTAAAGTCCAGATTAATGACACTAACCGTGTGCGTCACTTTAGGGGGGGGGGAGGGGGGGAACAATGGCAAAATGTAGTGTGGAGTTGAATACGTGTGAAAATAAGCAGAGAATAATCAAACATACACTTCAAGAACTAGGAAGAGGCGAGAATACAGATAGCAGCCAGCTTCCCACTTGCTGCTGCTGTTCTGGACTTGGGGGTCACTACAGCATTCAATTTCCTTACACACAAACTATTTGCGCACCTGCACACAAAGCTGTGTATATAGACTGGTGGGCTGACCCTCAACAACAGATGGAATTTCCTGACGCGAAACACACCTAAAAATGACATTTCCAAGATAAGAACATAAGATATGCCATACTGAGTCAGACCAAGGTCCATCAAACCCAGCATCCTGCCTCCATCAGTGGCCAATCTAGGTCACGAGTACCTAGCAGTTTTCCCAAAAGACACTGGTTCCACAATGCTTGTATTGGGTCAAGCAGTGATATCCCGGGTCCCTTTTAATAATGATTTATAAATCTTTCCTTCAGGAACTTGTCAAAACCTTTATTAAACCCAGTTACACTTTTTATTAATCCTCTGGTAACAAATTCCAGAGTTTGATTACACGTTGAGTGAAAAATATTTTCTCTTATTAGTCTTAAATGGGTTACCCTGTAGCTTCATTGCATGTCCCCTAGTCTTTCTATATTCTGATGTAAACAATCGATCTACATTTACGCGTTCCACTCCATTCATTAATTTATAGACCTCTATCATATCCTCCTTCAGCTGCCTTTTTTCCAGGTTGAAGTGCCCTAAAGCTTTTAGCCTTTCTTCATAGGGGTATCCTTCCATCTCCTTTATCATTTTGGTGGCTCTTCTCTGTATCTTTTCTAATAATGTTATATCCTTTTTAAGATATGGCAATTAGAATTGCATGCTATAATCAAGGTGTGGTCGCACCATGGAACAATACAAAAGCATTATAATATCCTTTGTTTTATTTTCCATTCCTTTCCCTAAGATACCTAGCATTCTGTTTGCTCTCTTGGCTGCCAATGCACACTGGGCAGAGGGTTTTAACATGTTATCCACGATGATGCCTTACTCTTTTCCTGGGTGGAGGTTCCTAATGTGGAACCTTGCATTGTGTAACCATAGTCTGGGTTGTTCTTTCCTAGGTGCATAACTTTGCACTTGTCCACATTAAATTTCATCTGCCATTTGGATGCGCAGTTTTCCAATTTATCAAGATCCTCTTATTTATTTATTTATTTAGACAGTTTTGTATACCGCCTCATCCTTCAATCAAAGCGGTCACAACACAATTGGGGGATACATTTAACACGTGGGGATATGAGACACATACACTAATACTTACAGGGAACATGGGCAATGGAGGGTTAAGTGGCTTGCCCAAGACCACAAGGAGCATCTGTGGAACTAGAAACCTCAGTCCTTCCGGCCCAAGGTTGCTGTCTTCTAGTGGGATTTGAACCCCTGACCTTCCGGCCTGAAGTACCTTGCCCCAACCACTAGGCTACTCCTCCCTCTTGCAATTTTCCACAATCCTCATGGGTTTTCACAAATTTAAATAGTTTTGTGTCATTTGCAAATTTGATAACCTCACCCGTTATTCCCATTTCCAGGTCATTTATGAATATGTTAAAAAGCAGTGGACCCAGCACAGATCTCTGGGTTACTCCACTATTCATCTTTCTCCATTGGGAAAATTGGCCATTTAGCCCAGCCCTCTGCTTTCTATCTTTTAACCAGTTCCTGATCCACAATAGTACACTGCCTCCTATCCCATTACTTTTTAGTTTTGCCAAAAGTCTCTGATGAGGGACCTTGTCAAAGACTTTCTGAAAGTCCAGATACACTATATCAACCGACTCACCTTTGTCTACCTGTTTATTCACACCTTCAAAACAACATAACAAAACGCAAAAACGACGCAAAGAATTTCTTCTGTTAAGATCTGGGGTTGTGCAGCTGGGTGGGCTCTTTTTTCTAAAACATCCTTGTAAGTGTTTTGGTGAAATACCATGATGTATTTTTTGAACCCTCCCAACTGCTAGCCTTTATCAACGCCAGGTGTTTGGAGTATTCCATTCCCTCCACATAAGAGGCTCAGATAGTGATTGTTTGAATAGCTGTGCTGCCTGTATTCTTACATATTTGGTTTGCTTAGCATATATATAAAATTTCGTGGATAGCCCCTCCCATATTGTGGACTAGATTGACTGGATAATTGTGTTATTTACTATGCATGTATATTTGGAATTTTCTTTTTGTAATTTCCCTTTGCCAGTCTATTTCTTCAAGGGAGTGCATTGTTAAGCTTTCTTGATTTATTTGCAAAATTATCCTAAAAAAAAACAAAAAAAAAACATAACAGATTAGTAAGACAAGATCTTCCTTTTCTAAAGCCATGTTGGCTATCTCCCTTTAAGCCATGACTATCTACATGATGAGTAATTTTGTTCTTTATTATGGTTTCTACCATTTTTCCCGGTGCTGACATCAGGTTCACCGGTCTGTAGTTTCCTGGATCACCCCTGGAACCCTTTTTAAAAATTGATGTTACATTGGCCATTCTCCAATCTTCAGTTATTACAGATGATTTTAATGATAGTTTGCAGACCTGCTATTAGTAATCTGTTATCTCATATTTCAGTTCTTTCAACACCCTTGGATGTATACCATCCGGTCCAGGTGATTTGCTACTCTTCAGTTTATCAAATAGTTGTAATACATCTTCCTGGTGTATCTTTCAATATTTCTGCATTATCACCTTTTTAATACTACTACAGTGATTGGTAACATCTCCTACATCTTCCTCAGTAAAGACCGAAGCAAAGAATTCATTCAGTCTCTCCGCTATGGCCTTGTCCCCTCTTAGTGCCCCTTTTAGCGCTCTATCATCTAATGGTCCAACTGGCTCTCGCACAGGTTTTTTGCTACAAATGTACTTGGGAAATAGTCTTTATTATGCGTTTTTGCTTCCACAGCAAGCTTCTTCTCAAATTCTCTCTCTGCCTTCATTATCAATGCTTTGCATCTAACTTGCCAGTGCTTATGCTGTTTCCAGTTTTTGTTCTTTGGCTCTTTTTTCCATTTCCTGAAAGATGTTTTTTTGGCAACAGCCTCTCTGGCCTCACCTTTAAACCATGCTGGCAGTTTTTTGACTTCCTTCCACTTTTCTTAAAACGTGGAATACAGCTGGTCTGGGCTTCCAAGATAGTATTTTTAAACAATACCCAAGCTTGATTTAAGTCTTTAACCTTTGCAACTGCTCCTTTTAGTTTTTCTTAACTATTTTCCTGATTTTATCATAGTCTCCCTTTCAAAATTTAAAAGGTAGTACTGTGGATTTCCTTACCATCCCTCTTCCGTTAATTAAATCAAACGCAATCATGCTATGATCACTATAGCTAAGTGGCCCCAACACCTTATCTCTTGCATCAGATCTGGTGTTCTACTAAGGACTAGGTCCAAAATGGCTTCCCCTCTGATTGGTTCATGAACCAGCTGTTCTAAGAAGCAGTAATTTATTTCATTTAGAAACGTTATCATCCTAGTATTTCCTGCTGTGACACTGACCCAGTCAATACAGGGGTAATTGAAATCGCCCATTATTATTAATCTGCTGTAACTTTTGTTAGCTTCCCTGATTTCTTTGGGCATTTCATCATCCATTTATTCAATCTCCAGGAACAAGCAGGAATGTAGTCTTCACATATGGGTATCGTCGGTACCGACGGACCCTGCGCAGGAACGCTCCCCAGCGTCCAGTAGGAACGCTTTTGGGAGCATCCCTCAGCACATTTGCGCTGCCTTCCCGCCTTTCCAACTGTCCCTCTTCAGTTCTTCGTTTTCTGCGGAGCCGACAGGATCTATTCCCTGTCACCGCAGAAAACTTTGTCTTTAAATTTCTTTCTTGTGGTCGCGTTTGCCTACCGCACGACGCCTACCGGTACCGCCGGTTCTTTTCTTTTCTTTTCTTTTCATACAAAAAAAAGCAACTTAGGCTTTAGACTATTTCTTTTCAGAAACTTTCCTCTTTGGTGCTAGGCGCCATTTTGGGCATTAGGCCCCATTTTCCTAAATCATGGAAAAACCAACTAGTGGTTTTAAAAAATGTACTAAGTGTGGCGGTACCATTTCCGTCACTGACACCCATGATTGGTGTCTAAAATGTTTAGGACCTGATCATTCTCCAACTGAATGTCTCTCCTGCTTGGGGATGACCAAAAGAGGAAGATGGAACCGGGCCGCGAAGCTCGGTACCCTCTTTTCTTCAAATTCCAGATCCATTGCATCAACATCGTCAAGGGCCTCTTCTTCCTCCCATGGATCTCAGGTAACTAAACATAAAAGCCAGTCTTCAAAGGGTAGCTCTCCTGCTAAGCATCAAGAGGCCATTGACATTGCCCTTGCGGGAACCACACCGGCAAAACAGCCCGGGCAGGAGGCTTCGGCTTCCAAAGCATCGATGGGGCTTCAGGATGTTCTCGAGGCCTCAACCTCGCAAGAACTATCTGTGCCATGCTCAGGGGTTCCGGCCGTCCTTACCGTTACCCCAGCATCGGCAGCGTCAATAGACCAGAGGTTTCTTGCTATTGAATGCAGTATTGCAGCTCTTCTTTCAGCCGCAGTACCGGTGGTCCCAAGGGCACCGGTACTGACATAGACTCTGACTCCGATGCCAGTACCGACACCGGTACCGACACCAATGATGACTGTACCAGCCCCGGTGGGAATTCTTCCCATGCCATCTTTGGTTGGAGTTGACAAACCGGTACCGGGATTGTGCTTTGCAAGAGCATCGGGGTCAGGAATACTTTGATTCCTCCGATTCCGAAGACTGTGACAATTCTGCTGGCACTAGAGTGTTTCTCCTAGAACATCCCTCTTCTCCCCAACGCAGAATGTCACCTCCAGAGGATATGTCATTTCAGGATTTCATCCGTGATATGGCCAAAGGTCTTTCAATCGCAGTAGCTCCTGAAGAGGAGCCCAGAGCAAAGGAATTGGAAATCCTCCAATATCCTAAAGCTCCTAAGGAGGCAGCCATTCTGCCTATTCATGAGATTCTGCATAGCTTGATGCTCAGAATGTGGGAGACACCTCTAACCACTTCTCCTCACTCTAGGAGACTTGGTACTATGTATAGAGTTCCACCATGTCCTGGATTTCAGAAAGCTCAGCTGCCACATCATTCAATGGTAGTGGAATCCAGCCATGCGTAGGATGAAAAGTGCAAAGAGGCATGCATCCAATCATCCAAGTCGTGAGTGCAGGACTCTGGATGCTTTTGGACGCAGGATTTTTCAAGCTTCCATGCTTTCAGCTAGGATCAATTCATATATCCTATATATGGGAATGTTCCTCAAAGAAATCACAGGAGACTTGGAACTTATGAGCCCATTTCTCCCAGATGATAAGAGACAAGATTTTCTTGCTCTAGTTAAGCATGCTCAGGATGTCTCCAAGTTTGTCAATCGTGCTGCCTTCGACTGCTTCGAATGTATCAGCAGAACTTCTGCTATTGCCATTGGCGCACGACGGAATGCCTGGCTACAGGCATCAAACTTGGAGACTTGGGTACAGGACAAGTTAGGCAACATTCCTTGCACGGGGGAGAATCTCTTCGGCAAGAACTGGCAGGAAAAGGCTAACGAGTTAGATGCTGACAATTCTACCTTAGATTGTCAAAGTCTACAGCCACTCCAGCCAAAAGGAAGTCTTATAGAAAACCCTCTTTTATCAAAAAGAGGAAGTTTTATCCTTCCTATACCCAGCAGAGTCAGACACCAGGTCGGTTGCCCAAAAGGGACAAACTAGACAGCAAAAGAAACCAAAAGGCCCAAGAGCCCAACCAGCTCTCCAGGTTCAGCCCCCTCAAGGGCTTTGACTCCTTCCTAGAGAGCTTTGCCTTCCTGCCTCAGAGGGGTCCCCAACCCCCCAATATTCCGGGCAGGTTATGCCACTTTGTCAACAGATGGCATCAGATAACAACAGAAGAGTGGACTTTGTCCATTGTAGGAGAGGGGTACAAACTTCATTTTCACAGCATACCCCTCCTACAATTCTAAAGCAATTCAATTCATAAACCTCTGCAGACAATCTGCTAGATCACAAAGTGTCCAAACTTCTTGCCCAAGGGGCAATAGAGGAAGTACCCATTTTTCAACAGGGGGCAGGGTTCTACTCCCCCTATTTTTTTTATTCCAAAGAAAACAGTGGGACACAGACCCATTCTAGACCTCAGAGATTTGAACAAATATCTGTTTCGAGAGAAATTCAAAATGATTTCTCTAGGGACTCTTCTGCCATACCTTCAAAGCCAGGAGTGGCTTTGCTCTCTAGACTTAAAGGATGCATACACTCACATTCTCATCCACCCAGATCACAGGAAATTTTTACGTTTCCTTGTCAGGGGAAATCATTTCCAGTACAGGGTTCTTCCTTTTGGTTTGGCTTCAGCACAAAGGGTATTCACGAAATGCATGGCAGTAATAGCTGCATTTCTATGAACCCTGGGGATTTTCATCTTCCCTTAGACGACCGGCTCATTCGGGCCTCCACAGCTGCAGAGGCCAGCACTGCACTGTCCCGTACAATGCAAATCCTCCAATACTTGGGATTGGTAATAAACTTCCCGAAATCCCATCTTGTTCCTTCCCAATGCCTAGAATTCATAGGAGCCTGTCTGGATACCAGACAGGCAAGGGCTTTCCTTCCACAAGCCCGGTGTCTTCGCATAATGCAGCTAGCTTCCCAAGCAGCAGGCAAATCCTCCCTCACTGCTCGGGAGCTACTGCAGTTACTGGAACACATGGCATCCACAGTTCATGTATTTTATTTTATTTATTTAACACTCATTTTTATACCGCATCTTCCAGAGATCAGTTGCGGTGTACAAATAACAACAATCAACAAAGCGAAGTTTGTTTTACATGGAACATCTTAATTTTACATAGAACATCTTAAAATATCATACATTAAACATGTAGTCCCATATACTCGCCTCCACATGCGAGCAGCTCAGTGGACCCTCTCCACATAGTGGACACAGGCCACGGGTGGTTTGTCGGACAAAATAACAGTCTCTCAGTGACTAATTTTGTCCCTCCAATGGTAGCAATCACTAGAAAATCTGACAGTAGGGTCTCCTTTCCATCAACCTCTTTCATGCCACCCTAACAACAGATGCATCTCAGGTGGGTTGGGGAGCACACCTGAATCATCTCTCTACCCAGGGCACCTGGACTCCACAGGAGGTTGGTTTACACATAAACCTGGAATTAAGAGCAATTTATTTAGCTCTTTGAGTGTTCCACACCCAGCTCAGCTACAAGACAGTCCTAGTCCAGACGGACAATCAGGTAGCCATGTTCTATGTGAACAAGCAGGGTGGAACGGGCTCTCTGTCGTTATGCAACGAAGCTTTACGACTATGGGCCCTCGCCAGAGAGCATCAAATTCACCTTCTAGTGGGGGTCAGGACTTCCTTTATGCCTTCCCACCCATTCCCCTCATCCCCAAGACACTCTTCAAGCTTCAGAGAGACAGGAGTCGCATGATTCTCGTAGCACCACGATGGCCACGCCAAACGTGGTATTCCCTGCTTCTGCATCTCTCTCAAGCGGCACCTCTGGAGTTAGGGCATGCTCCAGATCTCCTTTCCCAGGAGAACGGGAAGCTATGGCACCCGAATCCCCAGTCCCTGCACCTCATGGCCTGGTTGCTGAAGGCTTAGACCTACAGGATTTCAACCTGTCCCAGCAGGTAAAAGATATCCTTCAGGCTTCTAGGAAACTTTCCACAAGAAGATCTTATGCCTTCAAGTGGAAACGTTTTACTATATGGTGCTCCAAGAGGGGATTAAACCCCCTGGTCATACCCTTAGAATCGATACTAGAGTATCTCTTTCACTTATCGAATTCTGGGTTGAAAACCAATTTGGTAAGAGTCCATCTTAGTGCAATTGCAGCTTCTTATAAGCCTCTAAATGGACAACCAATTTCCTCTCATGCACTCCTATCAAGATTTAGGAGAGGCCTTCTATTAACTAAACCTCCCATCAAGCCACCACCGGTGACATGGGATCTAAATCTAGTTTTCTGGCAGCTCATGAAGCCACCTTTTGAGCCTTTAGCCACTGTAGCCCTTAAGATTTTGACCTGGAAGGTCATCTTCCTAATTGCAAACACCTCTGCCCGTCGCATTAGTGAATTGCAAGCTTTAGTGGCTGATCCTCCTTATACTAGGTTTCATCATGATAAGGTTGTTCTTCGATCTCGCCCACATTTTATGCCAAAGGTGGTTTCGCCTTTTCATTTAAATCAATCTATTTACCTTCCTGTATTTTTTCTGAGGCCTCATGCCTCTAATGCAGAAAGAAACCTTCATACTTTGGATTGTAAAAAGGCCTTAGCCTTTTACATACAAAGAACACAGCAACATAGAAAGTCCTCACAACTTTTTATAGCTTTTGACCCTAGTCATTTGGTACTTCCAGTCTCCAAAAGAACTTTATCTAAATGGATTGCCCAATGCATATCCTTTGCTTATGAGAGTAAGGGCCTTCCTCTTCAGGACCATGTCACAGCTCATCATGTGATAAGCCCAAGCAAGCCTGGAGTTCGTCGGGGTTCTGGGGATCTCCGAGAGAGTTTCGTAGGTTTCGGTCCGCTCGATTTGGCCAGCCCCAGCGGGGCAGATTTGCGGCTAGAGGACAAGGTTTTCGAGGATTCTTGGGAGCTTGCAGAGGGTTTGCGCCCTTTCCATCCTCGGCCGGTAAAAAGTCACAATGAGATAAGGCGGACTCAGGTGGCAGTTGTTCTCGTGGGCGGTCGGTTGCGGGAGTTTTACCCTGCCTGGGTCCGGATTACATCGGACCAGTGGGTCCTCGAGGTCATTCGAGAGGGGTAAGCACTAGAGCTCCATCGACCCGTCTTAGATTCCTTTGTCCTGTCTCCTTGCAGAGCTCCCCTAAAATGGCGGGCGGTGTCGGAGACGCTGCAGTGGTTACTGCAGCTCCAGGCGGTAGTGCCCGTCCCCTTAGAGCAATTCGGGTCCGGTCGGTACCCCATCTACTTTGTCGTGCCAAAGAAGGAAGGCACGTTTCAGGCGATTCTAGATTTGAAAAGGGTAAATCGGTGTCTCAGGGTCACCCATTTCCGTATGGAGACCCTGCGTTCCGTTATTGCGGCGGTCAGAGCGGGAGAGTTCGTGGCGTCGCTGGATCTGACGGAAGCTTATCTCCATATCCCGATTCGGCAGGAGTATCAAAGGTTTCTGCGGTTTGCGGTGCCCATGGGGCATTTCCAGTTTCGAGCGTTACCCTTTGGGCTCGCTACGGCGCCGCAGACATTCACCAAGATTATGGTTTCTCGGGTGCTGTCATCATGACTTTACTATGAGCTAGAAAAAAAGTCCACCTCCCTTGCTTATGTCCGCATTTGACGTATATTTGAGGACTGGTGTTCGCGGCAACAGTTTCGGGCTGCTACGGTTTCCGTCCCCGTTGTGTTGAGCTTTCTGCAAGCTGGTTTTGAGAAAGGCCTGACAGCCAGTTCATTAAGAGTGCAGCTAGCAGCGCTGGCGTGCTGTAGAGGAAAGGTTCAAGAGGTGGCCCTGGGTTTACACAGTGACATGGTGCTTTTCCTTAAAGCAGTGTCTAGGTGGCGGCTCGCTCGCAGGATTTTAGTACCGCCTTGGGATCTCAATCTGGTGTTAGGGGCGTTAACTAGGAAACCCTATGAACCTCTACACTTCGTTAAGGATTTAATGTTAAAAACAGTGTTTTTGGTGGCCATTTGTTCAGCAAGGCGGGTCTTGGCGTTGCAGGCGTTTTCCTGTCGAACCATTTTTGTCATTTTCTAGGGAGAAGGTGATGTTGCAACTAGTTCCATCCTTTTTACCCAAAGTAGTTTCTCCGTTTCACTTGAATCAAGTGGTGTCCTTATCGGTATTGGAGTCCACAGAGGGGAGCGTCCTGGACAGTAATCTTCGTCACTTGGACATAAAGAGAGTGTTGCGCCAATACTTAAACCTCTCAGAGGCCTTTCGTAAGTCTGAACGGCTTTGCGTTTGGTTCGGAGGTCCCCGTAAAGGGGAAGCGACTGCTGAAGCATCTAGTTCCAGATGGGTCCGGGAAGCTATTGTATTAGCTTATATGTTGCAAGGTCGTCAGGCGCCAGAGGGGTTAAGGGCTCACTCTATTAAAGCACAAGCGACGTCATGGGCGAAACACGGCTTGGTTTCATCAGTGGAGATTTGCAGAGCGGCAACCTGTTCATCTCTTCATACCTTCAGTAGATATTACCACCTGGACGTTATGGCAGCAGATGATGCTTGTTTTGGGTCAACGGTGTTGCGATCTGGGTGGAAAGGTCCCTCCCAATAATTACTGCTCTGATACATCCCAGATGTGGAGGACTAAATTGGAGGACCGATAAGTAAATAGAAATTACACTTACCTGGTAATTGTTGTTCCTTGAGGAACTCCAGTTTAGTCCTCATTCCTGCCTGGGGGATGATCTATTCAGCGTTTATTTTCAGATGGGGAGGAGCATCAGTTTTTGAAGACCGAAAAAAAAAATCCTTTTGGTTTCTGGATCGCAGTGAGTATTATTGTCTGTCCTGTTTTACTTGCCTTCTATCTTAATCGCTTTAGGGGGTGGAACAGGGAAAGTAAAAGAATTAAAAAAAAAAAAAAAAAAAAAAGTTAAAAAAATTCCTTCTTGTTGAAGAATTGATAATTTAGTTTTCACTTATGGTTATGGATACAGTTGAAATTAATTTATAGCTACTTATTGGTTGCTCCTTTGAGTCTGCTTTGTGAATAGTTCACTGGGGCTGATGGGAGATACCAGCAGGCTACATCCAGTGATGTCACGATTTTGACATGCCCAGTCTCCAAGCTGCAGGAGGAGGTACACAACCCAAAGGTGGAGGACTAAACTGGAGTTCCTCAAGGAACAACAATTACCAGGTAAGTGTAATTTCTATTTTTTGGTTACCATGTGTTCGACATGGATTTCGGAATTGCAGGCGCTCTCCTTCAGGGAACCATTTTTGATGTTCCACCCTCAGAAGGTGGTACTGCGGATGATGCCTTCCTTTCTGCTCAAGGTGTTGTCGCCCTTCCACATTAACCAACCAGTAGTCCTGTCAGCGATTCGGAAGGAGGCAGCTTCGACTAGGGGTGTCTGCTTGCGCTTCCTGGACACCAAACAAGTCCTGAGACATTATTTGAAGTGGACTGAATCCTCCTGGGTTTGGACCATCTTTTCGTTCTTTTTGGCGGAGGTCATCATGGGGAGGCAGCCTCCAAAACCACCATTGCATGTTGGCTGAAGGAAGCAGTTTCATTGACTTGCTTGATGCTTGGGAGGGCAGACCCGTTGGGTCTGCACGCGCATTTTATGAGGATGCAGGTGGCCTCCTGGGCGGAGAAATTTGTAGGACGGCCACCTGGGCATCCTTGCATGCCTTTTGCCAAGCATTATCGATTGGACCTCTGGGTGCAGGAAGACACATGTTCCGGAGCCAGGGTTCTCCAGGCCAGCCTTGCTGACCCCAACCGGTAGGCGTTACTGCTATGGTACATCCCATGCATCTGGCCTGAACTGTAGGGATGATATTGAAGGTGTAGTTTAGTCAACCCGGCTGATTGCCTTTCCTTGAATCCCTACAGTCCCAGCCAGAATCCTCCCGGTCAAGCTTGTCCATTTTCTATAGTCTGTCTGGTGGCAGTTTTCCTTTGTTGGTGCTCGGAGTCTCATGGATTCCTGTTGGGCTTCGGTTGCTTTTGGGACTGTTGGCGTGGTTTTGACAGACCAGGGAAACAAAAAGAGAAGAGAGAAAAAAGATGAAAAAGGAAGAGAAGCAAAGTTACTTGATAGAGTGTTTTAAAAAAAAATAAAAAAGTGAATAAGAAGTATAGACATACAACAGTTGTTGTAGTTAGGAACCCGGTTCCGTGGTAGGAACTTGAGTGTGTTCCTAGGACTCTCAGGGCACACTTTTTTGTTTCGTTTGGTGAAGTAGTTATCCCTTAGGGGGCATTTTGTTTGGTTTCTTCTGCTTTGGTATACCTATACTGATGAGCCTGAGGATGCACAGCTCCCTATATATGTGGCATCAGCAAGCTTTGTGTTGCTCAGTCTCCACCTGCTGGTTGGGGGATACAACCATGCGTCTGGCCTGGACTGTAGGGATTCAAGGAAAGGCATTTAGCAGGTAAGGCCTAATTATACCATCCTGTTAGTGCGGAGCCAATCCCTGTTCATGCACTGACAGGAAGGGAGAGGTTTAATCTTGCCCCATTGCAGTATGCACTGTTTTCTTTTTCTGTTTTTTCTTCTGACAACATGTACTAATGCATCAGTAATTTGTATACATTAGTTTACTGCATTTGGAATAAAAATATTTTTTTACACATGAGTTAGAACATTGTGAGCTGTAACTTTAACACAGCATTCTAACATATGGCTTTCTGCATCAATCTCATGGTGGGGTACCCCTCACCAACTAAGAGCTGATGTAATAACTGAGAACTCTGTTAACAAGCAGAGGCTGTTACTTGACTTTGGACTGGATTACATTTGCCAAAATAAATTCTCAGTCTTGCATATGAATATGTTTTCTTTTCATACAAAACCAGTCTTTGGTTCCCAGTGTTGGTCAGTGGAAGTGTGTTGCTGGAGAAAGTTGAAGCCAACTTGCACAGAACATCAAATATTTACCAGCGTACAATCTTATGACGCTGTCTTTTGCTGGATGATCAAAGCCTGGGCTGAATATTTGTTCAGTGTTGAAAAGTGATTTTATATTGAAACTGAACAGACATAACTCGAAAGTTTCTGTTTTAGTTCTATATCTTGCTTTTCCAGTCAAAACCAGACTGCTCAAAGTGACAGACGATAGATTCAAGAGTAAGTAATTATATAATTCAGAAGTTAAAGTGCCGTCAGAAATAGAGAAAACAATTATTCCCTTTACCTCTCACCGGGTGATTGTTAAAAGAAAACAGATATGATAGGCCTCTTTCAGTTTGTATGCTAGATCTTGGATTGTGCAGTTTAGATGTTAAATAACACATTTGAAGTGTGTAAAAGTTGTGTGTGGCTGGCAGCAAGTACTGTTGTCTAATTTGGGTACAGAAATTGCTTGTAAAATTGCTTGTAGGGCAACATTTTGTTCTCTCTTGTTAAGGCCCAATAAGATAATACTGTGATTGTAGACGATTTTCAAAGATCCTGTGTAAGATATAGTTCAGCTCCCGAGTCTCTCCTTTCTTACTAACAGAAACCACATGGATAAAAACATTGAGAGACCAAGCTGGATAAAGAAGTTGCTTCTCAAAAATGTAAAGATAGAAATATGCTGCACTTTGTATTGTTAGCCCATTAAAAAGGTATTTGCCTTTTTGGTTTAATCTTTATTTCTATATATCTGAAAATTGTAATTGCTCTGTTAGTCCACTTGTATATGTGCAAATAAGGACCGAAGGAAAAAAGAACCTTAAACATTTCTACAACTCCTTCAATGCATGCCATCCCGCAATCAAACTTAATGCATTTAATCTGTTCCTGACTGCCTGGCCGGGGGCAACAAACAAAGGGATCCTTCCTCAGCCCTTGGTCTCCTATCTGTACTCGGGAGCAAGTGAGAAAAGAATGAAAAAACGCACACGGTTATACCATAACAAAGTCTGCTTAAGCTTTAAGGCGGAAATTCACAGCCTGCAAACCTGAGCAGTCTCCTGTAACTTCTTCCTTAGCTTGGCCACAGCACTTTTTTTATTAGGAAAAAAAATGCTACATTGTACAATTTCATCTTATCACTCTGTGTTGTACTTTTTGCTTTACTTTTTGTTTATCTATATCTACATGTTATAGGTCAAGCTAAACACTGCATCTTTCAGGTCAAGCTGGGCACAGACATATTGACAACTTCTAGTCATACCAAGCATTCTGCAAACAAAAACATTCTGTCTTGCAAAATGTAACCTTCACTTATTCATAAACACCATCTGTGAATCTGTCAGCATATTCTCCCCCCCCCCCCGTAATTCTGTAAAGAATCAACATAAAAAAATAGTAGCTCAAACATGTCCAAGTCCAAAATAAGTCTTCTGCCACTGTGGGGAGCGCCTTCGGCTTCACTTTGCTGATGTGGGGAACCACCTTCAGAGTTCTAGGCACCGTATGTGGTCCATAGGTGAACTTCATCTTGCTGGTTAGGAGAAGTCAACAAATGTGTCTCTTTATACATATGCATATTTTGGTAAATTACCCATACATGTTATATCTTATGAACTCCAGAAGGAGGTTCTCTTTGGCACAGTGCAACTACTACACAGAGCATTAGCAGTAAATTTGAGAGACTGAGATCATACTCCACATATCCTGACTTAGAAGTGATGTTCATGATTGTCATGGAATGAGCAAAACTAATTCATTTGGAGAAATTGCCCCAAGAAATAAGCAAAAACTAAGGACACATCAGCCTCCATCACTGTTCCCTCTAAGCTGTGCGCGTGTGCGCGCGCACACACCTCGCCGAGTGAGCGCACATACTTTACAACAGAGCGCACAAAAATTACGGTTCTGATTCTGATAGAAAACAACACAGACTTTCTTAAAATTGAAAGGTTGTGGTGTATTTACGGTTTTCACAAGTTCTACAATATTTTCTAGTGCAATCAATGTGGTGTACATACTATATTCTGACGTGTAGTCAAATTTTGAAGTATATAACTCCGAGTGTCATTATGTGGCGCACAAAAATTTAATCTTCCTTCAAAAGCTGCACAGCTGATACTTTATGCGCACACAGCCTACAGAAAATTAGAGGGAACATTGGCCTCCATAGACTTACTGTAAACTATTACACAAAAAAACCCCAGAATGATAGCTCGATAGGTGAGCACTTCTCAAAGGAAGATCCTCTCTTTATTGACTTTACAATTAAGGTATTGAAAGAAAATTTTAGGAAGGCATGTGATCGGAAAACATCTGAAATTAAAACGATCAAGCACTTCCATTCAGACACAAGACCTCAACAGACACATTATCAAATATAAAGCCTTTGAAGTATAAAATGTCACTGTTTCTTCATCTTTGCCTTATTCCCACCTTGTTTCATTCAGTTGTAATGACACAGGCAGCCTAATCCATTTAGTTTAAATAGTAGAGTCATCTAAGTAAATGCTTTGCTTCTTCACTGACCTGATGAAGAGAAGATAGCTCTTGAAAGCTTGTCAAAGATACTTACACATTGAACTAACTTAATGTCTCACCTTCAACTTATTTGTTGACCTTTATTTGCACATATACATTTATTTTTAACACACTTTTTTTACATATCCTGAAAACTGAAACATTTAAACAATGACCATTTGGTGGCCCTGCACCATATGGATTATTAACAGTATTGATCTTGGCTTGCCACAGAGGTTCATTTTTAATAGATACAAAATATGTCTGCCAAGTTAATTACACGTGGAGAAAAGATGCGACAGGGCCACTCCTCTGCTTATTGATTTACACTGGCTGTCCTCTGCTATTTACATGGAATTATGTTTATGTAAGATAGATATAATTATAGGACGGGTCTTTTCAAACCTGTTTAGGGGACCCCACAGATCTCACTCATAAATATTCATTGTGAAGATCCTGAAACCTAGGAGAGATTTGGGAAGCCCTGATACGAGATGTGTGGATGATGAATCTGTGCTTGATGTGTGGGCACATAGGTACAATTCTGGGTCAGACCAGTAGTCCGTTGAAGCCAGCATCCTGTCTCCTACAACGGCCAATCTGGGTTACTTTGAAGTACCTGGCAGTTACTTATGGGTAGATGCATTTCTTTTTATTCATTCTCAGAAGTAAGAGATGGTGATCAGCGTCTACCTAGATAAGAATCGTTACTGTATCTGTCTTCCAAGGACTATTTCAGATTTATTTTGAACCCAGCTACAATATTCATCTTGACTGCATCTTCTGGCAACAATTTCTTATCATTCTACAAGACTGGTTCAGATGTATATGCTGTCCTGCCATTAGATGGAGACTGAGAAGGGCAGGTACAGTTGGGAAGCCTCTCAGTATTTCTCTGTGTCTAGCAAATAGTGGCTGTCTGAACTCCTTCCCCAGACAAACTAGGATCTAGATCATGGAGCTTCTAAAAATGACTTACTAATGAATGTTGCTGGATCAGTGTGGGGTGCTCTAGCTGCAGTACTTCAAACCTTGCCTCTTGCTTTGTTGTATTAGGCAGCAGAGTACTGTGCACTCATCTGGCAGAGGTCATCAAATACACATCTTCTTGACACCAAACTGAACACATCCATACACAAAATTCCCCTATAATTCCTCTCTCTTGTTGTCTTGTTCTTGCACATATAACTTTTAGTCCTTTGATGTCTGACTCATAGGAACCTACTTCCCCTTTTCCTGTGTCCTTTCCTCAGACTTTGAAAATTGTACTACTCCATTTTCAGGCTATAACTCTGCTCTGCACAGGTTATCTAAGTACTCTTTTATCATGTTTATATTTTTATTTATTTATTTAGAAGGATTTAGTATACCGCCTTATTAAATCAAGGCGGTGTGGCACATCAATCAAAATCAATAATAAAGTATGGTTTGTAGCATGCAGTGTGAGAACTGAGAAGTGTGGTGTGTGGGGCAGTGCGTTAGATTATATCGGTGAACTATTTACATAATGAGCTATATACATATATACAAAATGGGGCTGTTTGAGAGGCATGCTAGGATTGAGATTCTGTAATGTCTTGAGGGTAGGATCGTGATGCTGTAATGTCTTGAGGTAGAAACTTTATGTGAGGTCCTTGAAATGTACTGTAAATAGATCAGTCTTAAGAAGTTTTCTGAAGTCCTTGAGGTTCTTGGTTGATCTTATGTGGTCTGGGAGAGAGTTCCATATAGCAGGTGCTGCCAGGGAGAGTGCCCTCCTTGATGTGGCCAGCCTTGTTTTAGCAAATTCTTTTGGTGTTCTGATGGTGTCTGAGGTTCCTTTTCTTCTTGGTCTCCTGTTGTCATCGGTTTTTATGAGAGGGCGTAGGCTGTCTGCTGATAGGTTGTGTATTATTTTAAATATGTTATTTTGTAGTGCTACTTGGTTTGCAGCTTGTCGTGCTGTGAGGGCTTGTGTGCATAGGTGATGCTGAGGGCTAAGCTCAGTAGTTTAACTACTGGCAGGGTCTCCTAAGATGGACAGGTCTCGGCTGAGGTGACAGACCCAAGACAAATCATCCATCTGGGCAGCAGCAGAATGGGCGGCGGAGGATCACATTTCTGTGACAACAGCAACAACAATTATACTTAAACTGTGTGGAGGAAAGGCCTGGCAATCTACTTCTGTATCTTGCCATGAAAACCCAATGGATAGTCACAGCAAAACAAATTGCACTATAGTGCCGGAAGATGAGACCCCTAGGTCGAAAGGCACTCAACTAGCTACTGGGGAGGAGCTGAAGACTTTTCAGAGTAAAGCCAGCATTTATAATGTGGTCTGACTGCTGATGTAGCTGTGCATGAAATGGGAGTCAGAAGCTGTAAAGATGTCTTACATATTGCGTGGCGACCCCTAGCCCAGGTCACGGCCTATAGGTATAGGGGTGCCACTGTTTAGTCTTTGAATAAAGAATTATTTGTCCTCGTCCAGAGCTTGGGGCTGCTGGGACTTGTAGCTGTGCTACCACTTAAAAAACAGTAGTATAGAGAACCGAGGTGTTTTTTTTTCAAAAGACACATAAGAATTTATTTCCTTCTTTTCACAAGCATATAGCTCAAACAAAACAACAGGATTCTTCTCCAAAACAAACGATCTTCAGGAAAATCACACAAAAACCCAACAGTGAAATTGCTTTAGCTGACCTTCACAACATACGTAGCTGTTTCTCAAACATACAGCAACAAACACAGTTTCTTTTCTTCAAATCAAAGTAAATGTCTTTTCTTCTTTCAACAGGGTACTTAGCAATTCAGGCTAGAATCATTCTCCCTGTCTTACTCACTGCTTTTTGGTGGTGTTCAGGTTACAGACTTTTTCCTTTAACCAGCAGCTTCTATTCTGCCTTTTTGCACCATGAACAGTCCATTAATAAATCCTCTGAGTCAGAATCAGGTTTAACAGATTCTACCTGCATTTCCTCCGAGTTTTCAACCGGTATGTCTGGCTCTAAGCCTTCATGGAAACTCTCTAAGAGCTCCTGAATTCTCCTCCACTGGGGCTTCTTACTAGGAAAAGGGTTTTCACCTGGAATGAGAAGGTTCTTCTCCTGACTCAAACGCCAGAGTGCCTCTAACTGGCTTAGGTCACTCTTAGATATATTTTTATCCACCCACCTTGAATCTTTTTAGCTGGTTCACGTACTGGAGGAACTGCACCTTGCCCCTTGTCTGCAATTCTTTCAGCTACAGTTCTACTGGCTTCAGAGCCAATTGCAGTTTACCTGCAAGCCTGGCTCTCTTTCTGGGTGCTGCTTTCACCTCTGAAATCCCCCTGGAAATCTCCACCGTTCTCCTCTTCGGTGTGTTCTCTGGGTCTTTCCCTGGTGCTTCTCCCTCCACGGAAGTCTGCAGTGCACTATCTAGTCAGCTCTCTCGTGTGCTGCTCTCTCCCTGAGTACTGCTCTCTCGTGGAATCCTCTCTCCAGCCGTTGCTGGTCCTGGTGCTGGTGCTGGCTCTAGTGCTGGCACTGGTGCCTCTCTCACGTGTCTCTCTGGGTTTGTAAGGCTGCCTTTTCCCTAACTTGCACTGTCCCTTACCCAGTTGTCTCTCATTATCCTCCAAGCCTGCCCTTAGATCAGCAGAGCTAGGGTGTGGCTTAGCTTCAGCAAGTGCGTGTTTTTTCCTTTTGCCTGCACCCTGAAAGCCACAGATACCTTGCCTGTCTCCTTCCTTAAAGGTAGATTTACAATTTTCCTCTGTTTGCATGGGCTCAGCCATGCTCTCCTCATCACAATTGGGACATGGAACGTACGAAGCATGAACCAAAGGAAGTTGGTGGTGGTCAAGAATGAAATGGAACATGTACAACTTGATCTGTTGGGTGTCAGTGAACTGAAATGGACTGGCATCAGGTACTTTGCATCAGATGATCACATGGTCATCTTGCTGGAAAGACACAGAAAAAATGATGTTGCATTTATAATCAACTACAAGAAAACAGATGTCTTGATAATAACTAACCCCATCCTGTACTGACGGATATTATCCAAGAACTGTAATGAAATACAGTGCAGTTAGTGAATGCTTAATCTCTATTCGTCTACGAGGAATGCCTATCAACATAACTATAATTCAGATATATGCCCCCAACCACAGCTGCAGAAGAGGAGGAAATTGATGAGTTCTATGAACAAGTACAAGCTGAAATTGACAGAACATACAAACAGGATATCCTGATAGTCAAGGGTTACTGGAATGCAAAAGTTGACGACAAAGAAGGTGGCAAAATATTTGGAAAATATGGACTTGGCAACAGAAATGAAGCTGGCGAAAGACTGATAGAATTCTGCAAGACCAACGATCTATTAATCTCAAACACCTTCTTCCAGCAACACAAGCGGCAACTGTAAACATGGACTTTATCCAGTGGATTGCACAAAAATCAAATTGACTGCATCTGTGGAAATCAACAATGGAAAAGCTCTATAATATTAACATAAACAAAACCTGGAGCTGACCGTGGTACAGGTCACTAAGTACTAGTATGCAAACTCAAGCTAAAGTTGAATAAAAGCAAGCCACTCATGAATGTAGCAAAATATGACCTTGAGAATATAGCACTGGAATTTAAAGACTGCCTGCAAAATCGATTTGCTGCTTTAGATACAAATGACAGAGCTCCAGAAGAGTTATGGAATGACATCAAGAAGGTTGTGTTGGAAGAAAGTGAGAAGTCTCTACAAAAGGTGAAAAAGCAAAAACAGCCAAAATGGATGACGGAAGAAACTCTGAAAATTGCCCAGAAACGCAGAGAAGCTAAAGCCAGAGGAGAAAGAAAGACAATTGCAGAACTCAACAGAGATTTCCAACATGCAGCAAGACAGGACAAGGAAAAGTACTACAATGACACATGCAAGGAAATAGAAGTAGAAACTATTAGAGGAAGAACAGGATCAGTTCTTCTAAATCTACGAGAGTTAAAGAAAATATTCCAGCCTACAATTGGAATGTTACAAGATGATCAAGGTTCTATGTTGAATGATGCAGAGAAGATCAAGAAAAGGTGGAAAAAATATACAGAGTTTTTATATGCTAAAGATCAAATGGACCGACCAACAGCCGTTTCAACCTGTACTTTATGATCCGGAACCATTGGTGATGAAAGAAGTCGTCAAAGCAGCATTGAAAGCCTTATCAAAGAACAAAGCACCAGGCATTGATGGCATTCCCATAGAAGTATTGCAGCAATCTGATGAAGCTGTTACCATTTATTTATTTTTATTTATTTATTTCATTTGTGTGTTTTATATACCGCTATATCGGGTAATCATAGCAGTTTACAGTTAAAACAACTGAAACATTAAACATTGTAACAATAAATGGTGCAATAACAGGCAGTCAAGAATGTACATTATTCAAGATAGTTGTAACTTATATACAGCATATTTACATTTCTGTTGATTGATAACCCCATCCTGTACTGACGGATATTAAGGGATGGGTGATTTAGTGACCAGTTTGATTGGTCAGATAGCCTAGTGGCTAGGAGGGGGGAAAGTTTTGTTGGGTCATTGAGAGTTGTAGTTTCATTTTGACCAAAATGTTCTGTGAAGAGAGAGGTTTTGAGTTGGGAGTGGAACGAGGCTAAGTCTGTAATGTTTCGGAGACTTGGTGGTAGGGAGTTCAGAGCACTGGGGATATAAACTCAAATGCTCTGTTGCTGGTGCACAGTTTAGACTTACGGAAAGCTGATGAGAGAGAGTGTTGGTCATTTGTTCTTTTCTTAGTTGCTTGATTGGGAAAGAGTTTGGGGAGCTATTTTTCTGATGATTTTGAAAGGTGTCATTGATATCTTGAATTTGATGCGGCTTTGTACGGGCAGCTAGTGTAAGTCAAATAAGATTGGCGTTATATGATCAATTCGGTATGCATTGTGGATGATTTGTGCCGCAGTATGCTGAGCCATTATGAGTGGGTGTAGGGATGTTTTGGAAGACCATGAAGTAGACTATTGCAGTAGTCTATATGTGGGGTAATCATTGCTTGCATTATGGTTCTGAAGTTAGAGGGCTGAAGTAAGGGTTTTAGATTCTGCAGAAGATGGATCTTATTGAAAATTGTTTTTGTAAGTTTTTTGATGTGTAACTAAAGAGGGGTATTTGTCTAAAGTTACACCTAAATATTTTATTTCGTCTTTGATTGAGAGATTAACATCCATCAATTATGTGTTGTGATGGTATGTAGGCTTGATTCCTAGTTATTATCAAGACATCTGTTTTCTTGTAGTTGATGTTTAAACCATCATCTTTAAGCCAGGTGGCTATTTCCCTAAAGCAGAAAATTATGGGGTCAAAGTTGGGTGTGATTATGTTGAAGGGCATGCAAATCATTATATCATCGGCATAGATGGCATAATCAATCTTGTATTTTTTTATGATTTGGCAAACTGGCTGAATGTAGGTATTGAATAACAGGGCTGAAAGTGCGGATCCTTGTGGAAGGCCTGTGGTTTGGGAGTAAGAGCTGGAGCCGTTGTGTCCCATGCAGACATGTTGAGACCGTTCAGAGAGATAGGAGATAAAACGCTTGAGCATTAGGTTGCTTAGACCTATTTGTCTTAGTCTTTGTATTAGAAGTGTGTGTATGACAGAGTCAAATGCAGCGGCTATATCGAGGAATAATAGTATGTAGGCCTGGTTGATGTTATCAATTCCCTTGATGATTTTATTGTATAGGCCCAGCATTAATGTCTCAACACAGTGGTATATGCCTGAATCCAGATTGGTTATCATCCAATGGGACATAGATGTCGATGTGTTCTTGCAGCTGCAAGTAAACGTTTTTTTCTATAATTTTGGCAAAGAAAGGGAGACTAGAGATGGGTCTATAGGAAGCTGGATTTGTTTTGCCTAAGGCTTTGTTTTTTAGTATTGGACGAATGATAGCTCTCTTAAGTTCACGAGGCATGTACCCTTGAGAAAGTGATTTGTTGGCAATATCTAGTATGAAGGGAGCTAATTCAGAAATTGAATCCTTCATCCATTTAATTGGGAAAGGGTCAGTATTGGAGGTTGTAGTGTTCATATTTGCAATTAGACCCAGACGAAGACCAATAATGGACATCATCCAGACACTGGCCTCATACTGCAAAACTACGAACTCAACATCCTACTACAGATGCCAAGGACTTCAAGACAAGACTGAAGACCTTCCTATTCACAGACTACTACGGGGCCATCACATAGTCTACCCTATCTTCCTCCTACCATCAGTAAAGGCCCTTACCCCAACTTACTCCCTCGCTGTATATAGCTCACTTATTTGTAAATAAGGTCCCCTGAACCCTCTCAGCGCCCCACCCAGCATTCTTCCCTCTGCAAATAGCATCCATTGTAAATAGCTCCCTCTCTTACTCCCAATTAGAACCTCCCTTGCTAGTGCTCCCTCTGCTCCCAAGCGCTCCCTTATAACCCCAATGCAATCCAATGTTTATTGAAATTAAACATTAGTTATACCAATGTATAGATGTAAGAATATATATCTTGTAAACCGCTCTGATTAAAGGATAGAGCGGTATATAAAAACTGTTAAATAAAATTACTTTTTTAAGAGATTCTGGATGTATTGGATGGAACGTTTCCCAGGGTTCGGTGGGTGTTAATGCGCTAATTGTGCATGGACTGATAGGGTGTGTTGGGGAATTTATTTTAGACATGTAAAAGTCTGCGAGAGTTTGGGGTGATATGTCTGGCGTTACAGCGGAGGTGCTTGGATGTGTTGTGAGGGATTTAACAATAGAGAACAGATCTTTTGACTTATTAATTGATTTCATAAGTAGCTTAGTGTGATAGTCCTTTTTAGCTAGGTTAATGTGGTGCCAATATCTGGAGAGCATGTACATGTATTTGTCTCTATTGTCTGAAGTTTTCATGGCCCTCAAGGATCGTTCTAGCTTTCTCAGTTCTCTTTTCATTAATCTCAGCTCGTGGGAGAACCATTGTTTGGAAGGGTTTTTAGAGTTGTTTGGGGAGTTCTGCGGCTTAGTAGCTATGTTGTTAATGAAAGTGTTCTGGCTGTGCCAGGAAATTTGGAAGGCAACATCATGGCCAACTGACTGGAAAAGATCTGTGTTAATACCCAATACTAAAGAAAGGTGATCCAACTGACTGTGGAAATTATTGCTCAATCGCTCTAATCCCACATGCCAGCAAGATTCTACTGAAGATTATTCAACAGAGACTGCAACCATACCTGGAACAAGAACTACCTGAAGTGCAAGCAAGGTTCAGGAAAGGGTGAGAAATGAGAGACATCATTGCAGATGTGAGATGGATCCTTGAAATGACTAAAGAATACCAAAAGGATATCTATTTGTGCTTTATTGACTACAGCAAGGCTTTTGACTGTGCAAACCACATGGGCCACATTAAGACGCATGGGTATACCAGAACACCTGATCGTTCTCTTGCACAATCTGTACATTGATCAAGAAGCAACAGTTCATACACCTTTGCTTATTTTGAACCATTCTGTTTCTCCTTGTTCCGTCCAACAAGGCTGCATATTTTCCCCCTACCTGTTTAATTTATATGCAGAACAAATCATCAGAGAAGCAGGATTGTATGAAGACAACAGAGGTGTGAAGATTGGTGGAAGACTCATCAACAACCTTTGCTATGCTGATGCTACCACATTACTGGCTGAAAATGAAGATGATCTGAAACATTTGCTTTTCACGATCAAGGAACATGGTCTTAAAATGGGCCTGCACCTTAATATAAAGAAGACAAAGGTCATGACAACTGGCAAAATCAATAAGTTCATCGTTGATGGTGAAGAAATTGAAATTGTCGACAATTTTAGCCTACTTGGGTCAGCTATCAATAAAGAAGCAACAAGCAATCAAGAAATCAGATGACACATTGCTCTTGACAGAATGGCTAGGAAAGACCTAGACAAGATTCTCAAGGGCAGAGATATCTCTCTCCATACAAACATTCGACTTGTCCAGGCCATGGTATTTTCAGTAACTTCCTATGGATGCGAAAGTTGGACAGTGAAAAAGATAGACAGGAAGAAAATTGATGCCTCTGAATTATGGTGCTGCGGTGACGAATACTGTGTATATCATGGACTGCCCAAAGAACAAACCAGTCAGTACTAGAGGAGATCAAACCTAAGCTTTCCTTAGAAGCTCAGATAGCAAGACTTCGACTTTCATACTTTGAACACATCATGCGAAGAAAGAGATCATTGGAGAAAGACATAATGCTTGGCAAGGTAGAAGTTCATTATAAAAGAGGAAGTCCGCAAATGAGATGGATTGATACAATAACAGCAGCTATGGATTACCTCTCTATCAACAATGAGCCACTTGGCTGAAGACCGAACAAAGTTTAGGTTAACTATCCAGAGGGTTACCAGGAGTCGACACCGACTCAACAGCACTTAACAACAACAGTGCTACAGTATGTGCGCAGCACTTTACAGACACATACAGTAGATAGTCCATGCTTCTTGAAGCCTAAGATTTAATAGTCAGACGAGAAATGCAACCAAAACATGAAAGATGAGGGCTGACTTTGATTTCAGCCAGTGGGGTCAGCAGCAAAGAGTGAGGCCTCTTGAAACTCTGAGATATGATAGTGGATACAGTCCAAATAATGGTTGGTCTTCAATTGAAGATGAGGCCTGCCTTACTCATTTAGATGAATCAGCAAAGGTCTTTGCCCAAGAAACAGCCTGTGTGCGAAGAGCAGAGCAAAAGGTGAGTGGGTAGGAGGGATCCACAAGGGGCGGTATATCAAAAACTGAATAAATGATAACTAAGGTAGTGAATCATGCTGCTTCTGTTTGGTATAATTCTAAATGTTTGCATTTAGCAAACAGTATTGCAAAAATCAAGATTTAAATGCATTATCTGTTTTAAGAACATAAGATAATGATAATTACACTTACCTGGTAATTGTAGTTCCTTGAGTGACGACAATTCAGTCCTCTACCTCTGGGTTGTCAACCTCCTCCTGCAGCTTGGAGACTGGTACGTCAGAATCATGACATCACTGGATATAGCCTGCTGATCTCTCTCCTCAGCCCCAGTGTGAACTATTAACAAAGCAGACTCAAAGGAGCAACAAATAAGCAGCTAGAATAACAATTGTAACCTAAACTGAACTACCATTTTAAGCTATTTAAACTATTTAGGCAAGGCTTTCTTACGCCCTTCCCTGCCACACACAGAAGCAACCATAAGACAGAGTGAACAGAAGCAGTTTCCAGACCTACCTGTAGTCCTTCCCTTCTTGCCCTCGATCATATAGCCTTACTGGAAAACCCCGGGTGGGATTGAAGACTGAACTGTCTTCACTCAAGGAACTACAATTACCAGGTAAGTGTAATTATCATTTCCTTATCGTTCCTCTAGTTCAGTCCTCTACCTCTGGGATGTACCAGAGCAGTAATCATTGGGTGGGATCTTTCCAGCCGGCACATAACACTGCCGACCCAAAACAGGCATCATTCGCAGTCGCCACGTCAAGGCGGTAATGCCTACTGAAAGTATGCAGAGACGACCAAGTCGCCACTCTACAAATTTCTCCTGGCAAAACCAAACTGTGTTCCACCCAGGAAGACGCTTGCACTCTTGTAGAATGAACTCGCAAACCTGCGGGAACCGACCGACCTTGCAGAAGATAGGTGGAAGCAATTGCTTCCCGTATCCATCTGGCAATGGAAGCCTTCGCTGCCGCTTCTCCTTTGCGCACCCCTCCGAACAACACGAATAGCCGGTCCGACTTGCGAAAGAGCTTCGTCACCTTCAAATACTGTCGCAACACCCTCTTCACATCCAAACGGCACAAACTGCGGTCCAGGTCGTCTCCTTCCAGCGAACCCAGAACCGGCAACGACACTGTCTGATTCAGGTGAAAGGGCGAAACCACCTTAGGTAAAAAGGACGGCATTGGACACAGAACCACCTTTTCCCTAGAAAAGGACAAGAACGGTTCTCTACACGATAACGCTTGCAACTCCGAGATGCGTCCAGCTGAACAAATCGCCACCAGAAATACGGACTTTAACGTCAAGTCCTTCACTGAAGCCCGATGCAGCGGTTCAAAGGGCAGTTTGGTTAACGCTGCTAACACCAAATTGAGATCCCAAGTCGGAATCGTCACTCTACGTGACGGCCGCAACCTAGAAATTGCTTTGAGAAACAGCAACACATCATCATGGGCACCGAGAGCAACACCCTGTATCTTGTTGCGATAACAGGAGAGAGCTGCCAGTTGTACACGCAAGGAACTGGCCACAAGACCTTTATCAAACCCATCCTGCAGAAAACTTAATATTGAGGAGATGGAGACCGTAGATGCCCGTATCTGTTGTCTCGAACACCAATCCTCAAATATACGCCAGATACGAACATATGCCGGAGACGTGGACTGTTTCCTTGTTCTAAGCAACATTGCAACAACCGACACCGAATAGCCTTTCTTCCTCAATCTGGCCCTTTCAATGGCCATACCGTAAGCGAGAATCGATCCACTTGAGGCATGAATAGGGGCCCTTGCAGCAACAGATCCGGCCTCACCGGCAATTGCCAAGGCTCGCCGTCTAGGAGACGCACGAGGTCCACGTACCACGGACGCCTCGGCCAGTCAGGTGCCACCAGCAGCACCCTTCCCGAATGAACTCCGATCCGCTGAATCACCTGGCTGATCAGCGCCCACGGAGGAAAGACATAAAGAAGACCTGAGGACGGCCACTGATGCAACAGCGTGTCTATGCCCTCCGACATTCTTTCTCATCTCCTGCTGAAGAAACGATTGGCCTTTGCTGACTGGAAGGTCGCCATTAAATCCATTATTGGGCTCCCCCAATGACAAACTATCTGTGCGAAGACGTCCGGATGCAGCTCCCACTCCCCTGCATCTACTCGAACGCTGCTGAGGAAGTCGGCCATCAAATTGTCCTTTCCTGCGATGTGCGCCGCTGAAATCGCTGTCAACCGATTTTCTACCCAAGCGAACAGCAAGTCTGCCTCTTCCTCCATGGCTGCACTCCCCGTGCCGCCCTGACGATTGATGTAGGCGACTGCCGCCGAGTTGTCGGATAGGACTCGAACTGGCCGACCTACCACCAATGGCTCGAAGGCCTGAAGCGCCTGGCAGACTGCTCGGAGCTCCAGATGATTTATCGACCAGGAGGCCTCCAGAGGAGACCAGAGGCCCTGCGCGAACCTGCTTTCACAGTGGGCTTCCCATCCTGTGAGACTGGCATCTGTTAACAAGGGAAGGCACTCCGGCTGCTCCAGCGGCATTCCGGCCGACAACTATGTCGGAAGCAACCACCACTGAAGAGACTGCCTGACCTTGCTTGGACACGAAAGCCGCTTGCTCAAAGAATCCGACTGATGCGACCAGCAGCGAAGAAGAGCCCTCTGTAGCGGTCGCATATGAACCTTGGCCCAAGGCACCGCCTCCAGAGTCGTCACCATTGTTCCTAGCACGCGAAGATAAGTCCATGCCGACGGCGCCGGGGTGGCCCTGAACTTGCGAACCAGACACCAGAGAACCTGGGCTCGCCTCTCCGGCAAAAACACCTGTCCATTCTTCGTGTTGAACCGCACCCCCAGATACTCGAGATTCTGCGAGGGCTCCAGGCGACCTTTGGCTGGATTGACCATCCAACCGAGACTCTGCAAAAACTTTACCACTCTGCTTGTCACTTGAACGCTCTCTGCCTCGGACTTGGCCTGAATTAACTAATCGTCGAGGTATGGATGCACCAGAACTCCTTCTTTGTGTAATGCCGCCGCCACCACCACCATAATTTTGGTGAAAGTTTGCGGCGCCATTGCCAGACCGAAGGGTAGTGCCTGGAACAGATAGTGTCCCCAAGGGAAAGCGAACCTCAGAAACTTCTGATGAGATGTCCCGATGGGTATGTGCAAGTACGCTTCTGTAAGATCGAGAGATGTCAAGTATTCTCCCTGACGCACCGCCACAATGACCAATCGCAAAGTTTCCATTCGGAAATGTGGAACCCGTAGGCATTGATTTACGCCTTTAAGATCCAAGATGGGCCGCAACGCTCCGCCCTTCTTTGGCACCACGAAATAAATGGAGTACCGACCTGCGCCGTACTCCGCCTCCGGTACCTCCACGACCGCCCCTAATTGCAGAAGGCGCTCTAAAGTACTGCGAATTGCCCGGGCTTTTCCTTGTCCCCTTCAGGGGGACATGACAAAAGAATCCCGCACGGGACGTGCCAATTCCAGCACATATCCCTGACGAATTATCTCCAACACCCACTGGTCGGACGTGATGTGGGTCCAAGCAGGAAGAAACTCCCGAAGCCGCCCGCCTATGGGAGCTCCTTCCGCCAGGACCCGCCTTATTTCATTGCGATTTGTGAGATGTTATGCAGGGTTTGAGGAGAAACCTCTATTAGCTCCCCGAAATCCTCGAAACCCCTGGGCTCGCGACGGAAAACATCCCTGCTGGAAACCTCCGAACCTCGGCGTACGAAATCTCCGGAAATCCCGAAACTGGCCACGAAAGCCCAGTCCGGACTTTCCCTGTTTTGGCTTATCCTCAGGAAGCCTACCACCCTTGGACTCCCCGAGGTCCTTTACCAATTTATCCAGATCTTCCCCAAACAGTTACCTGCCCTTAAAGGGCAGCTTACTGAGCCGGGACTTGGAAGAACCGTCCGCCGCCCAATTTTGCAACCACACAGACCTGCGTGCGGCCATCACGGAAGCCGTGCTATTCGCGAGAGCTCTGATCAAATCATAATGTACGTCCGCTAAATACGCCGTCCCAGACTCCAGACGGCCCAGCTCCTTGAGCTCCTCTAGGTCCAGATGCGACGATTGGCGTAGTCGCTGAACCCAGCACAAACACGCCCGGGCCACCCAAGCCCCACAAATGGAGACCTGCAATGACAGTACGTCTGCCTCAAATGCCTGCTTCAGCAACCCCTCAACCTTACGGTCTGGAGCATCCTTTAAGGCCGCACTGCCTTCCACCGGAATAGTGGTCTTTTTCGTAACCGCCGACACCACTGCATCCACCCGCGGCTAACGGAACCTTTCCTTATCCTTATTGACCAGGGGATAGAGCCTATTCATTGTCCTTATCCCTCTGAGCCCCGTTTCCGGGTGATCCCATTCTTCTTGGATCATTTTGTCTACCACCCGGTGCACTGGAAACACCACCTGCGTTTGTCGCACCACTTGAATGACCGGATCCTCAACCTCCTCTTCACTGGTTGTCTGAGTAGCAAGATTCAACATCTGCATAGATTCCGTGATCAACGACGTAAGCTCCTCTCTACGGAAGACCCTTATGATCTTAGCTTGATCCTCGGGTTCTGGGATCTCCCCCTCTTCCAGATCCTCTGCCCCCTCTTTGTGCTCCCATTCTGGATCCTCGCCATCCGGCCAATCGGCTTCCGCAGATGACGAAGGGTGGACTTTCGCCCTCTTAGGCGCTGACGGGCCCCCGCCTTCCACCTCAGCCACCTCCATCTGCTGAGAAAGAACTGAAAGCGGCGACGCTCCCGGCATCTTGCCCTGATGCCGTAAACAAAAGGCTTGGTGCATCATTAATATGAAATCAGGGCAAAAATCCCAGAGACCCGCCGACCTCGGGCCCGGCAGAACCCCCTGAAGGACCTGCTGACTCCTCCAAGGTGGACCCTTGCCCAGGAAACTGCACTAACTCATCTGCCGTCCCTGCCGGCGCCACCTGTGCCTCTGGGGACTCTTTGAAATCCATCTGCTGCTCCACAGTGGAAGAAAGTGTTGCGCAGCCGCGGCAAACCCTTGAATCGACCACCGTGCCTCTCCAGGTGCTGCAGATAACAACACATTGTGACCGTGTTGCCATAAAGCTGGCCTTTCAATCTGGGACTCCTGACTGAATAAACTCCTTCCTTTTTTTTTTTTCCCCCAACGTGCAAAAGAACCCCCCCCCTCTAAACTTAACTCTAAACTTTAAAGGTTTGCACTTTGAGTCCCAACTCCTCTCTACCAGGGAAGCCCCCCCCCCCCTGCCTAACTCAAGCTGCGGGAGAAGCCCCCCCAGAGGGTTTATCGCAAATAAATTAAAGAAATAAAGAAATAAAATTGATCTAAAATGCAAAACTAACTAACCTCAAATTCCTTTCAGCTCCTCAGTCCCGTGTGTCCCTCTACTCCGGCAGCCACGCGGTGCCCTCACGCTGCACAAAATGGCCGCCGTGGGACCCAGAGGAAAAGGCGCCAAAGCAAACCTCGGCACGGTGCCCAGACTCCCGACTGAGCTCCTGCTGCTGATCAAAGCCTGTAACTGGTGAAAAGCTTACCGGCCAGGTCTGCCCTGCTCACAGTTGCGTTCCCGCGCTGTATGGCCCCTTTTGGTAAGCCGAAGCTTGCTGCCAGCAAAATGACTCACCGCTGCTCTGCTCTGTTCTCCAGCTGGCTCCCCACAGCCGCGACCACGCTTGCTCTGCGGTGCTGGCGGATGGAATATGCCTGAGGGAGGGCTCTCCCCTGTAAGGTCCAGGGGTAGAGATTCCACGGCCCAAGGAAGGAGGAAATTCACTAAGCAGCAGCACAGACAGGCAGGGAGCAGCCAAGCAAGAAATGCCTTCTATCTTTCCTTCTTTTTTTTTTTTTGAAAGAACAGTACCAAAAATTCTACTTAACTAAACTAACTGATCCAAAGCTACTCTAACTACAGGCTCCTTATCTGTTCCTCTAGTGAGCCCCAGACTAGGCTCACACGTCCTCCTGCTGCATGGAGACTGGTCACACTGGAGCTGAGGAGAGAGACCAGCAGACTATATCCAGTGATATCATGATTCTGACGTACCAGTCTCCAAGCTGCAGGAGGAGGTTGACATCCCAGAGGTAGAGGACTGAACTGGAGGAACGATAAGGAACGTATGCTATACTGGGTCAGACCAAATGTTCATCGAGCCCTGTATCCGTCCTATCTGATCAGAGCTCCTGGTGTTTTGTACATGGAACCTCAGTGCTAGTTTGCACTTTGCAGGTTATCCCAGTGTTTTATTTTCATCCTCTTGCTTACTAGGTATTCTTGCAGTTCAGTATTCTAAAGCAGACTGCATGCATGTGTGTGTTTTTAAATGAGCCACTCAAACAGATAATTTCGGATGTATGAATATTCATACAGCCAAAATTACAAACTTATCTCCCCAAAAATGGGAGAGGTAAATTTTGGTTATTCCAGGGGCAGCGCCACTTGGATGTAACTTGTAGACTTAGGCATATATGCTAGACAACCAAGTGGGCTGTAGAAATAACAGATAGATATAACTTAAACTTTCTAACTTAGATAGTTCATGGTCTGAGTATTTTCAGTGGTGCCACATAAAAGGATACTCTGCTGAATGTAGGTATAATTTGAAAGTCTAGGTTAGACATTTCAAATTATACCTTCAATTCATAGGTGAAAATTGACCTTAGCATTTATCCTATGCTTTTTTTGGATCCTCTTTCTTGAGACTGCATTCCAGGCACTCAACACCTTTTCTGTATGAAAAATATTTTCTCATGTTTGTTCCCGAGTCTATCCCTTTGGAGCTTCGTATTGTATTCCTTAGTTTTAAAACTTCATTTCAATTGAAAAGGTTTTCACTTGTGCATTGTCATCTTTCAGGTATTTAAGTGTCTTTCATATCCCTCTTGTGTCTTTTCTCCTCTATGGTATATGTATTTAGACGAGTTTCATTTTGTATGACTTCAGATATGGACTCCACCCCTTTTTTGGTTGTCGCAGAACTACCCTCATCTGAGGGAGAATATTGTGCACTGCTCTCGGCAATCTGCCATTTCCATAAGGTCTGCTGACCAATGTAAATCCGACCTCCTGCAAACAAACAAAACAGCAGGGTAATCTGCTCTTTCTGTCCACTGTTTCATCTATCTACACAGCTTTCCAGCCTTAATTGCCCGACAAAGATCTTCGTTTCTCCCACATAGGGCTTCCTCAGGGGCTTACATGTATGATGTCCAACGAAGGCTCCTACATTCAACTTTAGCGTCTGACGTAATTCTTTTTTTTTGTGCTTCCCTTCCAGCAGTCTCCAAGCTGCTGGAAGGGGAGCACAACCCAGAGGTAAGGGTCTGGGCTGGAGTTCCTTCAGGAACGCTAATTAGCAGGTAAGGTCTAATTATTCTTTCAAGTTGGCAACAATGTTTCACCAATGGTGTATCTGTACATATTTTTGACAGACTATATTTATGTTCTGCCAAACGAGTTTTCAATGGTCTAGTTGTTTTTCCTATATATGACTTTTCCTAAGTGCCCCTCCAGTCCAATCCCTTTCCTCTGGGTTGTGCTCCCCTTCCAGAAGCTTGGAGACTGAGCATGTTATCTTTTTTTTATGACACTAGGATATAAATACCACTGGCACCTCCCACCAGCTCCAGTATGCTCAGTCTCCAAGCAGCTGGAGGGACTCAGTAGGCCAGGGAAAAAGGGCTTACTGGAGAGACACTTAGGTGATAGTGGGTCTTAGTATTTTATTTATTTCTTTTATTTCTTTCTGTTCTGATGTCCTTAGGCAGTCCTGGTGTCTGGGGAGAGACTCCCCCCCCCCTCCTTCCTACCCTTCCATTAGCTCCGGGTTAGAGGAGGAGGCTTCGGCAGTCAGCAGCAGTTTTAAAAAAAAAAAAAAGGGGTGATCGCGGTTCCCAAACCCGGCTGGGGTGAGTAGCTGTCGGCGCATCGCTGCCTGCAGGACATGCCTTTACCTTGTTCTTTCCTGCCTCGCTGCCAAAGCCCTAAGGCGGCTGAGCACGAGGGTGGGAAGACGCGGCCGCACAGATCAGCGATCGGAGAGAGAAGCAGCGGTGCCAGGAGAGTCAGACAGCGACGAGCACAGTGCTGAACCACGTGGTGTGGTAATTTAACCACGCTGTCGCCGGTCGCGAGTTGCTGCCTCCGGGGATTGTGAACTTCTGCAGCGTCAGATACTACTTGTCACGTGTTTTCGCACGCCCTTCTTCATCTGAGCATGAAGGAGCTTTTGGCAGGGGAGTTTTCCCTGTGAGTTTGATTGCCCTTTGGAAGAAAAAAAAAACAAGTGTTTGGGTTGTTTTTTTTTCCCTGTAGTATAGTGGATTAGATGTGCTATAGATATATATTGCTACTTAGTGAGTTAGATTTCATCCCTGCAAGCAGAGTTGGAACAGCAGTGTCCTGCCACCATGCCGGCTAGACCACAGTGTTTGGTTTGCGGGACCCAGAGGGGAGCGGTATCTGAGGCCGGCATATGCAGGGGCTGCGCAGTGGAGGATGCCTCAGTGGAATAGGGAATCCAGGCCAGCATGGCCCAGGACCCTCTATCTTCTGTCTCCCAAGAATCAGGAGAGCCCCTGGAAGCAATGCTCTCCTGCTCTCGTCCTTAGAGCAGTCAGCCCTGCCTCAGTCTCAGCCCAAGCCCTCCACTTCGTTGGGAGTGCAAGAAGGGGGAGGTCTTGGGGTCTTCTCTCCAGAATTTGTATTACTGTTACATAGGGTGTTCTGCCTGCTTCAGCAGGGAACGCTCAGACAGACAGTGGGGCTGGAGCGCACAGCTTGGAGGGCTGCAGAGTCCAAGGAGCCGGAAGATGCAGGGGTTCTGCCTAAGCGGACTAAGCTGGCGAATGAGGAGGCCCTCCATTCCCCTCTGTCAGAGGCTCTGGAAGGGGAGTCCTCGGACTGGGAGTTGGGGGAAGACAAGGAAGAACTCGAAGAGGGCCAGATTCCTGAGCAGGAGCAGACCAGGATTGTCTAGGTCTTTCGCCATAAGGAGTTGCCGGCGTTGATCGGTGAGTCCTTGCAGGTCCTCAGTATCGTGGCAGGCGTCCCTGTGGAGGAGGAGGCCTTGGAGGATCCGCTCATTCAGGCAGTTAGGAAATCACAAAAGGTTTTTCCAGTCCACCGGGTGGTTCAACAGATGATTCAAGAAGAATGGGACCAGCTGGAGTCCAGTTTAAGGGGTGTCCGGTCTATGGCACAATTATACCCCTTGCCTGAGCTGGAGAAGGAGTTGCTGTGGTCTCCTAGAGTCGATGCAGCCATGTCGGCAGTTACCAAGAAGACAACCATTCCTGTTGAGGGTAGCGCGGCTCTTAAGGATGCTCAGGACAGAAAGCTGGACACTTTGTTAAAGCAAGCCTTTGACATTAGTGCTCTGGCTCTCCAGGCTTCAGGGTGCGGGGCTTGAGTAGCCTGGGCTTGCCTGCGGTGGTCTCAGCAGCTCCAGCTGCCTAATGACCAGCCAGGTGGATTGCAGGGTGAAGCGGCCAGGATTGAGTCAGGAGCAGCCTACCTCGCAGATAGCCAATATGATCTCATCAGGAGCTTAGCGAAGAACATGGCTTTGGTGGTAGTGGCCCATTGTTACCTTTGGCTCTGCAATTGGGTGGCAGATGGTTCTTCAAAGGCCTGCCTCAGCAGACTCCCCTTTAAGGGAAAACTTATTTTCGGGGAGGAGATGGACAAACTAGTTAAGGAACTGGACAAACTAGTGAAGAAGCTGGGGGAGTCAAAGGGAGGCATACTCCCTGAGGACAGACCGAAGTAGAGTCGCAACCTCACTCCCGTGAGGTCTCAGCCGTGGAAGGTCTGGAGGTTTCGGCCAGCTCAGTCAACGCCCTTTCAGAGAGGACACTTCCCCTCTAGGGGACAAGGTTTCCTGGGATTTTGAGGGGCAGGTAGGGGTTTTGGCACCTCTTCCTCTGCCTCTGGTCCGAGGAAACCACAATGAGGCAAAGGGGGGGTCTAGGTGAAGGTTCTGCTAGTGGGAGGACGTCTGCGGCAGTTCTTCTCTGCCTGGGCCCGAGTCACGTCCGATCAATGGGTGTTGGAGGTAGTTCAAGAAGGGCATGCCCTTGAGTTTGCAAGACCGATCTTTCCCTCATTTGTGCAGTCTCCTTACAGATCTCCGGCCAAGGCCGCAGCGGTGGAGAAGACTCTGGCACGGCTTCTGTTGTTGGGGGCAGTCGTGCCGATACCCAAAGACCAGTACGGCTGCGGTCGGTACTCCATTTATTTTGTGGTGCCAGAAAAGGAGGGTTCCTTTTGCCCCATCCTCGACCTGAAGCGAGTCGATCGTTGCCTCAGAGTTCCTCATTTTCGCATGGAAACTCTGAAGTCTGTGATAGTGGCGGTGCATCAGGGAGAGATTCTAGCCTCCCTCGACCTCACAGAAGCGTATTTACATATCCCTGTCCGCGAGTCGCATCAGCAGTTTCTGCGGTTTGCGGTGCCAAAGGGACATTTTTAGTTTCAGGCATTGCCGTTCGGACTGGTGACAGCTCCTCGAACCTTTACCAAGCTAATGGTCATGGTGGCTGCAGTGCTATGCAAAGAAGGGATTCTTGTCCACTCGCACCTCGACGACTAGTTAATCCGGGCCAAGTCCAAGGAGGAGAGTCTAAGGGCAATGGCCAGAGTAGTCGAACTCTTAAGGAGCTTAGGGTGGGTGATCAATCTGTCAAAGAGAAGATTGGTTCCCTCTCAGGAAATCGAGTATCTTGGAGCAACGTTTGACACTGGCAGAGGCAGGGTGTTCTTGCCGGCCCAGAGAGCAAGGGATCTACGGTGGCTGGTGCGCCAGTTTCTAGCAATGAAGGCGCCCTCCGCTTGGCACTATCCTCAGGTTCTGGGGACCATGGCGGCGACGATAGAGTTAGTGCCCTAGGCCAGAGCCCACATGCGACTGCTCCAGCGGTTCCTTCTTCACTAGTGGTCCCATCAGTGTCAGCCCCTGTCCACAGTGCTACCCTGTCCTCTAGCGACCAGGGGTGCCTTGCAGTGGTGACTCCACCCGGGGAATCTGGAGTGGGGCATGCCCCTCAAATCCCCGCTGCGGCTGCAGTTGACAACGGATGCCAGTCTAAGCGGTTGTGGGGCTCACTGCAAGTGTCACTTTGCCCAGGGTTGCTGGAGTGCCCGGGAGGCCCAGGGTTGCATCAACAGATTGGAAATGTGGGTGGTGGCTCTGGCTCTCAGAGCATTCGAGCAGTGACCCTGCAAGAGGGCCATCCGGGTGCTATCGGACAACGTGACCACAGTGGCCTATATCAACCATCAGGGCGGTACGAGCAGTCCTGCCTTAGAGGAGGAGGCAGAGAGCTTGTTGGAATGGGCCGAAGCCCATCTGCTTGCCTTGTCGACACAGCATGTAGCCGGAGTAGAAAACATCACGGCGGATTACCTGAGCAGGTTCAAGGTAGATCACAGCGAATGGGAGCTCTGTCAGGAGGTGTACGAGCAGGTGGTGCGCCGATGGGGACCTCCCATCATGGATTTCCTGGCTCGTTTGGGGGTTGGCCAAAGCAAGCCGCTTCTTCAGTAGAAGAAAGGAAAGGATGTCGGAGGGCCTGGATGCTCTGGTTCAGAAGTGGCCCACAGAGGGGCTTCTGTATGTGTTCCCTCCGTGGGTCCTCATAGGAAGGGTCCTCCAGAGAGTAGACGCCCACCGAGGGTGGGTAGTTCTGATAGTCCCAGACTGGCCATGGCGTCCGTGGTATGTTGATCTCATTCGGCTGCTGGCCAGTCGTCTGTGGCGCCTTCCGGTGAGAGACGACCTCCTGACTCAAGGTCCTTTGCGGATGCCACAGGTGGATCGGTTTCTCGCCTACGGTATGGCCTAGTGGTTCTCGCCTATGGAGTGGAGGAGTGGCCTAGAAGTTGGGGCAAGGTACTTCAGACCAGAAGGTCGGGGGTTCAAATCCCACTAGAGGACAGCAACCTTGGGCCAGAAGGACTGGGGTTTCTAGTCCCACAGGTGCTCCTTGTGGTCTTGGGCAAGCCACTTAACCCTCCATAGCCCATGTTCCCTGTAAAATAGTTATCTCCAAGTTATAATGCCCTGTTCAATGTAATTTCAGTTTGTTCAATGTAAACCGCACTGATGCAGAATAGCGCGGTATATAAAAGAATGTAAATAAATAAATAAATGGCTATTGAAAGGGCAAGACTGCGTAAGCAAGGATATTCTGACGCAGTGATTACGACCTTGCTGAACGCCCGGGAGCGTTCGACCTGCCTATCCTATGTGAGAGTCTGGCGCATTTTTGAGGCTTGGTGTTTGGCAGAGAAGAAGAGACCTATGGCGGTTTCCAGAGGTGCTGGACTTTTTACAAGCAGGTTTCGAAAAAGGTCTCGCTGCCAGCTCATTGTCGGGTGCAGTTGGCAGCTATTTCCTGTTACAGGGGCAAGATTCAAGGTAGGATATTAGAAGAACATCTGGACGTAGGTCGGTTCTTGAGGGCAGTGCGGCGCCTGTGGCCTCAGCAGAGATCATTGGTTCCTCCCTGGGACCTTAATCTAGTTCTTGACGCTCTAGCGAGGGATCCTTATGAGCTGGTGGAGCGAGCCTCCTTGAAGGATTTGACTCTCAAGGTAGTTTTTCTGGTTGCTATCTGTTCGGCTAGGTGTATTTCGAAGCTTCAGGCTCTGTCGTGTCGTCCGCTGTTCCTCTCCTTTTTAAGGAAAAGGTATCCTTGCAGACCATACCTTCCTTTTTGCCCAAAGTGTTTTCGCCTTTTTCATGTGAATCAGTCTGTTTCTCTCTCTTCTTTTTCTAAGGGGAAACATGAGGCTGTCGATGCGCGTCTGCGCTGCCTAGACGTGCACAGGATTCTGAAGCGTTACCTGCATTGCACTGCAGCATTCCGCAGATCGGAACGGTAATTCGTCTTGTTTGGGGGTCCACGTAAAGGAGAGGCGGCGGCCAAGGCCTCCATTTCAAGGTGGATCAGGGAGGTCATTGTTTCAGCATACATCCAGAAGGCCGGTCCTTCTGAAGCTCCGGGCACATTCTACGCAAGACCAAGCAGCCTTGTGGGCTGAATCTAGCTTGGTTCCGCCACTGGATATTTGTAAGGTGGCTACTTGGTCTTCCCTGCATACTTTTGCCAAGCATTACCGTTTGGATGTTCAGGCAGCGGGAGATGCTGGGTTTGGAGGAGTGGTGCTTCGATCCGGCGTTGCAGGCCCCGCCCATGCTCGAACTGCTCTGGTACATCCCAGAGGAAAGGGACTGGACTGGAGGGACGCTTAGGAAAGAATAATTAGTCCTTACCTGCTAATTAGCGTTCCTGAAGGAACTCCAGTCCAGTCCCTGATCCTGCCCAGATTTCGGTTTCTGAGGTAGATAAGGTGTCGCCGGCCCGAAGCTTAAGTGGACAACAGCAGAGATACATAGAAACATAGAAATATGATGACAGAAAAAGACCACATGGCCTATCTAGTCTGTCCTTCCATACCAACAACTACAACAGTCCCCTTTTTTTCCTTTAGAGATCCTCTGTGTTTGTCCCATGCTTTTTTGAATTTAGTTACTGTCCTCATCTCTACCACCTCCACTGGGAGACTATTCCACGGATCCACCACTCTTTCCGTACTGCAGGCTCCTCACGGAGCGGTTCCAGTGATGGGGCGGTATGCACAGAATAGGTACCCTGCCGACTTGGTGGGTGAGGGCAACTGCTGTATCAGGTAAGCCTCCTCCTCTTCGGGGGGCGGGGGAGTCCCTTCCAGGGCAGGCGGGAGGTGCTACATTAGAGTTTCTTGTTAAATATAGTTAGTTGAGGTTTTTGCTTATTTGTCTCTTCGTTAAGTTTGCTTTGTCAATAGGATACTGGAGCTGATGGGAGGTGCCAGTGGTATTTATAGCCTAGTGTCATCAAAAAAGATGACGTGCTCAGTCTCCAAGCTGCTGGAAGGGGAGCACAACCCAGAGGAAAGGGACCGGACTGGAGTTCCTTCAGGAACGCTAATTAGCAGGTAAGGACTAATTACTCTTTGACAAGGACATTTGATAGCATACACTACAAAAGAAGTAGTGCAGGAAGATGATACTCTTGAATAATAAGTCTGATTATTAAGTGTAAAGCAAGATCCTTCTTCCATATTACAGCAGGAGCACTTCCCACGGCATTTATTCCCCACTGTATTGCTGGCTTTAGGCATTCTAGGGATTGCAGATGTTAGCATGTCCCTAAAATTACAGCCTCTACTACAAGCTATATCAGGCTGACTATTGGCCAAACATGGGTGAATCAATAAAATTGACCATCTGCGCTTAAGAGACATAGCTAATTTCTGTGCCAGGCCTGAATGTTGCAAAACACATGTCACAACTGTCATAGCTGAAGGATCCATTGAAGACAGGTCATTACTACTTAAAACTTCTGATGATAATAACCCATTCCCTATGATTATACCACGCACATTTGTACTCCTTAGCAAGCACTGAACTAGGATAGCCTCGGTCTTGAAACTTTATGAAGCATCTTGATGTTTAAACTCTGCATCTGTTAAACAAACCTTACGACAACGCAATAGTTGGGAATATGGAAGGCTATTTTTGAAATGCTCAGGATGATAGCTGGAGTAATGCAACGACGTGTTTCTATCCGTCTGCTTAGAATATACGGTGGTGGCAAACCCGTCATTCATCTTTTGCACTTTGACGTCCAAAAAATGAATGCAAGATTCACGACTCGTCATCTCAAATTTAATACTTGGGTTACAATTGTTTAGATATTCGAAGAAAATCACAAGCTGATCATTGGAACCCTCCACAGCAGAAAAATGCCATCAATGGATTTAATAATCCCAGATGATTACCCTGCTGTTTTGTTTGTTTGCAGGAGGTCAGACTTGCATAGGTCGGTAGACGTTATAGGAACGGCAGGTTGCCGAGAGTAGTGCACAATACTTTCCCTCAGATGAGGGTAGTTCTGCGATGTTGATTAATTATATAGTATATAATACTGAGATTGTGAATTATAATATTAAAAAAGTACTTTTTTTGAACTATATTAAAAATATTCTAAAAATTGTGCTATTGAGTGGGAGTTTTTTGCAAGACCGGGAATGTGAGATAATTCCCCTACGGTAATTGTTTGCCACATAGACCTCAGTGCAGCCGGTAATCCCTCTTTCTCCCTTCATTAAAAGCAAATGTGTGTCTTTGATTTAGTCCACTAGTGGCAGTATATTTATTGATTTTTTACCTCAAGTTGAGTGTAAGTGAGGGATTTATAATTTAGTTTTGCGCATACCATGACAGGTGTGAACCTCCCTTCTAAGCGAGGGCATGGGGAGTATGATCTCAGTCTCTCAAATTTACTGCTAAGGCTCGGCATAAGACTTGCATTGTGCCAAAGAGAGCTTCCTGCTGGAATTCATAAGATGTAACATGTATGGGTAGTTTGTCTAGATGTGCTTGGAAATTCTTCTTTATGAAGCTGGTGGCACCCAACACAGTGGGAAATATTTCTGTATCTTTCTGCCACATTTTCTTTATCTCTGTTTGTTTGCATTTCCTGGTATTTCAGGATCTTCTGCCTCTCCACGTCATTCACAGAATAATCACTTGAAACCGACACCTCTATTATCAGTGCCATCCTGGTGTTCCTTATCGTCTTTCCAGTTTAGTCCCGAACCATTAGAGTTGTGTACATCCTTCTGCAGCTTGGAGACCGAGCATGTCACACTCTTAGTGACCCTACTATAAGTAGTCCAGGGACCGCCTCCTTGAATCAGTTTTGCTCAGTCTCCATGCAGCGGAAGGAGGTGTGAGTCCAGTGGTCCGGTACTCACTAGGGCAACGATTAAGGCAGTAGCTAAGTTTTAGGAAGGGTAGTAGAAGTGAGATTTAAGTTAAATAAAATAAAATAAAAAGATAAGAAAGGGGGTCTGTGCCCCTTTAAATTGGCATTTTTGATTATCTACCTGGCAAATTGGTAGAGGTGCAGGTGAGCTGCTCCCCTTCTCCCCCCTCTCTGTAAGAAGCGCTGGCAGAGTGCGGGGGTTGTGCAGAGGCCTCCAGCGTCTGTTCCCCTGAGGTGGGATAGAGGCTGTTGAGGGGCTGCACGGTTGCCGTGCATCTCGGGAACCACGAGGTGCGGCGGCAAGGGTGGAAGTGAAGGCCCGACGGTGGAAAAGTAGAAGGTGTCCCAAGTATACCGCTCAAGAGCAGCGTGGAGGTAAGTGCCGGGGTGGTGGGAGGCAGCAGCCTTGATGGTCATGCGGCAGAAAATAGCCAGGTTGTTTGCGTTTGAGCAGAGCAGGCCCAGACCGCCTGTAAGCACGCGGGAAACGAGGGCTCCGGGGTTTCCTAGATTAACGCTATCTGGTAGGTATTTAGTTTGGGGGAACAGCATAAGGCGCTGGTTTAAAAAAAAAAAAAAGAAACAGTAGACAGAGACTTGTGCTTTGGTGCTCTGGGTTTTTGCAGGGCACGGTGCTTGAGAGCGATTTTAATGCCTAATAGGCCTAGGTGCTTCTTGTGTGGGGTGCGGAGAGGGGCAGTCTCTGAGGTGTGAGTGTGCAGAGGCTGTACCCTCGAGGCTTCCATGGCAGACATGGCCCAGAAAGGAGGGTCGGAGGCTGCAGGGGAAGCTACAGTGGCAAAAGACTCTCCTATGTCCCCGGAGGTGAGTCAGGAGCCCATGCTGGGACTGTCGGCAGCTCCAGATGGTCCCTTACCCCAAGCTCCTCTGCAGGGGGGGGGGGCTGGGGGTGATTTTTTCACAGCCGTTCTTGACACTGCTACAGCAGGCTCTTGGGGGGTCTGGTAACGGGATGGCTGGACCCACGGGGGCGGAGACCCGAGGGTCAAATAGACCGGTGGCTGCGTTAGAGGAAGCAGCAGGTAGTGGCGCAGTCAAGAGGGCTAAACTGCGGTTAGACAGAGAGGAACAGGACTTGGAGGATCAGTCAGACCTGGTGGAAGATTCATATATAGAGCAGGAATTGGAGGAAGGTGAAATAGCGGAGCCAGAGGACCAGGCGAGAATTGTGCGGGTGTTCCGGAGAGAGGAGCTCTCGACCCTGATTGTGGAAACGCTAAAGACTCTGAATGTGCTGGTCTCAGGTCCGGCAGAGGATAGTGCTCTGGAGGATCCATTGTTACAGGCGATTAGAAAGTCTCAGAGGGCGTTCCCCATTTATAGGATGTTCAAGGAGATGATTCAGGAGGAATGGGATACGCCGGAAGCTAGCCTCAAGGGGGCTAGGGTAATGGCTTGGCTGCATCCACTGGTGGAGCCGGATAAGGACATTTTTAAACCTCCGAAGGTGGATGCAGTGGTTTCGGCGGTAACTAAGAAGACAACTATTCCGGTGGAAGTGAGTGCCGCCCTTAAAGATACGCAGGATAGGAAATTAGATACTTTGCTTAGACAGGTGTTTGAGGTGAATGCCCTGTCAATACAGGCCTCGATTTGTGGAGCCTGAGTGGCGAGAGCGTGTCTGCGGTGGTCCCAGAGGCTGAAGGGGATCCAGGTGGACGAAGCGGCTGAGGAGGCTGCCCGCATTGAATCGGGGGCGGCATATCTAGAGGATAGCCAGTATGATCTCATTTGGGGCCCATCTAAGAGTATGGCATCGGTGGTACCTCTGGCTGTGCAATTGGGCGGCGGATGGGGGCCTCCAAGGCAAGGTTAGGTAAGCTCCCTTTTAGAGGCAAGCTCCTCTTTGGGGAGAAGTTGGAGAAGTTAGTAAAAGATCTAGGTGAATCAAAAGGGGGCCGGTTGCCAAAGCAGAAGCAAAATCGTCCGGGGGTGCCGTCTTGGAGTCAGCAGAGAGAGTTTAGGCATTTTCGCCAGTCGAGGTTTGGCCTGGTGCAGAGAGGTCAGGTTCCCTATAGGTCGCAAGGGTTTCATGGCTTCCGAGGGGCAGGCAGAGGTTTTTCAGCCTCCGCGTCCCCAAGCACCAAGAAACCGCAATGAAGTGAGGCGGGTCCAGGCAGGAATGGTACCAGTGGGAGGTCGGTTAAGAGAGTTAGTTCCTGCCTGGGCCCAAATTACTTCAGATCAGTGGATGTTGGAGATAGTGATAGAAGGGTTACGCACTAGAGTTCCAACACCCCGTGAAGGATGCATTTGTGCAATCTCCTTGCAGAACAAGATCCAAGAGAGAGGCGGTAAGGCAGACTTTGGAAAGCGGTGGTGCCGGTACCGCTGGAAGAGCAAGGCAGAGGTCGGTACTCGATATATTTTGTGGTGCCAAAAAAGGAGGGCACCTTACGGCCCATTCTGGATCTAAAAAGAGTGAACAGGTGTCTCCGGGTGTCGCACTTTCGAATGGAGATGTTGCGGTCAGTCATTGTGGCAGTGCAGTAGGGAGAGTATCTAATGTCATTGAATCTGTCGGAGGCTTATCTGCACATTCCCATCAGGTTGGAACACCAACAGTTTCTGTGGTTTGCGGTGCCCATGGGGCATTTCCAATTCCAGGTGATGCCGTTTGGGTTAGCGACGGCGCCACGGACGTTCACCAAGATTATGGTGGTAGTGGCAGCGGCGTTGAGGAAGGAAGGAGTGTTGGTTCACCCTTATTTGGACGACTGGTTGATTCGAGCGAAGTCGCAGGTGGAGAGCCAGCAGGCAACCAATCGGGTAGTGAGTTTCCTGCAGAGCTTAGGATGGGTAGTCAACGTAGCAAAGAGCAAGTTGGTGTCATCTCAGGAGTTAGAGTATTTGGGACCTCGCTTCGACATGAGCAGGGGCAGAGTCTTTCTACCGCTAGCACAGATTCAGAAATTGAGACAACTAATTCAGGGATTCCTGGCGAACAGGTCTCCGTCGGCGTGGCTGTATTTGCAGCTGTTAGGGACAATGGCGGCCACGTTAGAGGTGGTGCCGTGGGCCAGAGCGCACATGAGACCTCTACAGAGGGCTTTGCTCAGAAGGTGGTCTCATCAGAATGATCCGTTGTCCAGGAAGTTGGTGTGTCCGCGGGAGGCGCGCAGTTCGCTACAGTGGTGGCTTCGGGGGGTCCTGGAGAAGGGAATGCTGCTGGAGTCGCCGGATTGGAAGCCATTCACAACAGACGCGAGTATGTTCGGCTGGGGGACGCACTTCGAGGGACAGTACGCCCAGGGCCAGTGGTCGGACCATGAAAAGAAGTGGTCCATCAACAGGTTGGAGTTAAGGGCAGTATCTTTAGCCCTACAGGCCTGGCAGGGACTGCTGCAGGGAAGGGCGATCAGGGTGCTCTTAGACAATGCCACAGCGGTGGCATATATCTATCGGCAAGGCGGAACCAGCAGCGTGCAGTTGGAGAAGGAAGCGGACGGCTTGCTAGCCTGGGCCGAGTTGCACTTGGAAGCGTTGTCGGCGGCGCATGTAGCGGGGTGGTCAATGTGACGGCCGACTTTTTGAGTCGCGTCCGGGTGGATCCAGGAGAATGGGTCCTTCATCAGGAGGTCTTCGATTCGCTGGTGCGGCAATGAGGTCAGCCAGTGATGGACATTATGGCAACGTTCGAGTCAGCAAAGGTGGAAAGGTTTTACAGCAGAAGACGAGAAAGGATGTCAGAGGGGCTGGATGCCCTGATGCAAAGGTGGCCGGAGGAAGGTCTTCTGTACGTTTTTCTGCCGTGGATGCTAAATCGGCAGAGTTCTCCAATGTATAGAAAGGCACAAAGGGCTAGTTCTGCTGGTGGCGCCGGATTGGCTGAGGCGGCCATGGTATGGCGACTTGATGCGTCTTATGTTGGAACCTCCGTGGAGGCTGCTGGACAGGGAAGACCTGCTAGTGCAGAGTCCTTTAAGTATGCCTCAGGTGCATCGGTTTTCGCTTACGGCTTGGCTCTTGAGAGGGCAAGGCTGAAGGTCAAAGGATACTCGGCAGCGGTGATCTCTACGTTGTTGAGGTCTAGGCGTCGCTCCACGTCTATGGCATATGTGAGAGTGTGGCAGCAGTTTGAGGCCTGGTGTGAGGATAGGCGGCTGCAGGTGTTGAATACCACGATAGCTCAGGTTTTGGCCTTTTTGCAGGATGGATTGGATAAAGGCTTAGCGGCGTCTTCGCTTAGGGTGCAGTTAGCAGCACTAGCCTGTTACCGAGGGAAGGTGCAGGGGAAGACGCTGAGGGCTCATCCAGATGTGAAAAGGTTTTTGAGAGCGGCCTCTTTGTTGAGACCCCCCTGCAGGGTTGCGGTTCCGGGGTGGGACCTTAATATGGTGTTGGAGGCGCTGGTTAGTGAGCCTTTTGAGCCTTTGGCACAGGCGACTTTGAAGGATCTTACGCTGAAGGTGGTGTTTTTGGTGGCTATCGCCTCGGCAAGAAGAATCTCGGAGTTGCAGGCCTTGTTGTGTAGGGAGCCATTTTTGTCCTTTTCAAGTAAAAGGTAGTGCTCCGGACGGTTCTGTCCTTTTTGCCTAAGGTGGTCTCGGCCTTTCATGTTAATCAGGTGGTGTCCTTACCAGTCTTTGAGAGGTCAAGTGACGAGATGACTAAAGGGCGGTTGCATAGGTTGGATATCGGTAGAGCACTAGAGATGTATTTGCAGAGGACGGAGACGCTGCGCAAGTCGGACAGGTTGTTTGTCCTGTTTGGGAGTTCTCGGCAAGGAGAACCGGCTTCTAAGGCATCTATTGCTAGGTGGATTAAGGAAACGATTGCGGCAGCGTATCTCCTAAAGGGTAGAGTGGTGCCGAAGGGGTTAAAGGCACATTCGACTAGAGCTCAGGCAGCGTCCTGGGCGGAGTTTAGCTTGGTCCCTGCGGCAGAAATCTCTAGGGTGGCAACTTGGTCATCTTTACATACCTTTGTTAAGCATTACAGGATTGATGTGCAGGCGGAAGGGGATGCTAGATTTGGATCAGCGGTGCTTCAGGCTGGTCTGGCAGGTCCCTCCCGGTAAGAATGTTCACTGCTCTGCTACATCTCTAATGGTTCGGGACTAGACTGGAGAGATGATAAGGAAGGTGGAATTAGACTTACCTGCTAATTGTAGTTCCTTGAGTAGCTCCAGTAGAGTCCCGCTTCCCTCCCTAAGGTGGACTGCCAGGTGGTAGCTTGAAGACCGGGGACGGGGAGGTTTAAGGACCATTGAGGGATGAGTCGCGTAGCGGATCAGGTTAGCAAAAGAGTCGAGTATGCTTCTTTCTCGCTAAAAGTGAAGTGCCTCTTTTAAGGGGCGCGGGAGAAGGAGCAGCTCATGCATCCAGTATTGTAATTGTAACATAGAAATAGGATAAGTTTAAGGGTTCCTTTGTTAGAGGTACATAGGTGTTTAAAGGTTCAGTGTTCAGATTGGCTTACTTTTTGCTCTGGTGAGTCGGCTTTGTCAATAGAAAACTGATTCAAGGAGGCGATCCCTGGACTACTTATACTAGGGTCACTAAAAGAGTGACATGCTCAGTCTTCAAGCTGCGGAAGGACGTACACAACTCTAATGGTTCGGGACTAGACTAGAGCTACTCAAGGAACTACAAATCTCCAGGAACAAGCAGGAATGTAGTCTTCACATATGGGTATCGTCGGTACCGACGAAGCCTGCGCGGGAACGCTCCCCAGCGTCCAATTAGAAAGCTTTTGGGAGCATCCCACAGTGCCTGCGTGCTGCCTTCCCGCCTTTCCCAACTGCCTCTCTCCAGTTCTTTGTTTTCCGCGGAGCCAGCAGGTCGTCGTCACCACAGAAAATATTTTTCCTTATTCTTCTTTTTGTGGTTGCGTCTGCCTTCCTCGACGCTATACCGATACCACCGGTTCTTCTTTCTTTCTTTTAAAAAAACAAATAAAATAAAAATAATATTCCTTTTTTTCCAAACTTTTCTTTTCCAGGTGCACGCGCCATTTTTGGCCTTAGGCCCAAAATTTCCTCCACTATGGAGAAACCCACCTCGGGTTTTAAAAAGTGCACCAAGTGTGGCGGTACCATCTCCGTCAATGACACCCACGAGTGGTGTCTTAAATGTTTAGGTCCTGACCACTCCATCTCAGAATGTATGGCTTGTGCCATGATGTCCAAGAGGGGTTGACAAAACTGAGCTGCTAAGCTCGGCGCCCTTTTTTCCTCCGATGCAGCTTCTGTGGCATCGACGTCTTCCAGGGCTTCGTCTTCCTCCCATGGATCTCACGTAACTAAACATAAGTCTAGCCGGTCCTCAAAGGGTAGATCGCCTTCCAAGCATCGAAATGCCTCTGGCGTTGCCCTTGAGGGTTCTGTACCGGCAAAATTGCCCTGGCGGGAGGCTTCGGCTTCCAAAGCATTATCAGGGCTCCAGGATGTTCTCGAGGCCTCGACCTCGGCAGAACTACTGGTGCCATGCTCTGGGGTGCCGGCTGCTTCCGGTACCGATACCCAGGCATCGGCAGCGTCGATAGACCAGAGGTTCCTGGCTATTGAACGCAGTCTGGCGGCTCTCCTTGCGGCATCGATGCCCTCGGAACTGCGTCAGACAGTTCAAACTATACCATCGACATCGTTACCGATAGCATCGACATCGGTGTCTGCTTTGCCGGCACCCAGTCATGCGATGCCTTCCGGTACCGATACCCCGGTACCGATTTCCCCCGGTACCGACTTCTTCAAGAGCATCCAGACAGAAGATACTTCGAATCCTCAGAGGACTCTGAGGATTCTGACAGCTCTGTCGGTACCGGAATACTTCTCCCGGAGGAGCCTTCCTCTCCTAAACGTAGGATGTCTCCTCCAGAAGATATCTCCTTTTAGGATTTCATCAGGGAGGTGGCTCGTGGTTTGTCCATTACTGTGACTCCTGAAACAGAGCCCAGAGCTAAGGAGTTGGAGATTTTACAATATCCCAAAGCTTCTAAGGAGGCAGCTACCTTCCCTATCCATGAGATCTTACATGATCTCATGTTGAGAATGTGGGAGACACCTCTTACCACCTCTCCTCACTCTCGCAGACTGGATACCATGTATCGAGTCCCTCCTTGTCCTGGATTCCAGAAAACTCAGCTTCCTCACCACTCTATTGTAGTGGAATCAGCTATGAGAAGGATCAGGAGTGCAAAGAGACATGCCTCTAATCCTCCAGGACGTGAGTGTAGAACCTTGGATGCCTTTGGACGTCTGTTTTCTAGGCTTCCATGCTTTCTGCCAGGATCAGTTCCTATATTTTATATATTGGAATGTTCCTCAAAGAAGTCACAGGAGATTTGGAGGTTTTAAGCCCTCTCCTTCCTGATGACAAGAGGCAGGATTTCCTCACACTGGTTAAACATGCCCAGGATGTTTCTAAGTTTGTCAATCGTGCAGCTTTTGAGTGTTTTGAGTGCATAAGCAGAACCTCTGCCATTGCCATAGGTGCACGTAGAATTGCCTGGCTCCAGGCATCCAATTTGGAGCTCTGGGTGCAGGACAAACTGGGCAATATCCCTTGTACAGGTGAGAATTTATTTGGCAAGAATTGGCAAGAGAAGGTCAATGAGTTGTTTGCTGACAACTCCACTTTGGATAGGTTATCCAAAGCCACAGTTGATCCTGCGAGAAAGGTTTCTTGAAAGATTTATTTTTTCTCAAAAAAGAAGAGGTTTTATCCCTCTTATTCCCAGCAGGGATGTTCTGCAGGTCAGCCTGCCTGAAAGAGTCAGCAACCACCTAAACAAAGGAAAGCAAAGACTGCTAAGCCTCAACCGTCTCAGCAGTCTCAGCCTCCACAAGGCCTTTGACTTTCATCTAGAGAACTCGGCCTTCCTGGCCCTCAATGGACCACAGCCTTCCACCATTCCAGGAAGGTTATGTCACTTTACCCCCAGGTGGGAGCAGATAACAGCAGAACATTGGACACTTTCCATTATAAAAGAGGGGTATAAGCTTCACTTTCTGTGCATGCCCCCTCCCACGATGGTAAGACAGTTCAATTCTCAGACCTCTCTCATCAACCTGTTAGATCAAGAGGTCACTATGCTTCTTGCCCAAGGGGCAATAGAAGAAGTACCCATTCCTCAACAGGGTACAGGGTTCTACGCCCCCTATTTCCTTATCCCAAAGAAAACGGGGACACAGATCCATTTTAGACCTCAGAGAATTGAACAAGTTCCTTTTCAAAGAGAAATTCAAGATGATTTCTCTGGGTACTCTGCTGCCATACCTTCAGAGTCAGGATTGGCTTTGTTCTCTAGATCTCAAGGATGCGTACACTCATGTTCTCATCCATCCAACTCACAGAAAGTTCCTTCGGTTCCTTTTTCAAGGAAAACACTACCAGTACAGGGTGCTTCCTTTTGGCCTGGCCTCAGCACCAAGAGTGTTCACGCAGTGCATGGGTGTGGTAGCAGCATTTCTTCGCACTCTAGGCATATTCGTCTTCCCCTACTTCGACGACTGGCTCATTCGAGCCCCATCAGAGTCAGAGGCCAGGACTTCTCTGTCTTGCACAATGCGTATCCTTCAGTATTTGGGTCTGGTCATAAACATCCCAAAATCCAGTCTAACTCCCACTCAGTCTCTAGATTTCATAGGAGCTTTGCTGGATACCAGAAAAGCAAGGGCGTATCTTCCCCAGGCCCGTTGCCTTCGCATAGTGCAGTTAGCTTCTCAAGCAGTGCTAAAGCCTCATCTCACTGCCCGAGAAATGCTACAACTACTAGGCCACATGGCATCTACAGTGCATGGGGTTCCTTATGTTCGCCTCCATATGAGAGCAGCCCAGTGGACTTTATCCACTCAATGGACCTGGCAGGCATCAGGGTGCCTGTCAGACAAAATAGCAAACAGAAATCACCTTATTTTGTCCCTCCAATGGTGGCAGTCCCCTCAGAACCTGTTGCTGTGGTCCCCATTTCAACAACCCTTACCCCAGGCAACTCTCACAACAGATGCTTCACCAATGGGTTGGGGAGCTCATCTGCAAGACCTCTCCACCCAAGGCACCTGGACTCCACAGGAGACTCATCTACATATCAATCTCTTAGAGCTCAGAGCAATTTTCCTTGCTCTTCGAGTGTTCCACACCCTGCTCAGCTACAAGACAGTCCTCATTCATATGGACAGTCAAGTAGCCATGTTCTACGTGAACAAGCAGGGGGGAACAGGCTCTCTGTCGCTTTGCAACGAAGCTTTGCGACTATGGGCCCTCGCCAGAGAGCATCAGATTCATCTCCTGGCAGTGTATCTTCCAGGCATACAAAACTCTTGGGCAGACAGACTCAGTCGAGTTCTGCTTTCACACGAATGGTCTCTACATGCAGACCAGGTGGCCAAGATTTTTCAAATTCGGGGAAACCCGGACATAGACCTCTTTGCAAGTCCGTTGAATGCCAAACTTCCCCGGTTCTGTTCCAGAATTCCAGCTCAGGGCTCTCAGGCCAGGGGTGCTTTCCTCCTTCACTGGGGTCAAGACTTCCTTTATGCTTTTCCACCCATTCCCCTAATTCCCAAAACCCTGTTCAAGCTTCAGAGAGACAGAGGCCGTATGATTCTCATAGCTCCACATTGGCCATGGCAAGTGTGGTACCCTCTGCTTCTACATCTCTCTCAAGCTCCCTCCCTGGAGTTAGGATCTGCTCCAGATCTCCTGTCTCAGGAGGACGGAATGCTATGGCATTCCAATCCCCAGTCTCTGCATCTTAGGACTTGGTTGCTGAAGGCCTAGATCTTCATGATCTTAACCTCCCTCAGCAGGTAAAGGATATCCTTTATACTTCCAGGAAGCATAAAGGATATCCTTTATGCTTCCAGGAAGCCTTCCACAAGACGCTCTTATGCTTTCAAGTGGAAAAGGTTCACCATATGGTGTTCGCAGAAGGGTCTTAACCCCCATTGCGATACCTCTGGAATCATTACTGGAGTATCTCCCTTCATTTATCCAATGCAGGACTTAAAACTAACTCAGTAAGAGTCCATTTGAGTGCTATTGCAGCTTCTTTCAAGCCTCTAAATGGACAACCTATTTCCTCCCATCCTCTTATAGCAAGATTTATGAGAGGCCTTCTTCTAACTAAGCCTCCCATTAGGCCACCACCGGTGGCATGGGGGACTCAAACCTGGTTCTTGGTCAGCTCATGAAGCCACCTTTCGAACCCTTAGCTACTACCTCATTGAAATTCCTTTCTTGGAAAGTTATCTTTCTCATAGCAATCACATCAGCACGCCGCATCAGTGAGTTGCAGGCATTAGTAGCTGATCCACCTTATACAAGGTTCCATCCTTAGGACTCATCCACACTTTATGCCAAAGGTGGTCTCGCCCTTTCATTTAAACCAAGCGGTCTACCTGCCTGTGTTTTTTCCAAGGCCTCATGCATCTAATGCAGAAAGGAGACTGTAAAAGAGCTTTAGCCTTTTACTTGCAAAGAACACAGCAACATAGAAAGTCCTCTCAACTCTTTGTTGCTTTTGATCCTTCTCATTTGGGACTTCCAGTCTCCAAGAGAACACTGTCCAGCTGGATTGCACAGTATATTTCCTTTGCCTATCAGAGTAAGATCTTTCTTCTGGAGGGCCATGTCACAGCTCACAATGTGAGAGCCATGGCAGCTTCAATGGCTCTGTGTCTATCGATGACATCTGTCGAGCAGCCACTTGGGCCTCAGTTCATACCTTCACAGCCCATTACTGCTTGGACAAGGACTCCCGCTGGGATGCCTTGTTTGGTCAGGCTGTTCTTCAACACCTGTTCCATACCTAATCAACTCCTACCCACCATCCCTGGTTGGATGCCAGAGATCCATGGGGGGAAGTGGAGCCCTTTCACAGGGACAGACAACTGCCAGGGTCTCTCCCTGGCATCTAAAGCTAGGGAGTCCTCATATGTGAAGACTACATTCCTGCTTGTTCCTGGAGATAGCATAGTTACTCACCTGTAACAGGTGATCTCCGGGAACAGCAGGAATTTAGTCTTCACACCCACCCACCTCCCCTAGGAGTTGTATCTCTCTATCTATCTCTTTCTCTTTCCCTCTCTCTCTCTCTCTTTGTCTCAGCTTTAAACTCAACTGGAGAGAGGCAGTTGGGAACGGTGGGAAGGCAGCACGCAGACGCTGTGGGATGCTCCCAAAAGCTTTCTAATTGGACGCTGGGGAGCGTTCCTGTGCAGGCTCTGTCGGTACCGACGATACCCATATGTGAAGACTAAATTCCTGCTGTTCCCGGAGATCACATATTACAGGTGAGTAACAATGCTTTAGCAGGTAAGTCTAATTTCACCTTTTTCTCCTTAACCACTATATCTGGCTTCCTCGCATCCAGCTTTTTATTAGTTAGAATAGGAGTATCCCAGGTGATCAGAACCTCCTCATTTTCTGTAATTTTTTTAGGGTAATGATCCCAGTGTTTTTCGGGCAGAGTGATACTGTAGTGTTTACAGAGTTTCCAATGGATGAGGCGTGCTACTTTTATTATGTCTTTCTGTATATAAATTTTCTGCCCTCAGATCTTCACAGCCAGCTATGAGGTCAGTCACCATTTCCAGTTCTTTATTACAGAATCAACACATTTTGTTTTACCAGTTTTTTCACTGCTTGCTGTAAACCATCTCTTCTGTAAGCCACTTTCCTGGGCTGCAACTATCAACCTCTCATCCCTAGGTTTCAATTCACCCCTCCTTAACCATTCATGTGTCCGTTCTTGATCAATAAAGGGTTTCTGGAGTAACGCTCTGTATTTCCCACTGTATTTGTGCATCTGCCACTTGTCTTTCCTTGTTCCTTATTGTCCCTCCAGTCCAGTCCCACACCTCTGGGTAGTGTACCTCTTCCAGCAGCTTGGAGACTGAGCATGTAATCTTTTTGATGACACTAGTGTACATATGCAGCTGGCACCACCCACAGCCCTAGTATGCTCGGTTTCCAAGCAGCTGGAGGAGGTTGTAAGCCAGGGTGCTGGACTCGTAGAAGGGACAACTAAGGAGATAGGTTTAGATAGAGTTTGATTTCATTTCCCCTGTTAAGTTGCAGGTTTCTTTGTTTTTAAAGGCAGAAGTAAAAAAAAAAATCAGAAGGAACAGAGAACCTGGGAGACAACAGGGCTGAGGGGAGGATATTCTTTCTTCCCCCCTCTCCCCCCAGGATTTTGGGGGAGGGGGGAGTTCTGTAAGGGCTTTCCTCAGTCCGAGACTTCTGGCTGCTCCCGAACCTGTTGGTGGGTGAGGAGCCGCTGCAGGTGCTGCAGTTGCTTGACAGACATGAAAGCTGGCAGCCCCGAGTCACCTCCCTCAGCGCCGAAGCCGGGAAGGAAGGCTGAGCGCGAGGGGTAGAAAAGCCATGTGGCAAAGAGGCTCCAAGGTAAGAGTGGCGGGGGAAGGACAGCAGAAACCTCCTAGCAACCGCCAGAACACGAGGAGACAGAGCGGCCTGCAGCTGCATGTTCGGGAGCCTGCAGCGGCGCAGGAAACTCCCACCGCTGCATTTAGGCACAATTTCTTCTTATTCAGGCCTGCATGTGTTTAACCCCCTGCTGTGTTTTGGGTGCCCTGGAGAGGCAGCCACCGGAGAATAAAGCAGGACAGAGCAGCCTCTTCCTAGGGGGCCATTTGCAGTTTCTTTTTAATTTCAGTTTCAGTTAATTAGATTTTGCTTTGGTTTTATTTTATTTTATTTTATTGTAGTTCAAGTACTGTAGTGCTCTGTGCCTGAGCCTGTGGAAGTGCACTGTGCTGGGGATCCTTTTACCTACCCGGGTACAGATTGAGGGCATTCCTGGGGAGTGCCTCCAGCCCTTCCCACCATGCCAGCCAGACTGCAGTGCCTGGTATAGAATGGTATCAAGGGGGTGAACCCCCCCTTAATCCTTAAGCATTCCTTGTGTTATACAGCTGAGAACTTATTCAGTGCACAGTGACTTGATGCAGACATGTGGGAAAAGCCTAATCAGATAGGCCATTGTTTGTTGCTGGGCGGATTTCAGAGTGCTGTTGTGCTTGGTCAGGTGATGTAAGTGGCAGTTGGTTGAGACATTGTTACTTTCTCCGGAGGAGGGTCAGATAAAGTCAGAGACAGAAATAAAGATAAGTGTCAATAAAAAAGAGGTGCTGCATATGTTTGTAGCAGCTACAGCTCTTTGAAAAGCAGGAAGTACCTGCATACAAGAAATGTATGTAATTTGAAAGATAGTGGATAGGATGCAAAGGAAATCCTTCCATCTGTCTATGGTCAATGAGTAACCTAATATGATCATCTCTTAGCCCAGATTATGCACCTATTAAATCTGTAATATTGCTTGTAAGGGAAGTTGTACTCCCTTATAGCTATTTGTAATATTAGAATAAAAACATAAATTTTACTCGGAGAATGTGTCAGTTTGATTGGATCAGGGCAAGGTCCATTTCATATCTTTAATATACAACACTGCAGCGCAATCTAAAAATCCTCAAGATATGCGGTCCCTGATGTGGTGTGGTCTTGGAAGCAGGCGTGCAGGTTGAGATGAGGCAGGAGAGTCCCTCCTGGTTGTAAGAGAACCACATTTTCACAGTAATAATGGTGGTAGGAAGAGGAGATTTTTGGTGACTCGATCTCGCAGAGGCATGCACGTTCCCATCCATCCAGGACACCAGCAGTTTCTCCGCCTTGCGGTGCACAGGGGCCATTTCCAGTTTCGAGCGTTGCCCTTTGGTCTGGCGACCACCCCCGTACCTTCACCAAGGTCATGGTGGTGGTGGCGGCAGCGGCAGCTCTCCACAAGGGAAGGGGTTCTCGTCCGCCTGTACCTAGATGATTGACTGATCCAGGCAAAGTCCAGGGATGACAGCGAAAAGAGCAGCAGCGCAGGTGGGAGAGTTCCTTCAAAGTCACAGTCACAGTCCAGTCCCGCACCTCTGGGTAGTGTACCTCTTCCAGCAGCTTGGAGACTGAGCATGTCATCTTTTTGAAGACACTAGTGTACATATGCAGCTGGCACCGCCCACCAGCCCCAGTACCTATTGACAAAGCAGACTCAGAGGAGCAACAAATAAGTAGTTAAACAGGAACAACAATTAGCAGGCAAGTCTAATTTCTCTTTTGTTGATCTAATTCCTTGAAGAGGTTTTGCAAGTTCTGTTACTGCTTTCCCTGTGCATGCTTATGGATTTTTACTCGTTCCTTCTAGTCATCTGAACGCTTGTCTGAGTTTGATGGAGATAGATTCTGGACGTTTACTCTCATATTTCAGCACTTTTTACTTATTTGGATCAGAGGATGTAGTTAAGTAGGCCGGGAGGCCTATGATAGTAGCTCTGTATGTGTAATCAATCTGAGTCCTAGCCTTCCTTCGGCTCTAGGGATGTACAGTCTTGGCATACATTGATTCTTGTAAATCATTTCATGGGCATAGAGGAGTTTTCGTGTTCGCACATCCAGTTTTTCAAGATCTTTAAGAGGCCAGTCCACAATCCAAAAGCTGTATGAAAGTTCAGGATTTGTCAGCTGATTGATGACTTGTATCTTATTTAGTGACATTAAAAAACTTTTTAATAATGATTTTAATCTTCTATAGTATTCCTTACTTATCTTTTCTCTCAGTAATTTTTGCTTGCGTGTCATTCCTTCTTCTACTCCGAGATATTTATATATACTTTTCTGTTCAAGGTCCTTGATGTCACAAACTTCAGCCAGGGAAATGTTTTCTGTTTTGCTCAACTTTCCTCTTAAAAAAAATAGATTTAGCACATTTGTCAAGGCCATAGGTCATCAGAAAAGCTTTTCACCACACGGAGTTGCTCTGCTAATTGTTGGTTGCTGGAGCTATAGAGCTTCAGATCATCCACAAATAATAAATGAGATGTTACCTTCTTTAGGATTCATGCTAAATCCATATCCCAAAGAGTTGATGAGAGTACTTATTGGATTAAGCGCCACACAGAACAGAAGGGGCGACAGGGAATCCCCCTGAAATATTCCTCGCTAGATCCTGATGTTAGGAATGATATACTGACCATCTTCATATTTCAGAAAGAGTGTGGTTTGCCATATTGTCATGGTGAACTTAATGTACTCTATCAAACCAGGATTTATTTTATACATTTCAAGGCAATTTATTATCCAGTGTAGGACACTGTCAAAAGCTTCCTTATAATTAATCCATGCTATACTGAGATTTCTGCTTTACTTAGCATTGGCCATGATGGCCTTATTCAACATTAACTGGTCTTTGGTGCCATATGCCCCTCTCTTGTTGCCCTTTTGCTCTATTGCCATGAGGTTATTGGATTCGATATGATCATATATTCTGTCTGCATCTATTGCAGTGAACAGCTTATAGATTGTAGGTAGACAAGTCATTGGTCTGTAATTGTTGGGAGTGTTACTTGGGTCTCCTTTTGTAGTAAACCATTGTGGTGTTAAGTCTGGTTGCATAAACAATTGATTTTTGCAATTCACCAGGTCTGGATGAAGTGATGTTAACTGAGCTAAAGGTTAGTTACTCCATCTGGGCCAGGGCTCTTCCAGTTTGGGGCTCGCTTTAACGTGCTTGCCAGCTCTTTGTTACTACAGGCCATTCCATAGGTGTGATGAATGCTTTTTCTAAATGCTCCTGTATGCAGGGTAACCATTCTGCTTCTTGATTGTGCTTTATAGGGTCCCCGTATAGTTTTCTCCAGAGGTTTTCTGTTTCGGCTTTGGTTGGTGGTGCTTTTAGTATCTTAATGCTCTTTCCCTATTCCCTGTAAAATTGTTTTGGGTTCTCTCTAAATAGCTTATTTTGATATCTTTCATTTTGGTTTCCTTCGTTTTTGCGCTTCTGCTGCTATTTTCAATTTATTGTTGAACATATAAACTTCAGGTCTTCTGTTAATGCAGCATGCTTCAGTTTACTATCTTGGATCTTCCTTAATATCTTTGATGATCTTAATCCTTTTATATACCTGTCTATCAGGGATACCTCTGCACTCAATGACTGCATTTTTCCCTCGATGCGCTTTTTCCAAGGAGGAACTGTTATTGTTTTCTTGTTGTTCTGGTCCTGCATTTTAGCTGGTGGTATTCTTGCAGCAATAATTTTAACAGCATGCCACTGTATTCAGTTTATTTTAGTGATGTCAGTAGATGGTCCCTTTATAATTGATATGGACTTGTTCATCTTTATAATCATACTTTTAACCTTAGATGTTAAATTTAACTTGGGTAATCTTTCCCTTGCCTGAAAACTTGCCTGCTTTTTGCCAGCTGAAGATTTGTCAACTGCTGATATCCTGGACCTGAAGCAGGGTTTCTTACTAAATTGGAGGAAAACCCGAAACGTGAGCCACGTCGTCACTCAGTTTTTTCAGCGGCTGGGCAGTGCTTTGGCAACAGCTAAGTTATGCTTTTCACTTTTCACTTTTAAACTTATTTAACAAAAGGAGTGGTCATGGTGGTGGTTTGGAAAAATTTCCTGGCACTGGGCTGACAAGCTCCGACAAAAACATTGTGTGCCATTTCAGGGGAGTTTTTCAGAATTTCGGATTTATTACTATTTTGATGTTTCTAGACAATTCCGATTAGGTTCTACCTTTTTGTCACATTGGCAGATAAGGACCAGCATGGTTCATCTAGTCCAGTGTTTTTCAACCTTTTTTGTGCAAAGGCACACTTTTTTCATGAAAAAAATCACGAGGCACACCACCATTAGAAAATGTTAAAAAAATTTACCTCTGTGCCTATATTGACTATATATAAAGTAATTCTCTTGAATAGGAATCAAACACTCACACCAACCCCCCTCCCCTGCTGGTTCACACCAACCCCCCTCCCCTGCTGGTTCACTCACACCACCAGCCCCTCCACTGCTGGTTCACTCACCCACCCCCCTGTCACTTACTCACCCCTCCTGCTGGGTCACTCACTCACTTACCCCCCCTCCCCTGCTGGTTCACTCACACCATCGCCCCCCCCCCTTGCTGGTTCACTCACACCACCCCCCCCCTCCCCTGCTGGTTCACTCACACACCCCCCCCCCTTGCTGGTTCACTCACACCCCCCCCCCCCCTCTGCCCAAGCCGCTGCTTCTGCTTTGTACAGAGCAGCGGCTGCACTACACTTACATTGAAAAGTAAAGAGAAACTGTCAGGAGCCCTCCGGTCATCGCAGAGCCCGAGGAAGTGATGTCATGGGGGCGGGCTCCTCACAGGCTGTCTTTCCTTTTCAAATTAACTTTATTGCAGCTAAAGTTAATTTGAAAAGGAAAGACAGCCTGTGAGGAGCCCGCCCCCATGACATCACTTCCTCGGGCTCTGCATGATCGGAGGGCTCCTGACACAGTTTCTCTTTACTTTTCAATGTAAGTGTAGTGCAGCCACTGCTCTGTACAAAGCAGAACCAGCGGCTGCACTGCTATAGGGAATCGCGATCGCGTTCGCGCCGCGGACTTCGGCACAAAAGCCGGTTTTTTGCTCTGGCCGCTCCCGATCTTGCGGCCAGAGCAAAAAACTGGCTTTTCAATGGCCGGTTTTACAACTGTGCCGGCAGCCGGCCTGGCCATGGAAAAACCGGCCAGGCCGGCTGAAAACCGGCCGGTTGGCAACCCTAATTTGTGAGCCGAGGCCACATGTTACGGATGAAATTGGAATTTTTCCCACGGCACACCAGACAATATCTCACGGCACACTAGTGTGCCGCGGCACAGTGGTTGAAAAACGCTGATCTAGCCTGCCCAGCAAGATGGCAAGCGTAGGTGCACCTGTCGCTCTGTGCAGGCCACCCCTCCCCATGTCTTTGTTTAGGGGTGAACCCACCACTCCATGTAGGACACCCCTATTTGAGACTTCAGATGGTTCAGAAGTTAGATGGCATCATTTATTTTGTTTTTATCCTATTGCTGTAAAGGGATCCACTGTGTTTGTCCCATGCCGTTTTGAATTCCGTCACCGTGTTTGCCCCCACCACTTCCATCAGGAGGGCACCACCCTTTCAGTGAAGAAATATTTCCTAACATTGCCTTTCAATTTACCACCTTGCAGCTTCATGTTATGCTCTCTAGTTTTACAGCTTCCCTGTCTTTGGAAGAGGTTTGTTTGTTCATCATTTCTCTTAAAGTATTTAAAGGTCTGAATCATATCTCCCCTGTCCCTCCTCTCCTCCAAAGTGTACATATTTAGGTCTTCAAGTCTCTTCTCATAAGGCTTCTGACGCAGACTCCAAATCATTTTGGTCACCTTCCTCTGAACAGTTTCCAGTCTTTTTACATCTTTTGCAAGATATGGTCTCCAAAACTGAACACAGTATTCCAAGTGAGGCCTCACCAGTGACTTGTACAGTGGCATAAGTACCTCTTCCTTTCTGCTTGTAATCCCTCTTTGTATGCAGCCCAACATCCTCCTGGCTTTTGCCACCGCCTTGTCGTGCTGTTTTGCCACCTTGAGCTCATCAGAGATAATCACACCAAGGTCTTTCTCCTGAACTGTGCATACCAACCTCTTGCCCCCTTTTGTGTACATTTTCCTTGGATTTCTGCTACCCAAGTGCATGACACTGCACTTTTTCACATTAAATCGTTGTTGCCAAGCATTAGACCAGTCTTCCAGCTTTTGTAGATCTTTCCTCATGTTAACCGCTCCCTCGGGGGAGTCCACTTTTTTGCAAATTTTTGTGTCATCTGCAAAAAGACAGACTTTTCCATTATTTTTTTAAATACCCACTTAACTTTTGTAACTTGTTGGAGGTATTGGCGGGATATAAATGGATATATTAAATTAAAATTAAAAGGGGTCGAGAATGTCTTTCCGCCAGTCTGTCTGGGGGCAAAATAGCTCTTTGAAAACTTAATGGAATGGGATTGGCACATGGTAAAAACTGGTAAAAAGGCACACAGAGTTAGAAATGGGCCAAATCAAACTGAAGGTACCAGAGAAATAAGCCCTACAAAGAACTAGCCCAATGTCAGGTTAATGCAGCAACCTTTGCAATGGTCTAGCGCAGCATTTTGCTAGCGCTGCTCTCAATGAAGAAAGCAAGCTAGTGCAGGAAAATTGTGAGAAAAACCACAGTGCTAAAGAATAGCGCAGTGGGCATGCTGATTGTATGTAAAAGAAGGACTTTTTAATTGCTCCTAATTAAAGAAAAAAAAAAACAAACCACACACACACACAAAACACACACACACAAAAAATTGCGCTGAAATTTAGCAGCTTTTTAAATTCTTTTTTTTTTAAATGCTTGATCTTTTATGGCAGCTTAAAGATAATATTGAAAACTGGGAGGAGTTGAGTGCACCAAGGAACTGGGTTTAGAGAGAGAGAAAAGGAGAAGTTCCAAGAGAGCCCTGAGGTATACTGACCAAAAGTGGGATGGGGGTAGAGGAGGATCCACCAGAACATACATTAAAAATGCAATGGAAGAGAAAAGAAAACCAGAACAAAGCCCCTAAATCAAAGGAAGAACAAGGTGTCAAGTAAAAGGTGTTGTGATCGACAGTGTTAAAAGCAGCAGAAATATCAGGATCAAGTAAAAGCCCTTAGTTTTGGCGAGGAATATGTCATTGGAGACTTTGGCAAGAGCAGTTTCTATAGAATATAGAGGACAAAAGCCAGATTGCAGTGGATCCAGAAGGACTTCAGGGGACCGAAAATCCAGACAATGGCGGTGAACCGCATGTTCGAGGCATTTAGAAGCAAAGGGGAGGAGTGAGAAGGGCTAATAATTAGGACAAGTAGTGTTTAGTGAAGGTTTGAAGGTTGATATGACAGATGGAAGGGATAACTGTGGAAGAGAGAGAGCTTAGTATATGGGTGGGGATGAGATCAGAGGAACAATTAGTGAGTTTGGAGGATGAGAAAAGATTTATTTATTTATTTTATTTAGACAGTTTTTGTATTTATTTATTTATTTATTTATTTGCATTCTCTTATATACTGCTCTATTCTGCATCAGTGCGGTTTACATTGAACAAATTGAAATTACATTGAACAGGGCATTATAACTTGGAGATAACTATTTTACAGGAACATGGACTATGGAGGGTTAAGTGGCTTGCCCAAGACCACAAGGAGCACCTGCGGGACTAGAAACCCCAGTCCTTCTGGCCCAAGGTTGCTGTCCTCTAGTGGGATTTGAACCCCCGACCTTCCGGCCTGAAGTACCTTGCCCCAACCACTAGGCTACTCCTCCCTACAAGATGGACAGTTTCCTCCTCAGTGATTTTAAAAAAGGAAGAAAGGATGACAGAAGTTGAAGGAAGAATTTGGGAGTGCAGAAAGGGAAGGGGGCAGAGGTGACCTGTGGAGAACTCAAGACTAATCTTGTGGACCTTATGTAAATAGTCAATGTGTCTGGGCGGAAAGAGAAGGAGGGGTTGGAAGTGGAGTTCTCTTGAGGAGAGAGCTCAATGTAGCAAAGAGGTAGCAAGGGTCAGAGGCAAGAGAATTAATCAGGTGAACATAGTACTCTTCTTGGAGAGTTCTGTGGCCGACTGGAATAAGGTTGGCATGAATTTGCAATGCAGGAAGTCAGCAAGGGTACAGGATTTAAGCCAGAGGCACTCAGCTGAGTAGGCACAAGAAAGAAGGTAGTGGGTTTTAGATGATGGGTACAGTACACCTCACAGGGCAAGGAATGGGAGGAGTAAGCACATCCAGAGTGGAGGAGAGTATAGTGTTATTGAATGACACTGCTTTATCAACAGATTCAGATGACATAGTGCAGGAAAATGGTGAAGAGACAGCAATGAGAGCGCTGAAAGGTCGATATGAGCATGTTGATGGAGATGGGGTGAAGCCAAGGTGGGTGGGGGTGTGTGTTTAAGAGTGAATGTTAATAGGTGATGGTCAGATAAGGAAAGGACTGAGGTGGAAAGGTTTGAGGGCAAAGAAATTGAAGAAGAAAATAAGGTCAAGGCAGCGGCCATGCTGGTGAATAGGGGCAGTAGAGCCCAGCTAGAGGTTGAATAAGGAGGTTAGGGAAAGGAACTTTAAGGCATAAGGGTCAGTGGGGTTATCAACATGAATGTCAAAATCCCCAAGAATAAGGGAAGGGGGAAGATGCGTCCAGAAAGGAGGAGAGCCAGGAGTCAGTGAGAGGTTGAGATGAATTTGCCAGCCACCTGGAGTGGTAGTGGAGTGGATAGATTGGATTCAGAGGAAGAAACGGAGTGGCAAGTGTGAAAGAACAGAAACCCAACACCACCACCATGGCCAGTGGGCCGAGAAACATAGGAAAATAGGTAGCCTCCATGACAGAGGGGAGCACCTGAAGCAAAGTCTTCAGGAAGAAGCCAAGTTTTGGTTAGAACAAAAAAATACAGAGCATTAGAGATAAAAAGGTCATGAATGAAGGAAAGATTACACAGGTACACTACCAAAAAACTGCCTCCAGTTTTGCAACTGATTCCTATAGATTTTGGGGTGCTGAATCCAGGAAAAATAGCCAAAATGTTCCATCACGTCACGTTTTCTTGCAAAATTAGATTTCTTACCCATATAAGGAATGTTCACATAATTTCTTTTTAGCCGACTGCAGTTTATTTTCTTGGCCCAAAATAGAGGTTGTAATGGTTAACTAACTAGAAACACTCCCTCATGATATTTTAGAGTGTTTTGTATTCATTTTATACATTAACAGGACAATTGGGAGGCGGGGGGCTAAATCCAGTACTCGCGCTGGCGCATGTTCTTTCCTGTTCGCCTCGCCTCGTTCGCTCGCTCGCTCAAACACGGTGGTTGCGACATGAACGTTCCTGTCAAATTTCAGTTTCTTGCAAGTTCATTATTACCTTTTGTTTGCTCAGTCGTAATCCAGCTTTATTCCGAAGTGGTTCACTACAGTTGTAGTTTGCAGTGCTGTGTATTTGTGATGGCTCACAGAGCCAGAGGTTGCGTCAACTCTCCGGACAGTTTTTGTTTTATTTGTGGGGAATATACCGTGAAAAAGCGGCAGAGGAACATTTCTGCATTTATTAAAAAAGTATATTTCGCCTATTTCGGTTTGAAGTTAGGCGATCAAGACAAACCGTGGGCTCCTCACAAAGTGTGCAAGACATGTGAGGAAGATCTACGCTTATGGATGAAAGGTAAAAAACAAGCATTTCGTTTCGGAATACCTATGATGTGGCGTGAACAAAGAGACCACAGCAGTGACTGCTATTTTTGCTCTTGCATTGTGAAGGGATACAACTTAAAAAATAAGAACGTAATAAGTTACCCCAACCTTCCCTCAGCAATTAGGCCTATGCCTCATAGCAACGAAGTACCTGTGCCTGAACCACCAAAATCTTTGGATCATATTTGTGTGGACGGTTCTGATCATGATGAGACTCATCAGATGGCTTTTCCCGATGAGTCCAGTACTTCCGAGTTTGAAACTGAACCAGATCCGAAACCTGAACTTTTCTCTCAAGCTGAATTGAATGATTTTGTCCGGGATTTAGGACTCCCAAAAGATGCTGCCCAACTGCTAGGTTCTCGGCTTAAACAGAAAAATCTATTGTCACCAGGAACAACTTTTTATTGGTACCGCAACCGCGAGACACAATTTTTGAAGTATTTCAGCAAAGAGGAAGATTTGGTATTTTGCAACGATATATACGGAGTGATGGAAAAGTTTAAACTCAAGTATGATCCTGCTGAATGGCGGCTGTTCATTGATTCGTCAAAAGACAGCATAAAAGGCTTCAGTTCCTATTGCTCACTCTGTTATTCTCCAAGAAAAATACGAGAATTTGGCCCTGATTCTTCAGAAGATTCCTTATGATGAGCATAAGTGGATGATTTGTGGAGACTTTAAAATTCTATCCATGCTATTATGGCAGCAATCCGGCTTCACCAAATATCCCTGCTTCCTTTGCTTGTGGGATAGCCGGGCCCGCGACCTACACTGGGGGAAAAAAGACTGGCCAATTCGGGAGTATTTGAGACCTGGTGAGAAAAATGTTCTTCATGAGAGCTTGGTACCTCGTGATAAAATTCTATTACCACCTCTCCACATTAAGTTGGGTCTCATTAAGCAATTCATCAAGTCCCTTCCAAAAGATGGTGAGTGCTTTCGGTACCTTTGCTCAAAGTTCCCCTGACTTTCTGAAGCAAAGCTAAAGGAAGGAGTGTTTGTTGGCCCTGATATAAGGAAACTCATTTCAGATGGAGCATTCGCTGAAACGATGTCTGAGAAGGAAAAAGAAGCCTGGGATTCCTTCAAGGATGTTGTTCTCAAATTCTTGGGGAACAGGCGGGATGAGAACTATAAGGATATTGTTGCCAGGATGCTCAATGCCTTCAAAGAACAAGGCTGTAACATGAGCCTGAAAGTCCATTTCTTGCACTCCCATGTGAACTACTTTCCCGAAAACTTGGGGGCGTACAGTGAAGAACAAGGTGAAAGGTTTCACCAGGACATCAAGAACGCAGAGAGAAGGTACCAAGGAAGATGGAACACCACTATGATGGCTGATTTCTGCTGGTTGCTGCTGCGGGAAACCCCAGATGAAAAATACGCCAAGCAGCGCACCAAGAGAAGCATTCGGGGGAAGAAGAAACGGGCCCACCAGGAGATTGATTGACCCAAGAATGACTTTAAAATCTAAACTGTGTTGACAAATATCGTGTTTTTACTAAACTTTGAAATAAAAATTTGCTAGTTATTACCACAGTGTCGGATCTCATTTATTAAAATTTTATTTTCACACCATCGGGTGTTTGTCTTCATGTATTGCAATGGTGCGGTTTGCGTTTTCTATTCTTACATACATACCTATACAACATTTTTTGCACATTTCTTTGCTTTGCTTTGCTTTGTGTCTAACCTCGCTCTTATATGCTCAATGTTTGTGCATATGTATGTGGCTGTTTTAAGTGCAGACAATTTTGCAACCATCACAGTGTGTTTTGTTGACATTACTCTATTCTTATGTGCTGCCTTGTTACAATTTTCTTTATTCTTATTTGAATAACTACTAAACAATTAGTATAAAGAATTCATCCAAGAAACTTTTATCTCGATCGCACACAATCTGAAACGTTCACCTCAAACTGCTAACCCAATGTAGCAAAAAATCTGTACGTGATGGAGCAAATTGGTTACCAGATTTGGATTCAGCGCACCAAAAAACGTAAAAATCAATCGAAACATTAGAGGCAGTTTAAAAAAAAAATTTTTTTAGTGTACCTGTGTTATTAGAGACAGAGTGTGCATTCCACAAGGCACATGAGAAAGGAGAGGGATATGAATAAGATCTGAGGGGTTGCATATTGATCTGCTTTGGGAGTGTGAAAAAAGTCTCTAGCGGGGTCCAGGATTGGAATTGACTGTGACTAGGGCGAGGTTCTTTCAGAGAGTGGAGATGGCTGAATGAGAGGAAGAAAATGGTGAAGCTCAAGAGTGGATGATAGAGAGAAGACAAAATGGCACGAGAGCTGAGGAGAGTAAGCCGTGAGTGATAAGGTCTAGATGTCTGGAATTATGGTTATAGACACTGGATATACCGCCCTTTGTGGTTGTCCTGAATGAGGGGAAAAGATTAGGGAGAGTCAACATTAAGAAGCAAAAGTGACGTGGAGTCATAGGAATAGGAAGGCAAAGTAGAAGACAAATCCAAAGGAAATATATGGAGAGGCTGGAGAAACATACTAGAAGGATGGGGTGCATCTGAGGGTAATGGTGCTAAGGATCTTAAGACTATATGAGGAAGCTAAGCCATGGCATGGGAGGAAAAAGTCAGTAGTTGAGGAGGGAGGATACTAAGTCACGTGCTGCAGAGAGATCAGAGAAACTGCAGTAATGTGCAGAAAGCTGGCGAAGACAGCAAGGCAGATACAATTAACTGATAATAACAAACATGCACACATACGAATAAAGTTTTAAAGCTTTGAACAGGGTGAAGGGTCTGAAGAAGCAAAATCAAAAACTGATGCAGAGGCTGCAATGGAGGTGTTCTCAAACGGAATCCAGTGTGCAGGCAGATATCAAGTCCCGTTCAATGACTCAGCTGGAGGCAAGCCCTTCCCCTTCAAGTGCAGATTGGAGAACAAAAGACAGCCAAATCAAACAATATTTATGAAATAGTTAAGGAAAAAGGCAGACTTAGCACTTAGAGCAAGAAGGGCTTATTATCTGCCACCTTTTTGTGAAGAAAAAGAATGCTGATCAGCCACTAGCTCTAGGAACTAATATACCATTTGATTCATTAAACCTTACTCAATTTTTGGAAAACGATGAGACTGAGACAGTGAAACTTGCTACTTTAACTGTTAATTTTCTATTTGAGCTGAATAGGGATTGGCTGCTGCGGTTATTTTTTTTCGTTATCTTACGTTACAGTTCTTATGGTGTAAAATTTGTGTTTTTCTGGATGTAGCTCATTCTGTGTAAATGAGAAGGTGAGAATTTCTTTTGAGACCTAGAATGTTATGCATTTGGGTGGTCTCTTGCTTAAATTTCTCATGCAAGTGCATTATAAACTTCCATTCTAGCCAGTACATATTTTATGAGCCTGCACATCTTGTAGCTTTTCTGAGCTCCATATCCAGGGCTGTTACATCAACTCCATTCAGTTTGAGCTTACCAACAAATCTTTAGTTGTTCATGATATATTTAGTGGCTTCAGTTGGGACTTGTCTTTTTAATACTGTAATTGTGTCCTTGGCTCTCTAATCTTGTGGATTAGCATAAGGAGATTTTGTGTTAATTTTCCTATGTAATATTTCCTTATCGTTCCTCCAGTTTAGTCCTCCACCTATGGGTAGTGCACCTCCTCCTGCAGCTTGGAGACTGGACCAATCAGAATTCTGCCATCACTGGATGCAGCCTGCAGGCATTCCCCATAAGCCCAAGTGTGTCCAGTCTCCATGCAGCAGGAGGACCTAGTGAGCCCAGGTGCTGGACTCACTGAAAGAACAGTTTAGACTAGATAGTTTTTGGGGTATTTCACTATTTTGCTTTTGGGTTAATTTACTTCTTTTGTTTTGTTTCTCGGGGTCAGAGCTGTTAAAAAAAAAAGAGTATCATGGAAAGACAGATTCTAGCCAAACGGGAGCCATTTTGTCGGATTCTGGGCAATCAAACCTTTTAGGCTTTAAATTTGGCAGTCTTTCCTTTTAGGCTCTCTGCCCCTGGACAGGATGGGGCAGAGCTCCTTTCCCGGCACAAGTCCCGTAGGCCGCGGTGCCAGAAGCAGCGGTTTCGGGGACGGCTTTAGCAGTCTGCCAAGGTTTGCTTGAGGAGCTGCTTCAACTTTGAATTTCTTTTCAATTCCGTTTAAGTGCTACCTGTTTATTGAGCCGGTGTGGCCCCCATAGAAAAAAAAAAAAAAAGAACACTATTAAAGAAAAACAGCGGGAGAAATTGGTTGAAGACTGAGCTGCTTTGCTTCTGTGCCAGTACCTTCCTACCTTTGCTCGGTAGGAGGGCTGTCAGCTTCTCTTTCTGGTCTCTCTCCCTGGACGGGGCGAGAGAGAGCCCTGTGGCGCGAACACAGCACTGCTTAGCTGTCCCTCCAGAGTGGGGTTTTCGCTCCGGGGTGGGGACGCGAAGACCGGCAGTTCTCCGATGGTCACTGTTCTGCCTTAAACAGTGCCGCGGAATAGACTCCGTTGGAAAATCCCGCACACCTGTAAGTTTCTGCTAGGGGCTCGGTTTTTTGGGGGGCTGCAGTCTTGTTTGGTGCCCGGGCAGCGTTGGGGCAGTTGCTGGGCACCTTTTTTCCAGCGTTGCTTTTGGCGCCTTTTTTCCGATGTTGCTTTTGACGCCTTTTCGGGGGCACGCTGGGGGCATTGGCCATTTTGCGGCTCAAGTGGGCATCGTGTATAGAGCCCCGGAACGCGTTTGAAGGCCGCATTTTTTCAAGGCAGTAGCGTGTTGAGTTAATTTAATTTACTTTACTTTAATTTCATTTATTTTCATTTGCTTTGCTTTGATTTTTGGCGTCCTTGGGGGCGTGTGCATGAGCCGGGACTGTTTAGAGGTGCCTTGTAAAAAAAAAAAAAAAAAAAAAGAAAGAAAAGCGATGAGAAGGGTCATTGTCGCTCGCGAGCTAGCCTGGGGGAGGCTCGTGGTTAGCTGCCGTACTGGCGGCGCCGCTGCGGACAGTGGGGTCTGTGAATGCGGGACTTCCACTCCTATCGCCCGCGGCAGGCAGCTCCGCGGATTTGCGGCCTATAGAACTTTCTCCTTCATCAAGTTTCCCGTGTTTTGCTGGCTGCAGCAGGTGGCGGGAACCGATCCCTTGAGGCTCCAGTTTCAAGAGCGGCAATCTGGTTTCATTAAAAAAAACCACAACCCCGACAGGGCATCCGTGGTTGCTCTGTGAGGTTCGACGGCCTGACGTGTGGTGCCAGGGGTAGGTTTGGTCCTTGGTAGCGTTCAGGTGGCCTTTGAACGCCGAGAAGTCCTCAGTTTTCAGGGTGCTGAAACAATCCCAGTGTTGGGATGTGTTTCATGGCTAGCATGCTAGAATTCTGTTTTGGGTCTGTAGGTCCAGGTGGTATCTACATGCGCATTTAGATGAGGCAAGCTCGGTGGTTAGGGGCTGCAGGTTGTTCTGCTGGCCTCTTCAGCGGTTTTTCTGCAAGGTCCGCGTATGCTTGTAGGTAATGTTTGGCAGAGTTGATGTTTCTGTCTGATAGCGACCTTTCCACGGGGCTTGAACTTTAACAATGTTGGTATGAGTTTCATCGCTGGAATTCTAGGCTCTGTGTTGAGCCTTCTCTTTCAGATGGGATCTGTATGGAACATGTAGTTGAGTCCAACGTCAGTAGCCGCTGATAGGACTAACAGGTTCTACGGGTGCCCTGTTCAGCAGTCCTACGAGTCTCGCGTAGGGGTTTATAAATTGCCTCGAAGTATTATTGTTTCTGTATTTTGGTAGCAGCCATTCAAAGGGGTGCTGCGTCTGAAGGTAGTTTCCCCTATCCCTACAGTGCTTGGGGGCTATTGAGTATAGTCTTTGCTCCTCTCCTTCCTTGATCGATGTTCTCCGTTCAATTTGATGAAGTTATTATTTTTGGTCATGGTAATGGTTTGCCCTCATTCCGGAAGGGCTTCCGTTGAGGTGTAAGTTGCTATGGGAACAGGAGGACACGTTTTGAGTTTCACGTCCGAGGGCCGTCTGAGTGATGCTGCCAGGACACGTGCATAACCGGGAGAGACGGCGCTTGATTCCCAGGAAAAGGCGAAGACACCTCAGGCAGTAAGACCGAAACCGGCCGGAGCACCACTTTGGACAGAAAGAGGAAAGAAAGAAACTCCCTACACGACAGCGCCTGTAGCTCCGAGATGCGCCGCGCCGAGCAAACAGCCACGAAAAAACGCAGCTGAGAGAGACAAGTCGTTGACCGAAACTTGGCGTAAGGGCTGAAGCGGAGCTGTCCCCCTAGCCCTCGAACACCAAGTCAAGATCCCACGGTGGAACAGAAAACAGACTCGCTGGATGCAATCGTGTAACCGTTTGAAGAAACGCCCTACCTCACTGGGCGTCCCAAGCGCTACACCTCGTACCTTACCTCAGGAACAGGCTATGAAAGCGAACTGCACTCTCAAAGAACCGGCAGCCAGCTCTTTATCAAATGCATTCTGCAAAATTCAGTAGCCCCGATACCGATGCCGTGGAAGCATGGACCTGATGACTGGAACACCAGTCTTCAAATACTCGCCAAACGCGAACAGAGACCAGCGAAGCTGACCGCTTCCGCACTTGAAGGATCCGGGAGCAACACCCAAGAAGCAAAATGACTGGTGACCGACATTGGCGCTCGTCCGGATGGCCCACACCACAGCCGATCCCCCCAACTGCAACACCAAACCTCATGCAACACCATGAGAACCTCCGGCCCCTCATTACAAACGGAAGACCCCCCCCCCCTAACTGGAGAAAGTACCATAGCCGGACAAGAAACCATTGTGAGCACATACAAAAAACACATTTGCCTATACGGGAGACTCAGTACCTGGCTCCCAAACTCCGTGCAGAGCGCACTGGGACATAGGCTGAATGCAGGGAACATACCCGGAGCATTGACGTCCTCCAAGAAACCTGCCAGTGCCCTGGAGCACTAGGTCCCAGACTCTGCTACCTAGACGTCCCGCTCTTCACTCACAACACGGGCCCCGTAACAAGATGGCGGGGATGGGACAGCACCCCTGCTAAGCGCTAAAACCCCTCTCTGCCAGTGCCGGCCCTAGAAATAGATGAGGATTTCTTGGGAAGGGCAGGAGAAGTGGAGCACCCCTCCGGCCTTCCTACAGTCAGGGAAATAGTAGTGAAAAACACCAGCCAACCTGCAAGTGGATGTCCTAGAGGTTGTTGCCTGCGTGAACCTGACAAAAAAGTATGATTTCGCAAGTTCCAAACCTCCCCAGGGATGGGGACCCTGAATACTATATGTGAGCCATGAGCAGCGCTGCCATCCAGCAGCCTTTAGGACACCAGGGTGCTAACCCTGGGACATAAAAGCTAGATTTGCAAAACATGACAGTGGCTTGTTCAGCCATGAACCCCTGACAGTCCATGAAGAGACCCTGCGGGTAGTATGTCCCTGACTTGCAGAGATCAATCTGAAGATGGCTGCATACACATGGCCACAGGAACGCACTAACGAGTCCACCGGTCGCCCTCTGGAGGCCCTGGATCGTATCACCGGCACCGTTTGGGTGACAGGTTAACTGTAAATATGATATTATATATATATATATATATATAAATTGTTTTTTTCCTAAGGTTTCCTAAACTCGTCCCTGTGAAAACCACAGGCAGTTGTGAATCCCAGCAAGACTCACTGTCTCTAGCACATTTCAAGCTTGTCCCTCCCTGCAACTACAAGTTAGGACTCTGCTCATGCTCCTAAAAGCTGACAGCTTGACTAAAATTCCGGGTCTTAACAGGTGCTGCTCAGAGACATGATTAGGAAGGAGAGAACATGGGACATCAGAGCAATGCTAAAACTGCTGGCACAGAAAACGAAGAAGAAAACTAGGAACCAACTGAAAAATAAAAGAAATTAGCTCCTAACTACTAAAGGGAAGAGGTAACTGAATTAAAAGGAAAGGCAAAGGCAAAAGCACATTAAAATTCGTCACAGAAAATGCCTGGTATAGGTTCCCTCAAGAAACCGGCAAGGGACGTGTCTGAAGCAGAGGGGTCCCTGAAGATAACGAACCAGGCCCAGGAGTGTTTGTCTTCATCCCCACACGCTTAGGCCTGCTCCCGACCCATGCTTATGTTCTCTGCAACAAAGGTTGGTTTTTACTACCACCGTTTAGTAGTGGGTAAAATCTGGGGACTGGGTTGGCAGGTGCCACAGCTGAGACTTGAACATGTGACCTTCTGCTCCTGTGGCCACACTCTAGACAGACCCCAGGAAGGGACTAGGATGAACTTCAGTTCAAATGAGTAATAAGGATAAGAATAAGGATAAGAACCCTGGTCCTTCCGGCCTCAAGCTCCCACTCTAACCATCAGGTTGCCGGACCTCGTAAAAACCAAAGACTAATCTGAGTGAGATGAAAGACACCGCCCACGGCCACTTTTAAGAAGCCGGCGTAAAGAAGAAGCGCGGACCTGCTTGTTATGCACATGTCCTGGCAGCATCACTCAGACGGCCCTCGGACGTGAAACTCAAAACGTGTCCTCCTGTTCCCATAGCAACTTACACCTCAACGGAAGCCCTTCCGGAATGAGGGCAAACCATTACCATGACCAAAAATAATAACTTCATCAAATTGAACGGAGAACACCGATCAAGGAAGGAGAGGAGCAAAGACTATACTCAATAGCCCCCAAGCACTGTAGGGATAGGGGAAACTACCTTCAGACGCAGCACCCCTTTGAATGGCTGCTACCAAAATACAGAAACAATAATACTTCGAGGCAATTTATAAACCCCTACGCGAGACTCGTAGGACTGCTGAACAGGGCACCCGTAGAACCTGTTAGTCCTATCAGCGGCTACTGACGTTGGACTCAACTACATGTTCCATACAGATCCCATCTGGAAGAGAAGGCTCAACACAGAGCCTAGAATTCCAGCGATGAAACTCATACCAACATTGTTAAAGTTCAAGCCCCGTGGAAAGGTTGCTATCATCAGACAGAAACATCAACTCTGCCAAACATTACCTACAAGCATACGCGGACCTTGCAGAAAAACCGCTGAAGAGGCCAGCAGAACAACCTGCAGCCCCTAACCACCGAGCTTGCCTCATCTAAATGCGCATGTAGATACCACCTGGACCTACAGACCCAAAACAGAATTCTAGCATGCTAGCCATGAAACACATCCCAACACTGGGATTGTTTCAGCACCCTGAAAACTGAGGACTTCTCGGCGTTCAAAGGCCACCTGAACGCTACCAAGGACCAAACCTACCCCTGGCACCACACGTCAGGACGTTGAACCTCACAGAGCAACCACGGATGCCCTGTCGGGGTTGTTTTTTTTTTTTTTATGAAACCAGATTGCCGCTCTTGAAACTGGAGCCTCAAGGGATCGGTTCCCGCCACCTGCTGCAGCCAGCAAAACACGGGAAACTTGATGAAGGAGAAAGTTCTATAGGCCGCAAATCCGCGGAGCTGCCTGCCGCGGGCGATAGGAGTGGAAGTCCCGTGTTCACAGACCGCACTGTCCGCAGCGGCGCCGCCAGTACGGCAGCTAACCACGAGCCTCCCCCAGGCTAGCTTGCGGGCGACAATGACCCTTCTCATCGCTTTTCTTTTTTTTTTTTTTTACAAGGCACCTCTAAACGGTCCCGGCTCATGCCGGGAGGGAGGAGAGCACGTTTCTGAATGGCGCCTGGGTTGCTGGGACGTTTGAAGAGTTCGGCGTCGTTATTTAGCAGTCACAGGCTCCTTTCGTACGTCAGAGCCTTTGGGACTGTTTGGGGGTCCCAGGAGGGGTGCGGTTGCGGCAAAGGCCTTCATGTCAGGTGGCATCACGGAGACCTTCGCCCTGCTGTACATGTATGTTGCAGGGGAGGCCTCCTCCTGTTGGGTGGAGGGCACTCTCTGATGGGCCACGAGCAGCTTCCTGAGCGGTCCATAGTTTAGCCCCGCCGGTGGATTTGTGCCAACTTCATCATGGTTGTTACTACTTACTTTCAACGAGCATTACCGGCTGGCTGGACTGGCGGAGGAGGATTCCGGTTTCAGATCAGCGGTTTTGCGTGCCGGTTAGCAGGGTCCCTTCCGTTCGTACTGCTCTGTTACATCCCATAGGTGGAGGACTAAACTGGAGGAACGATAAGGAAATAGAAATTACACTTACTTGGTAATTGTAGTTCCTTGAGTGACGACAGTTTAGTCCTCATTCCCGCCCTCACTTTTCTAGTGTGACTCGGCACGCAGTCGGCCCGGAAGAACGATTTTACAGGTGAGTGTTTTGTCGGGAGAACTGATCCTCTAGTTCGTTCTGATTTTCCTCTTCTTTCATTGCCTCGTTTAAGTGGCTCGGCAGGAGAGAGGCTGGTTATTTCGGAGAATCTTTTCCTTTCCGGTTTCAGGAAAGGTTTATGTTTTCCTTACAGTTTCAATTGTTTAACCGGTTAGCTATTTATTTCTTGCTCTTTTGAGTCTGCTTTGTCAGTAGGTCACTGGGGCTTATGGGGAATGCCTGCAGGCTGCATCCAGTGATGGCAGAATTCTGATTGGTCCAGTCTCCTAGCTGCAGGAGGAAGTGCACTACCCATAGGTGGAGGACTAAACTGTCGTCACTCAAGGAACTACAATTACCAGGTAAGTGTAATTTCTATTTTATTGCCTTCTTTATTCAATTTTTGTTTTCTCCTTGGTTTTCTGTAACAAATTTAGATTCTTGAATTGTATTAAAAATCTAATAAATATAAATTACTGATAACCCATGTGTCTGGACTGGACTGGAGTGATTATGTCCCATTACCAGCAAATGAAGACTGACAATTCCAGGTTTTGATGTCTCAATATAAGGGGTCTGAGCTCCTCCTCTCACGCCAGTATTCTGTCTCCAGCAAATGATGATGAGCTTCTATGTAGTCTGGACTCCACTGATGGAACATTAAAAAAAAAAAAAAATAAATAAAAAGAAAAGGCTAGAGAATCTGTTGGACTGGAGAGTCTCCTTAATCTGAGAGGAGATTGCCAAAATGCAGAGAACCTGACCTGTTGAATCAGTTGTAGGTCAAGGGATGCTACACCTGGGGTCCAGGTCACTCCCCGGAGAAAGCTGCCTGCCTAGGGCCTGAATTGGGCCGAGGGGTTCCTGCTCTATCTACAGCTGCAGTGCAGAGTGTTGGTCTATAGCGGCCGGCCCTTTAATTGGAAAAAAAATTCTATAGGAAAGACTTCATTTTGGGCTCTAATGATCGGAGAGCAAGTGAGCTAGACCTTTTGCGTGGATTCCCCTTTCTTTCAATTTCATTTTCTTACTGTGGTGCTCATGCCGGTGGGAAAGGCCCTGTGCGTCACATGTGGTAGTCGGATGGGGATCCTTTTGGTGGCAGGGTTTTGCTGTGCTTGTATAGCAGAGGGCCGGACCACGGAGGACTTATATAGCAGTGCCAGATCTACGCTGGGGGACTCCCAGACAGGATCAGAGGCTGGTTCTCAATCCCTTCAAGAGTCTTCTCACTACTGGAACTCTTGGCAGGAATGGTGGCCATTTTGAATGCATGCCAACAGGGAGAAGAGGCTTCCTCAGCAGACAACAGCTATTTTCTGTGGCTGCAGGGAGATGGAAGGAGGGGGGAAACAGAGTCTCAGCAGCATGTTGCCATACCTGTATTTTTGCCGGATTTTGTATTACTGCTCCACCAGGCCTATTGTATGAGGCAGGGCCTGGGAAGTTTGTCAGTTGGCAGCTGGGCATCTCCTGTGGTAACTGAGCAGGCTGTGGAGAGGGAGACTCCTGGGCCTTCAGCTAAATGCTGGTGGTTGGAGGAAGAACCACTGGAGGATTAGGGGTCCGTGCTTTCAGAGGCCTCGGAGGATCTGCTTGAGGGCTCCTCAGGTCTGTGGGGAGGCTACTTTCTGAAGGACCTCGAGGAAGGAGAGATTCCTCTGGGGGAAGATCCGAACATTGTGAGGGTGTTCCAGTGGTTAGAGTTGGTGTCCCTGATTGCTCACTTATGGAGCCCTGAATATTGTAGTGCTGCTACCTGTGGCTTGTTCTGTAACAAAGCCTGAACTATGCAGTATGGCTTCCTGTTACAAGATGGAACTCTCTTCTGCTGTTCAAGCATCAAACCTGCTGATCAAGCAATTCTGTCGGTTATGTATCATCCAGAGACTGTACTACTAGTCCTAGCATTTGCAGTAATGTATGGACCTGCATACCAGCATCTTTCTCTCACCATGGACCTTTGTTTGGAGAAGGACCAGCCGACAACTATTACCTGATTCGCTGAAGATGACACACAGTATCTGAGACTAGCCAATCCTCATGCTGTGACGGGAAAGTCTGGACACTGGGCACATAGGGACTTGGGCACATAGGGACGCAGACACTTTTGAGACACTTTTTGGGGACTTTTAGAAACGTTGCTCCCAGACACTTGCAGCTTGCTGTCAGCATTCTGGAAGTGCTGCTTTCTCTGCCATTTTCTGCACTTCAGTTGCTTTGCTTGCCAGCCTGCCTCCTTCTAAAAGACGGTATGCAAGGACAAGGACTAAACTCAGGAAGGAGTGAATCTCTTCCACAGACCGAAGCTCTGTTATTGTGCTGCTCAGCCGGTCTGCAGCCTGCATTGGACCACTGCCATCCTTTGTGCCATTCCAGAGATGACTTCTTAGACCCAGCCACAATCATCCTCTTGGCAAAACTAAGTTCCTTATCGTTCCTCCAGTTCAGTCCTCTACCTCTGGGTTGTCAACCTCCTCCTGCAGCTTGGAGACTGGCACATCAGAATTCTGACATCACTGGATATAGCCTGCTGTACACTCCCATCAGCCCCAGTGTGACCAGTCTCCATGCAGCAGGAGGACGTCGTGAGCCTGGTCTGAGGCTCACTAGAGGAACAGATAAGGAATCTGTAGGCTAGATTAGATGAATTGGGGCTTTAATTTGGCTAATTGGATCAAAGGGCTAGAAAGGTGGTGATGTACCTTTAAAAAAAAAAAAAAAAAAAAAGGGCAGAAAAAACTTTAAATAAATCTTTATTACCTGCTCCCTGCCATCTCTTACAGCGCTTGCTGGAACCGGGTGATCTCTCCTCCCAGACATTCTGGGGGAGAGTCTCCGGTTAGCGATCCCATTTCTCCGGCTCAGCACTGCTAAAGGGAATTGCAGCTGTGGTGAGCCGGTGAGTGACCGGCGCGCCGTGGTTAAGGTGCTAGGAACACCAGTGGCTCTGCTTCTTTGTGAATGTCGGATTGCTGGGGGACAATCATCAAGTGAGGTGGCCCTGACCGGTAGGCAGTGCACCAGGTTCAGGCCATCGGAGCTGCGGAGCCTCATTCTTTCTGTGGGGCTGGGGAGCGTTAACAGAGGGAAAGCTATTTTGGCGCCCTTTTCTTCCTTTCCTCTCTGCGGTCCATTTTAAGCGGGATCACGTGGCAGCCGCACAGGAGGGGAATGAGGGCAGCCGGGCTTAGCGGTTTTTATTTTCACCAGTCCGGTAGCTTCTTTCGGTTGGGGAAGGAGGCTTTTCCCTTTTAGTTTGCCTTTTCGTTTGTTTTTTACTTTTCTTATAGTTTGATCGTTTGTTTTGGGCGGGAAATTCCCTTGAGGGGGAGGGGAGTTTCGTGCCGGGTCAGCAGGTAGTTCAGGGTCCCTTGTCCTTCAGGTGAACAGCGGTAGGGGTTGTTAGGGACAAGTCTGCAGGGTCTGTTCATTCACATTTAAAAACAAAAACAAAAAAAAAGAGGAGAGCTTTATTTCTGGGCAGGCACGTGCAGCCTTATGGCTTCAAGGCTGCAGTGTGTGGTCTGCGGCACCCGGAGAGGCACGGTGGCCGAGTCTGGCATCTGCCGTAGCTGTGCTTCCCTATCCTCCGCAGTGGAATCTCAGATGGAGATCAAAGAGTCTCCAGAGGTGCAGGGGATGCCGGCTGGGCCAGAGTCGGATTCAGGGCTGTCGGCAGTGCAGGGATACGCTCTGGAAGGGGCCACAGGATCGTCCGGAGCTATCTCAGCTTCAGGGTCGGCAGAGATTGGGGACTTTTGTCCGGATTTTATATTGATGATGCATCAGGCCTTTTGCTTGCAGCGGCAGGGCAAGTCGCCGGCGACATGGCCGCTTGTGGGCTCGTCTCAGCAATCAGACGCGGAAGGTAAGGGCTGCGGACCGTCGGCTCCTAAGAAAGCAAGGACCCGAGCTCTATCTTCCATGGAGAGCGATTGGCCGTTGGTGGAGGACTCCGAATGGGAGCGTGAGGACGGGTTGGAGGATCTGGAAGAGGGAGAGATCCAAGAACCTGAGGATCAGACAAAGATCATAAGAGTCTTCCGTAGGGAAGAGCTGGCAGCTCTCATCACGGAGTCGATGCAGATGTTGAATCTCGCGGCACAGTCAACTAGTGAGGAAGAGGTTGAGGATCCGGTTATTCAAGCGGTGCGGCAAACGCAGGTGGTGTTTCCAGTTCACCGTGTGGTTGACAAGATAATCCAGGAGGAATGGGGCTCAGGGTTATACGCACGATGAATAGACTTTACCCCTTAGCTGATAAGGATAAGGAGAGATTCCGCTCACCTAGGGTGGATGCGGCAGTGGCAGCGGTAACTAACAAAACCACTATACCGGAGGAAGGCGGTGCAGCCTTAAAAGATGCGCAAGACCGTAAGGTTGATAGTCTGCTGAAACAGGCTTTCGATGCGGACGCGCTATCCTTGCAGGCCTCAATCTGTGGGGCTTGGGTGGCACGGGCCTGTCTACGCTGGGTCCAAAAGCTCCGTCTTTCTCCGCACCTAGACCTGGAAGAGCTTAAGGAGCTGGGCCGTCTGGAGCAGCATATCTAGCGGATGTTCATTACAACCTCATTAGGGCTCTCACGAATAGCACAGCTTCGGTGGTGGCCGCACGCAGGTCTGTGTGGTTGTGAAATTGGTCGGCTGATGGCTCATCCAAGTCCCGTCTCGGCAAGTTGCCCTTTAAGGGTAGGTTGCTGTTTGGGGAGGATTTGGATAAGTTGGTAAAGGACCTCGGGGAGTCTAAGACTGGTAGGCTGCCAGAGGATAAGCCGAAGCAAGGAAAGTCCGGTCAGAGCTTTCGGGGCCAGTTTCGAGATTTCCGGAGATTTCGGTCTCCCCGTTTTGGGAGCTCGCAGAGGGGTTGCTTTTCATCACGAGGTCAAGGATTCCGAGGATTTTGAGGGGCACATAGGGGCTTCTCCTCGAATTCCGCCTCGGCAGCTCGGAAGCCGCAATGAAGTGAGGCGGGTCCCAGTGGAAGGGCCTCTGTTAGGCGGGCGACTGCGAGAGTTTCTTTGTGCTTGGATCCACATCACATCCGATCAGTGGGTGTTGGAAGTCATTCGTCAGGGTTACGCACTGGAATTCGCGTGTCCGGTGCGGGACTCCTTTGTCATGTCTCCCTGCAGAGGTCAGAAGAAAACCTTGGCAATTCAAAGTACTTTACGGCGGCTTCTGCAATTGGGGGCCGTCGTGGAGGTGCCGAAAGCAGAGTACGGCGTGGGTCGGTACTCCATTTATTTCGTGGTGCCAAAGAAGTGCGGGACGTTGCAGCCTATTTTGGATCTGAAGGGCGTAAACCGTTGTTTACGGGTTCCGCATTTTCGGATGGAGACCCTCCGGTCGGTCATTGTGGCAGTGCAAGCAAGGGGAGTATTTGACGTCTTTAGACCTGAAGGAAGCGTACTTACACATCCCCATTCGGTCGACTCATCAAAGTTTTCCGCGCTTTGCCTTTCCTTGGGGACACTATCAGTTCCAGGCGTTGCCCTTCGGTCTGGCAACGGCGCCACGCACTTTCATCAAGATAATGGTGGTAGTGGCGGCGGCGTTGCGCAAGGAAGGAATCCTGGTGCATCCTTACCTCGACGATTGGTTGATCCGGGCCAAGTCCGAGGTGGAGAGCGTTCAGGTGACGGGCAGAGTAGTGGAATTTCTACAAAGTCTCGGTTGGGTGGTCAATCCGGGCAAGAGTCGGTTGGAGCCCTCACAGGGCCTGGAGTATCCAGGGGTGCGGTTCGACACGAAGAAAGGGCTGGTCTTTCTGCTGGAACGCAGGGCCAAAGGTCTCAGGGGTTTGGTTCGCAAGTTCAGAACATCTCCGACCTCTTTGGCGTGGTCTTAACTCAGAGTGCTGGGGACCATGGCAGTGACTCTAGAAGCGGTGCCTTGGGCCAAAGTGCATATGCGCCCTCTACAGAGATTGCTCCTTCGCCGGTGGTTGCATCAAGTGGATTCGTTGAGCAAGTGCCTCCCTTGTCCGTTCAGGTCAGGCAGTCACTACGGTGGTGGTTGCTTCCGGCTTCTCTGGCGACCGGAATGCCCCTGGAGCAGCCAGATTGGCTTCCAGTATTGACGGATGCCAGCCTCGCGGGTTGGGGAGCCCACTGCGAAGGCAGGTTCGCGCAGGGGTATTGGTCGCCTCTGGAGAAGTCGTGGTCGGTCAATCGCCTGGAGCTTCGAGCAGTGTGGCAGGCACTTCAGGCGTTCGGGGTGGCTGTGGTAGGACGAGCGGTCAGAGTTCTGTCCGACAATTCGGCGGCGGTCGCCTACATCAATCGGCAGGGCGGCCATGGAAGGGGAAGCAGATCTCTTATTCACTTGGGTAGAAAGTCGGTTGACAGCAATTTCGCCAGCGCACATTACCAGAAAGGACAATGTGACGGCCGACTTTCTAAGCAGAGTCCGAGTGGATGCGGGAGAGTGGGAACTGCACCCGGACGTGTTTGCTCAGATAGTGGATCGCTGGGGGAGCCCGGTAATTGATCTAATGGCGACCTTCCAGTCAACAAAGGCCTCCCGTTTCTTGAGCAGAAGGAGAGAAAGGATGTTGGAAGGAATAGACGCGTTGTTGCAGCGGTGGCCGACCACAGGTCTTCTGTATGTTTTCCCTCTGTGGGCCTTGATCGACAGAGTAGTTCAGAGGATCGGAGCTCATCTGGGACAGGTTCTCCTGGTGGCACCAGACTGGCCGCGGAGACCATGGTACGTGGATCTGGTGCATCTATTGAATGGAGATCCTTGGTAGTTACCCGTAAGGGCGGATCTTTTGCGCCAAGAGCCTCTCTTCATGCCGCATGTGGATCGGTTCTCGCTTACAGTATGGCCATTGAAAGGTCCAGGTTGAGGAAGAAGGGTTATTCCCCCGCTGTCATTGCAACGATGCTTAGAGCTAGGAAACAGTCCACGTCGCTGGCGTATATTCGTATCTGGCGGATATTTGAGGATTGGTGTTCGAGGAGGCAGATCCAGGCGGCTACGGTCTCCGTTCCCTCGGTATTGAGTTTTCTACAGGATGGTTTTGATAAGGGTCTGGCGGCCAGTTCTCTGCGGGTACAATTGGCGGCCCTCTCTTGTTATCATGGGAAGGTGCAGGGCGTGGCGCTTGGGGTCCATGCAGACGTCTTGCGCTTTCTCAAAGCAATTTCGAGGTTGCGTCTGTCGCGTAGGGTGACTGTTCTGCCTTGGGATCTTAATTTAGTATTAACAGCTGTGTCCAAGCCGCCCTTTGAGCCGTTGTGTCGGGCGTCGGTGAAGGATGTGACCTTGAAGACTGTTTTTCTAGTGGCCATCTGTTCAGCGAGGCGTATTTTGGAACTTTAGGCGTTGTCTTGTAGAGAACCATTTCTGTTTTTTTCTAGAGAAAAGGTGGTGCTGCATCCAGTTCCGTCTTTTTTGCCGAAGGTGGTTTCTCCCTTTCACCTCAGCCAGGCGGTTTCCCTGCCGGTCCTGGGTTCTTTGAACAACAGCGATCAGGAGCGTGGTTTGTGACTTTTGGATGTAAAGAGAGCGTTGTGGCAGTACTTGAAGGTTTCTCAGCCTATTCACAAATCTGATTGGTTTTTCGTGTTGTTTGGAGGAGTTTGCAAGGGAGAGCGGCGGCGAAGGCGTCCATTGCTAGATGGATTCGAGAAGCGATTGCTTCCGCCTATCTACTTCACGGTCGGGTGGTACCGACTGGGTTGCGGGCGCATTCCACCAGAGCGCAGGCGTCGTCATGGGCGGAACACAGCTTGGTTCCGCCAGGGGACATTTGCAGGGCGGCTATTTGGTCGTCGCTTCATACCTTCAGCAAGCATTACCGGCTTGACGTGGCAGCTGCGAGTGATGGCTATTTTGGGTCGGTGGTGTTGCATGCCAGCTGGAAAGGCCCATCCCATTGATTACTGCTCTGGTACATCCCAGAGGTAGAGGACTGAACTGGAGGAACGATAAGGAAATGATAATTACACTTATCTGGTAATTGTAGTTCCTTGAGTGACGACAGTTCAGTCCTCATTCCCACCCGGAGTGTTTGGTTTCATGAATACCATCTGTCGGGCAGCGGGAAAATAAGGATCACAGGTAGGTTGGTTTAAAAAAAAAAAAAAGAGAGGAGTTCATTTTCACTCTCCCTTCTATCTTCTGGTGGGTTTCGCAGGGAAGAGTGTAAGTAAAGATTATTGTAATGGTTCCAGGGAAGTTTTAGTTTAGAGTTTATATTCTGGTTATAATACTTATTTGTTGCTCCTTTGAGTCTGCTTTGTTAATAGTTCACACTGGGGCTGATGGGGAGTGTACAGCAGGCTATATCCAGTGATGTCAGAATTCTGATGTGCCAGTCTCCAAGCTGCAGGAGGATGTTGACAACCCAGAGGTAGAGGACTGAACTGTCGTCACTCAAGGAACTACAATTACCAGGTAAGTGTAATTATCATGTCTTAATTCTTCCGGGGGTGGGCCTAGCTAGACAGACAGCTAATTTTCTGTACGCCTGGGTGCAGAGCGAATCTGTAACTTCAGTTGCTAAAACAGTGATTTATGAACTGGTAATTGTAATCGTAGGGCTACATAACTTGCTACCTCATAATGCTAATTTATTCTATATCTGCATTATTTTTCTATCAGCAATAAAGTCTAATTTATAATATACACAGGGTTGGTTCCCTTTATCTCACATGCTTCATTTACCAGATAGACCTATAGAATCTTGGGAAAAGTGAGAAGTAGCAATTACTCCTGGGCCTATCAAGTATTTTTATATATTTGCTACTGACAGTAATCCCCACAATATTTCCTTTGGTATCTTGGGGGATGAAGCTATATTGGAGGATCCCTTATTGCAGGGCATTTGTATGCCTCAAAACACGTTTCCTCTGCATAGAGTGACCAAGAAGATCATTTGATATGGAATGGGAGGTGCTGGAGGTTGGTTTGAGGGAGGTAGGGCTATGGCTTACTTGTACTCTATTCCGCCGGCTGAAAGGGAACTTCTAAAGTTGCCAAAGATAGAAACCGTGGTTTTGGCGGTTACCAAAAAGACAACCATCCCCGTCGAGGGCGGAGCGGCCTTAAGAATGCTCAGGACAGGAAGCTAGAGAATCTGCTAAAGCAGGCCTTCAACATAAATACTTTGACCTTGCAAGCTTCCATTTGCGGGACTTACGTGGCTCATGCGTGTTTACGATGGGCGCAGAATGTGCCTGATTCAGAGCAGTCCTCAACATCCACCATTGGAGGCGGCTAAATTGGAGTTGGGGGTCAGCGTATTTAGCGGATGCCTTTTACGATTTATAAGAGCTTCTGTGAAGAGCGTGGCCTCTGTATTGGTGGTGAGGTAGTTTCTCTGATTAAGGAATTGGTCGTGGATGTGTCCTTGAAGATCCAGTTCAGTAAACTGCCTTTCAAGGGTAAGCTGCTGTTTGGAGAGACGTTGGAGAAGTTGGTGAAGGATTTGGGAGAAACCAAATGGGCAAGACTGCTGGAGGACAAGCCCAAGTTTGGGAAGTCTTCTGCTCTGCTCAGAAGGCAGTTTAGAGATTTCTGGAGATTTCGGGCAGTCCGTTTTGCTCCTTTTCAACATGCTTGCTATCCTTCAAGGGGGCAGTTCTTTCGAGGAGACAGATGCACAGGTAAAGGTGGTTATTTGAGAGCAGGGCTGGCCCCCCAAGAAGCTGCAATGAAGCAAGAAGGACCCAAGGGGACTTGATTCCTGTAGAAGGTTGGCTACAGCAGTTTTATTCCTCTTGGATCCAAATTACTTCTGACCAGTGGGTGTTAAAAGTGATAAGAGAAGAATATGCTCTGGAGTTCGCTAAGCCTATTCCCAATGCCTTTATGTTGCCGGCCAAGGTCAAGGCAGTGGCAGACACACTGCAAAGACTAATCAGGTTAGAAGTAGTAGTCAAGGTGCCTCCAAGCCAGTACGGTTTAGGTTGATACTCCATCTACTTCATCATACTCAAAAAAGAGGGATCTTTTTACCAAAATCTAGACCTGAAGCGGCTCAGTGAGGCCTTGTGGGTGCCTCTCTTTTACATGGAAACCTTTCAGTTGGTGATAGTGGCTGTAAGACAGGGCAAGATTTTGACTGCACTGGATCTCGTGAAGGCGTACCTTCATATCCCCAGTTGCCCAGACCATCAATCGTTCTTGCGATTCGCAGTGCCAGGGGGCATTATCAGTTCCAGGCATTGCTGTTTGACCTAGCAACCACACCCAAGATCTTTATGAAGGTCATGGTGGTGGTAGCGGCTGCCCTGCAGTGTGAAGGGCATCCATACCTAGACGATTGGTTGATCAGGACAAAGTCAGCACAGGAGAGTTGCAAAGAGTAATATTGTTTCTCCAAGATCTCGGAAGGGTGGTAAATTTCAACAAGAGCAAATTGGTGCCATCGCAAAATCTCATGTATTTAGAGGCACACTTCGACACGCAGAAGGGCGTAGTGTCTCTGCTGCCAGACAGAGCCAGGAAGGTGCGGAGCCAAGTCCAACAGTTCTTATGTAGGAAAGCTCCATCGTCATGATATTATCTTCAGCTCCTGGGCTCCATGGCAGCAACTCTGGATTTTGTTCCATGGGTGAGGTACACATGCGGCCTTTATGGAGAGCACTGCTGTCTAGGTGGTTGCCTCAGAGGCACGCTCTCTTGAAGCGATTGTAGTTCTCGCAAGAAGTGAGACACAGCTTGCGCTGGCAGTTAGATCCACGGAAACTAGCAGCGGGGATGCTGCTAGAGCCACCCAAGTGCCAGTCTGCCAGATGGTGAGCACATTGCCTGACTCAGGTAGTGCAGGGGCGATGGTCACCATAGGAGTCCATAAATCAGTTAGAGATGCGGGCATTGTTTCGAACTTTGCAATTCTTCCACCCTCACCTTCAGAGCAAAGCGGTGAGGGTATTTTCGGACAATGCCACCATGGTGGCATACATAACAGGCGGGAAGTACGAATCTGGTGGACGAGGTGGCTCCACTGCTGTGGTGGGTAGAGGCAAACCTCTTAGCAATGTTAGCAGCTCATGTTTCTGGAAAGGAAAATGTGCAGGCTGACTCCCTCAGCAGAGATCAGTTGGATCCTGGGGAGTGGGCTCTGGAGGACTTTGTTTTTTTTGTAGCATAGTTTAACGCTGGGGTCCACCCAGTCATGGATCTAATGGCTTCTGCCTCCAATGCCAAAGTGAGCCAGTTCTTCAGTTGCTGGCAAGAGAGGATGTCCAAGGGGCTGGATGTTCTAGCTCAAGCACGGCCAAAGAAAGGATTTCTTTGTGTTTCTGCCATGGCCATTAATCGGGCAACTTCTTCATAAGATAGCATAATGCAAGTTGGTGATTCTAATAGCCCCAGACTGGCCACACAGACCTTGGTATGCAGATCTCATCCAGTTAACTGTGGTTGTACCAGGGCAGCTTCTGGTAATGGACAATCTCTTGTCCCAGGGTCCGATTCTCATGCCTCAGGTAGAGCAATTCTTGCTTACGGCTTGGCAATTGAGAAAGAAAAGTTACTCAGCACAGGTCATCGCCATGTTGCTGTGGGCATGGAAATGTTCCACTTCCTTGTCATACGTTTGCGTTTGGTGACTTTTTGAGAGCTGGTGTGGTGAGCACGGTCACCTGGCACTTTCGGCCTCTGTCCCCAAGGTGTTGACATTCTTAAAAGCAGATTTAGATAAAGGCCTTGTGTTGAATTCTCTGCAAGTGCAGGTTGCCCCCTGGCCTGTTATAGAGGTTGTGTGCAAGGCAATTTCATTGCTGCCTGTCCAAATGTGGTGCATTTTCTACAGGCAGTCAAGTATGTTCATCCTCCCTTACATCAACTGGTGCCACCGTGGGATCTCAATTTGGTCTTGAGGAGCCACCACTCTTAAGTATCTTAAGTTGAAGGTGTTTTTTCTGGTGGCTATATGCTCAGGTTGGTGCATCTCAGAACTCCAAGCATTGTTGTGTAAAGAGAGCCTTTCCTGCTTATATCCAAGGAGAAAGTGAGGTTGTGTCCAGTTCCATCTTTTGTGCCAAAGGTTATTTCTTCCTTTCTTCTTAATCGGACCGTATCTCTCCCAGTCTTCTTTTGCTCCAGCGACAGCACGGAGAACTGGCAATTGCATTTATTGGACATTCGTAGGTTGCTTTGCCGGTATCTTAAGAGAACACAATCTTGTTGGAAGTTGGTTCATCTTTTTCTCCTGTTTGGGGGTCCACAAGGGAGAAGCTGTGTCTAAAGTGTCCATAGCGTGGTGGATGAAAGAGACTGTTCTCAGCATACTTGCTCAAGTGGAAGCCTCTTCTGGTGGCTTGTGTGCTTATATACCCAGGGCACAGGTAGTGTCCTGGTTGGAGTACAGTCTCGTATCGTCATTGGATATCTGCAAGTTGGACACCTGGTCGTTTCTTCATACCTTTTTATGCCATTATTGCCTTGATGTTCAGGCCAGAGACTATGCAAAGTTTGGGGCCTGGGTGTTGCAGACCGGTCTTGTGGGCCCCCCCCCCCCACTCTTGAGTACTATTATGGTAAATCCCATACATCTGGACTGGACAGGAGGGACAATAAGGAAGGTGAAATTAGGCCTTATCTGCTAATTTTCTTTCCTTGAATCTCTCCAGTCCAGGGCCCTCCCAGGTGTTCAGATTCTGTAGGCGAATCCACATTTGAGAGTTTAAGAATTCTCTGTCGGGAGTCCGGAGTCATTTTCTCTGATATGCTCTCCTGCAATGGGCGGATTCTCTAGTTTCACCAGATAAATTTCTCCCAGTGATGCTTTGGTTCACTGTGGAGTGGTACTTTTTACACTCTCTTTAGCACTGAATATAGTTGTTTCACTTTATTTGAGGTTATCTAGCATTATTCTCTGGAGTCCGCTTTGTCATTAGAATTCTGGCATGCGAGGAGGAAATCAGACCCCTTATACTGTGACATCATCAAAGCCTGGCATTCTCGGTCTCCATCTGCTGGTAATGGGACATAACTCATGCGTCTGTACTGGACTGGAGAGACTCAAGGAAAGAGAATTAGCAGGTAAGGACTAATTTCACCATAAAGAATGTCATAATGCTTGCCAGTTATGATTTAATGCAAAGACGTGCAAAATAATGCACTTAGCATGCAGAAATCCAAAGAAGCAGTATGCAATAGGAGGCGAGAAGCTGATATGCAAGAACCAGGAGAGAAACCTTGGGGTGATAGTGTCTGAGGATGGAGTAGGAAAGGCAGTGGCCTAAACCAAAATTATGCTGGGCTGCAGAGAGAAGGGGCATAACAAGCCAAAATGAGGAGGTGATGATGCCCTTGTATTGGTCATTGGTGAGGCCTCACATGGACTACTGTGTTCAGTTTTGGAGATTGTATCTCACTAAGGATATAAAGACTTGAAATGGTAAAGAGGAAAGTGACCGAAATGGTGTGGTGTTTGCGCCAGAAGCTATATGAGAAGAGAGATGCAGACTTGAATATGTATACCCTAGAGAAGTACTTCTCAACCAGTGCGCCTATGGAAAGCCCTTGGTGTGCCCTGGGGTGACTGATAGGGCATAGTTAGGCATGGGGTCATGCAGGTTTAGCCCTATTTCTATTAGACAGTGCCCCACAGAAAAGTCCTGTGCTTTCTAAATTGAACTGTCTGCTTAGTACTAGCACTACAGAGAATAAGTGATCCAGATTCACCAACAAAATCAGATAGTTCCCCCCCTCCTTCTTGCACATATCTACACATTGACATAATAGTGAAGTCCCACCTCCAGTCTGGCAGTCTCTCTGTTGCCATAGAGGAGAGAGGTCATGTGAAAGGAGAGCATCACTTTGGTGTGTCAGGAAGTGATCCTGTAGCTAGGACCTGTCCTCCAGCTGATGTAAAAACCTCTCACATTGAGGAGCTTTCTCCAGGGCCATGTGCCCATTGGGGAAGGGTTAGGACGGCCATTACAGTTGGCGATTCAGTCATTAGGCATGTAGATAGTTGGGTGGCTGGTGGACATGAGGATCGCCAGGTAACATGCTTGCCAGGTGCAAAGGTAGCAGACCTCATGCACCACCTAGACAAGATTTTAGATGATGTTGGGGAGGGAGGGGAGGAGCCTGCTGTCTTGGTACATGTTGGTACAAATTACATAGGAATGTGTGGGAGGGAGGTTCTGGAAGTCAAATTTAGGCTTTTAGGTAGGAAGTTGAAATCCAGAACTTCCAGGGTAGCATTCTCAAATATGCTTCCCATTCCATGCGCAGGACCCAAAATTCAGACAGCTCCAAAGTCTCAATGCATTGATGAGACGATGGTGTAAGGAAGAGGTTTTGGATTTGTTAGGGACTGGGTAACATTCTGGGGAAGGGATAGGGGAGGGGGGCTTCTGAAAGGATGGGCTCCACCTTAATGGTGGTGAAACCAGGCTGCTGGCATTAGCCTTTAAAAAGAAGATAGAACAGCTTTTAAACTAGATAATAGGGGAAAGCTGAAAGATGTCCAAGAATGCATGGGTCGGAATAATGTATCCTTGAAGGATAGTTGCGAAAGAGAAAAATTAGGGCATCCAAATAGAGAGGTTCAAATAAAGGTAAAAGTAACCCTGATGCCTTTAAGTACAGAGCCTGTCAACTGATAACCAGATTGTTAATATGAACAAAATACAGCCTCTGAAATGCCTGTATGCAAATGCTAGAAGTCTAAAAATAAGATGAGAGAGTTAGAATATATAGCAGTAAATGAAAAGTTGGATAAAATTGGCATCTCAGAGACATAGTTGGAGCAGGACAATCAGTGGGGCACCATGATACCTGGGTACAAACTGTAGGGTAGATCAAATTGGTGGAGGGGTTGCACTCTGTTGGAGAGGGCATAGAGTCAAACAGGATAAAAGTTTTGCATGAAACAAAATACACTGCAGAATCTCTATAGATAGAAATTCCACCTAAAACGAGGAAGGGAATGACAGTGGAGGTGTATTACTGTCCACCTGGCCAGAATGAACAGATGAATGATGAAATGCGAAAAGAAATCAAGGAAGCTAACAAAAATTACAATGCAGTAATGGGTGATTTCAATTACCCTGGTATCGACTGGGCCAGTGTCACAGCAGGACTTGCTAGGGAGAGAACGTTTCTAGATGAAATAAATGACTGCTTCATGGAGCAGCTGCTTCACCAAACATGAAGGGAAGCTATTTTAGACCTAGTCCTTAGTGGAACACAGAATCTGGTGCAAGATAATGGTATTGGGGCCACTGGCAATAGTGATCATAACATGGTCACATTTTATTTAATCAATGGAGGGAGGAAAGCAAGGAAATCCATGGCACTGACTTTTAACTTTCAAAAAGGAGACTGTGATAAAATGAGGGCAACGGTTAAGAAACAATTAAATGGAGCAGGTGCAAAAGTTAAAGGTTTATGTGAAGCATGGGTGTTGTTTAAAAGTACTCTTGGAAGCCCAGACCAGATGTATTTCATGCTTTAAGAAAGGTGGAAGGGAGGCCAAATGACTGCCAGCATAGTTTAAAGGTGAGGTCAGAGGTGTTGCAGCCAAAAATCATTTTTCAGGAAATTGAGAAAGGACCAAATGACAAAAGTGGGAAATATAAGTTGGATGCAAGGTATTGATAAGGCAGGCAAAGAGAAAATGAAAATAAGCTTGCCTTGGAAGCAAACATGCATAATGAAATCTTTTTCAAGTACATTTATAGCAGAAAAACCTGAGAGCCAGTTGGACCATTAGATGATAGAGGGGTAAAAGGGGCATTAAGGGAGGATAAGACCATAGCAGAGAAACTGAATGAATTCTTTGTTTCGGTCTTTACTGAAGATGATGTAGGGAAGTTATTCATGCCTGAAATGATATTTAAAGGTGATATATCGGAAGAATTGAAACAAATGTTAATAAACCAGGAAGATATATTTTAACTATTTGATAAACTGAAGAGTAGCAAATCACCTGGACTGGTTGGTATACATCTGAGGATGTTGAAAACGAAAATATGCAGACCTAACATTAGTAATCTGTGAACTATCATTAAAATCATCTGTAGTACCTGAAGATTGGAGAATTGGTCAATGTAATGCCAATTTTTAAAAAGGGTTTCAGGGGTGATCGGGCAACTATAGACTGGTGAGCCTGATGTCAGTACCAGGCAAAATGGTAGAAACAATTATAAAGAATAAAATTACTGAACATGTAGATAGTCATGGTGTAATGGGAGAAAGCCAATTTGAATTTAGCCAAGGAAAGTCTTGTCTTGCTGATCTTATAATTTTTTGAATGTGTGAATAAAGGTGAGCCAACTGATATAGTGTATCTGGATTTTCAGAAGGCCTTTGACAAGGTCCTTCATGAGAGACTCTTAGCGAAATTAAAGTCATGGGATAGGAGGCACTGTACTATTGTGGATTAGGAACTGGTTGAAAGATAGAAAACAGAGTAGGGTTAAATGCCAATTTTCTCAATTGGGAAAGGTGAATAGTGAAATACCCCAGGGATCTTTGCCATGCCCACTGCTTTTTAACATATTCATAAATGACCTGGGAACTGGAATAACAAGTGAGGTGATCGAATTTGCAGATGACACAAAATTATTCAAATTTGTTAAAACGTAAGAAGATTATGAAAACTTGCAAGAGGACCTTGATAAACTGGAAGGCTGGATGTCCAAATGGCACATGTAATTTAATGTGGCCAAGTACAAAGTTATGCACTTAGGGAAAGAACAAACCAAACTATGGTTACACAATAAAGGTTCCACATTAGGAGCCACCATCCAGGAAAAGGACTTGGACGTCATCGTGGATAATACATTGAAACCTTCTGCCCAGTGTGCAGCGGCAGTCAAGAAAGCAAATAGAATGCTAGGCATCATAAGGAAAGGACTGGAGAATAAAACAAAAGGATATTATAATACCTCTGTGTCATTCCATGGTGCGACCACACCTTGAGTATTGTGTGCAATTCTGGTCGCCATATCTTAAAAAGGATATAGCAGAATTAGAAAAAGGATAGAGAAGAGCCACCAAAATGATAAGGGGGATGGAAGGATACCCCTATAAGGAACAGCAAAGGTTAGGGCTCTTGGGGCGGGGGAAAAAGACATCTGAGGGGGCGATATGATAGAGGTCTATAAAATAATGAATGGAGTGGAACGGGTAAATGTCATTTTGTTTGTATTTTTTACAACTTCAAAAAGTAGAAAGATTAGGGGACACGCAATGAAGCTATAATGTAGCCCATTTAAGACTACTAGGAGAAAATATTTTTTCACTCAACGCATTATCAACAAGCAGGGGGGCATGGGTTTGTACTCCCTCTGCCAGGAAGCAGTGGCCCTCCTCTCCTTCGCAGCTTGCAACAATATGCTTCTGTGAGCTGTGTACTTCCCAGGCCAGGACAACTACCTAGCGGACAGGTTGAGCAGAGTCCTTTGCCCACATATGTTCATTTAAACCCCAGAGCAATGAAGCAGGTCTTCCACCTCTGGGGCAGGCCCATGATGGACCTATTCGCCTCTGTGGACAACATGCAGCTACCCCACTTCTGCTCCTGTCAGTGGGACCCGGAGAGAGTGGTGGCAGATGCCTTTCTAATCTTGTGGTCCGAGGGCCTACTCTGTGTTCCCACCGACCCCTCCACCCCACCCCTCCTGTAGCCAGGACCCTCTTCAAGGTTCAGAGTGAAAGGGCATCAGTTTTACTGATTGCCCCCCAGGTAGTCCAGACAACCTTGGTTCCCTCTGCTGCTTTCCTTGTTAGTGGCACTCCCAGTCCCGCTGGGCCGAGCCCCGGACCTCCTCTCTCAGGAGGAGTGCTCTCTCCTGCACCCCTATCTGGGGTTTCTAATGCTAACAGCATGGCTGATGAAAGGGTAGTGTTGTCCTCTTTCAATCTTCCAGGAGAAGTCGAGGAAATCCTATTGATCTCCTGAAAACCCTCCACCAGATGGGCTTATGCCTTTAAGTGGGGAAGGTTCTTTGCCTGGTGTGCGGAAAAGGAGACAAATTCCTTCTCCTGCCAAATGCAGCTAGTACTGCAGTACCTACTGCACCTGTCACACACTGGGCTGAAATTTAACTCTGTGAAGCTGCGTCTGAGCTCCATAGCCGCTCACCACCACCCTTTCGAAGGAAAACCCCTTTCAAGCCAGCCCCTGGTCTCCAGGTTCCTCTGGGGCCTCCTGTTATCCAAGTCCCCCCTCCGTCCTCCAGCGGCGGAGTGGAACCTCAAAGTGGTGCTCTCTCAGCTCACCAAGCCACCGTTCGAGCCCCAGGCTACTTGTCACCTGCAGTACCTGTCATGGAAAGTGGCTTTTCTGGTGGCCCTCACGTCCACTCGAAGAGTGAGCGAACTCCAGCTCCTGGTAGCAGATCCTCCATATACAAGGTTCTACAAGAACAGGGTAGTGATCCACACACACCCCATATTCCTCCCAAAGGTGATATTTCCTTTTCACCTCAACCAAGAAATGGTCTTCCCCACCTTCTTCCCGTGTCCTCATGCCAGCAAGGAGGAACTACAGTAGTACTTCATACACTAAATTGCAAATGGGCCCTTTTCTTCTATTTACAGCAGACTCATTCCCATCGAAAAACTCCTTATTTGTGTCTTATGACCCCAGCAGACTGGGGCTCTCCATGACTAAGCAAGCTCTGTCCGTTTGGGTGGTGGACTGTATTGCCCTCGCCTATGAGTGAGCTGGCCTCTCCCTCGAGCACCGGATCACAGCGCATCACATGAAGGCGATGGCCTCATCTGTGGGCAACCTCTGCTCAGTGCCGGTGACGGAAATCTGAAGGCTGCCACATGGTCTTAAAGTCATATGTTCTCAGCTCACTACTTCCTGGAAAGCGAGTCCTGCATGGATAGTGCCTTTGGCCTGGCAGTACTCTGTAATATTGTCAAGATGTAGGCAGCCCCTGCCCTTTGGCCCTTCTGTATTCAGGCTATCGGAGTGATAGTGTCGCTGGATGCTAGGGTCTTGCAGAGTCTCTCAGTGGGGGTCTCGCCCTCTGCAACTCACGGCTACCCGATTGGTCGCCGGTGGTGCTGTAATGGTTCGGTCCTCGGCAGCCTGGAGCTGGGGAGTCCCATATGTGATGGCTGACTTCCTGCTTGTTCCTGGAGAAAGCATAGTTACTCACCTGTATCAGGTGTTCTCCAGGGAGAGCAGGAATCGGTCCTCACACCCTCCCTCCTCCCCTGGAAGTTGCCTTCCTAGCTTGTTTTAATTTTTACTGCTGTCCTAGTTATGTCATCTGACTGAGCAAAATGGCACCCTTGGGCGGGAAGGGGACCATGCATGCGTGGTAGCATGTCCCAAAAACCTTTTTTGAAAGCTGGGGAAATGCTCCATGCAGGCTTCGTCGGCACCAATGTCACCCATATGTGAGGACTGATTCCTGCTGTCCCTGGAGAACGTCTGTTACAGATGAGTAACTACATTATACAGACCTTTAAATACTTAAAAACTATTCATAAACACACACATTTATCAAGGGAGTGGAAGCTATAAAACTAGAGGACATGAAATGAAGCTTTAAGGAGGTAAACTTAAAAGCAACATCAGGAAGTATTTTTCATGGAAAGGTGGTGGATGGCTCAAATGCCCTGCTGGTCAGCATGGGCCCCAGAGTTGGTTCAAGGGTTTGGTGGCCTAGTCAAACTTTAAGCCTTATGCTCGCCCCGCCCCTCCCCACTGATGTTAGAATCTATTGTTTAGCTTTTAATGCCTTGCTCTTCGCTCCTCCCCACCCCCAGTCCCTTCTATCCTAGGTGACTGCCTAGCTTGTCTAATGGTTGGGCTGGCCTTGTTTCTGGTGAAGGTGGTGGTTTCAAAAGTAGTGAGTAGATTCAAAAAGGCATGGGATAAACGAGTATTCATATATGGCAATAGGGGCATGACTGCTCAAAGCAAAATATAAATGGATTTTATGCTTCAAAAAAGGGACAGAACAGGAATAACCTGCATGGAGCACCAGTTATAACTCAAAGTAAAAGCACTTTACTGGGCAGATTGGATGGCTGTGCTGGTCTTTTATTTGCTATCATTTCCTATGATATTGTGTTATAAATCAGGTCTGTTAAAAATTGAAGACACTTTTCCCCTTGAAGTGTGATGGCATTGGCTTTGTCTTTTCTGTTGTACCATAGATTTTTTAAAAACAAATGTTGATGCGTTCTATTGAAGACAATGAAAGAATGTGACTGAATCCTTTATTGGGCCCCAAATGTACGGTGGATGTCAGAAGTTTCAGCAGGGGAGCTAGAAGTTTGGCATCATTAAGCAATTTTATGTTCTGTTAGAAATGATTCTGATGACTCGCATGTGGGGAACAATTGCTTTCTTTGTAAATAGTGTTGTATAATGACTAAGTGCATTTGTTTGCGCAGCCAAGACAAACTGAAAACAGATTCTTTATCCTGGACATTTCCACAAGGGGCCTTGTGATGGTTTAGCTTTCGCTTGACCATCTTCAAGACTTACAAACCAAATAGCTTGGTAATGAAATCAAGCAGCTGGTTTCAAAAAGTCTTACAAATAGAAATTTTGTACCTCATTAGTGTACCAAAGCACCCCAGTCTTCCATTTAAAAAATAACAGAAAAATGGTTCCTCAATGTGCGTGTGGTTTTTTTTTTCTGTTTTGGCTTGGCCATATGTCTGCCAATGAAGCTTTTCAGACTTGAAGTTTGCTGCTTTGTTATCTTGAGGATTTACGTTTCTAATGTTGTGTTTAGGTGAAAGGAAGCCAGGCTAGAGCAATGCCATCAGGTTGATTGCGGGCATATATGTCTGTAGCAGGTTTCAGTTTTATGTGGTGCATTTGACATTTAAGATGTTTCCCAGTTCAGACTCGTGAACTGGTGTCCTCTGGTTTGCAGAGATGGTATCTGAACAACTGGTACCAATGATTTTTCTATTTTACCAAAAATAGTTTTCAATATAGTGTTTTATTGTTACTAGAGCACCTTTTAGTGTAATATGTTTGTTCAAAAGAATGGAGACTGTAAAAAAAAAAATATAGCTAGGCAACAAAATAAATGTATTTATTTGGCTGGATTTATATACTGCTTGTCAAAGCGGTTTACATGGAACTTTAAACAATTCAAACAATGTTTGCCAGAGTATGCTTGATTGAACTTTTATCATATGCATAACCTTCTTCATGGAATTTGGTCATTGACAATATACAAAATGCTGTTTAAGTTGTGGGCGGGGGGGAGGAGGGGGGAAATGGGACTGAAGTGGAGGATGAAGAGGTTAGTCTTGAGTTTGCGGAAGGTTAGGAGGTCAGTGGTGTTTATGTGGTCAGGGAGGGAGTTCCGGGTTGAGGGGGGCATGTAGCTCGAAGGATCTGGCGCAAGTCTGTGGGTACTTTTTAAAAGTTCTTTGCTTGGGGGGTGGTCAGGGTGTTCATAGTAGAGGATCTCCGTGTTTTGTTTGTCTGCAGTGATGTGATGAGGGAGAGAAGGTGGGTGGATGATGGATGATTAAGAGCTTTGTCTATCATGAGGAGGATTTTGTAGAGGATTCTGCTTTACAGTGGGAGCCAGTGAAGATGTTTGAGGATGGGGGTGATGTGTTTGTGCCTGGGTGTTCCTGTGATGGTCCGGGCTGTTGTGTAGAGTGCTGTGTGTAGAGGATGAAGCATTGATTTTGGGCATCTGTGGTGTATTGAGTTTTCGGTAGTCGGTATGTGATATAGTGAGAGCCTGTAGGGCTGAGCGAAAGTCTGATGGGACCAGGAGAGGGCGGAGGTGCTGTAGGGTTCAGGTTTTGTAGTAGATTGATCGTGCTGTGTTCATTATTTGTGTCTTTAGGGTGAGGTGGCTGTCGAGGATGATTTCCCAGGTATTTTACTTCCAGTTTGATTTGAATTTCTGTGTAGTTGAGAGTGATGGGGGGGAGGGCGGTGAATGATTCATTTTTGATGACTAGTCTGGCTTCAGTTTTCTTGATGCTTATAGATAAGTGGTTTGTAGATAGCCATTGTGAGATGTCTGAGAAGCATATAGGTCCATATGACACATGGCTGGCTGTTTTAGATGAAATGTAATTGCAATAGGGAGATGATCCATGAGAGTGGAATTTGATCTTATTGCTTTCCTAACTTTCCTGTCCGTACAGCTCTGTTTCTAGAAACACTGAGCCATTTCACAAGAGTATGCCTTGGGTTGTCTTTTCAAGATCAGAACCAGGCTTACTTTCTGATGTTTTGCTACCAGCTCTGTTTTTCTTTTATTTCTTATCTTTAACACAGAGCCTTCATGAATAAAGTATGTCATCTGTTAATAATTTTGTTTATAGATCATTGCAGTTGGAAATTCCGGCCACCTCCTACGCAGAGTACCCAAAATGATATCAACCCCCCCCCCTTCAGATTCTTTTTATTAGATTTCCTTCATACCACAATAAACAATACAGATCATTCACTGCACAGAATAATTTTCAGAGACTGAACAAGGGTAACTTGGGAAACATAGGCTTTGTCTAATGCATCAAGTGAATACTTCTCATTTCAAACCTGTTCATTCTTAATCTTGTCAAAAGATGTAAGTATGGAAGCTGGGATGGCAGTCTCTGAAGTGGCTGATGGGGGTGAAAGGGGGGCTAGGGAAGAGATCAAGCAGTGCAGCCACATCCTAGAGCAGTGCTCCTCGCACTTTTACCCAGTATGACCCCATTTTGGTACTTGCAAATTCACGTGACTCAGATGGTGATGAAAACAAAAGAACAGACTTCCATTCCCCTTCCCCTCCCTCCTTCCTTCCTTCCCCCTTCCCATCCAAAGCAGGAAGGATGGCAGCAGTAGTGGCAAATGTAACAGCAGTTAGCATGGGTCCTGTGTGTCAGTGTATGCTCACAGGCCCCAGTACTGTGCATGAGTATCTCCAGGAACAAGCAGGAATGAGTCTTCACATATGGGTACGTCGGTACCGACGGAGTCTGCGCGGGAACGCTTCCCAGCGTCCAATCAAAGAGCTTTTGGAAGCATCCCACCACGCCTGCGTGCTGCCTTCCCGCCTTTCCCAACTGCCTCTCCTCAGTTTTTCGTTTTCCACGGAGCCGGCAGGACGTCATCCTGTCGCCGCAGAAAATTCTTATTTTATTTCTTTATTTTTCTTGTGGTTGCGGCTGTCTTCCCGACGCCACCGGTACCGCCGGTGTTTTCTTTTCTTTTCTTGTAAAATCTTCCTTCTTCAAGGAATATTTTTCTTCATAGTGTCTCACGGTATCTTAGGCCTTTTAGGCCTCTTCTTTTTCCTTCATGGAACCGCCAGCCACTTTCTCCAAGAAATGTTCACACTGTGGCGGTACAACTTTATTTTTAGACCCTCGAAGTCGGTGTCTAACCTGCTTGGGTCCTGACAATAGTTTGGTGAGAAGAAGTCTTCAATATCGAGGTTCCCTCGATACACGGTTTCCCTCCAGCTTCGGGGCACCGTCCCCTTCTTCTACACAGGATCAGGTAACCCACAAACAGTCTGTTAAGACTAGCCAGCCCTCGAGTGGTAGGTCTCATGCACAGCATGTAGACGGCTCCGGCCTTGCCCTCGAGGGCCCACTGGCTTCAAACCTCCGGTGGGAGTCTTCGGTCTCCAAAGCGTTTGAGGGGTTTCAGGTTGTTCCTGGGGTTCACTCCTCACAGAACATACCTGAGTCGTGTCTGCTGGTGGCATCCGCTTCGAGCGGTACCGATACCCCGACATCGGCACTGGTGTTGGATGAAACACTCCTCACCAGGGATGGTCATCTGGCGTCCTCGGTGCCTTCGGGACCGGTGGATACTCTCCAGATTGACCTTCCATTATCGGTACCAGCACCGATACTACCACCGACGTCGGTACCCTCCAGACGTGCATCGATAGCCTCGCTTCCTTCGATGCCGAGTCTGGAATCGATCTCCAGTCTGGAGGACTGGGTACCGGGTACCGACTCGCCTTGGTACCGGCTCTTGGCGGTACCGAAGGCTCTGTTCCGATGATTCGGATCTGCAACTCTCGGTTCCCTCGAGGCCCACTGAGTTGCCACTGGTTGACCTTCATTCACCGGTATCAGGCACGGTACCGAAGTCGGTGCCGATGTCCTCATTACCCTTACGGTCGGTGTCTTCCATGCTTTGTTCATCGATGCCCAGTTTAGAATCTCTCTCTAGTCTGGAAGACTCGGTACCAATACACTTTGGTACCGACACCGATCGATACCGGTGGCTTGGTACCGAGGATAGCACTCGGAGGTTTTCGGTTACCTTGGTACCGATTGAACGGTCTCCGATGACTGCTCCGATGTCTTTGTCGGGTTCGACTCTGACATCGGTACCGGTATCGACATCGGTACCGGTATCCACAGTACCATCGTGGCCAACTCCTGCCATGCTTTTTTCAACAGGAGCGCTCCCTTCTATGCCAAGCTTGGAGTCGATACCTGGCATGGACAATGTGGTAATGTCGGTCGCTGCTCCTGACAGCCAGTACTGGCGACCATCCTTTAAGCATTCCACACTGCACTGTGCAGGATCTTCTATTCCTATATATCTGGATAGCTCTGTCGGTGCTCAGGCTAGTTCTTCAGATCTAACCTGTCCAAGGGAAATTCCTGTTGGGGAACCCTCTTTCCAGAGTTTCCTCCTGGATATAGCAAGATCTCTTGCCATTCCTATCCCAGGACATGATCCTGCACAGGCCTCCCTTTCTACCAAAGCAAAGGAGAACATAATGCTTCCTTTGCATCATTCCTTGCAGGATCTCCTTCTAGGAATGTGGGAAACACCTTTAAGGGTACCCCCACCTTCCAGAGCAACTGATCTCTTATATCAGGTGCCCCCCTCTCCAGGGTTTCAAAAGACTCAACTTCCTCATCATTCCATAGTTGTGGAATCAGCAGTGAGGTGGGTAAAGAGCAAGAAAAAGCACTCTTCTTATCCACCAGGTTGTGAGTCTAAGACACTTGATGCCTTTGGACGTCAAACCTTCCAGACATCTATGCTCTCTGCAAGAATTCTCTCATATATTTTCTATATGAGTCTATCTCTTGAGGAGGTCACAAAGCAATTACATCTTTTGACTCCTTTCCTTCCAGAGTCCAAGAGTGCAGACTATTCTTCACTGCTCAAGCATCTCCAGAATATCTCTTGGTTTCTTACTTGTGCTTCCCTAGACTCTTTTGAGTCTGTTAGCAGGACTTCTGCTATAACTATAGGGGCACGACGTAGAGCCTGGCTCCAAGCTTCAGACTTGGAAAAATGGGCACAACACAGACTGGGACATACTCCTTGTACTGGAGACAATCTTTTCAATAAGGAGTCTTTACGTCAGGTTACTCAGTTCTCCACTGACTTACCTGTTCCTAGGGGCTGTTCTGCACCTTCTTCTGTCCCAGTAGGTAGGAAATGTCCTGCCAAACTTTCTTCCCACAAGGGAAGAAGGTTTTATGCATCATCTGCCCATCGTACAGATGTTCCCAAACAGGGGAAACATCATCCTGGTCTGCAGAGTTCAACCTCTCACCAGCCTCAGCAAACCCAGTAACCACAGGGTTTTCTGATCAATCTATTAGATGCTTGTGACTCTTGGGATTAGAATCAAACGATAGTTTCCTGTGCCAGCATGTCTTTTTTCCTTCCTATAAACTTACTACTTTGTAAGTTTTCTTCAGCTCCCGTTTCTTTACCCTCTTACCAGGTTTTTCCCCTGTAAGAGCGGTATTGCTGCACTGGAGGGCTTTTTCTTCAGCCTCTCTAGTTTTCTTACTTTCCAGTGCGGAGTTCTCTTCTCTGAGTTGACTCTCTTTTTAATCTTGCCTTGAAGCAGTTCATCAGACACATCCAGAGTTTTCTACTCTTGTTTTGTCTGTCCTTTCTGTTTTTCATCAGTACCATTCTTCTGCTGTCTGGCAAGCAGCTGCCAATGCAGGAGCCTTAATGTTTGGACCACTGGTTCTTGTTCTCCAGCAACCAGATTTGTCCTCCACTAACATTCTGACTGGTCTTAGTAGTGACTCCAAGGCAGTGCTGTCATCTAGCCTGAAATTTTTTTCACTACAAGCTTGTTGGATTATCTTCTCTTTCTGCCATCTCCATTCCCCTGGGTTTGGCAGCATAGTTGACATAGGTACTGGCTCTCCTGCAGCCAGTTCTATCTCCCCATTCTCCTGCATCATGCTCTCTGCAATTCTACAGAGAAGCTCTCCACTATGGGCCTTTGCTAGAGAGCATGGGTTTTTTTTCTCCAACAGTTATACTAGATGGTTGAAAAAGGTTTTTCAGTCATGTCTCCCATGACTAGAAAAGTTCTCCTTTTTAATATAAAGGACATAGGTCTCCTCTTACGTGAAAGCTTAAGGAGTTGCTAATTCCCTGCTTTGGCCCATAGTATTTCCAATAGGGAATATGTTTTCTCCTTCCAGCTCGTCATCATGATAAGAACGCATGATACCTTTTTGCCCTTAAGCAGGTCAGCATGGTATCTCATCCCTATGCGTCTTTTGTTCACTTACCATGCACAAGGTCTAGAATACTCGGGCCTTGCTGGCTGCAGACTGATATTATCCTCTGCTTTTCACGTAACCATCCTGGTTATTCTACTACCTAGCATCCCTGTAGCCATAACCAGTGGAAATTGATTCTCTCTATATCTTCTCAAGTAGGTTCCACCTTCTTGTTCTAAGATGAATCTTTCCTCTCCACATTTTCCTATGTGAATACCTTTTTGTAGGCATATATCTGTCTGCTTCTTGCAGACTTCCATATAGAGGCCTATATATTCATACCTATAGCACACATCTTACAGATGTCTGTCTATCATTTGTGTGTATTTTATGCCCTTCATATCTCACTATAGATATAATCTCATATATCTATATGTTATATATATATATATATCTGTCGAGATATTTCTCTATCGGTAGATATGTATTCTGCTTATCTACCTGACTGTCAAAGCTCATATAGCTTTATGATTCTGACAGATGGGCTTTACCCATACTTCTGCTATCCAGCATGTTTTGGGGTCCTACACTCACAACCACTTGCGTGGTAGTTAACACCTACCATACCCTTAAGGTTAGGTACCTCTGAAGCTCTCCATGTTCCAATATCTCTCCCAGCTGACTTCAGTTAGGAGAGACATTGCGGATCTTCAGCTAATCACAGGCTCTAATGCCTCCGGCGTTTGTCCTTTCTTTGGGATACAAGGGGTTCCCATACCTTTTCTCCTCACAAGGACTGGGCCTGTTTGTCCAAATCGGTTAGCCTTTCTCTTTTATCCTAAGAGTGAACCACTCTGCTACCAAAGGAGTTCGACTTTTCTCATAAAGCCTTCCGCTAAAGGCCCACCGTTTTTGTACTACCCCAGTTTTTCTGCTGGGGTTATCTGTTACCTTTCAGGATTCTGACCTCCATTGTTTTTCCTACAGGTTTACTACCTCCACTTACAGTGAGGTCCTTCTTGAGGTTCCTCTACTGGGTTCCCCAGTAGATCCCATGAACCTCCATACTCTGCAGTCCTGTTAGGGGAGGTCCATATTGCAATACCTTTTCTTTGCAATATCATTAATGACAATTTTCATCCACACATGGATTCCTTGTCTACAATCCTATGCTAGGTTAGCTGTTCCACAGCACCTTTTTTTCTTCAACTCCTACCCTCCATCCTCAGGATGCCTGGTGTTTGTGGAAATAGCATGTTCACACCTATGACATGCTGGGACTCCAGGCATCTCAGCTTGGGAGTCCCCATATGTGAAGACTCATTCCTGCTTGTTCCTGGAGATAGCACAGTTACTTACCTGTAACAGGTGATCTCTGGGAACAGCAGGAATAAGTCTTCACAACCCACCCACCTCCCCAGGAGTTGTATCTCTATCTATCTTTCCTTTCCTCTCTCTCTCTCTTTGTCTCAGCTTTAAAACTTAACTGAGGAGAGGCAGTTGGGAAAGGCGGGAAGGCAGCACGCAGGCGTGGTGGGATGCTTCCAAAAGCTCTTTGATTGGACGCTGGGAAGCGTTCCCGTGCAGACTCCGTCGGTACCGACGTACCCATATGTGAAGACTTATTCCTGCTGTTCCCAGAGATCACCTGTTACAGGTAATTAACTGTGCTTTCCAGTCTAACAGGAAGCCCATACAAGAGGAAGGGACAGGTCCTGTGAACATTCATCAACTTAAAGGCCCCATGCTGACCACCACTACAGATCACAACAAAGGTCCAGCATGAGAGGAAGCAGCTCTGTATCTGTGACCCCATTTAGGGTCCCTGTCCACAGTTTGGGAACCACTGTCCTAGAGACTTCCTGTTACGACTCGGTACCTCAACTAGGTCCTTAAAATGCAGAGTTGCCCAAACTACACGTGGCAGTCTTAAACTGTATGGTTTTGTGTGAGAGTAAGATTACTGGTATAAAGGAAAACTAATGGTGTTCTTTGTGGGTTTGTATTTCAGAGCAGAAGATGCCTGTATAATTTTGGTCATATGACTCTTTCTTTAAAAATGTCAATGTATTGTTCTCTAGGAGAAGCAGTGGGAATTGTAGTACCATAGTTTTGCAGTGATGTTATTTGTGTTAAGGAAGTGCTCATGGAAGATGCTAATTTTTTGAAAGTGGGTAAAAACAATAGAGAATAGTGAGACAAAAGTATTTTTCTTTTAATCCATATAAAGTATAAACGTAGCCCCATAAACCTTGATTCTGCTCTATAATGTAACAGTTGTACAAATGTTTTTTGATTTGCAGAAGAAACACTATTTTATTTCTTTATTTCCCATTGATTTCTATGTTATGGTATTGGAACGGTTTTTAGAAAAGTAAATAGGTTGAACTGTGAACATCCTTTGTGCTGCCCTCAGAGACTGAGTATTAGCAGTATGGTTCGTTCCCCCTCCCCTCCCCCCCCCCCTCAATACCTTTTATGTTACACAACCTTATCTGCTGGCACTTCATATTGGCCATTTTGAAATGAAGCTGCTAATGCATTTGTGATTTGGAATGGGGACCATCTTTGATAACCTGAAATCTTAAGATGAAATTGCTTAGATTTTAGAGCCAGGAATTTTTCAAAATATTGAATTTACAGGGGCAGCCCAACCATTTGGCAAGACTAGGTGGTCGCCTAAGGTAGCGGCAGCAGTCAAAGCAAAACAATAGATCCTGACAGCACCATTAACTCAGAGCCGTTGGTATGTCCTTTTACTTGCAGGGAGAGTGGGTACACACATACATACAAAGCAAAGTTTTATTTCCTTATCCTGCTAGACCAGTGCAGACAGTTTGGTTATGCTCTCATAAGAACATAAGATATGCCATACTGGGTCAGACCGAGGTCCATCAAGCCCAGTATCCTGTTTCCAATAGTGGCCAATCTAGGTCATACGTACCTAGCAGTATCCCCAAAAGACACAGGTTCCACAATGCTTGTACTGCGTCAAGCATTGATTATCCTGGGTCCAGGATAGCTCTCCAGCTAGTAGGTGGAGGCAGACCAGATCCACTTTCAGTGATGTCATAACTTGTTGTTGCACTAAGAGAAGCCAGCATTATCTACTTACAGCAAATGGCAAAGTGGTGTAGCAGTGCAGGTATGTTGGTCTCCCCTGCCCTGTATATTGAGACCATGATTAACCATTTGTTTGGAGCTTTGGTACACCCATTGTCTTGTTGAGCCAATAGTTGCCCTGTGCAGATACCCACGGGTGGGCTGGAGAGCTGACAGGACACCCTATGGGGCTCCTGAAAGGGGGGGGGGGGTGTTGGTAAGGCTGGGCGAAGACCTCCCTCTTCCCTCTAACCGTCCTATTTCTGCATATGCTGCTTCTTTTTTCTTTTCTTTTTTAAATTTTGTATTACTTCTTTATTGGCTATATGGCTTTCCTGCTTGAATAAAGCAGCTTCAATTAAAAAAAAAATCCCCAGGCAGCTGGACTTCCCAGGCCTGTGTGGCTGGCTGGGAAGGCCCTTCTTGGGTTTCTCCAGTTGGCCTGTCAGGCGCAGGGGATTCTCTTAGTGATCAAGGTTCCTCTTTTTGCAAGTCTTTATCTGTTTTTTTTTCTTTGAGTATATTTTTTTTCTTTTGACTGGATTAGAACCCTGCTGCAGTGCTATATGCACAGACATATGCTGCTTGTGACTTCTGCCAAGTGAACTCCGTGACTGGCTCTTTTTGCCCCAACTCTAATGGAGAAGTCTTGACACCTCTTTTTTTTTTTTTTTTGGCAATATCTTACCCAGTGCTATTTTTGCTGCCTGTGCCGCATCTTCCACAATTTTCCTGCCAGTGGGCTTGGGTGGTCATTTTGGATGGCCAAATGGTCCCAGCTGAAGGGGAGCATGGTGAGGTGGCTGCAGATTACTACTACTACTACTACTGAGCATTTATAAAGCGCTACCAGACGCATGCAGCGCTGTACAGAAAAAGACAAAAATAGACTCAAACTGATAGGCCTCTGAGGGTCCCCCAGAGCCCATTCTTTGCTGATTTTGAGCAGCAGCTCACAGGTTTTCTTTCTTTGGTAGCTGTGTGGCAACCCCCTCATGGGGGTTAGAGGTCTTAACCTCCCCTACAGGGGATGGGGCACTCTGGCATCTTCCCCTCTGGCTGTAAGAAGGCTAAGTGCTCCCATTCTTCATTTTCATCTGTTTTTCTCTGAGACTCCAGCCCTGTACCCTCTGGGAGGGAGGCTAGGGAGAAGAGAGAGGATTCCCTGGCATCAGCAGAGGACGGGGAGCTTCTTCTGATGTAGGGAGAGGATCTGCCTCTTTCACAGGAAAGATCTTTCCACCCTTATTCAAGGTGCAATAACAGCTCTGCACATTATAGAGCCTCCTTTGGTGGAGGTTTCACAAGAGGACGCTATGTTGGAGGGCTTGCGGTGTCCCACCGGCTTCTTTACCTTCCTTGTGCCCTTGCTCATGTTCTTTCAGAAGGACACTGAAGCTGGAGCTGAGGGGCACTAAGGTCCTAGCTTGACTGTGTCCTTTACCCTAAGGGGGAATGGAACAGCTTTTCTGGGTCCCTAAGGTAGATGCCCTGGTCACAACTGTGACAAAGCACACAACCATTCCTATGGAAGGAGAGCTGTACTTAACTTGACTCATGATAGGAGGGTGGAAGTCCCCCTCAAGAATGCCTTTACGGCTTTGGCCTTGGGTTCTCATGCAAGCACACGCACACAAAATGCCTATGTGCTCTTATGCTGAATCTAGCAGTTGCCAGACAGCCCAGAGGTAGCAAGATTGGAGTCTAGAGCGTCATTTGTGGTGTATGCTCTGTACGACTTGATCAGGATTTCCTGTAAATTCATGGCAGTGACTCTAGTGACCTGAAAGCGGCTCTGGCTCTAGCCTGCTGATGCCATGTCCAAATTGTGACCAAGCAAGCTCCCCTTTTAAGGGCAGGCTGCTGTTTGAGGAGGACCTGGTGAAAGTTCTTGGCGAGACGCTCTCACAGAGGCTCCCAAAAGATAGGCCTAAAGGTTTCCTCATGCAGGATTCAATGGGGAGCATGGGGGGATTTAGGGCCAGTAAGAATTTGGGTATGGCCTGTTCCTCCTTTGGACTTAAATCCAAGATGGGTCGGTCCTTTTTTTGGGTGGGGGAGGAGATCCCGGAGATATTAGGACTCATCAGGCGCCCTCTCAGAAGCTGGTAAGCACTCCCAGTGAGAATTCAGCAGGCCCCTTCTAAGGGTCAGGCTGTTGTGTGCATCTGACTATTTTACTTGGAATGGACCCATATTACATCAGGCCAATGGGTCCTCAAGGTCCTGGAAAAGGAGTACGTGCTAGAGTTTGTAGAACCTTTTAGAATGCCTTTGTGGAGTCTCCTTGCTGCAACTTAGCCAAGAGAGTGGCAGTCGAGCGAACACTTCAGCACTTCCTGCAGTTGCAGGCTATTGTACCTGTGCCCTCCATAGATCAGGGGAGGGTCAGGATAGGTATTCCATTCACTTCATGGTGCCCAAAACAGATAGGTCCTTCCAAACTATTCTGGACCTGAAGGCAGTCACTGCCAAGCTAAGAGTGCCCCACTTCCATATGGAGACCCTCAGGTCGGTAATTGCATTGGTCCAGCAAGGGGAATTTCTAATCCCACTTGAATATTTCTGAAACATACTTTCATATTTATCTCCAGGAACAAGCAGGAATGTAGTCTTCACATATGGGTATCGTCGGTACCGACGGAGCCTGTGCGGGAACACTCCCCAGCGTCCAATAGGAAAAATTTTGGGAGCATCCCACAGCGCCTGCGTGCTGCCTTCCGGCCTTCCCCAAATGTCCCTCTCCAGTTCTTCATTTTCCGCGGAGCCGATAGGTCGCACATCCTGTCACCGCAGAAAAAAATCCCTTCTATTCTTCTTTTTTTTGTGGTCGTGTCTGCCTTCCCTCGACGCTACACCAATACTGCCGGTTCTTCTTTCTTTTCTTAAAAAAAAAACACTTTCTTCTGGAGTCTTTCCAGTAATTTTCTCTCAGGTGCCGCGCACCATTTTGGGCACTAGGCCCAATTTTTCCTTCAGAATGGAAAAACCCGCTTCGGGTTTTAAAAAGTGTTCTAAGTGTGGTGCTACTGTCTCCGTCACCGACACCCATGAATGGTGCCTCAAATGTTTCGATCCTGGCCACTCTGTTTCAGAGTTTGTTGCCTGTGGGATGATGTCGAAAAGGGGCTGGCAGAACCAAGCTGCTAAGCTTAGCACCCTTTTTCCCTCCGATGCAGCCTCCGTGGCATCAACGTCGTCCAGGGCTTCGTCTTCCTCCCATGGATCTCAGGTAACTAAACATATATCTAGCCGGTCCTCAAAGGGTAGATCTCCTTCTAGGCAGCGAGATGCCTCTGGCGTTGCCCTTGAGGGACTTTCACCGGCAAAATTGTCCCGGCGGGAGGCTTCAGCTTCCAAAGCAATAACGGGGCTCCGGGACGTTCTTGAGGCTTCAATCTCGGCAGAACTACTGGTGCCATGCTCTGGGGTATCGGCCGCTTCTTCCGGTACCGATACCCAAACCTCGGCAGCGTCGATAGACCAGAGATTCTTGGCTATTGAACGCAGTCTGGCGGCTCTTCTCACGGCCTCAATGCCCTTGAAACCGCTTCAGACAATTCAACTGGCACCGACTGCATCGACATCGGCAGGTATTCTACTGGGGCCGAGTCATGCGTATCCATCTGGTATTGATAGGTCGGTACCGGACCACTCCGATGCCGACTTTGATCGGTACCGGTACCGTGCCTTGCACGATCACCCGGATCGGAGATACTTCGAATCTTCGGATGAGTCTGAAGACTCTGAAAGCTCTGCCGATACCAGAGTACTTCTTCCTGAGGATTCCTCTTCTCCTCAGCGTAGGATGTCTCCACCAGAGGATATGTCCTTTCAGGATTTTATCTGAGATGTGGCTCAAGGTCTCTCCATCACAGTGACTCCTGAAAAAGAGCCTAGGGCAAAGGAGTTAGAAATCCTGCAGTATCCTAAAGCTCCCAAAGAGGCAGCTACCTTACCTATTCATGAGATCTTGCATGATCTCATGTTAAGGATGTGGGAAACACCTCTAACCACATCTCCTCACTCTTGAAGACTCGACACCATGTATCGAGTTCCTCCCTGTCCTGGTTTCAGAAGACTCAATTACCACACCATTCCATGGTGGTGGAGTCAGCAATAAGAAGGATAAAGAGTGCAAAAAGGCATGCATCTAATCCTCCAGGACGTGAGTGTAGGACTCATGACGCCTTTCGACGTCGAACCTTCCAGGCTTTCTGATAGGATCAGTTCCTATATCTTATAAATGGGAATGTTCCTTAAGGAGGTCGCAGGAGATTTAGAGCTTATGAGCCCTCTCCTTCCTGATGATAAGAGGCAAGATTATCTCGCCCTTGTCAAACATGCCCAGGATGTTTCCAAGTTTGTGAATCGTGCAGCCTTTGACTTGCTTTGAGTGCATAAGCAGAACCTCTGCCATTGCCATAGGCGCATGTAGGATTGCCTGGCTCCAGACATCTGATTTGGAAATTTCGGTACAGGATAAACTAGGGAATATTCCTTGCACAGGAGAGAATCTCTTTGGCAAGAATTGGCAGGAAAACACTAATGAGATAGATGCTGACAATATCACTTTGGATAGATTGTCTAAATCTACAGCTGATCCTGCAAGGAAAAAATCCTATAAGAAACCATTCTTCAGTAAGAAGAAAAAGTTTTATCCCTCCTATACCCAGCAGGGGCATCATTTAGGTCAGTCTGCCCAAAACGGACAGCAGCAACAACCTAGGCAAAGAAAGACAAAAGCAGCTAAGCCTCAACTGGCTCAGCAAACTCAGCCTCCACAGGGGCTTTGACTCCTATCTAGAGAACTTTGCCTTCCTGGCCCTGAACGGTCCAGAACCCTCCACGATCCCAAGAAGGTTATGTCATTTTGCCTCCAGATGGGGTCAGATAACAGCAGAAAATTGGACTCTGTCTGTTGTAAGAGAGGGGTACAAGCTTCATTTCCTCAGCATGCCCTCTCCTACAATGGTAAGACAGTTCAATTCTCAGACCTCTCTCAACGACCAGTTAGGTCAGGAGGTCACTGTGCTCCTTGCTCAAGGAGCAATAGAAGAGGTACCCATTCCCCAACGGGGTACAGGGTTTACTCCCCTTATTTCCTTATTCCAAAGAAAACAGGAGGACACAGACCCATTTTAGACCTCAGAGAATTGAACAAATTCCTGTTCAAAGAGAAGTTCAAAATGATTTCTCTGGGAACTCTGCTGCCATACCTTCAAAGTCAGGATTAGCTTTGTTCTCTAGATCTCAAGGATGCGTACACTCATGTTCTCATCTATCCAACTCACCGAACGTTCCTTTGCTTTCTGTTTCAAGGGAAGCACTACCAATACAAGGTTCTTCCTTTTGGCCTGGCCTCTGCACCAAGGGTGTTCACAAAATGCATGGCTGTGGTGGCAGCATTTCTCCGCACCCTGGGAATATTCGTCTTCCCCTACTTAGACGACTGGCTCATTCGAGCCCCTTCAGAGCCAGAGGCCAGGGTTGCTCTCTCTCACACAATGTGCATACTTCAGTATTTGGAACTTGTCATAAACTTCCCAAAATCCAACCTTGCTCCCACTCAGTCCCTAGAGTTTATAGGAGCTCTGCTGGATACCAGACAGACAAGGGCCTACCTTCCACAGCCCCGCTGCCTTTGCATTGTGCAGCTAGCTTCCCAAGCAGTGCTAAAGCCCCACCTCACTTCTCTGGAATTGTTACAGTTGCTAGGCCACATGGCATCCACCGTGCATGTGGTCCCTTATGCCCGCCTCCATATGAGGGCAGCCCAGTGGACTTTATCCACTCAGTGGACTCAGGCGTCAGGTTGCCTGTCAGACAAGATAGCAAACTCAGATCGCCTTATTTTGTCCCTCCAATGGTGGCAGTCACCCCAAAACCTTTTGGTAGGATCTCCTTTTCAGCAACCCCCACCCCAAGCCACTCTAACAACAGATGCCTCACAGGTGGGTTGGGGAGCCCACCTGCAAGGCCTCTCTACCCAGGGTACCTGGACTCCACAGGAGGCCTATCTACACATCAACCTCCTGGAACTCAGAACAATCTTCCTTGCTCTTCGAGTTTTCCACACCCAGCTCAGCTACAAGACAGTCCTAGTTGAAATGGACAATCAAGTAGCCATGTTCTGTGTGAACAAGCAGGGCAGAACAGGCTCTCTGTCGCTATGCAATGAAGCTTTGCAACTATGGGCCCTCGCCAGAGAGCATCTGATTCATCTCCTTGCGGTGTATCTTCCAGGCATTCAAAACTCTTGGGCAGACAGACTAAGTCGAGTTCTGCTTCCACACGAATGGTCTCTCCATGCAGACCAGGTGGCCAAAAGTTTCCAAATTTGGGGAACCCCGGACATAGACCTCTTTGCAAGTCTGCTGAATGCCAAACTTCCCTGGTTCTGTTCCAGAATTCCGGCTCAGGGTTGTCAGGCCAGGGATGCTTTCCTCCTCCATTGGGGCCAGGACTTCCTGTATGCCTTCCCACCCATTCCTCTAAATCCCAAAACCCTGTTCAAGCTTCAGAGAGACAGAGGTCATATGATTCTCATAGCTCCACATTGACCACGGCAAATGTTGTACCCTCTGCTCCTACATCTCTCTCAAGCTCCACCTCTGGAGTTAGGATCTGCTCCAAATCTCCTTTCTCAGGAGGACAGGATACTGTGGCATCCCAGTCCCCAGTCTCTGCATCTCAGGGCCTGGTTGCTGAAAGCCTAGAACTTAACGGTCTTAACCTTTCTCAGCAGGTAAAGGATATCCTTTATGCTTCCAGGAAGCCTTCCACAAGACGCTCTTATGCATTCAAGTGGAAAAGGTTTACCATATGGTGCTTGCAGAAGGGTCTTAACCCTCTTGCGATACCTCTGGAATCATTACTGGAGTATCTCCTTCATTTATCTAATGCAGGGCTTAAGACCAATTCAGTGAGAGTTCATTTGAGTGCTATTGCAGCTTCTTTCAAACCTCTAAATGGACAACCTATTTCCTCTCATCCTCTCATAGCGAGATTTATGAGAGGCCTTCTTTTAACTAAGCCTCCCATTAAGCCACCCCCGGTGGCATGGGACTTAAATCTGGTTCTTGGGCAGCTCATGAAGCCGCCTTTTGAACCATTAGCTACTACCTCTTTGAAATTCCTTTCCTGAAAGGTCATCTTTCTTATTGCTATCACATCAGCACGTCACATCAGTGAATTACAAGCGTTGGTGGCTGATCCTCCTTATACAAGGTTCCATCATGATAAGGTAGTCCTTAGGACTCATCCACACTTTATGCCAAAGGTGGTGTCACCTTTTCATTTAAACCAAGCGGTTTACCTTCCTGTATTCTCCCCAAGTCCTCACGCCTCAACTGCAGAAAGGAATCTTCATACTTTGGACTGTAAAAGGGCTTTAGCCTTATCTCCAGGAACAAGCAGGAATGTATTTTTCACATATGGGTATCGTCGGTACCGATGGAGCCTGCGTGGGAACGCTCCCCAGCGTCCAATAAGAACGCTTTTGGGAGCATCCTTCAGCACATGCGTGCTGCCTTCCCACCTTTCCAACTGTACCTCTTCAGTTCTTCGTTTTCCACGGAGCCAACGGGATCCATACCCTGTCACCGCAGAAAATTCCGTCTTTAAAATTGTTTTCTTGTGGTTGCGTTTGCCTGCCGCACGACGCTTACCAGTACCGCCGGTTCTTTTCTTTTCTTTTCCAAAAAACCCCCTTATACTTTGAGCTGTTTCTCTTCAGAAACTTTTCTTTTTGGTGCTAGGCGCCATTTTGGGCACTAGGCACCATATTCCTAAAACATGGAAAAACCAACTAGTGGTTTTAAAAAATGTACTAAGTGTGGCGGTACTATTAATGTCACTGACACCAATGATTGGTGTCTTAAATGTTTAGGGCCTGAGCATTCTCCATCTGAATGTGTCTCCTGTATGGGGATGACTAAAAGAGGAAGACAGAACTGGGCTGCAAAGCTCGGTACCCTCTTTTCTTCGGATGCCAGATCCATTGCATCGACATCTTCAAGGGCCTCCTCTTCCTCCCATGGATCTCAGGTAACTAAACATAAAAGCCGGTCCTCAAAGCGTAGCTCTCCTGCTAAGCATCGAGAAGGCCATTGGCATTGCCCTTGAGGGAACCACCCCGGCAAAACAGCCCCGACGGGAGGCTTCGGCTTCCAAAGCATCAGTGGGGCTCCAGGATGTTCTCGAGGCCCAAACCTCGCAAGTACTACTTGTGCCATGCTCAGGGTTTCCGGCCGTCTTCTCCGGTACCGATACCCAGGCATCGGCAGTGTCGATAGACCAGAGGTTCCTCGCTATTGAACGCAGCATTGCAGCTCTTCTCTCAGCTGTGGTACCGTTAGTCCAAAGGGCACCGGCACCAACATAGACACCGATGCTGGTACCTACACAGGCACTGGTACCGGTACCAACGGTACCGGCCCCGGTGGGAATTCTTCCCACTCCATCTTTGGCTGGAATCAACAGGTCGGTACTGGATCAACTTGGTACCGACTTCGATCGTTACCGGGACCGTGCTTTGCATGAGCATCATGGTCAGGAATATTTTGAATCCTCCGATTCCGAAGACTCTGACAATTCTGCTGGTACTAGAGGGTTTCTCCCAGAGGATCCCTCTTCTCCCCAACGCAGAATGTCACCTCCAGAGGACATGTCTTGTCAGGATTTTATTTGTGATATGGCCAAGGGCCTTTCAATCACGGTAGCTCCTGAAGAGGAACCCAGAGCAAAGGAATTGGAAATTCTCCAATATCCTAAAGCTCCAAAAGAGGCAGCCACTCTGCCCATCCATGAAATTCTGCATAACTTGATGCTCAGAATGTGGGAGACACCTCTGACTACATCTCATCACTCTAGGAGACTATGTATCGAGTTCCATCATCTCCTGGATTTGAAAAGACTCAGCTGCCACACCATTCAATGGTGGTGGAGTCAGCCATGCGTAGGATGAAAAGTGCAAAGAGGCATGCATCCAATCCTCCAGGTCATGAATGCAGGACTCTGGATGCTTTTGGGTGCCGAACTTTTCAGGCTTCCATGTTTTCAGCTAGAATCAGTTCATATATACTGTATATGGGAATGTTCCTTGAGGAAGTTACAGGAGATTTGGAGCTTATGAGCCCATTTCTCCCAGATGACAAGAGACAAGACTTTCTTGCTCTAGTTAAGCATGCTCAAGATGTCTCCAAGTTTGTAAATCGTGCAGCCTTTGACGGCTTTGAATGCATCAGCAGAACCTCTGCTATTGCCATTGGTGCACGACGCATTGCCTGGCTTCAGGCATCAGACTTTGGAGACTTGGGTACAGGACAAGTTAGGCAACATTCCTTGCAGGGGAGAGAATCTCTTTGGCAAGAACTGGCAGGAAAAGGCTAACGAGTTGGATGCTGAAAATACTGCTCTAGATAGATTGTCGAAATCTACAGCCACTCCAGCCAAAAAGAAGTCTTATAAAAAACCCTCTTTCAGCAAAAAGAGGAAATTTTATCCTTCCTATATCCAGCAGAGTCAATCTCAGGGTCAGGTTGCCCAAAAGGGACAAACTAGACAGCAAAAGAATCCAAAAGGCCCCAGAGCCCAACCAGCTCTGCCGGTTCAGCCCCCTCAAGGGCTTTGACTCCTTCCTAGAGAGCTTAGCCTTCCTGCCTCTGAGGGGCCCCCAACCCCCCAATATCCCAGGCAGGTTATGCCACTTTGCCAACAGATGGCATCAGATAACAGCAGAAGATTGGACTTTGTCCATTGTAGGAGAAGGGTACAAGCTTCATTTTCACAACATGCCCCCTCCTACAATTCTAAAGCAATTCAATTCTCAAACCTCCGCAAACAATCTGCTAGATCACGAGGTCTCAACACTTCTTGCCCAAGGGGCAATAGAGGAGGTACCCATTCTTCAACGAGGTGCAGGGTTCTACTCCCCCTATTTTCTTATTCCAAAGAAAACAGAGGACACAGACCCATTTTAGACCTCAGAGAATTGAACAAATACCTGTTTCGAGAGAAGTTCAAGATGATTTCTCTAGGAACTCTTCTGCCATACCTTCAAAGCCAGGATTGGCTTTGCTTTCTAGACTTAAAGGATGCATACACTCGCATTCTGATCCATCCAGATCACAGGAAATTCTTACGATTCCTTTTCAGGGGAAAACATTTCCAGTACAGGGTTCTTCCTCTGATCTAGCTTCAGCACCAAGGGAATTCACGAAATGCATGGCAGTAGTAGCTGCATTTCTACGAACCCTGGGGATATTCGTCTTCCCTTACTTAGACGACTGGCTCATTCGAGCCCCTACATTTGCAGAGGCCAGCACTGCACTGTCTCGCACAGTGCGAATCCTCCAATACTTGGGGTTGATAATAAACTTCCCAAAATCCCAACTTGTTCCTTCCCAAATCCTGGAATTCATAGGGGCCTGTCTAGATACTAGACAGGCAAAGGCTTTCCTTCCACAGGCCCGGTGTCTTCGCATAATGCAACTAGCTTCTCAAGCAGCAGGGAAATCCTCCCTAACTGCTCGAGAGCTACTACAGTTGCTGGGACATATGGCATCCACAGTTCATGTAGTCCCATATGCTCGCCTCCACATGTGAGCAGCTCAGTGTACCCTATCCACAGAGTGGACACTGGCCACAGGTCATTTATTGGACAAAATAATAAACTCTCACCGACTAATTTTGTCCCTCCAATGGTGGCAATCCCTAGAAAATCTGACACTGGGGTCTCCTTTTCATCAACCCCTTTTTCAGGCCACCCTAATAACAGATGCATCGCAGGTGAGTTGGGGAGCACACCTGAATCATCTCTCTACCCAGGGAACCTGGACTCCACAGGAGCCTGGTTTACACATAAACCTCCTGGAATTAAGAGCAATCTATTTAGCTCTTCGAGTATTCCATGCCCAGCTCAGCTACAAGACAGTCCTAGTCCAGACAGATAATCAAGTAGCAATGTTCTATGTGAACAAGCAGGTTGGGACAGGCTCTCTGTCGTTATGCAACAAAGCTTTACGACTGTGAGCCCTCGCCAGAGAGTATCAAATTCACCTTCTAGTGGTATATCTTCTAGGCATTCAAAACCTTTGGGCAAACAAACTCAGTGGAGTACTGCTGCCTCACGAGAGGTCCCTCCACCTAGACCAGGTGGCAAAGATATTTCATCTCTGGGGCACTCCAGACATAGACCTCTTCGCAAGTCCACTGAATGCCAAACTTCCCCGGTTCTGTTCCAGGATTCTGGCTCACAATTGTCAGACAAGGGATGCTTTCCTCCTTCACTGGGGTCAGGGCTTCCTTTATGCCTTCCCACCCATTCCCCTCATCCCCAAAACACTCTTCAAGCTTCAGAGAGACAGAGGTCGCATGATTCTCATAGCGCCACGATGATCACGCCAACTGTGGTATTCCCTGCTTCTACATCTCTCTCACTCTGCAACTCTGGAGTTAGGGCATGCTCCAGATCTCCTTTCCCAAGAGAACGGGATGCTATGGCACCCAAATCCCCAGTCCCTGCATCTCATGGCCTGGTTGCTGAAGGCTTAGACCTCCAGAATTTCAACCTGTCCCAACAGGTAAAGGATATCCTTCAGGCTTCTAGGAAACTTTCCACAAGAAGATCTTATGCCTTCAAGTGGAAACGTTTTACCATATGGTGCTCCAAGAAGGGATTAAACCCCCTTGGCATACCCTTAGAATCGATACTAGAGTATCTCCTTCACTTATCGAATTCTGGTCTAAAGACCAATTTGATAAGAGTCCATCTTAGTGCAATTGCAGCTTCTTATAAGCCTCTGAATGGACAACCAATTTCCTCTCATCCACTCATATCCAGATTTATGAGAGGTCTTCTATTAACGAAACCTCCCATTAAGCCACCACCGGTGGCATGGGATCTAAATCTAGTTCTCGGGCAGCTCATGAAGCCGCCTTTAGCCACTACAACCCTTAAGATTAATCCGTTCGAAAAAGTCTGACTAAAACCCAATGTATGAAAACTGAAGCAATATTTCCCATAAGAAATAATGTAAATCCAATTAATCCGTTCCAGACACCCAAAAATATTCACAAAAAGTACATTTTATAGAGAATAACTATATTTTTACATACAGAAAACAATGTGAAATAAATATAAATGACTAATGAAATGGATAAATGAACATTTAACATCACTTTTACCTTTATTGAAGACTCTTGTTGGCAAGATGCAGCCAGACACCCAGAGAGGAGATCGGGCACATGAATTAAAAAAAAAAAAAAAGAAAGAAAGAACAAAACACTAAGGATCCACAAAAAAAAAGCCTCCAGTAAAGGCGCCAGCCACAGCCACCGGAAACACCACTCTCCCGCTCAGGCAACCTGGAACGCAGAGCTGAGCATGCGTTCCAGGGCCATGTGGCAATGGCTGCAGCAGCACGGGCTCCTGAAGTCTCAGCCAGGCAGCAGAACACTTCTCTCACCTGCCCGATCCTCACAGGACAGCGCACACACAGATCGCCGACTCTCTCCCCCGCCTCCGATTCTCAGCAGCAGCAGGACTAGCAAGTTTGGAAGACCCCTTTCAGTAGGGAGTCCCAGCAGGGAATCCTAATTGAGCGTCGGAGCATCAGACCAGCAGAACGGCTCCCGGCACTTCTCTCACCTCACCGGACAGCACACACACAGAGATTCTCTGATCGCCGACTCTCTCCCCCGTCTCCGATTCTCAGCATCAGACCAGCAGAACAGCTCCCGGCGCTTCTCTCACCTCACCGGACAGCACACACACAGGGATTCTCTGATTGCCGACTCTCTCCCCTGCCTCCGATTCTCAGCATCAGACCAGCAGAACCACTCCTACTGTACTGAGCGCCCCCCCCACCCCCCCCCCCTGTATGGACCATTTTAAAATTTGTACGAAAACCTAGCGGATGTACAAGAACCGGGACAAAATCGCAACGAAAAAAGTCGTCGAAAACCGAAGCTAACGAAAACTGGGGCATACGAAAACCGAGGTTTGACTGTACTAGGTTTCACCATGATAAGGTTGTTCTTAGAACTCATCCACACTTTATGCCAAAGGTGGTTTCGCCTTTTCATTTGAATCAATCAATTTATCTTCCTGTATTTTTTCCGAGGCCTCACGCCTCTGATGCAGAAAGAAACCTTCATACTTTGGATTGTAAAAGGGCCTTAGCCTTTTACCTACACAGAACACTGCAGCATAGAAAGTCCTCACAACTTTTTATAGCTTTTGACCCTAGTCATTTGGGACAACCAGCCTCCAAAAAAACTTTATCTAAATGGATTGCCCAATGCATATCCTTTGCTTATGAGAGTAAGGGTCTTCCTTTTCAGGACCATGTCACAGCTCATAACGTAAGAGCCATGGCAACTTCCATGGCTAATTTCCACTCTGTGTCTATCGATGACATTTGTCGAGCAGCCACCTGGACTTCGATACACACCTTCACAGCCCACTACTGCCTGGATAAAGCCTCCCGTCAGGATGCCTTCTTTGGCCAAGCTGTTCTTCAAAATCTCTTTCAGACCTAATTCAACTCCTACCCACCAACCCTGGTGGAATGCCAGAGATCCATGGGAGGAAGGATTCCCATCTTTCCAGGGTGGCACCTTCCTGGGGCTTTCTCCCTGGCATCTTCAGCTAGGGAGTCCCCATATGTGAAGACTACATTCCTGCTTGTTCCTGGAGATAGCGTAGTTACTCACCTGTAACAGGTGATGTCCGGGAACAGCAGGAATTTAGTCTTCACAACCCACCCACCTCCCCTAGGAGTTGTCTCTCTATCTCTTTGTCTCTTTCCTCTCTACCTCTATCCTTTTCACTCAGCTACAAACTTAACTGAAGCGGGACAGTTGGAAAGGCGGGAAGGCAGCGCACATGTGCTGAGGGATGCTCCCAAAAGCGTTCTTATTGGACGCTGGGGAGCGTTCCCGCACAGGCTCCATCGGTATCGACGATACCCATATGTGAAGACTAAATTCCTGCTGTTCCCGGAGATCACCTGTTACAGGTGAGTAACTACGCTTTACTTGCAAAGGACACAGCAACATAGAAAGTCCTCTCAACTCTTTGTTGCTTTTGATCCTAGTCATTTGGGACTTCCAGTCTCCGAAAGAACACTGTCCAGCTGGATTGCACAGTGTATATCTTTTGCCTATGAGAGTAAGAACCTTCCTCTTGAAGGCCATGTCACAGCTCACAATGTGAGAGCCATGGCAGCCTCTATGGCTCATCTTCACTCTGTGTCTATCGACGACATCTGTCGAGCAGCTACTTGGGCTTCGGTTCATACCTTTACAGCCCATTACTGCTTAGACAAGGACTCCTGCCAGGATGCCTTGTTTGGTCAGGCTGTTCTTTAACATCTGTTCCATACTTAATCAACTCCTACCCACCATCCCTGGTAGGATGCCAGAGATCCATGGGGGGAAGTGGAGTCCTTTCACAGGGGCACACAACTTCTGGGGCCTTCTCCCTGGCATCTGCAGCTTGGGAGTCCCCATATGTGAAGACTACATTCCTGCTTGTTCCTGGAGATAGCATAGTTACTCACCTGTAACAAGTGATCTCCGGAAACAGCAGGAATTTAGTCTTCACAACCCACCCACCTCCCCTAGGAGTTGTATCTCTCTCTCTTTGTCTCAGCTTTAAACTCAACTGGAGGAGGGACAGTTGGGAAAGGTGGGAAGGCAGCACGCAGGCGCTGTGGGATGCTCCCAAAAGCTTTCCTATTGGACGCTGGGGAGCGTTCCCGTGCAGGCTCCGTCGGTACCGACGATACCCTTATGTGAAGACTAAATTCCTGCTCTTCTTGGAGATCACCTGTTACAGGTGAGTAACTATGCTTTATTTGAGAACAACATTCTGACAACTCAATGGCAGCACAATTGATGGTTTTCTAGACAGGATCTGACAAGAAGCCCCTCCCTTAGCTATTCAAGCTGTTTCAGCAGTTATGCTGTCAAACACACATCGAGCCTTCATTAACTTGCCACTCACATTATATAATGAACATATAGTATCCAAATTTACTTTACAGTGGTGATGTTTCTTTACCAGAGCCACCACTCACTCTCTACATGACAATTAGATTTAAAAAGACACATCTTCTATTTTCAGCATTACAAATCTTTTTTGACTTTTAATTGCTTACTTTAAATTTTCAGAGAATCTTTTCATCCCATTCATCTGTTAACTAAACTGCCTTTCATTATTCTTCAGTTGATCAAGCTCAATCAGTTTTTGCATTGTTGTGCTTTAATTACTTCACAGTGCCATTTAAATCAGTCACAATTTGTGAATAGTTCAGTTTTAAACTAATAAAAATACAGCTCTGCAAAATAAAGAATCTTATCGATGTAAATAGCCTCCTCCATTCTGTTATGTTTAAACAAAAAAACAAAACAAAACACATTCCACTCAATCTGGGAATTTAAACCCTTCGGTTCTATTGAATGTAATTTTTAAATCCACCTTTGTTCTGACTTCAAAAGCACTTTGGCCCTATCACAGCCTCATACGTCCTTGTGAATTAATTAAATTTAAAAGTTATCTACTGCCATGTTCTAGTGAGAGAGTGTAATGGCTTTGGTAAAACATCATCTTTACAGAACTATGAACAACGTTGGATTTTTTCTTTAAATTCAATCCATACTTCTGGCCTAATCCTCGAGATAGACTGGTGACGTGTCATTTGATAATTGATGAATGGTTTATACCTAATTCCTTATCAGTCCTCCAGTTTAGTCCTCCACCTCTGGGTAGTGCACCTCCTCCTGTAGCATGGAGACTGGATCACTCAGAATCTTATCCTCACTGGCTATATGCTGCTGGAGATCCCATCAGCCCCAGTGTGTCCAGTCTCCATGCAGCAGGAGGACGTGTCAGCCTAGAGCTGGGGCTCACTTAGGGACTGAATAGGCAGCACTGTGGTTAGGTTTTTAGTATTTTATTTCCCCTTTAATTTTATTTGCTTTCTTTTATTTCAGGGTACTGTACCTTTAAATTAAAAAAAATAAAATAAAGACGAAGCATCCCGGCTCATCGCTGCCCTTCTGTTCCTCTCCCCTTCTTCATTTCTTCTGCTAGGCAGCTGCAGATCTCTTCTCCTAGATTGTACGGGGGAGAGATCTATTAGCCCTCACACTCTGTCTGCTGTGCTGAGCACTGATTGTAGGCGCTGAGCGCGCCGGAGCGGGGAGCGGAGAGCAGTGTGCATGAGCTGGCAAGATTGCTCTCGCCGCGGACATCACTCCCGGAGGAGTGAGTGATGTTGCGGCTGGTAGGACTGCTCACGGGGGTAAGATTTTGGCTATTGCTGGGGATCACGGAGGCGCTACAGGCCTGAACGGTGTGGTTTTTCGTGCCTCTTAGTTGGCGGCGGCCATTTTGTTTACTTTCCCACGCTGCATGACGAACCGCCGTGTAGCGCCTTGCTTGGTGTACAGCACGAGCGGGCAGGAAGCTGGTGGGCTGGTGGCTGATTCTGGCTTGGGTTTTTAGCTAAGGCTTTTTATTTTTTAGGGACATGTACCTTTAGTTTTAAATTTAGATTTTGATTTAGAGAGTGGGGTTTGTGTAAAACAAAACAAAACAAAACTATATGAGGAGCATATTTGAAGGTCCTTGAGAGAGATCAGTTGGCTGTTTTGAAGCCAGTTCGCCCCGCTTGTCACCTTCCTGGATATTTATTGCTGATTAGGGCTTCATGGCTACACAGTGCGTGGTATGTGGGACGCGCAGAGGGACAGTGTCTGATACAGGCATTTTCAAAGGCTGTGCTGCGGTTTCTTCCAACGTGGAGCAGCAAATGGAAGACCGAGCAGTCCAGGACTCCCTAGGTACTACAATGTGCTGAGGGGGAGCATTCTTCGGGGACTCCAGCGGGGTCCCCCCCCCGGCTATGCCGGCGGGATCTTCGGCTGTTCAGCCGGTGGGGGGAGCCAAAGCGTCCTTGGGGGATTTTTCTCCTGACTTTGTGCTCATTATGCATCAGGCCTTTCGCTTGAGGCGACTGGGGAAATTGCCTGAGTCCCTCTCGGTTATGGCATCTCTACAGTCCCCCAAGGGGGAGGACGCGAGAGGAGATAACCCTAAGCCTGTGAAGAGACCTTGGTGCACGGGCATAGAGCAGGCTGAACTGGAGTGGCAAGAAGTGGACGACGATGCTGAAATGGATCCCGAGTATTTTATTATTTTATTTATTTATTTACATTTCTTATATACCGCACTATTTGCGATCAGCGCGGTTTACATAGAACAACAAAATCCGACAATAACAAATGTCTGGTCATTACATTGAACAGGAAATGTAACTTGGAGAACAGGGTAAACTATATACATATGCAGATGAAATGAGAACGGATATTGTTGGATGTTGTACATACTTGGGGACGCACTATTCTAGTGTAGCTGGGATTCAGGGCAGTCAGTGAGATATTTGATAAAGAGAAAATGTTTCAGGGCCTTCCTGAACTGGCTCAAGTTGGGGATTGCTCTGATATGTGGTGGTAGGGAGTTCCAGAGACTTGGGGCGCAGAGTCTGAAGGCTCTGTTAGATGTTGTTTTGGGGCAGTTTGTCGTACAGTACACTGTAGAGGAATTGGAAGAGGGGGAGATCCCGGAGCCTGAGGATCAGGCGAGAATCATACGTGTGTTTCGCAAGGATGAGCTTATCCTGCTGATTACGGAGTCACTACAGGCACTCAATCTAGCTACGGCTCAGCCTGCGCAGGAGGAGGGGCTCGAGGATCCCCTCATTCAGGCGGTGAGAGAGTCTCAGATGGTATTCCCGGTTCACCGTGTTGTAGATTGAATGATTCAGACTGAGTGGGATCAACCTGAAGCGGGGTTGAAAGGCATCCGGACAATGAACCGGCTCTATCCTTTGGCAGATAAAGACAAAAGTTTTGTTCCCCACGAGTGGACGCGGCAGTGGCGGCGGTGACCAAAAAGACGACTATTCCGGTAGAAAGTAGTGCGGCCTTAAAGGACACGCAGGACAGAAAGGTGGATGGTTTATTGAAACAGGCGTTTGAGGCCAATGCACTATCTTTGCAGGCCTCTATCTGTGGCGCTTGGGTGGCGAGGGCTTGTCTGCGGTGGTCTCAACACTTAAGGCAGGACCCTTGTCTGGATCAACAGAGTTTGCTGGAGGTAGCTCGGCTGGAATCCAGAACGGCGTATTTGGCGAATGTACACTATGATTTGATCCGGGCGTTAGCTAACAGTATGGCATCCCTGTTGGCCACCTGGAGGTCCATTTGGCTGAGGAATTGGGCGGCCGATGGGTCTTCTAAATCGCGTCTCAGCAATCTTCCCTTCAAGGACAAGTTGTTGTTTGGAGAAGATCTGGATAAATTGGTGAAGGACTTGGGAGAGTCCAAAGGAGGCAGACTGAAGATAAGCCTAAGCAGGGGAGGCTTTTTCAGCCCGTTTGGGGTCAGTTTAAAGATTTCAGAAGATTTTGGTCTTCTCGCTTTGGAGGATTCCAGCGCGGCAGATTTGCTTCTCGAGCCCAAGGTTTTTGTGGATTTCGCGGGGCAGGCAGAGGTTTCGCGGCGGCCTCTTCCTCCGCTCCTTTTAACCAAAAGCCGCAATGAAGCGAGGCGGGCCCCAGTAGGAAGGCAATTGATAGGAGGTCAGCTTCGGGAGTTTCTTCCTGCCTGGGTCCAAATAGCGTCAGATCAATGGGTGTTGGAGATAGTTTGAGAGGGCTATGCACTGGAATTGGCCTGCCCTGTCCGGGACTCCTTTGTTCTGTCACCCAGCAAAGGGCAGCAAAAAGCTCTGGTGATCCGTCTAACGTTAGATCGGCTGCTAAGCTTGGGAGCGATAGTCCCCGTACCAGTCTCAGACCTCGGGGTAGGCCGCTACTCCATTTATTTCGTGGTGCCAAAGAAAGACTAGTCCCTCCGTCCTATTCTGGATCTCAAAGTCGTGAATCGTTGTCTGCGGGTTCCTCATTTCCGCATGGAAACCCTATGGTCCCTCATAGTGGCAGTGCGTCAAGGAGAGTTTTTGACATTTCTCGATCTCACGGAGGCCTACTTGCACATTCCGATCAGAGCAGCTCGCCTTCACTTGGGGCCATTATCAGTTTCAAGTGTTGCTATTCGGAGCTCCATGCACTTCACCAAGATCATGGTAGTAGTGGCGGCAGCGGCATTGCGAAAAGAAGGCATCCTAGTTCACTCTTATTTCGACGATTGGTTAATTCGGGCAAAGTCCAGGATTGAGAGTTTGCAGGCCACGGACAGAGTAGTGAAGCTGCTACAGAGTCTCGGCTGGGTAGCCAATGCAAAGAAGATTCATTTAGATCTGTCACAGACGCTCAAATATCTTGGAGTTCGGTTCGACACCTCAAGAGGTCTGGTATTTTTGTCAGATCACCGCGCACGGATCTTGCGCAGGCTCGTGCGCACGTTCTTGGGGATTCCAGTGCCGTTGGCATGGTGGTACCTACGGCTGCTGGGGTCTATGGCGGCAACTCTGGAGGTAGTGCCGTGGGCCAGGTTTTATATGCAGCCGTTGCAGAGGGCACTACTGCGACGCTCGTCGAACCAAGTGGACTCGTTGAACAAACGCCTTCCCTGCCCGAGGCGGGTCCGACAAGCCCTGCAGTGGTGGCTATCCCCGGAGTCCATGCAGATGGGCATGCCGATGGATCAACCAGAGTGGCGTGGCTCCCTTTAATGACGGATGCAAGCCTGGCGGGTTGGGGAGCCCATTGCGAGAGCTGGTTCGCGCAAGGGATATGGTCCTCCAAGGAGGCCTCTTGGTCGATCAACCGACTCGAACTATGGGCGGTGTTTCGGGCTCTGCAGGAGTTCGAGAGCTCAGTGAAGGGTTGAGCAGTGAGAGTTCTCTCGGACAATTCGGCAATGGTGGCCTACATCAACCGGCAAGGTGGAACGGGAAGTATGGCCATGGAGAAAGAGGCAGAGGAGTTGTTCAGGTGGATAGAACCTCGCCTGCAGGCTATTTTGGCAGCGCACATCGCGGAAAAGGACAATGTCATGGCAGATTTCCTCAGCAGGGTGCGGGTGGACGCAGGAGAGTGGGAGCTTCACCCGCAGCTGTTCACGCAAATTGTCTGCAGATGGGGACTGCTGGTAATGGATCTCATGGTGACCTTTCAGTCGACAAAGACAAGTCGGTTCTTCAGCAGACGGAGGGAAAGGATGTCCGAAGGCATTGACGCTCTCATTCAACCTTGGCTGCAGTTAGGTCTCCTATATGTCTTCTCTCCGTGGGCGCTCATAGGCCGAGTAGTTCAGCACATCAAGGCACACCGCGGCACAGTATTGTTGGTAGCTCCGGATTGGCCCAGGCGCCTGTGGTATGCGGACCTAGTTCGCCTGCTCAACTGAGATCCGTGGAGACTTCCGAGTTCGGTGGATCTGCTGATTCAGGGTCCCCTGCGAATGCCCCAAGTGGATCAGTTTTCGCTTATGGTATGGCCATTGAAAGGGCTAGGTTGAAAAAGAAAGGTTATTCGGCGGCGGTCATCGCCACGCTACTTCGAGCAAGAAAGGCATCCACATCGCTCGCGTATGTGCGGATCTTTGACGACTGGTGTTCTTGATGTCAGGTTCGGGCGGCGACTGCTTCCGTTCCAGTGGTACTTAGTTTCTTGCAAGACGGTTTTGAGAAAGGGTTAGCCGCCAGTTCCTTGAAGGTTCAGCTGGCGGCTCTCTCATGTTACTGGGGCAGAATTCAGGGGGTAGCACTGGGTTCGCATGCAGACGTGTAGCGCTTCCTTAAGGCGGTGTTCAGGCTTTGACCGTCGTGCAGAGTGTCGGTGCCGCCGTGGAATTTGAATCTGGTCTTGGAGGCTTTGGTCAGAAAATCTTTTGAGCCATTGAGCCAGGCCTCCGTAAAGGACTTAACGTTAAAGACGGTGTTCCTGGTGGCCACCTGTTCAGCAAGGCGAATTTCGGAGTTGCAGGCGCTGTTGTGCAGGGAGCCGTTCTTGTCTTTCTCTAGAAAGAAGATAATCTTACGGCCGGTGCCATCCTTTCTGCCTAAGGTGGTTTCTCCGTTTCATTTGAAGCAGGCGGTTTTCCTTCCAGTGTTCAATTCGGGGGCGGAGCAGGCCACCGACCGGGGTTTACATTGTCTAGATGTCAGACGAGTACTACGCCGGTATCTGAAGGTTTCGGCAGTCTACCGGAAGTCAGACTGTCTCTTTGTGTTGTTTGGCGGTGCTCGCAAGGGAGAGGCGGCGGCAAAAACTTCCATTTCCAGATGGGTGAAGGAGGCAATTGCGTTGGCATATATTTTGCAAGGACATCCTTTTCTGGCAGAATTACGGGTGCATTCTGCTAGAGCGCAGGCGACGTCGTGGGCGGAGCACAGCTTGGTTCCGCCAGTGGAAATTTGTAGGGCGGCTACCTGGTCGTCCCTTCATGCTTTCAGCAAGCACTACCGACTGGATATTTTGGCAGAGGGTGATGCCTGTTTTGGTTCAGCAGTTTTATGCGCCGGTTGGAGTGGTCCCTTCCAATGCTGACTGCTCTGTTACATCCCAGAGGTGGAGGACTAAACTGGAGGACCGATAAGGAAATGGAAATTACACTAACATGGTAATTGTTGTTCCTTAAGGAACTCCAGTTTAGTCCTCAATCCCACCCGGGAGTGCGTTTATTTATGAAGGCCTCTGTGCTTGCGAAAAGAGATGGTTCCAGTAAGCGGAACAAAGTGTGGTTCCTGTTTGGGGGCTTTGACCATGGCCAGTTGGTTGGGTGCCTCTCTGTTTCTTTCTTTCTTTCTATTTCTCTCTTAGTCTTCTGCTGTGTCTGTCCTTTGTTCTGGGGTGATGGGGCAGAAGCAAGTGGGATTCCTGGGTTCCTCGTCCGTGGGGGGGAGGTTAGCTGGATAGTTTGAGGTTAAAGTTTTACCTTACTAGGTTATAGTTATGCTTAGTTAGTTTTTACCTACTTATGTGTTGCTTCTTTAAGTCTGCTTTGTCAATAGTTCACTGGGGCTGATGGGATCTCCAGCAGCATATAGCCGGTGAGGATAAGATTCTGATTGGTCCAATCTCCATGCTGCAGGAGGAGGCACTACCCAGAGGTGGAGGACTAAACTGGAGTTCCTTAAGGAACAACAATTACCAGGTTAGTGTAATTTCCATTTAGTAGCTTTCGGGTGATTGCTGTTTCAGTTTTTCATATTTTTCAATGGTTGATGATGTCATGTTTTTGGTGTCATTTAAGAGTGTCTTGTGGACCTCTGTTTGTTTCACTTGGCGATAAAATATTTAATGCGCCATGCCCTGTTTGACCAAGCTTGATGGAGAACTCTGGGAATGATATAGGGAGCTCGAAACACAGTCTATGTCGCTACTGGTTTCTGTTGGACCTCTTTGGTGCTACTGCCTTTGTTGGTGGCTATTGCTGCTAATGCTGCTACCAAATAAACCTTTGAGGGACGGGCTATCAGGATCAAAGAGCTAAATGCATGGGTTATAATACTTTTGTTTATGGTTCACTTTGTGGTGATTTCACAATTTGACATCTGGACGTTTTTACATACAAGAAAAAAAGGAAACTGTTACATGAGGAGCGTCTAGTTTCTCGAGACAAAGATTTCGACAAAAAGATGAGTTCACATATTTTCTTTGACATGATCACTCTGTTTTTCTGGGTGTATTTTTGTGGGATAAGACAATAGCATCAAGGGTGTACAATATAAAACGCCATAAAATTAAATTCTGCAGTGAAATACATAGCAAATACGTATATTAAATACATAGCAAATACGTATGTAAACAGTTGAAACATACTGCTAATTTGTTCCATGTAAACCGTCTTGACTTGTAGAAAGACGGTATATAAAAATCGTTAAATAAATAAATAAATAAATATTAAACTGTCCTTCTCCAGCTCACAAATATTCTTTGGTTGCATCCTCAGTTGTCTCCTTTTTCTCTCAAAGGTAAGGGACAAGAGGGGTTTCTAGAGATGTTCTATGCTTTTATCTGTTCTGAATGAAAGAATTTCACTCTACAAAATTTTCCGTTGCCAAGATTTCTGTAGTATTGTATTTTGCCTTGTTCAGCTTTCATTTTTTATTTCAGTTAAACAAAACACTGTTTTGTCTTTGTATTGTAGCTAAACAAATGTGAATTGTGTGTGTGTACATATGCAATATTAGAGACAATAATGAGCTGTGAAGCATTTACTAGCCAATTGTCTGATTTGGTTGTTGAATGAGCTATTGTGATATGCTGTTGGAAACAAAGTCAATTTGGATTGGAAAATCTGTTTCCTTTTTATTCCCAGTATAACTAAAAAGCTATAATTTAGTTAATTTTTTTCAGTTTTATTATCTGTTCAGAACAACATGTAGATCATTGGAAAGCAGTCACAAGTGCGTATAGGGAAGGAGGAAATTTAGAAAATTGTTGGGCATTAAAAACCTTTTTTTGTTTTCTTGCATTGGATTTTTAGGGAGGGGGAAGCAGTCTTCAAAAATCAGTTTAGTAGATATGGTAATCAGCTAACATTAACCATTCCTTATCGTCACTCCAGTCCAGTCCCTTCACTTCTGGGTTGCGTAACCCTTCCAGCAGCTTGGAGGCTGAGCCCAACCTTTTTGGGGGTGGAGCGGTATAAATATCACTGATGCCACCCACCAACTTCAGTAATCTCAGCCTCCAAGCAGCTGGAGGGTTCCGTAAGCCTAGGGCTTACTGGAGTCCTTCTTTGCCTTTATTTCACTGATTCCACTGTATTTATTTATTTATTCATTTATTTCTATTTGAATTTATTTTGATTGAATTTGATTTAATTTAATTTCTAGAGCTCTGCCCCTTTAATTGCTCCTGCTCCTCCCCCCCCCCCCCGCCGGATAGAACGTCGGAGGAGAGCCGCTGCTCGCAGCATTGAGGAGGGCCCTTCTGCCCTTCTCTGCTGCAGAGACCACAGATTCCTGCGCCTTCCTCACCCTCATCTGCTGCCTCGCGCCGAAGCCCTCCGGCAGGCTGAGCGCTGGAGGCAGCACCGCGGGACCGTGTGCACAGCCAGACCCGTCCGAGATCGGAAGGACGCGGCGGCCACACACGATCCCTTCGAGGTCCGCGGGGGAGCTTTGGAGCAGCGACTTGCATCGGGAGCAGAAACTTTTCGCTCCGGAGGGCAGCGGGAGACTCAGCCATCATCCGAGAGGAGAGTCTCAGGATCCCCTGTTCAGGCTCCACGTGGTGAGGCCTACCACGTGTGGAGCCAACGGGTGGGCACCGCTGCGGCGGCCCTGAAGCTAGCCCAGCCCTGAGAAACAGGAAAAAAACCCGCAAGTACCCCTATTTGCTTAGGGCTGTAATTTACTTTTTCTTTAATTTGTGTTTAAAATTTAGTTCTATTTTTATTGCTAGTATCCTGGTTTAATTTTGGGGGGTTTAACTCGGCTAGAGTATTTCTTTATTTTTGTCTCTAAGGCTAATAGGCTTTGGTTTCCCTCCTGGGGTAATTCTTTGGGGTAAATTGACCGGAGAGTGACCCTCCCCATTAGGACCAGGAGAGCTTGCAAAAGAGGGCTCAGCTCTAGGTCATGTCAACCAAGTCGCGCTGCCTTTCCTGTGGGATACGTAGGGGTACATCCGCAGAGACAGGGATCTGCAGGAGCTGTACCGCCATGGCGGCTTCAGCGGAACAGGAGATTAATCTGGCCATGACCCATCCCTCCCAGGAGTCTGACGATCTCCTTGGCAGGGAGGGGGGGTCACAAGTGCCTCCCTCAACGTCCTCGGACTTACCTGCCCCTTCCCTACCCCCCTCCCCCCCCACTGCAGGGGAGGGTGGAGTAGGTGACTTCTTCTCCCCGGATTTCATCCTCTTACTTCACAAGGCATATTGCTTACGTAAGCAGAATTCAGGGGCAGGAGTAGAGGCCGGCCCGGCATTGGGGGTCAAGCCATCCAGGCCCCTGAGGACGAGCAACCCGGATTCCGTCATTCCACCGAAGCGCCCCCGGGTGTGTGAAGAGGAGCTCCTCTCTCAGGGGTCTCTGGAGGAGTCGCCCTCGGATAAGGACCTTGACGAAGATGAAGAGGAGCTGGAAGAAGGGGAGATTCCAGAGGAAGACCAGTCCAGGATAGTTAGAGTCTTTCGTCGGGAGGAGCTACCGGCATTGATCAACGAGTCTCTGAAGGCCCTCAATATGGCCTCTGATACGCCGGCAGAGGATGAAGCGTTGGAAGATCCTTTGATCCAAGCCATTAGGAAATCCCAGAAGGTCTTTCCTGTGCATAGGGTGGTACGACAGATGATACAGGAAGAATGGGACCAACCTGAGTCAAGTCTAAGGGGGGTCCGGTCCATGCTTCGGCTATATCGTCTCCCGGAGACAGACAAGGAGCTACTGAAGTCCCCTAGGGTGGATGCGGCGGTGTCAGCGGTCACTAAGAAAACCACTATCCCAGTTGAGGGCAGTACAGCCTTAAGGGATCCTCAAGACAGAAAGTTGGATACTCTCCTGAAGCAAGCATTTGATGTAAGTGCCCTCGCCTTGCAGGCCTCGGTCTCCGGAGCTTGGGTAGCTAGGGCCTGTTTAAGGTGGTCTCAACAGCTTCAGGCAGACGAGAGCTCCGCAGGCGAGGCGCGGACCAACGCGACCAGATTGGAATCCGGAACAGCCTACTTGGCAGATAGCCAGTATGACCTCATCAGAAGCCTAGCTAAGAACATGGCTTCAGTGGTGGCGGCCAGGAGATATCTGTGGTTACGGAACTGGGCAGCAGATACCTCCTCGAAAGCACGCCTGAGCCGACTCCCCTTTAAGGGGAAGCTGTTGTTCGGCGAGGATTTAGAGAAGCTGGTAAAGGATCTCGGCGAGTCCAAGGGAGGCAGGCTCCCGGAAGATAGACCGAAACAAGGCCGTCCCCCGCCCCCGGCGCGTTCCCAGCCGAGGGACTCCCGGAGGTTTCGCTCAGCCAGATCCAGCTCCTTTGCCAGAGGGCGTTTTCCCTCTAGGGGTCAGGGCTTTCGATGGTTTCGGGGAGCAGGCCGTGGTTTTGGTTTTTATTCCCAGTATAACTAAAAAGCTATAATTTAGTTAATTTTTTTCAGTTTTATTATCTGTTCAGAACAACATGTAGATCATTGGAAAGCAGTCACAAGTGCGTATAGGGAAGGAGGAAATTTAGAAAATTGTTGGGCATTAAAAACCTTTTTTTGTTTTCTTGCATTGGATTTTTAGGGAGGGGGAAGCAGTCTTCAAAAATCAGTTTAGTAGATATGGTAATCAGCTAACATTAACCATTATCGGTTGTTGGATTTTTGGCAGAGCTAATCGTCTAGAAGTATGGCTAAAACTTTTCTTAAATCTAGATGTAAAGCAGATGTTGGTGCAGCTGGAGTTGCCCACTTACACGTATGTGGTTAACACTGAAAATAAGTGCCAACTGGCTCAGTCAGAAGCCTGGCCCTGGAGATGTCACTTTTATGCTGAGAACTTTTCCCACCTTGTGCATTTATATGGTTAAATTTAGCATGTTTATATAAAGGAAATCTTTAAAATTAAAGGCTCAGCAAGCCAACTCTCAAAATTGACTAATTCTACCATTTGAAAATTGATCCCATAATGTCTGAATATACAGGGCTCTCAAATTAACCTTGCACCTGGTCTACAGTATAAACCAGTTTAAAAAATCCATGACTTGATCAGTGGTGTGCAGTAATATTTTTGTTGATATTTTGGGTTCTTTGTTTTTGCTGCATGTGATTGCATAGTATTTTCCCCTTTTTACAGGCTTTTGCAACCAGTTGAGAAATCTTCTCTTGCATGTATGAAGAATAGGATGTGAATGATGATTTCCTTATGTTCCAGGACACCTGTGTGTTGCAGATGAGAGAGAGAAATCAGTGCAACTCTTTTGATGTAAGTTGATGTAGAATTCTACCAAAACATTCAATAACAAAACTCTTGCATGTGTCTAGTTGAATTTTATCATCATTTTGCTTCTCATGATTAGAATCTGTGTTCAAGAATACATATATATTTTTTATAAGAGTAATTAATTTGAGTATGTATCCTACCAATGCTAGATTATGATGACTGTCAGCTTGAACAGAGCATCTAGAAACAGCTTTATATTAATGCTGTTTTTTGTTTCTAGTTAGGGAATGTGCTGGCTCCTTATTGTCACTCCAGTCCAGTCCCTTTACTTCTGGGTTGCGTAACCCTTCCAGCAGCTTGGAGGCTGAGTCAAACCCTTTTGAGGCTGGATAGGTATAAATACCTCTGGTACCACCCCTAAGCCCCAGTATTCTCAGCCTGCAAGCAGCTGGAGGGTTCCGTAAGCCAAGGGCTTACTGGAATCTCCCTTTTAGTCCCCTTATTGAAGATTTATAATTTTATTTATAATTTATTTAAAGGTTTGCTGTTCAATTTTTATTTTCTGCAGTGGTAGTTAGTACCCCTTTAAGCCTTCTTTGCTTCTTGCTTCTCCTCCCCCCCCCCTTCCCTCCCCTCTACCCTCCGGAGTAAGAGCTCAAGCACTCTGCTCGCAAGGCTCCTTTTACCGGTGACTGGGGTGCTAAGGAAGAGACTCCCTCTCCAAAGAGGTTTGCCGGCAGCAGGGGGTGGATCGCGGGAGCCCTACAGTTCCGTCGGCTCTCTGTCCTCAGCACCGGACTCTTCCGCCTCGCGCCGAAGCCCTCAGGCGGCTGAGCGCTTGAGGCTACAACACGCCCCCTCTCCGCGCTCCCGGCTTAGCGAAGCAGCTCGGGAGCGGCTGGAGGTTGCGGTCGGCTGCGGGATCGCTCCTTCTGGGCAGTTGTGGGACCGCGGTGCAAGCCGAGCCGCCGGGTCCCGGCCTGCATTCCACGTGGCTGAGGCCCAGCCACGTGTAGTACCCCGCAGGAAGTTTTTCATCCTCGGAGCTCAGCGCTAATCGTGGAAGCCGGGAAAAACGCAAGTACAGGGTTTTTTTCCCCTCCTATTTGGATATATTTGCATTGGGGCATTTTTAGCTTAATTGATTTTGTCTTTTGCTTTCTATTTCATTTTATTTCGTCGGGGAGTGTGGGGGGAGGAATATTTGGGAGCTACAACACAAGAGCTAGTGAGAGTTATTTCTCATTCCTTTTAATTCATTTGTGACCTGGTGGGAGCAATGTCCAAGCTTTGGTGCCCTTCTTGTGGCACCCGCAGGGGCACGGCCTCTGAGGCAGGGATCTGCAGGGCTTATGCTGCAGAAGCTGCCTCGGTGGAGCACGGCATCCAATTGTCTGCTTCTCAAGCTAATGAGGGTCCAGTTGAGCATCTGGAAGGCGAAAGAGAGCCCTGCCTCCCTCCGCCCTCAACCTCTGATTTGCCCACTCCATCTCTGCCCTCTCTCTCCCCTGCCCTTGGGGAAGAGGGCCCTTCTGACCTCTTTTCACCCGAATTCGTCGTCCTGCTGCACAAAGCCTACTGCATGCGCAAGCAGGGGCTAGGGGCAGGAGGTCAGAGCTCAGGGAAGGAAGACCTGGGGGTTAACCCAGGGAAGTCCGCTCCCCAGGATCCCGGCATTCCAGGGGGGTCAGCTTCTAAACACGCGCGACTAGCAAGTGAAGAACCGTTCTCTACCCCTCCTCACGACATTCAGGAGGAGGAGTTTTCCGATAAGGAGATAGGGGATGAAGAGGAGGAACTCGAGGAAGGAGAGATTCCGGAGGAGGAACAATCCCGCATAGTGCGGGTTTTTCGCCTGGAGGAGCTCCCGGGGCTAATCAATGAGTCTCTAAAGGCCCTCAAGGTAGCTTCAGACACACCAGCAGATGACGAAGCGCTGGAGGATCCCCTGATCCAAGCAGTCAGAAGGTCCCAACGGGTATTCCCTATACACAGGGTCGTCCGCCAGATGATTCAGGAAGAGTGGGATCAGCCTGAATCCTCCCTGAGAGGGGTGCGATCTATGACACGCCTTTATCCAGTACCGGATTCGGACAGGGAATTGCTGAAGTCGCCCAAGGTGGATGCGGCAGTATCTGCAGTTACTAAGAAAACGACTATCCCAGTAGAAGGTAGCGCGGCCCTCAGGGACTCTCAGGACAGAAAATTGGACACATTACTAAAGCAGGCCTTTGATGTTAGTGCCCTCGCCTTACAGGCTTCGGTTTCGGGGGCCTGGGTAGCTCGGGCTTGCCTGAGGTGGTCCCAACAGCTTCAGCTGTCGGAGGGTACTGCAGGAGACGTACAGCCAATGGCAGCTAGGTTGGAGTCAGGAGCAGCCTACCTGGCAGATAGTCAGTACGATCTCATCAGGAGCCTAGCTAAGAACATGGCATCCGTAGTCGCAGCTAGGTGCTGTTTATGGCTCCGCAATTGGGCAGCTGACTCTTCTTCTAAGGCGCGCCTGGGTCGTGTTCCTTTTAAGGGGAAGTTGTTATTCGGTGAGGACCTAGAAAAGCTAGTAAAGGACCTGGGCGAATCCAAGGGAGGCAGACTTCCAGAGGACAGACCGAAGCAGCCTCGCCTTCCAGCGCCCTCCCGCAGTCAACCAAGAGACTTTCGGAGGTTTCGGCCTCCCAGAACAAGTTCCTTTCCTAAGGGTCGCCTTCCGGCCAGGGGGTCAGGCTTTAAGGGGTTTCGAGGAGCAGGGAGAGGTTTTGGAGCCCCTCCCTCATTCTCGGGACCTAGAAAATCGCAATGAGATAGAAGGGGTCCGGGCGGGCGATTTACCCTTGGGGGGTCGCTTAAGGCTATTTCTTCCCGCCTGGACCCGGGTCACGTCCGATCAGTGGGTCCTGGAAGTGATCAGAGAAGGTTATGCCCTCGAATTTGGAAAACAGATTCTACCAGCCTTTATTCAATCCCCCTGCGGCTCTCCGACAAAAAGGAAAGCTATAGAAGCCACCCTGTCAAGACTGGTAGCGCTCGGGGCTGTGACCCCGGTCCCACCAGACCAATACGGCTCCGGTCGGTACTCTCCATTTATTTTGTAGTCCCAAAAAAGGAAGGCTCCTTTCGCCCTATCCTAGACCTAAAACAGGTCAATCGCTGCCTCAAGGTACCCCATTTCCGGATGGAAACCCTGAAGTCAGTCATTTCGGCCGTAAGGGCCGGGGAGTTTCTCACAGCTCTCGACCTGACGGAAGCATACTTGCACATTCCAGTCCGAAGGTCTCATCAACAGTTCCTGAGGTTCGCGGTGCCAAGAGTTCATTTCCAATTTCAGGCGCTGCCCTTCGGTTTAGCTACGGCTCCCAGGACCTTTACCAAAGTAATGGTGGTGGTGGCCGCCTTTCTACGAAGGGAAGGAATCCTGGTACACCCATACCTCGACGATTGGCTGATCAGGGCGAAATCAGAGGAGGAAAGTCGCTCGGCTACAGCCAGAGTAGTAGAGGTCATGGAGGAGTTAGGGTGGATAATCAATCGGTCAAAAAGCAAGTTGATACCCACTCAGGAACTCGAGTACCTCGGGGCAAGGTTCGACACCAGAGGAGGAAGGGTGTTCCTACCCCGAAAACGGGCAAAGGATCTAAGGACTCTCGTATCACAGTTCCTGAGAAGACGAAACCCCTCAGCGTGGCTTTACCTCCAATTATTGGGTACCATGGCTGCGACAATAGAGGTAGTTCCTTGGGCCAGGGCCCACATGCGGCCTCTACAACGCTCCTTGTTACGTCGTTGGTCTCCTCAGAATCATCCCTTGTCCACCCCACTGCCCTGCGCACCTCGAACCAGGGAAGCCCTCCGGTGGTGGAGGTGTCCGAAGAACCTAGAATGCGGGACGCCTCTCGAAACTCCGCAGTGGATCCTGCTTACAACGGACGCCAGCCTGTCGGGCTGGGGAGCCCATTGCCAGGGACAGTTTGCTCAGGGCTTTTGGTCCCCGGTGGAGTCGCAGTGGTCCATCAACAGGCTGGAGTTACGAGCAGTTGTCCTGGCGCTCAAGACGCTCGAGCCTCTAGTGAGGAAGAACACAATTCGCGTCCTCTCAGACAATATCACCACGGTGGCTTACATCAACCGGCAGGGGGGGACGAGCAGCCCCGCCCTAGAGAAGGAGGCGACCAGCCTGTTCCAGTGGGCCGAGACCCGGTTATTAGCCCTCTCAGCTCAACACGTGGCCGGCACAGACAACGTCACAGCGGATTACCTCAGCAGGTTCAAGGTCGACCAGGGAGAATGGGAGCTGGATCAGGAAGTCTTCAACTGGATTGTCTCCCTCTGGGGCCCTCCAATCATGGATCTCATGGCCCGCTACTCGTCGGCCAAAGCAAGTCATTTTTTCAGCAGAAGAAAGGAAAGAATGTCCGAAGGCCTGGATGCCCTGGCTCAGAGGTGGCCCTCCGGGGGTCTTCTCTACGTGTTCCCTCCTTGGGCCTTGATTGGGAGGGTGCTTCAGAGGGTCGAATCCCACCAAGGCTTGGTCATCTTCATTGCTCCAGATTGGCCTCGCCGCCCGTGGTATGCGGACCTAGTGAGATTGGCGGTCGACCAACCGTTCCGTCTTCCCTGCAAGAAGGACCTTCTCAGACAGGGACCTCTGCTGATGCCTCACGTGGATCGATTCTCGCTTACGGCCTGGCTATTGAAAGGGCGCGGCTTCGGAAGCGGGGATACTCGGGTTCAGTGATTGCAACCTTGTTGAGCGCGTGAAAGCGCTCCACTTGTCTTTCCTATGTGAGGGTGTGGCGCATCTTCGAAGCTTGGTGTACGGAACGCCAGAAGAAACCCTTTTCAGCCTCCATCCCAGAGATTCTAGAGTTCTTGCAAGCGGGTTTTGAGAAAGGCCTGGCTCCCAGCTCCCTACGGGTCCGGCTGGCAGCCATCTCTTGCTATAGAGGCAAAGTCCGTGGGAAGTCCTTAGGGGTCCACCCGGACGTGACCAGGTTCCTGAGAACGGTTAGTCGTCTGCGCCCCCAGAAAATATCGATAATCCCTCCCTGGGACCTTAACTTGGTGTTAAATGCCTTGACCAAAGAACCTTTCGAACCAATAATGGAGGCCTCACTTAAAGATTTGACGTTGAAGACGGTCTTCTTGGTAGCCATCTGCTCAGCAAGACGCGTCTCCGAGCTCCAGGCTCTGTCCTCCCAGCCTCCCTTTCTCTCCTTCTTTAAGGACAAGGTGGTTTTACGAACAGTCCCTTCCTTCCTCTCCAAGGTAATCTCGCCTTTCCATCTGAACCAGCCGGTTTCGCTGCCTGCGTTCCCAGCTGCCAGGCGGGGAGAGAAGGATAGCAATCTGTCGCCTAGATGTACGCAGAGCACTGAAGCGTTACCTCTCGTGCACGGCCCCCTTTAGGAGGTCTGAACGTTTGTTCATTCAGTTTGGGGGTCCCCACAAAGGGGAGGCCGCGGCCAAGGCATCCATCTCTAGATGGATCAGAGAAGCCATTTCTTCCGCCTATATCCTGAAGGGGAAACAGTCCCCGGCAGGTCTGCGGGCCCACTCCACACGGGCGCAGGCTGCCTCCTGGGCCGAGTCCAGCCTGGTGCCGCCAATTGATATTTGCAGGGCGGCAACTTGGTCATCGCTGCATACCTTTACCAAGCACTACAGGCTGAATGTGCAGAGGTCTGCAGATGCTAGCTTTGGGGACGCAGTCATTCGTTCCGGCATAGCGAACCCCACCCAAGTTTGAACTGCTCGGTTACATCCCAGAAGTAAAGGGACTGGACTGGAGTGACGATAAGGAAGAATTAATTAGTCCTTACCTGCTAATTAGTGTTCCTGAAGGAACGACAGTCCAGTCCCTGATCCCACCCGGGCTACGGTGAATATAGCGGAACGATTCCGGGGCAGAGGCGGAAGGAGTCCTGGATTGCTCGGGTCAGGTGAGCCGGGGGGCGGGAAGGCTGCGGCAACCTCTGGTTAACCTCCCTCCCTGTCCTACTTCTCTGGTCTCCGCACGTTTCTGTTCCTACATTATTAAAAAAAAAAACAAAAAAACGTGGAGTGTTAATATTTCAGTTAATTTCAGTTTTTTCCTACAGTTAATGGTTTAGTACGTTAAGTCTGCTTTTTCAATAGATTACTGGGGCTTAGGGGTGGTACCAGAGGTATTTATACCTATCCAGCCTCAAAAGGGTTTGACTCAGCCTCCAAGCTGCTGGAAGGGTTACGCAACCCAGAAGTAAAGGGACTGGACAGTCGTTCCTTCAGGAACACTAATTAGCAGGTAAGGACTAATTAATTCTTAACTTTCCTGAGATCCCTTAGTAAGTAATTTAAAATAGCATGAGCTGGCCTACATCATACCAGTCTGTTTTTTCTTGAGCTGTTACTCAGCTTTTCTTGTCTCCTCTTAAACCCATTGGGGTAAATTTGTAAAGTCATTTTCTATGTATATGCCAATATAAGTGTGTAAAATGACTCCTATAACATTGTGCCAGGTGTAAAAGTATGCGCAATGGCATGCACGTGCATATTTTATTGTAGACATTGCCGGAAGTATGCTCTGGGTAGAGCACAAGCAAAGTCATGAAGGGTACATGATGAAATCTCTTAATTTTCACATGTTCTTTCATAATAGCACGAGCATTTACATCTACTCGCGAGCGGGCATAATGTCCACATCTGGAATGTAGCTGCGATTTACACTAGTATCTTATAGAGGCTAGTAGGAACCTACTTGCATTTTATAAAACAGGTGTCTGACAACTTCTTAACCTAGGTGTCCAGTTATAAAATTCACCAAACCAATGTGCCCTTTGCTCGAAGATAATGCAGCTTATAAGCACAAGTTCCAACAGGCTAAATGCAGAAAAGAGACTGACAACGTGTGTAAAAAACAAAGGAAAAGCAAACGCACACAGTAACGTCAAGCATATTGAAATATAGGCAAATGAGCTGTGTGTGTTAAAATGGCATGCTAAGATTGTCTGCACCTGATGCAGAGAAATACGTAGAAGATTGTGTAACCAGCCGAAGTGCCAATATCTCTACGCCTTGGTCTGAGGTGGCTTAAACGTCTTGAAAAATGGCGGTGCCTGGCCTCTGTGGTGCATTCTGGGATGCACCGGGTGGGGCCAGGTGCTGCCATTTTTCAAGATGGCGGGGCTGCTGGGCCACCAGGGTTATTTTTAATTGGGTGTGGGGGTGCAGGATTATTTTTAGTTAGGTGGGGCTGCTGGGCCACCAGGGATTTGGTTTCTGTCAGGGGCACCAGCCCCTTGACAGTATCATGATGGCATTAGGGGCTTTCCCTTGTGCCTGGATCATCTGAGGGGAAGTTTGACATTTCCCCTCAGATGATCCAGGTATCAGGGAAAGTCCCCAATGCCATCAAAATACTGTTGGAATGCATATGCAAATTAGCCATGCAGTGCCCCTGTTTCTCTGGGAGAGCATGTCAAACTTGGGCACAGAAGTCGGTGCATGTGTTTGGCTTGCTCTCCTAGTTTAATGCTGCTATTTGTGCCACAGTTTAATGCCTGTCTAATTTACAGATGCGCCCCTTTCTGCATTCCGGCGCTGAAGTTGCACGCTATCGGTGTATTGCATAGAGGTGTACAGAGTTAAAAGCGCGCGACTTCAGAGCTGGCTTTCTGCATCGGCCTGATTGTGTTCTAACCAGTTGTCAGGTATAGCGGATCATAAGTGGTAGGAAAATTTCAAGGTTCAGTAGGGTTTTTGGGAGCTAGTAGGGAAGGAAAGTGGGTCTGACTCTGGAACCAGTCTTTTGAGACGGCAGATTTATGCCGCCGCCTTTAGTACCTCATAGAAGCTGCATTAACAACTAGCAATATATCATTTCATTAACTTGAAGAGCCTTCAATATAAGCCAGATCATTCTTTAGTGTTTTTGGCAAGATGATCAGTAAGAGAATGATCTCCAAATTATTAAACTTTCAAAAGCATTTTTTGGATAACATTTATTTAAACAGATTAGACAATTTGATCTGGTTTCTCTTAGAGGTTTTTTATTTTTCTCATTGTATCCCTCATTGTTCCTTTAGCCAAAGATCATCCTCCCTCCCCTTCCCACCCCACCACATGTAGGGCAACAAGTCAAGTTTTGAAAGGGTAATGCTAAATCCATGATTGGCTTAATGAGTACATTTTTTTAAGCTTTCATTTGGTTCCACTTAAGAAAAATACATTTTTGATTCCAAGAATAATGCTTTTTGAGTTAGAAACTATGAAGCTGCAAGTTTTGGTACTGATGCTTTATCATGGATGAACTTCTTAAAGTAGGAATATTAAGAATATCTTTCAGCAGTACACACTCATTGTATCAGTTATACCAATCTCTTCAAAAGCTTCAATCCTCAATTCAAGCAAATTATATGAGTTATTGATTTACTTTATTTCTGAGTATTTGATATATCTATGTATGATAGTAAAATCATGGTAATTAGACAATTAAAAATAATAACAATAAAATACACTAAACAGAAAAGTACAATACTGAATACCAATAAGGGTACTTATAAATGAGATTTAATTCGGCCATCAAAGGGAACACTAGGAGGGGGATGAATAGAACAAATACCAATACCAATAATATAAATTGCTTGAAGACGTGAGGAAAAGAGCAGGGAATCGCTGTGCATGAAAAGAGAGGATGAGACTTGGACATAATCAGCATGCGACTGATAGAGCCAACAACTTTTATCTATTATCAAACATCAAGCGGTTCACAATACACAATCTCAGCAATTTGTGATACAAAAGCAGTATATGATCAATGCAATAAAGTAATATAATTCATAATATACAACATAACACATAGTAAAACAAGTTCTGCAATGAAATATGAAGCAAAAATATCAAACTGCCCCACCCACCACCAAATACTTGAGTTAACAAGTGGCAACAGCATGCAGAGTATGGTTCATGGAATTCTTTCATGCCTCACATTTTTTTTTCAATCAAAAAGTATTAGAAGCAAAATTTCATTCCTCAAATAATGCCCACATTTCTCCACTTACAGTACTTAAAGATACCTCTGTTGCTCAACTTTACTCAAATAGTATCATAAAACAAAATGAGTATTTATCTCAGATCTATAGAGAGCTCTAGTCAATTAGTTTTTGAGTTGGGTATCACTGTGCATCTGGATGAGCCAGTGCAGAGGGCCGGCAAATAGCAGGGTTCTGCTTATCTGGCTGCCAGAATCCTTGAGTAGGTCTGGCAGGGCCCAGGGGTCAAAATTACCTGGAATGCCAGGTCCCTTTCCCCCCCAGCCAGACAACAGAGCACTCCTGAGCAGGTTTAGTGAGTTGCTCCTATATTAGAGGCTATCAGTCATTAATAGGGACAACTTAAGAGAGATGCAGCAGTGCTGCAAACAAAACACTTTTACTCATTACACAAAAAATATCATTGTGATAGTGGAACATTCTGAGGATAGTGTTATCTTTACATTAGGGCCCAGATGAGCACTTTTTGCAATGCTTATTCATGCTTGGAGCAGGTCTTATATACCGCGCTATTCTGCATCAGGTTGAAAGTTGGATGAGGTTGCAGGCTTCTTCAAGGTTTCTGAAATTGATTGGGGACATCTATGTGCATTGCCCCACTCTGGACACGCCTCCTGCCCACTTGGATGTCCCCGCAGTGGAGACATCTTAAAACCCCATTTGTGAAATGGCTCCAGGGATATCTCAGTGATTTGGTCATCTGTATGCATGATTTAGATGTCCAAATCGTGTCTAAGGAACTGGGTTATTCCCCAGCAGTGATAGACACCCTTATGTATGACAATGAAGCCAACCTCTTCCGTGCACATAGAAGAGTATGATGAATGTTTTTGAAGGCTCATTTGTGGAGAGCGGTGTGCATTCCCTTTCTTCAACTGTTCTGGATATCCAGGCATTCCTGCAAGTGGGTCTGGATAAGGGACTGGACTGGCCTTAGGGTCACTGCTGTTGCAGGTGGCAGTGCTTTCCTGTTTTTGGGGATGTGCAGGGTTTCTCCCTGGGGGCTTATTCAGATGCAGTGCATTTTCTTTGAATGGTGAAGCAGCTGCGTCTGCCGTGGCATCTGTTTGTACCGCCATGGGACCTTAATGTGGTGCTCTCCATTCTGACAAGAGAGCCGTTTGAACTGCTAGCCTGGGCTTCCTTGAAGGATCTCACTCTGAAGGTGGTCTTTTTGGTGGCAAATTGTTTGACTTGGCGAGTGTCGGAACTGCAGGCACTGTCCTGCAGGGAGCCGGTCTTGTCCAAGGAGAAGGTGGTGTTGACACCAGTTCCTTTTTCTTTCCAAGGTGATTTTGGGTTTTCATTTAAATCAGGGTGTATCTCCAGGAACAAGCAGGAATGAGTCCTCACATATGGGTACGTCGGTACCGACGGAGCCTGCGCGGGAAAGCTCCCCAGCTTCCCAGAAGGAAAGCTTTTGGGGCCTCCCACTGCGCATGCGCGCTGCCTTCCCGCCTTCCTGACCAACTCTCCTCAGTTCTTCTTTTTCCGCGGAGCCAGCAGGTCGTGTTCCTGTCACCGCTGAAGAAGTTCTTATTTTAATTTGTTTCTTTGGCCGCGTGTCTGCCTTCCCCGATTCCGGACCGGTACCGCTGGTCTTTTTTCTTTATTTCTTTAAAAAAAAAAAATCTTATTTTTCCCCACTTGGTGTGTTTGTCCTGTGAGGCCTCTAGGCCTTCACAGAATTCTCCCTCATGGAGAAACCAGCCTCTGGTTTTAAAAAATGCACCAAGTGTAGAGGTACTATTTCAGTCACAGACAACCATGAATGGTGTCTTAAATGTTTGGGGCCTGACCACTCCATTCCTGATTGCCCGTCCTGTTCTTTGATGTCTAAACGTGGCTTACAAAACAGAGCAGCCAAGTTTCACATGCTGTTTTCTACAGATACTCCAGCATCGACATCTTCCAGGTCTTCCTCTCCTGATGGATCTCAGGTAACCAAACATTCCTCTGGCAGGTCCTCAAAGGGCAAATCTCCCTCTAAGTATCGAGATGCCCCCGGGCTTGACCCTGAGGACCCTGCCCCAGCCAAACAACCCCGGCGGGAAGCTCCGGCTTCCAAAGCTCCTCCTATGGGGTTACAGGTTGACATCGATGGCACGGCCTCGACCGATCACCTGTTAGACTGCTCTGGGGTACCGGTTCAATCTTCCGGTACCGACATCCAGACAGTCGTGGCGTCTATGGACCATACAGTTCAATCCATGCAGCAGGCCATACTGGCTTTTATTAGAGCTGCGACGCCCTCGGTACCGCAGCCAGCGGTACCGACTCCGGTTCCGGTACCACAACCGATACCGGTACCCAGGGCATCCACATCGACCAGGATACCGAATCCGGTACCCGGTTCCGGGGTTTTTCCCGATATCGATCCGGTACCGGGTACCCCCGATGTGGATACCGGTCGATAAGCTTATCGATCCCTGGAAGCAAACAGACGATACTTCGAGTCTTCTGATGATTCTGATTCATCAGATGACTCCGCTGAAGTATCTCTTACTCTTCCTGAAGAGCCCTCTTCTCCAAAGAGGAGAATGTCTCCTCCAGAGTATTTGTCCTTTCAAGACTTCATCATTGAAGTAGCTAAAGGTCTCTCTATTTCAGTGACCTCTGAAAAAGAACCTAGAGCAAAAAAATTAGATATTTTAGGATACTCTAAGGTTCCCAAAGAGGCAGTCACCTTGCCCATTCATGAAATTCTTCAAGAACACATGATGGACTTATGGGAGACTCCTCTCACCCTATCTCCACATTCTCGTCGTTTGGACACCATGTATCGTGTCCCTCCTTCTCCTGGTTTTCAAAAAACTCAGCTCCCTCACCACTCTATTGTGGTGCAGTCAGCTATGAAAAGGATAAAGAGTACCAAAAGACACTCTTCTACTCCTCCAGGAAGAGAATGTAGGACTTTGGATGCTTTTGGTACAAAAATCTTCCAAGCAAGTATGCTTATTGCCAGAATCAATTCATACAGTCTCTATATGGGCATGTTTCTGAAGGAGATTGCATTGAAAATACGCCATTTTTCTCCCCTTTATCCCAGAGGATAGAAAGGAGGAGTTCCTTCTTTTGCTAAAGCATACCCAAGATATTTCAAAGTTCTCCAACAGAGCAGCCTTTGACTCCTTTGAGGGTGCTAGCAGAGCCTCAGGTATTGCCATAGCGGCTCGCAGAATTGCTTGGCTCCAGGCCTCTGACCTAGAACCCTGGGTCCAGGATGGGTTGGGAAATCTGCCCTGTACAGGTGAGAATCTGTTTGGTAAGGAGTGGCAAATCAAAGCCACCCAAATGGATGCAGAAAATGCTGCTTTAGATAGACTTTCTAAGTCTACCTCTGCCCCTGTCAAGAAAAAATCTTTCAAGAAGCCTTTCTATAAGAAGGCCAGATTTGCTACAAATACTGGCCAACAATCTTCTGCAGCTCGCTTTGCTCCTAAGCATCAGCAGCCTAAACAGGCCAGGGCAAAACCTGCAGGGGCTGCTACAGCCCAGCAGTCCCAACCCCCTTAGGTTTTTTGACTTAATACTAGAGAACTTAACCTTTCTGGCTCTAAAACATCCAGAGCCTCTCACCATTCCAGGAAGGTTAACTCATTTTGCTCCCAGATGGGAGCAAATCACATCAGAACAGTGGACCCTCTCTATCATCAGAGAGGGCTACAAACTCCATTTCTCCAGCCTTCCTCCCCATACCATGGTGAGATGTTTCAATTCTCCCCCATCTCTCCTAGACCTGTTGGGTCAGGAGGTGACCACTCTTCTCGCCCAAAGGGCAATAGAAGAGGTTCCTCTTCTTCAACAGGGGTCAGGGTTTTACTCCCCTTATTTTCTCATTCCCAAGAAAACAGGGGGGTACAGACCCACTCTAGATCTGAGAGAATTGAACAAATTCCTATGCAAGGAGAAATTCAAGATGCTTTCTCTAGGTACTCTCCTTCCATACCTACAGAGTCAGGATTGGCTTTGTTCTCTAGATCTCAAGGATGCGTACACACATATACTCATCCATCCATCCCACAGAAAATTCCTATGGTTTCTGTTCCAGGGAAAACATTTCCAATACAGAGTACTTCCCTTCGGTCTAGCCTCTGCTCCAAGAGTATTTACCAAATGCATGGCAATAGTGGCTGCATTTCTACGCGCCCTGGGAATTTTTGTCTTCCCATACCTGGACGACTGGCTCATCCGAGCTCCATCTCAGTCCGAGGCTCAGACTTCCCTGGATCGCACCAGACGCATCCTGCAGTATCTGGGACTTGTGATCAATCTGCCAAAGTCTCAACTCACCCCTACTCAGTCCCTGGAATTCATAGGGGCCTGGTTGGATACCACCACTGCAAGGGCCTATCTTCCTCAGGCCCGTTGCCAACGTCTAGTGCACTTGGCCTCCCAGACTCAGTCCAGAAGCCACTTGACTGCCAGGTATATGCTACAACTATTAGGCCACATGGCCTCCACAGTACATGTGGTGCCTTATGCTCGCCTACATATGAGAGCAGCTCAATGGACTTTGTCCACCCAGTGGACTCAAGCATCAGGAGCTCTCTCAGACCAAATAGCAAACTTCAAACGTCTCTTTTGGTCTCTCCAATGGTGGATGTCCACTCAAAATCTGTTGTTAGGGGCCCCCTTTCAACCATTGTTGCCCCAAGCAACCCTCACAACAGATGCCTCCCAAACAGGTTGGGGAGCTCATCTTCAAGATCTCTCCACTCAGGGCACTTGGTCTCCACAGGAGACCACCCTTCATATCAACCACTTGGAACTTCGAGCAATCTTTCTAGCTCTCAGAGTTTTTCATACCCTCCTCAGCAACATGACAGTCCTTATTCATACGGACATTCAAGTAGCCATGTTTTACATAAACAAACAAGGAGGAACTGGTTCTCTGTCGCTTTGCAACGAAGCTCTAAGATTATGGGCCTTCGCCAGAGAGCATCAAATCCATCTCCTGGCAGTATATCTTCCAGGAATCCAAAACTCTTGGGCAGACAGACTCAGTCGAGTTCTGCTTCCACACGAATGGTCCCTGCAGATGGATCAGGTACTCCAAAATCTTCCAGAAATGGGGAACCCCGGACATAGACCTCTTTGCAAGTCCGTGGAATGCCAATCTTCCCCGGTTCTGTTCCAGAATTCCGTGTCAGGGTGTGCAGGCCAAGGATGCCTTCCTCCTTCATTGGGGTTGGGGCTTCCTGTATGCCTTTCCACCCATTCCTTTGATTCCCAAGACTCTGTTCAAACTTCAAAGGGATCAAGGGTCCATGATCCTCATAGCTCCACGCTGGCCACGCCAAGTGTGGTACCCTCTACTTCTGCATCTCTCCCAAGCCCCCTCCCTGGACTTTGGAGCGGCTCCAGACCTTCCGTCTCAGGAGGAGGGGACTTTGTGGCACCCAAACCCCAAGTCCCTTCACCTCAGAGCTTGGTTACTGAAGGCCTAGACCTTCAACACTTCAATCTTTCGCAGCAAGTGAAGGATATCCTCCATGCCTCCAGGAAACCTTCCACTAGGCGTTCTTACGCTTTTAAATGGAAAAGATTTTCCATTTGGTGTGCTCAAAAGGGTCTTAACCCTCTAGCACTCCCTTTGAATTCTCTTTTGGAATATCTCCTGCATCTCTCCAATGCAGGACTCAAAACAAATTCAGTAAGAGTCCATTTGAGTGCTATTGCAGCATCCCTTAAACCCATCAATGGACAACCTGTTTCCTCTCATCCTCTTATTGCAAGATTCATGAGAGGCCTAACCTTAACTAAACCTCCCATTCGACCTCCTCCGGTGGCATGGGACTTAAACTTGGTTCTTGGTCAGCTTATGCAGCCACCCTTTGAACCCTTAGCCACTACCTCCTTGAAATTTCTTTCCTGGAAGGTTATTTTTCTTATTGCAGTCACCTCAGCTCGCCGTATCAGTGAACTGCAAGCTCTAGTGGCTAATCCACCTTATACAAGGTTCCATCATGATAAGGTGGTCCTTAGGACCAATCCCCACTTTATGCCTAAAGTGGTCTCCCCTTTTCATCTTAATCAAGAGGTATATTTACCTGTCTTTTTCCCAGCTCCTCATGCATCCAGTGCAGAGAGGAACCTTCATACTCTAGATTGTAAAAGAGCTCTTGCCTTTTACCTCCACAGGACACAGCAACATCGAAAGTCTTCTCAGCTTTTTGTTGCTTTTGATCCTTCTCATTTAGGACTTCCAGTCTCTAAAAGAACACTCTCCAATTGGATTGCTCAGTGTATCTCTTTTGCTTACCAGAGTAAGAACCTTTCTCTGGAGGGCCATGTCACCGCTCACAATGTGAGGGCCATGGCCACCTCTATGGCTCATCTAAACTCTTTGTCCATTGACCAGATCTGTCGAGCAGCCATCTGGGCCTCGGTTCATACCTTTACAGCCCATTACTGTTTGGACAAGGACTCCCGCCGGGATGCCTTGTTTGGTCAGGCTGTCCTCAGACACCTGTTCCATTCTTGAACAACTCCAGCCCACCTTCCCTGAATGGATGCCTGAGATCCATAGGAAGATGAGGAACCTTTCAGGGCCTCATACCCTTGAGGGGATCTCCCGGGCATCTTAGCTAGGGAGTCCCCATATGTGAGGACTCATTCCTGCTTGTTCCTGGAGATAGCACAGTTACTTACCTGTAACGGGTGATCTCTGGGAACAGCAGGAATTAGTCCTCACAACCCACCCACCTCCCCTAGGAGTTGTATCTCTCTCTCTCTCTTTCCTTTCCTCTCTCTATTGTCTCAGCTTTAAACTCGAACTGAGGAGAGTTGGTCAGGAAGGCGGGAAGGTAGCGCGAATGCGCAGTGGGAGGCCCCAAAAGCTTTCCTTCTGGGAAGCTGGGGAGCTTTCCCGTGCAGGCTCCGTCGGTACCGATGTACCCATATGTGAGGACTAATTCCTGCTGTTCCCAGAGATCACCTGTTACAGGTAAGTAACTGTGCTATCTCTGCCTAGGTTTCCCCTCCATGACAATTCAGAGGAAGGGCAGCAGTTCTGTTTGTTAGGTGTGCGCAGAGCGCTGAAGCACTATTTGAAGCATACCAGCACCTTCCATAAGTTGAATAGGCTGTTCATGCTGTATGGGGGGACTTCGTAAGGGTGAAGTGTCCTCTAAGGCTTCCATAGCTCACTGGGTAAGGGAGGTTCTGCTCAGTCGCTGCACTCTTCACTACATGCCTTTATGCGTCACTATTGATGTAGATGTGCAAGGAGCGTGTGAGACGTGCTTTGGAGCAGCAGTGCTGCAAGCCAGACTCCCTGGTCCTTCCCATATCTAGGTACTGCTCTGGTACATCCCACATGTTCTGGACTGGACTGGAGGGATGATAAGGAAGGTAAAATTAGACCTTACCTGCTAACTGTCTTTGAATCTCTCCAGTCCAGTCCAGGACCCACACTAGGGTGTTATGAGAATCTTTATCTGTTATCTCAGGGTCTGCAAAGGAGGAAGTGTCTAACTTGGTGGGGGAGTTTCCGGTAAGAATTACATCGGTTACAGTCCGGGGTCTTCCACAGGGTAGTGGGGCCAAGTATGGCCTTGATATTGTCGTTCCTCTCCACATTTTATATAGTTCTAATAGAGTTACAGTGATATAGTTGTTCACACAAACAAAATAAGAATTTTTGTAGAAAACAGATGCTCTGCTCTCTTCAGTTAATGTTTTGTCATTAGGATACTGTCTTCTGGGCTCCAAGGGGAGCTCTTCTACTGTAACATGAGAAGAGTTAGGCATGCTCTCTCCTCAGCTGCTGGAGGAGGGAGACAACCCACACATACTAGGCTGGACTGGACTGGAGAGACTTCGAGGAAAGACAATGAGCAGGCAAGTTCTAATTTTGCCATTTATTTTTATTACCAGCTATGAACAAAAAGCCTAAGATGGGGTATAATAGGAAATAAATGGTACAAGTCTAAACCTTATCAAAGTGTAAATAGAGTTAAAAATAGGATTCAGAGCAATGATGGATTGTAGCACTGATACCGGACATCATTACCTTTTTTTTTTTTTTTTTAAATTTTTTATTTATAAAATTTTTCACAATACAAAAAAAACAATCATATAAAACGAAACATAATTTACATTGGAAAAGAGCTAAAGAAAACAGATCATATAATAGACCACTTCAAGGAGGGATGCTGCTATTTTAAACAAAACTGGTATGGTTCCTAGAGAAATGAACTCAATACTCCTAGAAAGAGACCCTACACAATTTTATCCTTAAGAAATTCCATTAAATGTTAGGATCAAAAAACAAATAACGATTACCCTGATGGATAATAAGACATTTACATGGAAAACGCAAATGAAAAACAGCGCCGACGGCCAACACACGCGGGCGCAGCTCTAAAAAGGCTTTGCGCCGCAGCTGTGTGGTCCTAGACACATCAGGGAAAATTTGAATTGATTGACCACAAAACTTTTCAAACTTTTTTGGAAAGTAAGCCCGCAATATTTTGTCTTTATCCAATTCCGAAATAAAGGAGACCAAAAGAGTAGCTCTAGAGGAGATATCGTCAGATGTAGTTTCCAGAAAAGCTGAGATATCCAAAGTAGATGAAGAAGGTTTATCAATTATAGCTTTCCCAGAAACAAAAGAGACTCCTCCCTCACCCTTGGATCGTTGATTCAAATTACTCAGAGGAACATAATAAATCTTTGAATTGATGATGCTGAAACATCAGTAATTAACAAATTCTCTTTTAAATATTTTTGAAAAAGAATCATTGGAGATAAATAGTGTGTACAGGGAAAATTCAATAACCGAAGATTCTTAGACCTCATCAAGTTCTCAAGAACCTCATCTTGACGACACAAAGAGCTAAAATTTTGGACTGAAGAAGCTAACAAACCTTTGTTAACAGAACAATCTGCCTCAAGTGAATCAACCTTACATTCAACAGACATCAGCCTTTTATCATGATCAGCAAGTTTCTGAACCGTCGCCTTGGAAAACTCAGAAACCTGCTGCAGAGAGGCCCCAAGCACTGATTCAATACGTGAGACAGCCATCCATATATCTTTTAGGGACAAATCTGCAGGCGGGGTTTGAGGTTCCCGGGCAATGGAAAAGATATGACATAGGGTAAAGGAGGAGAAAGATCACCATCCAAACGTAAAAAGGTACTTGGTAACACAACAGACTCCCCAACATCACAGTCCTTTTGTAATAAAGACGACTCTAATGCAGGCAGTTGCTTGGCCTCTTGAATGGGAGGAGAAAACCCCATTCCTCGGGAATCGTCGCAGGAGGATACAGTACTTACAGAGAGACGATTTTCAGCTCCACCATCTAACAAGGCAGCAGACGAAGATGAAACCGGCTTATCACCCATGACAACATGGGAGTCCATCGGGCCTACCACTTTTACTGCCTTGGATTGAGCCACTTGAGGAAAATGCTTTCGTCGTTTCCCCATCACAGGGAACATCATGCGCCGAACTAACGCCGAAGGGGCGCCAAAGGGGCGGGCCTGCCCCTTTGGTCACGCCCCTTCGGGCACGCGCCCACGGGACGCGCCCGCTTCGCGTCCCGCGAGCAGGGCTCGATGAAATAGCCCTTAGGAAGGCTCCGCCCACCGCAGGGAGCAGCCTCCGTCCTCGGGGAACCAATCAGGTATCAGGAAAAACTTCACAGGAACAGCCAGCAAACCTCGGCGTCCCGCGAGCAGGGCTCGATGAAATAGCCCTTAGGAAGGCTCCGCCCACCGCAGGGAGCAGCCTCCGTCCTCGGGGAACCAATAAGGTATCAGGAAAAACTTCACAGGAACAGCCAGCAAACCTCGGCGTCCCGCGAGCAGGGCTCGATGAAATAGCCCTTAGGAAGGCTCCGCCCACCGCAGGGAGCAGCCTCCGTCCTCGGGGAACCAATCAGGTATCAGGAAAAACTTCACAGGAACAGCCAGCAACCTCGGCGTCCCGCGAGCAGGGCTCGATGAAATAGCCCTTAGGAAGGCTCCGCCCACCGCAGGGAGCAGCCTCCGTCCTCGGGGAACCAATCAGGTATCAGGAAAAACTTCACAGGAACAGCCAGCAAACCTCGGCGTCCCGCGAGCAGGGCTCGATGAAATAGCCCTTAGGAAGGCTCCGCCCACCGCAGGGAGCAGCCTCCGTCCTCGGGGAACCAATCAGGTATCAGGAAAAAACTTCACAGGAACAGCCAGCAAACCTCGGCGTCCCGCGAGCAGGGCTCGATGAAATAGCCCTTAGGAAGGCTCCGCCCACCGCAGGGAGCAGCCTCCGTCCTCGGGGAACCAATCAGGTATCAGGAAAAACTTCACAGGAACAGCCAGCAAACCTCCTCATTACCTTTTTTAACTCCCCATCCTGCCTAATTCACACATCACTACTGAAGATGGAGTATGGGTGTGGAAAAGTTTGGACAGTTTGATATTTTGGGTTGTCTAGAATATTTTTCCCACATTGACGATAAATGAATATTTAACTGTAGGGGAATATGCTGTCTTAAAATGAGTGACTTAAAAAAAAAAAAAAAAAAAAAAAAAGGAGCCTCTCATTAATCCAAAATGAAAAGAACATAAGGCATGTTTCTCCAGGAACAAGCAGGAAGTCAGTCCTCACTTATGGGTGACAATGGCATCGACGGAACCCGCGCGGAGCAGTTCCCCAGCTTTCAAAGAAAGCCTTTGGGATTGCTACCACGCATGTGTGGTCCTCTTCCCGCTCAAGGGTGCCATCTTGCTAAGTCTTCCTTTTTCCGCGGAGTCCTTCGGACGCACGTCCTCATCCCTTGGAAAAAGTTTTTGTTTTTCTCGCCTTAACAAGCTATTTCTCGTTTTTCTAGTTGCACCGGTCCTCTACCTGTCCTCCCCTTGCTCTCTTTTGGAGCTTGCGGGGATACTCTTTCTAAATTTTTTTCTCCCGGGCTTCACCCCCTTTTTTTCTCTCCAACCGCTGGCCACGTGGGTCTTTCACCTCGCAGGAGCCATTTTTGCCCCCATGGCCACCGGGTTTAAAAAAATGCGATAGGTGCTCTAGGAACATGTCGCTTACGGACACTCATGACTGCTGTCTAAGGTGTCTGGGAGCCAACCATGACCCAGAGCTCTGTTTGTTCTGCAAGAAAATGTCCTCTAAGGCCCTGCTCAGCCATAAGCAGAAGTCCGAAGACATTTTTCGAAAGGCTACCTCGGAGTCCCTGGTGGCACCCTCGGTCTTCTCCCCTCCGGTGGGTTCTCCCCCTGTGGCTCCGCATTCCAGATGGCATTCGGACCAGGGGTCCCCCAAGGTGGAATGGCGCAAAAAAGAAGGCGGCCTCGAAGTCGCTGTCTGGGGCCCCCGACAAGCACGAATGCTCCTGCGCCCGGTTGCTTAGTCCCATTCGGTGTTCTCGAGAGTTGGACAAGGAGTGGCCCCGCAAGGTACCTTGCAGAGAAATGGAGGCCTCCGGTGAAGGCACCTAGTCTCCTGAGGGCCATCCCGGTGAGGACCCCCTCTCCTCCTCGACCCCCAATCCGGTAACCCCGGTATCGGCGTCCCAGGGCCCCACGCCCACGTGGGAGTCCCATATGCTGGTGCTAGAACACAGCGTTTCTGCGTTCATTGCTTCCCAGCAGGCGCTCATGGCCAGCTTCGCTGACTTGCGCCCGGAGACCGTGGGACACCCAAATCCATCCAGAAAACCCCTGAGAGCCGTGGGCCTCGTGAGGGGTCCTCTACGTCGGTCTCGCTCGCCTTCCCGTTCTTCGGGGGTGAGATTGTCCAGGGCTTCCGGCTCCAGGCCACTAGCCATCGGACAGGGCGAACCACCTGGCTTGGATACCTCGACCGATTTCTCGGACTGGGAATCCGATGAGGACACATCATTGGAGACCCCGCACTCACTGGGATCTTCCGTCGGACCCCTTGCTGCCTGACCTCCAGCACCATTCACCACCCGAGGACACCTCCTTTTTGGTGTTTATTCGGGACATGGCTCAGGCCTTCAACCTGGTTGCCCAGACCGAGGAAGATGACCGTGCTTAAGAATCAATATTCTTCAGTACGAGGCCCCACCCAGGGAATCCCTCACTGTGCCAGTGCCGCCGATCCTCTCTTGGCTATTGCTCTGCATGTGGGAGGCCCCAGCCTCGGTCCCCATTGTAAGCAAGCGCCTTGACACAATGTACAGGGGGCAGCGAGGGCCAGGCTTCCGAAAGACCCAACTTCCACACACCTCGATAGCGGTGGAATCAGCCATGAGGAAGCAGAAAAGTCCGGTCCCACTCATCAGTCCTGCCGGGCCGAGAATCGAGAGCCCTTGATGCCCTGGGCCGCAAGGCCTACCAAGGTTCCATGCTTTTCTCCAGGACCAAGCAGGAAGTCCGTCCTCACATATGGGTGACGTCGGTGCCGACGGAGCCCTCGCGGAGCAATTTCCCCAGCTTTCAAAGAAAGCCTTTGGGAATTGCAGCGCGCATGCGCGGTCCCCCTCCCGCCCAAGGGTGCCATCTTGCTCAGTCATCTTTTTTCCGTGGAGCCCTACAGACGCTGTTTGTGATCGCCGCTGAAAAAGTTGATTTTATTTACTATTCATTTCTCGGTTCGACGCTAGATCCTTTTCCCGCCCGGACCCGATACGCCGGTATCGAGTCCGTTCTTTATTTTTTCGGTTTTTGTCCTTCGTGACTAGCGTTCGCGCCATTTTTCTTTTTTCACTGGCAGCCCTGTCTTTTGACCTCGCAGGGGCCCTTTTTCCCCCGATGGCTGCCAGCGGGTTTAAAAAGTGTGATCGGTGTAAGAAACGTATGTCTCTTACCGACACACACGACTGCTGCCTCCGCTGCTTTGGACCCGATCATGACCCGATGATCTGTGGTCCGTGTGGCAAAATGTCCTCAAAAGCGTTGAGGAGTCGGCAGCATCAAAAAGAACGAATCTTCTCTGACTCTGCGTCCGGCCGGGTCCGGACCTCGTCAGAGGCTTCGACGTCCCAGGACTCCGGTCCTGAGCATCATCGGAGTTCCTCTGAGCGGGGGTCTCCTGCCCGGGAACATCATCGGAAGAATAAACCCGCGAGGGCGGCGTCGGTGGACGCCCCTAGTTCCTCGAGGGCCAGGTCGCATAGCCCCGATAGCCGTCCCGGGTCCTCGGAGTCGGAGAGGCCTTTGAAACATCCTCGTCTCGAGATGGAGTCTCCTGGACACGTGAGTACTGTAGTCCTCGTGGACTCGCCTCCGAAGGAGCCGCCGTCGGGGCCCGAGTCGGGGGCTGCTGGGTCTCCTGAGCTCGGACTCAGGTTGACGGCCTTGGAGAGCAGTTTAGCTGCCTTCATGGACCAGCAGCGGGCATTGATCGCTGGCCTCGCTGGTGCATCTGCCCCGACCACCGGGATGTCGACGTCCAAGTCGACCCCGGAGACCGAGCCGATCCTCGAGTCCATGCGAGCTCGAGTCGATCCTCGGTCATGGTCTCCCTCGGCCTCCCGTTCGGGACCGAGGTCATCGACGCCAGCCTCGGTGTTGGGGCGGAGGGCATCTGTGCCCGCCCGACCGGAGCCGCTTGATTCCTCCTCCGAGGAGTCGGGCTGGGAGACGGAGGACGAAGAGTCACCGGGTACTTTTCGGACTCGGTGCGTCCCATTGGACTCGCCTGAGTCCGAACCTCGGAGACGGTCCCCCCCGGAGGACACCCGGTTCTCGGACTTCGTGCGGGATATGGCCAAGGCCTTGGCATTCCCCACGGATCCCGAGGAGGAGCCTCGAGCCGAAGAGCTCGATGCCCTCCAGTATGACTCTCCCCCGAAGGAGGCCTTTACTGTACCGGTTCCTCCGATGCTGGAGCGACTTCTCTTAAGGATGTGGGAGAGCACGGCGTCGGCGCCGGTGTTAAGCAAGCGGGTCGATTCCATTTATCTAGTCCGCAAGAACCCCGGGTTCCAAAAGGCACAACTACCGCACCATTCCATGGTGGTGGAATCGGCCATGCATCGACTCAAGAGTCAGAAGATGCACTCCTCGGTGCCTCCCGGCCGGGAGGCCCTGAACCTAGATGCCCTCGGTAGGAAGTGCTTCCAGGGCTCTATGCTTGCTTGTCGAGTCCAGACCTACCCAGCTCTACATGGGCATGTATCTCAGAGACCTGGCAAAGGAGATTGCCGGGTTCTCTGCTGGTCTCTCCGAGGAACCTTTGCAGAGGTTCCAGGCCTTGTTCACTGGTATTCGGGAGTGCTCGAAGTTTATCTCTCGAGCAGCCTATGATGGCTTCGAAGCATCGGCTCGGGTAGCCGGAGCCGGCATCGGTGCCCGCCGACAGGCTTGGCTTCAGTCATCCGACCTCGAGCCATGGGTACAGGACAAGTTGGTCGATGTCCCCTGCAGAGGTGAAAACCTCTTTGGCAAGCCCATGGCTGAAAAGGCTGCACAGATCGAGACCGAGACTCTGACCAGGACTCGGCTGTCCAGAAAAACCTCTGCCCCTTCTCAGAAGAAGAAGGGCTCGGGGCAAAAGCCATTTTACCCGAGGAAGGCAGCTGCCTATAAACACTACCCTCATTATCAGGCCTCAGCAGCTCCCCAACAGGGTCAGCAGGCCAAGGGACGGGGTAATTGGTCCCGTAGGCAGCAGGCCCCCAAGCCCACAACTCCGGCCCCTGCTCAGCAGGGTGGGGGTTTTTGACTCCATCAGCATAGCCTCTTCCCCTCCGCTGGTTTCTCTCAGCACAGGAGGCCGGCTGGTCCACTTTGCCCACAGGTGGTCAGCCATCATCTCAGATACCTGGGTGCTTCATATAGTTCAAAAAGGCTATCTTCTACACTTTCACCAGGTACCTCCCTCCTACTTTCCAGGGGAGCCTCCAAGACTCCCTCTGCACAGGGACTTACTCCTTCAGGAGTTAGCAAGTCTTCTTCAGGAACAGGCTGTGGAACCGGTGCCCCACCACCTGAGAGGTCACGGCTTTTATTCCAGGTACTTTCTGATACCAAAAAGAACAGGAGGCCTCAGACCCATCCTGGACTTGCGCAACCTCAACAAGTTCCTGGAAAGGGAAAAGTTCAAGATGCTTACCCTTGGAATCCTGCTGCCCTACCTCCAGCAGGGAGACTGGTTGGCTATGCTCCTTAGATCTCAAGGATGCTTATACTCACATCCTTATTCATCCAGACCACAGACAATATCTCAGGTTTGTGGTGGGAGGAAATCATTACCAGTACAGAGTACTGCCCTTTGGCCTGTCCTCCGCCCCCAGGGTGTTCACCAAATGCCTAGCAGTGGTGGCGGCCTATCTAAGACTTCAAGGCCTTTTTGTGTTTCCATATCTGGACGACTGGCTCATCAGAGCCCAGTCTTCCCAAGAAGCCACTCATCGCACTGTGACTCTACTCCAGCACTTGGGATTTGTCATAAACTTCGCAAAGTCCACTTTGCTCCCCTCTCAAAATCTCGAATTCATAGGCGCCAGGTTGGACACTCTTCAGGCGTGGGCCTTCCTGCCTCTGGACAGGGCCCACAGGCTCATGGATCTCGCCAGCCACTTTCACAGCAATTCCCTGGTCTCTGCCAGGCAATTTCTGAGACTGCTCGGCCATATGGCTTCCACGGTTCATGTAACCCCCAATGCCCGCCTGAACATGCGTCCTGCTCAGTGGTGCCTTCGCACTCAATGGCATCAGGCCACAGGAAGCCTGGCGGACTCAGTACGGATATCTGACCTGCTGGTCTCTTCTCTGCAGTGGTGGCTTCATCTGCCAAACCTAGTGCTGGGAGTGGATTTTCAATCTCCTCCGCCTTCTCAGGTACTGACATCCGATGCTTCTCTCCTGGGTTGGGGAGCACATTGCCAAGGGACATGTACTCAAGGCCTCTGGATTCCTTGGGAGTCTGCTCAGCAGATAAACTTCCTGGAGCTCAGAGCCATCCGCCTAGCTCTGAGAGCTTTCTCCCACCTCACTTCTCACCAGTCTGTGCTGGTCCAGACGGACAATCAAGTTGCAATGTTCTACGTGAACAAACAAGGAGGCACAGGCTCCTTCCTTTTCTGTCAGGAGGCACAAAAACTGTGCTCTTGGGCCGTCAGCCACGGCATCCTCCTCAAAGCTGTCTATCTCCCAGGTCAGGAAAATTACCTGGCAGACAAGCTGAGCAGGATCCTCCAACCACACGAGTGGAGATTGGATCCGTTGGTGGTTCAACGGATCTTTCTCAAGTGGGGCCTCCCCACCATGGATCTATTTGCCAGTCCTCTGAACCGGCAACGTCCCAGATTCTGCTCTCGACAACCGCATCCTCTCAGAGTAGCGGCGGATGCTTTTTCTGATTCCATGGTCCACAGGCCTCTTGTATGCCTTTCCTCCCATGCCACTAGTGTCTCGGACACTCTTCAAGGTTCTCAGGGACAGAGCCTCGATGATCCTGGTGGCTCCCCGGTGGCCGAGACAACCCTGGTTCCCGCTTCTGCTGCAGCTGGCGGTGGACACTCCTCTTCCTTTGGGGTTTCAACCCGATCTCCTGTCACAGGATCAGGGGACTCTCCTACACCCCAACCTCCGATCCCTTCATCTGATGGCCTGGCTGCTGAAAGGGTAGTCCTTGCTCCCCTCCTGCTGCCTCGGGAGGTGGAAGAGGTCGTCTTGGCCTCCAGGCAGCCCTCCACCCGGAAGTCCTACGCTCTTAAGTGGCGTAGGTTCTCCGTGTGGTGTGCTCAGCAGTCTGAGAATCCCTTCTCCTGCTTGGTGGCAGTGGTCTTGCAATATTTGCTTTACCTCTCCAATCTGGGCCTTAAGTCCAACTCTGTCAGGGTCCACCTCAGTGCTCTCTCTGCGCATCACGCACCGGTGGATGGCAGGCCTCTTTCCAACCACCCTTTGGTGGCTCGTTTTCTCCGAGGCCTCCTCCTCCTTAAGCCTCCTTTGCGCCCACCAGCCCCTGACTGGGATCTGAATGTGGTTTTGCAGCGGATTACCTGTCCGCACTTTGAAACTATGGCTACCTGCCCTCTTCGTTTTCTTTCCTGGAAAACCTTGTTTTTGGTAGCTCTTACCTCTGCTAGGCGCGTTAGTGAACTGCAGGCCCTAGTGTCTGATCCTCCTTACACTAGGTTCTACAGGAATAGGGTAGTCTTGCGGACTCACCCTAAGTTTCTTCCAAAAGTGGTTTCTCCTTTTCATCTCAACCAGGAGGTGGTTCTTCCGACCTTCTTTCCCAGGCCGCACACCAGCCGGGCTGAAATGGTCCTGCATACCCTGGACTGTAGGAGGGCCTTGTCCTTCTACCTTGACTGTACGCGGGAGCATAGGAGGGCTGTTCAGCTCTTAGTTTCTTTTGACCCCAATAAGTTGGGGCTACCTGTCTCCAAGCGTACTTTGTCCATATGGGTTGCTGACTGTATCGCTTGGGCTTATGGGGCAGCCGGCCTCTCGTTGGAGGGTCGTGTCACAGCTCATCGTGTAAGGGCGAAGGCTGCGTCAGTGGCTCATCTCCGCTATATTCCGTTGGCAGACATCTGCCGGGCCGCTACTTGGTCTTCAAGCCAGACCTTTGCGGCCCATTACTACCTGGAGAGGGAGTCCCGCAGGGACAGTGCTTTCGGTCAGGCAGTCCTCCATAATCTCTTTGAGGTTTAGGCAACTCCTACCCTCCGGCCCTGGTGTTGGGCTACCGGTCGGGGGTGTTTTCAGAGATTCCTTCCTTCTGTGCTGCTGAGCTAGAGGGAGCTCATTTTTCCGCTTGAGGTCTCCGGTAGCCTTAAGCTAGGGAGTCCCATATGTGAGGACTGACTTCCTGCTTGGTCCTGGAGAAAGAGTAGTTACTCACCTGTAACAGGTGTTCTCCAGGAGCAGCAGGAATCAGTCCTCACAACCCTCCCTCCTCCCCTTGGAGTTGCAGTCCTATCATTTAGTTTTTGCTAATTTTTTTGCTGTCTTTTGGCTATGTCATCAGACTGAGCAAGATGGCACCCTTGGGCGGGAAGGGGACCGCGCATGCGCGCTGCAATTCCCAAAGGCTTTCTTTGAAAGCTGGGGAAATTGCTCCGCGAGGGCTCCATCGGCGCCAACGTCATCCATATGTGAGGACTGATTCCTGCTGCTCCTGGAGAACACCTGTTACAGGTGAGTAACTACTCTCTCTTGTCGCATCCAGGTATACCAATTATATATGGGTATGTTCCTCCGCGACTTGGCAAAAGAAATTGGAGGCTTCTCCGCGGGTCTCGAGGGCGAGCCCCTCGGCAGATTCCGCACCCTGTTGAAATGAGTGGTGGATTGCTCCAAGTATATTTCTCGAGCCTCCTACGACGGCTTTGAGACATCGGCTCAGGTGGCGGCTGTGGGCATCGGAGCCCGCCGCCAGGCTTGGCTCCAATCCTCTGATCTGGAGCAGTGAGTGCAGGAGAAGCTCCTGGATGTGCCCTGCCTCTGTGAACAACATTTTGGAAAGCCGATGGAGGAGAAGGCTGCAGAGATTGAAACGGAGTACGTCACTAGGACCCATCTCTCTCGCAAGACCTTGACGCTGCCTTGGAAGAAGCAGCCTGCTAAGAAGCCCTTCTTCCCCAGGAAAGGTACCCGGCTACCCCCATGCCGACCACTCCAGCACAGGGGAAGTCTGGCCAGGGTCACCGCAAACCAAAGGGCCTGAAGGCCCAGATGCCAGCTCCCCCACAACCCCCTCAGTGGTTTTGACGCCAGTGGCATGGCCCCTCACCCTCCGGTGGTGCAGCAATCGGTGGGGAGATGCCTGTCCTGCTTCGCCCCGGCATGGGCACTTATCACCTCGGACACCTGGGTCCTCCAGGTCATCTGGGAGGGCTATCGCCTTCACTTCGACAGGCTCCCACCCCCTTTCTCCCAAGCGGAGCCTCCTCGACTCTTGCTGCAGCGGGAATTACACTCCTTCCTTCCCCTTCGAGGTCGGGCCTTAATATTTCTGGTACTTTCTCGTCCCGAAAAAGACGGGGGGTCTGTGACCCATCCTTGACCTCCACAAGCTGAACAAGTTTCTGGTGCAGGAGAAATTTAAGATGTTATCTCTTGGCATGCTGCTGCCCTTCTTCCAGCAGGGCGATTGGCTATGCTCCTTGGATCTAAAGGACGCTTATGCCCATATCCTAATCCATCCCCAACACAGGCAGTACCTGCGTTTCAGGGTGCAGGGAGAGCACTTCCAGTACAGGGTACTCCCCTTTGGCCTTGCATCCGCCCCATGGGTCTTCACGAAGTGCCTTGTCGTGGCTGCCGCTCACCTGCGGTGCTGGGTCATGTTGGTGTTTCCCTACCTCGACGACTGGCTCGTTACGGGCTCCTCCGTCGAGGAGGCCCGGCAAGCAATGTCACGCACTGTCCTCCTTTTGGAGAGTTTGGGGTTCTTAGTCAACTACCCAAAATCTCACCTCAAGCCAGCACAGGCTCTCAAATTCATCGGGGCACGCCTCAATACTCGGTGGGCCATGGCCTTCCTGCCGGTGGATTGCTCCATCCGCCTCCGGGCTCTGGCAGTGTGCATCCAGAGTGCCCACCAGGTCACCGCTCGGTCCATGCTATGTCTCTTGGGACACATGGCCTCGACCATTCATGTGGTTCCTCACTCATGCCTGCACATGCAGACGACCCAGTGGTGCCTCAGCTCCCAATGGAGCCAATCCCTCGGGCACCTCAGGGACCCCGTCAAGGTTCTTCCCGATCTTCGTTTGTCCCTGTACTGGTGGCAAAACCCCCGCAACCCCCTGCGGAGATCGCCTTTCCAGGCCCCACAGCACGATGTGGTACTTACTACGGATGCTTCCCTGCAGATCAATCTGCTCGAGCACCGGGCCATTTGGTGGGCCCTGAAGGCCTTTAAGAATGTCCTCAGTGGGAAGTCAGTTTTGGTGCAGACCGATAACCGGGTAGCAATGTTCTATATCAGCAAAGAGGGGGGCACGGGGTTGCGCTCCCTCTGTAGGGAAGCAGTCCTCATCTGCTCTTTTGCCACCTGGAGGAGGATGTCTCTCAAGGCGACGTACCTCCTGGGTCAGGAGAATGGCCTGGCAGACAGGCTCAGCAGAATCCTTTGCATCCACAAGTGGCGCCTCGATCCCAGAATAGCCAGCTCATTGTTTCTACGTTGGGGCACTCCAGCGATGGACCTCTTCGCCAGCCCTCAGAAAGCTCAACTCCCTCGCTTCTGCAGCGCGGTGCCGCACCTGAGCAGGGAGGGCCCCGATGCATTTCTCCTGGATTGGTCCTCCAGTCTTCTCCTGCATTCCCTCCTTTCCCCCTGATCGTGAGGACTGTGTTCAAGGCTCAACGGGATGGGGCATCGCTGATCCTTGTGACCCCCTCATGTCCTTGGCAGCCTTGGATTCCACTCTCGCTCCGGCTGTCAGCGGAGCCTCCGATCCCCCTGGGCTCTGCCAGGGACCTGCTGACGCAGGAGGAGGGTTGGGTACTACATCCGAATCTACCCTCCTTATCCCTCACGGCCTGGCGGCTGAACGGGTCTCTCTAGTCTCGCTGGCCTTCCCAGAGGAGGTTGAGGAAATCCTCCTTGCCTCGAGGAAGGACTCCACTAGGCGAGCTTACACCTTTAAGTGGAAACGCTTCTCCGTCTGGTGCTCGGAGCACCAGATCGACTCCTTTTCATGCCTGGTTCGGTGGGTTCTCCAGTACCTTCTCCACCTCTCGAGGGATGGGCTGAAGTCAAACTCTGTTAGAGTTCATCTGAGCACCATATCGGCTAATCACCTCCCTATCGAAGGAAAACCTCTTTCGGGACAACCACTAGTCTCCCGCTTCATGCGGGGCCTTTTGTTGTCCAAGCCACCCATCTGTCCCCCTCCGGCAGAATGGGACTTGATGGTGGTGCTCACGCAGCTCACTCGTCCGCCTTTCGAGCTGATGGCAACCTGTTCGCGCCAGCATTTGGCCTGGAAGGTGGCCTTCCTGGTGGCACTGACCTCAGCTCGCCGAGTCAGTGAGCTTCAGGCGCTCATGGCTAGCGCCCCTTACACCAGGTTATATCAGTACAGGGTGGTCCTCCGGACCCATCCTAAATTTTTACCTAAGGTCATGTCGGCTTTTCATCTCAATCAGGAGATGCTGCTTCCGACCTTCTTCCCGAGGCCCCATGCCGATCAGGCGTCGGCGACTCTCCACATCCTCGACTGCGAGCAGGCCCTTGCCTTCTACTTGCAGCATACCCAGACTCATCGCAAGTCTGACCAGCTCTTCATGACCTACGATTCCAATAGGCAGGGACAAGCAGTCACCAAACGCAGCCTTTCTGTTTGGGTGGCGGACTACATCGCGTTCGCCCATGCAAAGGCGGGCGTTCCCCTGGATCGTCGAGTCATTGCACATGGGATCCGAGCCAAAGCGGCCTTGGTGGCCTCGTGGACATCTGCCGGGCGGCGACCTGGTCTTCTACGAATACCTTCGCCATCCACTACTGCCTGGAGAGGGAGTCCTGCCGGGACAGCACCTTCGGCCAGGCTGTACTCCATAACCCGTTCGCGGTATAAGCAACTCCTGCCCTCCGACCCTTCTTCACAGCTACTGAGGGCTTCACCCTGAGGACCCGAGGACTCGGGCTCCTTCGGGCTTCTGCTTCTCCTTATGGCCTCATGGAGGTGTTTTTTGGTTACAGATTTGGTAGCCTGTAGCTAGGGAGTCCCATAAGTGAGGACTGACTTCCTGCTTGTTCCTGGAGAAAGCATAGTTACTCACCTATAACAGGTGTTCTCCATGGACTGCAGGAATCGGTCCTCACTACCCTCCCACCTCCCCTGATGAGTTGCTGTATTTTTTGTCCTTCCCTTGCCATTGGCTTGGTAGGACTCGAGCTAAGGGACCTGACTGAGCAAGATGGCACCCTTGGGCGGGAAGAGGACCATGCATGTGTGGTAGCAATCCCAAAGGCTTTCTTTGAAAGCTGGGGAATTGCTCTACACAGGCTCCGTTGGTACCGATGTCAGCCATAAATGAGGACTGATTCCTGCTGTCCCTGGAGAACACCTGTTACAGGTGAGTAACTATGCTTTACTAACGCATGCTACCCACTTAGTGCGGGGTCAGCACACAGTATCAGTGCTTTATTAAAAAGTAGCAGGGAGCCCTACACTACACTTACAGTGCACGTCTGGGCAGGATGGGAGCGTTCCTGCTGCAGCGCTGCTAGTTATGGGTGTTTGAAGTCTGTGCTACCTGTACTCCACAAAGGTACCGTAGGTGCAACAAACATCACCTTGATGCATGGTGTGTGTTGCTCTTACAGCGGTTTTACCACAGTGAAGTGTGGTAACCGCAGGGGGATGTCTTTACCCACCCCTCTGCACTGTGAAGCCCTGCCCTAGAAACATGGCCCATATACATGTTCTCCGGGAAAAAGCAGCAAGTCAGTCTTCACATATGGATGATGTCGGCACCGATGGAGCCCTTGCAGAAGTATCCCCACAGCTTTCAAAGAAAGCCCTTGGGGGAGATGCCACGACGCATGGGTGGTCCCCTTCCCGCCCAAGGGTGCCATCTTGCTCAGTCTTCTTTTTTCCGCTGAGCCCTTCAGACGTTTGTCTGGCTTGTCCCCGGAAAAAGTTGATTTTTCTCTTCAAGTTTCATACTCGCCTCCAGTATTGCACCAATACTCTCCCCGCCTACCGATCTCGTTGCCTCTGCGTCGTGTTCGGTCTATTTTACTATTTTTCGTTCTTTTCTTTTCCTGGCGTCTTTGCGCCTTTTTCTCCCACTGGCAGCCCGGAGAGTCTTCGACCTCGCAGGGGTACTTTTTCCCCCATGGTTACCAGTGGCTTTAAGAAGCGTGATCAGTGCTCTAAAATTATGTCTTTGACCGACACACACAACTGCTGTCTTGGCTGCCTTGAGCCAGACCATGGCCCGGCAGCCTGCAGTCTCTGCAAGAGGATGTCCAGTAAGGCCGTCAAGAGCCGCCAGCAGCAACATGATACGTTTTTGTGTTTTTTTGTGTTTTTTTCCCCCTCCCGAGTCCCCGGTGCCTCCGAAGACCAGGGCCTCGTCTGAGGCCCCGACATCTTGGCCAGAGCCTTCCGAACCCGAGCCTTGCTGTGGGTCCTTAGAAAGGGGGTCTCCCTTGAGGGAACCCAGGAAGAAGAAGAAACCCTTGAAGGCGGCATCCTTGGACGGTTCCAACCGGCCGGGTGCTGCCTGGTCTCGTAGTCCGAGACGTTCGTCCGAGGTGTCAGAATGAGCAGCCTGCGAAGGTCCCCCAGAAGGATCTGACCGCGGACTGTCCTCTGTTCCCAGACACTATCCTTACTGAGGATACTCCTTCGGGGGAGCCGACGTCAGGCCCAAGTCTCTCGGTGCCCGTGCCGAAGGCTGCAGAGCCTTCTGGTGTGGAGTCCAGAATGGCGTCCCTGGAGCACAGTTTGTCTGCATTCATGGACCAGCAGCGGGTGCTGTTGTCTGGCACGACCGGTTCATCCGCCCCAACCACCGGGCCTTCGACGTCCAAGATGTTCCCGGAGGCTGAGCCAATCCTCGAGGTCCTTCGGCCTCGAGTTGATCCTCAGCTGAGTTCATGAACCGAGTCCTACTCGACAGGACCGTGGTCATCCCTGGCACGTTTGCTGGGCACCAGCCGCAGGGCATCGAGGGCTCCGAGGCCCGTGGAGCAGCCCTCCTAGACAGACTACTCCGAGTGGGAGATGGAGGGTGAGTCATCCCCCAATACCTGTCGCCACCGTGATATCCCATCTAACTCTCCTTTCTCGGGGCCTCAACGGCGGTCCCCACCTGAGGATATGGGCGTCCTTGATTTTGTCAAGGACATTTTTAAGGCCCTGGCATTCCCGACTGAGTCTGACGAGGACCCTCGGGCGGATGAGTTGGAAATCCTCTAGTATGAGGCCTCTCCATGAGAATCGCTCACGGTGCCTATCCCTCCCATCCTGGAATGGCTGATGCTCTGAATGTGGGAGACACTGGCTTCGGTGCAGGTGATGAGCAAATGGCTCGACTCAATGTATCGAGTCCGCTGGAATCTGGGTTTCCAAAAGTCACATCTGCCGCATAACTCCATGATGGTAGAGTCGGCCATGCGTTGGCTGAACAACCAGAAGACACATTCCTCTGTGTCCCCCGGCAGGGAGGCCTGCACCTTGGACGCCCTTGGCAGAAAGTGCTACAAGGGCTCAATGCTCCATCGGCCGCATCCAGGCCTATCAGCTGTACATGGGCATGTACCTGAGAGACCTGGCAAAGGAACTCGCCAGGTTCTCAGCTGGTCTCTCCGAGGAATCCTTGCAGCGGTTCAAGAACCTGGCCAAAGCAGTCCGTGAATGCTCCAAATTTATGTCTCGAGCAGCCTATGACGGGTTTGAGTCGGCGGCTGCTGGCATCTGTGCACGCTGCCAGTCTTGACTACAGTCCGATCTCGAGCAGTGGGTTCAGGACAAATTGGTCGATGTCCCCTGCCAAGGAGAGAATCTCTTTGGCAAACCCATGACTGATGAGGCTGCCGAGCTGGAGACAGAGTTCATGACGAGGACCAGGCTCTCCAAAAAGACCGCTGCCCCTCCCCAACGGAAGAGCTCAGGTAAAAAGTTATTTTACCCGAGGAAGGGAGCTGCTACCAAAGCTACCTGCTTTATCAGGCCTCCCCATCTCCCCAACAGGGTCAGCAGGCCAAGGGACATGGGCATTGTCTGCATAAGCAGAAGGATCCAAAACCACAGGCACCGGCTCCAGCCCAACCAGGGCTTTTGACTCCTTGAGCATAACCTATCCACCCAAGGAGATCAGCAGCTCACAGGGGGAGGTCTGGCCCTCTATGCCTAGAGGTGGGTGTCCATCACCACTGATTCCTGGGCACTTTGGGTAGTCAGGGAGGGTTACCCTCCTCCCCCTTATTTCCCGGGAGAGTGCCTCAAGTCTCCCCTCCACTGGGACCTTCTTCTGAAGGAGTTGGCAGGTCTTCTCAAGGACAAAGCAGTGGAACTGGTGCTCCACCATCTCAAGGGCAAGGGGTTCTACTCCAGGTACTTCCTCGTGCCAAAAAGGACAGGGGGCCTAAGGCCCATTCTTGACCTGCACAACCTCAACAAATTCCTGGTGAGGGAGAAGTTCAAGATGCTTTCCCTTGGAACATTGCTGCCCTTCCTCCAGCAAGGAGACTGGCTATGGTCCTTAGACCTCAAGGATGCTTATACCTACATCCTCATCCACCCCAACCACAGGCAGTACCTGCGGTTCGTAGGGGGGGGCAGGCATTTTCAGTACAGGGTACTCCCCTTTGGCCTAACCTCTGCCCCAATAGTTTTCACAAAATGCCTGGCAGTCATAGCCGCCTTCCTCCGGCTCCAGGGGGTCTTTGTCTTTCCCTGCCTGGACAACTGGCTCATTAAGGGAGAGACAGCCTTGGAGGTGCAGTAGGGCACCGCACGCACAATCCAGGTTCTGCAACATTTGGGGTTTGTCATATACTACCCCAAGTCTCACCTCATCCCGACACAGTGTCTGGAGTTCATTGGGGCAAGATCGACACTGTCCAGTTGAAGGCTTTCTTGCCTAGAGACTGAGCCAATAGTCTCAGGACTCTGGCTCGGGGTGTACAGTACCGTCCGTCGGTGCTTGCTCATCTTCTTCTGTGCCGCCTTGGGCACATGGCCTCGACGGTCCACGTCACCCCATGAGGGCGGCGCAGTGGTGTCTCCAGGACCAGTGGTCTCAGGTCACAGACTGACTCCAAGACAGAGTTTCTGTGACTCATCAACTGGCGGATTCTCTGATCTGGTGGCAGTCTCCCCAGCATCTCAAGGCAGGCGTGCCTTTTCAGTTCCCAAACCCCTCAAGGGTCCTCACCACAGATGCCTCCCTGCTCAGCTGGGGAGCTCACTGTGGAGATCTCCGCACCCAGGGCAACTGTTCACCAGAAGAGAGCACCCAGCAGATCAACCTCCTGGAGCTCCGAGCCATACACCTAGCCCTGAGGGTCTTCTGTCACCACCTGTGTCACCAGCCGGTGCTGGTCCAGATGGACAACCAGGTGGCGATGTTCTACATGAACAAACAGGAAGGCACTGTTCCTCTGCTCGTACGCAGTCCAACAGGGTATCTTCCTGCAGGCAATGTACCTGCCAGGCCAGGACAACTTGCTGGCCGACAGGCTCATCAGAGTTCTCCTGCCGCACGAGTGGCAGCTGGACTCCAGGGTAGCCAGTCAGCTTTTCTGGCTCTGGGGGGAACCCGTGATGTACCTGTTCGCCAGCACGGGCAACGTTCAGTTGCCCTGCTTCTGCTTCCGGCAGGCCCACCCCTCCAGGGTGGCAGCGGACGGGTTCCTGGTCTCATGGTCGGAAGGCCTCATCTACGCTTTCCCTCCTATACTGCTGATCACCAAGACATTGTTCAGGACCCTCCGTGTCAGGGCCTTGCTCATCCTGATAGCGCCTCAGTGGACCAGGCAACCATGGTTTCCACTGCTTCTACAGTTGATGGTGGAGACCCCCATCTCTTGGGGACCGTCCCGGGACTCCTTTCTCAGGAGGGGGCTCTCTCCCGCACTCCAACCTGGGGGTCCCTGTCGCTGACAGTGTGGCTGCTGAGATGGTGATTCTGGCCCCTTTCAACCTTTTGTTTGCGGTGGAAGACATTCTGCTGGCCTCTCGCAAGGCCTCTAGTAGGAAGGCTTATACCCTCAAATGGCGCAGGTTCTCTGTTAAGGTCAGCCCCATGTTCGGCGCACCATTTTCCTGCTCGATGGGTCTAGTGTTACAGTACCTTCTCCACTTCTCTGTCCGAGCTCAAGTCTAACTCCGTCTGAGTGCACCTTAGTGCCCTGGTGTCACATCACCATCCGGTGGATGGAAAGTCCCTCTTGATTCATCCCTTGGTAACCCGTTTTCTTTGGGGCCTGCTCTTATGGAAGCCCCCGGTTTGCCCTCTGGCAACTGAATTGGACCTCAATATGGTGTTGGGGCAGCTCACTCGCCCACCCTTTGAATCTCTGGCTACCTGCCACTTTTGCTACCTCTCCTGGAAGGTGGTTTTCCTGGTTGCGCTCACCTCTGCTCGCAGAGTTAGCAAGCTTCAGGCCCTAGTGGCTGAGGCGCCTTATACCAGGCTCTACAAGAACAGAGTGGTGCTTAGCATGCACCCCAAATTCCTGCCTAAGTTAGTGTAGCCCTTCCATCTCAACCAGGAAATGGTGCTCCCCACCTTCTTTCCAAGACCTCACTCCAGTCGGGCGAAGGCAGTCCTTCACACCTTGGATTATAAGAGGGCTTTGTCCTTCTGCATCCAATGCACTCAGGGCCACCGCAAAGCTGCTCAGCTTTTCATCTCCTACAACCCCAGTAGGCTGGTGAAGGTGATGACCAAGCATACGCTGTCCACATGGGTGGCAGACTGTATTGCCCTCGTTTACGAGCAGGCAAGGCTCCCGCTGGAAGTTTGCGTCACGGCACACCGTGTCAGAGCCTTCTCAGCCTCGGTGGCAAACTTGCGCTCTGTCCCGATGGTGGACATCTGCTGGGCCGCCACCTGATCTTCAGTCCATACCTTCGCAGCCTATTACTTCCTGGAAAGAGAGTCTCGACATGACAGTGCCTTCGGCTAGGCTGTGTTCCGTAACCTTTTGGGGGTCTAGGCATCTCCTACCCTTCGGTGTTCAGGCTACCGGAGTGCTGGTTCATCAGACACTGTGGTCTGTATACACGGACTCATTTGCTGCTGCTTGAAGCTCCTCGTGAGGGAGCCCCTATTTTTGTTAATGGGCTTTTGGTAGCCTCTAGCTGGGGAGTCCTATATGTGAGGACTGACTTCCTGCTTGTTCCTCCTTCCCTTGGAGCTGCTCCTTTACCATCTTTTACTTTTGCCGTCTTTTAATTATGTCATCTGACTGAGCAAGATGGCACCCTTGGGCGGGAAGGGGACCACGCATGGGTAGTAGCATCTCCCAAAGGGTTTCTTTGAAAGCTGGGGGGATGCTTCCGCAAGGGCTCCGTCGGTGGCAACGTCACCCATACGTGAGGACTGATTCCTGCTGTCCCTGGAGAACACCTGTTACAGGTGATTAACTACGCTTTACCAGCACGGGGCTTAATAAACATGCCCCCACAGGGATCAATGAAAGATTAAAGCACAAGAACACAAAGAGCAAAGCCAAGAAATGGACAGAGAAATATTTTGGGTGTATATGCAGTGTTGCAGTGTTCATTGACTCAAAAATATAAAACAAAAAATGCCATGGTAAAAGCTCTATTTCTAGGGTGTGTTGAAGCTGTGACCTATTTGGCCATTTGCAAGAATTCCGTGTTGGAAAAATACTTTTCTACAAAACAATTTTTTTTCAACCAGTGAAGAACTTAATCCTTACATCAGTATGCAGGCTTTGTGTGCCATTACTCATACAATGTTCTGGCACCAGAGTTTATCAAACATAAAAATATTGCTCAATTCTAAAGTGCAACAGGCTCTTTATATTCATAATCCTCACACAGCATTTGAAACATTTTTTACACTGCATATTCATAATAAAAAATATATATATGTGAGGCATCATCAGTCTGGGAAATAATCTGTATTTCATAGATTCTCATTCTTTATGCTATAAGTCTCATCATTGGTCCCAAAAGTCTCTGCTAACGAACACGTCTATTACAATTCACTAAAACGTATCTAAAAATTTTTCAGTTTGAAATTGTGTCAAACTGAATCTTGTTTTGAGAGGTATACATCTTAATAGCTCTCTGCTTCAGAGAATCATTTGTAACTGCAGCAAGCTCATTGCTTCAAACACGGTCTATTTTCTGGATTGATGGTTCCCCATATATATTTATTATGAACATGCAATGTAAAAAATGATTCAAATGCTCTGTGAGGATTATGAATATTAAAGAGCCTGTTGCACGTTGGAGTCAAGAAATAGTTTTGTGTACCATTATGCTGTCCTTAACATATTGGCTAGTGGAGGAGTAGCCTAGTGGTTAGAGCAACAGCCTAACACCCTGGAGATCGGGGTTTGATTCCCGCTGGCACTCCTTGCCTTTACCCCTCCCTTGCCTCTGAAGAAAAGGCCTGGCAATCTACTTCTGATCATACCTTGCCAAGAAAACCCAGGGGCAGCTGCATCACCAGGAGTCAACATTGACTTGATGGACCTTAAAAAAACAAACAAAAATCATATTGACTGTCGTAACGCTGTATACATGGGCTTGTCCACTACCTATATAAGAGAGAGAATAAAGTTTAAATGTCTGGTTTTAATCTTTAAAGCCTTGAATTTTCAGCAGCCTAAGGTACCAGCTAATTGTTTACAGCACTATGCTCCTAGTGGACTGTTACAGTCTGCTTAAGGTCACCTTTTAACCATTCCTTCATGTGGCATTGTGCAGTTGGTCGAGTGGAGAGCCAGGGCCTTTTCAGTGTCAGCTCCCAAAATTTGGAATAAGTTACCAGATGAAATATGTTTAGAGAAGAACTTGTTGACATTTCTGGAGCAAATTAAAACCTTACTTTATCCAGTAAGTTTTTAAGATGTGTAGTGGCAACAGCCATTTCAAGACCTGGTCTTTAGTAAGTCTGTAAGTTTTGTATATGTTGTGGGATAGCAATGCCTGCTTTAAGAATAGCAGAATTTGAGCTTTAATGGCCTGGCTCTGGTAGTTAGCATATTCTGCTTTAATTTTGTAAAGTACTGTGATTGACTTGTGGCCGCATGATGGTATATAAATTTTTAATAAATAAAATTAAATGAAATGAAGAATTTTCCCTGAGATAGGCAAATAACCGAAACATTAGCCTGGTCATGTGTTTTGCCTTATTGTTTATCTTTATTGTAGTCCTATACATAAGCGCTTATGATTGCAATGCTTTAGTTATGATTTTGGTTTAGAATTTTTTAAGTTAATTGAAATAAAATATACAGCTTTCAAAAAAGATATTCTTTTGAATGGGTTAAATGATGAATGTTTAATTCCTTTTATAGAGTGTGAGTAATGCAGAGCTGACTCTTTTTTACATTTTTATTATATGTTTTTGCTAGACTTTAGTATTTAAGACTGCAGGCATAATTTTACTGGTCATTTGATGTTTTGCACATCTTCTGGATATTTGCAGTGTTGATTAATGCAACAGTATTTTCTTTTATTGAATTTTAAATATTTACACTTAAACACTTGAATGATACAGCAATAAGGACAAAACATAATTGGAATAAAAAATAGATAAAAGAAAATATTATAATCTCTCTTAGAGCACCATATACACTAACATAAACTAAGAAAGGAAAATAAAAATTTAATTAAATACTGGGAGTTGGTCACAAACACATAGACAGCAGGATATGCGCTACACTCCAGGAGCATTCAATATCAGAATTTTGAGCTCTTTTTTAGCAATAAGAAAATCCATGAGGAGTTTAGGGTCCAAGCTTAAAAAAAACACATCAAGAGAAACAAATCATTTTGACAATGAAATCTCAATATATAACTAACTTCCAGGGCCATGGCTCTGTTTGCAGGGTGAAGAACTCATTGCATTGGTCCTAAGTAATTCAAGACAGATTGGGAAATATGCGAATTGAGGACCCTGGAAACATCTAATTAATAAGTTGAAACTAAAGTCTACGCAGTGTGTTCCGGTTATGTTTCTGCACAAAGGACACAAGGAAAGATGTTCTTCCAGTGATCATATCAACAAGCTCTCCAAAAGCCCATCTGATCCATTGATCCCTTCTGAATTCCTTGAGGGATCATGTTCTCCTGAAGGCAGGGTTAGATAATAGGCAAATTTTCAGTTGGTAGTTTTAATATCTCCACCATACATCTCCAAGCCATATGTATCAGGGACACTGGAGGGGACTTAGAGAAGTTCACCAACCTCAAATTGTTTTTCCTACAGTGATCTTTCAGATACTTCAGTCTTTGGTTTGAGCTTTTTTTAAGTTCTGCATTCACTCAGTTGTGCATCCGCTTTCCCTTCTTGTTGCTCCATTGCTAGCTTTTGATTGTCTAACACATTAGAAAGTGTCCACACTGTCAGAAAGCTTTTACATTTCTTTCTTGAATGAAGAGAGGGGGGGAGTGACTTGCATGGGAATGACAGTTACAACCACCCTAACCACCTTACTGGGAAGACTAGATGGACCATACTGGTCTTTATCTGCCGTCACATATTATGTTACTATGTATGTAAGAGTCCAAATACTAGATAGTGTTCCATAGAGTTGCCAAAGTTAATGTAGCAGGCCTTACAAGCCTTTTGCCTTCTGCAAGTCACCATTTCTTTTACATCCTGATGACTCAGGTCAGTACCTTTTAGCTGTTGAACACTCTGCCAGTCCCTGTTCCAGGGGAGATGAAGATGCTAACTGGAGCCCCTCATTAAAGTTGCTACCTCTTCAGGTATTTGATCCTCCCTGCATAGTATGTCCAACCACCAGAAGAAACACTTCCAGGGGGGGGGGGACTGCTCTTGCAGATGAGAGATGATTTCGTATATATCAAGTGGTGCCTGCACCTTCAGGCTCAGAGAGGTAAACCTGGTTCTTTCCTTTCCCCTGCTGTGATAACGAGGAAGAGGAAAAGCTCTGGTAGCTAATTCTTAGAGATTGTGTGGAGTTCAGCCACAAACACCTCCCTTAGGACACCATCTTGATCCTCCCAGCTGTCCAGCTTTGTTTTATACCAGCGAAGAACTTCAAGTCCTGTTGAATCAGCACAATAAAATATTTGTATTTTTCATCTGTTTCAGTAAAGTGTCTCAAACTATAGTATTTTTTTATAAGAAGGTCTTTTTTTACTTTTTTGTGGGTTAGTTTTTCAGATTAATATTGGACACCATGATGGTAATATTTTATCCTCTCCTAGATTGTGAAAGCGAAAAAGGTGCCTATATGTCTTTATGAAATTGCCCCAGAAAAGCAGTATAAGTTACAGCTAAAATGAAGCTGCTGTGGATGTTTACAGCTGCTCGGGAGCAGATGTAAATGTTCATTTTTCATTTTATTTTCATTTATTACATGTATCTCCTATTAAACACTTGCTAGATGGGGTACAACATACTAACAAAGCATTAAAATATAAATACAAAAACACCAAAAGCAGGTACAAATAGACCAACAATCTAAAAAAAATGATCAACTATCATGCCATCAGATAAACTTTCAATAATTTCCAAAACATCAGGTGATTAATAGCGAAGAAACAAAGGTATTGTGTTCCAGCTAGATGGACTGATAAGTGAAAAAGTCTGTGCTCAAGTGCATCCTGAGCCAAGCACACAGAAGGGAAATCAGAAGCCCCATCTGGCTCAACCACAAAGTAATGATTAGGTGCATACTGATGAAGCAAAAATGATTGATCTTTGCATGCTGATTTTTCAATGGAACTGTGGACCGTACAATATTTAAATAAAATGTGGTCATTAATCTCAACCAGTGCAGCTCTTGATAATTCCCAGAAATGTGGTCCATCTTCCATAAATTAAAAATAACCTGAACCGCAGCATTTTGTATCATCTGCAACAGCCAGATAAACCAAGATGATATATTTATTTATTTATTTATTTATTACAGGCTCTTATATACCGCTCTATTCAGAATCAGCGCGGTTCACAATATAACAACATACCATAACAACAAACTGTTAGGTTTTACAGAGAACAAGGTCAGAGAACTTGGATAAAACATGGGACGTCATTACTGCAACTATTTACAAGAGTATTTACAAGAGTATTTACAAGTATACATAACAGGATTTTATATTATATTATTATATTATATTATTATATTTATATTATTATTATATTATAGGATATTATAGTAGTCAAAGTATGGCAGCATCAACATCTGGGCCACCATTCGAAAGTCCTCCTTAGTCAAATAGGATTGCACATATTTGTAAAATAAATGTCTAAATCTGGATTTTGCTGTTGCTACATCCAAAACGTGACCCTGAACACACCTACACAAAGGTGCCCACTAGTAGGTGCATAGTCGTATGTGCAGGGCAGTTTAAGGGGCAGTTTATGCACATACCCAGGCAAGTACATGTGAAAAATCCTTCATAAAATTACTCTCCATGAGGAATGGTTTTCCAGGCTTTTCTTTTTTAATTATTTGTTTTGTATCCCTGCATGTCAGTGACTCTGTTTTTAGTTTGGTAAAGTTCAACATTAAGGGGCCGATGTAGTAACCTTGTATTAGAACCATGTGCAAAAGCTCTGTACATGGTTTCCTAGCAGAAGCATAAAGACATTTTGCTCCTCTATATAATAACCAAATTAATATTAAAATAAACTTGGGAGTGCACGCTGGAAGCATTTGTATACAGGTCTGTGCTAGTACACAAAAAAGAAATTGTATCTGTACTTGGGTGCATGTGCTGGAATGCTATTCTGCACATAAATCTTGTTGGTACTGGAAAAATCTTAGTTGTGCATATGGTTTTCATGCGCATACATTATGTGCCTGTGCTGGCATGTGGTTTTACGCGTAAACATTAATTTTATTCTGCGCAGAAATATTGGATTGTGGTGTTATCAGCAGTCCAGCACTGTTTGCCCCCTCAGCTCCTCACTCTCTGTTTTTTAGCTTTTTCTTTTTTGTTTCTTCCTCTTCAACAAAGCCAGAAAAAATGTGTGAGTACTTCAAGCTCATAGTAAAGAGAAGGAGCAGGCATGACATCCTCACTAATGCTGACCGCAGAAGAGCGAGCTAACCTTTTAATCCTCCTCAGACTTGGCATTAACACCCCAGCATTAAAAGCCATTGCGTTCAGCCTTCGGATCTTCTGTGCACTTCTTTTCATCTAGGTTTAGTAGCTAATACTTTCATTATTAACCTAACCTAATTTTATTGGGTATAACAAAACAAAACATTAAAATAATTCAACTTGCACAGAATGCAGCAGCTCGGATAATAACGAAAGTACACGCACATCAACATATAACACCAATACTAGAATCCCTTCACTGGCTGCCTATACAAAGTAGGATAGTATACAAAACATTGATAACCACATTTAAAACGCTAAACGACATGGCCCCAGTCACCCTAAGTAACCTAATCAGCAAAGAGCACTCAAAATCTACTCAAAGAAAAGGACAAACAAATAAACTAAAAACTTCCAAAGACTTCATAAAAGCAAATAAACTCACAAACAAAAGAGCTTTTTCTCATGCAGCTCCAACAATCTGGAATTCCCTCCCAGATGATCTAAGAAAGCTAACCGAGATCATCGAATTCCGCAAAAAAGTGAAAATCTATCTCTTTTCTAAACATTACAACAACTCAGATCATCCCTCAATAGACTTAGATAATGGCTAACCAGTTTTTATCTAACAAATCCCAAATGACCTACACATACAATTCTTCATAGCTGATACTGTACTTTGAATAACGCTTAAATCTCCAGGAACAAGCAGGAATAAGTCCTCACATATGGGTACGTCGGTACCGATGGAGCCCGCGCGGGAAAGCTCCCCAGCTTCCCAGAAGGAAAGCTTTTGGGGCCTCCCACTGCGCATGCGCGCTGCCTTCCCGCCTTCCTGACCAACTCTCCTCAGTTCTTCTTTTTCCGCGGAGCCAGCAGGTCGTGTTCCTGTCACCGCTGAAGAAGTTCTTATTTTAATTTATTTCTTTGGCCGCGTGTCTGCCTTCCCCGATTCCAGACCGGTACCGCCGGTCTTTTTTCTTTTATTTCTAAAAAAAAAAAAAAAAAATCTTCTTTTTTCCTCACTTGGTGTATTTGTCCTGTGAGGCCTTTAGGCCTTCACAGATTCTCCCTCATGGAGAAACAAGCCTCTGGGTTTAAAAAATGCACCAAGTGCAGCGGTACTATTTCAGTCACAGACACTCATGAATGGTGTCTTAAATGTTTGGGGCCTGACCATTCCATTCCGGATTGCCCATCCTGTTCTTTGATGTCTAAACGTGGCTTACAGAACCGGGCAGCCAAGTTTCACATGCTGTTTTCTACAGATACTCCAGCATCGACATCTTCCAGGTCTTCCTCTCCTGATGGATCTCAGGTAACCAAACATTCCTCTGGCAGGTCCTCAAAGGGCAAATCTCCCTCTAAGTATCGAGATACCCCTGGGCTTGACCCTGAGGACCCTGCCCCAGCCAAACAACCCCGGCGGGAAGCTCCGGCTTCCAAAGCTCCTCCTATGGGGTTACAGGTTGACATCGATGGCACGGCCTCGACCGATCACCTGTTAGACTGTTCTGGGGTACCGGCTCATTCTTCCGGTACCGACATCCAGACAGTCGTGGCGTCCATGGATCATACAGTTCAATCCATGCAGCAGGCCATTTTCGCTTTCATTAAGGCTGCGACGCCCTCGGTACCGCACCCTGCGGTACCGACTCCGGTTCCGGTTCCACAGCCGATACCGGTACCCAGGCCATTCACATCGACCAGGATACCAGTTCCCGGTTCCGGGGTTTTTCCCGATACCGATCCGGTTCCGGGTACCCCCGATGTCGATACCGGTCGATACGCTTATCGATCCCTGGAAGCAAACAGATGATACTTTGAGTCTTCTGATGATTCTGATTCATCAGATGACTCTGCTGAAGTATCCCTTACTCTGCCTGAGGAGCCCTCTTCTCCAAAGAGGAGACTGTCTCCTCCAGAGGATTTATCCTTTCAAGACTTCATCATTGAAGTAGCTAAAGGTCTTTCTATTTCTGTCTCCTCTGAAAAAGAACCTAGAGCAAAAAAATTAGACATTTTAGGATACTCTAAGGTTCCCAAAGAGGCAGTCACCTTGCCCATCCATGAAATTTTTCAAGAACACATGATGGACATGGGAGACTCCTCTCACCCTATCTCCACATTCTCGTCGTCTGGACACCATGTATCGTGTCCCCCCTTCTCCTGGGTTTCAAAAAACTCAGCTCCCTCACCACTCCATCGTGGTGCAGTCAGCTATGAAAAGGATAAAGAGTACTAAAAGACACTCTTCTACTCTCCCAGGAAGAGAATGTAGGACTTTGGATGCTTTTGGAAGAAAAATCTTCCAAGCAAGTATGCTTATTGGCAGAATCAACTCATACAGCCTCTATATGGGCATGTTTCTGAAGGAAATTGCATTAAAGATATGCCATTTTCTCCCCTTTATCCCAGAGGATAGAAAGGAGGAGTTCCTTCATTTGCTGAAGCATACCCAAGATATTTCAAAGTTCTCCAACAGAGCAGCCTTTGACTCCTTTGAGGGTGCTAGCAGAGCCTCAGGTATTGCCATAGCGGCTCGCAGAATTGCTTGGCTCCAGGCCTCTGACCTAGAACCCTGGGTCCAAGATGGGTTGGGAAATTTGCCCTGTACAGGCGAGAATCTGTTTGGTAAGGAGTGGCAAATCAAAGCCACTCAAATGGATGCAGAAAATGCTGCGTTAGATAGACTTTCTAAGTCTACCTCTACCCCTGTCAAGAAAAAATCTTTCAAAAAGCCTTTCTACAAGAGGACCAGATTTGCCTCAAATACTGGACAACAATCTTCTGCAGCTCGCTTTACTCCTAAGCATCAGCAGCCTAAACAGGCCAGGGCAAAACCTGCAGGGGCTGCTACAGCCCAACAGTCCCAACCCCCTCAGGGTTTTTGACTTAAATCTAGAGAACTTAACCTTTCTGGCTCTAAAACCAGAACCTCTCACCATCCCAGGAAGGTTAACTCATTTTGCTCCCAGATGGGAGCAAATTACATCAGAACAATGGACCCTCTCTATCATCAGAGAGGGCTACAAACTGCATTTCTCCAACCTTCCTCCCCATACCATGGTGAGAAGTTTCAATTCTCCCCCATCTCTCCTGTTAAGTCAGGAGGTGACCACTCTTCTCGCCCAAAAGGCAATAGAAGAGGTTCCTCTTCCTCAACAGGGATCAGGTTTTTACTCCCCTTATTTTCTCATTCCCAAGAAAACAGGGGGGTACAGACCCATTCTGGATCTCAGAGAATTGAACAAATTTCTATACAAGGAGAAATTCAAGATGCTTTCTCTAGGTACTCTCCTTCCATACCTACAGAGTCAGGATTGGCTTTGTTCTCTAGATCTCAAGGATGCGTACACACATATACTCATCCATCCATCCCACAGAAAATTCCTACGGTTTCTGTTCCAAGGAAAACATTTCCAATACAGAGTACTTCCCTTCGGTCTAGCCTCTGCTCCAAGGGTATTTACCAAATGCATGACAATAGTAGCTGCATTTCTACGCGCCCTGGGAATTTTTGTCTTCCCATACCTGGACGACTGGCTCATCTGAGCTCCATCTCAGTCCGAGGCTCAGACTTCCCTGGATCGTACCATACGCATCCTGCAGTATCTGGGACTTGTGATCAATCTGCCAAAGTCTCAACTCACCCCTACACAATCCCTGGAGTTCATAGGGGCCTGGTTGGATACCACCACTGCAAGGGCCTATCTCCCTCAGGCCCGTTGCCAACGTCTAGTGCACTTAGCCTCTCAGACTCAGTCCAGAAGCCACTTGACTGCCAGAGAGATGCTACAACTATTAGGCCACATGGCCTCCACAGTGCATGTGGTGCCTTATGCTCGCCTACATATGAGAGCAGCTCAATGGACTTTATCCACCCAGTGGACTCAAGCATCAGGAGCTCTCTCAGACCAAATAGCAAACTCCAATCGTCTCTTTTGGTCCCTCCAATGGTGGATATCCACTCAAAATCTGTTGTTGGGGGCCCCCTTTCAGCCATTGTTGCCCCAAGCAACCCTCACAACAGATGCCTCCCAAACAGGTTGGGGAGCTCATCTTCAAGATCTCTCCACTCAGGGTACTTGGTCTCCACAGGAGACCACCCTTCATATCAACCACTTGGAACTTCGAGCAATCTTTCTAGCTCTCAGAGTTTTTCATACCCTCCTCAGCAACATGACAGTCCTTATTCATACGGACAATCAAGTAGCCATGTTTTACATAAACAAACAAGGAGGGACTGGCTCTCTGTCGCTTTGCAACGAAGCTCTAAGATTATGGGCCTTCGCCAGAGAGCATCAAATCCATCTCCTGGCAGTATATCTTCCAGGAATCCAAAACTCTTGGGCAGACAGACTCAGTCGAGTTCTGCTTCCACACGAATGGTCCCTGCACATGGATCAGGTACTCAGAATCTTCCAGAAATGGGGAACCCCGGACATAGACCTCTTTGCAAGTCCATGGAATGCCAAACTTCCTCGGTTCTGTTCCAGAATTCCGTGTCAGGGAGTTCAGGCCAAGGATGCCTTCCTCCTGCATTGGGGTCAGGGCTTCCTGTATGCCTTTCCACCCATTCCTTTGATTCCCAAGACTCTGTTCAAACTTCAAAGGGATCAAGGGTCCATGATCCTCATAGCTCCACGCTGGCCACGCCAAGTGTGGTACCCTCTACTTCTGCATCTCTCCCAAGCCCCCTCCCTGGACTTGGGAGCGGCTCCAGACCTTCTGTCTCAGGAGGAGGGGACTTTGTGGCACCCAAACCCCAAGTCCCTTCACCTCAGAGCTTGGTTACTGAAGGCCTAGACCTTCAACACTTCAATCTTTCGCAGCAAGTGAAGGATATCCTACATGCCTCTAGGAAACCTTCCACTAGGCGTTCTTACGCTTTTAAATGGAAATGATTTTCCATTTGGTGTGCTCAAAAGGGTCTTAACCCTCTAGCACTCCCCTTGAATTCTCTTTTGGAATATCTCCTGCATCTCTCCAATGCAGGACTCAAAACGAATTCAGTAAGAGTCCATTTGAGTGCTATTGCGGCATCACTTAAGCCCATCAATGGACAACCTGTTTCCTCTCATCCTCTTATTGCAAGATTCATGAGAGGCCTAACCTTAACTAAACCTCCCATTCGACCTCCCCCGGTGGCATGGGACTTAAACTTGGTTCTTGGTCAGCTTATGAAGCCACCTTTTGAACCCTTAGCCACTACCTCCCTGAAATTTCTTTCCTGGAAGGTTATTTTTCTTATTGCAGTCACCTCAGCTCGCCGTATCAGTGAACTGCAAGCCCTAGTGGCTAATCCACCTTATACAAGGTTCCATCATGACAAAGTGGTCCTTAGGACCAATCCCCACTTTATGCCTAAAGTGGTCTCCCCTTTTCATCTTAATCAAGAGGTATATTTACCTGTCTTTTTTCCAGCTCCTCATGCATCCAGTGCAGAGAGGAACCTTCATACTCTAGACTGTAAAAGAGCTCTTGCCTTTTACCTCGACAGGACACAGCAACATCGAAAGTCTTCTCAGCTTTTTGTTGCTTTTGATCCTTCTCATTTAGGACTTCCAGTCTCCAAAAGAACACTCTCCAATTGGATTGCTCAGTGTATCTCTTTTGCTTACCAGAGTAAGAACCTTTCTCTGGAGGGCCATGTCACCGCTCACAACGTGAGGGCCATGGCCACCTCTATGGCTCATCTCAACTCTGTGTCCATTGACCAGATCTGTCGAGCAGCCACCTGGGCCTCGGTTCATACCTTTACAACCCATTACTGTTTGGACAAGGACTCCCGCCGGTATGCCTTGTTTGGTCAGGCTGTCCTCAGACACCTGTTCCATTCTTGAACAACTCCAGCCCACCTTCCCCGAATGGATGCCTGAGATCCATAGGAAGATGAGGAACCTTTCAGGGTCTCATACCCTTCAGGGGATCTCCCGGGCATCTTAGCTAGGGAGTCCCCATATGTGAGGACTTATTCCTGCTTGTTCCTGGAGATAGCACAGTTATTTACCTGTAACAGGTGATCTCTGGGAACAGCAGGAATTAGTCCTCACAACCCACCCACCTCCCCTAGGAGTTGTTTCTCTCTCTCTCTTTCCTTTCCTCTCTCTTGTCTCATCTTTAAACTCGAACTGAGGAGAGTTGGTCAGGAAGGTGGGAAGGCAGCGCGCATGCGCAGTGGGAGGCCCCAAAAGCTTTCCTTCTGGGAAGCTGGGGAGCTTTCCCGCGTGGGCTCCGTCGGTACCGACGTACCCATATGTGAGGACTAATTCCTGCTGTTCCCAGAGATCACCTGTTACAGGTAAGTAACTGTGCTGTCCCACATAATGTGTATTTGTACATAATGTATATAGTTTACACTGTTCTATACTGTTCTGTATTAACACTGGTTGTTTATCTTATTGTTTTTGGTCACATGATGTTATATGTAAAACAAACTCCGATTTGTTAACTGTTTATTGTGAACCGCAACTGAACTATGGAAGATGCGGTATATAAATCAGTTAAATAAATAAATAAATAAATAAATTACCATAACATTTAAATGAGTTGTGTGCTGATGTCTGTGCAAGTGCTTGAGCACAGTTTAGCTCCTGTGCAAAACACCTTTTTCCATAAGTGATGGCAGTGTGCAGAAAATTATGCACAGAAGCTGTGCTAAACTGCACAAATCATCCTGTATTTTATTGCACTGACCTCTAAGTGGGTGATTTTCGGTTTTTTTTGTTTTTTTTTTTACTGGGTGCCTACCTGAAATGTCAGAAAAGGTGCTTTATTCTTTTATGATTGAGAGCCTTCATAAATAGGTTCCTGCACAAATTTATTCCTGCTCCAGAGAAGGTCTAGATGTGTATGTGCATCCTATGCTTGTAGGCAAACATTTTTATAAAATACGAGTGTTCAGTACATTGCAATTCTGCCTCTACCCAAACTACATGCAGATCCTATAAAAGTAAAACAGTTTGCAGTGCACCATTTTTTAAAATGCGTTTATACTCCTGCATAATTTTCTAAGAGCCATCTTCTATGTATTAAACTTGCTTTATATGTGGAAACGTTTTATAAAATTGCACTCCTATGTGGTGGTTCATGTGCATTTTGTAAAATGCGATATTAAGCAGGAAGGTGGATGGAGAAGAGATGGAACAGTAACTTGCAGAGACTTAACTACCACATCTGGCATACACACAGCTAGATCAATTTTCCTTTCTGAATATCTTGAAAGATTGTGGGGAGAGAGAGAAGATGTGAATTACTACTTCCATCTCTGTGTCCTATTATTTCCTTCAAAATTTCATTAATTGCAACAATGAAGTAATTTGAACTCTAACGTGATTTTAAGCTTAATTAAGGGCCTGTGCTTATGCTTCCAAACCAAACATTTCTTTTGTGTGTTTCAGCAGATTTTTTTTTTGAGAGTCTATCTTGGAACATTTTTGTATGAACTATCAATAGTATATCTTTAGAATTAGCAGATACCCCCAAAACATTAGCGGTGGCCATGGCATTTGCTACACTTTCCACTTTGACCCAGGTACACACCTCTTTTTCTCTCCTGTTTCCTCTCCTCCAGGCACATTCTGTCTTCCCCTTCTCTTGTATATTTCCTCAGCTTGCCTAGCGCATTTCCTATGTCTGTTTCTGTGAGCTGAGTTGTTTGGGACACCATGGCACTTGATCACCTGGGCCCTCATCAAGCTGTGTTCCGCGGCAGGCTTTAACTACTTTCTAATTTGCTGGGGCTATGTATGTGCTCTGAGGGAGATGACCAGGATGGTATGTGCTTGTACACACTACTCAGCAATGACAGACAGCCCTCACTTTCGTCTGCTATTAATTATACCATGAACAACAACATTGCCTGTAGAAAGCTTCAGTTATCGGTACCATTGAGCCTGTTTCTAAAAATAAATCCCTGGCCAACTCCAGAATTCAGCAAAGTATAGAAACATTGAAACATGATGACAGAAAAAGACCACATGGCCTATCTAGTCTGTCCTTCCATAACAACAACTACAACAGTCCACTTTTTACCTTTAGAGATCCTCTGTGTTGGTCCCATGCTTTTTTGAATTCAGTTACTGTCCTCATCTCTACCACCTCCACTGGGAGACTATTCCATGGATCCACTACTCTTTCTGTAAAGAAATATTTCCGCATATCACTCCTGAATCTATCTCCCTTCACCCTCATCCCATGTCCCCTCGTAGCAGAACTTGCTTTCAATTGAAAGAGGCTCTCTTTCTGAACATTTATGCCACGGAGGTATTTAAACATCTCAATCATATCACCTCTATCCCGCCTTTCCTCTAAGGTGTACATATTAAGATCCTTAAGTCTGTCCTCATATGCTTTATAATGAAGCCCATTAATCATTTTAGTAGCAACCCTCTGCACCGACTCCATCCTGTTCACATCCTTTTGAAGGTGCGGTCTCCAGAATTGCACACCATACTCCAAATGAGGTCGCACCAAAGACTTATACAGAGGCATTATCACCTCCTTTTTTTCTGCTAGCCATTCCTCTCCGTATGCACCAAAGTATCCTTCTAGCTTTTGCCGTCGCCTTTTCTACCTGTTTAGCTACTTTAAGATCATCAGACACAACCACGCCTAGGTCCCGCTCTTCTTTAGTGGACAAAAGTACTTCACCTCTTATACTGTATTGTTCCCTTGGATTGCTGCAGCCCAAATGCATGACCTTACATTTTTTAACATTAAATCCCAGCTGCCAAATTCTAGACCATTCTTCAAGCTTAGCTAAATCCCTCCTCATGTTATCTACACCTTCCTGGGTGTCTACTCTATTGCAGATTTTGGTATCATCTGCAAAGAGGCAAACCTTACCCGACAGCCCTTCCGCTATATCACTAACAAAGATGTTAAAAAGAATCGGACCAAGGACAGATCCCTGGGGCACACCACTGGTAACATCCTTCTCCTCAGAGTGAGCTCCATTTACTTGTACTCTTTGTCGCCTCCCACCCAACCAATTTCTAACCCAAGCAGTAACTTTAGGGTCCATCCCTAGGGTGCTCAGTTTGTTTATAAGTCGCCTGTGAGGAACAGTGTCAAAGGCTTTACTGAAATCTAAATACACCATGGCTTTCTCATACTTCTATGTTAGTTAAATTAGCAATGAAAAAAGCTAAGAAATGCTAGAACATTTTCTAATATGTCTTCTGGAAAAGATCCCACGTCTCTTGACCATTTGAGCAAGAAATTGTTCAGAAAGCCATGTTGTCAGCAGAAACTGCTGTACATTGTGCAATATGTACATGCCATCCTTCAGACTATAGGGGTTTCCTCTAGTCTGTCTCCAGCACAGACTGAATTGATGATTTTCTTTCTGAGGCAGATGAGCATGGAACCCATCTTAGCCATTTAGCTTATGATGTCTTTGGCCCTCTTCAAGACTTTCAGCTGCTGACATTGCTTCCAGATGACTTGTATGGCTTCATGCCTTGGTTATGGGAAGATGTATTTATTAGATTAAAAGAAATTAGATGCATTTATTTCATTTGATTTATCACCTCATTAAACTCGACGCAGTTTATAACATAACAAAATATTTAAAATTAATCCAAATATTTTTACCTATTCACTAATATAAATCATCATTGCCTATTCCAAACTTAGCCCTACCTAAAAACCTTGCTCCTCAGCCAAGCCTTCACTGACTTATAACAACTTGAACCTTTTTCCTAATGCAGTACTTTGGACAACTAAATTACTTGACTGCAACATTTTGTGACAAGGTGAAAGAGACGATGAATACTATTGGTGACCACTGTGTCATGCTGCAGCATTTCTGCTGTAGCTTCAGCATCTACATATGTGCATCATCCTCTAGGTAAGTGTTCACATCCTGGTGTAAAAGAAGCTTCTACTATAGGAAAGGAATTTCATCTTAGGCAGCTGCAACAAACCCAGCATCGACCTTATGTGAAACCTTGCCAAATAGGCAGCAACTGAAGAACTTTGTAACCCAAACAGCCTTCCTTATTTGAAAACTGCAAGTTCCATTCACCAGTGCTCATTATGCCCTAGATCAGCGATGGCGAACCTATGGCACGCGTGCCAGCTGTGGCACGCGAAGGCCTTGCAGCTGGCACGCGTGAAGGTCCGCAGAAAAAGAAAAAGCGGGCTCTGGCTGCTGCCGCGGACGCGGACGCGGCAGCATGCAGTGTCCCGCGGGGCCCCCTCCGCCCGCTAAGCCCCTCTGCAAGGGCTTTCAGATTCGCGAGGGAGACAGCGTCTCCCTCGCGTCTCTGTTAAGCCCGCAGGGGCTAATGGGAAATTTCCCATCAGCCCCTTTAGACGCGAGGGACTGATGGGAAATTTCCCATTAGCCCCTGCGGGCTTAACAGAGACGCGAGGGAGACGCTCTCCCTCGCGAATCTGAAAGCCCTTGCAGAGGGGCTTAGCGGGCGGAGGGGGCCCCACGGGACATTGCATTCTGCCGCTGCCGCGGCAGAAGCCAGAGCCAGCTGCTTTTTTTTTTTTTTTTTAAATTTGCCATGGGGGGTGGGTTAGGACTGCTAATGGGCTGGGGGGGGGGGGTTAGGACTGCTAATGGGCTAGGGGGGGGGGGTTAGGACTGATAAAGGGCTAGGGGGGGTTAGGACTGCTAATGCGCAAGGGGGGGCTTAGGACTGCTAATGGGCTGTGGGCTGATGGGGGCTGTCTGGAAATGGGGTGATGGGGGGTTAGGACTGGTAATGGGCTATGGGGGGGGGGTTAGCACTGGTAATGGGCTATGGGGGGGGTTAGGAATGCTAATGGGCTAGTGAGGGGGGGTTAGGACTGCTGATGGGGCGGGGTTAGGACTTGAGGTGGGCTGTTGGGTGGGGTTAGGACTGGAAATGGGCTGATGGGGGGTTAACACTGGAGGTGGTCTGATGGGGTTAGGACTGCTAATGGGCTATGGGGGGGTTTAGGACTGATAATGGGCTATGGGGGGCTGGGACAAGAAATGGGCTGATGGGGAGGGGTTAGGACTTGAGGTGGGCTGATGGGGTTAGGACTGGTAATGGACTGTGGGCTGATGGGGGGGGTTAGGACTGGCAATGGGCTATGGGGGGCTGACTGGAAGTGGGCTGATGGGGGGTTAGGACTGGAAGTGGGCTGATGGGGGGTTAGGACTGGTAATGGGTTATAGGGGGGGGCTTAAACTGAAAATGGGGTGATGGGGGGTTAGGGCGGGAAGTGCGTTGATGGGGGGGGCGAGGACTGGGATTGGGTTGGGGGGTGCTAGGACTGGAAATGGGCTGATGCAGGGACTAGAAGGGAATGGATGCTGGGTGAGGCTGGAACTAGAAGGGAGCTGGTGTTGGGGGAGGATTAGAATGGGATGGGGCTGGGAGGGTAAAATGGAGAGGGGAAAAATATTTTGTGTGGGAGGGATAAAAAATCTACAATTGGCCGGGTATTGGGAGAGTAAGTGGGGATTGAGGATGGAGGGGTAAATTTTGAGTAGATGAAATAGGAATGAGGAAAGAGCAAAAGGAGAAAGATTAGTATGTTAAAGCAGATGTAGAGAGAGAATGGAAAAAAAACCCAAGAAGACAGAAGAAAGGACAAATGGACAGCAGATGGAGAGTTAGCAGAAGACACGAAGAAACCAGAAGAAAGTGGCTGGAACAATTGCAACTGAAAAAAAATGCACAAAAGGTAGAAAAATATCTCTTTATTTTGAATTTATTAATTGGAATATGTCAGCTCTGGGAAATGTGCATCATTAATTTTTGCGCTTTGTTTAGTACAAGAGGAAATTAATATATAGTTTTATTTCTACAGTGTTGTTGTATATTCCAAGTTTGGCTTTTGGGGTTCCCAGTTTAATTATTGTCTTCCTGTTTCTAAATTGTGATTCCTTGTTTGGTAATGGTCTGTTCTGCATGTGTAACTGAGCTGAGGTATTCTGTTTATATAATTCCTATTTGACATTGCCACTTGTTCTTTCCCCAGTAGGTCATGTATTGTTGTTCTCTGAGATGTATTGGTTTAATATTTGCAGTGTTGCCTTTTGATAGGTAGAGTATGGTGCTTTGTGAGTCCTGGTAGTGCTGTTAGGATACGGCGGGTTTGCTATGGGTTCTAAATGGGCAGCGTTTGTAGTAGTTCCTAATGTGCCTGGCGGTTGGTACTGGATTATAGTAATGTAGAAACCTTTTAGTCTTTCTTTATCCATATACTCATTAAGAGGCATGTTTACTAAAAGTTAGTGTATGGTAACATTATGCAAATATTTATGCAAATGAAGCACCTTATGCAAATGGAGCTTTAATTGACGTGCTGGCACTTTGAGGAAATTCTTTGGTTTTGTGCGGCAGTTTGGGCACTCGGGCTCAAAAAGGTTAGCCATCACTGCCCTAGATAATAACTGCTTCCAGAGTACTCATTGTCAGATCCGGCTACTGTCTGAAATTTCTGTCACTTCTCCCAACAGAGCTCTAATATGGCCCCAAATATTTTGAACCTACGCACGCCGGCTTCACAAAGAGTATGACTTCTCTTGCAAGCCAATATGAGAGAACCTGTTTTAATCTAGGTAAGGATTCATGGATTCTATTACAAATATTTCCTTGTTCTCCCATAAAACTGGAAGACTACGTCTCATCTTAGACCTTGGAGATCTCAACCTGCTCCTTTGCAAGAAAAAATTCAAAATGAGCACTCCATCATCCATTTTTCTCCCTATTAAAAGGACCTGGTAGTTCATTGAACCTAAAGGATGTCTACATGTGTGTTCCTATCTCCAGGAACAAGCAGAAATGTAGTCTTCACATATGGGTATCGTCGGTACCGACGGAGCCTGCGCGAGAACGCTCCCCAGCATCCAATAGGAACGCTTTTGGGAGCATCCCTCAGCACATGCGTGCTGCCTTCCCACCTTTCCAACTGTCCCTCTTCAGTTCTTCGTTTTCCGCGGAGCTGGCAGGATCCATACCCTGTCACCGCAGAAAATTCCGTCTTTAAAATTGTTTTCTTGTCGCGTTTGCCTCCGCACTACGCTTACCGGTACCACTGGTTCTTTTCTTTTCCTTTCCAAAAACAAACAAAAAAACCCCTTATACTTTGAACTGTTTCTCTTCAGAAACTTTTCTTTTTTGGTGCTAGGCGCCATTTTGGGCACTAGGCCCCATATTCCTAAAACATGGAAAAACCAACTAGTGGTTTTAAAAAAGGTACTAAGTGTAGTGGTACCATTTCCGTCACTGACACCCATGATTGGTGTCTTAAATGTTTAGGGCCATAACATTCTCCATCTGAATGTCTCTCCTGTATGGGGATGACTAAAAGAGGAAAACAGAACCGGGCTGAAAAGCTCGGTACCCTCTTTTCTTCAAATGCCAGATCCATTGCATCGACATCTTCAAGGGCCTCTTCTTCCTCCCATGGATCTCAGGTAACTAAACATAAAAGCCGGTCCTCAAAGGGTAGCTCTCCTGCTAAGCATCGAGAGGCTGTTGGTATTGCCCTTGTGGGAACCACACCAGCAAAGCAGCCCCGGCGGGAGGCTTCGGCTTCCAAAGCATCGATGGGGCTCCAGGATGTTCTCGGGGCCTCGACCTCACAAGAACTACCTGTGACATGCTCAGGGGTCCTGGCCGTTTTCATCGATACCGACACCCAGGCATCAGCAGCGTCGATAGACCAGAGGTTCCTCGCTATCGAACACAGCATTGCAGCTCTTCTCTCAGCTGCGGTACCGTTGGTCCAACGGGCACAGGTATCAATACCGATGCCGGTACCTACACCGGTGCAGCCACCAGTACCGGTACCGGCCCCAGTGGGAATTCTTCCCACGCCATCTTTGGCTGGAATCGACAGGTCGGTACCGGATCAACTCGGTACCGACTTTGATCGATACCGGGACCGTGCTTTGCATGAGCATCATGGTCAGGAATACTTCGAATCCTCCGATTCTGAAGACTCTGACAATTCTGCTGGTACTAGAGGGTTTCTCCCAGAAGATCCCTCTTCTCCCCAAGGCAGAATGTCACCTCCAGAGGACATGTCTTTTCAGGATTTTATTCGTGATATGGCCAAGGGCCTTTCAATCACGGTGGCTCCTGAAGAGGAACCCAGAGCAAAGGAATTGTAAATTCTCCAATATCCTAAAGCTCCAAAGGAGGCAGCCACTCTGCCTATCCATGAAATTCTGCATAACTTGATGCTCAGAATGTGGGAGATGCCTCTGACTACATCTCCTCATTCTAGGAGACTTGATACTATCTATCGAGTTCCGCCATGTCCTGGATTTCAAAAGACTCAGCTGCCACACCATTCAATGGTGGTGGAGTCAGCCATGCATAGGATGAAAAGTGCAAAGGCATGCATCCAATCCCCCAGGTCGTGAATGCAGGACTCTGGACGCTTTTGGGCGCTGAACCTTTTAGGCTTCCATGCTTTCAGCTAGGATCAGTTCATATATACTATATATGGGAATGTTCCTCAAGGAAGTTACAGGAGACTTGGAGCTTATGAGCCCATTTCTCCCAGATGACAAGAGACAAGACTGACTTGCTCTAGTTAAGCATGCTCAAGATGTTTCCAAGTTTGTCAATCGTGCAGCCTTTGACTGCTTTGAATGCATCAGCAGAACCTCTGCTATTGCCATTGGCGCACGACGGATTGCCTGGCTTCAGTCATCAGACTTTGAGACTTGGGTACAGGACAAGTTAGGCAACATTCCTTGCTCGGGAGAGAATCTCTTTGGCAAGAACTGGCAGGAAAAGGCTAACGAGTTGGATGCTGACAATACTGCTCTAGATAGATTGTCGAAATCTACAGCCACACCAGCCAAAAAGAAGCCTTATAAAAAAAAACCCTTTCAGCAAAAAGAGGAAATTTTATCCTTCCTATACCCAGCAGAGTCAGACTCGGGGTCAGGTTGCCCAAAAAGGACAAACTTAGACAGCAAAGGACGCCAGAAGGCCCGAGAGCCCAACCAGCTCAGCAAGTTCAGCCCCCTCAAGGACTTTGACTCCTTCCTAGAGAGCTTAGCCTTCCTGCCTCTGTGGAGTCCCCAACCCCCCAATATCCCAGGCAGGCTATGCCACTTTGCCAACAGATGGCATCAGATAATAGCAGAAGATTGGACTTTGTCCATTGTAGGAGAGGGGTACAAGCTTCATTTTCACAGCATGCCCCCCCCCCCCTACAATTCTAAAGCAATTCAATTCTCAAACCTCCACAGACGATCTGCTAGATCATGAGGTCTCAACACTTCTTGCCCAAGGGGCAATAGAGGAGGTACCCATTCTTCAACGGGGTGCAGGGTTCTACTCCCCCTATTTTCTTATTCCAAAGAAAACAGGAGGACACAGACCCATTTTAGACTTCAGAGAATTGAACAAATACCTGTTTCGAGAAAAGTTCAAAATGATTTCTCTAGGAACCCCTTTGCCATACCTTCAAAGCCAGGATTGGCTGTGCTCTCTAGACTTAAAGGATGCATACACTCACATTCTGATCCATCCAGATCACAGAAAATTCTTACGATTCCTTTTCAGGGGGAAACATTTCCAGTACAGGGTTCTTTCCTTTAGTCTGGCTTCAGCACCAAGGGTATTCATGAAATGCATGGCAGTAATAGCTGCATTTCAGCCAACCCTAGGGATATTCGTCTTCCCTTACTTAGACGACTGGCTCATTCGAGCCCCTACAGTTGCAGAGGCCGGCACTGCACTGTCTCACACAATGCGAATCGTCCAATACTTGGGGTTGGTAATAAACTTCCCAAAATCCCAGCTTGTTCCTTCCCAATGCCTGGAATTCATAGGGGCCTGTCTGGATACCAGACAGGCAAAGGCTTTCCTTCCACATGCCTGGTGTCTTCGCATAACGCAACTAGCTTCCCAAGCAGCGGGGAAATCCTCCCTAAGTGCTTGAGAGCTACTACAGTTGCTGGGACATATGGCATCCACAGTTCATGTAGTCCCATATGCTCGCCTCCACATGCGAGCAGCTCAGTGGACCCTATCCGCACAGTGCCACAGACCAGAGGTCATTTATCAGACAAAATATTAAACTCTCAACGACTAATTTTGTCTCTCCATTGGTGGCAATCTTTAGAAAATCTGACGGTGGGGTCTTCTTTTCATCAACCCCTCTTTCAGGCCACCCTAACAACAGATGCATCACAGGTGGGTTGGGGAGCACACCTGAATCATCTCTCTACCTAGGCTACCTGGACGCCATAGGAGGCTGGTCTACACATAAATCTCCTGGAATTAAGAGCAATCTATTTAGCTCTTCGAGTGTTCCATGCCCAGCTCAGCTACAAGACAGTCCTAGTCCAGACGGACAATCAAGTAGCAATTTTCTATGTGAACAAGCAGGGCGGGACAGGCTCTCTGTCGTTATGCAATGAAGCTTTACGACTGTGGGCCCTCGCCAGAGAGTATCAAATTCACCTTCTAGGGGTATATCTTCCAGGCATTCAAAACCTTTGGGCAGACAAACTCAGTCGAGTACTGCTGCCTCACGAGTGGTCCCTCCACCTAGACCAGGTGGCAAAGATATTTCATCTCTGGGGCACTCCAGACATAGACGTCTTTGCAAGTCCACTGAATGCCAAACTTCCCCAGTTCTGTTCCAGGATTCCGGCTCACAATTGGGCAAGGGATGCCTTCCTCCTTCACTGAGGTCAGGACTTCCTTTATGCCTTCCCACCCATTCCCCTCATCCCCAAAACACTCTTCAAGCTTCAGAGGTCGCATGATTCTCATAGCGCCACGATGGCCACGCCAACCGTGGTATCCCGTGCTTCTACATCTCTCTCAAGCGGCACCTCTGGAGTTAGGGAATGCTCCAGATCTCCATTCCCAAGAAGACGGGACGCTATGGCACCTGAATCCCCAGTCCCTGCATCCTCACGGCCTGGTTGCTGAAAGCTTAGACCTCCAGGATTTTAACCTGTCCCAACAGGTAAAGGATATCCTTCAGGCTTCTAGAAAACCTTCCACAAGAAGATCTTATGCCTTCAAGTGGAAACGTTTTACTATATGGTGCTCCAAGAACAGATTAAACCCCCTTGTCATACCTTTAGAATTGATGCTAGAGTATCTCCTTCACTTATCGAATTCTGGTCTAAAGACCAATTCGGTAAGAGTCCATCTTAGTGCAATTGCAGCTTCTTATAAGCCTCTGAATGGACAACCAATTTCCTCTCATCCACTCATATCCAGATTTATGAGAGGTCTTCTACTAACCAAACCTCCCATTAAGCCACCACAGGTGGCATGGGATCTAAATCTAGTTCTCGGGCAGCTCATGAAGCCGCCTTTTGAGCCTTTAGCCACTACAACCCTTAAGATTTTGACCTGGAAGGTCATCTTCCTAATTGCAATCACCTCTGCACGTCGCATTAGTGAACTGCAAGCTTTAGTGGCTGATCCTCCTTATACTAGATTTCATCATGATAAGGTTGTTCTTAGAACTCATCCACACTTTATGCCAAAGGTGGTTTTGCTTTTTCATTTAAATCAATCAATTTATCTTCCTGTTTTTTTCCCGAGGCCTCACACCTCTAATGCAGAAAGAAACCTTCATACTTTGGATTGTAAAAGAGCCTTAGCCTTTTACCTACAGAGAACACAGCAACACAAAGTCCTCGCAACATTTTATAGCTTTTGACCCTAGTCATTTGGGACTTCCGGTCTCCAAAAGAACTTTATCTAAATGGATTGCCCAATGCATATCCTTTGCTTATGAGAGTAAGGGTCTTCCTCTTCAAGGCCATGTCACAGCTCATAATGTGAGACTTCCATGGCTAATCTCCACTCTGTGTCTATCGATGATATTTGTCGAGCAGCCACCTGGGCTGCAGTACACACCTTCACAACTCACTACTGCCTGGATAAAGCCTCCCATCGGGATGCCTTCTTTGGCCAAGCTGTTCTTCAAAATCTCTTTCAGACCTAATTCAACTCCTACGCACCAACCCTGGTGGGATGCAAGAGATCCATGGGAGGAGGGATTCCCACCTTTCTAGGGTGGCACCTTCCTGGGCTATCTCCCTGGCATCTTCAGCTAGGGCAGGGGTTCTCAACCCTGTCCTCGGGACCCACCTAGCCAGTCGGGTTTTCAGGATAACCACAATGAATATGCATGGCAGAGATTTGCATATAATGGAGGCAGTGTATGCAAATCTCTCTCATAAATATTCATTGTGGTTATCCTGAAAACCCGACTGGCTAGGTGGGTCCCGAAGACGGGGTTGAGAACCCCTGAGGTTAGGGAGTCCCCATATGTGAAGACTACATTCCTGCTTGTTCCTGGAGATAGCGTAGTTACCTGAAACAGGTGATCTCTGGGAACAGCAGGAATTTAGTCTTCATAACCCATCCACCTCCCTTAGGAATTGTCTCTCTATCTCTTTGTCTCTTTCCTCTCTCCCTCTATCCTTTCACTTAGCTACAAACTTAACTGAAGTGGGACAGTTGGAAAGGCGGGAGGGCAGCGCGCATGTGCTGAGGGATTCTCCCAAAAGCGTTCCTATTGGACGCTGGGGAGTGTTCCCACGCAGGCTCCGTCGGTACCGACGATACCCATATGTGAAGACTAAATTCCTGCTGTTGCCGGAGATCAGCTGTTACAGGTGAGTAACTACGCTATTCATCCTAATTGCAGGGAGTATTTTTGTTTCATCTTGCATATCAGCCATTAGCAGTACGTACTTCTTCCCTTTGACTGCTTCTTGGCCCCCAGGTTTTAATCGAATGTCTAGTGGTAGTAGTTTACCTGCACAAATATAGACATCTGTTTCCCTCCTCCCAATCCCCATATCTCGATGATTGGCTGCTGACAGCGTCGTCAAAAAATCTAGCTCTCTCCAACATGAATACAGTAATTAATCTCCTTCAAAACCTCAGCTTTCTCATCAACTGAAAAGGTGATCCGGCAGTCTGCAAACAAGATCTCATACATAGGACCTGTTCAAGAAAATGAGCAAATGGGGAGCTTTCCTTCTGCAGTACAGAATGAAGAAACTAATACGCTGTGTCCAAAAAATCCAGTGCTCCTCATACATCACACCTGGGACCTATTTGCAAAAGCCACATGGCTTCTGCAGGACATGTCATTCCATTTGCTTATTTCAAAATGAGAAAGCAACAACGTGAGCTCAAATTTCAATGGAATAAACATAAATCAGCCTGTTTCCACCAGACTTTGTCCATCACCTTAGTTTCAGACCATGTTACAGTGAGTGATGTTTTGAATCCAGTCTGATGAGTGCCCTTTTTGCATCACTGGAACATTGAGTCCTAACAGATGCTTTCAACATTAATTGGGGAACACAACTTAGTTGTTGTCTCATGCAGTGAATCTAGTTGAAAGGTGAAAGAATGCTCCACAACAATCATCTGGGATTGAGAGCAGTCTTTTATACCCTTTAGTGTCTGTCCATCTTTTTCAGGATTGATTTGGTACTGGTCCAGATGGACAATCAAATTGCTATGTTTTATATCAACAAGAAAGGAGGTGTGGGTTTTCTTTATGCCAAGAGGCAAAATTATTTGTAATTTCTAATTCTCCAAAAACAAGCAGGAAGTCAGTCCTCAGATATGGGTGATGTCGGCACCAACTGAGCCTGCACAGAGCATTTCCCCACCTTTCAAATTTGGGAATGCTTCCACGCATGCGTGGTCCCCTTCCCGCCCAAGGGTGCCATCTTACTTAGTCTCTCTTTTTTCACAGAGCCCTTTGGATGTGCGTCTCATCCCCAGAAATAGATTTTTCTTACCTATTACATTTTTGTGCTTTCCGGCTCTTGAACACCGCTGCCTCAGTGGTCAGTCTTGGGAACCCTTTTTTTTCCCCTTCTTTTCTACTTCAATGCTTTCGTGCCCTTTATAACCGCTGGCTACGATGAGGGTCTTTGACATCGCAGGGCCCTTTTTGTTTGTGGCCACCGGTTTAAAAAAATGTAATCGGTGCTCTAAGAACATGCTGCTTACAGACACCCATGACTACTGTCTCCAGGGCCTGGGTGCCGATCACGAACCGGAGCAATGCTCCTTATGTGAAAAGATGTCCTCTAAGGCCATCCAGAGCTGCCAGCAGAAGCAGGATGACATCTTCCATTAGGCAGGCTTGACCTCGGTATCCCTGATAGCCTCACACTCACAGGCCCCACAACTCTTGGAATTGCCCAAGGCTCCCCCACCCGCCCGTAGGCACTGACCAAAGGTCTGCCGAGCGTGAGTGAAAAAAGGAGGCAGCGGCCTCCTGGATGTCATTGGGGGGGGGGGGGATTGACAAGTGTGAGAAGTCATGGGCCTAGTCTTTTAGCTCCCTACGACAGTCCAAAGAGTCGAAGAGAGCGTGGCCAAGAAAGATACCTTGAACCGATGAGGAGGCCTTCGGCGATTGCATCTGGTCTCCAGAGGGTCATCCTGGCGACAACCCCCTCCCCTCTCAACACCTGACCCAGTCACCCTGGCATCGGTGTCGCAGGGCCCCACTACCGAGTGGGAGATCCGAATGATGGCTTTAGAATTCAGCGTTTGTGTTCCTCGCTGCCCAGCAGGCGCAGGTGCCCGGTCCCGCTGGCACGCACTATGAGACTGCAGGGACGTCAACCTTGAGGACTCCCCAGGCCACCGCAGTGATCTCCAGGAACAAGCAGGAATGAATCTTCACATATGGGTACGTCGGTACCGACGGAGCCTGCGCGGGAACGCTCCCCAGCTTCCCAAAAAGGAAGGCTTTTGGGAGCATCCCACAGCGCCTGCGCGCTGCCTTCCCGCCTTTCCTAACCGCCTCTCCCCAGTTCTTCTTTTCCGCGGAGCCAGCAGGTCGTGTTCCTGTCACCGCTGAAGAAGTTCTTTGTTTTATTTTATTTCTTTGGTCGCGCGTCTGCCTTCCCCGATGTCGGACCGGTACCGCCGGTCTTTCTTTCTTTTCTTATAAAAAAAAAAAAAAAAAAAATCATATTTTTCCCTCACTTAGTGTGTTTTTCCTCTTTTGGGCCTTAGGCCTCACGAGAAATTTTCCTCATGGAAAAACCAGCCTCCGGGTTTAAAAAATGCACTAAGTGCAGCGGTACTATTTCTGTCACCGACACCCATGAATGGTGTCTTAAATGTTTGGGTCCTGACCACTCCATTTTGGATTGTTTGTCCTGCTCCTTGATGTCTAAACGAGGTTTACAGAACCGAGCAGCTAAGCTCCATGTGCTGTTTCCCTCTGATGCAGCTTCAGTGGCATCGACGTCTTCCAGGACTTCTACTTCCTCCCATGGATCTCAGGTAACCAAACATAAATCCAGCTGGTCCTCGAAGGGTAGATCTCCTTCCAAGCATCGAGATGCCTCCGGGCTTGCCCTCGAGGATCCCACACCGGCAAAACAACCCCGGCGGGAAGCTCCGGCTTCCAAAGCTCCACCTATGGGGTTACAGGTTGACATCGATGGCACGGCCTCGACCGATCACCTGTTAGAATGCTCTGGGGTACTGGCGCAACCTTCCGGTACCGAATTCCAGGCATTCATGGCGTTGATGGATCAGAATGTTCTATCCATGCAGCAGGCTATCACGGCCTTCATTCAAGCTGGGACGCCGCTGATACCACAACAAACTCCGTTGTCGGTATCAGCTCCGGTACCGGCATCAGTGTCGGTACCGGTACCGACTGCATCGACATCGACCAGGATGCCGACTGCAGCAGTTCCCTGTCCAGGGATGCCCATCGGTACCGAACCGGTACCGATGACGCACGATGTCGATACCGCTCGATACACGTATCGAGCTTTGGAAGAGCACCCTGACAGTCGATACTTTGATTCCTCCGAAGATTCTGATGCATCGGAGGAGTCTGCTGAAGTATCCATAGCCCTTCCTGAAGAGCCTTCTTCTCCAAAAAGAAGAATGTCTCCTCCAGAGGACTTGTCCTTTCAAGACTTCATAAGAGAAGTGGCTAAAGGGCTTTCTATTTCAGTAACCTCTGAATCAGAGCCTAGAGCTAAAATATTGGATATTTTAGGTTATTCTAAGGCTCCTAAGGAGGCAGTCACCTTGCCAATTCATGAGATTCTTTATGATCACATGATTGACTTATGGGAGACTCCTTTCACTATCTCTCCTCATTCTCGTAGATTGGACACTATGTACCGTGTCCCTCCTTGTCCTGGGTTTCATAAAACACAGCTTCCTCACCATTCTATTGTGGTGGAGTCAGCTATGAAAAAGATAAAGAGTGCAAAAAGACACTCCTCTGCTCCTCCAGGAAGAGAATGCAGGACCTTGGATGCTTTTGGTAGGAAAATCTTCCAAGCCAATATGCTCATTGCCAGAATCAACTCCTATAGTCTTTATATGGGTATGTTTCTGAAAGAAGTTGCAGATAAGCTGCACACTTTCCTCCCTTTTCTTCCAGAGGATAAAAGGGAAGAATTTCTTATTTGGATTAAGCATACTCAAGATATTTCTAAGTTTTCCAACCGTGCAGCTTTTGACTCCTTTGAGGGTGCCAGCAGGGCTTCGGCCATTGCCATAGCTGCACGCAGAATTGCTTGGCTCCAAGCTTCTGATCTAGAATCTTGGGTCCAGGATGGCTTGGGAAATCTTCCCTGTACAGGAGAAAACTTGTTTGGCAAAGATTGGCAAATAAAAGCCACTCAAATGGATGCAGAAAATTCTGCTTTGGATAGACTTTCAAAGTCAACCTCCATTCCTGCCAAGAAAAAACCTTTCAAGAAGTCTTTTTTCAAGAAAGGCAGATTCCATCCTGCTTCTGGCCAACAATCATCTACAGGTCGTTTTGCTGCTAAGCGTCAGCAACCTAAACATGCCAGGCCTAAGCCTACAGGGGCTGCTGCAACTCAGCAGACCCAGCCTCCTCAGGGTTTTTGACTTGATGCTAGAGAACTTAGCCTTTCTGGCTCTGAAACAGCCAGAGCCTCTCACCATTCCAGGAAGGTTAGCTCATTTTGCTCCCAGATGGGAGCAGCTCAATGGACTTTGTCCACCCAGTGGACTCAAGCATCAGGGGCTCTCTCAGACCAAATAGCAACCTCCAGGCGCCTCTCCCAGATGGGAGCAAATTACAGCAGAGCAGTGGACCCTCTCCATCATAAGGGAGGGCTACAAGCTTCATTTCTCAAACCTTCCTCCTCACACCATGGTGAGACATTTCAATTCTCCAACATCTCGACCTTCTAGGTCAGGAGGTGGCTGCCCTTCTTGCCCAAGGGGCAATAGAAGAAGTACCTCTTCTTCAACAAGGGTCAGGGTTTTACTCCCCCTACTTTCTGATCCCAAAGAAAACAGGGGGCTACAGACCCATATTAGATCTCAGAGAATTGAACAAATTTCTATGCAAAAAGAAATTCAAGATGCTTTCTCTGGGCACTCTCCTTCCATACCTTCAGAGTCAGGATTGGCTTTGTTCTCTAGATCTCAAGGATGCGTACACACATGTCCTCATCCATCCATCTCACAGAAGGTTCCTCCGTTTTCTTTTCCAAGGAAAGCATTACCAATACAGGGTGCTTCCTTTCGGTCTGGCCTCTGCTCCAAGAGTGTTCACCAAATGCATGGCAGTAGTAGCTGCATTTCTACGCACTCTGGGAATATTTGTATTCCCATACCTGGACGACTGGCTCATCTGAGCTCCAACTTCCCTGGACTGCACAAGGCGCATTCTGCAGTATCTGGGACTTGTGGTAAACCTCCCAAAGTCCCAGCTCACCCCTACTCAGTCCCTAGAGTTCATAGGGGCCTTGCTGGATACTACCACTGCAAGGGCCTATCTTCCTCAGGCCCGTTGCCTACGCCTAGTGCAGTTAGCCTCCCAGATTCAGTCAAAGAACCATTTAACTGCCCGGGAGATGCTACAACTGCTAGGCCACATGGCATCCACAGTGCATGTGGTACCCTATGCTCGCCTTCACATGAGAGCAGCTCAATGGACTTTTTCCACCCAGTGGACTCAAGCATCAGGGGCTCTCTCAGACCAAATAGCAACCTCCAGGCGCCTCTTTTGGTCTCTCCAGTGGTGGATGTCCACCCAAAACCTGTTGCTGGGGTCCCCCTTCCAACAGTTGTTGCCCCAGGCAACCCTCACAACAGATGCCTCCCAAACAGGTTGGGGAGCTCATCTACAAGACCTCTCCACTCAGGGCACTTGGTCTCCACAGGAGACCTCTCTGCATATCAACCACTTGGAGCTCCGAGCAGTTTTTCTAGCTCTCAAGGTCTTCCATACCCTGCTCAGCTACAAGACGGTCCTCATTCATACGGACAATCAGGTAGCCATGTTTTACATAAATAAGCAAGGAGGAACTGGCTCTCTGTCGCTTTGCAATGAAGCTTTAAGATTGTGGGCCTTCGCCAGAGAGCATCAAATCCATCTCCTGGCCGTATACCTTCCAGGAATCCAAAACTCTTGGGCAGACAGACTCAGTCGAGTTCTGCTTCCACACGAGTGGTCCCTGCACATGGACCAAGTACTCAGAATCTTTCAAGAGTGGGGAGCCCCAGACATAGACCTCTTTGCAAGTCCGTGGAATGCCAAACTTCCTCGGTTCTGTTCCAGAATTCCGTGTCAGGGAGTTCAGGCCAAGGATGCCTTCCTCCTTCACTGGGGTCAAGACTTCCTGTATGCCTTTCCACCCATTCCCTTAATTCCCAAGACTCTGTTCAAGCTCCAGAGGGATCAAGGATCCATGATCCTCATAGCTCCACGCTGGCCACGCCAAGTGTGGTACCCTCTACTTCTACATCTCTCTCTAGCTCCCTCCCTAGACTTGGGAGCTGCTCCAGACCTTCTGTCCCAGGAGGAGGGAACTTTGTGGCACGCAAACCACAAGTCCCTTCATCTCAGAGCTTGGTTGCTGAAGGCCTAGACCTTCAAGGCTGGAATCTTTCTCAGCAGGTGAAGGATATTCTCCATGCTTCCAGAAAACCTTCTACTAGACGTTCCTATGCTTTTAAATGGAAAAGGTTTTCCATTTGGTGTACTGAGAAGGGTCTTGACCCTCTAGCACTACCTTTGAATTCTCTATTGGAATATTTCCTGCATCTCTCCAATGCAGGCCTTAAGACGAATTCAGTAAGGGTCCATTTGAGTGCTATTGCAGCATCCCTTAAGCCTATCAATGGACAGCCTATCTCCTCTCATCCTCTTATTGCAAGATTCATGAGAGGCCTAACTTTAACTAAACCTCCCATTAGGCCTCCTCCGGTGGCATGGGACTTAAATTTGGTTCTTGGTCAGCTTATGAAGCCACCTTTTGAACCTTTAGCCACCACCTCCTTGAAATTTCTTTCCTGGAAGGTTATTTTCCTCATTGCAGTCACCTCAGCTCGCCGCATTAGTGAACTGCAGGCCTTAGTGGCTAATCCACCTTATACAAGGTTTCATCATGATAAGGTAGTCCTTAGGACCAATCCACACTTTATGCCTAAAGTGGTCTCACCTTTTCATCTTAATCAAGAGGTATATTTACCTGTCTTTTTTCCAGGTCCTCATGCATCAAGTGCAGAGAGGAATCTTCATACCCTGGATTGTAAGAGAGCTCTTGCCTTTTACTTACAAAGGACACAGCAACATAGAAAGTCTTCTCAACTCTTTGTTGCCTTTGATCCCTCTCATTGGGACTTCCAGTTTCTAAGAGGACACTGTCCAATTGGATTGCTCAGTGTATTTCTTTCGCCTACCAGAGTAAGAACCTTTCTCTGGAGGGCCATGCCACAGCTCATAATGTGAGGGCCATGGCCACCTCTATGGCTCATTTAAATTCTATGTCCATCAACCAGATCTGTCGAGCGGCCACCTGGGCCTCGGTTCATACCTTCACAGCCCATTACTGTTTGGACAAGGACTCCCGCCGGGATGCCTTGTTTGGTCAGGCTGTTCTCAAACACCTGTTCCATGCTTAATCAACTCCTGTCCTCCTTCCCTGGATGGATGCCTGAGATCCATAGGAGGTAGAGCCCTTCCCAGGGTCTCATAACCTTGTGGATCTCCCAGGCATCTCTAGCTAGGGAGTCCCCATATGTGATAACCACTGGTAATCAACTATGTTATGCTCCATGTTATTATAACCTGTACATAGTTTGATAAGCACTGTTCTAGTTAACGTTCAAAAATATGTGCCTTGTAATTACACCTGTAAATAGTTAAAAACATAATGTTCCTTGTAAATGTATACAGATGTATACAAATGTTCTGTTCACTGTTTAATGTAAACCGCCCCTGATCTCTGGAAGGGGCGGTATAGAAGAAAATGTTAAATAAATAAATAGCACAGTTACTTACCTGTAACAGGTGATCTCTGGGAACAGCAGGAATAAGTCTTCACAACCCACCCACCTCCCCTAGGAGTTGTATCTCTCTATCTATTTTTCCTTTCCTCTCTCTCTTTGTCTCAGCTTAAAACTCGAACTGGGGAGAGGCGGTTAGGAAAGGCGGGATGGCAGCGCGCAGGCGCTGTGGGATGCTCCCCAAAGCTTTCCTTTTTGGGAAGCTGGGGAGCGTTCCCGCGCAGGCTCCGTCGGTACCGACGTACCCATATGTAAAGACTTATTCCTGCTGTTCCCAGAGATCACCTGTTACAGGTAAGTAACTGTGCTATCTCCGACAGCCAGACGTCTTCTGAGGATCCTTGGTGAAGGTTGCGAGGTCATCTTGAACAAGCGCCTCCTACTCTGGCAAGGCTCTGGCCTCGAGAATTCGGCATGGGTCTTCAACCCGCCTTGAACCACCTGACCTTGAGTCCTCTACAGACTTTTCAGAGTGGGAATCCAATAGTGACACCTCACCAGAGACTGGGCCCACCGAAATCTCTCCTTGGACCCATCTCCACTGACCCAACTGCGGCGGTCCCCTCCCGAGGACACCTCTTTTCTTGAGTTTGTCTGTGATATGGTGTGGGCCCTTGCACTTTCCATTGAGTTGGAGGAGGAGCCTCGAGCGGAGGAGCTTGATATCCTCCAGTATGTGGCATCACCAGATGAAACCCTCACTGTTCTGGTCCCCTCCATTCATAACAGACTCCTTCTCTGTATTTTGGAGACCTTGGTTTCTGTCCCAATCAGCCAATACCTGGATTTCATGTACAGGGTCCAGCAGGGACCGGGGTTTCGGAAGGCACAGCTTCCCCACACCTCCATGGTCGTTGAGTCGGCCATGTGTAAGCAGAAGAACCCGAAGACTCACTCTTTGGCCCCTCTGGGCAGAGAGTCTTACACCATCAATGCCCTTGGATGAAAGTTTTACCAGGGCGCCATGCTAGCCTGCCACATCCAGGCCTACCATGTCTATATTGGTATGTTCCTCTGGGACCTTACCAAGGAACTCTGAGGTTTTGCAGCCTGTCTTGACAGGGACCACCTCTGGCGCTTCCAAGCGCTCTCAAAGCCCATCAGCGAGTGCTCCAAATACCTTTCTTGAGCCGTCTATGATGGCTTTGAGTCCTCTGCACGAGTGGTGGTGGCTGGCATCGGCACCCACCAGTAGGCTTGGCTCCTGTCCTCCGACTTAGAGCAGTGGGTCCAGAAGAAACTTCTCGATGTCTCTTGCCTCGGGGAGCAATTCTTTGGTAAGCCTATGGTAGACAAAGTGGCCGAAATTGAGACAGAGTTCATCATCTGTACTCGGTTCTCCAGGAAGACCTCTACCCTTCCTAGGAAAAAGCTGCAAGAGAAGAAACCTTTCTTCCACAAGAAAGGCCAGCCTTGCAGGGGATACCCCCCATACCTAGCCATACAAACCCCACTGCGGGGTGGTCAGGGTAAGGGTACCAGCCACGGACCTCACAAGCCCAAAGGACTGAAGATCCAGTCACCAGCCCCGGCACCGCCAGGCTCTGGATTTTGATGCCTTTGTCATAGCCTCTCGACTGCTGGACATCCAGCTGCCAACAGGGGGCATGCTAGTCCATTTCGCCCACCAGTGGAAGTCCATCACCACCGACTCGTGGTTCTCCAGGTAGTTGAGGAGGGCTACCTCCTCCTCCTATACTAGCCTCCTCCCCCTTACTTTCCCAGGGAGCCCCAGCAGCCTCCTCTGCACCAGGCCCTGCTGATTCAGGAGCCCGTGCCATCTCACCAATGAGGAAAGGGGTTCTATTTCAGATACTTCCTCATCCCAAAAAGAACAGGAGTTCCCAGGCCCATCGTTGACCTGAGGAACCTGAACAAATTCCTGACGCGGGAGAAGTTCAAGATGCTCTCTCTTGGAACACTGCTGCCTTACCTCCAGTAGGGCGATAGGCTATGCTCCTTGGATTTAAAGGATGCTTACAACTCACATTGTTATCCATTTCTGTCACAGGCAGTAGCTGAGGTTTGTGATTGGGGGCGATCACTATCAGTACAGGGTACTTCCCTTCAGTCTTGCCTCCACACCACAGGTCTTCACCAAGTGCCTCGCAGGGGTGGCGGCCTCCATCCATCTCCAAGGAGCCTTCCTCTATTCTTACTTAGATGACTGGTTCATAAAGGGAGACATGACCTCGGAGGCCCTACAGGCCACCCGCCACACCATCAGGCTTCTGCAGCATATGGGATTCGTGGTAAACCACCTAAAATCCCACCTCACTCCAGTGCAATCCCTGGAGTTCATAGGGGCTCACCTGGATATCCCTCAGGCCAGGGCTTTTCTTCCCCGGAACAGGGCAGACCACCTTGTGTCCCTGGCATCCGTGGTGCAAAGTCACTGCACTATCTCGGCTCAGTCGATGCTTTGCCTCCTGGGCCACATGGCTTCCATGGTCCATGTTGTGCCAGACTCCTATCTCCATATGCAGGCGGCACAGTGGTGCCTCCACACTCAGTGGACCTTGATTATGGGCCGACTCCAGGATCCCATCTCAATCTCACCGTAGCTTGCGGAGTTCTTGATCTGGTGACAGGACACACAGCACCTGCTCCAGGACATGCCCTTCCAGATTCTGCCTCCTCAGAAAGTCCCGATGACAGATGCCCTTCTCTCGGGCTGGGGAGCCCACTGTGAGGAGCTGCACACCCAGAGGGCCTGGTCTCTCGAGGAGAGTCTACAGCAGATCAATCTGCTGGAATTCCGAGACATCTCCCTAGCTTGGAGGGCATTCTGGCACCAGCTGCAGCACCAAGTAGTGCTCGTGCAGACAGACAGACAGACAAGTCACCATGTTCTAGCTGAACAAACAAGGTGGCACCGGCTCCTACAGCCTCTGCCAGGAGGCGATGGCCCTTTGCTCGTACGCGGTGACCCAGGACATCCTCCTCAGGGCTGTCTACCTGCTGGGCCAGGACAATGCCTTGGCGGACCGGCTGAACACAGTCCTCCAGCTGCACGAGTGGTGCCTGAGCCCCGAGACAGTGCAGTGGCTGTTCTGGCTCTGGGGTACCCCAGACCTTAACCTCTTTGCCAGCCTATCCAACGCTGAGCTCCCCTGGTTCTGTGGTCCCCATCTGCACCTGGCCCGGGTGGCTCCAGACGTCTTTCTCCTCTCGTGGGCGACTGGTCTGCTTTAAGCTTTCCCTCCCATTCCGCTGATATCTCGGACCCTCTTCAAGGTCCAGCGGGACAGGGCCTTGGTGATCCTTGTGGCCCCGGCAGCCATGGTTCCCCCTGCTGCTCGTCTCTCAACATATCCCCTGATTCCTCTTGGGAATTCACCAGGGCTCCTAACGCAGGAGGGAGGCTTGCTCCTCCACCCCAACCAGGGGTCTCTGTCCCTGACAGCCTGTCTGCTGAACGGGTCACCTTAGCACCCCTTTGCCTTCCCAGGGAAATTGAGGGAATCCTGATGGCCTCCCGCAAGGACTTTATGAGGGCTTATGCCTTCAAATGGCGCAGGTTTTCGGCGTGGTGCTCAGAGCAACGTGTGAAACCGTTCTCCTCCCTGGTGCACTCGTTCCTGCAATACTTGCTCCATCCCCCACAGTCTGGGCTAAAGTCTAACTGTCAGGGTTCACCTGAGCGCGATCTCAGCGAACCACCACCCTATCGAGGGAAAACCTCTCTTGGGGCAGCCCCTCATCTCTTGTTTCATGTGGGGCTTGCTCCTCTCCAAGCCTCTACCCACCCGCCCCTGGCGGAATGGGACCTCAGTGTGGTCCTCATGCAGCTAACAAAGCCGTCATTTGAGCCCCTGGTTGCCTGCTCTTTCACTTCCACCCGCAGGGTCAGCAAGCTCCAGGCCTTGATGACTGAGGCCCCATATACCAGGTTTAACCAGAACAGGGTGGTTCTTTGCATCCATCCCACGTTCCTTCCGAAGGTAGTCTCAGACTTCCATCTCAACCAGGTGGTGGTGTTGCTCACCTTCTTCCCATGCCGACCCGGCATCAGCTGTCCTCCGTACCCTGGACTGCAAGAGGACCCTGTCCTTGTACTTGCGACAGGCCCAAGACCACCACAAAGCTAGCCAGCTTTTCTTCTCCTACGATCCCAGCCGCCTGGGACAAGCGGTCACCAAGGGGACTTTGTCTATTTGGTGGCAGACTGCATCACCTTTGCCCAGGTCCAGGCTGGGCTGTCACTGGACTGTTGGGTCATAGCGCACTGTGTCCGAGCAATGGTGACCTTGGTCACCAGCCTCTGCTTGGTGCCCCTGGCAGATATCTGCCGGGCCGCCACCTGGTCCTCTGCTCACACCTTCGCGGCACATTACTGCCTGGAGAGAGAGTCCCATTGGGACAGTGCCTTCGGCCAGGCTGTACTCTGTAATCTGTTCGGGGTTTAAGCAATTCCTGCCCTCCACCCCTTCTTGTTCAGGCTAACGGAGACTAGTGCTCCTTGGATGTGGGGTCTTCGGGTCTGCCTCAGATTCGCTGCAGCTGCTCACAGCTCTGCCGTACCCTCCTACAGGTCCTCAGTAGCCTGTAGCTAGGGAATCCCATATGTGAGGTCTGACTTCCTGAATGTTCCTGGAGAAAGCGTAGTTGCTCACCTGTAGCAGGTGTTCTCCAGGGATAGCAGAATTAGTCCTCACAACCCTCCCTCCTCCTCTTGGAGTTGCCGTCCATTTTGCCATCTTCTTGGTGGGAGTTTAGCTATGGCACCTGACTAAGATGACACCATTGGGTAGGGAAGGAGACCACGCATGTGTGGTAGCATTCCCAAAGGCTTTCTTTAAAAGCTGGGGAAATGCTCCACGCAGGCTCCGTCCGTCGGTGCCGATGTCACCCATATGTGAGGACCGATTCCTGCTGTCCCTGGAGAACACCTGTTACAGGTGAGTAACTACGCTTTTTTGGTCCTTTGTTCTGTAATTTAGTGAGGGCTGGTCTATGCTTTATGTATTTGACAAAGGTAAGGGATTCTGCTATCGTGTAATTTGTGTGAACACCTAAAGCAGTCTCATTTGTTCAGTTTTTCCAATGTGAGGCGTATTGATGCCCCATATCTACAGTGCTGCCTTATCACTGGAGTGGAGGAATATCCTAATGTTATGGTATGAAAGCATTTATTTACATTTATAACTGTAAAACAAAATGCTCCAAGTGCTGTTCAACAAGAAAAATGTATTAACTTAGTGTAAGCAATCAAACGATAAAATACCATAACTTCATAAATTAAATACCCCATCCAGCCATCGATGCCATAAATCTCACAATGCCTTGTGGTAGAAACCCTCCCACTGTTCAACCAGCCACCTCAAATGCCTGCCTGAATAAATATATCTTGAGGCCTCTACAAAAATCTTTCAAGTCCCTCTACTTTCCTCAGGTCCGGTGGTAAGGCATTCCATAACAAGGGTGCCTGCACTGAAACAGCCCTAAATTGGTGCCCTTCTTCATATCCCTAATACTGGGCATCACAGATTTATATGAATTTTAGAGAAAAATGTTCTCTGAGGCACATACAATTCTTTTCTATGAACTTAAATAACTAGATGCAAGACCAAGGAGAAGTAGCATCTTGCAATATAAGCTCTGATGCAGCTTTGAGTGAAATGCTTGATAGCGTAATTGGTTTCAGCAAAAAGTCTTTGAATTACTTTGCAAGAAAATCCTTTGCATCATCTTGGAAGAAGCAGACTCTTTGAATTGAATTACTCCACAGCCTTTATGGAAGCAGATCTTTGAGATAAGTATCTTAACAATTGCTTCTATAACGAAGGATGAACAGTGTCAGAAGAGTCCATTGTCCATATCGATGTGGGCCGTTGTGAGAATTTATCCCCGCAATATGGAAAATTGTGCTTAAAGTTTAGGAGAGTCTGAGGCATAGTGATTTTACAAGAAACGCTTTGTTTAGTCTGCCTTCCATTTGTACAAAATCTTGGTGACAAAACAATTTAGTTGAGCTCTTTGCAGACTTGTACTCAAGTTTTTTGTTGGGAGCACTTGGTGTTTATGAGAGAGGTCACCTTTTTAAGTGATAGAAGATTTTTTTCACATTATTCACCATTTTTTGATAATAAAGAAAAATATATTTACAAGGGTTTTTTCTGACCTATAATGGCTACTCAAGGGATAAGCCTATTATAATACCATCAGGTATTAAATGAGCATTAGGCTTATGTGTGAGATCTTTTCCCCTGGTTTTTGAAAAAGAAAACTTTGTATACTGTCGCCCCCACCTGGCTGGGCATATAGCCTGGCACCAGGATGGAGTCGCCTTGCTGCCCTAGAATAAGTCCTCCCAATATGGCTGCCAGGAGGGCTGCTGGGATATGTAGTTTCACTTATCCTTATTAGGCAAAAGTAGTTGTGCAGACAAGTGGTCAGGCGAAACAGAGAAATATTTATTTGTTGTGTTCTGGGGTTTCCATCATATTCACAAGTAACAGGCTGAATAAACAATAATGGGATTCTTCTCCAAAGCAAAGGTATAACTTTTACAAAAGTATGCACAGGATTACTGGTATCAGCAATAAATAGCTTCTTAGGAACTTGCTTTCAAAGCTCAGATTATAAAGCTTCTCATGGGCACATTAGCTTCTTATGGGAGTGTTTACTTCACAGCTCCTTTATAACAGAAACAGCTTTAAAAATGTCCACTGAGCTTTCCCTTCAGTTTCAGGCCTTACACAGCAACAGCTTGATTAACAATGTTCAGCTGTGCTCTGTGCTGCGTCCTTCAATCAGGTAAGTTCCTTACTATGGCATTCACTCATTCAAACAGGTTTTAAGCTTAACACACTTCTAATTCATTAGCTTTACAATAAGAACACTGCATCTCATCGGAGCTATCTTCATAGTCTTCATAGCAGCTCCCTATATCCATTTCCTCAATGGCATCCTCACAATATTCTTCAGAGGGTACCTGGCTGTAGAGCTGACTAGTTTGTTTCTGGAGCATTTCATTCAACCTCTCTAATAGAACCTTTTTCTGCTCTATTTCTTCAGAGAGCTGGGGTTGCTGACATGCAGACAAGCTATTGTTTCTACTGCTAGAGCTTAGCTGGCTATTATAATTATTTCTTCTATCAGGAACTAATTCTCTTAACTTTCTTTCAGGCAGGAACTCTGGAAGACACACTTGCCTTAGTTCAGGGCCGTTTAGTAGCTCTCCTCTTTCCTTGCCAGAGCCATGCTGCTTTCTCTCTGCAGACACTTCTCTCCGTTGTAGCAAACTTCCTTTCTGCTGAGACTGCCTTGGACCGGTTCCAAGCAGATCCCACTGCTTGTCTTTGAGCTTGAGCCCAGCACTTCTCGTGCCTCCTTGGGCCCCTTCTCCTCTAGCTCCAGTTTCTCTGGATTCTCTTCCAGGTCCTCTGGGTTCACTGCCACTCCTTCTTCTCTCCTCTCCTCGTCTTCCTCCTTCACTTTCCGGTCCTCGTCTCTCTGACTTTCCAAACACAGGAGTTTTAAACTGCTCCCTCTCAGGGACCACGCCTCTTTCCCAGCACACGTGGGAGCTGCTAGGCTTCACTCCAGCCCTGACGTGCTGAAGTGGGCGGGGCTTAATGGTGACTGTGCTATGAGTCAAAGGTTCTCGGTTGCTGGGGAAACCCTGAATGCTCTCACTCTTAAAGGCACAGAGTTCATTCTCCTGGCATTCCATAGCCTCTGAACTGCCTTCATCATCACAATACGTATGAGTGTAATTTTTTTCTAAATGTTCCCATTTTAAATTTTGAGTATTTTGTGGGTTAGTCTTGTTTGTATTCTTGCTGTTTAGCTTTGGATCCATTTTGGCACTTTTGGTTTGTTTGCGGTATTCTGCACCAATTGAAGACCTTGCATTTCTCTTTGAGGCAGATCTAACAACATAGAATCACAATAGTCTAGCCTAGGCAACAGATGAACAGTTGTTCACCATCATCAGACTGGCCTCACAGATCTGGCTTTAATTGTCTAAGCTACCATAGCAACGTGTAGATACCTCTCAAGACTGAGGGCAGCCTGAGCACATGAAGAGCTGAGAATCATCCAAAATGCCTAAGCTTCGACTACTGGGTTTAAGAGGGTTGGATAAGTTCCTGGAGGAAAAGTCCATAAACCATTATTAAAGTGAACTGGGGAAATCCACTGCTTAGCCCTGGGACAAGTAACATGGAATCTATATACCTTTTGGGAACCTGACAGGTACTTGTGACCTGGATTGGCCACTGTTGGAAACAGGATATTGGGCTTGATGGACCCTTGATCCGAACCAGTATGGTATATCTTATGTTCTTATGTTTGACTCGTTCTATTTAAAACAGCCCTATCCCACCCTTCACAGATTGTACAAGGTCAATGTATGTCAGTCCTGGATTTCTTACTGATGAAGTAAGCAAAGATTAAAACTTCTGTGCGAAGGAATACAATTCAATAATTTTGATTTCAGTAAGTTTGTAATGAAGTAAATTCTGTTAAAAATAATTTATTTTTCTCTTGCATCACTTTTAATAACAATAAAATGATATTTGGGCTTTTTTTTTGTTTAGTTAGAGATTGTACTGTTAAATGTGTCACGCACAGGAACATGCTCTGTCAGGTGTGGTGCAACAGAAGAAAGATTGAGAACCACTGCTCTGACATATCTGAGGAAGTCAATGCAGGAGTGGCTCTATAATGAGGCGAAGTGAGGCGGCTGCCTCAGGCGGCAAAGTTTTGAGGGCGGCAAATGCCCCCAAAACAGCCGCCTCACTTCGCCTTCAAAGTTAAAAACAAACAAAAAAAAAGAACAACAACAAAAAAAAGCGCACAAGTTGTTGCTACCGAGCTTGCTTCTCGGCAGCAGCAAAACTCACCACCTAACCTCTTCTTCTGCTGCCGCGGCTCCCTGCCTCTTAGGGAACCGCGACTGTGCTGCTGAAGCCGGTGCGGAGCCTTCCCGTCTCTCGGAGGGCTCCGTGCAGCATTGTCCGCCCCCAAAGGAAGTTGTTGGGACAATGCTGCATGGAGCCCTCCGAGAGACGGGAAGGCTCTGCACCGGCTTCAGCAGCACAGCCGCGGTTCCCTAAGAGGCAGGGAGCCGCGGCTGCAAAAGAAGGAGGCACAGGAACTACGGGGTGGGGGGGAGGAGGGGGCAGGGGATAAGAGAAAGGTGAGATCTGCAATGGGGCTGACAGGGAGGGAGGGAGGGGGAGGGGGCTGACATGGAGGGATGATGGATGGAGGGAGGGAGGGGGCTGACATATGGGAGATGGAAGGGAATTGACAAAGGTGGGGTCTGCAACTGGGCTGACGGGGGGGGCTGGAAGGGAATTGACATGAAGGGAAGGTGGGGTCTGCAATGGGGATGACACAGGGGGAGGAGGGGGCTGGAAAGGAAATTGACATGACGAGAAGGTGGGGCCTGCAACTGGGTTGACATTGGGGGAGTAGGGGACTGACACTGGGAAAGCAGGAGGCTGGAAGGGAACTGACAAGGGTTCCCTCTCATCCAGCAGGAACAACTGGAGTGCTGCTGGCAGCGATCAGGCTGATTTGTGTGGCAGCGGCACTCCAGTTTTTTTAATTTTAGATTTTGCCGCATCTGCCCTGCCTCTCCACCGCTTTTTTTTTTTTCGCTGCAAGCATTCTTGAGGAAAAAATGCAGCGGGAAGGCAGAGGCAGGGCAGAGGTGGCAAAATCTAAAATTAAAACAACCAGAGTGCCGCCACCACCGCTGGATGAGAGGTGCAGGTGGAGGGAGTGGGGGGACAGGAGGAGGACAAGGAGAGACAAAGGTGAGAGATGGGGGACAAAGGGGGAGACGGGGAAATTCTGGACAGAGGGGAAGACGGAGACATACTGGACAAAGGGGGGACAAGTATTAGACAAAGGGGAGAGACGGGGACATACTGGACAGACAGGGGATAAATGCTGGACAGAGGGAAGAGACAATGCAGGTTAGGATTATAATGGGCTGATGGGGGGGCTAGCACTGGTAATGGGCAGATTGGGGGGCTAGCACTGCTAATGAGCTTAGGGGGGACTAGCACTGGAAATGAGCTGATTAGGGAAGGCTAGGACTGGTAATGGACTGATGGGGAGCTAGCACTGGAAATGAGCTGATTGGGGAGGTTAGGACTGGAAATGGGCTGATGGGGGATAGGACTAGTAATGGGCTGATTAGGGGAGGCTAGCACTGGTAATGGGCTGAGGGGGGTCTAGCACTGGAAATGAGATGATTAAGGGAGGCTAGGACTGGTAATGGACTGAGGTGGGGGGTAGGACTGGTAATGGACTGAGGGGGACTAGCATTGGAAATAAGCTGATCAGGGAGGCTAGGACTGGAAATGGGCTGATTAGTGGAGGCTAGGACTGGTAATGGGCTGATGGGGGAAGGGGGTAGGACTGATAATGGGCTGATTAGACGAGGCTAGCACTAGTAATAGGGTTGAAGGGGGACTAGCACTGGAAGTGAACTGATTTGGGGGGCTTCAACTGGGAATGGGCGATTGGTGCGGAGGGGAGGCTAGAGCTGCTGGCCTTGGAAGAAAACTGGGGGCTAGGGCTAGGGCTACAAATGGGCTGATGCGAGGGGATGGGAGAATGGGACTGGAAGGGAGTGGATGCTGAGAGGGGCTGCCATGGTATTTGGACTAGAAGGAGTTGGACAGTGGGGAAGGAGGAGGACTGGAAGGAATGGACACCAGTGGCAGTCATGGGAATACAAGTTGACATTGGAAGGTACCGGGAGGGAGGACTGGAAAGGGGCTGATACTGGGAAGGGTTACAGGGACTGGAAATAGGCTGATGGAAAGAAGTGAAGAAAACAAAAGAAGAGATAAGAAATGGCAGATAGACCATAGACCATAGAAAGAGAGCTAAGAGAATACAGGAAAGCAGAAGCCTCAGATCGGGACCAGCATGATCAGAGAATAAAATGATCAGACAATAAAGGTAGAAAAAATAATTTTATTTCATTTTAGTGATTGGACTTTGTGTTATCTTTATATTTTATACTGCATGGAGGAACTGCATATTTATCTGATGTCGCACTGCTTGAAGAGTCTGTTTTCTTGGGGTTTCAGTTTAAATTTTGTCTACATATTTTTATTTTTACTTTAGATTGTAAGTCACTTATTGTGTACTTGGTGAGGGTCGATGTTGCGAGTGTGTGACTGAGGTCAGGTGTTCTGTTAACATAGAGTTTGTACATAAAGATTTATACTGTACTGTAGTAATTTGACTTGTTCAGCTTTTCAAATAGGTGTATGGATGTTCCAGGGTCCACTGTAGTATTTACAGTGACGCTTTATTTTGATGGGTTCCTTATGTGAGTTTTGGAATTTGCTGCTGATATGGTATGGTATGATAGATTTGCTGTATAGATACTCAGTGACTTTGTTATAGGGTTTTGTATTAGTTCACAATATACCTGGTACTGGAGAATGTTTGTTGTTAGTGAGATGATCAGAATCAGATTTTTTTTTTTTGTTTTAAGATATTGAGTTCTGTGGGTGAATGTCCTGATTCTGCTCTGCAACCACTGTTGAAGGGGATTCTGTGGATGCAAAATATGTTGAAAAAGAAAAGGTAATAACCATAACGCAGTTTATAACAACAAAATAAAAATGAGTTATAATTTAGTTTTATAAACTGTGCTGTGGTTCTCGCTCTCTTTTAGTTCCTTGGTGTGCAAACATCTTGCATTTCCTCTATATAATCTAATCAGTTTTTTGGTTTGGTTCAGTCCCTGATTGGAGTTTTGAAAAAGCCCCACCCACCTCTGCGGGGGTGGGGGCGCCATCTCATCCTTCGCCTCAGGCAGCAGATTGCCTTGAGCCGCCCCTGAGTCAATGCTTTCTTCCTCCAGCCCTGCAATTGCTATAGCAAATTAATTGGTAGTGTCCCAGCATTATAGATAATTAGGAGAGAGACTGCCAGCTGTCCTTTTTTTTTTCTCCTGCTTTGAAAATACTGACAACTGCTAAATTTCAAATTTTGTACGTTATTGAACTTTTAGCTGCTTGTTTTCTTGGAGAAAGCAGGAAACCAAAAAGACAAACAAAATCTTGCATATTTAACTATTAATCATCTCTTCAGGTCCTCAACTTGTGTGCAATCAAGATGCTTTCTTTTAAACGGCTAATTTACGTAGTAAATGGCAGCAGATGAAGACCAGCATGGCCTATCTAGCAGGGCTGGCCTTATGATTGAGTGACTATATGTTTTTGTATATTGGCCTGCTGTTTAGCCCCACTTTCCTGCTCCTAATGACAAATGCAAATGAGCATCTACACATGGCCTCACATTTCTCTCACAGGCTGCGTCTTCTATCTGGTCTGCCTAGTAAGGCTTTTTATTGAAGTGGAAATCATTTAAATTTTGCTTTTAGTGGAAATGCTCTGATTCTTCTCTTGCTATGTAGGAATTCTCTGCATTTATCCCAAGCTGTTTTGAATTCCGTCACTGTTCTTTTCCCTGTAATTCTCCACCGGGAGGTCAATCCAGGCATCCTCCACCCTTTCTGTGAAAAAGATTTCTCCTTATGTTGCTTTTAAGTTTACATCCGTGCAGCTTCATTTCATTCCGTCTATGGAAAAGGTTTGCTTGTTCATTATTATTTTTCAAGTAATGAAACATTGGTATCATATCTCCCCTGTCCTTTCCCTCCTTTATGATATGTATATTCAGGCCTTCAAGTGTTTTCTCGTATGTCTTAGTATGTAGACCTATACTATTTTGCTCGCTTTCCTATGAACTGCTTCCATTCTCTTTATATACTTAGTGAGATATCGCCTCCGAAACTGAACACAGTACTTCAGTCTCCAGATTTTGTTTTAGTGTTTGCCTGCAGGTGCTGCAGCTGACCTGGGGCTGAATGGAATCACTGCCTCAGTTTATCCCCAGAGACAAATGGAGCAACAATGTTTTGAGACTGTCTGTCTCTTGTCAGGTACACAGAGGAGAAGCTGGCAGGGCAGAAAGGGGGAAAGAAGTGGAGGAAACAGAGGGGAGGAGAGATGCTGGAGGGAGGGAATGGGAGAGCACATGAAAGTAAAAATATGACAAAGTAAAATGAGCAAAACTCCTAAGTACACAAAACAGGAAAGAAGGGTGGGTGGAGCTAAACAATAGGGAAAATTAAAATTTATAAGAGAAAATAATTTTCTTAAGCTCCTAAAACTCATGACTGTTCAACTTTTCTAAATATTTTTTCACTTTGTAAGAATAATTGCCCAAATGGTTGACTACAATTAATTTTGAGTCTGGAAGAGACCCGTCCTCTGTAGAAGGTATCATGTTTTAGAACCATAAGAATAGTCATGGTAGCATGAGCCACACAGTTTGCCAACACTGCTTTCTGTCTGGTTCATGCATAGACGCGATGCCATTTCTGATTTCATAATCCAGTTTGCATTGCCATATGGAAGAATCTGGGTTTGATTCCCAGTTAAGATCGTTAGTGGGAGCATGACTTTTTGTAGCCATTGTATATACCTAGACATAGAACAGTTATAAATGCATTTTCTGAGATGAATTTCTTTAACCAGCTGATCAGTTGTTTTTTTGTGACCAAAATGCCTTATGTTTTAAACATAGTTGTTTAAACATAGTTTAACATAGTTGTTTACTCCTTCAAAAAGTAGAAAGACCAGGGGACATGAAGTGAAGCTGCAGAGTAGCACATTTAAGACTAACCAGAGAAATTTTTTTTTTTACTCACTGCGTAATCAAACTCTAGAATTTGTTGCTGGAAGATTTAGTAAACGCTGTTAGTGCAGCTGGAAGAGGTTTGTACAAGTTTCTGGATGAAATATCCATAAACCATTATTAAAGTGGACTGGGGAAATCCATGGTTTACCCCTGAAAATAAGCAGCGTGGAACCTGACAGGCACTTGTGACCTGGATTGCCACTGTTGGAAACAGGATATTAGGCTTAATGGACCTTTGGTCTGACCCAAAATGGTATAGCTTATGTTCCAACTGAGGCATGAAAGAAGGTGTTGAAGGATCCTTCTAATGAGCTGCCAACATTAAGAGTGCATTTAAACTTGAAAAATGGACAGTTCTTTTTTTTTTTTTTCTTCGTTAACTAGATGCTCTGAGGAGTTACTATATTTCAGCAATACAAGCTAAATAGTTTGCAGAATAGACAATCCCACGGTATCTTTCATGGTAGCATCTTTTTTTACACAAATACTTTTTTTACTTGAGCACCTCTTCCAAAGTTTAATTTTTTTTTTTTTTTTTTTTTTTTTTTGCAAAGCATATCTAGGGTGCAATACAAATGATGTATCTTTTAGTGAGTTGGTAGAGAGTGACACAGAGAAGAAAAGATGTCCTTCAAACTTCTAACTAACAATATCGTCTCTGCAAGCATAGATTTTTAAATCCCACAATATCTCATAGAAACATGATGGCAGTCTGCCCTTCCATTCCAAATACTATAGTCCCTTTTTTTCCTTTAGAAATCTTCTGTGTTGGCCCCATGCTTTACTGTTCTGGTCTCTGCTACCTCCACTGGGATACTATCCATGCATCTTCCACTCTTTCTGTAAAGAAATATTTCTGCATATTGCTCCTGAGTCTATCCTCTTTCACCTTCATCCTGTGCCCCCTCTTTGCAGAGCCTTCTTTCAGTTGAAAGAGGCTCTCCTTCTGTGCATTTATGCCACTGAGGTATTTAAACATCTCTATCATATCTCCTGTCTCCCGTCTTTCCTTCAAAGTATATATATTAAGATCTTTGTCCCAGTATGCCTTATGACGAAGTCCACTGACCATTTTGGTAACCACTCTACACAGACTCCATCCTGTTTATATCCTTTTGAAGAAGTGGTCTCCAGAATTGCACACAATACTCCAAATGAGGTCGCACCAAAGACTTATACAGAGGCACTGTCCCCTTCTTCTTCCTGCTGGCCATTCCTCTCCCTATGCTTCCAAGCATCCTTCTGGCTTTTGCTATCGCTCTTTCTATTTGTTTTGCCACCTTCAGATAATCAGAAACAATCGCCCCAAGATCCTCCTCTTTTGTGGACAGAAGTACTTCATCCCTATACTGTATCACTCCCTTGGATTTTTGCAGCCCAAATGCATGACCCTACATTTTTTTTTAGCATTAAATCTCATCTGTCAAATTCTTTGTATAAATTTGTGATATGAGGATAAGCATACATATAATAGATATCACCTTTTTTTTTTTAAAGATCCTCTCTGGTAAGCAGGCCATTCCACAAAGTACCTAAGTAGTCAGGACCCAGGGAGGGAGGAAGATGATGGTCTGGACAGGACTGCCCTGTCAAAAATGCCATCCTTTCTGGCTTCCATGGGTAACTTGTAGTACTTTACAAAGGTGCTGGAGTTGCCCAGGCCTTGCAGATGTCCTCTGGAGACTCTAGGGTAGACTTTGTCCAGGAAAAGACCCTCTGACTCCCTCTGGCACCTGCTTTGAACCCTTTGACTCCCTCTGGCACCTGCTTTCCAGCTGGAAGGTATGCTGACATAATGTCTGCCTGAATCCAATGGGCAATAGAGGACTGGGCCACTGTCAGTTTCTTTCTTGGACCACTGAGGAGGACAACAAGATGAGCTGACTGGAAGAACAAATTAGTAATCTCCAGATATCTCATCAGCATCCTCTGCACATCCAGCAGATGCGGCCAGGGGTCCTTATGAAGATCCTTCTTCTAGAAGGAGGGCAGGATGACAGTCTGGTTAAGATGAAAGGAAGACAGAATCTATGGAAGAGAGATTGGCACAGTCCGTAAGGAGACAGTCGCTATCAAGATGACCAAGAGAAGCTTCCTGCAAAGTTAGGTCTGCAGCTCAGACATCTGCCTGGTAGATGCTATAGCCAACTGAAAAACCACCTTAAGGGTCAAATCCTTGAGGGTTCAAAGGGATTCTTTTCAGTGCCACCATCACCAGAGAGAGACTCCACTGAGGCAAAGATGAGCACATGTGGACGGAACCGCTTTCTTCTCTCGAGGAAGTGGGAGATATCGGGGAGCACTGTTGATGAACCTTGAGAGTTCAGTTCCAAGCCAGACTGCAAGAATGACAAAATAGTGACAATGCCTGCCATCCTGGCCTCCATGGATCAAGAGGAATACCAACTCTCGAAAAACTCTCCAGAGTTGAACATAAGCTCACCCGGCCCTTAAGCAGGGTGTCTAATAGTATCACTCCTGAGTAGCCCTTTTTGGAGAGACTATGCTTCTCAAGCGCCAGGCCATAATCAAGAAGGGACTGGGATCCTCCATTACCAGAAGCCCTGGCCACAGGATGTCCAACTCTTGAGATAGCAAGAGGGGGGTCCCCATCAGTAGGTTTAAGAGTTTGCATATCGTGGCCTGTAAGACCATTCTGGGGCCATTATGATCATCAGGCCTGGATCAATCCAAATCCTGTGCAGAAGATGGCTCACCAGGTAAAAGGGAGAGAGAGACATACGGCATCCTTCCCAAAAGCCACTCCTGAAATAGGGCTATCAAGCCCACTATCTGCGAATATCTCCCACAATTGAAAGGGTCCCCACTTTGGCATTTTCCTGAGTGGCCATCAACTTGAACACTGGAAGCACCAGCTCTATACCATGAGGTTGCACAGCTGAGGGCTGAGTGCCCATTCTCCCAGATCTTCGAAGTTCTGACTCAGGAAACCAGCCTGAATATTATCTGTGCCTGGGCAATCATATGTTCCTCTGCCCAGCAACACAACTTTGTGACCCTGAGAGCCACTCCAGCACTGCAAGCTCTACCTTATTGGGTGACACATTTTTTTATTTATTTAGTCGTATTTAGCTCATGCCTTTCCAATAATAATTTAAGGCAAGTTACATTCAGGACAGTAGGCATTTCTCTATCCCCAGTGGACTTACAATCTAAGTTTGTACTTGAGACAGTGGAGTATAGGTGGGATTTGAATCCTTGGATTTTCTGCTGCCCTAACCTCTAGGCTACTCCTTCACGACATATGCCTCCGCCAGTATTTTCCAAGAACACCTATGCACTTTTGCCCACTATGAGAGGCCTGGATCTCTTCAGAGCCAGGCAGATCGCTCTGGTCTCCAAGCCGATAATTGTCCTGGCCTCCTGAGTGCACCGGAGTCCCTGGGTCTACTGGCCCAGGCATTGTTCACCTCGGCCCTTCAGGTTGGCATGCAAGATGACAAGCAACCAATCTGATGCCTCCAACAGCATCCTGGCCAGCAGGTGGCAGGACTGGAACCACTACTTCAACCTGACCCTTCCTCTCCATCAGGAGATCAAACAGCTGGGAACAGGGATACCAGTGGATTAGCAGATGCCTTTGGAGCGAACACGAGTGCCCTGGTGCAAGGAACTGGGTTCAAGGACAATGCTATGGACCCAGGAACTGGAGGGTAGTACCAAGCCCATGGAGCTGACTGAACACAAAATGCCGTGAAGTGGTTTTGAAGTTTGAAGGACCTGTCCGTTATGAGGAAAACCTGACCCAGGAGAGAGTGTAACTGAGCCTCCAGGTACTCCAAGTCCTGGAACTGAAGCAGGCTACTCTTGAAATAGTTGATCACTATCTTGAGCCTTTCCAGACAGTAAATCACCAGGCCTGTCTCATCTCTGGACTTCTTCAGCAAGTCCGACTAAATCAGTCAAATGGTCAGGTATGGGTGAAGCTGGATTCCCTGCTTGCACAGAAATGCTGCTACCACTGGTATTACCTTGGAAAAAGTATAGGAGCCTTGACTAGGCTAAAGGGCAGGACCTGAAAATGGAAATGATGGCCCAACACACAGAAGAAGAAAAAACTGCTGAAGCTTCTCACACATAGGAACATGACTGTATATATCTTGGTGAGGCCTAGGGAGATGGGGAACCCCCCCCCCCCCCAACTGATCGATGTAATAACAGACCTGATGGTCCTCATATGGAAAGAGAGACTGTTCGGCTACAACCACTTTTAGGTCCAGGAAATGCCAGAAGGAGCCTCCTTCCTGTCACCACTCTGTGAATGGAAGAACATTCCTGGTTGTGCTCTGCACAGGGCATGGGCAAAATAGCCTGTAGTTGCAGGAGACACTAGGGTGTTTCCTTTAATGTTACCCATATGAGTGGGGAACCTCAGAGATTCCACAAGGATGTCCCATACAGGCACTTTCCCAGGCTGGCCTGAACCAGTGATCTGAGGGTTAGAAATCGGGTGCCTTACAGAAGGAGATAAAACAACTCCAATCTTGACTGAGGACCCACTGGTCTGACATGGTATAGGCTCCCTCAGGGAGAGAGTTGGACCCATACTACAACCGACTTCCCTCAGGAGGTACCGCCAGAGTTCATTGAGGAGAATTACTTGTTCCTAGTGGAGCCATGGTGGAGACATGAGCACACTGAAGCTCTGAAAGGACTGCACTCTCCTGGACTGAGATCCAAAGGATATATCCAGGCTCTAAGCACGGCCCTACAAGAGGTTCTTCTGGCACATATAGGCTTATCTTCCAAGAATCTCTGTGTGCAAGCCTCCTTGAGGACTTGCACCATTTCACCAAGCACCCCCGGAAGAGTAACTGATCCTTAGGGAGAGTTAGCTCAGCAGCAGCATCTGCTGACCAAGTGCAGTGCCAGAGTCATCATCTGGCTACTGCCGCTGCCCTGAACTTGGAAGAAATACTTATTCAGTCTTAGAGAGCACCACCCATCTAGGCAGTCTGCTTTCGACTTTGTAACCTAAAGTGACAACTGTAAAGACATTAAGGAGGGCCGTGACCCTCCGAATGTTAGACTCCTTGAGCATAATGCCTTACTCCACAGAGATAGTCATGTGCTTTATCATAGCCATGATCAGGGCTCCCATGCTAGGGAACCCAAGAAGCAGAAACAGCTCACCGTGGGGCTGAGGGTGCAGCCAAGACAGGACCATAGGGCTCTAGGGCCAAACTCAGAGGTTTTCTTTCTGATTCCTATGTGCTGCTGCATAAGATAAGATAGAGGAATAAATACAGCAGGAGAACGGATACCCCTCCAAAAGGGGGTGAGGGCTATCAGCTAATCTCACCTGAGAGCAGGCTCTATTATATGCAGAGCTGCCATAGCATCCTAAAAGAATGGGAAATGGACCCTTCTACAAAATAGGCAAATCGTAGAGATCCTAGCCTCCCCCCAGAGAATCACCTCAACATCCTCAGACTTTACTTTTTGGAGAAAGGATTTCTCTTGAGCCTCTCAATCAACCCCTGTAGGGATAAGGCATAGCTTCTAGAGGAAAGGACACGTGCAGGGGCTTTGATCCTCATACTACCCACTACTGAGGCATTCAAGTGCCATGGGTCTCCTGTAGGGAGAAGTATGGGCCTTGGACCCTGGCAAAGGGGGCTTCCAGGCAGCTATGAAAGACTGAAAACAGCCATTGAGCTGTTTTCAGGAGCTGCAGCTCAAGCTGTTTGAAAAGGGCGGCTTTTTAAGATGATAGGATACTCTAAAGGTAAACACAATAAACTATATGAAATACTTTGGACAAATCAACTCTCTATAATAAGGAGAAAAAGGATCTCAGTAACTCAGCCAAATTAGTGTCAATAGCATAAATTCAGCATCAGCTCAACACCATAGATCTTGGAAAAAACTCCTTATAATTTACATTTATAGAGAATATAATGATAATTCCACCATATACTTTTTATATATATATTCTTTTCTTTTTTCTCTTCTTTTTCTAATCTTTATATTGCACACTGATAGATAGAAAGCATGTAAGTCACATTTATAAAGAATTGCTTCGCCACTTATCTGACACACTCTGCAGAACTGAAGATTAGCGCGTTTTCAAAGTCCAAGGCCAATACTCAAAATGCCATTGTAAAATAATACAAGCCCGACAAAGGCCTTTGTTTTGCTGTATTGGCACTGCTGCTTCAGGGGCCTTACACTCAGTTATTCCTTTCTCCATATTACAAAAAAAGGCACAAAGCTCTGTCTCGATTTAATCTAGCATCATACAGGTAATAGCGCCAAAAGCATTTAAATAGATGCTCAAAATTTGTAGCCAATCCAATGCTGACATGTTAACCAGAATTGTACCAATCCAAAAGAAGCTGTTCAAAAGGCTGCCAATCAGTAATTTTGGAAAGAGTGATCAGAATTGCCCTCAAGTTTTCATTCATGTCGAGGACCATGACCAATCGGAGGCTGACATGTCAGTCAGACACACGCCAAACAGAGAAAAAGCTGTCAAAAAAACTACCAATCAATGGTGGTCAAAAAATCAATTAAACCATTCTGAACGCTTTTACTCACGTCAAAAAAACCCTTTCCATTCAATAGAAACATTCAAGCCAGCTGGCTCTAAAGAATTCAATGTGTAAATCCATTTCTGCTCTATTTGGATTAAAATCTTATTACGATCACCTCCCATGTATATTGACTACAGTATGATCCAATACAGTCTGATTGGTTAAGATCCTGAACGTGATTGAAAACTTGTGGGTAGTTCTGATCCAACGTTATTGATTGAGCAGCCTTTTGACAGTTTATTTTTGATTGGTACGATTCAGGTCAACGTGTTGGCGTTGGATTGGCTACAGTTTTTGAGCATCTGTTTAAATGACGCTTCCTTATCGTCCCTCCAATCCAGTCCCACACTTCTGGATAGTGTACCTCTTCCAGCAGCTTGGAGACTGACCATGTCATCTTTTGATGACACCAGTATTAATACAGGAGGGACCGCCCACAAACTCCAGTATACTCTGTCTCCAAGCAGCTAGAGGAGGTAGTGAGCCAGGGTGCTGGACTCACTGAAGGGACAACTAAGGAGGTTTAGCTTATATATATTTTATTCTTCCTTAAGTAGAGTAGTGCAGATATAGCCCTTTAAAAAAAAAAAAAAAAAGAGGAGAAATTAAAGGCAAAAGGCAGAGAAGCCCCCCTCCTCGGTGAGTGGGGTGTATGTGTGTGGAGGCTGTACAGGAGATTGCGGACTCGGTGGCTCCCAAATCTGGCTTAGGGTGAGGAGCCGCCTAACTACTATAGGCATCTATTTGGAGCAGTCAGACATCCCCGGAGGTCCCCCCCCTTGATGCCGAAGCCACAATTATTGGTTGAGCACAGGAGGAGGAAGGCATCAGGAGCAGAGCACAAGTGGCGGTGCTGACAGACTTCAGCTTCCTTGAAAGGTACATTAGGGAATTTCCCTCGCAGACAGAACAGCAAGACTTCTTGCAGAGGGGAAAAGGAATCCCAAAAAAAGGGAGCGTGCAAACTCAGTTTGCTAAGACAGGCCCAGTTGTGTGGTAGGAGAGCTTTGTATGGGAAGAAGGAAGACTATTTACTTTCATTTTCTCTCTCTTTTGCTCGCGTGGCATGGGGCCTCCATTCTTTTTGGGGTTTTCAGTTCTTTATCGAACAGGGCAGGTGGGAATAGTCTGATAGTCTCTAATTGTGTAAAAAACAAATTTTTTTCTTATTTATAATAATAAAACTGGTAGAAAGTAATACAACAAGGCTTAGTGTGGAACAGTTTGGCTGATGCTATTGTTTCTTGGTTTCACAGGCAGAGGGGGATGACTTTCTGGTCAGAGGCACCTTAGAGTCAGATCCTCTGCCTTTCTCTCAGTATGCCATCCAGATCCCAGTGTCTCATGTGTGGGACCTGGTGGGGTGCTGTTTCAGAGGATGGCATTTGCCGGAAGGTATGCACAGGAGGCCACCTCTATGGAACAGACTCTAGTGGACAGTTTGGGACAGCAGAAGGCATCCTCTCCATCTAGAGAAGTGCAGGACTCCATGGCCTCCATGCTGCCACCGCAGGAGTCTGCTTCCTGCTCCTCTGCTGTCCCCAGACTCTGCCTCTCGGAGTCTAAGCGAGACAGGGGTCCTGGGTGTTTTTGCCTCCGAATTTGTACTCCTTCACCAAGCGAGAGGTCTCTTGGCATCAGAGAGTGGTGCAAAAAGATCGGAAGCTCCTACGGAGGGTAAGCCGGGGACAGTACCCACAGACAGACCCAGATCCTTGGAGGAAGGGCCTGGACAGTCTCCTTTGTCCGAAGGTATGGAGGGAGATGAGTGGGACACCAAGCTCAATATCGATGAAGAATTGGAAGAAGGAGAGATCCCGGAACAAGAAGAGCAAGTGCAGATTGTATGGGTGTTCCACCAGGAGGAGTTGCCGACACACATTAAGGAATCCCTGAAAGCTCTTAATATGCCCGTTAGTCTGCCGATGGAAGACGAGTCATTGGAGGACCCTTTATTGCAGGCCGTAAGAAAAACACAGAAGGTCTTTCCAGTGCATAGAGTAGAACGACAGATGATCCAGGATGAGTGGGATCTGCTGGAGGCAGGCCTTAAGGAGTCAAGGACTATGGCACGCCTCTATCCACTGTCAGATCAGGACCGCAAGCTTTTTCGGCCCCCTAAAGTGGATGTGGCAGGTTCGGCAGTCACAAAGAAGATAACTACCTTTCGTTACCTAGGCGTGCTTTTTGAGTCTGATCTTTCCTTTAAGGCCCTCATCTCTCACATCACCAAGTCCTCTTTTTTCTCTCTCCGTCAGATCCGTGCAGTCCGCCCCTTTCTTTCCCCGCCTGCCCTCAAAACCTTGCTACTTTCTCTTGTCATGTCACGCGTTGATTTCTCCAACTCTATCCTTACTGGCCTTTCCAAATCTCAACAAACACGACTTCAAAGGATTCAAAATACTGCCGCACGCCTCATTACCCACTCCTCCCTCAGAGACCATGTAACACCCCTTCTCTTTCACCTTCATTGGTTACCGGTCCCCTTCCGCGCTCAATTCAAATTACTCTCTCTTGTGCACAGGGCTCTCCACACCAGCACCCCACAATACCTAGCTGATCTCATTACATTTCACACTCCCAGACACACTCCTCGCTCCTTTCACCCCAACCGCCTTAACCTCCCCTCCCCCTCCCTTGCTCATCTACATTCCACCCGTTCCTCTGCCTTTTTCTTCACCGGTCCGGCCCTCTGAAACTCCCTCCCCTCCTCCCTTCGCTTAGACCCCGACCATGCCTCCTTTAAGCGAAACCTCAAGACCCACCTTTTCTCCCTGGCGTTCGACCTCCCCTCACCCTTTACTTAATTGTCTCACTTATGTCTTGTCCTCTTTCCCTTGTTCTTCTACTGTCCTGTCATTGATTGTAGTTCCTTTCCTTTTCTGCTAGGCCTCGTGCCTCTACTGTATTTTATGAAATGTAAACCGCCTTGCTTATCACAGAAGGGTGGTATATCAAATTGAATAAACATAAACATAAACTATTCCGGTGGAAGGTAGTATGGCCCTCAAGGACATCCAGATAGAAAGTTGGGCACCTTGTTGAAGCAGCTCTTTGATATAATTCCCTTTCGCTACAAGCCTCCATTTGCGGGGCTTGGATGGCTATAGACTACCTCTGATGGTCGCAGCGGGTGCAACAAGGAGAACCTGCTGTGGACCAAGCGGGGGAGATGGCCAGACTGGAGTTCGGGGCAGTGTATTTGGCGGATATCCATTATGATCTCATTCGAGGGCTCTCGAAGAGCATGCCCTCAGTGGAATCTCTAATTATGTAACTGGGCGGCAGACAGTTCTTCAAAGGCCTGACTCAGCAAGCTTCCTTTTCGAGGGAAACTGCTTTTCGGAGAGGACCTAGACAAATTGGTGAAGGACCTGGGAGAGTCCAAAGGCGACCGTCTGCCAGAGGATAAACAAAAGCAGAGCTGCGCCCAGGTGACAGCCACGGGAGTTCAGGTGTTTTTGGTCAACACGCTTTATCCCTTTCTGGAAGGGAAGATTTCCCTCTAAGGGGCAAGGGTTTCGAGGTTTTTGAGGGGTGGGCAGAGGTTTTGTTGCTGCTTCATCTTTGAGACTCAAGAAATCACAATGAAGCAAAGGGGGGAGGGGGACTCAGGTGATTTTGCTGCTGCTGCCCTTGGGAGGTTGGCTGCGGGAGTTCTACCCTGCCTGGGTCCAGAACACTTCCGACCAATGGTTGCTAGAGGTCATTCGGGAGGGGTATGCCGTCGAGCTCGCTTGCCCAGTGGCCATTTCCTTCCTTCAATCTCTCTGCAAGGCGCGGGCCAAAGCAGCAATGGTAAGAGACATCTTGATGTGGCTTTTGCAGCTCAGGGCCATAGTGCTAGTTCCCTGGCACCAGTATGACTGTGGTCAGTACTCCATTTACTTCGTAGTGCAGAAAAAGGAAGGCTCCTTCTGCCCAATCCTCGACCTCAAGTGAGTGAACCGCTGTCTCTGGATTCCACATTTTCACATGGAAATGTTGCGGTCCATCATAGTTGCAGTCCGAAAAGGAGAGTTCCTGACATCTCTCAACCTGAGGTGTATCTGAACATTCCCATAAGACCAGAACACCCAACAATTCCTCCGGTTTGTGGTTCCAATGGGGCATTTCCAGTTTTATGCTTTGCCGTTCAGTATCACGATGGTGCTGCGTACATTTACCAAGGTCATGGGAGTGGTAGCGGCTGCGCTCCACAGGGAAGGTGTTCTAGTACATCCATACCTCGACAACTGGATGATTCGAGCAAAGTCAAGGGTCGAAAGCGAATGATCCATGGCCCAGGTGGTACAGTTCCTTCAAAATCTTGGCTGGGTGGTCAATGTGACCAAGAGCCATTTGGTTCCATCTCAGGAACTCGAGTACCTGAATGTGCGATTCGACACATGTGTGGGGAGAGTCTTCCTGTCGGAACAGCAGGCTCAGGGGCTTCTCAAACTAGTTCAATAGTTTCTGGCATTTCCTACAGATCCTAGGGACCATGGCAGCCACTCTCAAACTTGTACCGTGGGCAAGGGCACAACATGTGACCACTGCAGAGGGCTTTGCTCTGGTAGTGGTCGCACGAGTCGCATCTCTTGTCCCAGAAGCTCTCCTCCCTGCCGGCGATCAAGCAAGCTCTCCAATGGTGGCTTCACCTAGGGAATCTAGAAGGCGATATGCTCCTCAAGTCACCACCATGGATTCTGCTAATGACAGATGCCAGTCTGTCTGACTGGGGAGCCCATTGCGAAGGACATATTGCCCAGGGGCTGTGGAGTGCGCAGGAGATTGGTTGGTTGATCAACAGGCTGGAGATGCAGAGCTTCCAGCCATGGTTGCAGGGGAAGGCAGTAACGGCCCTTTCGGACAATGCAGCCATGGTAGCTTACATCAGTCGTCAGGGAGGCACAGGCAGCATAACCTTGGAGGAGGAGTCCAAAGGGCTGTTAAGCTGGGCAGAAGGTCACCTCTAGGCACCGTCGGTGTTGCATGTGGCGGGAGTCGACAACGTGACAGCGGACTATCTGAGTTGAGTGCACATGGACTCCGAAGAGTGGATGCTCAACTAGGAGGTGTTCACCCAAGTAGTGCACCGCTGGGGCACCCCGGTCATGGACCTGACAGCAACATTCGAGATCGCAAAAGCAAGTCTCTTCTTCAGTAGGCAAAGGGAAAGGATGTTGGAAGGCCTTAGATGCTTTAATGCAAAAGTGGCCCATGGAAGGGCTTCTCTATGTATTCCTGCCGTGGGCTCTAATAGGTTGGGTTGTGCAGAGGATTGAAGCTCATTGGGGCCTGGTAATTCTGATCGCTATGGATTGGCCAAGACAGCCATGGTATGCTGACCTCGTGCAGCTTCTGGAAGATCATCCATGGTGTCTTCTGACTCGAGTGGATCTGCTGATGCAGGGGCCAGTGCGCATGCCACAGGTAGATTGATTCTCGTTTATGGCATGGCTCTTGAGAGGGTGCAACTGAAGAGGAAAGACTACTCTGCCTCGGTGATTTTGACCTTGCTGAAGGCAAGGAAAAGATCTACCCCTCTCACCTATATCCGGGTCTGGCGCATTTTCGAGGTGTGGTGTGCAGACAGACAGGCTCAACCATCCACGGCTTCTATTCTGGACATCTTAGCGTTCTTGCAGGCCGGTTTCGACAAGGGCTTGGTGGCTAGTTCTTTGAGAGTGCAGCTGGTGGCGATTTCCTACTATCGCGGAAAGGTCCAAGGGGTAGCATTGGGGATGCACCCTGGACATTGGAAGATTCCTGAGGGCGGTAGCCCTTCTGCGCCTGCTGCGGTGGTCGGTGATGCCACCATGGGATCTCAATTTGGTATTAGAGGTGCTGATGAGAGAGCCCTTTGAACCATTGAACCGAGCTTCGCTGAAGGACTTAACCCTCAAGACAGTGTTTCTGGAAGCTATATGCTCTGCATATAGAATTTCGGAGCTTCAAGCCTTGTCCTGCCAAGAGCAGTTTCTTTTCTTTTCAGATGAGAAGGTGGTCCTTTGACCGGTACCGTCCTTTTTGCCCAAGGTGGTTTCAGTCTTTCATTCAGTCCGTCTGCCTACTGGTCCTCGTGAGCACAGAAAACATCTCTGTCAGCCTGCAGTTGTGCCTCTTGGATGTCCAGTGCGTCCTGTGGCGTTATTTAAAGAGGACTGTGGTTTTCCGCAAATTGTATCGCCTATTTGTGCTGTTTGGAGGACTGCGCAGGGGGGAGGTGGGGACTGAGACCTCTATTTCCAGATGGATCAGAGAGGCAATCGCATTGGTGTACATCTTGAAGAGTAAGCCAGTGCCGGCAGGATTGCGTGTGCATTCCACGAGAGCTCAGGCGGCCTCGTGGGCGGAGTATAGCTTGGTGCTGCTAGTCGAAATTTGTAGGGCAGCAACCTGGTCATCACTTCATACCTTTGCTAAGCATTACTGCCTGGAAGTCCAGGTGGCAGGAGATGCCTGTTTAGGATCAGCGGTGCTTCAGGCCAGTTTGGCAGGCCCCTCCCATTAAGTTAACTGCTCTGTTACATCCCAGAGGTGCGGGACAGGAATGGAGGGATGATAAGGAAGGTGAAATTAGACTTACCTGCTAATTGTTGTCCCTTGAGAAACTCCATTCTAGTCCTGGATCCCTCCCTGAGTGCCGGTTGTCTGTATCGGGGCCTGAAGCAGATTGTCCGGGTATAAGGAAGTAACCCGGGGCTCTTAAAATGTGAGGCGGACCGAATGATTGTCTGCTCCTTGCTCAGTGATTCATGCATGCCATCATTCGGGCGGGGTACAGAGAAGCCTCAACATTCATAGGGGAGGGGGGGAATCTCTTCTCCGCTGAGGAGTAAGTTAGATTCTCCAGGACCAAGCAGGAATCAGTCCTCACTTATGGGTGACGTCGGCGCCGACGGAGCCCTCGCGGAGCAATTTTCCCCAGCTTTCAAAGAAAGCCTTTGGGAATTGCAGCGCGCATGCGCGGTCGTCTTCCCGCCCGAGGGTGCCATCTTAGCCAGTCTTCTTTTTTCCGCGGAGCCCTGCAGACGTCCCCGTCTTGTCCCCGCGAAAAAGTTGATTTTCCTCTTTATTTTATACTTTTTTCTTTCGGTTCGACGCCGATCGTTTTCCCGCCCGGACTCGCGACGCCGGTCTCGAGTCCTCTAGCGTTTTTTTCGGTTTTTCTGACTTAGTCAGCTTTCATTTTCGTTTTCCCTGGCAGCCCGGTCCTTTGACCTCGCAGGGGCCCTTTTTCCCCCGATGGCTGCCAGTGGCTTTAAGCGGTGTGGTCGGTGTGACCGAAATATGTCACTAACCGACACACACGACTTTTGCCTCCGCTGCTTGGGCCCGGATCATGAGGAACTGATCTGTGGGCCCTGCAGCAAACTGTCCTCGAAGGCGTTGAGAAGTCGGCGGCATCAGCGCGAGAGAATCTTCGCTGACCCCAGCCGTACCCGGACCTCGTCGGAGGCCTCCGTGTCAAAGGGCTCCAGCTCGGACCGTCGCCGGAGCTCCTCCGACCGGGGTTCTCCCTCCGGGGACCATCGTCGGAAGGAAAAACCCGCGAGGGCGGCGTCGGTGGACGCTCCTGGCTCCGCGAGGGCCAGGTCGCATAGCCCCGACAGCCGCCCCGGGTCCTTGGAGAAGGAACATCTCCCGAAGCGACCTCGCCTGGAGTCGGAGATGCCTGCCCGGGTAAGTCCTGTAGTCCTTCTGGACTCGCCTCCGCGACAGCCGACGTCGGGCCCGACGCCGTCGGAGCCCGAGTCGGGGGCTGCTGGGTCACCTGAGCTCGGACTCAGGTTGACGGCCTTGGAGAGCAGACTGTCTGCCTTCATGGACCAGCAGCGGGCACTGCTCGCTGGCCTCGCTGGCGCCGCTGCCCCGACCGCCGGGACGTCGACGTCCAAGTCGACCCCGGAGACCGAGCCGATCCTCGAGTCAATGAGAACTCGAGTCGATCCTCGGTCGAGGTCACCCTCGGCCTCCCGTTCGGGACCGAGGTCGCCGACGCCGACTCCCTCGACGTCGGGGCGGCTGGCGCCGCACCCTGCCCGGGCCGACCCCACCGAGTCCTCGTCGGAGTCGGTCTGGGAGTCTGAGGAGGAAGAGTCACCTGATTCTTTCCGGACTCGGTGTGTCCCATCGGACTCACCGGGGTCCGAGCCTCGGAAGCAGTCCCCCCCGGAGGATGCCCGGTTCTCGGACTTCGTTAGGGATATGGCCAAGGCTTTGGCCTTCCCTGCGGATCCCGAGGAGGAGCCTCGAGCCGAAGAGCTCGACGCCCTCCAGTATGACTCTCCCGCGAGGGAGCACTTTACTGTGCCGGTTCCTCCTATGCTGGAACGACTACTCTTCCGCATGTGGGAGAGTCCGGCCTCCTCGCCGGTCCTGAGCAAGCGGGTCGATTCTATCTATCGGGTCCGCAAGAGCCCTGGCTTTCAGAAGGCACAGCTGCCACACCATTCCATGGTAGTGGAATCGGCCATGCATCGTCTTAAGAGCCAGAAGATGCACTCCTCGGTGCCTCCTGGAAGGGAGGCCCGTAACCTGGATGGCCTTGGCAAGAAGTGCTTCCAGGGCTCTATGCTCGCATGTCGTGTCCAGACTTACCAGCTCTACATGGGCATGTATCTCCGGGATCTGGCTAAAGAGCTAGCCGGATTCTCCGCTGGTCTCTCCGAGGAGCCCTTGCGGAGGTTCCTAGCCTTGTCCACGGGCATTCGGGAATGCTCAAAGTTCATGTCCCGAGCAGCCTATGATGGCTTTGAGGCCTCGGCTAGAGTGGCCGCAGCCGGCATCGGTGTCCGCCGACAGGCTTGGCTTCAGTCGTCGGATCTTGAGCCCTGGGTACAGGACAAGTTGGTCGATGTCCCCTGCCGAGGCGAAAACCTCTTTGGCAAGCCCATGGCGGAAAAGGCTGCACAAATTGAGACTGAGACTCTCACCAGGACCAGGCTTTCTAGGAAGACCTCCGCCCCTTCCCAGAAAAAGAAGGGCTCGGGAAAAAAGTCCTTTTACCCGAGGAAGGCGGCTGCCTACAAACAGTACCCCCATTATCAGGCCCCTGCAGCTCCCCAACAGGGCCAGCAGGCCAAGGGACGGGGTAACGGGTCCCGTAGGCAGCAAGCCCCCAAGCCTGCACCACCAGCCCCTGCTCAGCAGGGTGGGGGTTTTTGACTCGCTCAGCATAGCCTCTCCCCCCCCGCTGGTTCCTCCCAGCACCGGAGGCCGGCTGGTTCACTTCGGCCACAGGTGGTCCAGCATCACCGCAGATGCCTGGGTACTTCAGGTCGTGCGAGAAGGCTACCTTCTCCACTTCCATCAGGTCCCTCCCTCCTATTTTCCGGGAGAACCTTCGCACCCCCCTCTGCACAGGGAGTTGCTCCTTCAGGAGTTAGCAGGTCTTCTGCAGGAACAGGCGGTGGAACCGGTGCCCCACCACCTGAGAGGTCAAGGCTTTTATTCAAGGTATTTTCTGATACCAAAGAGAACAGGGGGCCTCAGACCCATCCTGGACTTGCGCAACCTCAACAAGTTCCTTGTGCGGGAGAAGTTCAAAATGCTTACCCTTGGAATCCTTCTGCCCTACCTCCAGCAGGGAGATTGGCTATGCTCCTTGGATCTAAAGGATGCCTACACGCACATCCTCATCCACCCAAGCCACCGCCAATACCTAAGGTTTGTGGTGGCAGGAAATCATTACCAGTACAGAGTACTGCCCTTTGGCCTATCCTCCGCACCGCGAGTCTTCACAAAATGTCTCGCGGTCGTGGCGGCCCATCTCCGGCTTCACGGCCTCTATGTCTTTCCGTACCTCGACGACTGGCTCATCAGAGCAGCGTCCGCTCAGGAGGTCGCCAACGCCACGCGCCGCACGGTGACTCTGCTGCAGCACTTGGGCTTTGTCATAAACTTCGCAAAGTCCACTTTGCTCCCCTCACAGGATCTCGAGTTCATCGGCGCAAGGCTGCACACTCCTCGGGCACGAGCGTACCTACCGCTCGACAGGGCGCAACGGCTCATGGACCTAGCCGACCGCTTTCGCAGCCAGCCCCCGGTCTCCGCCAGGCGCTTCCTGAGACTGCTCGGCCATATGGCTTCCACCGTCCATGTGACCCCCAATGCCCGCCTGAACATGCGGTCTGCTCAATGGTGTCTCCGCCAGCAGTGGCGACAAGCCACAGGCGGCCTGGCGGACCTGGTGCGCGTCTCCGAGCCGCTGCTCTCGTCTCTCCGGTGGTGGCTCCGGCAGCCGAACCTGATATTCGGAATGCCTTTCCAGTCACCTCAGCCGACCCGGGTGCTGACCACCGATGCATCCCTCCTGGGCTGGGGAGCGCATTGCCAAGAGGCACGTACTCAGGGCCTCTGGACCATGTGGGAGTCTGCTCAGCAGATCAACTTCCTGGAGCTCAGGGCGATCCGCCTAGCTCTCAAGGCCTTCTCCCACCTGACTTCCCAACAGTCCGTCCTTGTCCAGACGGACAATCAAGTTGCCATGTTCTACGTGAACAAGCAGGGGGGCACGGGCTCCTTCCTCCTCTGCCGGGAGGCACAGAAGCTCTGCTCTTGGGCCGTCAGTCACGGCATTCTCCTCAAGGCAGTTTATCTCCCGGGCCAAGAAAATTGCCTTGCAGACAAACTCAGCAGGGTCCTCCAGCCGCACGAGTGGCGTCTGGATCCCTTGGTAGTTCAGAAGCTCTTCCTCAAGTGGGGTCTCCCCACGGTGGATCTCTTTGCCAGTCCTCACAACCGGCAGCTTCCTCGCTTCTGCTCTCGTCAGCCACACCCCCTTCGGGTGGCGGCGGACGCCTTTCTGATCTCGTGGTCGGGGAGCCTTCTGTACGCTTTCCCTCCCATCCCGCTGGTCTCTCGGACTCTTTTCAAGGTTCTCCGAGACAAAGCCTTCATGATCCTGGTGGCCCCTCGCTGGCCCAGGCAGCCGTGGTTTCCGCTCCTGCTGCAACTGGCGGTGGAGGATCCAATCCCTCTGGGGGTACAACCGGATCTCCTCACTCAGGATCAGGGGTCCCTTCTGCACCCCAACCTCAGGTCTCTCAACCTCATGGCCTGGCTGCTGAGAGGGTAGTCCTTGCTCCCCTTCTCCTGCCGGCGGAGGTGGAGGAGGTCGTCTTAGCTTCGCGACGGCCTTCTACCCGCAAATGCTACGCCCTTAAATGGCGTCGCTTTGCAGTCTGGTGTACCCAACAGTCTCAGGATCCCTTCTCCTGCCCGGTGTCGGTGATCTTGCAGTACTTGCTGCACCTCTCTAATCTGGGACTTAAGTCCAACTCCGTCAAAGTTCACCTCAGTGCTCTTTCAGCACATCATGTGCCAGTGGACGGCAGACCTCTCTCCAATGACCCTCTCGTAGCGAGGTTTCTCCGAGGTCTCCTTCTACTTAAACCACCTCTGCGCCCGCCAGCGCCTGACTGGGACCTGAATGTGGTTTTGCAGCGGATCACCTGTCCGCCTTTTGAACCTATGGCTACCTGTTCTCTCCGTTTTCTGTCTTGGAAAACACTGTTCTTGATAGCCCTCACTTCCGCTAGGCGCGTAAGTGAATTGCAGGCCCTCGTGTCTGATCCCCCTTACACTCGGTTCTACAAGAATAGGGTAGTCCTACGGACTCACCCAAAATTTCTGCCTAAAGTGGTCTCCCCTTTTCACATCAATCAGGAGGTGGTACTTCCAACCTTCTTTCCCAGACCACACTCCAGCCGAGCTGAAACGGTCCTCCATACCCTGGACTGTAGAAGGGCATTGAACTTCTACCTTGACCGTACGCGGGAGCACCGTAAAGCTGCTCAGCTTTTTGTGTCTTTTGACCCCAATAAATTGGGGCTCCCGGTCTCCAAGCGTACTCTGTCCATCTGGGTTGCGGACTGTATCTCTTGGGCTTATGGGGCAGCCGGACTCTCCTTAGAAAGTCGAGTCACGGCTCATTGCGTTCGGGCAAAGGCCACGTCAGTGGCTTACCTCCGCTCTGTTCCGCTGGCAGACATCTGCCGGGCCGCTACTTGGTCTTCGAGCCAGACTTTTGCGGTCCATTACTGTCTCGAGAGGGAGTCCCGTAGGGACAGTGCTTTCGGACAGGCAGTCCTCCGTAATCTCTTTGAGGTCTGAGCAACTCCTACCCTCCATCCCGGATGTGGGCTACCGGTGGGTGATACTTCAGCGAAGATTCTATCCTTCTGTGCTGCTGAGCTAGAGGGAGCTCATTTTTGTGCTTAGGGTCTCCGGTAGCCTTGAGCTTGGGAGTCCCATAAGTGAGGACTGACTTCCTGCTTGGTCCTGGAGAAAGCGTAGTTACTCACCTGTAACAGGTGTTCTCCAGGAGCAGCAGGAATCAGTCCTCACTACCCTCCCTCCTCCCCTTGGAGTTGCAATCGTCTGCTTATGTTCTTTTTTTGCAAATTTTTATGCTGTCTTTTTTAGCTATGTCATCTGACTGGCTAAGATGGCACCCTCGGGCGGGAAGACGACCGCGCATGCGCGCTGCAATTCCCAAAGGCTTTCTTTGAAAGCTGGGGAAAATTGCTCCGCGAGGGCTCCGTCGGCGCTGACGTCACCCATAAGTGAGGACTGATTCCTGCTGCTCCTGGAGAACACCTGTTACAGGTGAGTAACTACGCTTTTTAAGATATAGAATGGTTTGGTTCACATTTTAACCACTTATTTGTTGCTTCTGTGAGTCTGCTTTGTCAAGAGGTTACTGGAGCTTGTGGGCAGTCCCTCCAGAATACTGGTGTCGTCAAAAAAAATGACATGCTCAGTCTCCAAGCTGTTGGAAGAGGTACACTACCCAGAGGTGTGGGTCTGGACTGGAGTTCCTCAAGGAACAATAATTAGCAGATAAGTCTAATTTCACCTTTTAGCGCTATTCCTGTATGATGCGAGATTAAATAGAGACAGAGCTTTTTGCCTTTTTTTGTAATGTGGAGAAAGGAATAATTGTGTGAGGCCTCACTTGGAATATTGTGTTCAGTTTTGGAGATCATATCTTGCAAAGGACATAAAAAGGTTGGAAACTGTTCAGAGGATGGCAATCAAAATGATTTGGAGCCTGCGTCAGAAGACTTATGAGAAGAGACTTGAAGGCCTAAATATGTACACGCTGGAGGAGAGGAGGGACGGGGAGATATGATTCAAGACCTTTAAATACTTTAGAGTATTAATGAACAAACAAACCTCTTGCAAAGGGCGTAATATGAAGCTGCAAGGGAGTAAACTGAAAGGTAATGTCAGGAAATACTTTTTCACTGAAAGGGTGATGGATTCTTATAATGCCCTTCCGATGGAAATGATGGGGGCAAATACAGTGACAGAATTCAAAATGACATGAGACAGACAGTGGAACCCTTTATAACAACAGAATAAAATCACAGTAAACATAACTATCTCTTACATCTCAGCAAATAGTGGTGACCTATATGGAGCGGTGGGTACACCCCTAAAAAAAGGCATGGGGAGGGGTGACCTGCACAGAGCGGCAGGTGCACCTACTCTTGCTGGCTTGCTGGGCAGACTAGATGGACCATACTGGTCTTTATCTGCTGTCATATACTATGTTACTATGTAAGGTCCCTGAAGCTGCGATGGGAACACAGCGAAACAAAGGCCTTTGTTGGGCTTGTATTATTTTACAATGGCATTTTGAGTATTGGCCTTGGACTTTTGAAAACGCGCTAATCTTCAGATAAGTGGCAAAGCAATTCTTTATAAATGTGACTTATATGCTTGCTATTATCAGTGTGCAATATAATGATTAGAAAAAGAAGAGAAAAAAAAGAATACATATAAAGTATATGGTAGAATTATCATTATATTCCTTATAGATGAAAATTATAAGGAGTTTTTTCCAGGATCTATGATGGTGAGCTGATGCCGAATTTATGCTATTGATAACTAATTTGGCTGAGTTACTGAGATCTGTTTTTTCCTTATTATAGAGAGTTTTGATTTGTCTAAAGTATTTCATATAGTTTATTGTGAAAAGGGGGGGGCCCACAGACTTGAGACTAAGGTCACTTCATGAGGCTCAGCCTCAGCCGGGATGAAGCAGCCATCTCAAATGGCCACTGTGCCCACCAGGGAGGGGAAGCAAAGGAGTGGCAGGAGCCACAGAAACAGCATCAGGCTCTGGGCACTCTGTTGGCGGGGAGGTGGAGGTGGTCTAAAATGCCATGAAAAAAAAGGTGCTCCGGGCATTGTAGCCACAATTTGGGGCAAAATGAAGTAGCTGCTGGGAAAAAAAGGCTGGGGGTTGCAGGCTGCATAGAGCTGTGCAGGTGAGCCCGGCATTTAAAAAAAAAAGAAGAAAGAGCCACCCCCCTCTCTTCCCCAGATAACCTCTGCCAAAAAACAGCCTGGACTGTAGTGAAAAAAGGAGTCATGAAAAGAAAATCTCAGCTTACCGGCAAAGGGAAGCCCAAGAAGCCCACGCAGAGGGAGGCTCAGCTGCCAAGCAAAAGAGTAAATTAGTCTTACCTGCTAATTGTAGTTCCTGGAGGAACTCCAGTCTGGTCCCGGAATATCTGGGTTGTCAACCTCCTCCAGCAGCTTTGGAGACTGAGAAACTTCATTCTTGTGATGTCACCAGCATATAAAGCCTGGCTCCTCCTCTTCACATCAGTTTATCTAATGACAAAGCAGACTCACCAGAGCAACAAGTAAGCAGGAAAATACAACACCCACTAACACCCCCCAGTGGTCTGTAAAGGTCCATGGACCGAACTATGCACAAAGAGTGGCCATAAAGCCAAGGGTTTTTTTTTTTTTGGTTTTTTTTTTTTTTACACTACCGCACCTATGTCCTGAGGTCTCCTGTCCACCTCCGTGGAAATTACATGTAGATGACCTTCTTTACCAGGAAAGACCCCGTGATACTGCTTCCCCTGAACCGGAGACAAGAGAAAGGATTGCTTACCAGTAAAATCGCTCCGCTTCAGGCCCCAGCATATCCATGAACCGGGGCGGGATCCGGGACCAGACTGTCCTCCAGGAACTACAATTAGCAGGTAAGACTAATTTACTCTTCCTGATCGTCCCTCCAGTCTGGTCCCGGAATATCTGGGATGTAACAGAGCAGTAACTACGCACAATGGGAGAGTCCCGCAAGTCCGGCCTGAAGCACCGCCGAACCAAAACAGGAATCCCTGTCCGCCTGAACATCGAGACGATAATGCCGCACGAAAGTATGGAGAGACGACCACGTCGCCGCCCTACAAATCTCTACCGCCGGTACCAAACTACATTCCGCCCACGACGCTGCCTGCGCCCTCGCGGAATGGGCCTTCAGACCTTCCGGCACCGGACGGCCTCGCAACAGGTAAGCCGAAGCGATAGCCTCCTTCACCCATCTAGCAATGGAGCCCTTGGAAGCTGCCTCCCCCTTCCATGGCCCTGCGAAAAGCACAAAAAGCCTGTCCGACCTACGGAAGGATGCCGTGCGCGCAAGATACTACTTCAACGCCCGCTTAATATCCAAGCGATGCCGACGCTGCACCATCTTCCCTCTACTGGTTTCCCGAAAAACTGGCAAAGACACCACCTGATTCACATGAAAGGCCGAGACCACCTTCGGCAGGAAGGACGGCACCGGTCTCAAAACCACCTTAGACTCGCCAAAAGAGAGAAAAGGCGCTCTGCAAGACAGCGCTTGCAACTCTGAAATCCGCCGCGCCGAAGCCACTGCTAGCAAAAATACCACCTTCAGCGTAAGATCCTTCAAAGACGCTTCTGCCAAAGGTTCAAACGGTGCCTTCCCCAACGCGTCCAAAACCAACGGCAAGTCCCACCCCGGAATTATCCTACGATGCGGCGGTCGCAGTAGCGAGACCGCTCTCAAAAAACACCTCGCATCCCGCATGCGACCCCAGTGCCACCCCGCCGACCTTACCTCTATAACAGGCCAACGCTGCCAACTGCACTCGCAAAGAAGAGGCCGCCAGCCCCTTCTGAAAACCATCCTGCAAAAAGGACAGCACCTGCGGGACCGAGGCTCGCAACGGCACACAGTGCTTCTCCGCACACCACGCCTCGAAGATACGCCATACCCGAACATAAGCCAACGAAGTGGAGCTCCTCCGCGCTTTCAGTAAGGTAGTTATCACCGCCGCCGAATATCCCCTCGCCTTCAACCTAGCCCGTTCAATGGCCAGGCCGTAAGTGAGAATCGATCCACCTGGGGCATGCACAGAGGTCCCTGAGTGAGAAGATCCCTGCGGACGGGAAGCTTCCAAGGCCTGTCCACCAGAAGACGCACTAGGTCCGCGTACCACGGGCGCCAATCCGGCGCAATCAGAATCACTCGACCCTTGTGCCGCTCTATGCGTTGTAGCACTCGACCGATTAACACCCACGGGGGAAACACATACAGCAGCTGCTTCTCCGGCCACACCTGAATGAGAGCATCCAAACCCTCTGCCATGCGCTCTCTGCATCTGCTGAAGAATCGACCGACTTTCGCGGATTGAAAGGTGGCCATGAGATCCATCACCGGAAGACCCCAGCGCCGCACCAGCATCGCAAGCACCTCGGGGTGCAAGACCCACTCCCCCGGGTCCACCTTTACGCGACTTAGGAAATCGGCCTCCACATTGTCCACCCCTGTGACGTGCGCCGCTGACAGTGCCTCGAGATGGGCCTCCGCCCACACCAACAAATCCTCTGCTTCGTCCTCCAGCGCCACGCTGCTGGTGCCACCCTGATGATTTACATAAGCTACCGCCGTCACATTGTCCGAGAAGACCCGAATCGCCTGCCCCCACACAAAAGGAGCCAACTCCCGCAGCGCCAACACCACCGCTCGCAACTCTAATCGATTGATCGAACACGTCTTCTCCACCTCGGACCACTGGCCCTGAACCAGGCGTCCCTGAAAATGCGCCCCCCAACCGAAGAGACTGGCATCCGTCGTCAGGGAAAGCCATCTCGGAGCCTCCAAGCACATGCCTTTCTCCAGACTCCCCGGCCGCAACCACCAAAGGAGCGCCCGACGAGTCTGCAGCGGGCACGGTAACCGCTGCTCCAGCAAATCCCACTGATGTGACCACCTGCGCAACAGGGCTCTCTGCAAAGGTCTCATGTGAGCCCGAGCCCACTGCACCGTCTCCAAGGTCGCCGCCATCGTCCCCAGCACCTGCAGATACTCCCAGGCTGTGGGACACCTTAGACGGAGGAAACGACGCACCAAATCCCAGAGCCTTAGCGCCCTTTGCTGAGGCAGAAACACGCGCCCCCCTGCGGTGTCGAACCGCGCTCCCAGATATTCCAAGTCCTGCGTTGGCGTCAACTTGCTCTTTGCCAGGTTGACCACCCAACCTAAACTCTGCAACAGAGAGACTACCTTGGCTGTGGCTTGTATACTCTCCTCTCGGGATTTCGCCCTGATCAGCCAATCGTCCAAGTACGGATGTACCAAAACACCGTCCTTTCGCAAGGCTGCCGCCACCACCACCATAACCTTGGTGAAGGCGCGCGGAGCCGTCGCCAACCCAAAGGGCAGCGCCTGAAACTGGAAATGGCCCATTGGTACCGCAAACCGGAGAAATCTCTGATGCTCCCGCCGAATCGGAATATGTAAATAGGCCTCGGCAAGGTCTAGGGACGTCAGAAACTTCCCCAGCCGAACCGCCGCGATGACCGACCGGAGCGTCTCCATCCGAAAATGAGACACGCGTAGAGAACGATTTACCCTTTTCAGATCCAGAATCGGTCGCCACGAGCCTTCCTTCTTTGGCACCACGAAGTAGATGGAGTATCGACCGCAGCCTAACTGGTCGGGAGGATCTGGTACCACAGCTCCAAGACGCAGAAGCCGCTGCACCGTTTCCCGAACCGCCGCACGCTTCGCCGGGGCGCTGCACGGCGATCGCACGAAAGCATCGGCTACCGGTCGCCGCAGCTCCAGGGCATAACCTTCTCGAACCACCTCTAAAACCCACTGGTCGGACGTGAGTCGGGTCCAGGCCGGATAAAATTCCCGCAACCGACCTCCTACGGGAACCAGCTCCTCCTGGACCCTCCTGACTTCATTGTGACTTCTTAAAAGTGGAGGACGAGGACGCTGCAGCAAATCCCCCTATTTGCTCCTCGAAACCCCCGAAATCCCTGGGAACGACCAGGGAAACGGCCCCGCAGTCCCAGACTACTTCTAGGTGGATTGAAGCGCCGAAAGTCCCGCTGTTGCTGCCGTGGGCCAGGGACGGAGCGGCCCTGCTTCTGCTTGTCCTCGGGCAGCCGACCCCCTTTAGTCTCACTTAACTCTTTCAACAACTTCTCCAAATCTTCCCCAAAGAGCAGCTTACCGCGAAAGGGAAGCCTACTTAACCTAGCCTTAGACGAACCATCCGCCGCCCAATTGCGCAGCCACAGACACCTGCGACCTGCAACCACGGACGCCATGCTCTTGGCTAACCCCCGGATGAGATCATAATGAAGATCCGCGAGATACGCCGCTCCGGACTACAACCGAGCCGCCTCCTCGGTTGTCTCTATGGGTCCGTCTCCCTGGATCCGCTGCGCCCAGCGCAAACAGGCCCTTGCCACCCAGGCTCCACAGATAGATGCCTGTAAGGATAAAGCATTAGCCTCAAAGACCTGCTTCAGCAAGGACTCCAATTTTCTGTCTTGTGCATCCTTGAGAGCCGCGGAACCTTCCACCGGGATAGTAGTCTTCTTGGTCACCGCCGAAACGGCCGCATCCACTCGGGGCCTTAAACAACTCGCGATCATGATCCATTAACGGGTACAGCCGTGACATCACCCTAGCACCCTTAAGGACAGCCTCCGGCATATCCCATTCCTCCTGAATCATCTCCTTAAACACCCTGTGCACTGGAAAAGCCCTCTGAGTCTTCCGGACTGCCTGCAACAAGGGATCCTCCAGGGTAGCATCGTCAATCGGAGCGACGTCCGGCATATTAAGTGCCTTGAGCGCCTCCGCTATAAGCGCCAGCAGTTCCTCCCTACGGAAGACACGGACCACCCGTGCCTGATCCTCCTGCTCCCGAATTTCACCTTCTTCCAGATCCTCCTCCGAGCAGAAGTCCTCTGAAAGCACGGACTGATCTAAGGGATCCCTGTCCAATCTAGGTACCTTAGCAGAGACGCCCGACGCCCCTGCCGAGAAGGCCGAACTGGGCCTCCTGAGCCCCGATACAGCTCCAGAGGTCCCGGCCACCTGCACCCCACCAGAGCTAGCTAAAGTCTTCTGGAGCAGGGCCATGAAATCTGTCGAGAAAATGGATGCCAACGCGCCTCCCACCAACTGCTGCGTAAGGGGAAGATCGGGCACCAAAGCGGCACCATGCTCAGTCTCTGCCACCGAGAGAGAGGGGCCTCTGGGCTCCGGCAATGGCTCCGAAACCTCCAGCTCTGGTACCTCAGCTGCAGGGACGAACTCCTTAGCCTCTAACTCCGGAGCACAACCCCTGCAGACCCCCTCTTGTGAAACGGAACTCCGTCTAGCCCCACACAAGAGACACTGCTGCTTAGATGGCATGCTGATCAAAACAGACACAAGACCCAAAAACTGAATTTTTATTTTTTTTTTGTATTGACTGGAATCTCCTCATAATTGTCCCCCCAGGGGATCCCCGAAGAAAGTTCCTAAAAACGAGGCTCCCAGCCGAAGATACAGGCGCTAAAAGTCAGCGGTGTAAACCGGAGCCCTCTTCCCGCCTCACTCACACTGGCGATTCCCGCCCAAAACTGTCGGAATTTCGCCGTCTTACCTGCGACGCTTCATGCGGCCTCAAAGGCACTCTCCGCACTCACCTCTCTACCTCTGATCGGAGCTGTTCAAGACAGAGCTCGTCGCAGCCGAAATCAGCGCGAGCGGAGTGGCAGGGCTCTAAGCGCCGGCAGGCAAAGCCTCTGCATGCGCTGAGCCAGGCGCTCCCGGATCCGGACTCCGCTGACCGGGACGGATTCCGGGCGCCAGTCCTCTCTCCCCAAGAGATGAACACAAAACAAAAAAATGCTGTGCTGGCGCCCCCCCCCCGGCAGAACACGGAGGGAGCAGAGGACCTCAGGGTAAGGGCAGCCTGGAAGTGTAACCGGCTCTGCAGCCAAGGAACCTTGCCCGATCAGTCCCTTAAAGGGCCCTCACCCCCTTTTTCTGTTTTGTTTCTTTTTTTTTTTGTTAATCAAACCATCCAAAAAAACTAACTCCCCACTTAATCGTTTCTCCAGTGAGCCCCGGAAGCCCCTGGGCCCATCAACCTCCTAGCTGCTTTGGAGACTGTTAAACTGATGTGAAGAGGAGGAGCCAGGCTTTATATGCTGGTGACATCACAAGAATGACGTTTCTCAGTCTCCAAAGCTGCTGGAGGAGGTTGACAACCCAGATATTCCGGGACCAGACTGGAGGGACGATCAGGAAGTTATTCTTTTTTTTTAAATTTGGAGCTTCTTTATTTGAAGCAGCAAAATACAGACCTTTGGTAAAATAATAAATTAGAATAAAATGGAAAGACGACAAAAAGAAATACAGATTGAGGACAGCAAGAGTGAAGGGGTCTGTTCCCGTCTTAGCTGCTCCCCTCAGGCCCACCAGTGCTGGACACAGGGCGGCTATCAGCTCAAGGAGATGGGGGTGTCCCTGAGTTTGAGTAACATGGGGCCTACAGGTCTGTCATACAGGTCACAGCACCATAGTGTGGGCCAGGGAGACAGGTCTATCTGCAGTGCTTCACCTGCTGGAGGCAGAGAAAGCACAGTTACTTACCTGTAACAGGTGATCTCTGGGAACAGCAGGAATAAGTCTTCACATATGGGTATCATCGGTACCGAGGGAGCCTGCGTGGGAACGCTCCCCAGCGTCCAGAAAGAAAGCTTTTGGGAGCATCCCACAGCGCCTGCGCGCTGCCTTCCCGCCTTTCCTAACCGCCTCTCTCCAGTTCGAGTTTTAAGCTGAGACAAAGAGAGAGAGAAAGGAAAGGAAAGATAGATAGAGAGATACAACTCCTAGGGTGGGTTGTGAAGACTTATTCCTGCTGTTCCCAGAGATCACCTGTTACAGGTAAGTAACTGTGCAATCTCCAGGAACAAGCAGGAATGAGTCTTCACATATGGGGACTCCCCAGCTAGAGATGCCAGGGAGATCTCTAAGGTTGTGAGTCCCTGAGAAGGGCTCTACCTCCCCCCATGGATCTCGGGCATCCAACCAGGGATGGGGGGTAGGAGTTTGATTAGGTATGGAACAGGTGTGTTTGAGAACAGCCTGACCAAACAAGGCATCCCGGCGGGAGTCCTTGTCCAAGCAGTAATGGGCTGTAAAGGTATGAACTGAGGCCCAGGTGGCCGCTCAACAGATTTGGTCGATGGACACAGAGTTTAGATGAGCCATAGAGGCTGCCATGGCCCTCACATTGTGAGCTGTGACATGGCCCTCCAGAGAAAGGTTCTTACTCTGGTAGGCAAAGGAAATACACTGAGCAATCCAATTGGACAGAGTTCTCTTAGAGACTGGAAGTCCTAAATGAGAGGGATCAAAAGCAACAAATAGTTGAGAGGACTTCCTATGTTGCTGTGTCCTTTGTAAGTAAAAAGCAAGTGCTCTCTTACAATCCAGGGTATGAAGATTCCTCTCTGCACTTGATGCATGAGGTCCTGGAAAAAAGACAGGTAAATATACCTCCTGGTTTAGATGAAAAGGTGAGACCACTTTAGGCATAAAGTGTGGATTAGTCCTGAGGAATACCTTGTCATGATGGAACCTTGTATAAGGAGGATTAGCCACCAAGGCTTGCAGCTCACTGATACGGCGAGCTGAGGTGACTGCAATGAGAAAAATAACTTTCCAGGAAAGGAATTTCAAGGAGGAAGTGGCTAAGGGTTCAAAGGGTGGCTTCATAAGTTGGCCAAGAACCAAATTTAAATCCCATGCCACTGGAGGTGGTCTAATGGGAGGTTTAGTTAAAAGAAGGCCTTTCATGAATCTTGCAATAAGAGGATGAGAGGAAATAGGATGTCCATTGAGAGGCTTAAGGGATGCTGCAATTGCACTCAAATGGACCCTTACTGAATTCGTTTTAAGGCCTGCATGGGATAAATGCAGCAAATACTCTAGTAAAGAATTCAGAGGTATTGCAAGAGGGTTAAGATCCTTCTCTGCACACCAAATGGTAAACCTTTTCCATTTAAAAGCATAGGAACATCTAATGGAAGGCTTTCTGGAAGCATGAAGGATATCCATCACCTGCTGAGAAAGATGCAAATCTTGAAGGTCTAGGCCTTCAGCAACCAGGCTCTGAGATGAAGAGACTGGGGATTTGGGTGCCACAACGTTCCCTGCTCCTGGGACAGGAGGTCTGGAGCAGCTCCCAAGTCTAGGGAGGGAGCTAGAGAGAGATGTAGAAGTAGAGGGTACCACACTTGGCGTGGCCAGCGTGGAGCTATGAGGATCATGGATCCTTGATCCCTCTGGAGCTTGAACAGAGTCTTGGGAATTAAGGGAATGGGTGGAAAGGCATACAGGAAGTCTTGACCCCAGTGAAGGAGGAAGGCATCCTTGGCCTGAACTCCCTGACACGGAATTCTGGAACAGAACCGGGGAAGTTTGGCATTCCACGGACTTGCAAAGAGGTCTATGTCCGGAGCTCCCCACTCTTGAAAGATTCTGAGTACTTGGTCCATGTGCAGGGACCACTCGTGTGGAAGCAGAACTCGACTGAGTCTGTCTGCCCAAGAGTTTTGGATTCCTGGAAGGTATACGGCCAGGAGATGGATTTGATGCTCTCTGGCGAAGGCCCACAATCTCAAAGCTTCGTTGCAAAGCGACAGAGAGCCAGTCCCGCCCTGCTTGTTCATGTAGAACATGGCTACTTGGTTGTCCGTATGGATGAGGACTGTCTTGTAGCTGAGCAGGGTGTGGAAGACTCTGAGAGCTAGAAGAATTGCTCTGAGCTCTAAGAGGTTGATATGTAGAGATGTCTCCTGTAGAGACCAGATGCCTTGGGTGGAGAGATCTTGTAGATGAGCCCCCCAACCCCTTGGGGAGGCATCTGTTGTAAGGGTTGCTTGGGGTAGCAACTGTTGAAAGGGGGACCCCAGCAACAGATTTTGAGTGGACTTCCACCACTAGAGGGACCAAAAGAGGCGACTGGAAGTTGCTATTTTGTCTGACAGGCAACCTGATGCCTGGGTCCATTGGGTGGATAGAGTCCACTGAGCTGCCCTCATGTGAAGGCGAGCGTAAGGAACCACATGCACGGTGGATGCCATGTGGCCTAACAGTTGTAACATCTCTCGAGCAGTTAAATGGGACTTTAACTGAATTTGAGAGGCTAACTGCACCAAGCGTAGGCAACGGGCCTGGGGAAGATAGGCCCTTGCAGTTGTGGTATCCAGCAAGGCCCCTATGAACTCCAATGACTGAGTAGGGGTGAGTTGTGATTTTGGGATGTTTATTACAAGTCCCAGATACTGAAGAACACGCCTTGTGCAGGCTAGGGAAGTCTGGGCCTCTGACTGGGATGGAGCTCGGATGAGCCAGTCGTCCAGATATGGGAAGACAAATATTCCTAGAGTGCGTAGAAATGCAGCTACTACTGCCATGCATTTTGTGAACACTCTTGGAGCAGAGGCCAGACCGAAAGGAAGCACTCTGTATTGGTAGTGCTTTCCCTGATAAAGGAACCGAAGGAACCTTCTGTGTGTTGGATGGATGAGAACATGGGTGTACGCATCCTTGAGATCTAGAGAACAAAGCCAATCCTGACTCTGAAGGTATGGAAGGAGAGCACGGAGAGAAATCATCTGAATCTCTCCTTGCATAGAAACTTGTTCAATTCTCTGAGATCTAATATGGGTCTGTAGCCCCCTGTTTTCTTTGGGATAAGAAAATAGGGGAAGTAGAACCCTGAACCCTTTTGAAGAAGGGGTACTTCTTCTACTGCCCTTTGGGCAAGAAGGGTAGCAATCTCCTGACCCAGAAGGTCGAGGAAAGATGTTGGAGAATTGAACTGTCTCCCCATGGTGTGAGGAGGAAGGTTTAAAAAATGAAGCTTGTACTCCTCCCTTATGATGGAGAGGGTCCATTGCTCTGCTGTGATTTGTTCCCATCTGGGAGCAAAGTAAGCTAACCTTCCTGGAATGGTGAGAGGCTCTGGTTCTTCTAGAGCCAGAAAGGCTAAGTTCTCTAGTTGTAAGTCAAAGGCCCTGAGGAGGCTGAGGCTGTTGGGCCGTAGCAGTCCTTGCAGCCTTAGGCTTGGCTTGTTTAGGTTGTTGCTGACGCTTTGCAGCAAAACGACCTGCAGAAGATGCCTGGTGACCATAACCAGGATAATATTTCCCTTTTTTGGGAAAAAAAGCCTTTTTGAATAACCTTTTCCTAGCAGGAGCAGAAGTAGACTTTGAAAGTCTATCTAAGGCAGAATTTTCAGCATCCATCTGAGTGGCCTTTGCTTGCCAATCCTTGCCAAAAAGGTTTTCACCTGTACAAGGAAGATTTCCTAATCCATCCTGGACCCAGGGTTCCAAATCAGAAGCTTGTAACCAAGCAAGTCTGCATGCACCTATGGCAATAGCCGAGGCTCTGCTGGCACACTCAAAAGAGTCAAAGGCTGCACGGTTGGAAAACTTGGAAACATCCTGGGCATGTTTAAGCCAGGTGAGAAACTCCTCCCTTTTATCTTCTGAGATAAAAGGAGATAAAGTTAGCAGATGATCTGTAACTTCCTTTAGAAACATCCCCATATAGAGACTATAGGAGTTGATTCTGGCAGTAAGCATATTGGCCTGGAAAATTCTCCTGCCAAAAGCATCCAAGGTTCTGCATTCTCTTCCTGGAGGATTAGATGAGTGTCTTTTGCACTCTTTTCTTTTTCATAGCAGACTCCACCACAATAGAGTGGTGAGGAAGCTGAGTCTTATGATAGCCAGGACAAGGAGGAACACGGTACATGGTGTCCAACCTGCGAGAATGAGGGGAAGTAGTAAGAGGTGTTTCCCATATGCCCAACATGTGATCATAAAGGATCTCATGAATTGGTAAAGTAGCTGCCTCTTTAGGAGCCTTAGGATATTGTAAAATATCTAATTTCTTGGCTCTAGGCTCTGGTTCAGGGGCCACTGAGATAGAGAGGCCCCTATCCACTTCCCTAATGAAGTCTTGAAAAGACAAGTCTTCTGGAGGAGACATTCTTCTTTTTGGAGAAGAGGGCTCCTGAGGAAGGAGTACCGATGCTTCGACAGAAGCCTCTGATTCATCAGAGTCTTCGGAGGAATCGAAGTATTGCCTGTCTGGATGCTCTTGCAGAGCCCGATACGCGTACCGAGTGGTATCGATGGGCATCACAGGACAGGGTACCGCTGCAGTCGACACTGAAGCTGATGTCGATGCAATCGGTGCCGGTACTGGAACCGGTACCGACAACGGAGTTTGTTGCGGTACCGGAGGCGTCGCAGCTTGTATGAATGCCGTGATGGCACGCTGCATGGTCAGAATATTCTGATCCATCGACGCAACCAATGTCTGGATGTCGGTACCAGTGGAAACCACCGGTACCCCAGAACATGGCAACAGGTGATCAGTCGAGGCCACGCCATCGATGTCAACCTGTGACCCCATAGATGAAGCTTTGAAAGCCGGAGCTTCCCGCCGGGGTAATTTTGCTGGTGCAGGATCCTCGAGAGCAAGCCCGGAGGCATCTTGATACTTAGAGGGAGATCTACCCTTCGAGGACCGGCTGGACTTATGTTTGGTTACCTGAGATCCATGGGAGGAAGAAGACGCCCTGGAAGATATCGATGCCACCGAAGCTGCATCAGAGGGAAACAGGGTACTGAGCTTTGCCGCTCGATTCTGTTGACCTCTTTTAGACATCATGGAACAGGACTCACAATCGGTGATGGAGAGGTCAGGACCCAAACATTTTAGACACCAGTCATGGGTGTCGGTGATAGAGTACCACTGCACTTCGTGTTCTTTTTAAACCCGGAAGCGGGCTTTTCCATGAGGAAAATTCTTCTAGGCCTAAGGCCCAAAAGGAAAAATTGCACAGAAGTGGGAAACGGTAGGTTTTCTTTTTTTTTTTTTTTTTTTAAAGAAGAAAGAAGAAAAGACCGGCAGTACCGGTCCGACGTCGAAGAAGGCAGACGCGCGACCAAAGAAATAAAGAAAAATAAAGAACTTCTTCAGCCGTGACAGGAACACGACCTCCTTGCTCCGCGGAAAAGAAGAAATGGAGAGAGGCGGGAAGGCAGCACGCAGGCACTGTGGGATGCTCCCAAAAGCTTTCTTTCTGGACGCTGGGGAGCGTTCCCGCGCAGGCTCCGTCGGTACCGACGATACCCATATGTGAAGACTCATTCCTGCTTGTTCCTGGAGATATATTGGCTTCTCGAAAGTACTGCACCGGCATATATACCTAATGATGTAGTCACTGAAAGTTGCTCAAGTCTGCCTCCACTAGCTGGTGAGGGAGCATAACTTGTTCATCTGGACTGGTTTAGCAGGATAAGGAAGCACATTTTAAATCTTAGTTACGTTCTACTATATCTTGTCAGTAATACGTTTAGGAATATTTGTATGACTGGTAAACATAATGGTACTACATGGTTGCTTTGTCAGTTTCATATTCCGTAGAAGTTCATTATCGGCTTGTTACACTCCATTTCTGCAGAAAATATGCAACACTTATTTTCTCTGAAGGGTTAAGCTTCCTGTGTTTCCTGTTGTGTTGCAGGAGCACATTAGACTAACATACTTTTTATTTATGCCCATATGAAGCTGAGTGCTCTGAAAAAAGGTTTGGGAAGTCTCGCAAGAACATGTGGAAAAAAACAATACCCTAGGTGGAATATTAATTTTCATACAATTTCTTCATCCCAGCCATGAAATTGGAAGCATATGCCTTTTTTGCTAGTTCGTCCTTGATCTAGTTTAATAAGGGCACATAATTGAGAGCATACAACTGTAAGTTATTTGCAGTGGAAACCTTTGAACATGTAAAGCTAGAAGAAGATTGGCATTGAAAAGACAAAGTTTTTAGGGGGTTTTAGTTTATTGGATATGTTAAGTTTCATGGCTACGAGTTTTAAAAATTTAGCACTTTATATTTATTTTTGAATTTGTTTGGAAGGAAGATTGAGGGATCAAGGATAAATAAAAATAATAGTCAAGAAAAGCAGCCTTATGTTCTTTTCCTCTGATGTTCGGCGAATCCCATGCTAACTGTGCATAGGGCTCAATAGGAAGTGCAAGCAGCAAAGATGACAAAACCAGCAAACTCAGAGGTATCAAGTTAAGTTTTTTTACCCCCCACTACAGTATAGCTTATGCAAATCCTACTCACAAAATCACAAACTGATCTAGTTTTTGGGAAACAATATATAAATTGCTCTATTTCTTATGCCAAATGTTTGCAATTTTATTTCTGAAAACCCTACCTGCTTGCAGCATTCAAGGACAAGATTTGCATACCTGCACGTGTGTGTGCGTGCGTGTATGCATCTCTTATCTCATTTGTAAATTGCTGCCTGTAAGAAAATCACATTTTACCTTGGTGCAGGATTTCTGCATCAAAAGAAAGAAAAAGGAGTAGGTTTCTGTTTATGCATATGTATTTTTGCTAACTTTGTTTTTGGAAGGGCATGTGTAGTTGATGTCCCTTGGTTAAACTATTGTTCATTACTCTCTTCAATGTAATATAAAACGCAGTTGAAAGCAGATGCAGTAGAGAACTCTTCCTCTTCCCAAGCCCTGGCCAATCCAGGAATTGAACCAGGGGCTTTGGGCACATAGGTGCAGAGCATTTGCCACTGAGCTGACTTGATGAATGGATCTCCTTCCTGGTTTATATTGTTTCCTCACAGGACATCTACTTTGGCAACCTGCAGTAACATACAGGTGACCTTTTCCCCAGGCAAGGTGTTGATGTCCTAGACAAGCCTCAAGTTTTACAATCCTCTCCCCCCTTCCCCGGCTGTCAAAATCTTTTGTTTTAGCTTTGAATGCCCTGCTCTTTGCTCTTCCCTGCCCCCCCCCCCCCCTGCCGAAGTTGTTGTCCTAGGCAGCTGCCTAGTTTGCTTGATGGTTAGGTCAGCAGTGCTCTTCCAATTTATCTTTTCAGACATGGATAACAAAATGACAGTAGCTGTTATGGTGACTTTTCTTCGTCATAACCAACATGAATATTGTAATAAGTTTGCGTCTCGCTAATCCACAAAAGAATAGTGGCATATGGCCTATACCACTTTAGCAGTCTCCTTTTTTATTAGATGATTTTGTTATAACTGCTTTTCTTCTTGCTTTCCCTTTCTCCTTATGAAGGATGACACTTTATGCCAAACGCCTTTTTCACTTTTTAAGACTCAATGTCTCACTTAACAGCTCTTGGGAATTTGGTCTGTAGCTGGTTTGCAATAGACACTCATCCCAGCAAAGTTGCACATTAACTTAAAAATACTTTGGGATCAACTGTTAAAATGTTTTTGTTTCACTTACGGCGCTAATGAAAGCCAAATGTTAGAATTTGTTTTAGCTAGTCTAATGCATCAGAGGTTTAACTTAAAAGGAAAGCTCTGGATCAGTTCCCCATTATGTAACTGACTGCAGATTAGTACATACGCATTGTTAATGGTCAGGCTAATATGTGTAAGATTTGACAGAACACAGTTCAGGCCTGAAAACTGACATTCAGAAATCTGATCCACCAAGTCAGCGTTCCGAAACAGTGGTTATTTTTGTAGCGGCTGTTAGAAGTTTCTCTTTTGATTGGTGATAACATGCCTGGAAAACTTTTGAAATTTCTAACTTCAGTGAATTGTGATTAGCTTCCTGACATTCCTGTCTTTTCTCCTCCATGTTCCCTGTTCCTCTTTTGCCTTCCCCCCACTTAGCTAAATGGCATATTATTTATAGTGGGGAAGGCTCTCCCCTTGATATGGAGAGTGGAAAGGTCTTCATAGAGAAGAACAAAAAGCTAGCTTGGACCAGAAAGGTTGTCAAGCATTTGAGATTTTAGATTCTGGTTTTTTTTTTTTTTTTACTTGAAGAAACATGAATATTTTTTTATATTCATACTGATTTCTGATAATTTTATACAGAATATCTCATGATGTTTAAGGGAAAATCTCATGTTCAAAAATCAAGGCAACTTTACTGCCCCTGCAATAAGACTAGCCCGCTGCCTTATGGTCCAGCCAGATGGAAGTACTTAGAAAGGATGATAATTTTTGATATCCAACAGGGTTACTTTGGAGAAGACTGCTGCTTCTAGGAGCATCATTGCAGGGCAGTCTGTGACGTCTGTATGTTTTCCTCTGGTAGGGGACACCAGCATCTTGGTTTGCTATTTGCTGTTGCTGCTTGGAATGGGCACGCTCAGTGGCGGCCATTTTCAAGATAAATTCCTCTTTCTCAAATTGCTTGGGTTTGCCACTTGTCCAGCAAGATAGGAAAGTACTTGCATATCAGTGGACAACAAGCTGCCTTGAATTTTGCAGAAGATAATCCCCTTGTTTTATAAAGGCATTTCTCTGAAAGTGAACTAGGGCAAGAACAACCGTCTTTCTTACAGCTATTTGCATGTATCATATTCACATAGCATCAGTTGTTTGAAATAAAATTCAGCTATGAAAAAAGGTTAATGAAATATTTTTTGGGCAGATATATGCTGAAATAGGCATATTGTGACAATTTAAATGTAAATTATACATATTATCCTTTAGAGCAGTGGTTCCCAACCCAGTCCTCGGGTACCCCCAGGCCAGTCAGGGTTTCAGGATAGCCACAATGAATATGCATGAGAGAGATCTGCATGCACTGTGTTGAGGATTCCCTCTCGGGGGAGCCATCGTCGGGCCCGAGTCCCTCGGTGCCCGCGCCGAAGGCTGCGGAGCCTTCTGGCCTGGAGTCCAGAATGGCGGCCCTGGAGTGCAGTTTGTTTGCCTTCATGGATCAGCAGTGGGCGCTGTTGTCTGGCATGACCGATTCATCCACCCCAACCACTGGGCTCTCAATGTCCAAGATGTCCCGTAGGCTCAGCCGATCCTCAAGGTCCTTCGACCTCGAGTTGATTCTCGGCCAAGGTCGCGATCTGAGTCCTGCCCAACAGGACCGCGATCCTCCCCGGTAAGTATACCTGGCACCAGTCTTTGAGCATTGGGAGCCTCGCTGTCCGCTTAGCAGCCCTTCTACGAGTCCTTGATGGACTACTCCGAGTGGGAGACGGAGGATGAGGAGTCCCCTGACACCCGTCGCCACTGCGACATCCCATCTGACTCTCCCATCTCAGAGCCCCATCGGCGGGCCCCACCGTAGGATATGGGCTTCCTTGATTTCGTCAAGGATATGTCAAAGACCCTGGCATTCCCTACCGAGTCAGATGGGATAACTTTGGATTCAAAATGTGCCATATCTTTATACATGAAAATTCACAAGAGTGGGTATTGGCGCCTTGGAATGAGTTTAGATCAATCTGACCATCTGATAAAATCTTTAGAAAAAATTGAGCTTAACTACTATGGAATTTAAAAAAAAATAAGAATATGAAAACCAGCCCAGAAAATAATTTTAAAGGAGAATGTATGCTATAATTTTGTTGACTGTAAAAATTTCTTCCATCGTATTTAGCTGAAAGTTCTAGACAAGTAATTTGAATGTTCTGACACAGCTCAATAAACTATATAAATGAATTACTTGACTTTCTCATACTGGCTCCAGAGAATTCTAACAGAGCTTTCCCGGACACTCTTCTGGGCTTAGCTAGGATTTTGTGTGATATTGGACCTACTACTTTTCAGGTTTTTTTTTTTTTTTTAAATGTTATGTTTATCAAATTTTACAATCGGAATAAGGGAAAAAACATTCAGTCAAACACAAACAATATAAAGGAAATTCCATAAAATAGAAAACAAAAAGAAGAAACGAACCCCGTAAAGGACAACAAAGACCAAATGTAATAGACCACAATTAAGGAGACCCAAGAATCATAATCCAGAGGAGAAGGGAAAATAAGAAATAAAAAACCAATAAACAAAACAGTATGGCAAAGCTAAAGCTAATGCAGAAAGACCCCAATTACACTCCCTAACTCACTCAAACCTACAAATTCTTGGCATCCAAGAAGAAACGTAATTGAGAAGGTTCAAAGAAATGATATACAAAATTTTGATAAAGAAGTATACATTTACAAGGAAATCAAAATTGGAACTTTGCACCCAGTGCAACCACTTCAGTGCGCAGCTCCAAAAACGTCTTCCTACGAAGCTGGAAAAATCTGAATCTTACCCCCCATAAAGGCAATATCATTTTTCTTAAAAAATAAACGTAATAACACATCTCTATCTTGAAAAAAGACAAAAGAAGCCAATAATGTCACTCTAGACTCTACTGTTTCAGATGACTGTTCCAAAATTGCAGACAAGTTCCCAAGATCAAGGGAATCCAAAGAAACATCAGCCTTAGGAGCAGGAAATGAAGCAGGGGAGCCCTTTGTGAATCCAGATGGCAAGTAATATATCTTCTGCAGAGGGGGGAAAACCAGCCTCAGGATATCTAAAGAATTCCTTCAGAAACTTATGAAAAAGGTCCCTGGCTGGAGAGCCAGCCACTCGAGGAAAGTTCAAAATCCTAAGGATTAAAGACCGGTTAGCATTCTCAAGATTTTCAAACTTCATTGAAACACCAATCTATCCTTTACCTTGCTGGTCTTCCAATCTCTTCTCCACATTCACCAAATGGTTTGGAAGCGGAGTCAGCGCTTGAAATGCTACAGCACACACTTGATGCACCGACTGCAGGGTAGAACAGATGGAATCCAACGTTGCCTCTTGTGGACACTGTAGAGGAGGAAAAATCAACTGAGGATCAAGAGTGGAATCGGAGGCCACCAAACTCCCCCGATCAGCTGCACCCGCCTGCAGATCCGGTGACTGAGTTCCGTTGGGAAACGACAAAACCACTGCCGCCTCCATACTCCCAGAAGAGAGGACTTTGCCGCCTATCAACACAGCAGCAGTGTCAATCACACCAGGCATGGGAGGAGTGGAGGGGCCAGCAGGGCTCAACGACACATCACTGCCCAGACCAAAGCTCTCCTCCGCTGCAGCCCATGGGACACCCAATTCCTTCATCGCTGCATAGATCGCCATGGTGCACTGTGCCAGAGATAATCCTCCCTTACCCTTCGTTTTCCGTTTTGTCAATAGACTCCAAAAGAAAACGTAAAGGCAAAATAAGCAGAGCAGCCCGCACCGCTTCCTGTTAAGACACCATCTTGGCACTACTTGCATGGGCACTACTTTTCAGTTTTTTGTGAGTTCTATTGAAAACACTTCTCCGTCATTTTGGCCCATCAGTTTATTTACCTCTCCAATTTCACTCACAATTGAGCAGCCTTTGTTAGTTTTTATCCCTCTTACAGGCTGATGCAGAAAGCTAGCGCGGGGTTGTAAGCGCACTTATGCCCACACGTGTGCGTCGAATGCAGAAAAGAGATGGATGCGTGCGGGTAGAAGGGCGTGAAAAGTTTCCATGCATGTGACATGATGCATATTAAAATGTATTTAAAAGTATTGAAATGAAATGGAAATGAGTGGGGTGTACTCATATAACATAACATGGTAATGAGATGTATGCCTGTTGCAATGAAATGCGTTAGAAATTATACAATCCTGCATTAACAAGACTCCCTCTATCCAAGAAAGGATCTTTTCCCTCCCTCCCTCCCCAACACCTACTAACCCCTGGGATAATTGTAGCTTTATACTGTAGGTACATAAACCTCTCAAAGGAAAGGAGGTACCATAGTCATTCTCAGGTGCAGCTGTTTGTCTTCGTCAGGCATACATTGAGGACCTGAGATTAATTAAGCTTCAGGTGAACAAAGTACCATAAACATATTAGGTGTAGTTTTTTTTTAGTTTAAGTATCCCTACCAACCCTTAGTAGGTAAAGAACTTAAATACCTAAACACAGCCTTAAAACTAAGATGCAGACAGCAGTCCAGCAGCAAGATGGGGGGTTTTCCAGTCTTTTGCATCGAGTGTTACATGTATGATTTTCTCCCAGTTGGTGATGGGTCTTACATGTGCAGTAGGTGCAAGGAGCTCTTTGCTCTCAGGGAACGAGACCGATCTCTGGAGGCTAGAGTAGCGGACTTGGAGGACATAAGGAAGACTGAGAGGTACATAGTCGAGACCTACAGTGATATAGTACTGAAGTACCACCTCCAATCTGGCAGCATCCCTGTTGCCATGGAGGGGAGAGGTCACATGACAGGAGAGCATCACTCTGGTGTGGCAGGAAGTGATCCTGTAGCTAGGACCTATCCTCCAGGTGATGTAAAACCCTCTCGCACCGAGACAGTCTCCAAGGCCATGTGCCCATGAGGGAAGGGTTAGGACAGCCGTTATAATTGGTGATTCTATCATTAGGCATGTAGATAGCTGGGTGGCTGGTGGATATGAGGATAGCCTGGTAACATACCTGCCTGGTGCGAAGGTAGAGGACCTTACGCGCCTCCTAGAGAAGGTCTTAGATAGCGCCGGGGAGGAATCTGCTGTCTTGTTACATGTCGGTACCAATGACATAGGAAAATGTGGTAGGGAGGTTCTGGAGGCTAAATTTAGGCTTTTAGGTAGGAAGTTGAAATCCAGAACTTCCAGGGTTGCATTCTTCGAAATGCTTCATGTTTCACACGCAGGACCCAAAAGGCAGGCAGAGCTCCGCAGTCTCAATGCATGGATGAGACGATGGTGCAAGGATGAGGGTTTTAGATTTGTTAGGAACTGGGGAACATTCTGGGAGAAAAGATGGGCTCTTCCGAAGGGATGGGCTTCACCTTAACCGGGATGGAACCAGGCTGCTGGCATTAACCTTTAAAAAGGAGAGAGAGCAGCTTTTAAACTACATAATAGCAGAGAGCCGACAGTCACCCAAGAGCGCATGGTTCGGAACAATGTTTCCTTGAAGGATATTACCAAAAGAATGAAGATAGGGCATTTCAGCAGAGTGGTTCCAACAAAGACAAAAGTAGCCCAAATGCCCTTGAGTACAGAGCAGGCAGAGCTTACAGATTCCAAAGTACCCCTGCCTATTGATAACCAGATTAATATGAATAAAATGCAGTCTCTAAAATGCTTGTATGCAAATGCTAGAAGTCTAAAAAATAAGATGTGAGAGTTAGAATATGTAGCACTAAATGAGAGGTTAGATATGATTGGTATCTCAGAGACATGATGGAAGGAGGACAACCAGTGGGACACTGTGATACCTGGGTACAAACTATATCGTAATGATAGAGCTGATCAAATTGGTGGAGGGGTTGCTCTCCATGTTAAAGAGGGCATTGAGTCACAAAGGATTAAAGTTTTGCAGGAAACAAAATTTGCTGTAGAATCTCTGTGGATTCAAATTCCATGTAAAAAGGGGAAGGTGATGCCAGTGGGGGTGTACCATCAACCGCCTCGCCAAAATGAACAAATGGATGATGAAATACTCAAAGAAATCAGGGAAGCTAACAAAAGTTACAGCACAGTAATAATTACCCCGGTATTGACTGGGTCAGTGTCACGGCAGGACATGCTAGGGAGATAAAGCTTCAAGATGAAATAAATGACTACTTCTTGGCACAGCTGGTTCATGAACCAACCAGAGGGGAAGCCATTTTGGACCAAGTGCTTAGTAGAACACCAGATCTGGTGCAAGAGATAAAGGTTTTGGGGCCACTTGGCAATAGTGATCATAGCATGATTGTGTTTGATTTAATTAATGAAGGAGGGATGGTAAGGAAATCCACAGTACTACCTTTTAACTTTTGAAAGGGAAACTATGATAAAATGAGGAAAATAGTTAAGAAAAAACTAAAAGGAGCAGTTGCAAAGGTTAAAGACTTACATCAAGCTTGGGTGTTGTTTAAAAATACTATCTTGGAAGCCCAGACCAGCTGTATTCCACACTTTAAGAAATGTGGAAGGAAGTCCAAAAAACTGCCAGCATGGTTTAAAGGTGATCAGAGAGTCTGCTGTTGCCAAAAAAGCATCTTTCAGGAAATGGAAAGAAGAGCCAAATGATGAAAACTGGAAACAGCACAAGCACTGGCAAGTTAGATGCAAGGCATTGATAAGGCAGGCAAAGGGAGAATTTTAAAAGAACCTTGCTGTGGATGCAAAAACGTGTAATAAAGACTTTTTCAAGTACATTCGTAGCAAAAAAAACTTGTGAGAGAGTCAGTTGGACTATTAGATGATAGAGGGGTAAAAGGGGCACTAAGAGGGGACAAGGCCATAGCGGTGACTGAATGAATTCCTTGCTTCAGTATTTACTGAGGAAGATGTAGGGATATTACCCATGACTGAAGTGGTATTTAAAGTGGTACTGCAGAAGAATTGAAAGAAATATCGATACACCGGGAAGATGTATTACAACTATTAGATAAACTGAAGAGTAGCAAATCACCTGGACTGGGTGGTATACATCCAAGGGTGTTGAAAGAACTAAAATATGAGATTGCAGACCTGCTATTAGTAATCTGTGAACTATCATTAAAGTAATCTGTAATACCTGAAGACTGGAGGATGGCCATTGTAAAGCCAGTTTTTAAAAAGGGTTCCAGGGGTGATCCGGGAAACTACAGACTGGTGAGCCTGACGCCAGTACTGGGAAAAATGGTGGGAACCATTATAAGCAACAAAATTACTGAACATGTATATAGTCATGTCTTAATGGGAGACAGCCAACATGGCTTCAGAGAAGGAAGATCTTCTCTTACTAATCTGTTATGGTTTTTTTTGAAGGTGTGAATAAACAGGTAGATAAAGGTGAATTGGTTGATATAGTGTATCTGGTTTTTCAGAAAGCCTTTGACAAGGTCCCTCATCAGAGACTTTTGGCAAAACTAAAAAGTCATGGGTTAGGAGGCAGTGTGCTATTGTGTATCAGTAACTGGTTAGAAGATAGAAAGCAGAGGGTAGGGCTAAATGGCCAATTTTCCCAATGGAGAAAGGGTGTATAGTTGAATACCCCAGGGATCTTTGCTGGGTTCGCTGCTTTTTAACATATTCATAAATGACCTGGAAATTGGAATAACAAGTGAGATTATCAAATTTGCAGATGAGACAAAACTATTTAAAGTTGTTAAAACCTATGAAGATTGTGGAAAATTGCAAGATGGTCTTGATAAATTGGAAGATTGGGCATCCAAATGGCAGATGAAATTTAATGTGGTCAAGTGCAAAGTTATACACTTAGGAAAGAACAACCCAAACTGTAGTTACACGATGCAAGGTTCTATAATAGGAACCACCACCCAGGAAAAAGATTTAGGTGTCATCGTCGATAACATGTTAAAACCCCTCCGCCCATTGTGCCAAGAGAGCAAATAGAATGCTAGGTATCATAAGGAAAGGAATGGAAATTAAAAAAAAGGATATTATTATGCCTCTATATCGTTCCATGGTTTGATTACACCTTGAGTATTGTGTGCAATTCTGGTCGCTGTATCTTAAAAAGGATATAGCGTTATTAGAAAAGGTACAGAGAAGAGCCACCAAATGGTAAAGGGGATAGAAGGATACCCCTATGAAGAGAGGTTAAAAAGGTTAGGGCTCTTCCACCTGGAAAAGAGACGACTGAGGGGAGATATGATAGAGGTCTATAAATTAATGAATGGAGTGGAACAGGTAAACGTAGACTGTTTACGTCATCAGAATATAGAAAGAGTAGGGGACATGCAATGAAGCTACAGGGTAACCTATTTAAGACTAATAAGAGAAAATATGTTTTCACTCAATGTGTAATCAAACTCTGGAATTTGTTACTGGAGGATGTAGTAAAAGCAGTTAGTGTAGCTGGGTTTAAAAAAGGTTTGGACAAGTTCCTGGAGGAAAGGTCCATAAACCGTTATTAAAAGGGATCCGGGATATCACCGCTTGTTCCAATACAAGCATTCTGGAACCTGTGTCCTTTGGGGAACTGCTAGGTACTTGTGACCTAGATTGGCCACTATTGGAAACAGGATACTGGGCTTGATGTACTTTGGTCTGACCCAGTATGGCATATCTTATGTTCTTATGTTGTAAGCTGTGCAAAGGCGTTCTGAGGTAGGAACTTTAACTGGGGCTGGAGGAAGTGCCGGGAAACCAACTTGTGGAGGTTTAACAAGCTAGAACAGAATAAAAACTGCCTTTTTTTCCCCCTGAATTGCTGTCTGGCCTGTGTTTTAAAGAAAACCCTTTTCCACCTCACATGACACTACCACAGTCCTATATAGTACCTTATATGCATTTTCCAGCAAGTTGGCTGCTACTAACAGCTTAGAAGTGACCAAAAAGATTTCCCCCCCCCCCAAATCTAGTATTGTCTCAGCCCTCTGCATCTATCAAAAGCATTCTGTCCCCTGATGGATCTTGTAGTGCTGGGGTCACCAACCTCCAGAGGGCCGCGGGCCGCACAGCCGACTACCGGGAGCCTCGCGGGCCGCACCCCCCTTCTCCCCGCCCCCGCGAAAAAAAACAACAAACGCAAAATTATGAAAAAAATGGCTGATCACCTTTATTGAATTTAATGAGATGGCTGATGATTCATGCTAGCAGACAAACGCTTAAAGTCTGGCTTCACAGATGAAACTGACAGGAGAAGGGACGCTTGCAGGTGGTCGTCGATGAGCTGCAAGCGCGTGGATGACTTTATCAATTTCATTCGGCTGAACAGCTGTTCGCAGCAGTAGGTTGAGCCGAAGAGAGCAGCGACCTTATTGCTGATTGGTCCTCTAATTTGCGCGCTGCTCTTGGGAAACCGGTCACGTGCCGTTGAACCTGCCGAGCATGCCGCGGGCCGCAGATACAATGGCGGGAATCCTTGGCGGGCCGCACGTAATGTTAACCGGGGTAGAGACTCGCGGGCCACACGAAGGGACCTCGTGGGCCGCATGCGACCCGCGGGCCGCAGGTTGGTGACCCCTGTTGTAGTGATTAGTCCTTTGGTCTCCTTAGCCTTCTATAGAACTCTTCTATCGCAGCACAGTGCTTCTGCACCAGGGCCCCCAGATATAAAGTGCCGTACTTGCAAATAAGGATATCTGCCACAATCCAGCAGCCCCCATTGCTCCTTCACCGGGTGAAATCCAACATCTGTCCCGCTTGGAAGAGCAACTGGCCTAACTTAGTCCCTTTCTCTCCCGGTTTCCAAATCTACCACTCCCACACCCTTGATGAAACTCCGAGTGACCCTGGATTGGAGAGAAAGGTGAATACTTTTGTTCTCCCCATTAAAGTCTTCCAGTGTTACACCCAAACTTGCCAAGTGAGATCTATGTACAGATTTTCTGTCCTTTCCCCCCCCCCATACCAGTCCAGATATCCCCCCTCCCCCAAAGTTGACTTCCCCTAAATCTCCTGTTCAATTTGCACCCATTGTTTGACTTTTGGGACCTCTTACCACTCAAAAATCACGAACATTTGAGCCACCTGATGATAACTAGTAAAAGCCGGCACACCCAACCCCCTTCCTCCTTTCACTTTTGCAACACCTCCCTCCTCACCCTAGGCGTGTGCCTTTTGCATCTAAAATCAAACACCATCATTTGCAAGCTTTTCAAAAAAGCTGCCAGCACTGTCACTGACAAGGCCAGAAAAAGATAAAGCAACTGCGGAAAAATATTAATCTTAATTACTGCTATTCTACCCAGCCAAGACAATGGGGGGGGGGGGGGGGGTTTCCACCATGCCAGATCTTCCACCATGCCAGATCTTCCACGATACCCTTCCACAGCAACACTTAGATCCTGCAGAACAAACTCTATCCTCTCCAGTTGGGATGCCCAAATTTTTAACATCCCCTTGGCCCATTTAAAGTGAAATTTCTCAGCCTCTGGATGAGCTCCTATGCAACATTCACCCTCAATATTTCAATCTTCCCGAGATTTACCTTGTATCTGACCAGGCACTATAACAAGCAATTTCCCTCAATAACACTGGTAGGGAAACTAATGGCCAGCTTAGTGTAAATAGAACATAGCATAAAGCGCTGTCTTATATTGGCTGCCCCCAACATGCACGCCCACAATATCCAGACACGCCTACACCTTTTCAGCAAGGGGTTCAATTACCAATGTAAAAAGCAGGAGCGACAAAGGACACCTCTGCCTCATGCCCCTCCCTAGTTTGAAACACTCAGAATATTTCCCATTCATTCTGACCCTAGCCCTCCGTTTATCATTTTTATTTATTTTATTTATTTAAACGTTTTTATATACCGCCCCTTCCAGTGATCAGTCGCCGTTTACAAAAAACATAGAACGTATCAAACTATATTACAAGGTACTATTTACAAATCAGTTGTTCGCATATACAGCAGAATAATGGATGCTGAAGCAGAGCTATTTACAGTGTAGGGTGGGGAAGGGAACGGGATAAGGGAGAAATATATTAAATGGAGTTTCATAAAGAGAAAGATTTAGGGGGGGGGAAGAAGAGTAATTACCTAATTAAGCTAAATGAAGTGAGAAAGAGGTTCAGGAGGGCATGTATTTATTGTATTTGTATTTCTCCAGTATATAGCAGAGAGAAGTAGGGGGGGTGGGGGGGATCATGGTGTTTGAGGGGGAGTAATAGAGGTGTTGAGGTTAAAGTGTTGAATGAAGAGGAGCATTTTAAGCTTTTTTTAGTCTTAGGTTGTCTGGGAGAGCATTCCAGAGAGTAGGAGCTACGCTCTTGAACTTGTAGTTTTGATTGTAACACAGTAACATAGTAAATGACGGCAGATAAAGACCAGTATGGGCCATCTAGTCTGCCCAGTAAGATGGCAGGAGTAGGTGCCACTCTGTGCAGGCCACTCCTCCCCATGTCTTTGTTTAGGGGTGAACCCACCGCTCCATGCAGGACACCCCTATTTGTTGAGAAGTTAGATGGTTCAGTTTATTTTGATTTTATTCTGTTGCTATAAATGGATCCATCGTGTCTGTCCCATGCCATTTTGAATTCTGTCAATGTATTTGCCCCCACCACCTCCATCGGGAGGGCATTCCAAGCATCCACCACCCTCTCAGTGAAAAAGTATATCTCCAGGAACAAGCAGGAATGAGTCTTCACATATGGGTACGTCGGTACCGACGGAGCCTGCACGGGAATGCTGCCCAGCTATCAATCAGAAAGCTTTTGGCAGCATCCCTCGCGCCTGCGCAGTGACTTCCTGCCTTCTCCACAGCCTCTCTTCAGTTTTCGTTTTTCCGCGGAGCCGGCAGGACGTCCTCCTGTCACCGCAGAAACTTTTCTTTTAATTGCTTTAATTATTTTAATTTTTTGTTTTCTTGTGGTTGGGACTGTTTTTCCCGCTACCACCGGTACCGCCGGTGGTTTTTGGGCTAAAGTCTGAAAAACTTTTCTTCAGTTTTTTTTGCCTTAACTCTTAGGCCTACTAGGCCTTTTTCATTATGGAGCCTTCTTTTCTTAAGAAGTGCATCCGGTGTGGAAACACCTGTTTCTTTTTAGACACCAATAGTTGGTGTCTCAACTGTGTGGGTCCTGACCCTTTTTCCCCTGACTTGTCAGGAGATAATCTTGTGAGAAAACCTTCAGTATTTAGAGTTTCCCTCGATACCGTTTTTGCTTCGGCAGTGAGGGTACACCCGGTCTCTCATCTTCACAGGATCAGGTAACCCAAAAACAGTCTGTTAAGACTAGCCAATGCTTGAGTGGTATGTCCCATGCCCAGCATGGTGATGGCTCCGGCCTTGCCCTCAAGAACCCATTGGCATTACCCCTGCGGGAGTCTTCGGGCTCCAAAGCGTTTAAAGGGGTTTCAGGATGTTCCTGGGGCTCACCCCTCACAGAACATGCCTGAGCCATGCGCGGTGGTGGTATCCGCTTCGAGCGGTACCGAGCCTCCGGCATCGGCACCGGTGTTGAGTACTCTACTCTTCACCAGGGATCGTCATCGGGCATCCTCGGTACCTTCGGGACCGATCGATATGCACCGCATTGACTTCCCTCAATCTCAGCCATGCTCTGGGATGGTACCGGCGTCGATCGGTTCCGATACCCTAGCATCGGCATCGGTATGGATGGGTGCTCATCGGGTATCCTCGGTACCGTCGGTATCGATCGATGTTACCCAGGCTGCCTTAGTGCTATCGGCATCGCCGATCCTACCACCGGCGTCGGAACTGTCGAGACATGCATCGCTAGCCTCGCTCTCTTCGATACTGAGTCTTGAATCGATATCGAGTCTAGAGGACTGCGTACCGACGCGTCCCGGAAACGACTCCTGTCGTTTCCAAATAGGTAGTTCCGAAGATCCTAGCCATAACTCCCTCATGATCTCGGTACCACTACAGCAGTTCCCGATGGCTACTTCACCTGCTAGTCCTTTATCAGTAGCGATGTTGATGCCTGTTCTTGCACCGATGCCTAGTTTGGAACCCATACCTGGCATTGGTGCAGTACCTTGTCCGTCCTCTGATACTCAGGATCTTTCTTTGGCCTATCCAGGAATACTTCCCATAGGAGATCAGTCTTTTCAGGCTTTTCTCCGGGATATGGCAGCCTTTCTTAATATTTCTATCCCTGGTTGTGATCCTACTCATGGCTCACCGGCACAAATGCAAAATATACAGTTTCCTTTACATCCTGCTCTGCAGGATCTCCTTCTCAGGATATGGAAATCACCCTTACGACTTTCTCAAGTTTCTACTGACCTTGAGGTTAGGTACCCAGTGCCACCCTCTCCAGGGTTCCAAAAACCTCAACTTTCTCATCGTTCCCTTGTAGTGGAATCAGCACTGAGAAAAGTTAAGAGCAAGAAGAAGCATTCTTCTTTTCCGCCAGGTCGTTCTTCAAGGACACTTGATGCTTTTGGCCGTCAGGCCTTCCAAAACTCTGTGCTGGCTTCCAGAGTTCTCTCATATATTTTTCACATGAGTCTAACACTCCAGGAAGTCACAGAGAAATTGTCTCTCTTGACCCCTTTTTTACCACAGCCCAAAGCTGCTGATTATTCCTTGCTCATTAATCACAGTCGGAATATATCCTGGTTCCTGTCTCGTGCTTCTATAGACTCTTTTGAGTCCGTTAGCAGATCCTCTGCTACTGCCATTGCAGCACGTCGCAGAGCCTGGCTTGAGGCTTCAGACTTGAACAAACGGGCACAAACTATACTAGCTCATTCTCCTTGTACAGGGGAAAGTCTTTTCAATAAGGAGGCTTTACGTCAGGTTGCTCAATGCTCCACTGACTCTTTTTCCACTAGAAACCATTCTAAGCCGCCTCCTTCTTCAAAGAGTAGGAAATGTCCTGCCAAACCTTCTTTCCCTAAGAAAAGAAAGTTTCATTCCTCTCCTGCCCATTATTCGGCTGTACCTAAACAAGAGACGCCTCAACCTAGTCTGCAGTCCTCCAGTTCTGGCCAGTCTCCGCATTCCCAGCAACCATAGGGACCGGGAATTGTAACTTACACTTTCCTTCTACATCTCAGAAGTTTTTTCAGTGTACTACCCTGTCAAAAAAAAAACAAAAAAACAACCAATTATTTTGTTCAGGGACTACACACTTCTCCTCTTCTTACTCTCTAGAAGAGCAGTTGTAACTATCACCTGATAGTCTCTATCCCAACTGAACATTTTTTCCTTCAGTTGACTTCCCCATGGGTACGTCACCCTACAACTACTTGAGCACTACCATACCGAACTACTTCTCTGGCAAGCTCGTTTCCCAGACAAGGATAGCAGATATCCCCTCCTTTTTCTTGTCTGTTTTTTCTTTTTCAACACGATGGTCTCTTTGCTGTTTCCGTCAGCAGCTCTGCCTGCAGGAGTTACAGTAATTCTCTTGCTGAAACTTTATCCAAGTTCCAGTCCCTTGTTCAAACCTTTGTCTACCCTCAGTAGTGATTCCAAGCTGTCTTGGATCCTCCTACTTGTTTAGACTTTCTCACATCATTCTACCCATCTCCTTTTCTAGGATATGGCAACCTACCTGACTTTCAGTCAGTTTATCTCATAGCTCTCCTGCACAATGCTCTCTGCAATCTTCAGAGGAGCTTTCTACTATGGGGGCCTTGCTACAGAGCATTGGCCTTGTCTCTGAAGTTCCTCTTTTATTAGAGAAGAACTTATAAACCCTTCCTATACCTGAGAGGGTTCCCCGCACCCCCCCCCTTTTTTTAAATTGGGGTGTTACCACGTAATCTCAGCTCTTCTACGTGAAGATCCAAGACATCCACCATGTCAGTGTTCTGTGGAAATCCCGCATTGTTCCTTACAGATTCCTATCTTCATCTGTTCTTACCAGAACATCACAGGATAGCTAGTTGGATTGCCTTCCGGCATCCCTCACTCCATGAAAATAGATTCTCTATACATATCCCAAGTAGGCTCACCCTCTTGTAGGATGCAGAATCTTTTTCTTTTCTATTCCCCATGTACAATTATGGGGCTGCATGGTAGACATGTATCTCAATCTGTTGTCTTGTATGTAGCATCTCCTTATATGTCTACATACTTATATCATTACTCTGGTGGTGCTAAAACATGCCCCACAAATTTCCATATGTATATTTATATATTATGTATGTATATATATTAATATATATATATATATCTATTCAAGCCACATATATATCTCCCCATATATATGTGTTGCATGGGGGGCTTCTCAAGGGTTGGTCAATCGTCTTCACTATCACCCTTACTGTCTATACTACATGTTTTACCTCTTAGAGGTTTTAGACAGTCTATTGCCCTGCGTCCCATTCCAAATTATGATACAGGACGTGTTAAGCCCCAACAACCACTTGGTGCTAACATTTCCCATTTTTTTCTTTGACCTTGAAGCATCCAGCTTCAATATTTTTTTTCCTATCTCTCACCAGCTAGGAAAAACGGTGTACATCTTTATCTTTGAGTACACAGCTGTTCTACTTAGGAATAGGGGTTTTTTCCAGTTCCCCTCTTCCTGCCAGGACTGGGCTAGTTCTACAACTCCGTCAGTCTTCTTCCTTTAGTCCTCAATGTTAATAACCTTATGCCTAAAGGAGTTTTCAGCTCTTTTCCATAAAGCTTTCCATTGAAGACCTGACGTCTAATCCTACCCAGTTGACACCTGGATCGTCTACTACCTCCAGGTCTGGACCTTCATCCTCATTACTGGGAGGTCACCTTGAAGATTCAGCCACTGCTTATCCAGTAGACTCCATCCTGCTCCCTACTTCCTACAATACAGTAGGTAAGCTGCATATTTTAAGTGTACATTAAATGTGTTTAATGCTACTCATCATATATACCAAGGACTCCTGTAGTCTGTAGGACCCTCGGCTGGGCTGTTTCTTTCCTCACAGCTCCTTTATTGTCAACTCCTACCCTCCATCCCACATTGGATGCCGGGGATTCCTGGAGACAAAATGCACCCCTGATCCAGGCACTTGCATTTTTATGGGATCTCCCCCTGGCATCTCCAGCTAGGGAGTCCCCATATGTGAAGACTCATTCCTGCTTGTTCCTGGAGATAGCACAGTTACTTACCTGTAACAGGTGATCTCTGGGAACAGCAGGAATTAGTCTTCACAACCCTCCCACCTCCCCTAGGAGTTGCATCTTCTAATTCTTTTCTTTTCTCTCCTCGCCTTTGTCTCAGCTCTGAAACTCAACTGAAGAGAGGCTGTGGAGAAGGCGGGAAGTCACTGCGCAGGCGCGAGGGATGCTGCCAAAAGCTTTCTGATTGAAAGCTGGGCAGCATTCCCGTGCAGGCTCCGTCGGTACCGACGTACCCATATGTGAAGACTAATTCCTGCTGTTCCCAGAGATCACCTGTTACAGGTAAGTAACTGTGCTTTCCTGATATTGCCTTTCAATTTTCCACCTTGCAGCTTCATGTTATGCCTTCTTGTTTTACAGATTCCCCGTCTTTGGAAGAGGTTTGTTTGTTCATTATTTATCCTTAAGTATTTAAAGGTCTGAATCATATCTCCCCTATCCCTCCTCTCCTCCAAAGTGTGCATATTTAGGTCTTCAAGTCTCTTCTTATAAGGCTTCTGAAGCAGGCTCCAAATCATTTTGGTCGCCTTCCTCTGAACAGTTTCCATTCTTTTTACATCCTTTGCAAGATACGGTCTCCAAAACTTAACACAGTATTCCAAGTGAGGCCTCACCAGTGACTTATACAGTGGTATTAGAACCTCTTTCTTTCTGCTGGTAATTCCTCTTCGTATGCAGCCCAACATCCTCCTGCCTTTTGCCACCGCTTTGTCGCACTGCTTTGCCACCTTGAGATCTACAGAAATAATCACACCAAGGTCTTTCTCCTGATCCGTGCACACCAACCTCTCGCCCCCTATCGTGTACATTTCTCTTGGGTTTCTGCTACCCAAGTGCATGACTCTACACTTCTTTGCATTAAATCTTAATTGCCAAGCATTTGACCATTCTTCCAGCTTTTGTAGATCTTTTCTCATGTTAAGGACTCCCTCGGGGGAGACCACTCTGTTGCAAATTTTCGTGTCATCTGCAAAAAGACAGACCTTTCCATTCAGTCTTTCAGCAATATCACTCACAAATACATTGAACAGTGCCGGGCCCAGGACTGAACCCTGGGGCACCCCGTTAATCACCTTCCTTTCCTCCGAGTGAGCTGTATTTACCATCACCTTCTGTCGTCTATCAGTCAACCAATTTCTGATCCAGTTTACCACTTGGGACCCATCCCGAAACTACTGAGTTTATTGATAAGCCTCCTCTGAGGAACAGTATCAAAGGCTTTGGTGAAATCCAGGTAGATTTTATTTATTTTATTTATTTATTTATTACAGTTTCTTATATACCGCGCTATTTAGAATCAGCGCGGTTTACATCATAACAAAACGACCATAACGACAAACTGTCAGGTTTTACATTGAACAGGAGTACAAACTTGGATAACTGGGTTAACTATATACATAAACTATCTACACTGCAGTGTGAGGGCATTTCTAGATGACATCCATCGCATGCCCCTGATCTAGTTCTCTGGTCACCCAGTCAAAGAACTCAATCAGATTTGTTTGGCAAGATTGTTCTTCGGTAAAACCATGTTGCCTCGGATCTTGCAACCTGTTGGTTTTGAGAAAGTTCACTATTCACTTCTTCAGAAGCACCTCCATTACTTTTCCCGCCACCGAGGTAAGGCTCACGGGCCTGTGGTTTGACACTTCTTCCCTGTCACCACTTTTGTGTAGAGGTACGACATCAACTATTCTCCAGTCCTGAGGAACTACTCCTGTTTCCCAGGAACTGTTGAAAACATCCTTTTAACGGCCCTGCAAGAACCTCTCTGAGCTCTTTCAGTATCCTGGGATGTATCCCATCTGGTCCCATGGCCTTGTCCACTTTGTTTCGCAAGTTGGTTCTAACACATCATCTTCTGTGAATGGTGTGGTATCTACTTCATTCCCATCTTTATATTTGGGAGTCACAGTTGGTCCTTGTCCAGGATTTTCTTTAGTAAAAACAGAGCAGAAGTATTTGTTTAGCAATTCTGCTTTTTCAATGTCCCTTTCCACGAGTCCATTCCCAGCACTTCTGAGTCCTGCTATTCCACCTCTGATCTTCTTCCTTTCCCGAATATATTTGAAGAAAGTTTTGTCGCCACACTTCACATCTTTAGCCATCTTTTCCTCTGCGTTTGATTTTGCTATTCTTATTTCTTTTTTTGTCTCTTTGAGTTTGATCCTGTATTCATTTCTGTGTTCCTCTGTTTGCAAGCTTTTGTATTTTGTGAAAGCTGTGTTTTTTGCCTTTATTTGAGCAGCCACTTCTTTGGAAAAACAAATAGGTTCCCTTCTCCTTTTGTTTTTATTTACTTTTCTTACATGTTTTCCGTTGCCCCTTTTATTGCCACCTTTAGTTTAGCCCATTGCAATTCCACTTCCCTTATCTCTGTCCACACTGTCAACTCCTCCTTTTTAGGTACATGGCCATTTTATTGAAATCAGTGTTTTTGAAGTTTAGGACTTTGAGCTTACTATAGTTGGACTACACCTTGGTTTTTATCTCAAACCACATCATGTGATGATCGCTGCTGTACACAGGTGCACCCACCCAGACATTCGACACGCTATCACCGTTGGTGAGGACTAAATCCAGCGTTGAGCTTTCCCTTGTTGGTTCCATTATCATTTGTCTAAGTAACGCATCTTGCAGAGCGTCCACAATTCTTTTGCTTCTTTACAGATTTGCAGGAGTAGTAATCCATTCCACATCGGGTAGATTAAAGTCACCCAATATGATCGCTTCCCCCTTTGTGGCTATCATGACAATGTCTATAATCAATTCATTATCAAGCTCTTCGATTTGAGTTGGAGGTCTGTAGTCTACAGCAGTATGGATGACAGTGCCATCTCCTCTTTCCAATACAACCCAGATTGTGTTACGAAAATGGGCTAGAATTGAGAGGGTATTCTGGGTGCATGTTCTTCTGGATCTAATGGGGTCACTAGGGGTAATAAGAGAGGAAAGGCATGAGGGGGGGGCGATCTTATTGTATAGTTTGAAAGTTATCAGCAGATATTTGTATTTGATATGTGCTTCTATAGGTAGCCAGTGGAAGGTCTGGAGAAGTGGCGTGATGTGATCATATCGGTGAGCGTTGTGAATTATACGGGCAGCAAGGTTCTGTGCCATTTGAAGTTGATGTGTCATTTTTTGGGGGTAGACCATGAAGTATGCTGTTACAATAATCAAGGTGAGGCGTATTGAGGGTCTGTAGAACTGAGCGGAAGTCGCTGTTATCCAGAAGGTGTCTTAGTGGTTGAACTGTTTTTAGTTTAAAGTAAATTCCTCCAGTCTAGTCCCGAACCTCTGGGGTTTAAGCACTTCCTTCCGCAGCTTGGAGACTGAACACGTCACTCTTTTGGTGACACCAGTATAAATAGTCCAGGGACCGCCTCCTTGCTCCAGTAATTTCAGTCTCCAAGCAGCTGGAGGAGTTGTGAGCCTAAGAGGTTCAGGGTTCACTAGAGGAATGATTAAGACAGTGGTAGAGTAGTTAGTGAGGTTAATATAACTTGGTTTAATTAAAAAAAAAAAAAAAAAGAGGAAAGTAAATCTGTGAGGCCAGTGTGCTGTGATTTCCTGCACCCGAACAGTTAGTATCTGTAAAGGCTGCCCCCCCTCTCCCTCTTCCCTGGAAGCCGGTGGGTACCTCCAGGGAAGAGTGAGGGAGTGGTTGGTGGGGTCTCCTGCTCCCGAACCTTTTGATCGGGTGAGGAACCATTGAGTCGCGGATTGCAATTAAGTGGACCGAGGGCCGTCCCTCGCAGCCGCGGTGGCAATCTTTGCTGAGGTGGGCTCTGAAGCGGCTTGCTCCCTGACGTGAAGCCAGACAAAGGCAGGGCTGAGCGCGGGGGTCCGGAGCAGCATTTGTGACGGCAGCATGAGTAGAGGTAAGCACCGCTTTGGGCCGCGGGGAGTCAGCTGGTGTGTGTGCGAAGGAGTGGGCAGGCGTTTGGTGAGCCGTCAGGCCCAGACCTCGTGGCGGTAGCACGGGAAACCATGCAGAGCTAAACCGCTGCTAACGGGAAAGGAAAGAGTGTACTTTCAGCTAATTTAAGCTAATTGGGGGGAACAGAGTCTAGAGCTGCGTTGCAGAGACCTTCCTTGAAAAAAGAAAAAGAGAAGATCGGGGCGGTTTTCGCTGAGAGCATCATGCCTTCTAGGCCTCAGTGTTATCTGTGTGGGGCCAGAAGAGGGTTGGTCTCTGATGAGGGGGTGTGCAGGTCTTGTGCTCAGGAAGTGGCATCTGGGGAGATAGCAGAGGACAGTGGTGTGGAGGTCCAAAAGACAAATGCTTCTGTCTCTCCTGATCCCCTTTCTCTGACCACACTACCCCCGGAGCCAGTGCCGGGGCCATCTTCGGCGCCAGACACCCCTACTGCCCAGCCTCTTTTGCAGGGGGGGGTTGGTGGCGATATTTTCACATAAATTTATGACTCTGATCCAGCAGGCCCTTGGGGGGGACTGGAGGAGGAGTGGCAGTGGCTGCGGCACAGGGTGAGCTGGGGTTGAAGCGCCCTGGGACTCCTATAGACGTGGGAGCGTGTAGCACCCAACTTAAAAAGCCTAAGATAGTTAGAGACGGGGCGGAGCAGGCCTTAGTCTCGGAAGATCGGTCAAAGAATTTGGAAGACTCAGAGGTAGAGCAAGACCTGGAAGAAGGTGAGATCGCAGAACAAGAGGACCAGGCAAGAGTTTTTAGGGTATTCAGGCGAGAGGAGTTGTCAGCGCTGATCTCTGAGACGCTGAAGGCGTTGAACATGCCGGCAACGGGTCAGGCGGAGGATTCCACCTTGGAGGATCCGTTTTTGCAGGCGGTTTGGAAGTCCCAGAGAGCTTTCCCAATACATAGAGTGTTTAGGGAAATGATTCAGGAAGAATGGGACATGCCAGAGGCAGGGCTGAAAGGCTCCAGAATAATGGTGCGCCTTTATCCGTTAGAGGAGCCGGATAAGGTAGATGCGGCGGTATCTGTGGTTACTAAGAAAACGATGATACCGGTGGAAGGAAGTGCCACACTCAAGGATGTCCAGGATCGGAGGCTGGACGCTTTGTTGAAGCAAGTCTTCGATGTCAATGCGCTTTCCATGCATGCTTCCATTTGTGGGGCATGGGTGGCAAGGGCTTGCCTTCGATGATCCCAAAGAATTAAGGGAATGCAGGTAGAGGAGGCAGTCGAGGAAGCGTCCCGGATGGAGTCAGGGGCAGCTTATTTGGCGGATATCCACTATGATCTTATCCGAGGTCTTCTGAAAAGTATGGCGTCGATAGTGGCAGCGCGAAGATATCTGTGGCTGTGTAACTGGGTGACAGATGGTGCTTCTAAGGCAAGGCTTAGTAAGCTCCCTTTTCGAGGTAAGCTCCTTTTTGGAGATGATTTGGAGAAGTTAGTAAAGGACTTCAGAGAGTCTAAGGGCGGTAGGTTGCTGGAGGACAAGCAGAAGCAGACTCGTTCTCTACCGCCATCCAAAAGTCAACAGCGGGAGTTTCGTCGATTTTGTCCGTCAAAGTTTGGTCAGTTTCAGTGAGGACGTTTTCAGTATAGATCCCAGGGGTTTTGGGGGTTCAGGGGAGCGGGTAGAGGTTTTGGAGCCGCCTCTTCCCCGAACCTCGAAGTCGCAACGAAGCGAGGGGGGTCCAGGCAGGATTAGTGCCCCTAGGGGGTCCACTGAGGGAGTTCTATCCTGCCTGGGCCCAAATTACGTCAGATCAGTGGGTTTTGGAAGTCATTCAGAAGGGATATGCTCTAGAGTTCCAACGGCCAGTGATAGACACGTTCTTTCAATCTCCATGCAGGACGAGTTCAAAGCGATCTGCCATGCGAGAGACTCTGGACAGGTTGCTGGCGCTCAAGGCTGTGGTGCCGGTCCCGTCGGACCAGTGCGGATGCGGTCGATACTGCATATATTTTGTGGTGCCAAAAAAGGAGGGAATCTGGAGGCCGATCCTGGATCTCAAGGGCGTAAACAGGTGTCTCAGAGTATCGCACTTTTGCATGGAAACGCTGAGATCGGTCATAGTGGCGGTGCGACAGGGAGAATTTCTCACATATCTGCACATTCCAATCTGGTTAGAACATCAGCGGTTCCTCAGATTTGCGGTTCCTATGGGACATTTCCAGTTCCAGGCATTGCCATTTGGTTTGGCAACGGCGCCGCGGACCTTCACTAAGGTGATGGTGGTAGTGGCGGCGGCATTGCACAGGGAAGGGGTATTGGTGCACCCTTACCTGGACGATTGGTTGATTTGGGCAAAGTCAGAGTGAAAGCGAAGTAGCTACCCGCCGAGTGGTTGGAAACAAGGCAGTCCTTGCAGTGGTGGCTAGATCCGGGGTGTCTGGAGAAGGGGATGCCACTGGAAGCGCTGGATTGGAGGCCGTTGACGACAGATGCCAGTCTGTTCGGCTGGGGGGCGCACTTCGAAAGGCAGTTTGCCCAGGGTCAGTGGACAGAACAGGAAAAGAGTTGGTCAGTCAACAGATTAGAGTTAAGAGCAGTCACTCTGGCGTTAAAGACTTTTCAGCAGCTTCTGCAAGGGAAAGCGATTTGAGTGCTGTCAGACAATGCCACAGCGGTGGCCTATATCAATCGACAAGGGGGCACCAGCAGCATGGCTCTCAAAGAAGAGGCGGAGGAGCTCCTAAGTTGGGCCGAATCGCATCTGGAGGTGTTGTCAGCAGCACATGTAGTGGGGGTAGACAATGTGACAGCTGATTTTTTTTTAGTCAAGTCAAGGTGGACCCAGGAGAGTGGATTCTCCATCAGGAGGTTTTCGACTTGCTAGTACATCGCTGGGGGTCTCTGGTGATCCATCTAATGGCGACATTCACATCAGCAAAGGTAGAAAGATTCTACAGCAGAAGGAGAGAAAGGATGTCAGAAGGTTTGGACGCTCTGATGCAGAGGTGGCTGGAGGATCAACTCCTATACGTATTTCCACCGTGGGTGTTACTAGGTCGGGTTCTGCAGCGAATAGAGCAACACAAAGGTCATGTGATCTTAATTGCGCCGGATTGGCCAAGAAGGCCATGGTATGCCGACCTAAAACGTCTCCTGGTGGAGTGTCTGTGGAAACTGCTGGTGCAGAGTCCGTTAAATATGCCTCAGGTGGATCAATTCTCGCTTACGGCTTGGCTCTTGAAAGGGCAAGGTTGACAGCCAAGGGTTACTCGATAGCAGTAATATCTACCTTATTGAAGTCCTGATGTAGGTCTACCTCGGTGGCGTACGTCCGGGTTTGGCAGCTCTTTGAGTCCTGGTGTGATGAGAGGCAAGTAATGGCATTAAGGGTCCCAGTTCCGCAGATTCTGTCCTTTCTGCAAGATGGTTTCGATAAAGGGCTAGCAGCAGCATCCCTAAGAGTTCAGTTGGCAGCGATCTCGTGTTATCGCGGGAAGGTGCAAGGGATGGTGCTTGGGTCACATCCGGATGTTAAAAGATTTTTACGAGCAGTGTCACTTTTGAGGCCTCCATGCAGAGCACTGGTATCAGTATGGGATCTCAATTTGGTGCTGGAAGCACTGGTACATGCGCCATTTGAGCCGTTGGCAAAAGCGACTCTGAAGGATCTTACGCTTAAGGTCGTATTTTTAGTGGTGATTTCTTCGGCAAGGAGAATTTCGGAATTACAAGCTTTATCCTGTAGGGAGCCTTTTTTGTCCTTTTACGAAAAGAAAGTAGTGTTGAGAATGGTTCCTTCTTTCTTACCAAAGGTGGTGTCGGTGTTTCACGTGAATCAGGTGGTGTCTTTGCCAGTGTTCGAGACAGATGGCACAGACCAGTCCAAAAGCCGACTGCACCGCTTGGATGTTAGTCGGGTGTTACGGAAATATTTGCAGAGAATGGCTCTGCTCCGCAAGACGGACAGATTGATTGTCTTGTTTGGGGGGCCGAGGCAAGGCAAACCGGCGTCAAAGTCTTCCATTGCAAGGTGGCTGAAGGAGGCCATTGCATCGGCATAGATATTAAAGGGCAAGGCGGTTCAAGGGCTTAAGAGCTCATTCGACTAGGGCACAGGCGGCTTCCTGGGTGGAGTTTAGCTTAGTGCCAGCAGTAGTAAGGCGTCGACGTGGTCGTCATTGAATTCCTTTGTCAAGCATTGCAGGATTGATGTTCAGGCGGAAGGGGACACTAGGTTTGGATCAACAGTGCTTCAGGCTGGTCTGGCAGGTCCCTCCCATTATTATTCACTGCTCTGTTACATCCCCAGAGGTTCAGAATTAGATTGGAGGGACGATAAGGAAGGTGAAATTAGACTTCCCTGCTAATTGTTGTTTCTTGAGGAACTCCAATCTAGTCCTGCATTCCTCCCTGGTGTAGTATGTTGAACTGTAGCCTGAAGCATAGTAAGGTTTATAACTTGCTGCAGGACTGGCTATAATGGCTGCGGTGCATTCGGGGGAGGCGGGGGTGAGAAATTATTTATCAGGAATGATAGTGGCGAAGCGGGGGTCCTAGGGAGAGGGCGAAGCAAGCCTGAACAGTTATAAAAAAAAAAAAAGATGAAAAAAAAAATATATAGTAGTTACCTATTAAGTGGCATGTTAACTTGATTAGTTATGTCAGGGTTATAAGGTTATGAAGTTCTGATATCTACTTACTTATTGCTCTGGTGAGTCTGCTTTGTCAATAGGTTGCTGGAGCAAGGAGGCGGTCCCTGCACTATTTATACTGGTGTCACCAAAAGAGTGACGTGTTCAGTCTCCAAGCTGCGGGAGGAGGTGCTTAAACCCCAGAGGTTTGGGACTAGACTGGAGTTCCTCAAGGAACAACAATTAGCAGGTAAATCTAATTTCACCTTGTCTTGGTTACAGCTTTTATATATGAGGACATGGTTATATATGAGGACATGGATAGTGGCTGGTCGAGAATGATATTTAAGAATTTGACTTCCTGTTTATGCAACTTCATTTATGTACATTTTAGTGGGTGGTGAAAAGCTCTGGTCATGGGTTAGAAATAGAATTTCTGTTTTATTGAAATTAGTACATAGGTTGTGTGCAGAGCGCCATTTGATAATGTACTTGAATTTTGGGACAAAGGGGGTTGGAGATATCTATTGGGTGATAGAACATTATATCATCTGCATATAGATGATAATATACTTTGTTTCCTGAGGATGTTGCATATAAAGGTTAAAAAGGAGGGCAGAGAGGGAGGAGCCTTGAGGAGCACTCTGGGTCTGGTTGAAGATAGAGGAGGTTGCTGAACCAATCAGGACCTGTTGTGTGCGATTTGTGAGATAAGATTTAAACCAATGTAATACAGTAGGTAGGCCAATTTGTTGAAGTCTGGAAATGAGAGATTTTTGGCCAACGCTGTCAAAGGCGGCAGCTATATTGAGAAACACAAGCATAAATACTTGTTTGCAGTTGTTAATGCCGCAGATGAGTATGTTCAAGAGAAACAGCATAAGGGTTTCAACACTGTGGTGTTGTCTAAAACCATGCTGTTGGGTGTCCAAGGGGGCATTTAAGTCAACAAAGTCTTGTAATTGGATCTGCACTGCTTTTTCAATAATTTTTGTCAGCAGAGGAAGGCTAGAGATGGGGTAATAAGAATTTGGGAGAAATTTGTCATTTACATTGGGTTTGAGGATAGGGTGAATGATTGCTTGTTTCAGTGTTGTTGGCATTTGGCCTGTCTCCAGGGATCTATTTAACTATGTTAAGTATGATTGGGGAGAAATCATCTTTTGTGGACTTAATCCATCTAACAGGATATAGATCGGCAGGGGATGTGGTGGTATTAAGGTTTGTTATTATATTTTTAAGTTGTTTGATTGTGATGGGATAGAATGAGGACCATGTAGCTTGGTTTAAGTGGCTGACATTATTTGACTCATGGTGGTTGGGGCTAGATGTGGGCTCACAAGTGGATATGGGTATAAGTTTGCTCATATAATAGTCGGCTAGGCTTTGGGGATCAATTTGGGTAAGGTCCGAATCAGGGTTAGGGGTTTTAGTGAGTGATCTAACAATTGTGAATAGCTCTCTAGGTCTGTTAAGTGCTCTTGTCAAAAGTTTAGAGTGATAATCCTTTGTCCTATTGTTTACTGCTTCCTTATAGGATTTGAGCATAGACATATAGGCCTGGTTGTCAGTGTGGGATCTTGGTGCTCTCCATTTGTGTTTGTTTTCTCGGAGCTTGCTTATACTTAACGGAGATCAGAGGTGTACCAATTTTTGGCGTTTTTAGGTTTGAAGTTTTGTGTTGGGTTGTGTGCTGCCTTCGAGATGGTGGTGTTCCAATTAATGACATCAAGATCAGTATTGGAGGAATATAATTGCGGTATGGTGTCATTTAAAAATTTATCTTCATTATATAATTTGAACTTATTTTTAAATTGTGTAATATTGTTAGTTCCACTAGGTGCAAGCATTACTAGGATAGAAAAGTCGATTAGGTAATGATCGGTCCAGGGTAAGGGGAGAAAATTAGGAGGCGAGAAGAGAGTGTCTTATAAGATGTGAGAGGGGAGAGGAAGATTAGGTCAAGAATATTATGTTTATGATGAGTAGGAGATTGAATAATTTGATGAAATCTGAGTTCAAACATAGCGTTTATAAAGTGAGAGGCATGAGATTGATGCAATGATGGGAAATTAAAGTAACCAAGAATTATGTGGGGCTTATGTGGTGTTGAAGTGCAGGCAGCTTCCAGGATCCTTGTAAGGCTGTCACGTTTGGGCAATGATGGTCTGTTAAAAAAAAAAAAAAGGCTTATTTTAATAATCTTATTTTCAGTAATTAGAAGATCGATATCATCTGAACTTTCACTATGGTGGCAGATGAATTTGAGGTTAGAATAAGGACATCTCCACCAGTCTTTCCAGACCTAGGGCTTTGCAAGATATTATAGTTGGATTCAGCCAGTTGGTTGAGTGAGATGGAGTCTGTGGGAGTAAGCCATGTTTCAGTTAAGCACAATACATGTGGCTTACTGTCTTGGAGTAGGTCTATAATAGCAGGTATTTTGTTTCTGATTGATCTAGTGTTAAGGAGGGCTATTTTTAAAGCGTTTTTAGTATTGATGGGAGAGTGATTCGTGTGGGCATGTGTGGGAGAGAGGTATATTAGTCTACAAATGTGGTGTGTGTGGAGTAATGATGGGAATTTTATTGTGAGTAAAGGGATAGATATTTCTATGACAATATTGAATTATTGGAATGTGGTGGGTATGGAATTGGGATTGGAGAGCAATTGATAATGGAGCAAAGAGTAGAGTACAAGGAGGATCAGCATGAAAGTAAGTTTCATGGTTGTGCTTAGAAGTGGTTCTAAGTTCACAATACAGAGTATCTATACTTTTTAATGAGTATGACTGCAAGGTACAGAGGAAGATTTGGTAAGCAATGTATCAATAAGCTACTTTTCAGAATTATTGCATGTGGAATAATTAGAGCAATGTATCAGGATACAAGATGATAGTTTGAGTTGCCTAATGGTGGGCTTAGCGGCAAATCAGATAACAACGGCTTAAGAGCAGGGAGATAGTGAAGGCTTTAAGGTGGGAGGGGAGAAATAAGGCAAACTTATATTATAGAGAATAGAAAGAAGTTTATACTCCTGTGGTTGACTTGCCTTTCAAGGCTACAGTATAATATAACACAGAAGGTCCATGCAGGAGTCTTGAGTGAAGGCAGCCTGGAGACGGTTAGTTTACTTCTGTGACGGAGACGGGGAGAGCAGCAGCTAGCCAGCATTGGAGGTGTGTGAGCGGGAGCTCCACTTCTTTCCTTTCAGCCTGCCCATACCAGCTGCCTTTAACGGCTTTAAAACTGTCACTTCCACTGGCGCGCCCGCGCCTTGCGGGCCCGCACCTGAGGGCCTCGTCAGAGGGCCCTTTGGCATAAGACCGTGCGGGGCTGTTTAAAATGCTGCTACATTGGTTCTGCTTGCTGTGGAGATCGGAGCGGTGGAGGGGTGATGTCGACAGCGGAGGTTGTGAGTGGGAGCTTAAACACCTGGTGGTATGATATCTACCTCTTCAGATGCTATGTGGAGCATTTCTTCTTGTCTCCTCTATTCCTTTAACTATCACTGTATCTCTTATTCTGTCCTATCTAATTAATGGCGTTCTTTTCATATTTTCTGTAGCTTTTATGTAATATTGTAAACAGCTCTGATGCTTTGGCTTGAGCGGTATATCAAATGTAATAAACATAAGTAGTAGACACGTGGGATTCAGCATTGTGTGTTCAAGGAGATCAGCTGATAATTATCGGGATTGTGTAGTGATTTCGGTGATGTTGGCAGAAACCCAAAACTTACAGCTTTGTAGTATTAGATGATGGGAATTTCATGGCTGATTGATCATTGTTTTGTGAGTAGAATCCCCGCCCTCGTTCCCCACCTAAGAGCCATGTCAAAGGGCCCTCTGGCGAGGCCCTCAGGCGCGGGTCCACCAGGCACGGGCGTGCCCACAACACACTGCTTTTTAAAGGCTCCTTTAGCAGCTGAGTGGTGATGCTTGTGAGGCAGAGCTGAACAACCACATGCAGCAGCAGGGTTTCCCTTGGAGGAGAGGGATATTTGGAAGCAAAGGATTTCACTTTTGCAGGATGGATGCCAGTGCATTCTGTACTGCTCCCTCGGAAAACACCCACAAATAAGAACAGAAGCGAGGGACATCTTGAACAATTTTCAGAAGACTGTGTTCATGAGAAACTAGCTCAACTTAAAGTAGACAAAGCGATGGGACCAGATGGGATACACTCTAGAATACTGAGGGAACTTGGGGACGTTCTAGCAACTCCACTGACTGACCTTTTCAATGCCTCGTTGGAGTCGGGAGTGGTGCCAAAGGACTGGAGAGAGGCTCATGTGGTGCCTTTACACAAAAGCGGAAGTAAGGATGTGGTTGAAAACTACAGGCCGGTTAGTTTAACTTCGGTGGTGAGTAAATTATTGGAAACGCTGCTGAAAGAGAAAATAGTGAGGTTTCTGGAGTCCAGCGGATTACAGGATCAGAGGCAGCATGGATTCACCAGAGGCAGGTCTTGTCAGACAAATCTGATTGATTTCTTTGACTGGGTGACCAGGGAGTTGGACCGAGGGAGAGCTCTAGATGTGGTGTATTTAGATTTCAGTAAAGCCTTTGACACTGTTCCTCACAGGTGACTTATAAACAAACTGAGCACCCTAGGGATGGACCCTAAAGTTACTGCTTGGGTTAGAAATTGGTTGGGTGGGAGGTGACAAAGAGTACAAGTAAATGGAGCGCACTCAGGAGAAGGATGTTACCAGTGGTGTGCCCCAGGGATCTGTCCTCGGTCCGATTCTTTTTAACATCTTTGTTAGTGATATAGCGGAAGGGCTGTCGGGTAAGGTTTGCCTTTTTGCGGATGATACCAAAATCTGCAATAGAGTAGACACCCAGGAAGGTGTAGATAACATGAGGAGGGATCTAGCTAAGCTTGAAGAATGATCTAGAATTTGGCAGCTGGGATTTAATGTTAAAAAATGTAAGGTCATGCATTTGGGCTGCAGCAATCCAAGGGAGCAATACAGTATAGGAGGTGAAGTACTTTTGTCCACTAAAGAAGAGCGGGACCTAGGCGTGGTTGTGTCTGATGATCTTAAAGTAGCTAAACAGGTAGAAAAGGCGACGGCAAAAGCTAGAAGGATGCTTGGGTGCATACGGAGAGTAATGGCTAGCAGAAAAAAGGAGGTGATAATGCCTCTGTATAAGTCTTTGGTGCGACCTCATTTGGAGTATGGTGTGCAATTCTGGAGACCGCACCTTCAAAAGGATGTGAACAGGATAGAGTCGGTGCAGAGGGTGGCTACTAAAATGTTTAGTGGGCTTCATTATAAAGCATATGAGGACAGACTTAAGGATCTTAATATGTACACCTTAGAGGAAAGGCGGGATAGAGGTGATATGATTGAGATGTTTAAATACCTCCATGGCATAAATGTTCAGGGAGAGAGCCTCTTTCAATTGAAAGCAAGTTCTGCTACGAGGGGACATGGGATGAGGGTGAAGGGAGATAGATTCAGGAGTGATATGCGGAAATATTTCTTTACAGAAAGAGTAGTGGATCCGTGGAATAGTCTCCCAGTGGAGGTGGTAGAGATGAGGACAGTAACTGAATTCAAAAAAGCATGGGACCGACACAGAGGATCTCTAAAGGTAAAAAGTGGACTGTTGTAGTTGTTGTTATGGAAGGACAGACTAGATAGGCCATGTGGTCTTTTTCTGTCGTCATGTTTCTATGTTTCTATGAATGGGTGGTAGGCACGTCCCTGGTAGTGGCTAACGAGTGTGTTGTCATACAGTGCCCTTATCCACTCAATAAAGTGTTATCCCATCCCCACCCTACGGAGGACTTACAGCATAAAAGGACACTCCACCCGGTCAAAAGCCTTCTCTGCATCCACTGTAACTGGGAAGCATTGGCTCTGTTCTATGCTTAACTTCCCAAATTTGATGTAAAACCCTGTATATGTTGTCATTCGCTTATCTACCAGGGTTAAAACCAGCCTGGTCCTCCTCCATCAACTTGTGGAGAACCTGCCCAACCACGCCGCTAGAATTCTAAGAGAGATTGGCTGGTAGGAGCTACAAAGTGTAGAATCTTTCCTCACCTTAGGGATGACTGTCAACCTGGCAACCCTCGTGGAGTCTGGTAAACTCTTCCCTTCCCGCACCTCATTGAACAAATCAACCAGCAACTCCTGAAAAGTTTTATAGAAAGACGCTGTCAACCCATCTAATCCCAGGGCCTTCCTACTTTCATCCCTTTAATAGCCTCTAGCACCTCACCTGCCTTGATCGCCCTGTCCAAAAGCCTTGCCTCCTTTCCATTCAACACGGTCATCCTGAACTTCTGCAAATATTCATCCAACCCTACACGTCCTCCTTCCTTTTGGAGGTATACAACAATTGATTATAGAATCGGAATTCTCTAATTTGAGCAAAACTAGTCCTCATCCCTCCCTCCAACCTCTGAATTTTAAACACCATTTGTTTCTTAGTCTGTGCTTTCAGTTACCTTGGTAACACCCTACTGGGCTTGTTTCCAAATTGGAAATGCTGCTGACAGTCTCTCAAGTTGGAAGGCCATACTCCACGCCTGCAACCTTCAGCCATCGCTGGCCCTGCCTCAAGACCCTACTATGTTGTTCCCTTTCCAAAATCCAAGTTCTCTCCTCAGCATGTCTTCCTGCTCAGTCTCTACTCTTAATTATGGGTCGCCATAGAAATAAAGTACCCCCTGTTCACCGCCTTCATCCCATCTCGCCCCCCCCCCCCCACCTCAACTTGCCTTGCAGATTTAACTCCCAGTAATCCTGTAGAGCCCTGTTGATAGGTTCTCTACGCCCCGGTCCTCTAGAAGCGAGACATTCAATCTCCAGAAGCGGAGCACCCCCATTCTGTTTGCCCAGTTGAAGACAGCACTCAACTGGTGTATGATCCGACCAAGTAATTTGACCTACCGGTATATCAGACTCCACTACTGAGGCCATCAATGCACAATCCACACTCATATCATATAAATTCTACTATAGGTTTGGCGAGGGGCAGAAAAGTATGAATCATTTCTTTGATTTCCATGCTGCAACCTCTAGCAATCCACTAATCCAACCTATCAAGCATACCCAATAAAGTCTTCCGGTCCTGAACATTTCCTCTGTTGCCGCCAGAAGTATCTAGCCGCGGATTACAAATTTGATTAAAGTCCCATCCCACAATGAAAGCCTCCCCACCTTATATTCCACACCACTCATTCCGCTTCCTCATAGAAAGCCTCCTGGTTCCCATTAGCGGTGTATAGACGCACAACACTCCAATGGCTGTCCCCAATTTTCAGATCGACCGCTAGAAACCTTACCATTCTTATTCCTGTGGACAGTGACCACCTCTGCACCTAACGAACTGGATAGAAATATCCCCACCCCTCCTTTTTTAGGAGAACCCAGCATTTGTTGCCAGATATGCCTGATCATATTTCCTCCCCTGAAGACTTTTCTCCTGTGCTCTCTACAGGTGTGTGTCTCCTGTGCTATTAAAATATCATCCTTCAGTCATGCTCCCTCCTTCAACAATAAATTTCTCTTCTGCCAAGAGTTAACACTATGGGCATTAATAGAGACTACCCTACAGCTCTTCAGGTTAGTAGCTATACTACTGCTTTCCTCCACACTGCCCTTCGTTTCTTGCTATTTCCCTTTCCCCTCCCTTCCCACTCCCACTACCCTCAACCCACGCAATCCTCCTCCACCTTCACCTGTACCCTTCTCAGAGTAGTGACTCACCTTGCCATATATTTCACTCTCCCCACTACCAGCATACAGCCAGCAACTCCCAACCAGCTACTGCTTCCTGACTTGTCATTCTACTCCAACCACATACCCCCTCCCCAAGCTACTTACATCCCACCACCCACACCGCCCCTGGCACCAGTACTCCATCCACACCACAGTACTCCCTCCTATGACACCTCTCTTCGAATCCTCACACATCCGACTGCCCGCACTCGCATCACCACACCCTAGAGCCCCAATTTCGCCTTTTTGCAAAACATATCCCCACAACAAGAAAAAACATCCCAATGCAATGTAATACACTCTCTCTCCTGGGACCCCAAATTCCCCCCTCTCACCGTCCCCCCAGAGAACTGCATAAATATTCTCCTCCACACTCACTCACTTCAGCCACCATAGGCTGCCTTCCTTCCCATACATAGAACAGCACACACAAAACAAAACTAACCAGCCAAACCCTTCAGGAATCAGTCCCAACCCTTCAGGAATCAGTCCGGCACCCAGCAGAATAGTTTACGGACTCCTCCAGCTTGGGCATTCTTCACCGCATGACATCATGGTGATGTTCCTTCCTGCCCATCTTGTGCCACTCCAAACCTCCATCCTGCTGATGTTTGGGCTCCTTGACTGGCAGATCCAGACCTCCTACTCCCAGCTGCTTAAGCCCTTGCGCAGCTTCTTCCAGTGATGGTGCTTGCTTGGTTATCCCATTCTTGGTGAACGCATTTCCAAATGGATAAAGCCATCTATATCTCAACTGCTTCCACTGTAGAATCTCCGTCACTGGCCAGTGCCCTCCATCACTATAGGGTCCTGGGCGCAAGATCTGAGAACAGCTCTACCCACACTTTTCCAGTGAAAATTCTCAGTCTTTCTCATCAGTATCATCAGCCTCTCCTTTACCTCATATTCATGTATACAAAATACTATGTCCAGGGGTTTCTCCGACCATGCGGGCCCCAGTGCCCTGTGGGCTCGGTCAATTTTAAGTTCCAACTATTTCACTCTTTCGCCCTCCAATTTCAGCAGTGACTGGAAGATCTCTTTTGCCACTCTTTTACAGTCCTGATACTTTGCTTGTTCTGGTATCCCCCTTATACCTATGTTTCGCCTTGAGCGATTCTCAAGATCTTCCAGTTTCAACAGCATCTCTTCTCAGATCCGGTCTGTATTAGTCTCTTTGCTGCTTCAAGACCTCCACATCTTCCAAGATGCTTTCCACAAAAGCTTCTGACTCCATTATGTACTTACCCAAATCACGGAGTTCATTGCGGAGCTCACTGACAGCAGAACTCTGCTCCTGCTGCACCTTGTCCAGCTCCTTCACTCGGTGGATAATGTCCTGCCAAAGTTCTCAGAGTAGAGCCTCTGAAGGTCCACTTTGGTAAGCATTTCCTGGGTTGTAGTCAACTGCTTCGGCAGTTTCTCTTCATCCTTACTATTGTCTGAGGCCCCCGATTTCCACTCTACTTTCATGGATGCTGCTGCCGCCATCTTGGCACTACCTCTCCACTCCTTGGCATTGCTACCCTGAAAGGCCAATTCCTTCAGCTCTGTTGCTTTTCATCGGGTCAGCATCCCAGAACACCACACTGGCACCTCCCTCACCTCTGCGCCTAGTTCACAGGTGACAAGTAAGCTTGCAGTTGTACTTTTAGCTCAGTTGTGTGATGACGTCACCTCCTCCCTATATTTGGATTTTCAGAAGAGATTTGACAAAGTCCCTCATGAGAGACTCCTTAGGAAATTAGCCATGGTATAGCAGATCATGCTCATTTGCAGACTGCAAACTGGCTGAAAGACAGAAAACAGAAAGTAGGACTAAATGGTCAATAGTGTAGTATCCCAGTGGTCTGTACTGGTATTTGAGCTGTTTAACATATTCAGAGCCATTAAAATGGCAGAGGATTGTGAAGATTCTCAAAAGAATCTTGTGAGATTAGGAGACCCTATATCTAAATGGCAAATGAAATTTTAATTTAACAAGTGCAAAGTGATGCAGATAGGCAAGATAATCGTAACTACAAAATGTTGAGTTCTCAATGAGGAGTAACCACCCATAAAAAAAGATCTTCGAGTCATTGTGGATAATAATTTGAAATGTTCATCCCAGTGTGCCATGGCTCAGGGGCAGTGGAGCGGCTATATGATTGGGGGAGGGGACCAAGCTCTGCCTTAACTCTGCCCCTAGTCCCTGTGTCTTTCCCCTCATGTTCTGTTCTGCTCGCTGGGATTTCATCTCCCACAGGCAGAAGAGAAGGGAATGGCTGCGATTGCGGCAAAATCTCCTGTCCTCCCATGGGGATTAGTGGCTGCTCTCTTCTTTACCCATGGGAGATGGGATCCCTGCAAGTTGAACAGGAGTGGAAGGCTGTGCTTGCAGCCTCCATGCAGGTTGTGGCTGACACCTGGCAGGCAAAGGTTTAGTGGGGCCAGGGCCTGTGTGGCCCATCCCATTCCGATGCCTATGCATGGCTGTTAAAGCAAATAGAATATTAGGGATTATTTGAAAAGGGATGGAGAACAAAACTGAACATATTATGCCTCTGTATAGGTCCCTGGTGCAACCACACTGAGTATTGTGGTTCTGGTTACCTCATCTCAAAAATAATATAACCTCAAGAAAAGGTTCAGAGAAGGGCAGCAAAAATGATAAAGGGGATAAAATCCCTCCCTTATTAACACTCATGATTTGCGGACTTGGAGCAGACACCTTTGTTGTCAGTAATGTTCTGTTATTTATGTGTGGTTTTATCATATTCAGCTTCTTGTCTGTTATGATCACCTGGGACATTCCCATTCTGGTTGATGGAGGGGCTGGATGTGGTGATAGGGGATGGGGGTGTCACAGGGGTGTGCATAGTGGAGGTGTCTGTTCCAAGCAATTATTTTGTGAATAATGTGGAAGAGGAGAACATTCAGCACTGAGAAATGCAAAAACTAAGAAAATATGGGAGAAAGACACAGAAAAATTTCCCATTGTTTTGGGAGCCACAGACCTGATTAAGAGGAATTTCCAATCACACTTTGATAGGTTGCCTGTACATGTGACATCCTATCAACTCCAGAAAGAAGCTGCCTTTGGCACAATGCAAGTACTACAGCAAGCTTTAACAGTAAGTTTGAGAATCTGAGATCATACTCCATATTGTCATAGTATGCACAAAACTAGCCCATTTGAAGAAATTGGGCCCCCAGAGAGCCTAAAGAAATTAGGGCTCTTCAGTTTGGAGAAAAGACAACTGAGAAGGGGATATGATAGAAGTTTATAAAATCATACACAGAATGGAATGGTTAAATAGACAACTGATGTTGAACCTGTCAAACAGCACAAAATTAAGAAGCTCCTCTGTGAAATTAATGACCAGTAGATTGAAAACAAATCGTAGCAATTCACGCAGCACATAAGAAGTGGAGGACGTGGTCAAGGCAACTAGCAAGGTGGGGGTTCAAGAGAATTTTGAGAAGATCCTGGAGGAAAAGTCAACAAAAAAAATTATTAGATGGGTAGATTTGAAAGAGCCATTGCTCATTCCTGAAAATGAACTATAAGAAATATCTCATCTTTTTGAGATCTGTCAGGTACTTGTGACCTGGACGGGCCACTGTCAGAGAGAGGATGCTGGGCTTGATGGACCTGTCCTGATCTGATCCAGCATGGCTTTTATGTTTTTAGTTTAGGTTGCCAATAAACTGAGGAGAAGCAGCAAATCTGATAGCTCTGGGGGAATCCTCTAAGCCAACACAAGATGGAGTTATGGGATCCATGTGTGCAGTTTATTACATTGTTGTCATCAGAGGTAAGCAATATGCCTCTGTACTGATGTTTTATGCAAGCAGGAATACATCTAGTCTGTTGCCAAATCTTGATTTTGAAGTTTGCATTAAAGCTAAATAACACCACCTCACTGTAAAAACATTTTTTGAAGAGTAGGAAGCTGATGAGAAACTTTAAAACGTTTCACCTAGCTCCTTGGATGAGCTGTGGATTGGATGGAGTGGGTTATAAATTTCTTAAATTAAAATAAAAATAAAACTTGGCAGCTCTTTGCTGTTCCTTTGGGCTTCCAGTTCAGTCAGAAACAACTCCTGTTTCATTAGCATATGTATGAGAAGTGAGGTACTATGGCCTCCACCTCCTCCCAATCATGTTTAGTCCAGTCCTTGCAGCATTGTTTTTTTTGGCTGACAGGCACAGACCAGGTTTCCTCCAGAACCTGGCAGAAGTGTTGTCCTGATGTAGTTGAGTATGTATGCAACAAAACTCTGTAACCCAGGCATTAGGAGAATACTTAAATGTTGTATAAGAGGTGATTTTATAACAGGCGGCTTATGTGAAAAGTCGAAAAAGGCATCTGTTTTAAGCATATTTCATAAAGGAAACATAGGTGCCTATGTGCCTATGTGAAGTAGGCTTCTAGGACCAGCCATAATAGTGCACACATGTCAATGCACAAATTTATACCTGCTCAGAAAAAGGTATAAATGCACGTACGTTGCAGATCCACACCTGTTCTGCCCAAGCTATGTCCTCTGTAAATGCCTTCTCTCCAGGAACAGGAATGAGTCTTCACATATGGGTACGTCGGTACCGACGGAGCCTGTGCGGGAACGCTCCCCAGCGTCCAATCAGAAAGCTTTTGGGAGCATCCCACAGCGCCTGCGTGCTGCCTTCCCGCCTTTCCAACTGTCTCTCCTCAGTTGTTCTTTTTACGTGGAGCCAGCAGGTTGTGTTCCTGTCACCGCAGAAGAATTTCCTTATTTTTTCTTTATTTCTTTTCTGTCGCGTCTGCCTTCCTCGACGCTATACCGGTACCGCCGGTTCTTATTCTTTTCTTTTTAAAAAAAAAAAAAAAAAGACCTTTTTTCCATTTATTTTTCTTCAAGTGTACTTCAGTTTTGGGCCTTAGGCCCAAAACCCTTTTCCTTAAATATGGAAAAGCCTGCCTCAGGATTTAAGAAGTGCACAAAATGTGGCGGTACTATCTCCGTCACCGACACCCATGACTGGTGTCTAAAGTGTTTAGGCCCTGACCATTCCATTAAAGATTGTGTGTCCTGTTCCATGATGTCTAAGAGAGGTTGACAGAACCGAGCTGCCAAGCTCAGTACCCTGTTTCCCTCTGATGCAGCTTCGGTGGCATCGACGTCCTCCAGGGCTGCTTCTTCCTCACATGGATCTCCGGTAACTAAACATAAATCCAGCCGGTCCTTAAAGGGCAAATCTCCTTCTAAGCATCGAGATGCCCCTGGCCTTGCTCTCGAGGATTCTGCACCAGCAAAATTACCCCGGCGGGAGGCTTCGGCTTCTAAAGCATCATCATCGGGGTTCCAGGATGATCTAGATGGCGTGGCCTCAACAGATCTCCTGGTGCCATGCTCTGGGGTACCGGTGGCTTCCACCGGGACCGACTTCCAGGCATTGGCGGCGTCGATGGATCAGAGGATTCTGTCCATCAAACGCAGTCTGGCGACTTTCCTTGTGGCATAGACGCCCATGGTACCGCAACAGACTACTACGCCGGTACCGGCTCCGGTATCGCTATCGGCACCGATTCCGGTACCAGTAGCATCAACATCGGCATCGGCGTCAGCTATGCTGGTACTCTGCCCTCTGCAGCCCTCCAGTACCGATACCCCGGTACCGGTGATTCCCGATACCGATCCCAGTCGGTACGGGTATCGGGCTTTGCAAGAGCATCCCGACAGACGATACTTCGATTCCTCTGACTCTGAGGATTCTGAAGAGTCTGTCGATGCAGCGATGCTTCTTCCACAGGAGGAGTCCTCTCCTAAACGAAGGATGTCTCCTCCAGAAGACTTGTCTTTTCAAGACTTTATCAGAGAGGTGGCTCGGGGCCTCTCTATTACAGTAGCCCCAGAGTCAGAGCCTAGAGCTAAGGAGTTAGATATTCTACAATATCCTAAACCTCCTAAAGAGGCAGCTACCTTGCCTATTCATGAGATTCTGTATGATCTCATGTTAAGGATGTGGGAAGCACCTCTGACCACCTCTCCTCATTCTCGCAGGTTGGACACCATGTATTGTGTCCCTCCTTGTCCTGGTTTCCATAAAACTCAGCTTCCTCGCCACTCTATTGTGGTTGAGTCTGCAATGAGAAAGATTAGAAGTGCCAAGAGACATGCCTCTAATTCTCCAGGACGTGAATGTAGAACCCTGAATGCTTTTGGTAGAAGAGTCTTCCAAGCTTCCATGCTTGCTGCGAGAATTAATTCTTATAGTCTCTACATGGGAATGTTCTTAAAAGAAGTCACTGACCATTTGCAGACTTTAAGTCCTTTTATGTCCGACAGTAAAAGGCAAGAATTTCTCACTGGGCTCAAACATGCCCAAGATATCTCCAAATTCTCCCACCGTACAGCTTTCGACTCCTTTGAATGTGTAAGCAGAGCCTCAGCTATAGCTATAGGTGCACGTAGGATTGCTTGGCTTCAAGCATCTGATTTGGAGACCTGGGTCCAAGATGAATTGGGAAATATCCCTTGTACAGGTGAGAATCTGTTTGGCTTTTGCTTGCCAATCTTTACCAATCAAATGGATGCTGAAAATTCTGCTTTGGATAGACTATCCAAATCTACTGCTGCTCTTGCTAAGAAAAGGTTGTTCAAGAAAACGCCTTTTTCTAAAAAGGGAAGATCCTATCCTGCTTATAGTCAGAGAGCATCTTCTGCAGCTCAATTTCCTTCCAAATGTCAGCAATCCTCCAAACAGACCAAGGCAAAGGCTGCGAGGCCTGCTCCGGCCCAGCAATCTCAGCCCCCTCAGGGCCTTTGACTTTCTGCTAGAGAAAGCCTTCCTGGCTCTAGAAGGACCAGAGCCCTCCACCATTCCAGGAAGGTTATGTCACTTTGCTCCCAGATGGGGGCAAATCATAGCAGAGCATGGACACTCTCCATCATAAGAGAGGGGTACAAACTTCATTTTTCCAGCTTGCCACCTCTCACAAGAGTGCACCAGTTCAATTCTCCAACCTCCCTCCTCAGCCTGTTAGAGCAGGAGGTTGCCACTCTTCTAGCCCAGGGGGCAATAGAGGAACTGCCTTCTCAACAACAGGGCACAGGGTTGTACTCCCCCTATTTTCTTATCCCAAAGAAAACAGGGGGCTTCAGACCCATTTTAGATCTCAGAGAGTTGAACAGATTCCTAGTCAAAGAAAAATTCAAGATGGTTTCTCTAGGAACTCTGCTGCCATACCTTTAGAGTCAGGATTGGCTTTGTTCTCTAGATCTCAAGGATGTGTACATTCGTGTTCTCATCCATCCAACTCACAGAAGGTTCCTTCGGTTCCTTTTCCAGGGGAAGCACTATTAATACAGAGTGCTCCCCTTTGGTCTGGCCTCTGCACCAAGGGTGTTCACGAAATGCATGGCAGTGGTTGCTGCTTTTCTGCGCACCCTGGGAATATTTGTCATCCCTTATCTGAACGACTGGCTCATTCGAGCTCCCACTCAATCAGAGGCCAAGACTGCTCTAACCTGCACAATGCGTATCCTTCAATATTTAGGGCTGGTAATAAACATCCCAAAATCCAATTTGATCCCTACTCAGTCCCTGGAGTTTATAGGGGCGTTGCTGGATACCACAAGGGCAAGGGATGCTTTCCTCCTTCATTGGGGTCAAGACTTCCTGTATGCCTTTCCACCCATTCCCCTAATTCCCAAAACCCTGTTCAAGCTTCAGAGAGACAGAGGCCACATGATTCTCATAGCTCCACATTGACCACGGCAAGTGTGGTACCCTCTGCTTCTACATCTCTCTCAAGCTCCCTCCCTAGAGTTAGGGTCTGCTCCAGACCTCCTCTCTCAGGAGGACGGAAAGTTGTGGCATCCCAATCCCCAGTCTCTGCATCTCAGGACTTGGTTGCTGAAGGCCTAGATCTCCAGGATCTTCATCTTTCTCAACAAGTGAAAGATGTTCTGTATGCTTCCAGAACACCTTCCACTAGACGTTCTTACGCCTTCAAGTGGAAAAGGTTTACCATCTGGTGTTCTGAAAAGAGTCTTAATCCCCATGCCATACCTCTGGAATCGTTGCTGGAGTATCTCCTTCATCTGTCTAATGCAGGCCTTAAGACAAATTCAGTAAGAGTCCATCTGAGTGCTATTGCAGCTTCCCTCAAGCCTCTAAATGGATAACCTGTTTCCTCTCACCCCCTTGTAGCAAGGTTCATGAGAGGCCTCCTTTTAACAAAGCCTCCTATTAGACCACCTCCGGTGGCATGGGACTTAAATTTGGTTCTTGGTCAGCTTATGAAGCCGCCTTTTGAACCTTTAGCTACTACCTCCTTGAAATACCTTTCTTGGAAGGTTATCTTTCTCATTGCAATCACATCAGCATGCCGCATCAGTGAATTGCAAGCACTAGTAACTAATCCACCTTATACAAGGTTCCATCATGACAAGGTGGTCCTTAGGACTAATCCACACTTTATGCCTAAGGTGGTCTCGCCTTTTCACCTCAACCAAGAGGTCTACCTACCTGTCTTTTTTCCAGGGCCTCATGTGCAGAGAGGAATCTTCATACCCTGGACTGTAAAAGAGATCTAGCTTTTTACCTACAGAGGACACAACAACATAGAAAGTCTTCTCAACTCTTTGTTGCTTTTGATCCTTCTCATTTGGGACAACCAGTCTCCAAGAGAACACTTTCCAACTGGATTGCCCAATGTATTTCTTTTGCCTATCAGAGCAAGAACATTTCTCTGGAGGGCCTTGTCATAGCTCACAGTGTGAGAGCCATGGCAGCCTCAATGGCTCATCTGAACTCTGTGTCTATCGACGACATCTGTCGAGCAGCCACTTGGGGCTCGGTTCATACCTTCACAGCCCATTACTGCTTGGACAAGGACTCCCGCCGGGATGCCTTGTTTGGTCAGGCTGTTCTCAAACACCTGTTCCATACTTAATCAACTCCTACCCACCATCCTTCATGGGATGCCAGAGATCCAGGTGGGGAAGTGCAGCCCTGTCCCAGGGACAGACAACTTATGGGCTCTCTCCCTGGCATCAAAAGCTAGGGAGTCCCCCATATGTGAATACTCATTCTTGCTGGGGAGCGTTCCCGCGCAGGCTCCGTCGGTACCGACGTACCCATATGTGAAGACTTATTCCTGCTGTTCCCAGAGATCACCTGTTACAGGTAAGTAACTGTGCTTTATGCAAATTGAATAAAACATAGGCACCCTTTGTTCATGCACCTACCTACATGTGTGTATAGCTACAGTTTTATAAAATCCTCTTTCAAAGTGTAAAATATATGTTTTACTCTTGGAAAATGCCTCTAAATGGCATTATAAAATTACTCCATAGGTGCAGTAATGATCTTATTCAAACAAAAGCAAAAGTTAATGTATTTTAAGTCCAAACAAAAAGGTATAGTTCAATCCCCTTACTACACTATCTTTTTCCATTTTCTGGGCAGCGGCTCTCTTCAGTCTTTTGTACACAATATACAGCTGTTGCATTGCTGGAAGCTCTGAAGCACTCTGGAACTCGTGATCTCATGACACCTTGCATTCCCTAACTGAAGTTGACTTAATTCCTTTGACTTTATTGTCAGTCTGCTTTCTGTCTGTAGTCTCGAACAGTCTGTTTCCCACATTAGGTTAGACCTCTGTCCAGCAGCTTGTGGGCTGACCTTTTTAAGCTGCCTTAATTGTTGAATTTCTTTCAACTTATTACAGCGAAGGGGAACTCCACTTCCACCTTTTTTCCCAAGCCCCACCTCCTAGAGCCCCAACCTATAGGCACTAGTCAGATTTTGTTGGCTTATTTTGCTGTTGTCTCCCTCAAGAGGTTGTTTCTAGTTTATAACCTTATCGTAGCAATTCACACAACACATAAGTAAGCCATAAGTAAACACTTAAGTTGGGACCAGGTTAGGCTTCTCTTCTCCAGTGGCTATGTGAACGCTGCTTCCAGAGGATCCTTATCCCTGGCCAGCTCAAAGAACAGATGAGTTTGGTAATTTATTTAGGCAATTTGTTATACAGCTAGTGGTGGTGCAAAAGGCTTGCATCATAACGGTTTACAGTCCAGGTAATAGTAGCAAACAAACATATCCAAAGTAAAAGGAACAGTACATAGTTACAACAAAATATAATATGAGCTGAGCATCATTAGTAAGAGCATTAAGTGATTTCTTGGAAGGCAAATGGCATGTTAGGAAGGGGGTAGGTACAACAACAATAATTCTCCAGATGATAATGAGCCATACAAGGAAGGAGAAGGAGCAAACATGGATTAATTTGTGCGAGTAAGCTAAGGGACAGTCATAATTATTTTCATATATAACCATAAGTCTGCTATAATAGCCAGGTTTTGTTTGTTTTTTAAATTTCTTATGGGAGGTTTCTGTACGAATATCCAGGGGAAGAGTTCCAAAGAGCTGGGGCGTTGTAAGCAAAAGTGACGCATCTAATACATTCATCTCTCAACTGTTACTATGTAGGGATAGTAAGAGGATGAGTCTGGGATGATCTTTCTCCAGGACCAAGCAGGAAGTCAGTCCTCACATATGGGTGACGACGGCACCAACGGAGCCCCCGTGCAGAGCATTTCCCCAGCTTTCAAAGAAAGCCTTTGGGAATGCAGCGCGCCTGCACTGCCCCCTTCCCGCCCAAGGGTGCCATCTTGCTCAGTCTCTTTTTCCGTGGAGACCGACGGACGTGAGTTCGTGTCACCCGGGAAAAGTTGATTTTTTTTCTGTGATTTTCGTGTTGTCTTATCCGGTTCGACGCCGGTTCCCCTTCCCGCCTGGGCTTGGTATACCGGTATGGAGTCCGGAGTTTTGATTTTCGGTTTTTGTCCTTTGTGACTAGCGTTCGCGCTCTTTTTGTGTTTTCACTCGCAGCCTTGTCTTTTGACCTAGCAGGGGCCCTTTTTTCCCCGATGGCTGCCAGCGGGTTCAAAAAGTGTGATCGGTGCAAGAAACGTATGTCTCTCACTGACACACATGACTGCTGCCTCTGATGCCTCGGGCCCGACCATGACCCGCTGGCCTGTGGCCCATGTGGCAAAATGCCGTTGAAGGCGCTACGGAGCCGTCAGCATCAACGTGAGAGAATTTTCTCTGACTCCATGTCCGGACTTCGTCAGAGGCCTCGACATCTCGGGAGTCCAACCCCGAGCGCCGTCGGGGTTCCTCTGAAAGGGAGTCTCCCTCCTGGGAGCACAGAAGAAAGAAGCAGCTCGCGAAGGCGGCGTCTGTGGAGTCTCCTGGTTCCTCGAGGGCCAGGTTGCATAGCCCCGGAGAGGCCTACCTTGTGTGGAGCCAGAGTCCCCGAGTCACGTAAGTGCAGTTGTCCTCGTAGACTCTCCTCCGGAGGAGCCGACGTCTGGCCTGATGCCGTCGGAGCCCGAGTCGGGGGCTGCTGAGTCTCCTGAGCTTGGACTCAGGTTGATGGCCTTGGAGAGCAGGTTGGCTGCCTTCATGGAACAGCAGCGGGTGCTGATCGCCAGTCTGACTGGTGCATCTTCCCCGACCACCGGGACCTCGACGTCTAAGTCGACCCCGGAGACCGAGCCGATCCTCGAGTCGATGAGGTCTCTAGTCGATCCTCAGTCAAGGTCCCTCTTGACCTCACGTGCGGGGCTGAGGTCGTCAACGCCGATACCCTCAGCGTTGGGGCGGGTGGCACCGAGGCCCACACGGCCGGAGCCACTCGATTCCTCCTCGGAGGAGTCGGAGTGGGAGACGGAGAACGAGGAGTCCCCGGACACCTTCCGGACCTGGTGCGTCCCTTCGGACTCACTGGAGTCTGAGCCTCGGAGACTGTCCCCCCCCCTCCCAGGAGGATACCCGGTTCTTGGACTTCGTGAGGGACATGGCCAAGGCCTTGGCCTTCCCTCCGGATGCCGAGGAGGAGCCTCAAGCCGAGGAACTCGATTCCCTCCAGTATGATTTTCCTCCAAAGGAAGCCTTTACTGTACCGGTTCCTCCGATGCTGGAACGTCTGCTCTTCAGTATGTGGGAGGCACCGGCCTTGGCGCCAGCTCTTAGCAAACGGGTTGATTCTATTTATCGAGTCCATAAGAGTCCTGGGTTCCAAAAGGCGCAGCTACCACATCACTCCATGGTTGTGGAATCGGCCATGCACCGTCTGAAGAGTCAGAAGATGCACTCCTCAGTGCCCCCGGCCGGGAGGCCCGGAACCTGGATGCCCTCGGTAGAAAGTGCTTCCAGGGCTCTATGCTATTTTGTGGTGTCCAGACCTACCAGCTGTACATGGGCATGTACCTACGAGACCTGGCAAAGGAGATTGCCGGGTTCTCAGCTGGCCTCTCCAAGGAACCTTTGCAGAGGTTCAAGGCTTTGTCAACAGGGATTCAAGAGTGCTCGAAGTTTATCTCTCGAGCAGCCTATGATGGCTTTGAGGCTTCAGCCTGGGTAGCTGTGGCCAGCATCGGTGCACACCGTCAGGCTTGGCTACAGTCATCAGACCTGGAGCCATGGGTGCAGGACAAGTTGGTTGATGTCCCTTGCCAAGGTGAAAACCTTTTTGGTAAGCCCATGACTGAAAAGGCTGTGGAAATCGAGACTAAGACTCTCATCAGGACAAGGCTGTCCAGGAAGACTTCTGCCCCTTCTCAGAAAAAGGAGGACTTGGGAAAGAAGCCCTTTTTCCCGAGGAAGGGTGCTGCCTACAAATCCTACCCTCAATATCGGGCCTCTCCAGCTCTCCAACAGGGCCAGCAGGCCAAGGGGTAGGGGCATGGGCCCCATAGGCAGAAGACCCCCAAGCAGCCAGCTCTGGCTCCTGCACAGCAGGGAGCAGGGTTTTGACTCCCACAGCATAGCCTCTTCTCCACAGCTGGCTCCACTCAGCACAGGAGGTTGGCTGACCCTGTACGCCTACAGGTGGCCAGCCATCACAGGGGATACCTGGGTCCTCAGCATAGTCCAAAAGGGCTACATGCTCCACTTCCACCAGATACCCCCCTCCTACTTTCCAGGGGAGCCTCCAAGACTCCCTCTGCACAGAAACCTCCTCCTTCAGGAGTTGGCAAATCTTCTAAAGGAACAGGCGGTGGAACCAGTGCCTCACCACCTGGAAGGGCAAGGCTTCTACTCCAGGTACTTTCTGGTACCAAAAAGGACGAGGCCTCCGGCCTATCCTAGACTTGCAAAACCTAAACAAGTTTCTGGAGAGGGAAAAGTTCAAGATGCTTACCTTTGGGGTACTGCTGCCCTACCTCCAGCAGGGAGATTGGCTATGCTCCTTAGACCTAAAGGATGCTTATACTCACATTCTCATCCATCCAGATCACAGACAATATCTCAGATTTGTGGTGGGAGGAAACCATTTTCAGTACAGAGTACTTCCCTTTGGCCTAACTTCCGCCCCCAGGGTTTTCACCAAATGCCTGGCGGTGGTGACGGCTTATCTCAGAAATCAGGGAATTTTTGTCTACCCATACCTGGACGACTGGCTCATCAGGGGTCAGTCTCTCCAGGAGGCCAGACAAGCCACTCTTCGCACTGTCTCTCTTCAGCATCTTGGCTTTGTCATAAACTACGCGAAGTCCACTTTGCTCCCCTCACAAAACCTAGAGTTTATAGGAGCAAGATTAGACACCCTGCAGGCAAGAGCTTACTTGCCCCAGGACAGGGCCCACAGACTGATGGACATGGCCAACCAGTTCCAAAGCAATTCTCAGGTCTCTGCCAGACACTTCCTGCAGCTCCTGGGCCACATGGCATCCATGGCACATGTGACCCCGAATGCCCATCTGCACATGCGGGCGGCTCAGTGGTGCCTCAGAGCACAGTGGTCGCAGGCCACAGGCGACCTCCGAGACAAAGTAAAGGTGTCCAAACCACTTTTGGACTCCTTGCAGTGGTGGCTACATCTCCCAAACCTTCTCAGGGGGGGGTACCCTTTCAGGCCCCAGCACACACAAGGGTGCTGACGACCGATGCTTCCTTAAAGGGCTGGGGTGCACATTGCCAGGGCACGTGCGCTCAAGGCCTCTGGTCTGCTCGGGAGGCCACACAGCAGATCAATCATTTGGAGCTGCGAGCAATCCGCTTGGCTCTACAGAGTTTTTCTCATGCCCTCTGTCACCAGTCTGTCTTAGTTCAGACAAACAATCAGGTAGCAATGATCTCCAGGAACAAGCAGAAATGTAGTCTTCACATATGGGTATCGTCGGTACCAACGGAGCCTGCGCGGGAACGCTCCCCAGCATCCAATTAGAAAGCTTTTGGGAGCATACCACAGCGCCTGAGTGCTGCCTTCCTGCCTTTCCCAACTGCCTCTCTCCAGTTCTTCGTTATCTGTGGAGCCAGCAGGTTGTCGTTCCTGTCACCGCAGAAAAGTTTCCCATTCTCCTCCTTTTTTGTGGTCGCGTCTGCCTTCCCTTGACGCTGTACCGGTACCGCCGGTTCTTTCTTTCTTTTAAAAAAAAAAAAAAAATATATATATCTTTTTTTCCAAACCTTTTTTCTTCAGGTGCATGCGCCATTTTGGGCCTTAGGCCCAAAATTTCCCTTACTATGGAAAAACCCGCCTCGGGTTTCAAGACGTGCACCAAGTGTGGCGGTACCATCTCCGTCACAGACACCCATGAGTGGTGTCTTAAATATTTAGGTCCTGACCACGCCATTTTGGAGTTTATGGCCTGTGCCATGATGTCCAAGAGGGGTCGACAAAACCGGGCTGCTAAGCTCAGCACCTTTTTTCCCTCTGATGCAGCCTCTGTGGCATCTTTGTCTTCCTCCCATGGATCTCAGGTAACTAAACATAAGTCTAGCCAGTCCTCAAAGGGTAGATCTCCTTCTAAGCATCGAGATGCCTCTGGCGTTGCCCTTTAGGGTTCTGTACCTGCAAAATTGCCCCGGCAGGAGGCTTCGGCTTCCAAATCATTATCGGGGCTCCAGGATGTTCTCAAGGTCTCAACCTCGGCAGAACTACTGGTGCCATGCTCTGGGGTACCGGCGGTTTTCTCCGGTACCGATACCCAGGCATTGGCAGCATCGATAGACCAGAGGTTCCTGGCTATTGAACGCAGTCTGGCGGCTCTTCTTGCGGCATCGACAACCTCGGAACCATGTCAGACAGTTCAACCGGCACTGACTCTGGTGCCGGTATCGGTACCGATAGCATCAGCATCGACATCGGTGTCTGCATTGCCGGCACCCAGTCAAGCCATGCCTTCCGGTACCGATACACCGGTACCAATTCCCCCCGGCACCGACTTCGGTCGGTACGGGTATCGTGCTCTACAAGAGCATCCGGAGAGAAGGCACTTTGAATCCTCGGAGGAATCTAAGGATTCTGACAGTTCTGTCGGTACCTGAGTATTTCTCCCCGAGGAGTCTTCCTCTCCCAAACGTAGGATGTCTCCTCCAGAAGATATCTCCTTTCAGGATTTTATCAGGGAGGTGGCTCGAGGTCTTTCCATTACTGTGGCTCCTGAAACAGAGCCCAGGGCAAAGGAGTTGGAGATTCTACAATATCCCAAGGCTCCTAAGGAGGCAGCTACTTTGCCTATCCATGAGATCTTACATGATCTCATGTTAAGAATGTGGGAAACACCTCTTACCACCTCTCCTCACTCTCGTAGACTAGATACCATGTATCGAGTACCTCCGTGTCCTGGCTTCCAGAAGACTCAGCTTCCTCACCACTCTGTTGTAGTGGAGTCAGCTATGAGAAGGATCAGAAGTGCAAAGAGCCATGCTTTCTGCCAGGATCAGTTCCTATATTTTATATATGGGAATGTTCCTTAAGGAAGTCACAGGAGATTTAGAGGTTTTCAGCCCTCTTCTTCCTGAAGATAAGAGGCAAGATTTTCTCACACTGGTTAAACATGCCCAGGATGTTTCTAAATTTGTCAGTCGTGCAGCTTTTGACTGTTTTGAGTGCATAAGCAGAACCTCTGCCATTGCCATAGGTGCATGTAGAATTGCCTGGCTCCAGGCATCCGATTTGGAGCTCTGGGTGCAGGACAAACTGGGCAATATTCCTTGTACAGGTGATAAGCTATTCGGCAAAAATTGGCAAGAAAAGGCCAATGAGATGGATGCTGACAACTCCACTTTGGATAGATTATCCAAAGCCACAGCTGATCCTGCAAGGAAGAAATCTTTCAAGAAACCATTCTTCTCCAAAAAGAAGAGGTTTTATCCCTCTTATTCTCAGCAGGGACGTTCTGCAGGTCAGCCTGTCCGGAAGAGTCAGCAACCACCTAAACAAAGGAAAGCAAAGACTGCTAAGCCTCAGTTGTCTCAGCAGTCTCAGCCTCCGCAAGGCCTTTGACTTCCATCTAGAGAACTTAGCCTTCCTGGCCCTCAACGGACCAGAACCTTCCACCATTCCAGGAAGGTTATATCACTTTGCCTCCAGATGGGGGCAGATAACAGCAGAACATTGGACTCTCTCCATTATAAAAGAGGGGTAAAAGCTTCACTTTCTCCGCATGCCCCCTCCCACAATGGTAAGACAGTTCAATTCTCAGATCTCTCTCATCAACCTGTTAGATCAAGAGGTCACTATGCTTCTTGCCCAAGGGGCAATAGAAGAGCTACCCATTCCTCAACAGGGTACAGGGTTTTACTTCCCCTATTTTCCTTATCCCAAAGAAAACAGGGGGACCCAGACCTATTTTAGATCTCAGAGAATTGAACAAATTCCTGTTCAAGGAGAAATTCAAGATGATTTCTTTGGGAACCCTGCTGCCGTACCTTCAGAGTCAGGATTGGCTTTGTTCTCTAGATCTCAAGGATGCGTACAGTCATGTTCTCATCCATCCAACTCACAGAAAGTTCCTTCGGTTCCTTTTTCAAGGAAAGCACTACCAATACAGGGTGCTTCCTTTTGGCCTGGCCTGAGCACCAAGGGTGTTTACGAAATGCATGGCTGTGGTAGCAGCATTTCTTCGCCCTCTAGGAATATTCGTCTTCCCCTACTTAGACGACTGGCTCATTTGAGCCCCATCAGAGTCAGAGGCCAGGACTTCTCTATCTTGCACAATGCGTATCCTTCAGTATTTGGGTCTGGTCATAAACATCCCAAAATCCAGCCTAACTCCCACTCAGTCTCTAGAGTTCACAGGAGCTTTGTTGGATACCAGGAAAGCAAGGGCCTATCTCCCCCATACCCGTTGCCTTCGAATGGTGTAGTTAGCTTCTCAAGCAGTGCTAAAGCTTCATCTCACTGCTCGAGAAATGTTACAACTACTAGGCCACATGGCATCTACCGTGCATGTGGCCCTTATGCTCGCCTCCATATGAGGACAGCCCAGTGGACTTTATCCACTCAATGGACCCAGGCATCAGGGTGCCTGTCAGACAAAATAGCAAACACAAATCGCCTTATTTTGTCCCTCCAATGGTGGCAGTCCACTCAAAACCTGTTGGTGGGGTCCCCATTTCAACAACCTTTACCCCAGGCAACTCTCACAACAGCTGCTTCACCAATGGGTTGGGGAGCTCATCTGCAAGACCACTCCACCCAAGGCACTTGGACTCCACAGGAGACTCATCTACACATCAATCTCTTAGAGCTCAGAGCAATCTTCCTTGCTCTGCGAGTGTTCCATACCCTGCCCAGCTACAAGACAGTCCTCATTCATACGGACAATCAAGTAGCCATGTTCTACGTGAACAAGCAGGGAGGAACAGGCTCTCTGTCGCTTTGCAATGAAGCTTTGCGACTATGGGCCCTCACAAGAGAGCATCAGATTCATCTCCTGGCAGTGTATCTTCCAGGTATTCAAAACTCTTGGGCAGACAGACTCGGTCGAGTTCTTCTTCTGCACGAATGATCTCTACATGCAGACCAGGTGGCCAAGATTTTTCAAATTTGGGGAACCCTGGACATAGACCTCTTTGCAAGTCCGTTGAATGCCAGACTTCCCCTGTTCTGCTCCAGAATTCTGGCTCTCAGGCCAGGGATGCTTTCCTCCTTCATTGGGGTCAAGACTTCCTTTATGCCTTTCCACCTATTTCCCTGATTCCCAAAACCCTGTTGATGCTTCAGAGAGACAGAGGCCGTATGATTCTCATAGCTCCACATTGGCCACGGCAAGTGTAGTACCCTCTGCTTCTACATCTCTCTCAAGCTCCCTCTCTGGAGTTAGGGTCTGCTCCAGATCTCCTGTCTCAGGAGGATGGAATGTTATGACATCCCAATCCCCAGTCTCTGCATCTCAGGGCTTGGTTGCTGAAGGCCTAGATCTCCATGATCTTAACCTTTCTCAGCAGGTAAAGGATATCCTTTATGCTTCTAGAAAACCTTCCATAAGACGCTCTTATGCTTTCAAGTGGAAGAGGTTTACCATATGGTGCTCGCAGAAGGGTCTTAGCCCCCTTGCGATACCTCTTGAATCATTACTGGAGTATCTCCTTCATTTATTGAATGCAGGACTTAAGACTAACTCAGTAAGAGTCCATTTAAGTGCTATTGCAGCTTCTTTCAAGCCTTTAAATGGACAACCTATTTCCTCCCATCCTCTTATAGCAAGATTTATGAGAGGCCTTCTTCTAACTAAGCCTCCCATTAAGCCACCACCGGTGGCATGGGACTTAAACCTGGTTCTTGGCCAGCTCATGAAGCCACCTTTTGAACCCTTAGCTACTACCTCGTTGAAATTCTTCTTGGAAAGTTATCTTTCTCATTGCAATCACATCAGCACGTCGCATCAGTGAGTTGCAGGCACTAGTAGCTGATCCTCTTTATACAAGGTTCCATCATGACAAGGTAGTCCTTAGGACTCATCCACACTTTATGCCAAAGGTGGTCTCGCCTTTTCATTTGAACCAAGCGGTTTACCTGCCTGTTTTTTTTCCAAGGCCTCATGCATCAAATGCAGAAAGGAAGCTTCATACTGTGGACTGTAAAAGATCTTTAGCTTTTTACTTACAGAGAACACAGCAACATAGAAAGTCCTCTCAACTCTTTGTTGCTTTTGATCCTTCTCATCTGGGACTTCCAGTCTCCAAGAGAACACTCTCCAACTGGATTGCACAGTGTATTTCCTTTGCCTATCAAAGTAAGAATCTTCCTCTGGAGGGCCATGTCACAGCTCACAATGTGAGAGCAATGGCAGCTTCAATGGCTCATCTGCACTCTGTGTCTATCGACGACATCTGTCGAGCAGCCACTTGGACTTCGGTTCATACCTTCACAGCCCATTACTGCTTGGACAAGGACTCCCGCCGGGATGCCTTGTTTGGTCAGGCTGTTCTCCAACACCTGTTCCATACCTAATCAACTCCTACCCACCATCCCTGGTAGGATGCCGGAGATCCATGGGGGGAAGTGGATCCCTTTCACAGGGATGCACAACTTCTGGGGTCTCTCCCTGGCATCTAAAGCTAGGGAGTCCCCATATGTGAAGACTACATTCCTGCTTGTTCCTGGATATAGCATAGTTACTCACCTGTAACAGGTGATCTCCGGGAACAGCAGGAATTTGGTCTTCACAACCCACCCACCTCACCTAGGAGTTGTATTTCTCTATCTATCTCTTTCTCTTTCCCTCTCTCTCTCTTTGTCTCAGCTTTAAACTCAACTGGAGAGAGGCAGTTGGGAAAGGCGGGAAGGCAGCACGCAGGTGCTGTGGGATGCTCCCAAAAGCTTTCTAGTTGGACGCTGTGGAGCATTCCTGCTCAGGCTCCGTCGGTATAGACGATACCCATATGTGAAGACTAAATTCCTACTGTTCTCGGAGATCACCTGTTACAGGTGAGTAACTATGCTTTCTATGTGAACAAGCAAGGGGGCACAAGGTCCAGACTTTTATGTCAGGAGGCACAGGCCGTTTGCTCCTTTGCAGTCAAACAAGGCATGTTTCTCAAAGCAGTTTATCTACCTGGTCAGGAGAACCTCTTGGCAGAAATTCTCCAGCCTCACTAATGGCAGTTGAATCCACTGGTGGTCCAGCAGATCTTTCTACGATGCGGACTACCATCCATCGATCTCTTTGCAAGTTCACTGAACCGTCAGCTGCCCAGGCTTTGCTCCAGACAGCCGCATCCCCTGAGAATGGTAGCAGATGCATTTCTGATCTCTTGGTCTACGGGCGTCCTGTATGCGTTTCCTCCCACTCCCCTGGTGGCCCGAACTTTGTTCAAGATTCTACAGGACAAGGCCTCAATGATTCTGGTAGCCCCCAGATGGCCGAGGCAACCATGGTTTCCACTTCTGCAGTTGGCAGTGGAAACTCCATTCCCTCTGGGGTTGCAACCGGTCTCCTGTGTCAGGATCAGGGTTCCCTTCTGCACCCCAATCTCAGATCCCTCAATCTGATGGCCTTGCTGCTGAAAGGATAGTGCTAGCTCCCTTACTTCTAGCTAGGGAAGTTGAGGAGGTGGTTTTGGCCTCTAGGAGGCAGTCCACCAGGAAGTCCTATGCCCTCAAGTGGCGTAGGTTCTCAATATGGTGTGCTCAACTCAATGAAGATCCTTTCTCCTGCTTTGTGCCTGTAGTACTACAATATCTACTTCATCTGTCAGACCTAGGCCTTAAGTCCAACTCTGTTCGGGTCCACCTCAGTTCTCTATCAGCACACCACTCACCGGTGGAGGGACAGTCTCTGTCGGTTCACCCCTTGGTGTCCCGCTTCCTCAGAGGCCTGCTTTTGCTGAAGCCTCCGATTCGTCCACCTGCCACTGAGTGGGATTTGAACGTGTTCTTGCAACAACTTACTTGCCCACTGTTTGAGCCGATGGCTACTTGCCATTTATGCTACCTTTCTTGGAAGACGCTCTTCCTGGTAGCTCTTACCTTGGCCAGACGTGTGAGTGAACTACAAGGTCTAGTTTCTGATAGACCGTACACATGGTTCTATAGGAACAGGGTGGTCCTACGGACCCATCCGAAGTTCCTTCCAAAAGTTGTTTCTCCTCCTTCCACGTTAACCAGGAGGTGGTTCTTCCGACATTCTTTCCCAGGCCGCATACCAGCCGGGCTGAGACAGTCTTGCATACCCTGGACTGTAAGAAGGCGTTGTCCTTTTACATAGAACGTACACAGAGGCACCGAGGGGCTACTCAGCTCTTCGTCTCCTTTGACCCTAATAAACTGGGGTTACCTGTCTCCAAGCATATCTTGTCCACTTGGGTAGCAGATTGTATCGCCTAGGTGTACAAGGCAGCCGGCCTCTCCTTGCAGGATCGAGTCACGGCCCACCGTGTCAGGGCAAAAGCCATGTCAGTAGCTCATCTCCGCTCTGTTCCGTTGGCAGACATCTGCCGGGCCACTACTTGGTCTTCAAGCCAGATCTTTGCAGCCCAGTACTGCCTCGAGAGGGAGTCCCGAAGGGACAGTGCTTTCGGACAGGCGGTACTCTGTAATCTCTTTGAGGTTTAGGCAACTCCTACCCTCCGGCCCTTGTGTTGGGCTACCGTACGGGGGTGTTCTCAGAGGACATTCTTATCACGGATGCTGAGGCTCTTCAGAGGGAGACATTTTTTCACTTTGGGTTCCCGGTAACCTAGAGCTGGGGAGTCCCATATGTGAGGACTGACTTCCTGCTTGATCATGGAGAAAGAGTAGTTACTCACCTGTAACCAGGTGTTCTCCAGGAGCAGCAGGAATCAGTCCTCATGACCCTCCCTCCTCCCCTGGAGTTGCAGTCATATACTTCATTTTGGGTTTTTTTTGCTGTCTTTTAGCTATGTCATCAGACTGAGCAAGATGGCACCCTTGGGCGGGAAGGGGACCGCGCAGGCACACTGCATTCCCAAAAGCTTTCTTTGAAAGCTGGGGAAATGCTCCACACGGGGGCTCCGTCTGCGCCGACGTCACACATATGTGAGGACTGATTCCTGCTGCTCCTGGAGAACACCTGTTACAGGTGAGTAACTACTCTTAATGGTCTGTGCGGTGTATATGGAATGAGGAGCGAGAGAAGGTACTGTGTGAGTCCCACTGTAAAAAGAGCAGTGGGAGAGATTTTAAATATAATGCACTGAGAGATTGGCAGTCAGAACTGCTACTGAGACATTTTGGCTGGGGCCTCAGCCAAAAACACAGCTGATTTTAAGTAATTAACTTTTCCCTAAAAGAGTTATGCCAGTAGACTGCAGCATTATCAGTTCCTCTCATTTCTTCATTACTATTGTCATCGGAGGCAAAGTCAGCAGTTGTGAGGCTTTCAATGTTGCATCCTGTGGGTCAGGGTCATCTTGATCTGTGAGAGCTGCAACTAGGTCTAGTTTCCAGGATATTGAAATTATGTAGATTAACCCTGTCCTTATACTAACTATATTGAAATATTTTATGAATGTTCATTATGGATATTATGAAGAACAGATTGGTTTATAGCTCCTGGAATGGCATTTCCTGCTGCTGCAGGAGTACTAAATATGGCCCCTCTCAATTAATCTTCCAGCCTCCCTCTCCATAATTTTGATAATCGCTCGACAATCACAGTCACCGTAACACTATCCACTTCCAGAATGATCCTGTAAAAACACACATTGGACGTCATACTTTAAATGTGACTACTATTACTACTACTATTGAATACTTTGGTGGAGACACCAAAACTCTCCAGTAACCTCCGGACTCATGTACTCACTTCACAAGCAAATTCAATCTGTTCCACTGTATATATGTTGTGCTATTCTGCACCTCCCGCTTGTTCCCCCTCCCCTTGTTCTCCTTAGAGAGTTCCTTGTAATGGTTTGACTCATATTCTTTCATATGCAAGTTCTATGTAACAGTTCTTTGAGTTTCAATGTAAACTGCCTTGATTAACACTAGAAGCCCCAAAGTGCGTCAATTGACGCAAATGCATCTTCGAGGTTGTATACTAGCGCCACTGCTAGAACCATGTCAGTCATGTTCCATGACTTGTTAGCAAGGTCAAGATGTTCAAATATGTGCATCGAAAATTGACAGATGCACCACCTAGCGGGAAAATGAATTTATACCTAGAAGCCTGTATCTGGACTTTCAGAAAGCCTTTAACAAGGTCCCTCATCAGAGACTTTTGGCAAAACTAAAAAGTCATGGGATAGGAGGCAGTGTACTATTGTGGATCGGGAACTGGTTAAAAGATAGAAAGCAGAGGGTAGGGCTAAATTGCTAATTTTCCCAATGGAAAAATGTGAATACTGGAGTACCCTAGGGATCTGTACTGGCTCCGCTACTTTTTGGCATATTCATAAATGACCTGGAAAAGGGAATAACTAGTGAGGTTATCAAATTTGCAGATGACACAAAACTGTTTAAAGTTGTTAAAACCCAAGAGGACTGTGGAAAACTGCAGGAGGATTTGGATAAATTGGAAGACTGGGCATCCAAATGGCAGATGAAATTTAATGTGTACAAGTGCAAAGTTATGCACCTAGGAAAGAAAAACCCACACTATCGTTACACAATGCAAGGTTCCACATTGGGAACCACCACCCAGGAAAAAGATTTAGGAGTCATCGTGGATAGCATGTTAAAACCCTCTGCCCAGTGTGCAGTGACGGCCAAGAAAGCAAATAGAATGCTAGGTATCATAAGGAAAGGAATGGAAAATAAAACAAAGGATATTATAATACCTCTGTATCGTTCCATGGACCGCACCTTGAATATTGTGTGCAATTCTGGTCGCCGTATCATAAAAAGGTGTTATTAGAAAAGGTACAGAGAAGAGCCACCAAAATGGTAAAGGGGATGGAAGGCTACTCCTATGAAGAGAGGCTACAAAGGTTAGGGCTCTTCAACCTGGAAAAGAGACGGCTGAGGGGAGATATGATAGAGGTCTATAAATTAATGAATGGAGTGGAACGGGTAATCGTAGATCGATTGTGCTATCAGAATATAGAAAGACTAGGGGACATGTAGTGAAGCTACAGGGTAAACTATTTAAGACAAATAAGAGAGAATATTTTTTCACTCAACGTGTAATCAAACTCTGGAATTTGTTACTGGAGGATGTAGTAAGAGCTGTTAGTGTAGCTGGGTTTAAAAAAGGTTTGGACAAGTTCCTAGAGGAAAGGTCCATAAACCATTATTAAAAAGGGACCCATGATATCAGTGCTTGACCCAATACAAGCATTGTGGAACCTGTGTCTTTTGGGGATACTGCTAGGTACGTATGACCTAGATTGGCCACTGTTGGAAACAGGATACTGGGCTTGATGGACCTTGGTCTGACCCAGTATGGCATATCTTATGTTCTAAGCCCCAAAGTACGTCAATTGATGCACTCAATTGTCGTGGATGCTTCAATTGACATACTTTGGGGCTTCTAGGTATAAATTCATGTTCCTACTAGGTGGCACATCTCAATCACTGTTTACAGTTTTACTCCGACATTACAAATAATAAACACACGATGACATCATGTAATGACATCACATACTGCACGTATTTAACAAATAAGTAACTTCACATTAATTCACATCTGTATTTCATGCTAAACGCAGTCGTCGTGATAATGCGTCAATTGACGCACTTTGGGGTTTCTAGGTGAAATTCCTTTTGGGGCTTCTAGTGTTAAATGAGAAGGTGGTATAGAAAAATTGTTAAATAAATAAAATACTACTACTTATCATTTGTATAGCGCTACAAGGCGAACGCAACGCTATACAGAAACATGTAAGACACTGTCCCTAGTCATAAGATCCTACAATCTAGTCAAGATAAACAATACAAAATCAAGACAGACAACACAACTGGGGACTAGGATAATCGCTAGGGGAATGGTAAGGAAACACATAGGAGGTGAACAGGAGATGAGGGGGATCAGGATCCAAAGGCATTCTCAAATAAGTTAGTTTTTAGCCTGGATTTGAACAGGGCAACATATGGCGTCTGGCATACCGACTCAGGTAGTTTGTTCCAGGCATAAGGAGCAGCAAGGTAGAAATAGCGAAGTCTGGAGTTGGCAGTGGAAGAGAAGGGCACAGATGGAAGGGATCTGTTAACTATATTATGCTTTGCTTTATATATAAGAATCTATTGTGGTCAGTTCTGTCAGAGTAATAATTGTCTAAAGAAATGAGATACTCTGGGTTAAATATATACACGTATAGTATAGATTATTTCTCAAAAAGTTGACAAACCAACTTATCCAGAATATTTTATAATGACTGACAAGGTCTCAGACTCCAGGCTCCCAGAACTGCCATGAACCAATCATAAGGAGCCTATTTTTGCATCAACGACCCTTTATGTCTAGTCATAAAATGTAGTAAGTCATTCAATCTTTTAAGAATTCAGTTTCAGTTTCAAATCTTAAGCTTAACACAAGATCACATAAAGAGAAAAATAGTGCTTAGCTTTCGGTGTCGCTCCCCGACATATAAGAATTGCCATAGAGTCGGACCAAAGGTCCATCAAGCTCTCAGTATCCAGTTTCCAATAGTGGCCAATCCAGGTCACAAGTATCTGGCATAACCCAAAGGTAGCCAGTTTCCATGCTACTTATGCCCATGGATAAGCAGTGGCTTTTGCCAGGTCAGCCTTAATAACGATTTATGGACTTTTCCTCTAAGAATTTGTCCAAACCATTTTTAAACCCAGCTACATTAACTGCTTTTACTATGTCCTCCAGCAGCAAGTTCCAAAGCTTAACTGTGTGTTGATATAAATAATTTTCTTCCATTTGTTTTAAATATGTACTGTCTTGTGATTTAATGGCATGTCTCTTAGCCTTTGGACTTTTTGAAAAAGTAAATAATCGATTCACATTTATTGGTTCCACTTGGGGCTGGCCCAAGGGTATCTGACGCTCTAGGAAAACCTTCAGCTATGTGCTCCTCCTCTCCTGGGTGGCTCAAGGTCCTCCCTCCCCTGTATCCCAGCATTTTTCATACACTTCTCCCTATCCATCATCTCTTTCCCCTCCCTACCCCCTCCAGGTGTCAAGCAACTCTCCTTCCCTATTCTGCTCCCCCCCCCCCCCTTATCAAGTGTCTAGCATCTCTCTTCCTTTGATCCCCCCCCCCCCTCATGTATCCAGCTACTCTTCTTTCTTACCCAGCTCCCCCTATCAGATGTCCATTTGTGCCCTGGCTGCTGCTAGGCACAGATATGGGGGTGGCATTGGCACAGGCACAACAGTCCACAGCAGTCCTAAATGAAAGCTACCACTTCCGCCAGTGCCGTCAATCAGGCTGCATCCCAACATAAAGTTCCCTAGTCCTCACAGCTTGGATGCTGAGAGGTTGACGTTGTCCTCCTTCAACCTGCTGTTTGGTGTTACCTGTCCTCTTGGCTTCCAGAAGAGATTCTACATGAATATCCTATGTTTCAAATGGAAGAGGTTTGCTATTTGGTGTGAGGGGAAGGCCTTAAATCCCTTCTCTTGTCCACACAAAAGCTGCTTGAACACTTTATGGTTTAGGCACTTGATATACTGTCCTTTTTACTATGTGCATCAGAGTGGTTTATATCGTATATATACGAACAGGTACTTTTTATTCCCGTCCCCAAAGGGCTCACAGTCTAAGTGTATTTGAGGCAATGGAGGGTTAAGTGGCTTGCCCAAGGCCACAAGGAGTGGCCATGGGATTAGAGACCCTAATCCCTCCGGCCTGAGGTTACTTATCCCCATGCGGGAATTGAACCTCTGGCCCTCTGGCCTCAGGTAACCTGTCCCAATCACTGAGCCATTCCTCCCTCCACGTTCTACATTTGTCTGAGTTTGATTTCAAAACCAACTCTGTAAGGATTCACTTCAGTATGATTGGCGCTTATCACTACCGTGTAGAAGGTAAACGCTTCTCTTTACAACCATACTCCTGCTGTAATTCTGCAAACAAAATTCAGATACTTTGTCATGCTTTATTTGGTCCATCTAGTCTGCCCAGTAAGATGGCTAGAGTTGGTGTACCTGCTGCTCCAGGCAGGTCACCTCCCCCTCTATGCCACTGTTTTGGGTTGTACTCGTCGCTCCGTCCAGATCACCTCCCTCTGTGCGTTTGTTTAGGGTTGTGCCTGCTGCTCCATGAAGGTCACTTTCCTCTATTTGTTGAAGTATAAAAGATAGTTTTTGATTTTAACCTCTATAAAGGGATCTGCTGTATCTGTCCCATGCCATTTTGAATTCTGTCATGGTATTTTCCCCCACCATCTCCATCAGAAGGGCATTCCAACCATCCACCATTCTTACAGTGAAAAAGTATTTCCTAATGTTGCTTTTGTTTACCTCCTTGCAGCTTCATTTTAGGCCCTCTAGTTTTACAGCTTCCCCTTTTTTGGAAAAGGTTTGTTCATTAATACTCTTTCTGTATCATATCTCCCTTGTCCCTCCTCTCCTATAGGGTATATGTATTTAGGTCTTCAAGTCTCTTCTTCTATGTCTTCTGATGTAGGCTCAAAATTGTTTCGGTCACCTTCCTCTGAACAGTCTTTTTATATCCTTTGTGAGATATGGTCTCCAAAGCTGAACACACTACTCCAAGAGAGGCCTCACCTACGACTTACACAAGGTTATTAATACCTCCTCCTTTCTACTTGTTGTTCCTCACTGTATGCAACCCAGCATCCTTCTGGCTTTGGCTACCACCTTGTCACACTGTTTAGCCACCTTGAGATCCTCAGACACTATCACGCCGAGATCCTTCTCATGGTCCATGCACACCAACCTCTCGCACACAATTCCTTTGTATTTTGGCATTCCGAGGGAATTTTGGCACTAGTGTTGGCATTATTACTTTTTCATGGCATGCTGTGGCAACTTTATTGGCTATTGTCTGCCCGTATTTCAAAAACAGCAGAACTAAATTAAAACGCCTGTTTCTTTGTTCCTTCAAAATATTTCATTTACACAAACAGGAACAGCTGCTGTGAGGATCAAAATATTTTTTGTCTGTTTGTTACTAAAGAAAGCCAAAAGATGAAATTAGATTTATAACATGTAGACATTTGTTTCTATTTATTTTCCCACCCATGTTGCTCCTGTTGGCAATGGCTTTCTGCTCATTTGAAACTGGGGTTGAAATCTGGTGCCATGAAACTTCATTGCAATTTCCCAGAAATTTTTTGCTGTTTTTTGTATCCCTTCCTAATTCAGTGAGCCTAGTCATCGCAGAGACAGTCCTGGGTAGGGGCTCCTACGGGAATCTTGCAGTCATGGGCCATAAATATGGCCACTGCTGCTCTTCTCTGATGACTAGGACTCCCTTCTTTCCCATCAGAGGTTGAGCTTGCTCTCTCTGCAACATTCCCAGCTCTTGCCAATAGGTGAGTAAAAGACCTGACCCAGCCATCGTCTAGCTCGTCCATATGGCAGCATATAGTAGGGATGTGCATGGCCAAAAAAAGTCCAGCTAATCTTCATTTTAAACAAAGATTTTGTGAAGCTCCAGGAACAAGCAGGAATGTAGTCTTCACATATGGGTATCGTCGGTACCGACGGAGCCTGCGCGGGAACGCTCCCCAGCGTCCAATTAGAAAGCTTTTGGGAGCATCCCACAGCGCCTGCGTGCTGCCTTCCCGCCTTTCCCAACTGCCTCTCTCCAGTTCTTCATCTTCCGCGGAGCCAGCAGGTCGCTGTTCCTGTCACCGCAGAAAATGTTTTCCTTATTCCTTCTTTTTTGTGGTCGCGTCTGCCTTCCTTGACGCTATACCGGTACCGCCGGTTCTTTTTTCTTTCTTTCTTTCTTTCGTTTAAAAAAAAAATATATATATATATACTATTTTTTTCCAAACTTTTCTTTTCCAGGTGTACGCGCCATTTTGGGCCCAAAATTTCCTCCACTATGGAAAAACCCGCTTCGGGTTTCAAAAATTGCTCCAAGTATGGCGGTACCATCTCCGTCACCGACACCCATGAGTGGTGTCTTAAATGTTTAGGTCCTGACCACTCCATCTCCGAGTGTATGGCTTGTGCCATGATGTCCAAGAGGGGTCGACACCGAGCTGCTAAGCTCAGCACCCTTTTTCCCTCCAATGTAGCTTCTGTGGCATCGACGTCTTCCAGGGCTTCGTCTTCCTCCCATGGATCTCAGGTAACTAAACATAAGTCTGGCCGGTCCTCAAAGGGTAGATCTCCTTCCAAGCATTGAGATGCCTCTGGCGTTGCTCTTGAGGGTTCTGTACCGGCAAAATTGCCCCGGCGGGAGGCTTCGGCTTCCAAAGCATTATCAGGCTCCAGGATGTTCTCGAGGCCTCGACCTCAGCAGAACTATTGGTGCCATGCTCTAGTACCGATACCCAGGCATCGGCAGCGTCGATAGACCAGAGGTTCCTGGCTATTGAACGAGTCTGGCGGCTCTCCTTGCGGCATCGACACCCTCGGAACCACGTCAGACAGTTCAACCGGTACCGGTATTGGTACTGGTACCGACAGCATCGGCATCGACATCGGTGTCTGCTTTGCCGGCACCCAGTCATGCGATGCCTTCCGGTACCGATACACCGGTACCAATTTCCCCCGGTACCGACTTTGGTCGGTACGGGTATCGGGCTCTTCAAGAGCATCCGGACAGAAGGTACTTCGAATCCTCGGAGGACTCCAAGGATTCTGACAGCTCTGCCGGTACCGGAATACTTCTCCCGGAGGAGCCTTCCTCTCCTAAACGTAGGATGTCTCCTCCAGAAGATATCTCCTTTCAGGATTTTATCAGGGAGTTGGCTCGAGGTCTTTCCATTACTGTGACTCCTGAAACAGAGCCCAGGGCTAAGGAGTTGGAGATTTTACAATATCCCAAAGCTCCTAAGGAGGCAGCTACTTTGCCTATCCATGAGATCTTACATGATCTCCTGTTGAGAATGTAGGAGACACCTCTTACCACCTCTCCTCACTCTCACAGACTGGATACCATGTATCGAGTCCCTCCTTGTCCTGGTTTCCAGAAAACTCAGCTTCCTCACCACTCTATTGTAGTGGAATCAGCTATGAGAAGGATCAGGAGTGCAAAGAGGCATGCCTCTAATCCTCCAGGACGTGAGTGTAGAACTTTGGATGCCTTTGGATGTCGTACTTTCCAGGCTTCCATGCTTTCTGCCAAGATCAGTTCCTATATTTTATATATGGGAATGTTCCTTAAAGAAGTCACAGGAGACTTGGAGATTCTAAGCCCTCTCCTTCCTGATGACAAGAGGCAGGATTTTCTCACACTGGTTAAACATGCCCAGGATGTTTCTAAGTTTGTCAATCGTGCAGCTTTTGACTGCTTTTGAGTGCATAAGCAGAACCTCTGCCATTGTCATAGGTGCACGTAGAGTTGCCTGGCTCCAGGCATCCGATTTGGAGCTCTGGGTGCAGGACAGACTGGGCAATATCCCTTGTACAGTTGAGAATCTATTCGGCAAAAATTGGCAAGAGAAAGCCAATGAGTTGGATGCTGACAACTCCACTTTGGATAGATTATCCAAAGCCACAGCTGACTCAAGAAACCATTCTTCTCAAAAAAGAAGAGGTTTTATCCCTCTTATTCCCAGCAGGTTACGTTCTGCACGTCTGCCTGCCCGAAATGTCAGCAACCATCTAAACAAAGGAAAGCAAAGACTGCTAAGCCTGAACCGTCTCAGCAGTCTCAGCCTCCACAAGGCCTTTGACTTTCATCTAGAGAATTTAGCCTTCTTGGCCCTCAATGGACCAGAGCCTTCCACCATTCTAGGAAGGTTGTGTCACTTTGCCCCCAGATGGGGGCAAATAACAGCAGAACATTGGACACTCTCCATTATAAAAGAGGGGTACAAGCTTCACTTTCTGTGCATGCCCCCTCCCACAATGGTAAGACAGTTCAATTCTCAGACCTCTCTCATCAACCTGTTAGATCAAGAGGTCACTATGCTTCTTGCCCAAGGGGCAATAGAAGAAGTACCCATTCCTCAACAGGGTGCAGGACTTTACTCCCCCTATTTCCTTATCCCAAAGAAAACAGGGGGACACAGACCTATTTTAGACCTCAGAGAATTGAACAAATTCCTATTCAAAGAGAAATTCAAGATGATTTCTCTGGGAACTCTGCTGCCATACCTTCAGAGTCAGGATTGGCTTTGTTCTCTAGATCTCAAGGATGCGGACACTCATGTTCTCATCCATCCAACTCATAGAAAGTTCCTTCGGTTCCTTTTTCAAGGAAAGCACTACCAATACAGGGTGCTTCCTTTTGGCCTGGCCTCAGCATCAAGAGTGTTCATGAAATGCATGGCTGTGGTAGCAGCATTTCTCCGCACTCTAGGGATATTCGTCTTCCCCTACTTAGACAACTGGCTCATTCGAGTCCCATCAGAGTCAGAGGCCAGGACTTCTCTATCTTGCACAGTATTTGGGTCTAGTCATAAGCATCCCAAAATCCAGTCTAATTCCCACTCAGTCTCTAGAGTTCATAAGAGCTTTGTTGGATACCAGAAAAGCAAGGGCCTATCTTCCCCAGGCCCGTTGCTTTCGCATGGTGCATTTAGCTTCTCAAGCAGTGCTAAAACCTCATCTCACTGCCCGAGAAATGTTACAACTACTAGGCCACATGGCATCTACAGTGCATGTTGTTCCTTATGCTCGCTTCCATATGAGAGCAGCCCAGTGGACTTTATCCACTCAATGGACCCAGGCATCAGGGTGCCTGTCAGACAAAATAGCAAACACAAATCGCCTTATTTTGTCTCTCCAATGGTGGCAGTCCACTCAGAACCTGTTGCTGGGGTCTCCATTTCAACAACCTTTACCCCAGGCAACTCTCACAACAGATGCTTCACCAATGGGTTGGGGAGCTCATATGCAAGACCTCTCCACCCAAGGCACTTGGACTCCACAGGAGACTCATCTACATATCAATCTCTTAGAGCTCAGAGCAATCTTCCTTGCTCTTCGAGTGTTCCACACCCTGCTCAGCTACAAGACAGTCCTCATTCATACGGACAATCAAGTAGCCATGTTCTACGTGAACAAGCAGGGGGGAACAAGCTCTCTGTCGCTTTGCAATGAAGCTTTGCGACTATGGGCCCTCGCCAGAGAGCATCAGATTCATCACCTGGCGGTGTATCTTCCAGGCATACAAAACTCTTGGGCAGACAGACTCAGTCGAGTTCTGCTTCCACATGAATGGTCTCTACATGCAGAGCAGGTGGCCAAGATTTTTCAAATTTGGGGAACTCCGGACATAGACCTCTTTGCAAGTCCGTTGAATGCCAAACTTCCCCGGTTCTGTTCCAGACTTCCGGCTCAGGACTCTCAGGCCAATGATGCTTTCCTCCTTCATTGGGGTCAAGACTTCCTTTGTCTTTCCACCCATTCCCATAATTCCCAAAACCCTGTTCAAGCTTCAGAGAGACAGAGGGAGTATGATTTTCATAGCTCCACATAGGCCACGGCAAGTGTGGTACCCTCTGCTTCTACATCTCTTTCAAGCTCCCTCCCTGGAGTTAGGATCTGCTCCAGATCTCCTGTCTCAGGAGGACGGAATGTTATGGCATCCCAATCCCCAGTCTCCGCATCTCAGGGCTTGGTTGCTGAAGTCCTAGATCTTCAGGATCTTAACCTCCCTCAGCAAGTAAAGGATGTCCTTTATGCTTCCAGGAAGCCTTCCACAAGATGCTCTTAGGCTTTCACCATATGGTGTTCGCAGAAGGGTCTTAACCCCCTTGCGATACCTCTGGAATCATTACTTGAGTATCTCCTTCATTTATCCAATGCAGGACTTAAAACTAACTCAGTAAGAGTCCATTTGAGTGCTATTGCAGCTTCTTTCAAGCCTCTAAATGGACAACCTATTTCCTCCCATCCTCTTATAGCAAGATTTATGAGAGGCCTTCTTCTAACTAAGCCTCCCTTTAGGCCACCACCGGTGGCATGGGACTTATACCTAGTTCTTGGCCAGCTCTTGAAGCCACCTTTCGAACCCTTAGCTACTACCACATTGAAATTCCTTTCTTGGAAAGTTATCTTTTTCATTGCAATCACATCAGCACGTCGCATCAGTGAGTTGCAGGCACTAGTGGCTGATCCACCTTATACAAGGTTCCATCATGACAAGTTAGTCCTTAGGACTCATCGACACTTTATGCCAAAGGTGGTCTTGCCTTTTCATCTTAACCAAGCGGTCTACCTGCCTGTGTTCTTTCCAAGGCCTCATGCATCAAATGCAGAAAGAAATCTTCATACTTTGGACTGTAAAAGAGCTTTAGCCTTTTACTTGCAAAGAACACAGCAGCATAGAAAGTCCTCTCAACTCTCTGTTGTTTTTGATCCTTCTCATTTGGGACTTCCAGTCTCCAAGAGAACACTGGCCAGCTGGATTTCACAGTGTATTTCCTTTGCCTATCAGATTAAGAATCTTCCTCTGGAGGGCCATGTCACAGCTCACAATGTGAGAGCCATGGCAGCTTTAATGGCTCAACTACACTCTGTGTCTGTCATCGACATCTGTCGAGCAGCCACTTGGGCCTCAGTTCATACCTTCAAAGCCCATTACTGCTTGGACAAGAACTCCCGCCGGGATGCCTTGTTTGGTCAGACTGTTCTCCAGCACCTGTTCCATACCTAATCAACTCCTACCCGCCATCCCTGGTTGAATGCCAGAGATCCATGGGAGGAAGTGGAGCCCTTTCACAGGGACACACAACTTCTGGGGTCTCTCCCTGGCATCTAAAGCTAGGGAGTCCCCATATGTGAAGACTACATTCCTGCTTGTTCCTGGAGATAGCATAGTTACTCACCCGTGACAGGTGATCTCCGGGAACAGCAGGAATTTAGTCTTCACAACCCACCCATCTCCCCTAAGAGTTGTATCTCTCTATCTGTCTCTTTCTCTTTCCCTCTCTCTCTCTCTTTGTCTCAGCTTTAAACTCAACTGGAGAGAGGTAGTTGGGAAAGGCGGGAAGGAAGCATGCAGGCACTGTGGGATGCTTCCAAAAGCTTTCTATTTGGATGCTTTGGAGCGTTCTCGCGCAGGCTCTGTCGGTACCGACGATACCCATATGTGAAGACTAAATTCCTGCTGTTCCTGGAGATCGCCTGTTACAGGTGAGTAACTATGCTTTCTCCAGGACCAAGCAGGAAGTCAGTCCTCACTTATGGGTGACGTCGGCGCCGACGGAGCCCTCGCGGAGCAATTTTCCCCAGCTTTCAAAGAAAGCCTTTGGGAATTGCAGCGCGCATGCGCGGTCCCCTTCCCGCCCAAGGGTGCCATCTTAGCCAGTCTTCTTTTTTCCGCGGAGCCCTACAGACGTACCCGTCGTGTCCCCGCGAAAAAGTTGATTTTCCTTCATAATTCTTCTTTTTTCTTTCGGTTCGACGCCGGTCTTTTTCCCGCCCGGACTCGCGACGCCGGTCACGAGTCCTCTCCTTCTTTTTCGGTTTTTCTGACTTGGTCAGTTTTCATTTCGGTTTTTCCCTGGCAGCCCGGTCCTTTGACCTCGCCGGGGCCCTTTTTCCCCCGATGGCTGCCAGTGGTTTCAAGCGGTGTGGTCAGTGTGACCGAAATATGTCACTAACTGACACACACGACAATTGCCTCCGCTGCCTGGGCCCGGATCATGAAGAAATGATCTGTGGGCCTTGTGGCAAACTTTCCTCCAAAGCGTTGAGAAGTCGGCGGCATCAGCGGGATAGAATCTTCGCTGACCCCAGCCGTACCCGGACCTCGTCGGAGGCCTCCGCGTCCAGGGGTTCCAGCTCGGACCGTCGCCGGAGTTCCTCCGTCAGGGGTTCTCCCTCCGGGGACCATCGACGGAAGGTGAAACCCGCGAGGGCGGCGTCAATGGACGCTCCTGGCTCCGCGAGGGCCAGGTCGCATAGCCCCGATAGCCGCCCCGGGTCCTTGGAGAAGGAGCACCTCACGAAGCGACCTCGCCTGGAGCCGGAGCTGCCTGCTCGGGTAAGTCCTGTGGTCCTTCTGGACTCGCCTCCGCGACAGCCGACGTCGGGCCCGACGCCGTCGGGGCCCGAGTCGGGGGCTGCTGGGTCACCTGAGCTCGGACTCAGGTTGACGGCCTTGGAGTGCAGACTGTCTGCCTTCATGGACCAGCAGCGGGCACTGCTCGCTGGCTTCGCTGGCGCCGCTGCCCCGACCGCCGGGACGTCGACGTCCAAGTCGACCCCGGAGACCGAGCCGATCCTCGAGTCGATGCGAACTCGAGTCGATCCTCGGTCGAGGTCACCCTCGGCCTCCCGTTCGGGACCGAGGTCGCCGACGCCGACTCCCTCGGCGTCGGGGCGGCAGGCGCCGCGCCCTGCCCGGGCCGACCCCACCGAGTCCTCGTCGGAGTCGGTCTGGGAGTCTGAAGAGGAAGAGTCGCCTGATTCTTTCCGGACTCGGTGTGTCCCCTCGGACTCACCTGAGTCCGAACCTCGGAAGCAGTCCCCCCCGGAGGATGCCCGGTTCTCGGACTTCGTCAGGGATATGGCCAAGGCTTTGGCCTTCCCTGCGGACCCCGAGGAGGAGCCTCGAGCCGAAGAGCTCGACGCCCTCCAGTATGACTCTCCCGCCAGGGAACACTTTACTGTACCGGTTCCTCCCATGCTGGAACGACTACTCTTCCGCATGTGGGAGAGTCCGGCCACCTCGCCGGTCCTGAGCAAGCGGGTCGATTCTATCTATCGAGTCCGCAAGAGCCCTGGCTTCCAAAAAGCACAGCTACCACACCATTCCATGGTAGTGGAATCGGCCATGCATCGTCTTAAGAGCCAGAAGATGCACTCCTCGGTGCCTCCTGGCAGGGAGGCCCGTAACCTGGATGGCCTTGGTAAGAAGTGTTTCCAGGGCTCTATGCTCGCATGTCGTGTCCAGACCTACCAGCTATACATGGGCATGTATCTCCGAGACCTGGCTAAAGAGCTAGCCGGCTTCTCTGCTGGTTTGTCTGAGGAACCCTTGCGGAGGTTCCTGGCCTTGTCCACTGGCATTCGGGAATGCTCAAAATTCATGTCCCGAGCAGCCTATGATGGCTTTGAAGCATCGGCTCGAGTGGCCGCAGCCGGCATCGGTGCCCGCCGACAGGCTTGGCTTCAGTCGTCTGACCTTGAGCCCTGGGTGCAGGACAAGTTGGTCGATGTCCCCTGCCGAGGCGAAAACCTCTTTGGCAAGCCCATGGCTGATAAGGCTGCACAAATTGAGACGGAGACTCTCACCAGGACTAGGCTTTCTAGGAAGACCTCCGCCCCTTCCCAGAAAAAGAAGGGCTCGGGAAAGAAGTCCTTTTACCCGAGGAAGGCGGCTGCCTACAAACAGTACCCCCACTATCAGGCCCCTACAGCTCCCCAACAGGGCCAGCAGGCCAAGGGACGGGGTAACGGGTCCCGTAGGCAGCAAGCCCCCAAGCCTGCACCACCAGCCCCTGCTCCGCAGGGTGGGGGTTTTTGACTCCTTAAGCATAGCCTCTCCCCCCCCGCTGGTTCCTCCCAGCACCGGAGGCCGGCTGGTTCACTTCGCCCACAGGTGGTCCAGCATCACCTCAGATGCCTGGGTGCTTCAAGTCGTGCGAGAAGGCTATCTTCTCCACTTCCACCAGGTCCCTCCCTCCTATTTTCCGGGAGAACCCCCACGACCCCCTCTGCACAGGGAATTACTCCTCCAGGAGTTAGCAGGTCTTCTACGGGATCGGGCGGTGGAACCGGTGCCCCACCGCCTGAAAGGTCAAGGCTTTTATTCCCGGTATTTTCTAATACCAAAAAGAACGGGAGGCCTCAGACCCATCCTGGACTTGCGCAACCTCAACAAGTTCCTCGTGCGGGAGCAGTTCAAGATGCTTACCCTTGGAATCCTTCTGCCCTACCTCCAGCAGGGAGATTGGCTATGCTCCTTGGATCTAAAGGATGCCTACACGCACATCCTCATCCACCCAAGCCACCGCCAATACCTACGGTTTGTGGTGGCAGGAAATCATTACCAGTACCGAGTACTGCCCTTTGGCCTGTCCTCCGCACCGCGAGTCTTCACAAAATGTCTCGCGGTGGTGGCGGCCCATCTCAGGCTTCACGGCCTCTATGTCTTTCCGTACCTCGACGACTGGCTCATCAGAGCAGCGTCCGCTCTGGAGGTCACCAACGCCACGCGCCGCACGGTGACTCTTCTGCAGTACTTGGGCCTTGTTATAAATTTCGCAAAGTCCACTTTGCTCCCCTCACAGGATCTCGAGTTCATCGGCGCAAGGCTGCTCACTCCTCAGGCACGAGCGTACCTACCGCTCGACAGGGCTCAACGGCTCATGGACCTAGCCGACCGTTTTCGCAGCCAGCCCCTGGTCTCCGCCAGGCGCTTCCTGAGACTACTCGGCCATATGGCTTCCACCGTCCATGTGACCCCCAATGCCCGCCTGAACATGCGGCCTGCTCAATGGTGTCTCCGCCAGCAGTGGCGACAAGCCACAGGCGGCCTAGCAGACCTAGTGCGCGTCTCCGAGCCGCTGATCTCGTCTCTCCGGTGGTGGCTTCAGCGGCCGAACCTGATATTCGGCATGCCTTTCCAGTCACCTCAGCCGACCCGGGTGCTGACTACAGATGCATCCCTCCTGGGCTGGGGAGCGCATTGCCAAGGGGCTCGTACTCAGGGCCTCTGGACCACGTGGGAGTCTGCTCAGCAGATCAACTTCCTGGAGCTCAGGGCGATCCGCCTGGCTCTCAAGGCCTTCTCCCACCTGACTTCTCACCAGTCCGTCCTTGTCCAGACGGACAATCAAGTTGCCATGTTCTACGTGAACAAGCAGGGGGGCACGGGCTCCTTCCTCCTCTGCCGGGAGGCGCAGAAGCTCTGCTCTTGGGCCGTCAGTCACGGCGTTCTCCTCAAGGCAGTTTATCTCCCAGGCCAAGAGAATTGCCTGGCGGACAAACTCAGCAGGATCCTTCAGCCGCACGAGTGGCGTCTGGATCCCTTGATAGTTCAGAAGCTCTTTCTAAAGTGGGGCCTCCCCACGGTGGATCTCTTTGCCAGTCCTCACAACCGGCAACTTCCTCGCTTCTGCTCTCGTCAGCCACACCCCCTTCGGGTTGCGGCGGACGCGTTTCTACTCTCATGGTCGGGGAGCCTTCTGTACGCTTTCCCTCCCATCCCGCTAGTCTCTCGGACTCTGTTCAAGGTTCTCCGAGACAAAGCCTTCATGATCCTGGTGGCCCCTCGCTGGCCCAGACAGCCATGGTTTCCGCTCCTGCTGCAATTAGCGGTGGAGGATCCACTCCCCCTGGGGTTTCAACCGGATCTCCTCACTCAGGATCAGGGGTCTCTGCTACACCCCAACCTCAGGTCTCTCAACCTAATGGCCTGGCTGCTGAGAGGGTAGTCCTTGCTCCCCTTCTCCTGCCGGCAGAGGTGGAGGAGGTCGTCCTAGCTTCGCGACGACCTTCTACCCGAAAATGCTACGCCCTTAAATGGCGTCGTTTTTCCGTTTGGTGTACCCGACAGTCTCAGGATCCCTTCTCCTGCCCGGTGTCGGTGGTCTTGCAGTACTTGCTTTACCTCTCTGATCTGGGACTTAAGTCCAACTCCGTCAAAGTTCACCTCAGTGCTCTTTCAGCACATCATGTGCCGGTGGACGGCAGACCTCTCTCCAACGACCCTCTCGTAGCGAGGTTTCTCCGAGGTCTCCTTCTACTTAAACCACCTCTGCGCCCGCCAGCGCCTGACTGGGACCTGAATGTGGTTTTACAGCGGATCGCCTGTCCGCCTTTTGAACCTATGGCTACCTGTTCTCTCCGTTTTCTTTCTTGGAAAACACTGTTCTTGATAGCCCTCACTTCCGCTAGACGCGTAAGTGAATTGCAGGCCCTCGTGTCTGATCCCCCTTACACTCGGTTCTACAAAAATAGGGTAGTCCTACGGACTCACCCAAAATTTCTTCCAAAAGTGGTCTCCCCCTTTCACATCAATCAGGAGGTGGTGCTTCCAACCTTCTTTCCCAGACCACACTCCAGCCGAGCTGAAACGGTCCTCCATACCCTGGACTGTAGAAGGGCATTGAACTTCTACCTTGACCGTACGCGGGAGCACCGTAAAGCTGCTCAGCTTTTTGTGTCTTTTGACCCCAATAAATTGGGGCTCCCGGTCTCCAAGCGTACTCTGTCCATCTGCGTTGCGGACTGTATCTCTTGGGCTTATGGGGCAGCCGGACTCTCCTTGGAAGGTCGAGTCACGGCTCATTGCGTTCGGGCAAAGGCTACGTCAGTGGCTTACCTCCGCTCTGTTCCGCTGGCAGACATCTGCCGGGCCGCTACTTGGTCTTCGAGCCAGACTTTTGCGGCCCATTACTGTCTCGAGAGGGAGTCCCGCAGGGACAGTGCTTTCGGACAGGCAGTCCTCCGTAATCTCTTTGAGGTCTGAGCAACTCCTACCCTCCATCCCGGATGTGGGCTACCGGTGGGTAATAATTCAGCGAAGATTCTTTCCTTCTGTGCTGCTGAGCTAGAGGGAGCTCATTTTTGTGCTTAGGGTCTCCGGTAGCCTTGAGCTTGGGAGTCCCATAAGTGAGGACTGACTTCCTGCTTGGTCCTGGAGAAAGCGTAGTTACTCACCTGTAACAGGTGTTCTCCAGGAGCAGCAGGAATCAGTCCTCACAACCCTCCCTCCTCCCCGTGGAGTTGCAATCATCTGCTTTAGTTTTTTTGCAAATTTTTATGCTGTCTTTTTTAGCTATGTCATCTGACTGGCTAAGATGGCACCCTTGGGCGGGAAGGGGACCGCGCATGCGCGCTGCAATTCCCAAAGGCTTTCTTTGAAAGCTGGGGAAAATTGCTCCGCGAGGGCTCCGTCGGCGCCAACATCACCCATAAGTGAGGACTGATTCCTGCTGCTCCTGGAGAACACCTGTTACAGGTGAGTAACTATGCTTTTTCAGGGGGGGGGGTTCCCACAAATTTGTGTTCTTGCACTCATTGTGCTCAAAAAACCTTTTTGTGTGCACAGATCGATTGTACGCATCTTAATTTGTAGGTATATGGATGCACAAAATGTTTTAGGTGCCCAAAGAAAGTGAATATGTGCTGATGAATGCACAGGACTGGCCACAATAATTCCTTGTAGTTTTTAACATGTTTGATATTTGGGTACCGTATTTTGTACAGTGATAACATCCACTGCCATTAATTTTCTCTTTTGTCAGAGATGTTTAAAATATTTGAAATAAATATTGCTGGTTAGCGATCTGAGCACAGTCACCTGTCTCTGACATTGGTCAATGAAGGTCATGTTGAAGTCCCCAGCAGATGTAAAAGAAGAGGTCTATTCCTTGTGCTTGCTCACAGAAGTTTATTTGAATGCTTGATTTTGTACTTGCTATTTGCAACAAGTAAGGAATTTACATACATCTTGGATTCTGAATGTCTAGTCTGCTATCATAGTGTAATAGTTCATAATTTATTTTCAGTTTTATATACTGCCTTATCCAAACATATCAGGGCAGTTTATAATATAAAAGAAAGGTGACAAGATAAGGTCAGCAGGCATGGCAGCAGCAACAGAAGCAGAGAACCATGGGAAGGAAGAGGATTTCCTTTTCTCTTTGTGTGGACCTAACAGAGCTCATTGAAAATAGGGACCAGACAGCAATTAGTGGCAACTAGCAAAACCACAGCAAGAAATTGAGGACAAAGAGTGCAGACCGCTGGGCATGCAGTACTTTAGTATAGATGTGCACTCAGTATTTCCATTGATGTGGAAATGGAAGGGGCAACAAGCAGAGGGAGGTTTGTCTGTGGGAGTACCAGCTCTTTTACCAGGTCTGATGCTAGCCATGAAAGATGTGGACTCATGATATCCCATGCCATTGAGAATATCTGTTCACTCAGCATGCTAATTTGTGGATTGGAAAGGAAATGCTAGGTGACTTTGACCAAGCCTAGCCAGACTGCGGACTTGGATTTCCAGTATGATGAGTCTGGTTCTGGCCTGGATGGGCTCTGCCAGGTAATGTCACAGAAGTTTGTGCAGGATTTCTCCACTAGATCCCTGCCCTGCAGAGTGGATAAAGAAATCCAAAGAAGACATAAGCACACCCGTAACCCACATTGTCAACGAATCCCTCAAGCAAGGACACATACCAGACATCCTCAAGACCTCTATCATCCGTCCGACCCTAAAAAGCCCCAACCTAGACCCACTCGACCCAGCCTCTTTTAGACCATTAGCAAGTCTCCCATTCACCACCAAAATTATGGAGAAGATAATTCAACGGCAACTCCAAGACCACCTAGATACCAACAACTTGTTGGACCCGCAACAACATGGATTCCGCCCATACCATGGAGTTGAAACCCTCATGACGACGCTACTGAACACTCTTATCAAAAGCACACAGACCAAACACTCTGGATGCGCCATGCTCTTCCTAGACATATCTGCAGCCTTTGACACCATCTTCCATAGCATTCTCCTACGCAGACTCCAGGAAATAGGCATTAAGGACACCGTACTACAGTGGTTCCGCTCCTACCTGACAAACCGACAACAACTGATCCGCACAAGAAGAGCAACCTCCCCCCCCCTTTCAACAACATCAAGTAGTACCACAGGGTTCCACACTGTCCGCCATGCTCTTAAATATCTATCTGCAACCACTCTGCTCGATCATACAAGAGCATAACATCAACTCCCATATATACGCAGACGACATAATGCTATATGGACCAATCACAACCACCAACCCAACAAATGACCACCTGTCAGACTGCTTCATTGAGGTCTCCGACTGGCTACAATGGAACAATCTATCCATCAACATAAAAAAAAAACTGAAGCCCTCATAGTAACAAAGGACCCAAACTTTACCCCATCACCACACCTCATATTGGGATCCACCCAAATAAAGATTCAACCCCACATAAAATATCTGGGAATCACTATAGACCAGGCATTCACATTTACTCCACAGATTAAAACGACTACCAGGACAATATTCCACAAAGCAAAAATGATACAATGGCTCAGACCACTCATTAATCCACAGGACTTCAGAACTGTCATGCAGGCTATGACGCTCCCCCACCTGGACTACTGCAACATAATCTATCACGGACTTCCTTCAACCCACACCAACCCACTACGGACTGCCTTGAACACTACCGCAAGAATCATCCGGAATGCAAAAAAACACGATCACATCACCCCAGTCCTGAGGGAATTACACATACTGCCACTCGAAGCAAGGATCAAATAAAAGCTGCCCTGCTTATCCACAAAGCCCTCTATCAAACACAGACTTCCCACCTCCGCTCCCTACTACCCCAGCCCACCCACAACCAACCCGACAGACCGCCAACAACATCCTTACCATCCCCTATGAACGAACAAAATATAATCAACGAACCTGCAAGAGAGCTTTCAAACTATATGCACCCTCCCTCTGGAACTCATTACCAAGCCAAATCAGAAACACTGGTGATCTACCCGCATTCCGAAAACAACTAAAAAACATCCTCTTTCATGAATACCTTGGACCAGAAATGGACAACCTTCACTGACAACCCACAGTCCTTCTGCCAAATCCCCAAAATACCCTATAAGAGACTCATATCTATTGTCTAAGTCTTTACTATCTGTTGGGATCATCAATGTTGGCCCCCCAGTGTTGGCTCTCCCCCCCTCCCTATAATGATTACTGTCCACCCCCTCCTCTTTGTTAAACCACGTTGACCCGGTGAAAAGCAGTATATAAATGCAGTTAAATAAATAAATATCAGCTGTAGTGGATTGATGCTAGTCTCTGATGATTACCATTATAACAATAGCCTGTGTTGTAATGCCCATGCCGGGATTAAGAACATAAGAACATAAGACATGCCATATTGGGTCAGACCGAGGTCCATCAAGCCCAGTATCCTGTTTCCAACAGTGGCCAATCTATGTCATACGTACCTAGCAATATCCCCAAAAGACACAGGTTCCACAATGCTTGTACTGGGTCAAGCATTGATATCCTGGGTCCCTTTTTAATAGTGGTTTATGGACCTTTCCTCCAGGAACTTGTCCAAACCTTTTTTAAACCCAGCTATACTAACAGCCCTTACTACATCCTCCGGTAACAGATTCCAGAGTTTGATTACACGTTGAGTGAAAAAATATTTTCTCTTATTTGTCTTAAATAGTTTACCCTGTAGCTTCATTACATGTCCCCTAGTCTTTCTATACTCTGATAGCGTAAACAATTGATCCATGTTTATCCGTTCCACTCCATTCATTAATTTATAGACCTCTATCATATCTTCCCTCAGCCGTCTCTTCTCCAGGCTAAAGAGCCCTAACCTTCTTAGCCTCTCTTCATAGGAGTAGCCTTCCATCCCCTTCACCAATTTGGTGGCTCTTTTCTGTACTTTTTCTAATAACGCTATGTCCTTTTTAAGATACGGTGACCAGAATTGCACACAATATTCAAGGTGCGGTCGTACCATAGAGCGATACAGAGGCATTATAACATCCTTTGTTTTATTCTCCATCCCTTTCCTTATGATACCTAGCATTCTATTTGCTTTCTTGGCTGCTGCTGCACACTGGGCGGAGGGTTTTAACATGTTATCCACAATGACTCCTAAATCTTTTTTCTGGGTGGTGGTTTCTAATGTGGAGCCTTGCATCGTGTAACTATAGTGTGGGTTGTTCTTTCCTAGGTGCATAACTTTGCACTTGTCCACATTAAATTTCATCTGCCATTTGGATGCCCAGTCTTCCAATTTATCCAGATCCTCCTGCAGTTTTCCACAATCCTCTTGGGTTTTAACAACTTTAAACAGTTTTGTGTCATCTGCAAATTTGATAACCTCACTAGTTATTCCCTTTTCCAGGTCATTTATGAATATGTCAAAAAGCAGCGGACCCAGTACAGATCCCTGGGGTACTCCACTATTCACCTTTTTCCATTGGGAATATTGGCCATTTAGCCCTACCCTCTGCTTTCTATCTTTTAACCAGTTCCCGATCCACAATAGTACACTGCCTCCTATCCCATGACTTTTTAGCTTCGCCAAAAGTCTCTGATGGGGGACTTTGTCAAAAGCTTTCTGAAAGTCCAGATACACTATATCAACCGACTCACCTTTGTCTACCTGTTTATGCACACCTTCAAAAAAAACATATCAGATTAATAAGACAAGATCTTCCTTGTCTAAAGCCATGTTGGCTGTCTCCCATTAGGCCATGACTATCTACATGCTGTGTAATTTTGTTCTTTATGATGGTTTCTACCATTTTCCCTGGTACTGACGTCAGGCTCACCGGTCTGTAATTTCCTGGGTCACCCCTGGAACCCTTTTTAAAAATTGGTGTTACGTTGGCGACCCTCCAATCTTCAGGTATTACAGATGATTTTAATGAAAGTTCACAGATTACCAATAGCAGGTCTGCAATCTCATATTTCAGTTCTTTCAACACTCTGGGAAGTATACCATCCGGTCCAGGTGATTTGCTACTATTCAGTTTATCAAATAGTTGTAATATATCTTCCCGGTGTAGCGATATTTCTCTCAATTCCTCTGCAGTATCACCTTTAAATACCACTTCAGTCTTGGGTAACATCCCTACATCTTCCTCAGTAAAGACCGAAGCAAAGAATTCATTCAGTCTCTCTGCTATAGCCTTGTTTCCTCTTACTGCCCCTTTTACCCCTCTATCATCTAATGGTCCAATTGACTCTCTCACAGGCCTTTTGCTACGAATGTACTTGAAAAAGTCTTTATTTCGTGTTTTTGCTTCCGTAGCAAGTTTCTTCTCAAATTCCCGCTTTGCCTGCCTTATCAATGCTTTGCATTTAACTTGCCAGTGCTTGTGCTGTTTCCAGTTTTCATCATTTGGCTCTGTTTTCCATTTCCTGAAGGTTGCTTTTTTGGCAGCAACAGCCTCTCTGACCTCACCTTTAAACCATGCTGGCAGTTTTTTGGACTTTCTTCCACTTTTCCTAATGCGTGGAATACAGCTGGTCTGGGCTTCGAGGATAGTACAGTCAAACCTCGGTTTTCATTTGCCCCGGTTTTCATACGCTTCAGTTTTCAACGTCTTTTTTGACTGAGATTTTGTCCCAGTTTTCATACATCGCTTCAGTTTTCAATGTCTTTTTTGACTGAGATTTTGTCCCGGTTCTCGTACATCGCCTCGGTTTTCGTAAAGTACAGTACTGTAAATACATACACCCTCGCGCTGCACACCGGTCTGTATACACTGCCAGAACGCCCACCCGGTCCCGGCAGCACTGCTCCCCGGACTCACCAATTGCCAGCATGATGAGAAGCGAAAGCCAGCTGAGCACGTAAATGAAACACATCCTCGAGCCTGGTCAGAGTCAGAGAGACAAGGATTGCGCAGAGAGGAAGGCCCCGATCTCGTCCACCGCCTGCCCGTTCTCTGGAGCACCCCCTCAGGCTCGGAGGTAGCAGGGAAGAAAAGCTGTCAACGTAAGCAGGAGATGTTGCATGAATGTGGGAGGCAGTTCTTTCTCTTGCAGGGTACGTCTGAAGCTATATCATTAAGATTTTCTGCCATTCTGAAGCATTCTGAAGCATTGAGCAGATAATGTAAAGGTATTTTAATGGGCTGAATCCAATGTGATTCCGAAGAGAGCTGGGCACAGCAGCTTGTCAGGGGCGGCTAAGGCCAGATGTTAACATACTGTACTGTACAGTACTGAACTTAGCTTGCTTTCAGTGATGTTAAATGTTCATTTATCCATTTCATTAGTCATTTATATTTATTTCTCATTGTTTTCTGTATGTAAAAATATAGTTATTCTCTATAAAATGTATTTTTTGTGAATATTTTTGGGTGTCTGGAACGGATTAATTGGATTTACATTATTTCGTATGGGAAATATTGCTTCAGTTTTCATACGTTTCGGTTTTAGTCAGACTTTTTTGAACGGATTAATCATGAAAACCGAGGTTTGACTGTATTTTTAAATAACACCCAAGCTTGCTGTAAGTCTTTAACCTTTGGAACCGCTCCTTTTAGTTTTTTCCTAACTATATTCCTCATTCTATCATAGTCTCCCTTTTGAAAGTTAAAAGGTAGTACTGTGGATGCCTTTACTGTCTGTCCTCCACTAATTAAATCAAACATGATCATACTATGATCACTATTGCCAAGTGGTCCCAACACCCTTATTTCTTGCACCAGATCTGGCGTTCCACTAAGGACTAGGTCCAGTATGACTTCCCCTCTGGTCGGTTCATGAACCAGCTGCTCCAAGAAGCAGTCATTTATTCCATCTAGAAACTTTATTTCTTTAGCTTGTCCTGCTGTGACACTGACCCAGTCGATACCGGGGTAATTGAAATCACCCATTATTACTACTCTGTTGTGACTTTTGTTAGCTTCCTTGATTTCTTTGAGCATTTCATCATCCATTTGTTCATTCTGGCCAGGCGGTCGATAGTATACTCCAACTGCCATCACCTTCCCCTTCATAAATGGAATTTCAATCCATAGAGATTCTACAGCAAATTTTGTTCCCTGCAAAACTTTAATCCTTTCTGACTCAATGCCCTCTCTAACATAGAGCGCAACCCCTCCACCAATTTGATCAGCTCTATCATTACGATATAGTGTGTATCCAGGTATCACAGTGTCCCACTGGTTATCCTCCTTCCACCATGTCTCTGAGAGTGCAATCATATCTAACCTCTCATTTAGTGCTATATATTCTAACTCTCCCATCTTATTGTTTATTTATTTATTTAACAGTATTTCTAAACCGCCTTATCATGATAATCAAGGTGGTATCACAGCAAACAATCTGGTAGTGTGAGTGTGTTATACATGCAGTGAGGGTGGAAATTTAGTTGGGTGTGTGTTGTGTTGTGAGCTAGATTGGTTTGAGCTATGTACAATGTGGGCTATAGACTTCTAGCATTGGCATACAAGCATTTTAGAGACTGTATTTTATTCTTATTAATCTGGCTATTGGTAGGCAGGGGTAATTTGGAATCTTTATGCTCTGTCTGCTCCTTACTCAAGGGCATTTGGGCTACTGTACTCCCTTTTGGAACCTCACTGCTTTTGGTAGTATCCTTCAAGGATACCTTTGTCCGAACCATGCACTCCTGGGTGACTGTCAGCTTTCCCCTAATTTCTAGTTTAAAAGCTTCTCTATCTCTTTTTTAAAGGTTAATGCCAGCAGTCTGGTCCCATCCTGATTAAGGTGAAGCCCATCCCTTCGGAAGAGCCCCCCCCCCTTTCCCCAGAATGTTCCCCAGTTCCTAACAAATCCAAAACCTTCATCCTTGCACCATTGTCTCATCCACGCATTGAGACTCCGGAGCTCTGCCTGTCTTTTGGGTCCTGCACGTGGAACAGGAAGCATTTCGGAGAACGCTATCCTGGATTTCAACTTCCTACCTAAAAGCTTAAATTTAGCCTCCAGAACTTCCCTACCACATTTTCCTATGTCATTGGTACCAACATGTACCAAGACAGCAGACTCCTCCCCAGCACTATCTATGATCCTATCTAGGCGGTGCGTGAGGTCCGCTACCTTCGCACCAGGCAGGCATGTTACCAGGCGATCCTCACGTCCACCAGCCACCCAGCTATCTACATTCCTAATGATTGAATCACCAACTATAACAGCTGTCCTGACCCTCCCCTCATGGGGACATGGCCCTGGAGAAACGTCCTCGGTGCGAGAGGGTTTTACATCACCTGGAGGACAGGTCCTAGTTACAGGATCACTTCCTGCCACACCAGGGTGATGCTCTCCTGTCACGTGACCTCTCTCCTCCATGGCAACAGGGATGCTGCCAGACTGGAGGTGGGACTTCAGGACTATATCCCTGTAGGTCTCGTCCATGTACTTCTCTGTCTTTCTTATGTCTTCCAGGTCTGCTACTCTAGCCTCTAGAGAACGGACTTGTTCCCTGAGAGCAAAGAGTTCTTTGCACTTAGTGCATACGTAAGACCTCTCACCAACTGGGAGAAAATCATACATGTGACACTCAATGCAAAAGACCGGAGAACCCCCATCTCGTTGCTGGACTTCTGTCTGCATCTTAGTTTAAAGCTTGTGTTTAGGTCTTTTAAATTCTGTATATAATAAGGATTGGTGTGGATGCTTATACCAATAAAAGTGTATCTAATAACCCTAATACACCTTGTGTACCTGAAGCTTAAATAATTAATCTCAGTTATCTAATACCCTTAATACACCTTGTGTACCTGAAGCTTAAGTAATTAATCTCAGGTCCTCTGTATATGACTGATTTGGATAACGAGCTGCACCTGAGAGCAGCCCCTTTCCTCTAAGATGTGCAAGTACCTATAAAACTACAATTACCCCAGGGGTGGGTGGGAGCTGGGGAGGGAGGGAGGGAGGGAGATAAGTCCTATTAAAGAGGGCAGTTACCAGGTACCCTGTCCTGAACCCTCAGCAGGGGGGAAGGGGGTACCACACAAAGCCCAGTTAGTTGAGAGAGGCAAGGTAAGTTAAAGCTGAGAAGGCTGAACTAGCACACCACTAAGACAAACAATAAATAATTAAATAAACAGTTAGACAAACAATAAATAATTAATAAACAGCTAGAGCTCATAGCAAGGTGTCACAGGAGACAAATATCCACTTCTCTAGCAGAGCACTGTAAAAAGCACTGCTCTTCTCTGATCAGAGAAAAGCAGACTAAAACAGACTATGCACACGTGGAGGAAACAGGAAGATGGCTACACAATACCTCAGCGGGGGGGGGGGGGGGTGGGTGGATTAACAAAGGCAGGCGAGGACAGGAAAAAAAGTTTAACACACAGCAGGTTCTGGGGAGAGAGATTTAATTTAAAATGAACAGTTAACCTGGCTACCACACAAAGCCCAGTTAGTTGAGAGAGGCAAGGTAAGTTAAAGCTGAGAAGGCTGAACTAGCACACCACTAAGACAAACAATAAATAATTAAATAAACAGTTAGACAAACAATAAATAATAAACAGCTAGAACTCACAGCAAGGTGTCACAGGAGACAAATATCCACTTCTCTAGCAGAGCACTGTAAAAAGCACTGCTCTTCTCTGATCAGAGAAAAGCAGACTAAAACAGACTATGCACACGTGGAGGAAACAGGAAGATGGCTACACAATACCTCAGCAGGGGGGGAGGGGGAGGATTCACTCAGGCAGGCTAGGACAGGAAAAAAAGTTGACAGATAAAGGTGGAGAAGGAAGTTATAGATCACAGGATGCTGCTCATGTATTTATTTATTTATTTAACTGTATTTATATCCCGCTTTTCACCGGGTCAAAGCGGTGTAACACATAACAGGGGGGGGGGGGGAAATCAATGGTTATAGGGTGGGGCCATCACTCATGTTGCCAGTACTGCTTGATGTGCTTTTTCCCCCCCCCCCCCCCCCCCGCTGTTTCCCCACTGCTCTTCCCCTCTGGCACTCCCTTATCTCCAGGAACAAGCAGGAATGAGTCTTCACATATGGGTACGTCGGTACCGACGGAGCCTGCGCGGGAACGCTCCCCAGCGTCCAATCAGAAAGCTTTTGGGAGCATCCCTCAGCGCCTGCGTGCTGCCGTCCGCCTTTCCAACTGTCTCTCCTCAGTTTTCGTTTTTCCGCGGAGCCAGCAGGACGTCCTCCTGTCACCGCAGAAAATTCAGAGCCGGCAGGACGTCCTCCTGTCACCGCAGAAAATGTTTAATTTTTAATTCTTTAATTCTTGTTTTTCTTGTGGTCGCGGCTGTCTCCCCGACTTCACCGGTACCGCCGGTGTTTTTTCTTTTCTTTTCCTTAAATTCAGGGAATTTTTTTCCCCCAGTTTCTGTCTTAAATGTTTTGGGCCTTCTAGGCCTCTTCATCATGGAGCCGCCTCCTTCTTTTCCTAAGAAGTGTCTAAGCTGTGGCGGTACAGTTTTGTTTTTAGACTCCAAGAACTGGTGTCTAACCTGTTTGGATCCTGACCATTTTCCTCCGGAGCCATTAGGCTACAATATTGTGAGAAGAGATTTTCCATTTCGAGTTTCCCTCGATACCGAGTTCCCTTCCAGTGTCAGGGCACCAACTATTTCTTCTTCTCCACAAGATCAGGTAACCCACAAACAGTCTGTTAAGACTAGCCAACCCTTGAGTGGTACGTCTCATGCACAGCATGATGACGGCTCCGGCCTTGCCCTCAAGGATCCATTGGCTTCAAAACCCCGGCGTGAGTCTTCGGCCTCCAAAGCCTATCAGGGGTTTCAGGTTGTTCCTGGGGCTCACCCCTCACAGAACATACCTGAGCCATGCTCGGTGGTGGCATCCGCTTTGAGCGGTACCGATACCCCGGCATTGGCACTGGTGTTGAGTGATTCACTCCTCACCAGGGATCGTCATCTGGCTTTCTTGGTACCTTCGGGACCGGTCGATACGCCCCAGATTGACTTTCCAGTATCAGCATCAACGCCGATACTACCACCGACGTCGGTACCCTCTAGACATGCATCGATAGACTCGCTTCCTTCGATGCCGAGTCTGGAATCGATCTCTAGTCTGGAAGACTGGGTACCGACGCTTACCGGTTCCGGATGCTCGGTACCAAGGGTGATTACCAAAGGCTTTCGGTTACCTCGGTACCGCTTGAGCAGCCACCAATGACTGCTTCGATGTCGGTGCTGCCTTCGATTCCGACACAGCTACCGGTATCGGTATCGGTGCCGGTACCCACAGTAACATCGGGGCCAGCTCCTTCCATGCTTCTTTCACCAGGATCGTTCCTTTCTATACCAAGTTTGGAGTCGATACCTGGCATGGACGATGCAGTACTGACTGTCTCAGGTCATGACCTCCAGTACCAGCATCTATCCCTTAAGGATCCTTTCTTGCACCGTGCAGGATCTTATATTCCTATATTCTCAGGTAGATCCTCCGGTGCCCAGGCTAGTTCTTCAGGGCTAGCCTGCCCAGGGACGGTTCCCTTTGGAGATCCTTCTTTTCAGAATTTTCTCCTGAATATGGCAACGTCTCTTGCTATTCCTATCCCTGGCTATGATCCTACACAAGGCTCTCTTTCTACTGGAGAAAAGGAAAATATAATGCTTCCTTTACATCATTCCTTGCAGGATCATCTTCTAAGAATGTGGGAAACACCTTTAAGGGTTCCCTCACCTTCTAGAGCAACTGATCTTCTGTATCAGGTGCCCCCCTCTCCAGGGTTTCAAAAGACTCAACTTCCCCATCATTCCATTGTAGTGGAATCAGCAATGAGGAAGGTGAAAAGTAAGAAGCACTCTTCTTACCCACCAGGTCATGAGTCTAGGACACTAGATGCCTTTGGACGTCAAACCTTCCAGACATCCATGCTGTCAACAAGGATTCTCTCATATATTTTTTATATGAGTCTATCCCTTCAGGAGGTCACAAAGAAATTATATCTTTTGACTCCTTTTCTTTCAGAGCCCAAGACTGCAGACTATTCCTTACTACTTAGTCATATTCAAAGTATCTCTTGGTTTCTTACTCGTGCTTCCCTAGACTCCTTTGAGTCTGTTAGCAGAACCTCTGCTATAGCCATAGGGGCACGGTGTAGAGCCTGGCTCCAAGCTTCAGACTTAAGCAGATGGGCACAACAAAGACTGGGTAATACTCCTTGCACTGGGGAAAATCTCTTCAATAAGGAGTCTTTACATCAGGTTGCTCAGTGGTCCACTGATTCCCTGTTTCTGAAGGCTATTCTAAGCCTTCTCCTTCCCCTTCCCCAGTAGGTAGGAAATGCCCTACCAAACCTTCTTTCCCTAGGAGAAGAAGGTTTCACTCTTCTCCTACCCATCATACAGATGTTCCCAAGCAGGGGAAACCTCGCCCTGGTCTGAAGAATCCAAACTCTAGCCAGGCTGAACAAACCCAGCAACCATAGGGTCCTGAAGTTTACAACCTACAGTTGACTTCTTCTCAGTAGAGGTTTTTTCACTGTTTTTTCATTCAAAATTCTACACATGGATTCCTTTTCTCAGGACATCCATTTGCTCCTAGGTATGCTGAGCTGTCAGGATATTCATGTCTATGGGTCACAGGTTTCTCCTCTTCTTCCTACCAAGAAGAGAAGTTAACAACTATCCCATGATAGTTTTCTGTTCCAACATGAATTTTTTCCTTCCACAGACTTACCACATAGTAAGTCACCCTTCAGCTCCTGTTTCTCTACCCTCTTATCCAGGGTTTCCCCTGAAAGAGTGGTACCATACCACTGCAGGGCTTCTCTAGCCTTTCATTCCAGTGTGGAGTTTTTTCTCTCAAATAAACTCCCTTCTTTTCTCTGGGCAGCTCATCAGACAGGGACAGGAATTTCTCCTCTTCTTCTGTCTGTTCTCTCTGTTTTACACAGAAAGATTCTCCAGGACCAAGCAGGAAGTCAGTCCTCACTTATGGGTGACGTCAGCCGACGGAGCCCTCGCGGAGCAATTTTCCCCAGCTTTCGCAGAAAGCCTTTGGGAATTGCAGCGCGCATGCGCGGTCCCCTTCCCGCCCAGGGATGCCATCTTGCTCAGTCTTCTTTTTTCCGCGGAGCCCTACAGACGTGTCTGTTAACGCCGCTGAAAAAGTTGATTTCTTTGATTTCTTTTCGTTTAAAAAAAAATAAAATAAAATTTCTCGGTTTGTGTGTTCCTCTTCCCGCCGGGTCTCGATATCCCCTGTCGGGCCCGTTTACGTTTTAATTTTTTTCCAACTGGCGGTCCCGCCACTTTTCTCTTCATCCCTGGCAGCGCGGTCGTTCGACCTTGCAGGGGCCCTTTTTCCCCCGATGGCTGCCAGCGGTTTTAAAAAGTGTGATCGCTGTGTCAGGTTCATGTCTCTTACTGACACGCATGACTGCTGCCTTGGGGCCGAGCATGACCCTGTAAGCTGCGGCCCGTGCAGCAAGATGTCCCCGAAGGCGCTGAGGAGTCGGCAGTCGCAGAGGGACCGGATCTTCTCTGACTCCACGCGGACCTCGTCAGAGGCCTCTACGCCTCGCGGCTCCGGTTCGGAGCATCGTAGGAGTTCTTCTGAACGGGGCTCCCCCAGCCGGGAACGCCGGCGGGAGAAGCGGCCCGCAAGGGTGGATCCGGGCGATGAAACTGGTCCTTCGAGGGCCAGGTTGCTTAGCCCGGTCCAGCTCCCTGGGCCCTCAAAGGAGGAGAAGCCTTCGAAGATCCCTCGTCTCGAAGTGGAGTCGCCTAGGCACGTGAGTGATATAGTCCTCCTGGACTCCCCCACGGATGAGCCGACGTCGGGCCCGAGTCGACGGCTGCTGGGTCTTCTGAGCTTGATCTCAGATTGACGACCTTGGAGCGCAGTATATCTGCCTTCATGGACCAGCAGCGGGCATGGATCACCGGCCTCGCCAGTGCATCTGCCCCGACCACCGGGACGTCGACGCTCAAGTCGACCCCGGAGGCCGAGCCGATCCTCGAGTCCATATGTGCTCGATTTGATCCTCGGCCTAGGTCTCCCTCGGCTTCCCGTTCGGGACCAAGGTCCTCGACGCCGGCCTCGGCGTCGGGGCGGAGGTCCCCGGGTCCCGCCCCCGCGGAACCTCTCGATTCCTCCTCGGAGGAGTTGGGCTGGGACACGGAGGAGGACGAGTCACCCGGTTCTTTTCAGACTCGGTGCGTCCCCTCCGATTCGCCCGAGTCGGAGCCTCGGAGGCGGTCCCCTCCGGAGGATACCCGGTTCTCCGATTTCGTGAGGGTTATGGCCAAAGCGTTGGCCTTCCCCGCGGATCCGGAGGAGGAACCCCGAGCCGAAGAGCTCGAGGCCCTTCAATACGACTCCCCCCCCGAGGGAGGCCTTCACTGTACCGGTTCCCCCGATGCTGGAGCGGCTTCTCCTCCGCATGTGGGAGAGCCCCGCCTCGACGCCAGTGTTGAGCAAGCGGATCGATTTCATATATCGAGTCCGCAAGAGCCCCGGGTTCCAGAAGGCGCAACGTCCGCACCACTCCATGGTGGTGGAGTCGGCCATGCATCGACTTAAGAGTCAAAAGATGCACTCCTCGGTGCCCCCGGGGAAGGAGGCCCGGAGCCTGGATGCCCTCGGTAGGAAGTGCTTCCAAGGCTCTATGCTTGCTTGTCGGGTCCAGACATATCAGCTGTACATGGGTATGTACCTCCGAGACCTGGCGAAAGAACTTCAGGGTTTCTCGGCCGGTCTCTCCGAGGAACCCTTGCAGCGGTTCCAAGCCTTGTCCTCCGGGATTCGAGAGTGTTCGAAGTTCATTTCTCGAGAGGCCTCGGCCCGAGTAGCTGGAGCCGGCATCGGGGCTCGCCGCCAGGCTTGGCTTCAGTCATCCGACCTCGAGCCCTGGGTGCAGGACAAGTTGGTCAATGTCCCTTGTAGAGGGGAAAACCTCTTCGGCAAACCCATGGCCGAAAAGGCGGCGGAGCTCGAGTCGGAGACTCTCACCAGGACTCGCCTTTCTAGAAAGTCCTCTGCCCCTTCACAGAAGAAGAAGAGCTCGGGGAAAAGGCCTTTTTACCCGAGGAAAGTGTTTGCTTATACGCATCACCAAACACAATACCCGGCCACAACCCCCCTTCAAGGGCAGCGGCCTAGGGGACAGGGTAACGGATCCCGGAAGCAGAAAGCCCCCAAACCCGCCACGCAGGCCCCGGTCCAGCAGGGCGGGGGTTTTTGACTATGCCAACATAGCCCCTCCCCCTTTGGGGCTTTCGGCGGCACGGGGGGTCAGCTGACCCACTTCGCTCACAGGTGGTCCGCCATAACATCCGAGGCCTGGGTATTGCAGGTGGCTCAAGAAGGCTACCTCCTCCATTTTCACCAGGTGCCTCCCCCATACTTCCCAGGGGAGCCTCCCAGACCCCCTCTGCACAGGGACTTGCTCCTTCGGGAGATGCGAAGTCTGCTTCTAGAACGGGCGGTGGAGCCCGTGCCCCAACACTGCTGGGGTCACGGTTTTTACTCGAGGTACTTCCTGGTTCCAAAGAGAACAGGAGGCCTCAGGCCCATTCTAGACCTACGCAACCTCAACAAGTTCCTGCAGCGGGAAAGGTTCAAGATGCTTACCCTTGGAACCCTGCTGCCTTACCTCCAGCGGGGAGATTGGCTATGCTCCTTGGATCTAAAGGATGCTTATACCCACATCCTTATTCATCCGAACCACCGGCAATACCTAAGGTTTGTGGTGGCGGGGAAGCATTATCAGTACCGAGTACTGCCCTTTGGCCTGTCCTCCGCCCCCAGGGTGTTCACGAAGTGCCTGGCAGTGGTGGTCGCCTTCCTAAGGTTTCAAGGCCTCTTCGTCTTCCCGTACTTGGACGACTGGCTCATCCGGGCATCGTCTGCTCCAGAGGTCGCCCAGGCCACCCAACGTACGGTGGCCCTGCTTCAGCACTTGGGCTTCGTCATAGACTTCGAAAAGTCCGCTTTGCTCCCCTCTCAGGACCTCGAGTTCATAGGGGCGCGGCTGGACACTCGGCAGGCGCGTGCCTTCTTGCCTCCGGAAAGGGCCAACCGGCTCACGGCTCTAGCCGGCAGGTTCAGCGGCAGGTCGCCGGCCTCGGCCAGACAGTTCCTGCAGCTACTCGGACACATGGCCTCCACGGTCCATGTCACTCCGAACGCCCGTCTACATATGCGGCCTGCGCAATGGAGCCTTCGCACTCAGTGGCGTCAGGCCACAGGGAGGCTGTCGGACCTGATACAAGTTTCCGACCGCCTGGTCTCCTCCCTGCAATGGTGGCTTCACCTGCCCAACCTGGTGCTCGGCATGCCATTTCAGTCTCACCCACCGTCCCGGATGCTCACGACAGATGCCTCTCTCCTGGGATGGGGGGCGCATTGTCGAGGGACATGCACTCAGGGCCTTTGGACGCCTTGGGAGGCTGCCCAGCAGATAAACTTCCTGGAGCTCCGGGCGATCCGCCTAGCTCTGCGGGCCTTCTCTCACCTGACGTTCGGCCAGTCCGTACTGGTGCAGACGGACAATCAGGTTGCAATGTTCTACGTGAACAAACAGGGGGGCACGGGCTCCCTCCTTCTATGTTGGGAAGCCCGGAGGCTGTGCTCTTGGGCTGTCGATCACGACATCCTCCTCAAAGCGGTTTACCTGCCAGGGCAGGACAACTGCCTGGCGGACAAGCTGAGCCGGATGCTGCTACCGCACGAGTGGAAACTGAACCCCGAGGTGGTCCAGCAGATCTTCCGCCGGTGGGGCTCTACCACTGTGGATCTTTTTGCCAGTCCCCTGAACAGGCAGCTCCCCAGATTCTGCTCCCGGCACCCCCATCCTTCTCGGGAGGCGCCGGATGCTTTCCTCATCCCGTGGTCCACAGGTCTGCTGTATGCATTCCCTCCTACGCCACTGGTGGCCCGGACATTGTTCAAAGTTGTCCAGGACAGGGCCTCCGTGATCCTGGTGGCATCTCGGTGGCCGAGACAGCCGTGGTTCCCCCTACTACTACATCTAGCGGTGGACACCCCTCTTCCTCTGGGGTTCCACCCCGACCTCCTAACCCAGGATCGGGGCACTCTTCTGCACCCCAACCTCCGGGCCCCATACCTGACGGCCTGGCTGCTGAAAGGGTAATCCTAGCTCCGCTACGGCTAGCCCCGGAGGTGGAAGCCGTCGTCTTAGCTTCTCGGCGTCCTTCCACCCGGAAGTCGTACGTCCTCAAATGGCGTCGCTTCTCGGTCTGGTGTTCTCAGCGGTCTGAGGACCCCTTCGCCTGTTTAGTATCGGTGGTGCTGCAATACTTGCTTCACCTCTCCGACCTAGGTCTCAAATCCAACTCTGTCAGAGTCCACCTCAGTGCTCTCTCTGCGCATCATTCACCGGTTGAGGACAGGCCTCTCTCCTCGCACCCTTTGGTGGCACGCTTTCTCAGAGGCCTCCTTCTGCTTAAACCTCCGTTGCGCCCCCCAGCCCCCGACTGGGACCTCAACGTGGTTCTGCAAAGGCTTACCTGTCCGCCTTTTGAGCCCATGGCTACCTGCCCTCCCCGTTTTCTCTCCTGGAAAACTCTCTTCTTGGTGGCCCTTACTTCCGCGAGGCGCGTGAGTGAGCTACAAGCCCTAGTGTCGGAGCCTCCGTACACTAGGTTCTACAAGAATAGGGTTGTACTGCGGACCCACCCTAAGTTCCTTCCGAAGGTGGTCTCCCACTTCCACATCAACCAGGAGGTGGTTCTTCCGACCTTTTTTCCCAGGCCGCACGCCAGCCAAGCGGAAACTGTGCTGCACACCCTGGACTGTAGAAGAGCCTTATCCTTCTACCTTGACCGTACGCGAGAGCATAGGAAAGCCGTCCAGCTTTTCGTATCTTTTGACCCCAATCGGTTGGGGGTACCTGTCTCTAAGCGTACTCTGTCCTCCTGGATAGCCGACTGTATCGCCTGGTTTTACGGGGCAGCCGGTCTCTCCTTGGAGAGTCGTGTCACGGCTCATCGGGTCAGGGCGAAGGCCGCGTCGGTGGCTCATCTCCGCTCTGTTCCATTGGCAGACATCTGCCGGGCCGCTACTTGGTCTTCAGGCCAGACCTTTGCGGCTCATTACTGCCTTGAAAGGGAGTCCCGCAGGGACAGCGCTTTCGGCCAGGCAGTTCTCCACAATCTCTTTGAGGTTTAGGCAACTCCTCCCTCCGGCCCTAGTGTTGGGCTACTGGCCGGATTCGTATTCAGAGAAGACTCTTTCCCTCTGTACTGTTGAGCTTGAGGGAGCTCTTTTAGACTTGAGGTCTCCGGTAGCCTTAAGCTTGGGAGTCCCATAAGTGAGGACTGACTTCCTGCTTGGTCCTGGAGAAAGAGTAGTTACTCATCTGTAACAGGTGTTCTCCAGGAGCAGCAGGAATCAGTCCTCACTACCCTCCCTCCTCCCCTGGAGTTGCAGTCATTCTTATTGCATATTTGCTAACTTTTGCTGTCTTTCCGCTATGTCATCAGACTGAGCAAGATGGCATCCCTGGGCGGGAAGGGGACTGCGCATGCGCGCTGCAATTCCCAAAGGCTTTCTGCGAAAGCTGGGGAAAATTGCTCCGTGAGGGCTCCGTCGGCTGACGTCACCCATAAGTGAGGACTGATTCCTGCTGCTCCTGGAGAACACCTGTTACAGGTGAGTAACTACTCTTTCTCTCTGCTGTCTTATTCAGCAGCTGCCCATGCAGGAATTCCAGTGATTGGACTACTGGTACTTTTCCACAAGTTTCCAGTCTGTCTTCCACTACTTTCTGTCTGGCCTTAGTAGTGATTCCAAGATAGTGCTTTCATCTATCTTGGATAATCCTAATCACTTCAGGCTTATCACACTATCTTCTTTTCTTGCCATCTCCAATTTCTTTGGATTTGGCAGCATACTTGACCTACAGCCAGTTTTATTTCCCAATTCTCCTGCATAATGCTCTCTGCAATCTTACAGAGAAGCTTTCTACTATGGGCCCTTGCTAGAGAGCATGGGGTTTTGTCTCTGATGACTATCCTATATGGTTGGGAAAGGCTTCCTCAGTCATTTTCCATGACCCTATTATCTCCTGTTATAATACAGGACATAAGCCTTTTCTACGTGAACGTCCAAAGAGTTCTCCAATTCCTACAAGGAATATGCTCTTTTTTCCTTGCAGCTTGTCTTCATGGTATCCTACTCCTTCATGGACAGCACATATTTTACTAATAACGCATGATACCCCTTGTGGCCCTCCAGTGGGTGGTCAACCTGGTATCTCATCCTATGCGTTTTCTGTCCATTTACCATGCGAGAGTTCTACAGGACTCAGGACTTGCTGTTTACAGACTGATATTATCCTCTGTTTTTTCACGCAACCATCCTGGTTATTTCACTGGATAGCATTCCTGCATCTTCTTAGCCAGGGGGAATAGATTCTCTATATATCTTCTGTTATTAGATGAATCTTTCTCCTTCACATCTCCCATGTGAATGTTCTTATGGGCATATCTCTATCTGTTTAGTTGCAGACATTTATCTTTATACATATATATTCATGTATGTATATATCTCTATATACTTCTCTATAGATACATATGTCTGTAAGCTGCGTGTGCATATGTTATGCCCCTCCAGATCTCACTATAGACATATATATATATATACACCCCTATACACTATATATATATATATATATCCCTATATATATGTGTATCTGTCGAGATGCTTCCCTATAGGTAGATATGTATTTACATACTTATCTCTCTAACTGTCTATGCTTATAAAGGTTTTATCTTCCTATAGGTTCCAGATAGTGGGCTTGCATATGTTCATACTGTCCCTCAGTATGTCTGGGGTATTATGCACACAACCACTACTTTAACCCTGGGTCTAGGTATCCCTGAAGCTCCATGCTTCAATATCTTTCCTATCTCTCACCAGTTAGGAAAGACAGGGTGGATCTTCAGTAGATCTGAGGTTTCAGCCCTTCAGACATCTGTCCTCCTTGGGAATACGGGCTTTTTTCCCATACCCCTTCTTCCCTCCAGCACTGGGCTAGTTTGTCCAAATCAGTCAGTCTTCCTCTTTTGCTCCTAACTGTTAATAACTCTGTAGCCAAAAGAGTTTCCTGCTTTTTCCATAAAGCTTTCCACTAAAGACCTGCCGTTTTTATACTACCCCAGTTGACACCTGGGTCACCTGTCAATTCCAGATTTGGACCTTCACCTTCACTTCCGTGAGGTCACCTTGAAGATTCCTCTACTGGATCTCCAGTAGACTCCATCAGCCTCTCTACTTCCTGCAATCCAGTAGGTGAGGTCCATATTGTGATTGTTCATTCAATATTTTTCATGATAATTATCATACATACCAAGGACTCCTTTCCTGTAGTCTTTAGGTTAGCTGTTTTTCTACAGCTCCTCTCTTTTCAACTCCTACCCTCCATCCTCAGGATGCCTGGCCATATGAGGTGTAGCATGTTCCAATCCCCACCATGCTATGGCTCCAGGCATCTTAGCTTGGGAGTCCCCATATGTGAAGACTCATTCCTGCTTGTTCCTGGAGATAGCACAGTTACTTACCTGTAATAGGTGATCTCTGGGAACAGCAGGAATAAGTCTTCACAACCCACCCACCTCCCCTAGGAGTTGTATCTCTCTATCTATCTTCCTTTCCTCTTTCTCTCTCTTTGTCTCAGCTATAAAACTCAACTGAGGAGAGACAGTTGGAAAGGCGGGAAGGCAGCACGCAGGCGCTGAGGGATGCTCCCAAAAGCTTTCTGATTGGACGCTGGGGAGCGTTCCCGCGCAGGCTCCGTCAGTACCGATGTGCCCATATGTGAAGACTTATTCCTGCTGTTCCCAGAGATCACCTATTACAGGTAAGTAACTGTGCTTTCTTTACTTGAATAATCAGCTAGTGCATCAGTGTGGTAGATTGGAGGACAGTACTCCCTTTCACTTGTGGCTCACACTGGGTGACTAGCTAGCATGTAAACATCCTCCTTGCCAAGGGTTTTCAGTGTAAATGTCTGATATCTGTTCCTCTCACTAGTGGAAACATTCTAAATTTGCATCATGGGTGTAATTTCAGGGATGGCTGCTCCCCCCCCCCCTTCCTAAACAAGCTGCTCCTGCTGGCCCTGGCTGCTACTGCCCTGGTTTAGTGACAATATCATTTGTATTAAACACAGGATGTTTCAGACTGCTGTGATTTCAAAGGCCCTGTGGTCCCGCCCCCCCTCTGACGCATATTTTTCATGTCAGGGTGGGACAGCTAGGAATTTGAAACACATAGACATTTGAAAGACTCTGCATTTATTAGAGATCTTACTGCTTCATATGGAGATGCTGGACAAGGAGGGGGGCTTAGGGAGATGGAAAGGAAAAGCTGGGCATAGGGAGATGGAGGTTGATGCTGAACATGGGGAGACAAAGGAAGATGGAGAGGCTGAGTACTGGGAATGGGGGAAAGGCATTAGGAGGTGGCAGGGAGATATTGGAAATGGGGTGGGATTGAGCTAGAGAGGGGAGTTGCTGGACAAGGAGAGAGGGGGCATAGAAGTTGAAGGAGGGAGAGGAGATGTTGGGTTTAGTGGGGATGGGGAGAGAGAAGGGAAGATGTTGGACATGGGGGAAATAGAGAGAGAGGGGGGAGATGGATATGGATTGGTGGGATAGAGAGAGAGAAGGGGAATGCTGGACAAAGATGAATGACCTGAGAAAGAGGGGAGGCATTGGACAGGGTAAGAAAAGAGGAAAGATGCTGTTAAATGGAGGAGGATAGAGGGTGGAATATTAAAGACTTGGAAATAAGAGGCTGGGTAAGGAGAGAGAGTTGAGGAATGTGAAGACTCTGTTAAGGGTAGAAAAATGGTAGTGTGATGTGGTATATAGAATGCTACCCATCCCTCTCCAAAGGGATGACCAACAGTTCTCTTTAAGAGAGTCTGCAGCCCAGAGTTCAGGGATGAGAGGGGCGTGGCTTACAGGGAGAGATTAAGAACCCAGCAGGCTGCAGGAGAGAGAGGCCTGTGGAGCCAGAAGTCCTTCAAAGGCAAGCTGTGCAAAGGAGTTCTGAGGTAGAAATTTTAACTGGGGCTGGAGGAAGGGCTGAGAGAACCAGCTTGTAGAGATTTAACAAGCTGGGACAGCATAAAAGCTGCTGGCTGTCCTGTGTTTTAGCTTTGTGAAGGTTTAACAAACTGGACATAATAAAAGCTAATTTGTTACCCTGAACAGCTGTCTGTTTGGTGTTGGTGAAAACCCTTCCCACCGCATGCCACATTTCCACAGGTTGTTGTTAAGTGCCGTCAAGTCGGTGTTGACTCTTGGCGACCCTCTGGATAGTTGTCCTAAATTGTGTTCGGTCTACAGTCAGGTGGCTCATTGTTGACAGTCTGGTACCCGTAGCTTCTGTTATTGTATCGATCCATCTCATTGCTGGCCTTCCTCTTTTGCGCTGATCTTCTATCTTGCCAAGCATGATGTCTTTCTCTAATGATCTCTCTCTTCGCATGATGTGTATGAAAGTCGAAGTCTTGTCATCTGAACTTCTAAGAAAAGCTTAGGTTTGATCTCCTCTAGTACTGACTGGTTTGTTCTTTGGGCACTGCATTGTATACGCAGTATTTGCTGCCAGCATCATAATTCAAAAGCATCAATTTTCTTCCTGACTATCTTTTTCACTGTCCAGCTTTCACATCCATATGATGTTATTGAACATACCATGGTTTGAACAAGTCAAATCTTTGTATGAAGAGAGACATCTCTGCTCTTAAGAATCTTGTCTAGGTCTTTCATAGCCATTCTGCTAAGAGCAATGCGTCGTCTGATTTCTTGACTGCTTGTTGCTTCTTTATTGATAGTTGATCCAAGTAGATTAAAGTTGTCCACGATTTCAATTTCTTCTTCTTCAACGATGAACTTGTTGATTTTGTCAGTTGTCATGATCTTTGTCTTCTTTACAGTAAGGTGCAGGTCCATTTTGAGACTATGATCTTTGATCGTGAGAAGCAGATATTTCAGATCATCTTCACTTTCAGCCAGTAATGTGGTATCATCAGCATAGCGAAGGTTGTTGATGAGTCTTCCACCAATCTTCACACCTCTGTTGTCTTCATACAATCCTGCTTCTCTGATTATTTGTTCTGCATATAAATTATACAGGTAGGGGGAAGGTATGCAGCCTTGTCTTACACCTTTGCTGATTTTAAACCAGTCTGTTTCTCCTTGTTCCGTTCGAACTGTTGCTTCTTGATCAATGTACAGATTGTGCAAGAGAACAATCAGGTGTTCTGGTATACCCATGCTTCTTAATGTGGCCCAGAGTTTCTCATGGTTTACACAGTCAAAAGCCTGCTATAGTCAATAAAGCACAAATAGATATCCTTTTGGTATTCTTTAATCTTTTCAAGGATCCATCTCACATCCGTGACAATGTCTCTCGTTCCTCGCCCTTTCCTAAACCCTGCTTGCACTTCAGGTAGTTCTTGTTCCAGGTATGGTTGTAGTCTCTGTTGAATAATCTTCAGTAGAATCTTGCTGGCATGTGGGATCATAGCGATTGTGCGATAATTTCCAGTCATTTGGATCACCTTTCTTTAGTATTGGTATAAACACAGATTTTTTCCAGTCAGTTGGCCATGATGTTGTCTTCCAAATATCCTGGCAGAGCCTTGTAAGTACGGTAACAGCTGCATCAGATTGCTATAATACCTCTATGGGAATGCCATCAATGCCTGGTGCTTTGTTCTTTGATAAGGCATTCAATGCTGCTTCAACTTCTTTCATCATCAATTGTTCTGGATCATAACGTACAGGTTGAAATGGCTGTTGGTCCACTTGATCTTTATCATATAAAAACTGTATATTCTTTCCAACTTTTCTTGATCTTCTCAGCATCATTCAACATAGAACCTTGAGCATCTTGTAACATTCTAATTCAAGGCTGAATTTTTTTCTTTAACTCTCGTAGCTTTAGGAAAGCCGATCTTGTTCTTCCTCTAATTATGACCCATAAAGCCATCAATAAATACCCTGCTACTGCCATTACTGATCTAATTTCAATCACACCTCCCAATCGAGCAAGGAGATCGAATGCCGCAAATACTCTCATATTACCTAAGGCAAGCACGAAGTGTTCTCAATTCACTAGATCCAGAGCCTTCTACTTCTTTGCTCCATCCTGCTGGAACGCACTACCAGCAACTATCAGAACCATCAGTGAACTCTCCCAATTTAGGAAGGCACTGAAACGGCACCTCTTTCTTCATCACTACGATGATGCAGTCTTCTCCCCACACTCATCCACTCTCACATCTCAATGCAGCACCTCAAACTCATGCACGTCACATTCCCAGACTGATCACTCGCAATCACACCTTCCCCTCCAACCACCATGAGAAACTTATGCAGTGCTGCATAACTCATTATATTGTTGCATAAAGTAGACTGTATTTATTCATCGTGTCTCCTTGTTAAGGGACTGGTTATTTATACCCTATTTTACCTGTTATACCTGCTTAATGCATACCCAAGTTTAATTTTCCTGTTTAATGTATACCCAAGTTATTATACCTGTTTCACTGTAAGCACAAATCACGAAATTGAGATGTGCAACTCTTATGTTCATTGTAAATCGCACTGATGTCGAATAGCGCGGTATAAAAGAGACTGCAAATAAATAAAATAAATAATAGTTTATGCTTCTATTTCCTTGCATGTGTCATTGTAGTACTTTTCTTGTCCTGTCTTGCTGCATGTTGGAAATCTCTGAGTTCTGCAATTGTCTTTCTTTCTCCTCTGGCTTTAGCTTCTCTGCGTTTCTGGGCAGTTTTCAGAGTTTCTTCCGTCATCCATTTTGGCCGTTTTTGCTTTTCCACCTTTTGTAGAGGCTTCTCGCTTTCTTCCAACACAACCTTCTTGATGTCATTCCATATCTCTTCCGGAGCTCTGTCATTTGTATCTAAAGCAGTAAATCAATTTTGTAGTCAGCCTTTAAATTCCAGTGGTATATTCTCAAGGTCATATTTTGCTGCATTCATGAGTGGTTTGCTCTTTTTCAACTTTAGCTTAAGTTTGCATACTAGTAGTTGATGATCTGTACCACAGTCAGCTCCAGGTTTTGTCTTTGTTGATGTTATAGAGCTTTTCCATCGTTGACTTCCACAGATGTAGTCAATTTGATTTTTGTACAATCCATTGGGTGACGTCCATGTGTACAGTTGCCACTTGTGTTGCTGGAAGAAGGTGTTTGAGATGAATAGATCGTTGGTCTTGCAGAATTCTATCAGTCTTTCTCCAGCTTCATTTCTGTTGCCAAGTCCATATTTTCCAACTACTTTGCCTTCTTCTTTGTTGCCAACTTTTGCGTTCCAGTTACCCATGACTATCAGGATATCCTGTTTGCATGTTCTTTCAATTTCAGCTTGTTCATAGAACTCTTCAATTTCATCTTCTTCTGCAGCTGTTGGGGCATATACTTGAATTATAGTTGTATTGATAGGCATTCCTCATAGATGAATAGAGATTAAGGGGCTTGTTTACAAAGCCGTGGTAGCGGTTCGCAATCGTTATTGGAGCCGCGGCCCCATTGATTTCAATGGGGCCGCGGCTCCGTTAACGATCGCGAATCGCTACCGCGGCTTTGTAAACAAGCCCCTAAGTGTTCACTGACTGCATTGTATTTCATTACAGTTATTGCAAGTTTCTTCTTTATTATAAGCACACCACCATTTCTTCTTTGTCTTTCGCTTCCAGCATAGTAGACCATGTGATCACCTGATGCAAAGTGCCCTATGCCAGTCCATTTCAGTTCGCTGATACCCAACAGATCAAGTTGTACACGTTCCATTTCATTCTTGACCACCTCCAACTTCCCTTGGTTCATGCTTTGTACGTTCCGTGTTCCAATATGTAAGACATCTTTACAGCTTCTGACTCTCATTTCATGCTCTGCTACATCAGCAGTCAGACTTTCCGAGGGCTTTGATCCAATCACATCAAATGCTGGCTTCAGCTCTTCCCCAGTAGCTAGCTGAGTGCCTTCTGACCTGGGGGTCTCACCTTCCAGCACTATAGCGCAATTTGTTTTGTTGTTACTATCCATTGGGTTTTCATGGCAAGATACATATGTAGATTGCCAATCCTTTCCTCCGCGCAGTTTAAGTTTAGTATAGATGCGTGATAATAAGGGAGATTGAGAACTGGAGGAATAGCTAGTGGTTAGAGCACCTGTTTAGCAACCAAGAGACCAGGGTTTGTTTCCCACTAGCACTCCTTGTGGCCTTGAGCAAGTCACTTAATCCTCCATTGCCTTGGAAGAAAGGCCTGGCAATCTACTTCCAGTTACACTGCCGAGAAAACCCAGGAGCTGCTCGGTTGGCAGGAGTTAGTATTGACTCGAAGGCACACATTGCATTTTTGAGAACTGGAAGGAGGAGTGAAATTTGAGTTGGGCGAGAGAAACATAAATGGAAGGAAGCTGAAAGGAAAAGATCAATGTCGGAGATGGAATCTAGTGAAGAAGATAGAAACATAGAAACAAAGAAATATGATGACAGAAAAAGACCACATGGCCTATCTAGTCTGTCCTTCCATATCAACAACTACAACAGTACCCTTTTTACCTTTAGAGATCCTCTGTGTTTGTCCCATGCTTTTTTGAATTCAGTTACTGTCCTCATCTCTACCACCTCCACTGGGAGACTATTCCACGGATCCACTACTCTTTCCGTAAAGAAATATTTCCGCATATCACTCCTGAATCTGTCTCCCTTCACCCTCATCCCATGTCCCCTCGTAGCAGAACTTGCTTTCAATTGAAAGAGGCTCTCTCCCTGAACATTTATGCCACGGAGGTATGTAAACATCTCAATCATGTCACTTCTATCCCGCCTTTCCTCTAAGGTGTACATATTAAGATCCTTCAGTCTGTCCTCATATGCTTTATAATGAAGACCACTAATCATTTTTGTAGCCACCCTCTGCACCGACTCCATCCTGTTCACATCCTCTTGAAGGTGCGGTCTCCAGAATTGCACACTATACTCCAAATGAGGCCACACCAAAGACTTATACAGAGGCATTATCGCCTCCTTTTTTCTGCTAGCCATTCCTCTCAGTATGCACCCAAGCATCCTTCTAGCTTTTGCCGTCGCCTTTTCTACCTGTTTAGCTACTTTAAGATCATCAGACACAACCACGCCTAGGTCCTGCTCTTCTTTAGTGGACAAAAGTACTTCACCCCCTATACTATATTGCTCCCTTGGATTGCTGCAGCCCAAATGCATGACCTTACATTTTTTAACATTAAATCCCAGCTGCCAAATTCTAGACCATTCTTCAAGCTTAGCTAGATCCCTCTTCATGTTATCTACATCTTCCTGGGTGTCGACTCTATTGCAGATAGGAGGGGAGAGAAGTAGTAGTTGGACTGGAGACCTTAGAAATTGAGTTAAGAAAAGGCAAAGAGGAAAGCAGAAATCAGAAGCTGAGATCAACACGATTAGAGAGTAAAATAGACAACAAAGGTAGAAAAAATAATTGTATTTTCAAGTTGATGATTGGAATATATCACTCCTTGCATTTTGTGTGTTCTGTCTTTATATTTTGCACAGTACAAGACCATCTACATTTTTGTTTCTTTAGTGTTGTATTGCTGGGTCAGGTTTCTTGGGGTTTAATTTAAATTTTTGTCTACATCTACATTTTGTGTGACCAAAGCCAGGTATTCAGTTAGCATAGAAGTTCTATGTAGTAGTATGTGTAGTAATCCTGTTTGTTCAGTTTTCTGAATAGGTGTATGGATGTTCTGGCTCACTGCCCTTTTCTTGGCCGGCTCCTTTTGTGTGTTTTGAAAGTTAATGCTGTTTATGGTATGGTAGATTTTCTTAATTTGTGGTGTTTGGCATTACTTCACAATATGTCTAGAACTGTTGAAGATTTATATTGTTACTCCGCTCCAGAATCAAAAATTACTTTTGCTATGTTCAGCTCTATGAAGAAATGTCCTAGTTCTGCTCCGCATCCATTGTTGGAAGAGGGATTTCTTTGGATGCATAATTTATGTTTAAAAAGAAAAATCAAGAACCACAGCACAGTTTATAACACAAAGTAAAATTAATTATTATAATTTCATTTCATTATAAATTGCGCTGAGGTCCTTGCTGAAGTGATGGAGGGTAGCGTAGAGTGCTTGCATCATGTCTAGAGAAGGGGACAAAAGAAAATGTGCTCTCATCTTGCTAACTGACATGAATTTGAGTAGAGGCACAATGAGAGAAACTTCTCATGGTATTCATATATTTCATTAAATATATTTGCTGTTTGATATACTGGCTTCATATCCAGGTTTTTTTGAAATGTCGTTAGGTGCCGTTGAGTCTGTGTCGACTCATGGTGTCCCTCTGGATAGTTGCCCTAAACTGTGTATGGTTCTGCTTCACACCAGCTGTGCTGAAGGCTATGTCCCACCCCCTCCCCTGGGAAACATGCTGTCATTCAACCTTATCTCAAGAAACCCTCTCTTGATCTTCTCTTTCTAATTTCTGTCAAACCTCCAACCTCGCTTTTTTTTCTAAGCTCTTGGAATGCATTGTTCTCTTGACTCTTTTTCTGGAAAAGTCATTAATCCTGCACCCATGGCAGGCTGGCTTCCGTTCAGGTCCCTCAACAAAATCTTTATGCTCTCATAAATGAAATCTGGACTTTCCATGACCACAGCAATTCTTGTTTCCTTGGATATTTTTTCTGCCTTCGACCTGATCAATCACGCTCTTCTTCTTCAACACTTCCATTCTTTCGGGATCCAGGGTTCAGTTTTCAATTGGTTTTCTTCTTACGTTCCAGGTGTTCTCCAGTTCTATATTCTCTGCCTCCTTTCCCCTTCTCTGAGGGATCCCTCAAGGTTCCCTGCTGGTGCCCATTCTTTTTAATATCTTCCTGTAACCTCTTCCTTTGTTAATCCAATTCCTTGTTGTACACCTTTCCTATATGCCGATGACATTCAAATTCTTTACACTGTTCCTTCTTCGTCTGATGTCTCCCCCCTCCAGACCTGCTTACAGTCTGTACATCAGTAACATATAGCTGTCTTCTTTTAAAACATCTTCAAATGTGAGGCTATTGCCTTCCCTTCCCCAGCAGCCTCTATGCTTCTGTCTCTTACCTTCTCTTTCTCTCCCTTTCCTTTTCGCAACTCTATAAAGATTTTAGATGTCACACTTTGATTCATCTCTCTCCTTTAAATCCCACCTTGATTCCTTATCCAAATTGCCTTTTTTTGCATTTACTGCTTATGATCGGTCCTCTCTGCTTCTCCACCCCACAATTTACTCAGCTTATTCTGACCCTTGTTGTTCCACACCTTGATTATTGCAGTTCTCTTTCTCTGGTTACCTCAATACTCCATCCGCTGTCACAGTTGATCCAGTCTACTGCCACTAGACTAATTTTTATGCTCACTGTTATAATCACATTTTCATGTTTTTCTTTTCTCTTCGCTGGCTTCCTGTTCCTTTCCGTATCCACTTTAAACTTCTTATCTTGGTCCACTGTGTACTACATGCCTCTTGCTCCCTGTACTTGGCTACCCTTATTTCTCCCTATGTTCCTCCCCATTCTCTTTGTTCTTCCAATGCTGCCCTCCTGTCTCTGCCTTCACCCTCAGCCTTCTGCCAAAAAACATTCCTTTTCCTATGCCAGTCTTTCCCTTTGGAACTCCTTCCCCTTTCACTTCACACTGAACCTTCTCTTCCCACTTTTAAGAAGAATCTCAAAATTCTTTTTCTGCAAGCTTTTCTCCCAGAGAATTGTCTGCTCTTTCCTTGTGCTTCTCAGCTTTGGTCCCTGTATATGAAATGTGATTTCCCCTCTTTTTTTCCCCCTCTTTCATACTGTACTGTTATGCTCTTTTTAAAAATTTGTAAACCACTGTGATAGCCTTGACTCTTAAGCAGTATATGAAGTGCTCTAAATTAATGAATAGATAAGCAAACAAATATGTCACCCTTCCCCCTATTCCACCCTTTGACCCCTCCCTACCCCTGTCCAATGAAACTGTCAAACTGTGCCCATGCTGTGCATCCAGGATGTTCATTATTGGGATGACAATACCCAGAACAGTCATTCTTGAACTCTGTTCCTCCATAGTTTCCTTGAAGGACTTCAGTATTCTTATGTCTAATCCTGATGCTCCAGGCGCTTTCAACACTTATCTCGGTCTCCAGGGACATCTGATGAAGAATTGCCTTTTGCTTCTAACATCTCCAGCATCAAATAAGTGGGATTTCTGCCTGGTGCCAACATTCTGAATGAGCTGGTTGTCAGGTGCCCGTGTTGCTCACATAGCTCGTGCCTATCTTTCACCCTCTATTGGAAACATTCTATTTATTGACACTTCTTGATCAGTATCTTTAGAATATGATTGTCACTTCCCTTGCTCCCTAGGCTCAGTGCAACAAGTGTGCAGAGCATCAGATATTAGCAAAGCTCCTCATTTTCACTGCCTTAACCATGTTCTCACCATATGCTACAAAATTGTCAGGACCACGATTCTCTTCAATTTAGCTGCCAGCACCCCTTCTCTCCTAGTCATTTCCCCTATTTCCATTAAGATAAGGACTGAGTTATGGTTCTTATCTGTCAGCTGGGTATACAACACAGACAGGCCACCTCTGTCTGTTCCAGCTGACACCAATGTGCCATTGGGGAGAGAAGACATGTAGCGTTAATTACTTCATCTCCAGGAACAAGCAGGAATGCAATCTTCACATATGGGTATTGTCGGTACTGACGGAGCCCGCACGTGAACGTTTCCCAGCGTCCAATTCAAAAGCTTTTGGGAGCAATCCACTTTGCCTGTGCATCTGCCTTCCCAAGTCCTCTCCTCAGTTCTTTTGTTTTCCGCAGAGCCAGCAGGTTGTTTTCTTCTTATCACTGCCGAAAAATGTAATTTTTTGGTTAGAATCTGTGCTCTGCCTTTCTGTCAATGCTGGTATCTTCCCTGATACTGGCCCCGATATTTCTTTTCTTTTAATATATTTTTTCTTTCATTTTTTTCATTTTCTTTCAATTTTGGTGGTTTCATTGCCGCAATGGAAAAACACATCAGTGGCTTCAAAAAATGTACCAAGTGTTCTGGTACAATATCAGTCACCGATAAATATGACTGCTGCTTAAAATGTTTGTGCCCAGACAATTTACTGACTGATTGTCCTTTTTGCCAACAAATGACAAAAAGAGACCTAAAGAACAGAGCCAGCCAGTATCGTTCTCTGTTTGCCCCGGACTCTATTTCTGTGGCTTCCTCTCTTGATTTTCAGGTCTCCTCAAAGTCCAAACATAAGTCTAAACCTGTCATTGGCATCGAAGATAGATATCTATCCTAGAGATAAGTCCCTTTATCATCGTCATCGGGATTCACCAAAAGGTGCATCTGATGCAGACCGGCCTGCCAAACAGCCCCAGCAGGAGGACTAGCCCCCCAAAGCACAACAGGGGCTTCAGGACGCTCCTGAGGCCTCAACCTCCAAAGAGCTACTGGTTCCAGGCTCTGGGACGGTGGCACAGAGCCCCGTATGGGATTCCACCCAGGCATTAGACTCCTCCCTTGACCAGCGCATCCTGGCTATCGAGAGGAGTTTGGAAGCACTCCTTGGTAGCCACTGTACCATCGGTATTGACAGCTCCAGCGGTGCAGGCATGTCTGTATCTGTCCCTCCTCTAATACCTCAGAGACTGATTCCTGACCTCAAACCTGTATATTATCCTCCAATGCCTCCTTTTGGAAAAAACAGGCAACAGGTTCCCAAAGCAACTGATCATCGGTATTGACATCGGCACGAGACTGTCGATACTTTGACTTTCTGTCAGAATTGGACACTATTTCCTCCAATGCCGATGATGCATTGGAGGATTCCAGGGCAACCTGGGACCTCTCTTCTGATCTGTCTCCTCCTTATGTGTGCAGTGCCAATCCCTTCCAGAGCCCATGCTTTTCAAGACTTCATTTGGGACATGGCAGTAGGCCTGCAGATTACTGTGGCATTGGAGATGGAACCGAGGGTGGAGGAATTGGAAATTCCTTATCGCTTCTCCGGGCCAGTCCAGGGAAAGGTAGGGTTGTCAATCCCCTATAGCAACTGAGGACTGAAGACTTCAAGTTTTCTTGAGAGGTGAAGCCACTCCCCCTGAGGGTAATCCAGCAGTCTTTCAGTCCTCAGCAGCTAAAGAGGATCGAATCCCTCTTTCTCCCTCATTAGCAAACTTTTAGCTTCATTTTCTTTCTTTGTTTTTCAGTGTAATAATCTAGCTCTAGCAGGGCTGATTAATTCTATAGTCCAGATACTATTTTGGCTGGGGTGCGCTGTGGCTTTAAGGAAATTTGAGACGGGGAGATTTCATTCCTTTACGGTGTGAGGTAGAGCCTGCCTCTTTCACCGTCTCTGTCTCTCGCAACAGAGTGAGCCTGGGAGCCCCGGGTCTATCCTCTGCACTGCTCTTTGCCGGTATGTGAAGTCCCGCTAGCAGCGGGACTGCTTTACATATTCACTTGTTTTCCTCTCATCGTTTTCGGTGAGTCTCTGCTTAGATTTTATTTTATTTTCTTTTGGCTTCTGTCACCATCGCGTCGGTGCGCTCGGCACTAGCTCCTGGGTATTTTATTTTTCCTCACCGTCGTGTTCTTTTTTTCTTCCGGTGCTGTTCGCTATTGTCCACTTCATTTTTAATCGCGGCTGCACTTTTTTCTTATGGCAGACAAGCCGGCACTGAAGTTAGACGAGCCATCTTTGCCCGCGGAAAAGGCAGGAAAGGCGGCCATTTTAGCGCCCTCAAGCAGTTCGCCGACAGAGCAGTCCCGGCCGCATAAAAAGAGGACGAAGTCTTCTAAAGACACCGTTCCTCTCAAAAAGCCTTTACCATCAGTTTCTACAGCACAGGAGAGCATGGGCTCCTTTTTTTCGCCAGAATTTATTTTGGCGATGCACAAGGCCTTTTTACTTCGCTCTTCTCAGCCTGATCATTTTTCAGAGGGTCCACGTTCTGAACCTGTTTCCCTTAATTTTCAGTTGCCAGAGGATCCTGGGGAGGGGTCTTCTCAGGCTACCAATGTTATTAAGGACCCTTTGGATCCCTTTTCTTCTCTGCCCTCTGTTCTTCTGGGTCAAGGGGACTCTCAGGTCTTGGCTGAACCAGGTTTGGATCTGGATGCAGAAGACTTGGAGGAAGGGGAGATTGCTCCCGGAGAAGATCCGAATATTTTCAGGGTCTTCCGTAAAGAAGAGCTGTCAGCGCTTATTTCACAGTCTTTGGCGGCATTACACTTGCTTCTTCCTTCTGCCTCTCAGGAACCTTTGGAAGATCCGTTGTTGCAAGGCTTTAAGGCTGAACAACGGTGCTTTCCGATCCACAGAATTATCAAGCAGATGATTGAATCTGAATGGGAATGTCCAGAGGCTACTTTGCGTGGCAGCTGCGCATTAGCTCGCTTATACCCCCTTCCACAAGAGGAAAAGGAGGAGTTCCGCATGCCAAAGGTAGATGCCATCGTCTCGGCAGTGACTAAGAAGACTACCATCCCTGTGGAGGGGGCGGCAGCTCTTAAGGACCTGCAGGATAGAAAATTAGAAATTCTTCTCAAACAGGCTTTTGATTCTACAGCTTTGGCTCTGCAAGCTGCTGTTTGTGGAGCGTATGTGTCTCGAGCATCCATTAGATGGTTGCAGGGGGACACTTCTGGGGAGTCTTCTTCGGAAGCTGCGGATTCTGCAAAATTGGAGTCCGCTGCTGCTTATATAGCGGATGCTTTTTATGATTTGCTGCGAATTGCGGCTAAAACTATGGCCTCTCTCGTGGCGGCTCGGCGTTTTCTCTGGTTGCGTAACTGGTCTGCAGATGTATCCTTGAAGTTACGGCTCAGTAAATTGCCCTATAAAGGGAAATTGCTTTTCGGAGAGGCGTTGGAAAAGATTGTGAAAGATTTGGGCGACTCCAAAGGGGGTCGTTTGCCTGAGGATAAGCCTAAGCCGACGAGAAGTACGCAAGGTTTTCGAGGCTCCGGTCGCGACTCCCGTAGATTTCGTGGGGCGCGCTTTGCTCCCTATTCCAGGGGACGTTCTAGTTTTCGTGGACAATCCTTTCGGGGAGCCAGAGGTTTTGCCAGGTCCTACTTTAGTACCTCCCAGCCCTCTGTTAAAAAACCGCAATGAAGGTCTGCTGGTCCAGGCTTTAGTCCCTGTAGGCGGACGCCTACAGGATTTTCTGGCAGCCTGGACCAACATCACTTCCGACAAATGGGTTTTGGAGATAATTCAGAAGGGGTATGCTCTGGACTTCGCCTGCCCCTTGGAGCCTGCCTTTGTAATGTCTCCCTGTCCGCCCGGTTTCAAGAGCCAGGCCATTGCGGACACGCTCTCTCGCCTTCTGCAGCTCCGAGCGATAGTTCCCGTGCCTCTAGACCAATACGGTTGCGGTCGATACTCGATCTACTTTGTGGTCCCCAAAAAGGAAGGTTCTTTTCGTCCCATGCTCGATCTCAAAGGAGTAAACCGTGCTTTACGGTTACCTCACTTTCGCATGGAAACGCTACGTACAGTGATTTGAGCGGTGCGGCCGCGCGAATTTCTCTCCTCCATCGATCTCACGAAGGCTTATCTTCATATTCCCATCAGACAGTCTCATCAGAAATATCTGCGTTTTGCCCTTCCGACGGGGCATTTCCAGTTTCGAGCGTTACCCTTCAGTCTCGCTACGGCTCCGCGGACGTTCACAAAGCTCATGGTGGCTGTTGCAGCGGCGCTACGGAGAGAAGGTATCCGAGTTCATCCTTATCTTGACGATTGGTTGATCAGGGCCGTTGGTCACCACAGCTTCACCCACTCTCGCAGCGCCTGCCCTGTCCCGACATTGTGAGGCGCAGTCTCGACTGGTGGTTAGTTCGGGATCATCTGACTGCGGGTGTTCCCTTACAAGAGCCCGCGTGGGTGTTAGTCACCACGGATGCCAGTCTCTCCGGCTGGGGAGCTCATTGTCAGACTCACATTGCTCAAGGTTCTTGGTCCCCAGAGGAGGCCTCGTGGTCGATCAACCGACTAGAGCTTCGCGCAGCACGTCTTGCACTTCTGCACTTCGCGACGTTCCTCAAGGGCACGGCGGTCAAGATTTTCTCCGACAATGCCGTGACGGTCGCATATATCAATCGTCAAGGGGGAAGCAAGATTCTTTCTCTTCTCTCCGAATGTCAGGACTTGATGGTTTGGGCAGAAGACAATCTTCTGGCGATTTCAGCGGCACATGTAGCTGGCAAGGAGAATGTGCAGGCAGATTATCTCAGCCGCAATCTTCTCGATCCAGGGGAATGGGAGTTGAACGCGGCAGTTTATCACGAGCTGACGTTGCGTTGGGGGCAGCCGATCATGGATCTAATGGCGACCTGCAGCAATGCCAAGGCCAACCGTTTCTTCAGCAGGCGCAGGGAACACATGTCCGAAGGTCTCGATGCTCTCGTGCAGCCCTGGCCGCAGGACTCTCTCTTGTACGTTTTCCCGCCTTGGCCAATGTTGAGTCGAGTTATCCACCACATAACGCAGCACCGGGGAAGGGTGATTCTCATTGCTCTGGATTGGCCTCGTCGTCCTTGGTATGCCAATCTGATTCGACTCCTCGTAGCTCAACCTTGGCCTCTTCCAGTCCGCATCAATCTGTTACATCAGGGACCGATTCTCATGCCACGAGTGGATCGCTTCTTGCTTACGGCTTGGCTCTTGAAAGGGCTCGCTTAGAACGCAAAGGCTATGCGAGTTCCGTCGTAGCCACTTTACTTCAGTCTAAGAGGTCTGGGACTTCTTTGGCCTATGTACGGGTCTGGCGTCTTTTCGAAACTTGGTGTGGACAGCGCAATGTTTCTCCCATGTCATCTACCTTACCTCAGCTGCTCCTCTTCCTCCAGCATGGCTTGGACAAGGGGTTGGCTCTTAGTACCCTTAAGGTTCACATAGCTGCGCTCGCTACTTTTCGGGGATCTGTACAACGGCGCCGTCTTTTGGCGCATCCGGATATACGTCGCTTTCTACGTGCAGCAAAGATTCTTCGTCCTCCATTGCGTCCCATAGTGCCTCCTTGGGATTTGAATATAGTGTTGGAAGCTTTTTCCCGGTCCCCCTTATCTTCCCTCTGCTCTCGGAATCTCCGAGAGTGTTCATGGAAAACGGCCTTCCTTGTAGCTTTATGTTCGGCACGCCGTATTTCGGATTTGCAGGCCTTGTCTTGCCGGGAACCTTATCTTCAATTTCTTCCCGAGCGAGTTTTGCTACGGACGGTTCCTTCTTTTTTGCTGAAAGTACTCTCGGTTTTCCATGTTAACCAATCGGTAGCGTTGCCGGTATTTTCTGATTTGTCCAATTCTCCTATGGACCGTGCACTCAAACATTTGGATCTTGAGCGGGTCTTGAAGACGTACCTTCGCGTGTCGCAACCCTTTCGGAAAACGGACAGGCTCTTTGTCCAGTGTGCGGGTCCTCGAAAGGGTCAGGCAGCGTCTAAGTCCACCATTGCTCGTTGGGTTCGCAGCGCTATTACAGCAGCTTACGCTGCTCAACATGTATCGTTGCCAGGTGGTTTGAGGGCTCATTCTACTCGAGCTCTAGCAACTTCCTGGGCGGAGTATGCCTTTGTCCCTCCGGTAGATATCTGCAGAGCAGCGACGTGGTCTTCATTGCATACTTTTACGAAACATTACCGATTGGATGTTCAGGCCAGAGACGATGCGAAAGTGGGGGCCTCGGCTCTGGCTCGGTCTGGCGGGTCCCTCCCGAGTTTAGGTACTGCTTTGGTACTGCCCTACCTTTCCCTGGACTGGCCCGGAGAAGCGATAAGGAAGATGAAATTAGGTCTTACCTGCTAATTGTCTTTCCTTGAGCTTTCTCAGGGCCAGTCCAGGGTCCCACCCCATTCGCTTTTCCGAGCGGTTTGTTTTGCATAACCATAAGAATTCCACCTTATATGCATGTTCCTCGGTGAGGGGTCCGGTTTGGGGCTTTGCGGGTTCACTCAGTGCTCCTCTATTCCAGATATTTGCATATTTAAAAGAAAAAAAAAAAAAAGGGAAGCGCATTTCTTGGCTTCCGAGTTTTTGCGGACTATAGAATGTTTTCAGTTTTTCAAGGGTTAATCTGCTGTGTGTCAGTTCTTTCGTTTTAGTTGCTTTGTCAGAAGTAGACTGCTGGATTACCCTCAGGGGGAGTGGCTTCACCTCTCAAGAAAACTTGAAGTCTTCAGTCCTCAGTTGCTATAGGGGATTGACAACCCTACCTTTCCCTGGACTGGCCCGGAGAAAGCTCAAGGAAAGACAATTAGCAGGTAAGACCTAATTTCATCTTCTCCAATACCCCTCTGCGCCAAAGGAGGTGGCCATGTTACCGGTGCATCACATCCTGCAGGATCTAATGCTGTGAATGTGGGAGGCCTCGCTAACAATTCCACTTATCAGCAAACTACTTACTTATTTTGACAGCTTTGTATACCACCTTATCCTTCAATCAAAGTGGTCACAACACAATTGGGGGATACATTTAACACAAGGGGATATGAGAGACATACACTAATACTTACAGGGAACATGGGCAATGGAGGGTTAAGTGGCTTGCCCAAGACCACAAGGAGCATCTGTGGGACTAGAAACCCCAGTCCTTCCGGCCCAAGGTTGCTATCCTCTTGTGGGATTTGAACCCCCAACCTTCCAGCTTGAGGTAACTTGCCCCAACCACTAGGCCACTTGATACCATGTACAGAGTTCCACCATGCCCTAGCTTTCAAAAGCCTCAATTACCACACCAATCTATGGTGGTGGAATCGGTGATGCGTCGCATCAAGAGTTCTAAAAATCATTCTTCCATGCTTCACGGCAAGGGCTTCCAGAACTCTCGATGCCTTTGGGCATCACTGCTTTCAGGCATGCATGCTCCTAGGATTATTTCCTACATGTTCTGTATGGGCATGTACCTCAAGGATGTCTCCAGGGATCTTTAGAACCTTGCACCTATCCTTCTGATTGGCGTTGGGATTACAGATGTTTGGTTCTGTGTAAAGTGCCATTATTGTTAATATAACACAGCTTGAAGAGTACAACAGACCATAACCATCTATATGAGAAACTGTCTAGAAGAGAAGTATTGTTTTGATTGGACTGTTGGAGAGAGAGTTTGTCACTCAGTTGTGTTCAAAGGAACATCTGTTGGATATGATATATTTCCATGAGCAATTCAGTAGAAGTAAAAAATAGAGAACATAAGGTCCTTGATGCAAGATACGGGGCATGTTAACCACAGCAGAGGTATACCTCCTGGGTTCTCCCCACTGAAGTCTGAGACCTGTTCCTAAGAAAAGTTTTTTTTGTATTTTTGATATTGGTGAATGAATGGGGTAATTTTTTGTATTTTTGGATATTTACTCCGATAACCCGTGGATTTGTTTTGTCCTATCCTTCTGTTGACAAAGGTTATGCATTCCAGGTCTTAAATCAGGCAGAATCATAATACATCCAAATTTCGTATTAGAGCATCTTTTGATGTGTGAGTCATCCAGCAGAGCTTCAGCAGTCTGCATTGGTGCTCGCAGAATGGCCTGGCTCCAGGCATCTGACCTTGAGCAGTGGCTTCAAGTTAAATTAGCCAATATCCCCTGCTCTGGAGAGAACCTCTTTGGGAAAGGTTGGAGAGAGAAGGCTGGAGAGATTGAGACAGATGATCTCGCCCTTAAATATCTCTCCAGAAAGACATCAGACCCCTCTAGGAGAAAGACCAATCCAAAGATGTCTTTCTATCCTAAGAAGAAGAAATATTATCCTTCTTATCCACCTGCAGCTGCTTACCAACCTCAGCAGCACCAGCAGGACCCTCGCCATCCCAAAAAGCCCAAGATGCCCAAACCACAACCAGCTGCACAGCCACAGCTAGCACCTGATTTTTGACTCCTTCCTGGAGAGCATAGCTACTTTGCCTCTGCAGGGTCTCCCACTCCTACACATAGCAGGCAGACTGTGTTCTTATGCCCATAGGTGGCACCTCATCACATCACAGCAGTAGACTCTCAACAACCATTGGGAAGAGAAGACATGTAGCATTAACTACTTCATATATTGCTAGTGAAATGCATACTACTACTCTCTGCCTTGGCCAGTAGTGCCTGCAGCTGGGCATGCAACTAGTTATATCGGCCGATGATCACCTACCTACAAAATGTTGTCCTGAAGGGCACTTAATAAATGGGGGCTAAGAGAGACAGAAGTTCCATGGTCAGACCACGTCATCATACGAACAAATCTACCAATCAACCTCACTACCCAAGCACCCCCCAACAAATCCTCCTATATTGTACGATTTAGACAATTTGACAAAGAATCCTTTCTAGAAGAAGTCACTCATCAACTTGCACCTCAAACTACAAATCTTGAAGAAACCATAGAAAACTGGTTTTCCATAATCATCAATGCTGCAAAATCCAACGCATCTATCAGGAAAGCTAATCACAAGCACTCTGAAAAATGGTACACACATGACATACAAACTCTCAAAAGGGAGCTTTGTAAGACTGTGAGAAGAGATGGAGAGCAAGAAAACCCCCCTAAAAACAAAGTCCTTTACACTATAGCACTGAATACCTATAGGGAAACCATTCTTAGAGCTAAGATGGTCTTTTACACAAACATACTAAACAAAGCCTTAAATCGCCCCAGGGAACTATTCGAATTAGTAAAATCCCTAACCAAAACACACATCTAACATACTAATTAACCCCCAGACAATGGCAAACTACCTAGCAACAAAATTAAAAAACAAAGATCCCCCTGATCATCCCCCCTCTCAGAGAAGGTCATCTCACCCCTGATAAATGGCAAGCCTTTCACCTCATCAATGCGAAAAAAACCTTAGAAATATAACCAAAATTAATATCACCACATCATACCTTGATCCATGTCCGGTCTGTGGGAGGAGTGGCCTAGTGTTTAGGACAAGGTACTTCAGGCCGGAGGGCCGGGGGTTCAAGTTCCACCTGGGGACAGCAATCTCAGGCCGGAGGGACTGGGATTTCTAGTCCTATAGGCACTCCTTGTGGTCTTGGTCAAGCCACTTAACCCTCCATTGCCCATGTTCCCTGTAAGTATTAGCGTATGTGTGTCATATCCCCTCGTGTTAAATGTATCTCCCAATTGACCGCTTTGACCCGGTGAAAAGCGGGATATAAATACAGCTAAATAAATAAATAAAGCAACGAAAACTGAACTAGCACCTTTCATCATGGAACTTGTCAATCAATCCCTAACATCAGGAACAATGCCAACTGCACTCAAGCACTCTATAATTCGTCCCATACTTAAAAACAGATCCCTTAACAAGGATGACCCCACATCTTATAGACTGATTTCTAGCATTCCATTCCTTGCAAAAATCATAGAAAAAGTTGTGCAAATCCAACTTCAGGACTATATTGATAGTCATGCCCCTCTTGTTGAACACCAGTATGGGTTCTGCCCATATCATGGAGTAGAAACATTACTCCTGGTACTATTTGATACTCTCCTTTGTGTCCTAGATAATGTAAACCAAGCTTACCTCCTGGTGTTCCTGGACATCTCCTCTGCTTTTGATAACGTAAATCACAACACCCTCCTAACAAGACTTGCATATTTAGATATAACTGGAACAGCCTTCAAATAGTTTAAATCCTATCTCCTATGTTCCCTGTAAAATAGTTATCTCCAAGTTATAATGCCCTGTTCAATGTAATTTCAGTTTGTTCAATGTAAACCGCACTGATGCAGAATAGCGCGGTATATAAGAGAATGTAAATAAATAAATAAATATCTGTCCAACTGATCTCTATTTAAGACTAATAAGAGAAAATATTTTTTCACTCAACATGTAATCAAACTCTGTAATTTGTTACCGGAGGCTGTTAGTGTAGCTGGGTTTAAAAAAGGTTTGGATAAGTTCCTGGAGGAAAGGTCCATAAACCATTATTAAAAAGGGACCCAGGATATCAGTGCTTGACCCAATACAAGCATCGTGGAACCTGTATCTTTTTGGAAAACTGCTAGGTATGTATGACCTAGATTGGACCCAGTATGGCATATCTTATGTTCTTATGAAAGTCGATCAGGAACTCCTCGACCTTCCCTCAAGAACAGGGAAATCCACAAGGTTCCGCGCTCTCCGCCTTCTTCCTCAACATATATCTTCAACCTATATGTTTGATCTTCAAAAAATACAATATAAGCTATCACATCTACGCAGGCAATATCATGGTTTACACACCCATAGACATAAAACCCCCCCACATACAATATTACAAATTGCATAGCTGAAGCTGAATCTTGGCTAAAGGAAAATAATTTTCACAGAAATTTAAAAAAAATCAGAGATCTTATTCACAACAAGAAATCAAAGTTTCACCCCTCCCACAACATTTAAACTTCATGACACAAATGTTCCATTCAAAGCTGAGGTTAAATATCTAGGCATCACAATAGATAAGACTCTCGATGACAGCACAAATTAAACAAACGACAAGAACTATATTTTACAAACTAAAGACAATTCAGCACCTCAGACCCCTCTTAGAGACCCATGATTTCTGTACAGTAGTCTAGGCCCCAATCACACCTAACCTGGACTATTGTAATAGTATACTACAAGGACTGCCTGAAAAGAGCCTTCACACTCTCCGATTAGCCCAGAATGTTACTGCAAGGATCATATCCAAGGCAAGATTAACTGATCATATCTCCCCCATTCTACACAACCTATACTGGCTCCCGGTGGCCAGTAGGATAAAATACAAATCCTTAGTCAACACATTCACACTTATCAATAATATCTCCCCCATCTTTTCTTACAACCAAGATACAAATCCAACCAGAAAACAGAAGCAGAAGAAAAAGTAAGTTAAACCTACTAGCAACTCCATCCTCATTCTGCAGAACAAAACAAGCAGCTAGTAATAGAGCCTTTTTCTATACAGTGCCTACTCTTTGGAACTCCCTCCCAGACCCAATCAGATCAATAAAAGACCTTCAGGCATTCAGAAAAGAACTGAAAACACTGCTATTTACTGAACACTATAACAACCTCTCCTTCAGCAATACAATCATGCAACCCAGCAAAACTCAACTACCACCTAACACATCCTCCTAGGCTGAGCCTCCTTCTCAGCTACCTCTGTTCATTGCACATGTTGTGAATTCTTTTATGTATATAGTTATATATTAACCAATCTCCACAATACCCATTTCTGTTGTAGCTGGCATGTTATATGTTCTCTGTATATAGTTTAAATATTGTTCTGTGTAACTCTAACTGTTTGATGTAAACCACCCCTCATCATTGGAAGGGGCGGTATAGAAAACTGTTCAAATAAATAAATAAAACCCATGTTCTCAACCACTGCAAGAGCCAGTCATCCAGAGCAATCATGTCTGTGATGCACTATGCCCTTCTCTTCAAAGCTGCCTGCTACTTGCCTTTGAATAGTGATGCCGAACACCATCCTGTCTCCTTCATAATGATTGCTTGTATGGGCATTAGATCTGCTCACTTGCTACCTCATTGAGTGAAGAGGCATGAGCTCAGCTTGGGAAATGGACATTTTCTTTTCTGCTACTGCTACTTGCTGTTTAGGATGGAGTCGCCAGACTTAGTATTAGCACCCTTCCTTGAACCTAGCTCAGAGTGTTTCTGCAAATTGTAAAGCAGGTCACTATTTGAAAAGCAGCCTATTAGCTTTCCTCTACTAATGGCCTTCTGACAGTACACAGTATAGCAACAAGCAGAACTCTATTTAGAAACACAGAAACATGATGGCAGAAAAAGACCATATGGCCTATCTAGTCTGCCCTTCCACATCAACCACTACAAGAGTCCCCTTTTTTCCTTTAGAGAGACTGTCTATGCCCCATGCTTTTTTGAATTTAGATACTGTCCTCATCTCTACTACCTCCACTGGGAGACTATTCCATGCATCTACCACTCTTTCCATAAAGAAATATTTCTGCATATTACTACCGAGTCTATCCCTTTTCACCCTCGTCCTATGTCCCCTCATAGCAGAGCTTGCTTTCAATCGAAAGAGGCTCTCTTCCTGTGCATTTGTGCCATGGAGGTATTTACACGCCTCAATCATATCACCTCTGTCCCACCTTTCCTGTAAAGTATACATATTAAGGTCCTTAAGTCTGTTCTTATATGCTTTATAACGAAGACCACTAACCATTTTAGTAGCCACCTTCTGCACCGACTCCAACCTGTATATATCATTTTGAAGGTGCGGTCTCCAGAATTGCACACAATATTCCAAATGAGGTCGCACTAGAGACTTATACAGAATCATTATCACCTCCTTTCTTCTGCTGGTCATTCCTCTCCCTTTGCACCCAAGCATCATTCTAGCTTTTGCCTTTTCTACTTGTTTAGCTACTTTGAGATAGTGAGACACAATTACACCTATGTCCCATTCTTCTTTCATTGGCAAAAGTGCATCACCCCCTATGCTGTACTATTCCCTTGGATTGTTACAGCCCAAATGCATGACCCTACATTTTTTAGTATTAAATCTCAGCTGCCAAATTCTAGACCATTCTTCAAGCTTAGCTAGATCCTTCATATTATCTACACCTTCCTGGGTGTCTACTCTGTTGCAGACTTTGGTATCATCCGCTAAGAGGCAAACCTTATCCAACAATCCTGCCGCAATATCACTAACAAAGATGTTAAAAAGAATCAGACCAAGGACAGATCCCTGCAGCACTCCATTGGTAAACAACTCCTCCTCAGAGTGAACTCCATATCTCCAGGAACAAGCAGGAATGTAGTCTTCACATATGGGTATCGTACCCATGCCTGCGCGGGAACACTCCCCAGCGTCCAATAGGAACGCTTTTGGAAGCATCCCTCAGCACATGTGCGCTGCCTTTCCAACTGTCCCTCTTCAGTTTTTCATTTTCCGCGGAGCCGACAGGACACATACCCTGTCACTGCAGAAAAGTTCTTCTTTAAACTTGTTTTCTTGTGGTCGCGCCTGCCTCCGCACGACACCTACCGGTACCGTCGGTTCGTTCGTTCTTCTTTAAAAAAAGAATAAATCTATTTTTGAACTGTTCTTCTTCAGAAGCGTTTTCTTTTGGTGCTAGGCACCATTTTGGGCATTAGGCCCATTTATCCCAAAAGATGGAAAAAACAGCTAGTGGTTTTAAAAAATGTATTAAATGTGGCGGTACCATCTCTGTCACCGACACCCATGACTGGTGTCTAAAATGTTTAGGCCCTGACCATTCTCCATCTGAGTGTTCCTCCTGTATGGGGATGACTAAAAGAGGAAGACAGAACTGAGCTGCAAAGCTCGGTACCCTCTTTTCTTCGGATACCAGGTCCATTGCATCGACGTCTTCAAGAGCCTCGTCTTCCTCCCATGGATCTCAGGTAACTAAACATAAGAGCCGGTACTCAGAGTAGCTCTCCTTCAAAGCATTGAGAGGCCATTGGCATTGCCCTTGAGGAATCTACACCGGCAAAACAGCCCCGGCGGGAGGCTTCGGCCTCCAAAGACTCAGCGGGGTTCCAGGATGTTCTCTAGGCTTCGACCTTGGCAGAACTACTGGTGCCATCCTCAGGGGTTCCGGACACTTTTACCGGTACCGATACTCAGGCATCGGCAGCGTCGATAAACCAGAGATGCCTCGCTATCGAATGCAGTCGTGCAGCTCTCCTTACAGCTGCGGTACCGTTGACACCAGTGGTTCAATGGGCACCGGTACCGATGCCGGTACCAGCACTGGTACAGATACCGCTACCAGCACCGACGGTACCGGCCCCGGTGGGAATCCTTCCCATGCAGACTTTTTCTGGCATCGACAGATCGGTACCGGACCAATTCGGTACCGACTTCGATCGATACCGAGACCGTGCTTTGCATGAACATCAGGATCAGAGATACTTCGAATCCTCCGATTCCGATGACTCTGATAATTCTGCCGGTACCAGAGTGTTTCTCCCAGAAGACTCCTCTTCTCCCCAATGCAGAATGTCTCCTCCGGAAGACAGGTCTTTTCAGGATTTTATTCATGATGTGGCCGGAGGCCTTTCAATCACAATAGCTCCTGAAAAAGAACCTAGAGCAAAGGAATTGGAAATTCTCCAATACCCTAAGGCTCCCAAGGAAGCAGCCACGCTGCCCATTCATGAAATTCTTCATGATTTGATGCTCAGAATGTGGGAGACACCTTTGACCACATCTCCTCCTTCTAGGAGACTCAATACCATGTGTTCCACCATGTCCTGGTTTTCAAAAGACTCCGCTGCCACACCATTCAGTGGTAGTGGAGTCAGCCATGCGTAGGATGAAAAGTGCAAAGAGACATGCATCCAATCCTCCAGGTCGTGAATGCAGGACTCTTGACGCTTTTGGGCGTCAAACCTTTCAGGCTTCCATGCTTTCAGCTAGGATCAGCTCATATATTTTATATATGGGAATGTTCCTCAAAGGAGGTCACAGGAGATTTGGAGCTTATGAGCCCCCTTCTCCCTGAGGACAAACGACAGGACTTTCTCACTCTGGTCAAGCATGCTCAAGATGTCTCTAAGTTTGTAAATCGTGCAGCCTTTGACTGCTTTGAATGCATCAGCAGAACCTCTGCTATTGCCATTGGTGCACGTTGGATTGCCTGGCTTCAGGCATCAGACTTGAAGATTTGGGTACAGGATAAATTGGGAAACATCCCTTGCACAGGAGAAAACCTCTTTGGCAAGAATTGGCAGGAGAAGGCTAATGCGATAGATACTGACAATCTCACTTTAGACAGATTGTCAAAATCTACAGCCACTCCAGCCAAAAAGAAACCCTATAAAAAACCCTTTTTCAGCAAAAAGAGGAAGTTTTGTCCATCCTATACCCAGCAAGGGCAAGCTCGGGGTCAAGTTGCCCAGAAAGGCTCAACAACAACAATCCAGACAAAAGAAGCCAAAAGGCTTCAGAGCTCAACCAGCTCCACAGGCCCAGCCCCCTCAAGGGCTTTGACTCCTTCAAAGAGAACTTAGCCTTCCTGCCTCTGAAGGGGCCAGAACCCCTAAACATTCCAGGCAGGTTGTGTCATTTTGCCAACAGATGACACCAAATAACAACAGAAAACTGGACTCAGTCCATTGTGGGAGAGGAGTACAAGCTTCATTTTCACAGTATGCCCCCTCCCCCTCCTACAATCGTAAGACAGCTCAATTCCCAAACCTCTACAGGCAATCTACTGGATCAAGAGGTCTCAACACTCCTTGCTCAAGGAGCAATAGAGGAGGTGCCCATTCTTCAGCAGGGTGCAGAGTTCTACTCCCCCTATTTTCTTATTCCAAAGAAAACAGGAGGACACAGCCCCATTCTAGACCTCAGAGAATTGAACAAATATCTGTTCCGAGAAAAGTTCAAAATGATTTCTCTGTGAACTCTTCTGCCATACCTTCAAAGTCAGGATTGACTTTGTTCCCTAGATCTAAAGGATGCATATTAGGGTGGTCCACTGGCATAGGGGAAAAAATAAAAGTAGGAATTTCTTTGCTCCATGGCCTGATTCTGGTTCCATTTATGTAGAAAACAATGTGTGCAAAGTTTGAAGCCAATCAAATAATATTTAGGGGTGGCTCAAGGTCCCTATCTATCAGGCCCTTGGATCCCCCCCAGGGTTCGTCAGACCACTGGGTATTATCCGCTCATAGACGGGGGTATCATGCTTGCCAAGCACTCAATGTGGTCCAGATGCTAGTAAGGACTTTGACGATGTGGAGAACATCTTACGGTGTTGCGAGACAACACCCAGAAGGAACTGGAGTTGCTCTTCTTTTGTGGTGTGTCGGCCGTTGAACTTCTCAATGAGTTTGACCCCTCGCTCAGCCACATCGTTGATCACTGGAAGATTTTTTACTTTCTTCAGACCATCTTTGAATGATGCATTCTCTTCCCAGTCTTCTGGGTCTGCATTAAGAAAATCACTGTTGATGTCGAGGTGTTTCAGGAAACGGATTGACTTGCGAGTTGCAAAAGATTCAAGTGGTGGAATCATGGAACTTTTCAATTCGACCCGCTTTGGGGGATCTTCGTCTTCATCATCATCCTCATCGCTTTCATCTGATTCTGCCGGGATCATGGCCGACACTATGGCCCGCTTTGTCGGTGCTGAAACAGCTTCATCGAACAGTGACAGTGCCACAAGCTCCTCTGACACATACCACAGATGCTGTTGCAGTTTGTCTCTGGCCGCTCTTCCAACACAGTCATTGTGGTAAGAGTGTAGTTTCTTCAGCATCTCCAAATCTGTTCGAGGAGCAACTTCGGCATCAGGGGCAGAAAACCAGGCTTCCACATGAATCAGGATGGAGAAAATGCTCACATCACGAACACAGGACTCCTCCCGTTGGGTAAGATCTTTGAGTTGTCCTCGGAACATCCAAATCTTGAGACAGTACAAGACTTTGCCATCCATCTGGCATGATGGAAAGCTCCGGGTTTCTTGAAATTGAAACTAGGAAGATTCCCTCCAAGGCAGACAATCGTTAACTCCAAGAATTCCAGGTAATCATCTCGGTGATTGCCCTGTGCCAACTTGGATTCCGCAAACTGCATGATGCGATCCCTGTCAGGTTGCAGCACCTCCAAGTCTTTTCCAGTTTGATAGTTGGACTTGTCAAGGGAGCCCCAATTCTTTTGGAACCGGCGAAAGAGTTGGACATCGGGACCCGATGAAGCTCCAGAGCATGTAGAGAATACTGCACCAAGAATTATTTCGTAAATGTGATGGCGGCATGCCAAATGAAGGACTGTGCAACGGAGTCTCTGTTCTAGAAGAATGCACGCTCCTGATCGACGTCCCGTGTTCGATGCAGTTGTATCAAAGCAGAAGCCTAAAACCTTTTCATCCAAACACCATTCCTGTAACAGTTCATAAACTGCTGCAGCTTGATTCTCGCCCGTTCCTGATGTCAGTTTTGGTACACCAAGAAGTTGTGTTTCTCCAGTGGAGACAGCCGTTATCAAAACTGGAAGGCGGTCAACGGATGTGGTTGAACAGAGGAGAGATGGCAATAACTTGCTATCCCAATGCACAATGCATGTTTTGCCTTCGGCTTTGAATGCGTTGTGCAGGTCCGTCCATTGTTGCTGACGGTGCTTTTCTCTATGGCGCTTGACGCTGGAGTGGCTGATATTGAGCTCCCCAGGATAATGTCCCAGACTTCTGGCGGTTTCAGCTACCACAAACAGAGCATTGCGATCCGTTGTCCCTGTCCGATCCAGGGCTGCTGTAAGCTCTGGGGTCCAGACATTGTTAGGTCGATACTGCTTCGTTTGTGGAGTAGCTTTCTTCTGTCCGTTATCTGAATCCGCAGATGTCGACGAGTCTTCACCTGACTCTGCTGAGGAAGAAGATCCTTCCAGCTGAACTTGACTTGTAGTTGCCTCGGCTTCGGCAACATGTTTTTGTCTGCGCCTTTTCAGTTCTTCTTCTCACTGTTGCGATCTTGCTTCCGTGTTGGCCAGTTTCTTGTCCATCGCGCACATTGAGCCGTGGCGCCCTGGTTCTCGTTACGCTATTAAGAATTCTTTGTCTTCTTGAATATGAATTAAAGACATTGCATTGGCATGCGCCACATCAAATAGGTTTTTCATTGCAACCTGGAATTCTTTTTCATTTGCCTCTTGTTTCCCTCCTCTCCCTTTGTTTTTCTTCAAAGGTTTCCACTGATTGAACAATTTCTTTACTTTTTCTTGAATTTTGTCATTTCTTTGAACAGGAAGCCTGGCCTTTTCCCAGTAAGCTTCTACTTCACTTGTTACAATAGATGCACTTTCACTAACGCCTATTTTTAATGTCATATGGTGATGTAAAAATACACTTAACACTTGCTCCTTGCTGGGGAGCTTGGCCCCCAGAATTGTGGTGGACATTTCTTCAATGAGATAAAAACCACGTTTTTTCGCCATCTGAAAAGAATAAAGATACAAAGATAATAGTACAATGTCTTTGCTACCTCTCAGAGACGAGATTAGTTCAAATATGACACAATCAAATGTAATCAGCGTGGAACTGAGTGGATGATACTAGATGATGCAACATTTCGTCATCTGCTCCCAGGGGGAAATCTCAAGACTTGTTGAGCCACCCCTAAATATTATTTGATTGGCTTCAAACTTTGTACACAGTGTTTTCTACCTAAATGGAACCAGAATCAGGCCAGGGAGCAAGGAATTCAGGAATTCATTTTTATGGACCACCCTAACTCACATTCTTATCCATCCAGATCACAGGAAATTCTTACGATTCCTTTTCAAGGGAAAACATTTCCAATACAGGGTTCTTCCCTTTGGTCTGGCTTCAGTACCAAGAGTATTCACGAAATGCATGGCAGTAGTAGCTGCATTTCTGTGAACCCTGGGAATATTCGTCGTCCCTTACTTGGACGACTGGCTCATTCGAGCCCCGACAGTTCCAGAAGCCAGATCTGCACTGTCTCGCACAATGCGAATCCTTCAATACTTGGGATTGGTCATAAACCTCCCAAAATCTCAACTTGCTCCATCTCAGTCCCTAGAGTTCATAGGAGCTCATCTAGATACCAGACAGTCAAGGGCTTTTCTCCCAGAACCCCGCTGTCTTCATATAATGCAGCTAGCTTCTGAAGCGGCGGTGAAGTCCTCCCTAACTGCTCGAGAACTACTACAACTATTGGGACATATGGCATCCACGGTTCATGTGGTTCCCTACGCTCGCCTTCATATGCGAGCAGCCCAGTGGACCCTATCCACACAGTGGACACAGGCCACAGGACTTCTGTCGGACAAGATATCAATCTCACAACGACTGATCTTGTCCCTACAATGGTGGCAATCACTGGAAAATCTTCTAGTGGGGTCTCCTTTCCAGCAACCCCTATTCCAGGCCACCCTAACAACAGATGCATCACAGGTGGGATGGGGAGCATACCTGCATCATCTCTCTACCCAGGGTACCTGGACTCCACAGGAGGCTTGTCTTCACATAAACCTCCTAGAACTCAGAGCAATCTATCTAGCTCTTCGAGTATTCCCTGCCCAGCTCAGCTACAAGACAGTCCTAATCCAAATGGACAATCAAGTAGCTATGTTCTACGTGAACAAGCAGGGCGGAACAGGCTCTCTGTCGTTATGCAACAAAGCTTTATGACAATGGGCCCTCGCCAGAGAGCATCAAATTCATCTTCTCGTGGTATATCTTCCAGGCATTCAAAACCTTTGGGCAGACAAACTCAGCCGAGTACTGCTGCCTCACGAATGGTCTCTCCACCTAGACCAGGTGGCCAAGATATTTCAGATCTGGGGAACCCCAGACATAGACCTATTTGCAAGTCCACTGAATGCTAAACTTCCCCGGTTCTGTTCCAGGATTCTGGCTCAAAATTGCCAGGCAAGGGACGCCTTCCTTCTTCACAAGTCACCCTTTGCAGGTTGCTTTGGCATTTTTAGAGGTTCTCGGTAGCCTGTAGATGGGGAGCCCCATATGTGAGGACTGACTTCCTGCTTGTTCCTGGAGAAAGCGTAGTTACTCACCTGTAACAAGTGTTCTCTGGGGACAGCAGGAATCAGGCCCCACATCCCTCCCTCTTCCCATTGGAGTTGCTTCTTTACCACATTTTATTTTTGCTGTCTTAGCTACGTCATTAGACTGATGCAAGATGGCACCCTTGGGCAGGAAGTGAACAACACATGCATGGTGCATCTCCCAAAGGCTTTCTTTGAAGGCTGGGGAGATGCTTCTGCGTGGGCTCTGTCGGCACTGATGTCACCTATATGCGAGGACTGATTCTTGCTGTCCCCAGAGAACACCTGTTACAAGAGAGTAACTATGCTTTTTCTTCTACCTGCTCTGCCTATGTGGTGCGCATGGCCATAATGTCATCTCTTCATTTCGTTTTATTTAATAAATTTGTTCCTCCTATTGCATCACCATTTAGCACACTGGCAACTAGATTTTTCAAGACCCTCAATAACAATATTTTCAGTATTTCATGGTTGAGATGGAAATCCCTCACATGATATTTTGTCTGCCAAAAACTTCTCAATATGCTGCTCAGCAGAGAACAGGATGCGCCTGTTAATCTGATCTGGTGGCTTTATCTATTGCTGGTTTCCTTTCTTCTCCTCCCCCATACCCTGAACTGCCTGTGCCTTTCACAGTTGCACTAGAAGCTTCAACTGTTTCCGTTCTCTTAAATCTGTCTTCAGCATTGCTGGTGGACTATTGTGGATTGGAGCCAGTCTACTCCATTTCTCTCCACTAGTGCTGCTGCATGGTCATTGGTCTATTTTGATGCCTACTTCTCACAAACATTGTGATTCAACTAGACTGGTTTGTAAGCTCTACGGAGTAGGGACTGTCTGTCTTATGTGTGTCTGTGCAGCACTAAATGTGTCTGGTAGTGTGTTGGAAATTAGTAATAATAGATAACAGGCAGAGGCAGGTAGATAATCTGCCCTGCTTGTACTCTTTCTTTTTCTCATTGCATATGCTGCATTTTGTTGTATGGCCCCTGTTTGGTGTAATTCTCTTCCTCAGGTTATTCATTCTGCATCTTCATATAAAAAAATTTAAGAAACGGGTGACGACTTGGCTGTTTTGCCAAGTATTTTGAGTTTTTGTTTTTTTGTTGATGGGGATCAGGACACTGGCCAATGTGGGTTTTTTCCCCAGAATTGTGTTAGACAGTTTTATGTTGTGTCTTTGTTTAGGATTTATTTTGTTGTTCTATGAATTTTCCTCTTTGTGTTTTTTGTTATGTTTAGTGTGTGGTGATGTGTGTAATTGCTGCTTCTTTTCTGGTGTTATAAACTGCTAAGATGTAGGCTTTTCTGCTATTAGTAGTATAGAGAGTATTCTAATAAATAAGTATAATGGTACCTATGTTGTGTGTTAATGGCATTAGCATGTGCTAGTGCATTAGGTCTAGATTTATTAAAGTGCATTATGTAGCTCTAGATCCATACTTGGACAGTCTCTTAAGAGATTTTTAAAAGTGTCACTTCTCTGTGACTGAAATAAAAACAGTTCTGCTACTTCTCTCTCTTTTTCGGAAACCTGTCTGTGCTGTGGTCTTTGTGTTGTGGTGTTTTTTTTTTAAAGATTTTGATCAATAATTTTTTTTCAAGCTAGCACCTTCCTTTCTGTCCTGTCTCATTGCAAGGCAGAAAATGGTGCTATGTTGTAGCTTTGTTTAGCTTTCCTAGTTAGATGCTGATGATGTCATCAGCCATAGGATTTGGAGAAAGAATGTCGGGGATAGGTTTGTTGGGTTGCTTGTCAAAACATTTCAGCATGGGGAGGGAGAGCTGGTGAACTTCCTTCAAGATACCCTGAAGTTGTAGCTCCATAAGAACCCTATTTTTTTGCAGTATAATTACCCCTCCCCCAAAGCTTAAATTTGGTGCATATTATAGTGGTATTAAAGTTCCATTATAAGCACACCTAAGTTGGTAAAATTTGGATGTCACTTACTAGGAAAAGGCATCAAATGATCCAGAAAAGAGCTGTCGTCTTCTCTGAAGATAGCCACAAGCAAAGACACAGGCTTCCTTGTAAGATCTGATGCAAAAAATCCTATAAATTAAAGACATCCTTAAGGACAACAGTACAGTGTTAAAATTGCTGAGACAAGACACAGCTGGTATGAAGCACATCTGGAGATGGTCACCGGGAAAACGGAATGCTTGGCGACACCTACAAATCAGCATGTAGAGCAACTTAACATGTTGCAGCATTCTCTTAAGAGAATATAGGTACTAGAGAGAGACCTTGAGGGCTTAAACAATTGACACAGTCACAGCGGAGCACCCACTGGAGCTGGAAAAGGCCCACAGAGTACCGTCCTGCCAGTGGGTATCTGTGGTCTGTCATTGCTGAGGCCCTGCAATTTTGCAAACAACAAAAGTGAAGGCTCCATTGCATCATGAGGGTAACAGCATAATGATTGTTCCAGATTTTAATAAGAGTAGTCTCCAAAGGCATAAACAATTTCTGGCAGCCTCTCTTAAAAAGAAATCTACATCTGCTACAGCCTGCTCTTCCCTGCCCAGAAGTACATCACTCTAAACAGTGTGAATCAGGCATTTGAGGAACATAAGAGATGCCATACTGGGTCAGACCAAGGGTCCATCAAGCCCAGTATCCTGTTTCCAACAGTGGCCAATCCAGATCACAAATACCTGTCAGGTTCCCCAAAAGGTACATGGATTCCATGCTGCTTATCCAATGCATCGCCCAGGTAACATCCCAATTATTTATAGCCATGCACGAAATGTTGCCATCAACCCAACTTACATATCAAGGAATAGAAGACCCTGTGCACTTTTCAAAATCAAGCTACCTAAAACAACCACCACAGCTCATAATGATTTAGCACATCACCATAATCGCCTCAAACTTGTACTCCTCAATGCACGGTCTGCTCACAATAAAAGCTCCTATATTAACTGACTACCTCAGTGACCACAATATTGATGATATGTGTGTTACTGAGTCATGGTTCACCGATGCTGACAGTGTTCTTAATAAATCAGCTCCTAACACCAAACTATGACCTACTCAGCTGCCATAGAGCTAACCATAGAGGCGGGAGGGTCTTCATCCTATCCAGAAACCAGAGTTCCGCAGTATCACAACCAACATTGGACAAGGCACGGATACACTCAAACAAAGTCTTAATCTGTCTTGCCTACCGATCACCTAACGCAAAAGCCGATGAGCTAACAGCCCTTTTAGAAGCAGTATGTGGACACAATGCACAATACAATCAACTCCTAGTACTAAGTGATTTAAACCTAACATTAGCTCTCCTTAAACTATATAAAGCCTTCATGCAAGCAATGGAAGCACTAGAATTCAGCCAAATGATCAACGAACCAACCCATGAAAAAGGAGGCATACTATTTTCATACCTCACCAAATGCTAAAAGGCAATTAGACCCTCCCCCACCTCCCCAGTACCGTGGTCTGATCATAAAACCATCACAATCAATATCCCTCAGAATCCTCCTTGTGACCTTGGGAAAGTCACTTAACCGTGACTCAGGTACAAAACCATAAATTGTGAGCCCTTTGGGGACAAGGGAAAAAATATATATATAGTACCTGAATGTACACTGCTTTGACTGGAGAAAAGTGGTATATAAGCCTAGTTAAATAAATAAAATAAATAACTGCGGCTGCTCATCACACAATGCATGTGCACAGAGCGACCATGTGCACCCTGGCGTTAACGGCATGGACACCCAGCATTTGCTCAGTGATTGGGATCCCCAGACAGAGATTGCACCCACATCAATGGAGCCAGGTACTATATAGCACAATGCGGATACATGCAGTGGCCACCCAGGACATGCATGTGGCTATGTGTGCCATTAACACGTGTTAATGGCATATTTGCTCCTTTACCGCCATTTAGTAACCATACCCCATAGTATAGCTTTCTTAATAGTTTGTATGTAATGCAAAGCTGGAGAAACAAACAGAAATGCATTTCCTTAGCGTCCCTCCAGGCTAGTCCTGAACCTTTGGGTCTTGCTCCTCCTCCAGCAGCTTGTAGACTGAGAAACGTCACACTTCTTTGGCGTCACCAGTATAAGTAGCCAGGATCCGCTTCCTGATGCCAATTATCTCAGTCTCCAAGCAGCTGGAGGGCTGGTGAGACCAGGGCATGGGCTCACTCTGAGGAGCAATTAAGTGTAGTTTTAAGTTTAGTCTTAGGTTATATTTTGGGTTATTTCTTTCTTCTGTTTCATTACAGGAACATTGGGGCAGACTGAGCTCCTTATTTTCTGGTCTGAGTCTGCCCTTTTTTTCTCCCCCCCCCCCCCCCCCATATCTTTCTCTTTCTCTCTGGTGCTTACCGGGCTTTGGGGGCCTTTGGAAGCAGAAGTAGAACGTCATGGGGGGGGGAAGCTGGAGCCCGGTTCCCGATCCCACCGTTATGGGTGAGGAGCCGGCTCTTGGATAGCTGGGCAGTTGCCAGATCGTCGCTGGCTGCTCGGATGCCGAGGTTCCATTCCAGCGGAGCAAGTTTCAGCACGGCTGCACTTCCTTTCTGCTCTCGGCTTGCGAGGGGGCTGCGGTTGCAGGAAAGGCATAGGAGCGGTGTCTGAGCCTCCGGAGCCTCGGGGAGTCAGGTAAGAAGGGCCGGGGTCATCGAGGCAGCTCCAAATTAGGTGGTCAGCAGCCGCATGTGGAGACAGCGCCGTGCCGCGCTTCGTGGTAGGTGCGCGCGCGTGGGAAAACAACAGGCCGGAGAAACCCTTGTCTTTCGAGGCCTCGTTTGAAGCGGTGGAGCTTCATTTTTCAGTTCGGTAGCCTGCTTTTAGGTGGGGGAAACAAGCTAATTGCCTCACTATTAAAAAAAAAAAAAAAAAAAAGTTTGTCGACTAAGGAACCTCGTTGGATTTGGAGGGTTGAGAGAGCTGAGCAGGTCAGGCCCAGGCATTATGCCTTCTAAGCCACTCTGCTTGTTGTGTGGATCTCGTAAGACTTTGGTATCTGAGACTGGGCTCTGCAAGGGTTGCTTCAAAGAATCTCTGTCCATGGAGCAGGGGCTTGAACAGGCCAGAGACAGCCAAAAGGAAGGCTCGGCTGCCCTCGCAGAGAGCGGGGCTGCCAGTGATCTCTATCATGATCCAGTGGCGGGACCCTTGGCTCCGCAGGGGGTTCAGATGCCGCAGGCGCAGATCCCAGGAGGCTTAGCCACGATTTTTTCTCCTCAGTTCATCACCCTCATACAGCAGGCTTTCGGGGGGTACAGGCGAAGGCCTCTGTGAGTCCGTCGTGAGCGTAGGCGAGTCTGGCATCCCAGCTAAGCAGCTGCGGGCCGAGAAAGAGCGGTCAGGTCACTCAGTGTCAGAAGGGGGTGGCTTCGGAGGACCTGGAGCAGGAGTTAGATTTGGGTGATGATGGTGGAGGAAGGAGAGATTATAGAACAGGAGGATCAGGTGCGAGTGGTTTGGATTTTTAGGAGAGAAGAGTTGCCGGAGCTGATTTCGGAGTCGCTGAAGGCGCTGAATATGCCCGCAATGGGTCCGTCGGTGGAGGCACAGTTAGAGGATCCTTTGTTGCAGGCTTTTCGTAAGTCTCAAATGGCTTTCCCAGTGCATAGGGTGATCAGAGAGATGATTCAGGCGTAATGGGATACGCCCAAGGCAGGTCTTAAAGGGTCTCGGGTGATGTCTCGACTCTACCCGTTAGTGGAACAGGATCGAGAGTTGTTTAAATCTCCTAAGGTGGATGCTGCAGTTTCTGTGGTTACTAAGAAAACCACTATTCCGGTAGAAGGCAGTGCTGCGCTGAAGGATGCGCAGGACAGGAGGTTGGATACCTTGTTGAAGCAAGTGTTTGAGGTGAATGCGTTGTCTCTTCAGACGTCCATTTGCGGGGCTTGGGTAGCTCAGGCGTGCCTGCGGTGGGCGCAAGGGCTTCAGACAGGTCAAGCGGGGGTTGCGGCCATGGAGACGGCGAGATTGGAGACAGGAGCGGCCTATCTGGCCGACATTCACTATGATTTGATTCGTGGTTTGTCAAATAGTATGGCCTCGGCAGTGGCGGCCAGGAGGTATCTGTGGTTGCGCAGTTGGGCAGCAGATACTTCGTCGAAGTCTAGGCTGAGTAAGCTCCCGTTCAGAGGAAAGCTTCTGTTTGGGGAGGATCTGGAGAAGCTCGTGAAGGATTTAGGAGAATCCAAAGGTGGCCGGTTGCCTGAGGATAAGCAGAGGCAGGGTCGCTCGGTTCTGGCGACCAGAGGTCAGCAGAGAGATTTTCGTCGTTTTCGTTCCCCGCGGTTTGGACAAGTGCAGAGGGGCGTTTTCCCTACCGAAGTCAAGGGTTTCGAGACTTCAGGGGAGCAAGTAGAGGTTTTGCGGCCTCTTCTTCCTCCACCCTGCGAAAGACGCAATGAAGCCAGGGTGGTCCAGGCGGGGCAGGTACCCATAGGGGGGCGCCTGCGGAGGTTTTATCCTGCCTGGACCCAGATAACGACCGATCACTGGGTGCTGGAGGTCATCCAAGAGGGATATGCCTTGGAGCTGCAGCGGCCAGTGACCGAGTCTTTTGTACAATCCCCCTGCAAAGCTCCGGGGAAGTATGCGGCGGTGCAGGAAACCTTGAGTCGGTTGCTTGCCCTGGAAGCGGTGGTCTTGGTGCCCCCAGACCAATGCGGCTGCGGTCGGTACTCCATCTATTTTGTGGTACCAAAGAAGGAAGGCAGTTTTCGACCGATTCTCAATCTCAAGCGTGTAAATCACTGTTTAAGGGTGTCTCATTTTCGAATGGAGACGTTAAGGTCGGTCATAGTGGCGGTGCGTCAAGGAGAGTTTCTTACGTCCCTTGATTTATCAGAAGCTTACCTCCATATTCCCATCCGTCAGGAGCATCAAACGTTTTTGAGGTTCGCGGTGCCGATGGGTCACTTTCAATTCCAGGTGTTACCTTACGGGCTGACGATGGCGCCCAGAGCTTTCACCAAGGTAATGGTTGTGGTGGCGGCGGCGCTCAGAAAGGATGGGATTCTAGTTCATCCTTACCTGGACGATTGGTTAATTCGAGCGAAGTCCGAAGCGGAGAGCGTGGCGGCCACAGCCAAGGTGGTGTCCTTCTTAGAAAGCCTCGGTTGGGTAGTCAATATGGCCAAGAGCAGGTTGATTCCCGCGCAGGGACTCGAGTACGTGGGGGCACGGTTCAATACAAGGGTTGGAAAGTTTTTTCTGCCACAGAAAAGGGTGCAGGGGCTGCGGGACTTGATTCGCAGGTTTCTGGGCACCAAGCGCCCCACGGCTTGGGACTACCTGCAGGTGTTGGGGACCATGGCAGCGACTCTCGAAGTGGTGCCATGGGCGAGAGCACACATGAGGCCCTTTGCCTTGCTGAGGCGTTGGTCGCACCAGAATGACCGTTTGGCACAAGTACTGCCCTGGCAGCAGAAGACGCGGCGCGCCCTCCTTTGGTGGTTGAGGAAAGGAAATCTCGAGGAGGGCATGCCCCTGGAGGTGCCGGATTGGGTTCCCCTGATGACGGACGCCAGCCTTGCAGGTTGGGGGGCTCATGTCCTAGGACAGTACGCGCAGGGGGAATGGTCGTGTCAGGAGCAGGCCTGGTTGATCAACAGGTTAGAGTTGAGGGCAGTCGTCCTGGCGCTCCGAGTTTTTCAGGAATTCCTACACGGAAAGGCCTTGTGTGTGTTTTCCGACAATGCGATGGCGGTCGCATATATCAATCGGCAGGGGGGCATCAGCAGTGTGGCGTTGGAAGCCGAGGCCGATCAGTTGTTCGAGTGGGCCGAGATACATCTTCGGGCGCTATCAGCAGCGCACGTCGCAGGCGTGGAAAATGTGGAGGCAGATTTTTTGAGTCGGGTGAGGGTAGACCCGGGGGAGTGGGTCCTACATCCGAAAGTGTTCGAGATGGTGGTACGGCGCTGGGGTCCGCCAGTCATGGATCTCATGGCGACTTTTCAGTCCGCGAAGGCCAGCCGGTTCTTCAGCAGAAGACGGGAAAGGATGTCGGAGGGCCTGGATGCGTTGATCCAGCCTTGGCTGGAGGGCCAGTTGCTCTACGTTTTTCTGCTGTGGGTGTTAATAAGTCAGGTGCTGCAGTGCGTGGAACTTCACAGGGGAAGAGTGGTGTTAATTGCGCCAGATTGGCCAAGGTGGCCGTGGTATGCGGATCTCATCAGGATGCTAGCGGACGAGCCGTGGAGGCTTCCGGTTCGAGGGGACCTCTTGATTCAGGGGCCTGTGCGAATGCCTCAGGTAGATCGGTTCTCGCTTACGGGCTTGGCTGTTGAAAGGGCGAGGCTAGCAGCGAGAGGTTACTCGGATGCGGTGGTGGCCACTTTGTTGAGGGCTTGAAAGCGGTCTACTTTGTTGGCGTATATTCGCGTTTGGCGGGTTTTCGAGGCTTGGTGTGCTTGTAAAGGCGTTTCGGCCTTAAGAGCTTCGATTCCTCAAGTCCTGGCGTTTTTACAGGATGGGTACGAGAAGGGTTTAGTGGCTGCTTCTTTGAAAGTGCAGTTGGTGGCTCTCTCCTGTTACAGAGGTAAGATCAGAGGGGTGTGTCTCGGAGGTCACCCGGACGTTAAGCGGTTTTTGAGAGCAGTGTTGCTGGTGCGGCCTCCTTGTAGGCCGGTGGTCTCGTCTTGGGATTTGCGCTTAGTTCTAGAGGCTTTGGTGCGAGCGCCCTTTGAGCCACTGGCGAGGGCGTCATTGAAGGATCTTACCCTGAAGGTGGTGTTTCTGGTGGCTATCTCCTTGGCCAGGAGGATTTCCGAACTACAGGCGTTGTCTTGCCGGGAGCAGTTTCTAGTGTTTAGTGATTCCAAGGTGGTGTTACGGACTGTGCCGTCCTTTTTGCCCAAGGTAGTTTCTCTGTTTCATGTAAATCAGGTGGCTTCCCTTCCAGTTTTTGCGGAGGACAGTGCGGGGGTAGCTCCTCGGCACTTGCATAAATTGGATGTTTGGAGAGCTCTGCGTTGTTATCTGAGGGCTACCAATTCCTTCCGTAGTTCGGACAGGTTGTTTGTGCTGTTTGTAGGTCCTAAGAAGGGTCAAGCAGCGTTGAAGGCATCCATTGCGAGGTGGATTAAGGAAGATATTGCGTCCGCATATATTTTGAAAGGTAGGGCGGTCCCGATGTGGTTGCAAGCTCATTCCACTAGGGTGCAAGCGTCGTCTTGGGCGGAATGCACCCTGGTTCCGCCGGTGGAGATTTGTAGGGCGGCTACTTGGTCGTCCTTGCATTCTTTTGTCAAACATTACCGTTTGGATGTGCAGGCGCAGAGAGATGCCTGTTTTGGATCGGCGGTGCTTCAGGCTGGTCTGGCAGGTCCCTCCCGTTGATTCTTTTTGCACTGCTCTGGTACATCCCCAAAGGTTCAGGACTAGCCTGGAGGGATGCTAAGGAAGGTTAAATTAGACTTACCTGCTAATTGTTGTTCCTTTAGGAACTCCAGGCTAGTCCTGTATCCCTCCCGTTATTTTGTGTGGACTCTAGCCTGAAGCTCCCTAAGACTGACAGGTGAGTACTTCTGGGTTAGCGAGCGCGGCGGTAGTCCATTTTGGGAGGGGATTCTTCACAGGGGACTTAGGGAAAGGCTTAGGGCTTTCATTTCGGAAAGTATGGATCTCAGTATATGCCAAGGTTAAGTATCATTTGGGGGGTATTTGAAGGTTTTTACTTAAAGTTCGGCCCTTTTTTTGTGGTCTTATCGATACGTTGTAAGTAAAGGTTATTACGGATCCTGGCTACTTATACTGGTGACGCCAGAGAAGTGTGACATTTCTCAGTCTCCAAGCTGCTGGAGGAGGAGCAAGACCCAAATGTTCAGGACTAGCCTGGAGTTCCTAAAGGAACAACAATTAGCAGGTAAGTCTAATTTAACCTTTCTCAATTTCTGAGGAAAATATGAGATGTACAGTGCCAAAGATGGCATATTCCAAACACCAAAGTGAAAATTGAAAGCTTACTCTGTCCTGCAAAGGAGGAAGCCTGCCAGCTAGCTGGAAAGTTATGTATGTTTGTTTTTAAGGCATCAAGCAGAGTTGAGCGCTGGGCTTACCTGCAACTGCTTCCAGTACAACTTCTAGTCCTGACCCAGCAAGGCATGCCTAAATGTTGAAAAGGAGAGAGGGAGGTGAGAATTACAGGCTATGCTTAAGTCATGCTCTGGAGCGCCCTCATATTAACCAGCAGCTAAATTAAACAACCTGCCCTAGAGAACCCAGCCCAAACTGAGAAATGGGAGGAAACGCAAACAGCTCCTATTAGTTTATGTGATCATCCTGACTTGCCCACTGGGGTGTGCCTGACAGAGCAATCTGTCGCTGGGCTGGGTTTGGGTTTTATTCTGTGTGTTTATCAATTAAATTCTGTAAACTGCTTGGTGTTCTATAGATAATTAATGGTCTCTCAAAATCAATCAAAAGAATAAAGTAAACTCCCACAAACTTAGAATTCACCTGTAAACTGTACATCGCAGCAATTCAAGATTATTATACTACTTACATTTCATTTCGTATCCCACTCTTCTCAAAATAGAACATTTTATAATAGATAAAACTATGGTAATCGTACAATAAAATATATGCATCTTAGACTACATCAATATATCGTTCAGTTCCATATAATTCTCATAATCTAATACTTTTGTAAACGGACTACCGAGAATATAATTTATATTTTTTTATGGATAGTTATCTAGAGCTAGTTCTGTATGTGAATAGCATCATCTGATCTGTAAGTGTTTCCAGGCTAGCTCGTCACAGCTCTTGCACCAGATTTTATAAATGAGGTGCCATTCAAAACCCCATGACATCTACATTTGTGTCTCTAAGCGAGAAGGTCATGAAATTTGATCTTTGATCTCAAATTGAAAAAAGGGACTGGTTGCAAATCACATGCCACCTTTGTAGTTACTGAGGCATTTCTTCCAGGTCAGTTTTGTGCACTGAGTGAATGCCGTGAAATTTCAATAAAGTGGATTCAGTAACGTGCACTCAAGAATTGAGCTACCTAGTTTTTGCAGATATCTATCTGTAATTACAGTTGCATTTTGAAGTTCACTGTGTACTGCTTTGTTCTGTGGTTTACATGATAAGTTTAAATTCTCTCATTTCTTTAATGTATCCTATTTAAAACCAAGGGTTCTCGGATCTCAAAGAAGAAACATTGCTGTAAAAAAGAAAAAAAAAAGAAAAAAAGCCATTGGAGTGGATTCTTTTTTTTTTTTCATGCCTTAAATTAGAAATTATTAGCATGTCCACTTTTTTTCTTAAACATATCCAGTGATGCTTTATTTTATTTTATTTTACTTTTGGTGTTCCTGTTTTTAGATTTTGTTTTTTCTTTTGCTTAAAAAAAAGCATGCTGTAAATTCCTACTTTATGAGCCTCAGTGTTGCTGACATTGAAACATCCATTTTGCAGTGGGCTAGTGCTTAGTAATCTTGTGCAATTCTCAGCAAACAGGAACGTGCAGCCTAGTTTCTGACAAGATTCCTACTTGCCTACATGAAAGGAATAACTGCAGTTTATACATCTGTCATTCTTTATTAAGACAGGTATATGAGCATTGACTTCATTTTTTTTCTGACACGCTTTTGCTAAACTTCAAAGAAGGTATTTTATTGTTTTCACTTAGAGCCCAAAGGCTATTACTTTTAGGTTCGGACTGCAGTGGAGCTCTTAAAGTGGTTCAACAAAATGAAAGCCTCTCTAGGAGATGTTTGTACCCTTGCTGTAGGCCCCCTGAAATAGTTTAATAGCTGCTGTGGAGACCTTTCCCAGAGGTAAAACTGCAGCATGATTCAGTAGAGACCCAGGGTGATCTGGAAATAAGCTTGAAGTAATAGGCAAACAATTTTTATTTTAAGGCATCTGGCTAGTACCTCTTTAAAATAGTGCCTAGATTAAGGTAACTACTACTTAAGGGTTTATAATGAAAGTATTTAGCATGTTTCAGCTGAGTTTTAGTATTTAATCTCTTTATTTACATTATAGTGATATAAATATTTAATATGTAATACAATAGCTTGCTAATTAAATTAACATTGTACTATAACTTGGAGGTGATTTTAGAAGGGTTCGGCACTATTTATACATGTAAAAAAGTGATTTACATGTTTAAATTGGCATTACATATATCGGAAGTGCTTTTAGAAAAAGCACTACTTATTATGTGGACATAAAGGCAGCAGTTTGCAGAAGTTTTAAGGGGGCGTGGTTTGGATGGTCCATCAAAAGTATATTTGTAGGGCAGGGGTGTCAAACTCAAATACACAGTGGGCCAAAACGTAAAACTTGAACAAAGTCGCGGGCCAGCATTGAACAAATGAACCTTTTAATATGGACCCAAACAAGATTTGCTTTAACATTGAATATGAAGCAACACTTATTACTATACAATTTATAACTTAATAGTTCAGATATGCAAAAACCAATTTCAAATAAAAAAAAACATCAATGACATTCATTTATTAAATAAGATTTAAATAATAATAAATAATAATTTTTAAAATAAAATAACAATAATAAAATTAATCAACCATTCAAGCCCATGTCTTGGAGTAGCAAGAAAAAGTGCATAAAGAAAACGTTAATTATTGCTCAGTTTGCTGCACACTGATCTAATCTGATGTGCCCAAGCCAGATACCTGGCATCTCTTCTTGGATGATAGTTCATCAATGTCTGGGCTCAGGCTTTGAGCTGAGGAAATCCTCAGTATCAAGCGAAGGTGTTCATCAGTCAGACGTCTCCTGTGAGATGTTTTGGTCATCTTCATCGAGGAGAAAAGTTGCTCACATAGATAAGTGCTGCCGAACATGGAGAGCATCTGAGCAGCTTGGGTGCGGAGCTGAGGCATTGTGTCAGGGATGAACTGTGGAAACTGGGCGGCGCCCACAGCATCATACTTTGACTTCAGCGTGTCATTACACTGGAGTTCAATTAGCTCCATTTGGAGGCTGGTTGGTGCGTTTTCCACATTAACTGCAAAGGGATTACTGAGCAGTTCAAACCTACATTTCTGGACATCAAAGTCGGCAAATCGCCGGCTAAACTCAGCGCCGAGTACACTGCGTTTTTCAGCAAACTGCGCATGGGAACAAGTTGGTAAAGAACTGCGTTTTCATGGTTTGGCAGCAGGGAAAATGGCCAAGGTTTCCTTGCAGCATCTGATTCTCCCACAGGCACAGTTTAGTTTTAAAAGCCCTCACTGCAGCGTACATGTCTGTGATGATGCGCCCCCGCCCCTGAAGCTGCAGGTTCAGCGCATCGAGATGGCTCGAGATATCACACAGAAAGGCCAGCTCACACAGAAACTTTTTCTCCCGAAGCTCTGCTGTGTCCTTCCCTTTGCTTTCCAGAAACTGACATATTTCCTCATGCAGCTCAAAACATCTATTCAGTACTTTTCCTCGGCTTAACCATCTCACCTCTGTGTGATACGGCACGTCTGCGTATTCCGAACCACACTCCTCCAGAAAAGACTTAAACTGGCGGTGATTCAGACCTTTGGCTCTTATAAAGTTAACTACTTGTGTTACTGTGGTCATAACATGTTCCATCTTTAGGGCTTTGCCACACAATGATTCCTGATGTATGATGCAGTGATAAACAGTTAGTTCACCTGCACATTTCTCTTCCTGCATCTTCTCCCGGACCCTGCCCACCAGTCCACTTGTTTTACCGCACATCGCTGGCGCACCATCTGTTGTTAATCCCACGAGTTTATCCCACGGCAGCTTTATTTCAGTTACGCATTTGGAAACCTCCTCAAAAATTTCCTTTCCTGTGGTTGTGCCATGCATTGATTTGAATCCCAATAGCTCCTCCGTAACACACATATTTGAGTCCACTCCACGGATGAAGACTGACAGCTGAGCAGTATCAGATGCGTCGCTGCTCTCATCCACAGCAAGGGAGAATGCAACGAAATCTTTTCCCTTTTCCAAAAGCTGGTCATACAGATTGGTGGCAAGATCACATGTGCGATCAGCTACTGTGTTTCTGCTCAGGCTCACGTTTGAAAAGGCTTGCTTTTTCTCTGGGCACACGATGTCACAAACTTTCAACATGCACTTTTTCACAAACTCTCCCTCATTAAAGGGCCGGGCTGATTTTGCGATCTCAGCAGCCTCACTTTGTGATGTGGCTTTTTTGAACATATTCTGTTGTGAAACCAAACTTCTTTTCATCTCCTCCACTTTCTGGCTCCTTTGAGTCATGTCCAGGTCCTTGTACTTGTCATGGTGTTTTGTTTCATAGTGTCGTCGAATGTTATACTCCTTAGTTATAGCCACGTTGACTCCACAAATCAGACAAACAGGTCTGTCTTTTACATATGTAAACAAATATTCTGTCTCCCACCTGTCCAGAAAGTTCCTGTTGTCTGCCTTTCTTTTTGCCATTTTTGGGAAGGGGTTCCACAGTGACAGTTGTAGCTTGAGATCGCTATGACTTCTGTCACACAGGAGAGGGTGTTTCTGGGACCTGTCCTGATTGACGCGCCAAAACAACAGCAAGGCATTATGGGATTTGTAGTATTAGCGATGAATGAATGCGCTGTATAATACCGGCGGGCTAGCTCTAGTAGTCATTTGGTATAGCCTCGCGGGCCAAATATAATTACACTACGGGCCAAATTTGGCCCGCGGGCCAGAGTTTGACACCTATGTTGTAGGGCATATTGAATGACAAATACACGTGAGAAATTTCCACATTAGCATTTACACCTGCTTGGAGTTACAGATTACCCCTTCTCAAGATTCAAAACTATCTTGAAATGCTTAAAAATTTGAATTTCAGAGATTAGTTCCTTAATTAGCTCCCCTTGGATGTGCTGTTTTACTAAATCTACCACTTATACGTATGAGTAACAAAATTGCTGTTTATAAGTGTAAGGAACACTACTTGTACAAGCAGAGTTCCAACTAATGCAGCTCTTATTTTTTTATAAATTTTTTCCTTTGTAAAATGGCTTCTTATATATTATATTTTTTGTATAAATTTTAAGATGTGGTGCGTACTGGCTTATTAATGATGAATGGTTTCACTGTCACAATCAAAATTGTTATGTTGAATACTAGAAAAGGAAATACCTGAATGTGCTCCTGAATAATCATCAATAGAAAATGTGCTCTACAGGGCCTTGCAAAAGTATTCATCACCTCAGTGTTTGTCCTTTTTTGTCACATTACAGCATGGAATTAAAATTGATTTTTGGGTGTTAGCACCATGTGATATATACATCATTACTATGACTTTGAATGTGCAAAATATCCTTTATTGTGACACAAACAATAATTAAGATTTTAAAAAAGCTGAAATCAAGAGTGTGTATATGTATTTCCCTCCCACTAAGTCAATATAGAGCAGTGGTTCTCATCCTTTTTTTGTACCGTGAACCCTTTTACCGTTGGTCAACTTGTGGTGACCCCCAATGATAAAATCAAATGCGTCTCTCTTCCTTTACCGTTAACGCATTGTCGCTGTAATCATTTGTTGAATTATTCATATATTATAGGCCTTTGCAATATGTTTTTATTTATAAAATGCTTATTTAAACCACAATAATTAATCACAACAAGTAACAATATTTGATTTCAAAATTATTATGATTTTGTAGTCAAATCACTAATATGAAATATTTTTTCTACCTTTGTTGTCTGACCAATTTATTCTCTGATCATGCTGGTCCCGATCTGAGGCTTCTGCTTTCCTGTCTTCTCTTAGCTCTCTTTCTCTGGTCTATGGTCCATCTGCCATTTCTTATGTCTTCTTTTGTTTTCTTCACTTCTTTCCATCAGCCTATTTCCAGTCCCAGTAACCCTCCCCAGTATCAGCCCCTTTCCAGTCCTCACTCCCAGTACCTTCCAATGTCAACTTGCATTCCCATGACTTCCACTGGTGTCCATTCCCTTCCAGTCCCCCTCCTTCCCCACTGACCAGTCCCTTCTAGTACAAATACCATGGCAGCCCCTCTCAGATCCACTCCCTTCCAGTTCCATTCTTCCATCCCCTCATATCAGCCCATTTGTAGCCTTAGCCCTCAGTTTTCTTCCAGGGCCAGCAGCTCTATCCTCCCCTCCCCCCAATCAGCCCATTCCCAGTCAAAGCTCCCCAATCAGCTCACTTACAGTGCTAATCCCCCCTCAACCCCATTACCAGTGCTAGCCTCCCCTAATCAGCCCAATACCAGTCCTACCCCCCATCAGCTCATTACCAGTCCTAGCCTCCCCTAATCAGCTCATTTCCAGTGCTAGTCCCCCCCTCAACCCCATTACCAGTGCTAGCCTCCCCTAATCAGCCCAATACCAGTCCTACCCCCCATCAGCTCATTACCAGTCCTAGCCTCCCCTAATCAGCTCATTTCCAGTGCTAGTCCCCCCTCAACCCCATTACCAGTGCTAGCCTCCCCTAATCAGCCCAATACCAGTCCTACCCCCAACAGCACATTACCAGTCCTAGCCTCCCCTAATCAGCTCATTTACAGTGCTAGTCCCCCCCTCAACCCCATTACCAGTGCTAGCCTCCCCTAATCAGCCCAATACCAGTCCTACCCCCCATCAGCTCATTACCAGTCCTAGCCTCCCCTAATCAGCTCATTTCCAGTGCTAGCCCCCCCCCCAACCCCATTACCAGTGCTAGGCTCCCCTAATCAGCCCATTACCAGTCCTACCCCCCCTATCACCAGTCCTATCCCCCCATCATCCCATTTCCAGTCCTAACCTCACCGATCAGCTCATTTCCAATGCTAGCCCCCCATCAGCCCATTACCAGTCATACCCCCCATCAGCCCATTACCAGTCATACCCCCCTATCAGCCCATTACCAGTCCCAAGCCCCCCTTGATCAGTCCATTCTTAGTCCTAGCCTTCCCTAATCAACCTATTACCAGTCCTAGCCCCCTCCCATCTGCCCTTTACCAGTGCTAGCTCCCCCATCAGCCCATTATAATCCTAACCCGCACTGTCTCTGGCCTCTGTCCAGCATTTATCCCGTCTGTCCAGTATGTCCCCGTCTCTCCCCTTTGTGCATGCCAGCCCCCCTCCCTCCATCCCTGCATGTCATCCCCCCTCTGTCCATTCGAGCTTCCCTCCCTCCCTCCATGTCAGCCCTCCCTTCCCTCCCTCCCTCCCTCCATGTCAGCCCCCCTCCCTCCATGTCATCCCCCATCCTTCCATCCATCCATGTCAGCCCCCCTCTCCCTCCCTCCCTCCCTCCATGTCAGCCCCCCTGTCCATGTCAGCCTCCCTCCATGTCAGTCCCCCCTCTGTCCATGTCAGCCCCCTCCCTCCATCTATCCCTCCCTCCATCCCTCCCTCCATGTCAGCCCTCCCCTTTCTCCCTCCCTCCATGTCAGCCCTCCCCTTTCTCCCTCCCTCCATGTCAACCCTCCCCTTTCGCCCTCCCTCCCTGTCATCCCCCCTTCCTCCATCCATCCATATCAGCTCCCTCCCTCCATGTCAGTCTCCCTCCATGTCAGCCCCCCCTTTGTCCATGTCAGCCTCCCTCCCTCCATGTCAGCCTCCCTCCCTCCATCCATCCATATCTGCTCCCTCCCTCCATTCATATCAGCTCCCTCCCTCCATTCAAAACAGCTACCTCCCTCCCTGTCAGCAACCTCCCTACATCCATACATATCTGATCCCTCCCTCCATGTCAGCCTCCATCCATCCATATCAGCTCCCTCCCTCCATGTCAGCCTCCCTCCCTCCATGTCAGCCTCCCTCCATGTCAGCCCCTCTCCCTCCTTCCATGTCAGCCCCCTCCCTCCCTCCCTCCATGTCAGCCCCCATCCTTCCATCCGTCCATGTCAGCCCCCCTCTCCCTCCCTCCCTCCCTCCCTCCATGTCAGCCCCCCTGTCCATGTCTGCCTCCCTCCATGTCAGTCCCCCCTCTGTCCATGTCAGCCCCCTCCCTCCATCTATCCCTCCCTCCATCTCAGCCCCCCTCCCTCCATGTCAGCCCCCTCCATCCATCCATATCATCTGGCTCCCTCCCTGTCTTCCCTCCCTCCATCCATGTCAGCTCCCTCCCTTCATGTCAGCCCCCCCTCATCCATCCATATCAGCTCCCTCCCTCCATGTCAGCCCCCTCCCTCCATGTCAGCCCCCCTCCCCATGTTGATGTCAGCCCCCTCCCCATGTCTGCCTTCCTTGTAATGCAGCCGCGGCTCCCTGCCTCTTAGGGAACCGCGGCGGTGCTTGTAAATTCATTGCGAAGCCCTTCCTGTCTCGACGGGCTCCGTGCAGCATTGTCCCACCTCCAAAGGAAGTGGTAAACAACTTCCTTTAGAGGCGGGACAATGCTGCACGGAGCCCATCGAGACAGGAAGGGCTCCGCAATGATTTTACAAGCACAGCCGCGGTTCCCTAAGAGGCAGGGAGCCGCAGCTGCAGAAGAAGGAGTCGGTGACTTTGCCGCCGCCGAGAAGCAGACTCGGCAGCAACTTCTGCGCATTTAAATTTTTTTTTTAACGAGGCGACCCCCGCTAAATCCTGTGGTGACCCCCGTGGGGGTCGTGACCCACAGGTTGAGAACCGCTGATATAGAGCCACCTTTTGCTGCAATTACAGCTGCAAGCCTCTTGGGGTATGTCTTTATTTGCTTAGTACATCTAGCCACTGGGATTTTCACCCATCAAGGCAAAACTGCTCTAACTCCTTCAAGTTAGATGGGTTGCGTTGGTGTACAGTAATTTTCAAGTCATGTCACAGATTCTCAGTTAGATTGAGGTCTGACCTATTTGGAGTGCTCCTTGGTTTTCATATTGCTTGCTTATTGGTGTTGCAGAGCCAGGGGCCTTTCAGAACAGGTATATTTATTCAGACATCATGTGACAGATCATGTGATTGCACACAGATGGACCCTAATCAACAAATTATGTGAGTTTTGCAGTTAATTGGTTGGACCAGATCTTATTTAGGGGTTCATAGCAAAAGGGAGGAATACATATGCACTCACAACTTTTCAGTTTTTACTTGTTCCTTATCGTTCCTCCAGTCCAGTCCCACCAATTGGGAGGGAGGAGGGGGGAGGGGTTAGAGTACCTCTTCCAGCAGCTTGGAGACCGAACATGTTATCTTTTGATGACACTAATATTGATACAGCGGGAACCGCCCACTAGCCCCAGTATACTCGGTCTCCAAGCAGCTGGAGGAGGTAGTGAGCCAGGGTGCTGGACTCACTGAAGGGACAACTAAGGAGCAGTTTAGTTTAGTTTGTTCTTATTTCTTCATGTTCCTTTAGTGTAGAACAGTTTTAGTTCCTTCTGTAAACTGAAAGTAAAAAAAACAAAACACAACAAAAAAAAAACCAGAGGAATCTGAGAAGTGCCCCCCCCCCTTGGTGAGCGGGGGTGTTGTGGAGGCTGTCTTAATGACTGAGGAACTGGCGGCTCCCGAACCTGTCATCGGGTGAGGAGCCCGCCTAGCTGTTGCAGGGCAGGCGCGGACAGAGCCGGCAGACAATCCTCTCAGGCTCCCTTGACGCTTAAGCCGTGATTGCCAGCTGAGTGCGAGGGGAGGAAGTGAGGAGGAGCAGCGCACACGCGGTGGCACTAGGAGGGCTGCAACATTGCTCAGAGGTACACGCAGTGTCCGGGACAGCTTTAGAAAGACAGGTGGGGGGGGGGGGGGTGGAGGTAAATGTATTTGCTGGAGGCCCAGTTTGCTTTTGGAGGCCTGAATCCCTCCAGAGGCCTGTAATCGCATGGCGGAGGAGCAGTGAGCAGTGTGGGAAGAGGCAGTTCCTTATCGTCCCTCCAGTCTAGTCCGGAAACCTGGGTTATGCTCCTCCCACAGCAGCTTGGAGACAGAAACGTCATCCTTTTCTAATGACACTGGTATATCCTCACCGGATCTTCCGCCTCAAACCACTTACCTCAGTCTCCAAGCAGCTGGAGGATGGGTGAGCCTGGAGGTCCAGGCTCAGTTTGGAGGAACAATTAAGGAATAGGGTTTAGGATTGAAAAAGAAAATAGAGGACAGTTATACAAAAAAAAAAAAAAGAAAGTTTTAATTTAAGAGGGTATCTGCCTTTAAGGTTGAGCTGAGGCCTTTCCTCCTCCTCCCCCCTTCTCTTCCTCTCTCCTGCCCGCGATCGTTGCCGTAACGATAATTGCCAACAAGCACAAAAAATGATATCGTTCAGATTAACCATTAAAAAGGATCAGACAGTAACAACTGAGGTCTCAGTATAAAAGAACACTGCTGTATTGAGGCTCACACCCACTCACAGCAATCGTGTTGCATCACATCAATGACCTCATAAAAGAAAGCTTTGAGAAGAAGCCAAAACCCCTTTTAAAATAGCATCAAAAAATATACAATAATAAATACTCAGCTTCAAAAAAAGGGGGTGACTCTTCCTATCTTGTTATAATCCCAATGTACAGCCCCGGTACCAGTCGGACGTTTCAGAACGATTTCTTCAGGGGACCATTATACACAAAACATGCTGCCCACATCTTCTCACTAGCCGGTGCACTTCTCAAGCCAGTACAACTCACTCACGGTACTAGCTCAACTACCTCCAGCATTCGAAAAAACGCCGCACATCGATAATTGCAGCAGAAGCTCTCCACGGTGGCAGCAGGGCTTTGGTTCCCGATCCCGTTGCAAAGGGTGAGGAACCGGCGCGGTAGGGAGTCAGCCAGCGCATTCAGAGGTATTGCCTGATAGCGCTATGGAGCACGCAGTGACGTGCAGGCTGACAGACATGGATCTCGCTCCCCCTCGTCGTTCCAGTCAATTCCGGCTCCCGGCGCTGTATTGCAAACAGCCCGGTTGAGCAGGAGCTGTGCGGTAAGGACAAGAATTGGGCGGGACAGGTAGCCGGATAGGTGGCCGAACGCTGAAAGAGAGCGGGGTGAAAGGAGCACGAGCCGTGTTCGCGGTGGTGGGCCTAGCCGTGTGGCAGCAGAGCGGGAATCAGCTGGGGCTGCCTCGGGCCGGCTGAGTTGCCTTGCTTCGGGAGGGAGCTTCATTTTAGCGTATAGGTTATATGTTATGGTTCGGGGCTCTTCACTTCAGTGACCTTGATTTAAAAAAAAAAAAAAAAAGATTCTTTCTGTCAAGAGAGACATCTTATTTACCTGCTCAGGCGGAATGCCGGCTAGGCCGCAGTGTGTAGTCTGCGGATCTAGAAGGGGGACAGTATCTGAAGCAGTGGTCTGTAGAGGCTGCGTTCAAGAGACGGAAACCATGGAACAAGCCTTGGAGGGGGCAGCTGAGTTGCAGGGAGCCCTAATAGTGCGGCAGGATTCAGTTTCTCAGGAGTTCCCGGGTCGGGAGCCGGTAGCAGGGCCTTCTTCAGCGCCGGATCTGCCTACACCTCAGCCGTCCTTGCCAGGGGGTCTGGCTGCAATATTTGCTCCGGAGTTTGTGGCGCTTATTCAGCAGGCTTTTGGGGGATGGCAGGAGGGCCTGTCCACTGGGTCTAAAGTCGGTGAGCAAGGAGAGAAAAGACATGGAACCCCGCTCTGTGTAGGAGCCGCAGGCAGCCTGGCAAAGAGAGCCAGGATAGAAAAGGAACTGAAGGATCAGTTGGTGGCCTCAGAGGGGCTTCATTCCAATGAGGGAGACCCCGACAAGAACGATGAGGTGGAGGAAAGAGAGATCACGGACAAGGAAGACCAGGCTAGAGTGGTTCGCCTGTTCCGGAGGGACGAGTTGCCGGCCCTCATTGCGGAGACATTAAAGGTGCTTAATAATCTCCAGGAAAAAGCAGGAATGAGTCTTCACATATGGGAGACGTCGCCGACGGAGCCCGCACGGGAATGCTCCCCAGCATCCAATCAGAAAGCCTTTGGGAGCATCCCCCGCGCCTGCGCGGTGGCTTCCCGCCCTTCCTACTGCCTCTCCCCAGTTTTTCGTTTTCCGCGGAGCAGACAGGACGTCCCTTCTGCCACTGCAGAACTTTTTACCTTTTTTTTTTCTTTTCTTTTCTTGTTCTGTAGTTGCGGCTTTTCCCGCCGACAGCGGCACCTCTGTGCCTTTTTGTTTTTCTTTTCTCACTTATTTTCGTCGCCTAGTGGGACCTTTTTTCCCTCTGGGCGCCGAGGCCTACCGGGCTTACAGCATGGAGCCCCAGAAGTGCCCTCGCTGCGGGGACTTAGTTTTCCACATGGACTCCAATGCCTGGTGCCTCTCTTGTTTGGGGCCTGACCCTTTCCCCCCGGGTCCTCCGGGCTACAGTGTCGGGAGAAGACCTTCCCTTTTTCAGGTATCCCTTGATGACGTTTTCGCGCCCAAGGCGCGGTCATCGGGTTTTTCTTCTCAACAGGATCAGGTAACCACACAACAGTCTGTTAAGACTAGCCAAGTCTTGAGGGGCGAGTCTCATGCGCGGCATGGCGACGGCTCCAGCCAACCCCTCAAGTCCCCCTTGGCTACTATACCCCGGCGGGAGTCCTCGGGCTCCAAAGCATTTACGGGGTTTCGGGATGTTCCTGGGGTTCGCTCCTCACAGAACATTCCCGAGCCGTGCTCGAGGGAGGTACCCGCTTTGAGCGGTGCCGATTCCCCGGCATCGACATCGGCGCCGGCATCGAGTGTTTCACTCCTCGCCAGGGATCGTCAGCTGGTGTCCTCGGAGCCTCCGGGGCCGATCGACTCGTCCGAGTCTGATCTCCCTATGTCCAAGCCGTGCTCGAGGGAGGTACCCGTTTCTAGCGGTGCAGACCCCCCGGCATCGGTGTCGGTGTTGAGCGTCCCGCTACTCACCGAGGATCGCCCGGGGCCGATCGAATCGGTCCAGCCTGGCATTCCATCGTCCCTGCCATGCGCGGGGGTGGTATCCGCTACGGGCGGTGCCGACCCCCCAACGCCGGCGTCGAGCATTCCGCTCCTCACCGGGGGCGGTCAGCCGCGGTCCTCGGCGCCTCCGGGGCCAACCGACTCCTGCCGGTTTGGCGTTCCTACGGGGGTGGTATCCGCTCCCGGCAGTGCCGACCCGTCGGCATCGGGGTCGAGTGACCCGCTCCCCACCGGGGATCACCTGCCGCTGCCCTCGGCAGCTCTAGGGCCGACCGACTCGACACAGTCTGGCAGCCCTACGTTCAGGCCATGCGCGGAGGTGGTACCCGCTTCGGGCGCGTCGGCGTCGGTGGTTCCACTCTTCGCCGGGGATGGTCATCTGGCCGCGGGGCCGGTCGCCTCGACCCGCGCTGGGTTGCCGGTATCCCAGCCCTGCGCGAAGGTGGTACCGGGTTTGCGCGGCACCGCTCCGCCGGAGACGGCAGGGGCGTCGAGCTCCAGGGACCGCCGTCGGCCTTCCCCGGGAGCCTCGGGGTATGTCGATCAGCCTCAGACGGGCAACCCCCCGGCATCGTCGCGGCCGTCAACCCGGGGTCTTTGATCGCTTCGATCCAGCCTGGATCCGCGCCGTCCCGCAACGGTACCCCGGCATCGGCGCAGGAGTCTGGCACCTCCCTTCCCGCAGGGGCTCGTCAACGGGTGACCTGGGTACCCTCGGGGACGGGTCGTATGTCCCGGAAGGATTTCCCCCCGGGTCAGGCAGGCTCGAGAGGGGGCCCGGCATCTGGCAGTGCCCGCTGCCCGACATCGGCGCCGGCGTCGGATGGGCCCCTCTCCACCGAGCTTCATCCTCGGGGGCCCTTGATGCTCGCGGCGCCGATCGACGTGGTTCCGATCCGCTCCCCGGGCTCAGCACCGCCGGCGCGGCCGCCCCCGCCCCCGCCGGGGCCCTCTAGAAGGGAGTCGATTTCATCGCTCGGTTCGATGCCCAGCCTGGAATCGGTATCCAGCCTCGAAGACTTGGCCACGACACGTCTCGGGATCGGCCCCTGTCCCCTCCCGCGACGCAGAGCGGAGATCGTTGGCCACTGCCCTCCGGGTGCCACGGAACCGCTTCAGTTGCCGGGGGCAGCGCCGCCCCCGGGTTCAAGGCCGAAGCCGATTCCGGCGGCGCCATCGACCCCTTCGATGCCTAGCTTGGAATCAATTCCAGGAGCCGACGACGCCTTGTTGACCACCCCAGTCCGGGGCTGTTGGTCCCCTCCTCTGCCCAGCAGGCAGCAGCCCGAGAGGCTTCTCGGTGCCTTGGCGGTCTCTCCCGCCACCGCCTCCCACGGCATAGCCCCTCTGGGAGAGCCGTCTTTTCAGAATTTCCTCCTTGACATGGCGGACTTGCTGGTCATCCCTATCCCAGACCTAACTCCAGGCCCTGCGGAACGGGCCGCCGTGATGCTTCCTCTGCATCCCTCCCTGCAGGATCTCCTGCTAGGGGCTTGGCGGTCGCCTTTGAGGGTTCCGGCACCGTCGACTGCGATGCATGCTCTGTATCGGGTGCCTCCCTCCCCGGGGTTTCGGCAGCATCAACTTCCACATCGTTCCATTGTGGTGGAATCGGTGCTGAGGAAGGCCGGCAGCAAGGAAAAGCATTCTTCTTGCCCGCCAGGCCACACCTCGAAGACGCTAGATACCCTAGGACGTCAAACCTTCCAAACGTCTATGCTGGCGTCCAGAATTATTTCTTATATTTTTTATATGAGTCTGTCGCTCCGGGAGGTCACCGAGAGATTATCTCTGTTGTCTCTCTTCTTGTCTGCAACCAAGGCCTTTGAATATTCCTTGCTTCTTTATCACTGCAGGAATATCTCTGGGTTCCTTTCTCGTGCTTCTCTAGACTCCTTCCTGTCGGTCAGCAGATGCTCTGCTGTTGCCATTAGAGCACGCCATACAGCATGGTTGCATGCATCCAAGTTGTGTAGACGGGCACAGCATAACCTGGGAAATTCTCCCTGTGACGGAGATCACCTCTTCAATAGCGAAGCCTTCCGTCAAGTCGCGCAGTGCTTCGCTAACCTTCCCAGCGTTAGAAGCCATCCTAGGGCCCGGCTTCCCCCCGGCGGTGGTGCGCGCCTCACCAGGCCCTCCTTCCCTAGGAAGAGGAAATGTCACCCCTCCGCCCAACCGCCAGGTGCGCCCAAGCAAGGGACCCCTCGCCCTGGGTTGAAGTCCCCGGGGCCGCACCAGAACTCTCATACCAAGCAGTTTTAGGCTCCGGTGGGCGGCTGCCTGCAATTACCTTCTTACCAGAAGTTTACAATTGAGCTCTACTCTGGGGTTCGTTCAGTAGGGCAAATGGTTCGGGGGCTTATCCAGGGGTTCAGGTACTCTCCTTCCGTTGGTAGAGGGAGACCACCTCTACTCCATGATAGCTCTGGCCCACGGTCAGCTGGCTTACCCTTAGGTACGTCCCCGAACCCTTCTCGGCAGTATCCCCTGCTGATTGCTTCCATACCGGAATTTTCCTTCCAGCCGCTATAGTTCCCCTATGCTTACCGGGGGCTATGCCCTCATGTCCCCCGATTAGTGCGGGGGGCGAGTTTCTGCGTGCAGGTCCTGGGCACACCTATAGGGCCTCGAGCCCCTGGTGTGTTCTTCCAGACTGATGCTATCCTCTGTCCTTCACGCTACCATTCGCCGATCTGCCCGTGTTCCACCGGAATAGATCCCTCTCCCGGACGGATCTTGACGCCACCTCCCCAGGTGGACGTTCTGTGGATCACTGGCAGGTCCGCCTTACCAGTGTTATGCTCATGGAGGTAGGTTCCTCAGCGTACCTGCATTACTGCGGGGGGGGGGGCGTTCTCCACAGATATCGCCTGCTCGATAGGCGCGTTTTGGGGGATGCCCACAGTGCCTGTGTTCTGCCGCCTATTTTTTTTCCCCCAATGGCTGGTACTCACGCCCCCCCCCCCACCTCCGGGGTCCGGCCAGTCCGCCTGCCTATTCCTTAGATCGGCCCTCGGACTGGTTGTACTCTACTGCTGTGAAGTCGTCAGCTTCTATTTTCAGTTATGCCCTCCTCCCGGAGGTTCAGACCCTTGTCTCCCTATCTCTTAGCTAGGGCAGGCTGTGTACTCCATCTGCTCCGGGGTACACCCCTACTCTTCTCCGGAATAGGCTATCCAGATCGGCCAGTCTTCTACTGTTAGTCCTCTGAGTTATGGACTCTGCTCCTAAGGGAGTGCTCAGCTTTGCATAAAGCTTCCTTGAAGACCTGCCGTCCTTCTCCTGACCCAGCTGATTCCTGGATCTCCTGGCCTTCCAGATTTGGACCTTCCTCCTCACTGCGGTGAAGTTCCCTTGAAGACCTCGCTACTGCGTCTACAGTACCTCCATCACAGTCCTACTTCCTACAACTCAGTAGGTAAGCTTTACATGGTACTAAGTCATTAATTCATTAAAAACTTAATGATGCTCCATGCACTCTAATGACTACTCTCCCTGTAGTCTTTGGGTTTTGCTGTTCTTCTCCTCTCAACTCCTACCCTCCATCCCTCGGGGGATGCCGGGGATTCAGGTTGGGCAAATGCCATCCCGTCCTGGGCCGGGCTTACGGGATCTCCCCCGGGCATCCTCAGCTAGGGAGTCCCCATATGTGAAGACTCATTCCTGCTTGTTCCTGGAGATAGCACAGTTACTTACCTGTAACAGGTGATCTCCGGAACAGCAGGAATTAGTCTTCACAACCCGCCCACCTCCCCTAGGAGTTGTATCTCTTTCTTTCTATTCCTTCCTCTCCTCTCCTTCTGGCTCAGCTATGAAACTCTACTGGGGAGAAGCAGTAGGAAGGGCGGGAAGCCACCGCGCAGGCGCGGTGGATGCTCCCAAAGGCTTTCTGATTGGATGCTGGGGAGCATTCCCGTGCGGGCTCTGTCGGCGACGTCTCCCATATGTGAAGACTAATTCCTGCTGTTCCGGAGATCACCTGATACAGGTAAGTAACTGTGCTTGCCGGTCTCGGGTCCTGCGGAAGATACTACCCTGGAAGATCCATTGCTACAGGTGTTTTGGAAAAATCTGAGAGCGTTTCCTGTGCACAGAGTGCTGAGAGAGATGATCCAAGAGAAGTGGACATGCCAGAGGCAGCTTTGAAGGGATACAGAATGATGGGATGGCTTTACCCGCTGGTGGATCAGGATAAGGATAAGGATTTGTTTGTCTCCTAAGGTTGATGCTGCCGTCTCGGCGGTTACTAGGAAAACTGCTATTCCAGTAGAGGGCAGTGTGACATTCAAAGACGCCAATGACAGGAAACTAGATACCTTGTTGAAACAGGTGTTCGACGTTAATGCTCTATCTATTCAAGCGGCTATTTGTGATGCATGGGTAGTGAGAGGCTGTCTCCAATGGTCGCAGAGGATTAAGGATGAGCAGGGAGAAGACAGCGGAGGCCCGGCACGATTGGAATCGGGTACAGCTTACCTGGCGGATATACATTATGACCTCATTCGAGGGTTGTCGAAGAGTATGGCATTGGTGCTAGCGGCTCGGAGGTACCTTTGGCTGCGCAACTGGGCAGCGGATGGCTCTTCTAAGTCTAGGCTCAGTAAACTTCCATTCAGGGGTAAGCTTTTGTTTGGAGAGGATCTGGACAAGCTGGTGAAGGATCTCAGAGTCCAAAGGCGGTAGACCTCCTGAGGACAAGCAGAAACAGGGGCGGTTGACTCCCACGGGCAAGGGGCAGCAGAGGGAGTTTCGTCGATTTTATTTTTCACGGTTCAATCGGGTACAGAGGGGGAATTTCGCCAATAGAAGCCGTGGTTTTCGGGGAGAGGGCAGAGGTTTTGGAGCCTCTTCCTCCTCCACGAATCTGCGAAAGTCACAATGAAGTCAGGAGGACCCAGGGAGATCTGGTGCCCGTAGGTGGTCGGCTATGGGATTTTTACACTGCCTGGGTCCAACTTACGTCAGACCGGTGGGTGCTGGAGGTCATTCAGGAATGTTACGCGTTGGAGTTAACAGTGGCCGGTAACAGATTCCTTCGTTCGGTCGCCGTGCAAGGCACCGGCAAAATGCGCAGCGGTGAGAGAGACGGTGCAGAGGCTGCTCAATCTCAATGCAGTGGTACCGGTACCTCCAGACTAGTGCAGTTTCGGTCGATACTCCATTTATTTTGTAGTCCCGAAAAAAAGAGGGTCCTTTTGGCCAATTTTAGACCTCAAAAGAGTAAATCGCTGCCTCCGAGTGTCTCATTTTCGTATGGAAACTCTGAGGTCGGTGATAGTGGCAGTAAGGAAGGGAGAGTTTCTTACTTCCCTCGACCTATCAGAAGCATACTTACATATTCCTATCAAACAGGAACATCAGACGTTTCTCAGATTTGCAGTTCCTCTAGGACATTTTCAGTTTCGGGCCCTACCGTTCGGTCTGGCTACCACTCTGCGGACGTATCACCAAGGTGATGGTCGTAGTGGCGGCGGTGTTGTGAAAGGAAGGAGTGCTGGTGCACCCTTATCTAGACGATTGATCCGAGTGAAGTCAAAAGCGGAAAGCAAATCGGCCACGGCTAGAGTAGTAGGGTTTCTACAGAGTCTCGGTTGGGTGGTCAATATGTCAAAGAGCAAGTTGGAGCTGTCGCAACGACTAGAATACTTGGGAGCTCAGTTCGATATGAACTCGGGAAGAGTGTTTCTGCCAGCGCAACGAATGTAGGGGTTGCGCAGGCTGATCAGGCAGTTTCTGAGCAGAGCGGCGCCCATAGCGTGGCATTATTTGCAGTTGCTCGGGACCATGGCGGCGACTTTGGAGATGGTTCCTTGGGCCAGAGCGCACATGAGGCCGTTGCAGAGGGCGTTGCTCAGGCATTGGTCTCATCAGGTTGATCCTCTGTCATGGAGGCTGCTGTGTCTACCAGAGACACGAACAGCTCTTCAGTGGTGGTTAAGGACAGGATGCCTAGAGCAGGAGATGCCGCTGGAAGCGCCGTGTTGGGTTCCACTGATGACTGACGCCAGTCTCGCAGGCTGGGGAGCTCATTTCCAAGGAAGGTTCGCCAAGGGTCAGTGGACCGAGCAGGAAAAGGCCTGGTCAATCAACAGGTTGGAGTTGAGAGCAGTGACGCTAGCATTGCAGGAATTTCAGCCCTATCTTCGTGGCATGGCCTTTTGGGTGTTTTCCGACAATGCGACGGCGGTGGCTTATATCAATCGCCAAGGGGGGACCAGCAGCATCCCGATGGAAGCCGAGGCCGAACACTTATTCGATTGGGCCAAGGTGCATCTTCTGGCATTGTCAGCGGCTCATGTGGCAGGGGTGGACAATGTAGAGGCTGACTTCTTAAGTTGAGTAAAGGTGGACCCGGGGGAGTGGATCCTCCATCAGGAGGTGTTCGAGATGGTGGTGAGATGTTGGGGAACACCGGTAATGGATCTCATGGCAACGTTTCACTCGGCAAAGGCAAGCCGTTTCTTCAGCAGGAGAAGAGAAAGGATGTCTGAAGGCCTGGATGCTCTCATACAGGTGTGGCCGGAATGGCGGCTTCTGTACTTGTTTCCACCTTGGGTACTTATCGGAAGGGTACTGCAGTGCATAGAGCAGCACAAAGGGCAAGTGATTCTGATAGCGCCAGATTGGCCAAGGCGGTACGCGGTACGCAGATCTGAGGAGACTCTTGGTAGCGAAGCCTTGGCGACTCCCAGTTCGGACGGATCTTTTGTCTCAGGGTCCTCTAGTCATGCCGCAAGTGGATCGGTTCTCGTTTACGGCTTGGCTATTGAGAGTGCGAGGTTAAAAAAGAAGGGCTATTCTACATCAGTGATTGCTACTTTGTTGAGAGCGAGGAAGAGATCTACTTCTCTAGCATATATTCGCATCTGGAGAGTGTTTGAGGCATGGTGTGTAGATAGACAGGGTGAAGCATTAAGAGTGTCGATTCCGAGGGTACTGACCTTTTTGCAGGATGGTCTGGATAAGGGCTTAGTGGCAGCTTCTTTGCGGGTGCAAGTGGCAGAGCTGTCCAGTTATAGAGGAAAGATAGCAGGGCAGAGTTTAGGTAGTCATCCAGATGTCAAGAGGTTTTTAAGAGCAGTTTCGCTCTTGCGGCCACCGCGTAGACAGGTAGTACACGAAGTGGAATCTCCCTTTCGTGCTAGAGGCCTTGCGGGGTGCACCGTTTAAGCCTCTATCGAAAGCATCTTTAAAGGATCTTACTCTGAAGGTAGTGTTCCTGGTAGCTATTTGTTCAGCTAGGAGAATCTGAGTTACAAGCTTTATCATGTAAGCAGCCTTTCTTAAACTTTTATGATCCAAAGGTAGTGTTGAGACCCATGCCGTCCTTTTTGCCCAAGGTAGTGTCGAATTGTCACGTAAATCAGGTAGGAGGATGGAGGGTTTCCGCAGGTCCGATAGGCTGTTCATCTTGTTTGGAGGACCAAATAAAGGGGAGGCAGCGTCAAAAGCTTCCATTGTCAGGTGGATTAAGGAGGCCATTGCGTCCGCTTATGTGTTGAAGGGTAAGGTGGTTCCGGAAGGGCTAAGAGCACATTCCACCAGGGCGCAGGCGGTGTCTTGGGCCGAGTGCCAGTTCGTGCCAGTGGTGGATATTTGTAAGGCAGCTACCTGTTCTTCCTTCAATTCCTTTGTTCAGCACTACCGCCTGGATGTTCAGGCGGAACGGGATACCGGTTTTGGATCAGCAGTGCTTCAGGCTGGTCTGGCAGGTCCCTCCCTTTGATTTATTTCACTGCTCTGTTACATACCCAGAGGTTTCTGGACTAGACTGGAGGGACGATAAGGAAGGTGAAATTAGACTTTCCTGCTAATTGTTGTTCCTTAAGGAACTCCAGTCTAGTCCGGTATCCCTCCCTGATATCTGTGAGCTAGTGCCTGAAGCACATTGGCGGTAACAGGTAAGCGTATAAACGTTTCTAGTCATGGGGGGATATATCTATATATATCTATATCTATCTATCTCTATTTCTCTCTCTCTCTCTCTCTCTCCCCTGGCACGGGTCCCCCAATTAGTTTTTGGCCACTATTGGAGTGGGGATGAACAGGTTAGCATCCCTTAATTGGATTTTTAAAAAAAAGTAAAAAGGGGGGATTTTCAGTGTTTGGAGCAGTTTTGGAAGAGGTAGTAATTTCTTTCAAGTTCTCAGACAGGGAACTCCTTTTTGATCTCAGAGAAGGTCAGGGACATCCACTGTTTTGTTCCCATTATGCCAACCAGACGGCAGTGCCTGGTATGTGGGGACTCAGCGGGGTGCGGTCTCTGAGGTGGGCATTTGTCAGGGGTGCACACAAGAGACCACCTCGATGGAACAGATCCTGCAGGACAGGAGAGGATTCTCTCCATCTCGGGTGGCATAGCATTCAGTAGGTTCCATGCTTGCGCCGCAAGGGACAACTTCCTGCTCACCAGCCATTTCCAGACCCTCTACATTTCAGAACCTGGACGATGTAGGAGTCCCAGGTATTTTCTCCTCAGAATTTGTACTCCTCTTCCATAAGGCGTTCTGCTTGTGCCAGCAGGGATCAGCAGGAGGTCCCTCGGTGCTGGAGCGCGGTACCAAAAGGACAGTGGTTCTTAATGAAAGCGAGCTGGGGGCAGTGCCTGCAAAGAGGCCCAGGCCCTCGGAGAAGGGTCGGGGAAGTCTCCATTATCTGAAGGGCCAAGGGAGAGGAACTGGACACGGAGCTAGATTTGGATGAATAGCTGGAAGAAGATGAGATCCCAGAACAGGAAGAGCAGGCGCAGATTGTACGGGTGTTCTACTGGGAGGAGTTGCTGGCGCTCATCATGGAATCCCTAAAGGCTCTTAATATGCCCACTAGTCTTCTGGCAGAAGATGAGTCCCTGGAGGACCCACTACTGCAAGCGATACGGAAGATGCAGAAGGTTTTTCTGGTGCATAGAGTAGTTAGGCAGATGATTCAGGATTAGTGGGATCTGCCAGAGGCTGGCCTTAAGGGGTTGAGGACCATGGTGTGCCTGTATCTACTGTTGGATCAGGACCGCAAGCTTTTTTGGCCCCCTAAGGTGGATGCGGCAGTTTCAACAGTTACCAAAAAGACGACTATCCCAGTGGAAGGTAATGCGGTGCTTAAGGATGTCCATGATAGGAAATTGGACAGTAAAAGGAGAGCAAGGCTACTCTCGCAACACCAAACAGAAGTCACAAAGAGCGAGAGAGATGATGACACAGATGCTTGATCCAAGAAGTTTTATTAATGTTCCCCAACGCGTTTCGGCGGAACGCCTTCCTCAGGGGTATAAAAACTAACAAAAATAACATAAATAGAATTATACATTAAAAACATAACTACAAATGAACAAGATTAGCAATAATAACACGGGCATGGATTAAAAATAGGACATCACCACAGACAACTTATTGCTAAGATAAATAGTCATATCATACATATATTTATTTATTTATTTTATTTTATTTAACAGTTTTTTCTATACCGCTCTATTTTAGATCAGAGCGGTTTACATTTAACAGCAACTATACAACACAGGCACTTTGAGTTGTATTTACAATAAACAGGGAGATCAACTTGGAAGTAACTGGGGGAAACTATTTACATTGTATTTACACTGGTATATGATTTCAGGTAGAACATATCTACATCTTATTTACACTGGGAGTCTGAATTCAATTTCAGGGAGTACTTCTGAGGAAACAGTTGATTATCCTTTTTCATGCTGAGTCTGATTGTTTAGTTGTAGTGAGTGATTGTCTCAGGGGCCACATGTATGATCACTAAGGCTGGATTCAGGGTAGTATGTGGTGAACAGGTGCTGCTTTAATGCCTTCCTGAAGTGGGTTAGGTAAGTGATGTTTCGAATAAAGGTGGGGAGGGCATTCCATGCTCTAGGTGCATAAATTGTAAAGGACCTATTTGTTGTTGCTTTCGTGCATTTCGTTATTACCTTTGGGACCTCTAGGGTGTTTTGCATCATGGGTCTTCTGTTTCTGTTCTGTGGTACTTTATGTATCATCTTGCTGATAGCTGTAGGTGTCAATGTGTTTAAGGCTTTGAATGTTAAGGTTAGAACTTTGTGGAGGATTCTTGCTTGAATCGGTAACCAATGGAGGTTCATCAGTACTGGTGTTATGTGCTCTCTCCGTGAAGCCCCTGTTAGTACTCTCGCAGCAGTGTTCATTGCGAGCTGGAGTGGAGCTAGCGTTGTTTGAGGTAGACCGTGCAGGATTACATTGGCGTAGTCGAAATGTGGTAATATTAGTGCCTGATAGATTGATCGGTAGTCGCTGAAGTCGAGTAGTGGTCTGAGATGCTTTAAGGTCTTTATTTTCATGTATACTGTTTTTACTGTGTTTTTGATGTGGGTTTTCAGGTCCAGTTGTTGGTCCAGTGTAACGCCAAGGTAGCGGATTGTGGATTTGGTTTTCAGTTCTGTGTTGCCGATTTTTAAAGAGAGTGGAGGGGTGAAGTCATGGTTCCTTGAGATGAATAGGACATCTGTTTTGCTGTAGTTGATTCTCAAGTTTTGTGTGTTGAACCATTCTGCTACTGCCTCAAAACATCTTGTTAGAGGGGAGAGGTCTGGTTGGTTGGTCCTGAATGGGATGTATAGGAGGATGTCGTCCGCGTAGGCTAGACAGTTGACCTTGAAAGAACGTGCTAGGGCGCATATAGGCTGCATGTAGATGTTAAACATCAATGCAGATAGTGACGAACCCAGTGGTACACCCTGGTTTTGTAAAAACGGTTCAGAGGTTGTGGAGCCAGACCTTACATGTTGCCATCTATTAGTCAAGTATGACATGCACCACTTTAGGGCTGTTCCCTGGATTCCTTTCTCGCTGAGGCGTTGTATGAGGATCTCGTGGCTCACCGAGTCGAAGGCCGCAGCAATGTATAATCAAACTATATTTGTCAACTCATACATAAATGATATGTGTAAAAGCCAAGTTAAAAAAGAGGTATAAAACTCCAAGTTAAAAAAGAGAGAGACGCAGGGCAGAAGGGTAATTAAAACCAAAAGCCAATGAAAACAAATAAAAGACAAATAGCAGATAATACTCACTAATGTGGATCATAAAAGAATAGTCTGTATATTGAAATGTGACAGACGTTCACCTTTGGCCCAACTATGCCAGGGCTATGTGCATAAACAGCATTAAACTACAAACATAATAACATCAAAAGAGGGGGTTATGGCAATAAAAATTGCATAAGTAAAACACTTCAAATATAAAAATTTATAATAATAACAATAAATAGGTAAAATGATAAATTATGATAAACAAAGGAACCATATTTACAGACACCAGAACAGCTTATTATGAAAATCAAAAGGATAAGATAGGTACTTACTTAAATTAGTGGCGTGGTTTTTAAAAAAACCTTTAGCAACAAACACACTGTAAATGCATAAAAAATACATAATAAAAATACAAATACACCAAATAAATGACACATTAAAAAACAGCATTGAATAATATAATAAATACCATCAATAAATAATGACTACTAAAAGCATCAAAGTACTATAAGACCAATAAATAACAACGGGGGATCTAAATCCAAACTCTAGGAGGGAGGTTATATCATTGGAGGAAATACTACATACATACATATGTTTGTTTCCTTAGTATTTCCTCCAATGATATAACCCCCCTCCTAGAGTTTGGATTTAGATCCCCCGTTGTTATTTATTGGTCTTATAGTACTTTGATGCTTTTAGTAGTCATTATTTATTGATGGTATTTATTATATTATTCAATGCTGTTTTTAAATGTGTCATTTATTTGGTTTATTTGTATTTTTATTATGTATTTTTTATGCATTTACAGTGTGTTTGTTGCTAAAGGTTTTTTTAAAAACCACGCCACTAATTTAAGAAAGTACCTATCTTATCCTTTTGATTTTCATAATAAGCTGTTCTGGTGTCTGTAAATATGGTTCCTTTGTTTATCATAATTTATCATTTTACCTATTTATTGTTATTATAAATTTTTATATTTGAAGTTTTTTATTTATGCAATTTTTATTGCCATAACCCCCTCTTTTGATGTTATTATGTTTAATGCTGTTTATGCACATAGCCCTGGCATAGTTGGGCCAAAGGTGAACGTCTGTCACATTTCAATATACAGACTATTCTTTTATGATCCACATTAGTGAGTATTATCTGCTATTTGTCTTTTATTTGTTTTCATTGGCTTTTGGTTTTAATTACCCTTCTGCCCTGCGCGTCTCTCTTTTTTAACTTGGAGTTTTATACCTCTTTTTTAACTTGGCTTTTACACATATCATTTATGTATGAGTTGACAAATATAGTTTGATTACTATATATGTATGATATGACTATTTATCTTAGCAATAAGTTGTCTGTGGTGATGTGCTATTTTTAATCCATGCCCGTGTTATTATTGCTAATCTTGTTCATTTGTAGTTATGTTTTTAATATGTTTTTAATGTATAATTCTATTTATGTTATTTTTGTTAGTTTTGATACCCCCTGAGGAAGGCGTTCCGCCGAAACGCGTTGGGGAACATTAATAAAACTTCTTGGATCAAGCATCTGTGTCATCATCTCTCTCGCTCTTTGTGACTTCAAGATAGGAAATTGGACACCTTGCTAAAGCCAGCTTTTGATATTAATGCTCTCTCGTTACAGGCCTCCATTTGCGGGGCCTGGGTGCCTAGAGCCTGCCTCTGCTGGTCCAGCGGGTTCAACACCAGGGGCAGCCAACGGCGGACCAAGCGGGGGAGGCAGCCATATTGGAGTCGGGAGAAGCTTATCTTGCTGATATCCACTATGACCTCATTAGAGGGCTTTCTAAGAGCATGGCCTCGGTAGTAGCAGCTTGCCGCTAACTCTGGCTACGTAACTGGGCTGCGTACAGTTCTTCCAAGGCCTGACTCGGCAAGCTTCCCTTTAGAGGGACACTGCTCTTCACGGATAACCTGGACAAATTGGTCAAGGACTTGGGAGAGTCCAATGGTGGGCGTCTGCCTGAGGATAAGCAGAAACAGAGCCGCACTTCTCCCGGGGCCAGCTGCGAGACTTCAGGCGTTTTCATCAACACGCTTTACCCCTTACCAGAAGGGAAGAGTCCCCTCCAGGGGGCAAGGGTTTTGAGGTTTTCAAGGAGCAGGCAGAGGATTTGCCGTCACTTCGTCCTCGGGGCCCAAGAAATCCCAGTGAAGCAAGGGGGGGCCCAGGTAGTGGTGCAGCCTGTGGAAGGTCAGCTGCATGAGTTCTACCCTGCCTGGGTCCAGATCATTTTTGACCAATGAGTGCTAGAGGTCATTCGGGAAGGGTATGCCCTCAAGTTTGCTTGTCCAGTGGTCAGCTCCTTCGTTCAGTCTCGCTGCAAGATGCGAGTCAAAGTGGCAGCGGTAAGAGACACCTTGCTGTGACTTTTGCAGCTGAGGGCCGTGGTGCCGGTTCCCCGAGACCAATATGGCTGTGGTCGGTTCTCCATTTACTTCGTAGTGCCAAAAAAGGAGGGTTCCTTCTGCCCGATCCTTGACCTCAAGTGAGTGAACCGCTGTCTGTGGGTCCCGCATTTTCACATGGGAAACGTTGTGGTCTGTCATAGTCATGGTCAGAAGCTTGGGAGTTCCTGATGTCTCTTGATCTAATGGAGGCATATCTGCACAGCCCCATATGGCCAGAACACCAGCAGGTCCTCCAGATTGCGGTATCAATGGGGCATATCCAGTTTCGGGCATTGCCGTTCGGTCTCACAACAGCGCCTTGTAACTTCACCAAGGTCATAGTGGTGGTAGCGGCGGTACTCTGGAGGAAAGGCATTCTGGTACATCCGTACCTTGACGACTGACTGATTTGAGCAAAGTCCAGGGACGAAAGTGAACGAGAAACATCCCTGATGGTATAATTCCTTCAAAGTCTCGGTTGGGTGGTCAACGTGGCCAAGAGCCATTTGGTTCCATCTTAGGAACTCGCATACCTGGGAGCATGTTTCGACACCCGTGAGGGGAGAATCTTTCTGCCGGAACAGCATGCACAGGGGCTTCAAAGATTAGTGTGACAGTTTCTGAGGATGACGGAACCGATGACCTGGCATTACCTGCAGGTCCTAGGGACCATGGCAGCCACTCTCGAACTTGTACCATGGGCAAGGGCACACATGCGTCCTCTGCAGAGGGCTTTGCCCCAGTGATGGTCTCACCAGATGCATCCTTTGTCCCAGAAGCTCCTCTGCCCACGAGCGGCCAAGAGAGCACTCAAATGGTGGCTTCGCCTGGGGAATCTGGAAGGAGGTATGCCCTTTGAGTCGCCACCGTGGATCCCACTGATGACCGACGCCAGTCTGTCCGGATAGGGAGCCCATTGCGAAGGACGGATTGCTCAGGGATTGTGGAGCACGCTGGAGGCTCGTTGTTTGATCAACAGACTGGAGATGCAGGCGATGGCCCTGGCGCTCCCGAGCGTCGAGCCATGTTTGCAGGGGAAGTCGGTATGGGCCCTTTCGGGGACAATACAACAACAGTTGCCTATATCAACTGCCAGGGAGGCACGGGCAGTGCAGCCTTGGAGGAGGAGACAGAAGCATTGTTAAGCTGGGCGGAAAGTCACCTACAGGCATTGTTGGCGACGCACGTGGCGGGAGTCGACAACATGATGGCGGACTACCTGAGTCGAGTGGGTGTGGACCGCGGAGAGCAAGTGCCCAACCAGGCGATGTTTACCCAGGTGATGCGCCCATGGGATACCCTGGTCATGGACCTCATGGCAACATTCAAGACTGGCAAAGCGAGCTGCTTTTTCAGCAGGAGGAGAGAGAGGATTTCAGAGGGGTGCAAAAGTGGCCTGTGGAAGGGCTTCTCTGTGTTCCCTCCATGGGCTCTTATAGGTCGCATCGTGCAGAGGATCAAAGCTCATCGGGGTTTGTTCATTCTGATCACCTTGGTTTGGCCAAGATGCCTATGGTATGCCAACCTCGTGTGGATTCTGGCGGATTGGCTATAGCATCTTCTGACTCGAAAGGATCTATTGACGCAGGGGCCAGTGCACATGCCGCAAGTAGATTGATTCTCACTTATGGCATGGCTCTTGAGAGGGCACATTTGGAGAAGAAAGGCTGCTTGGGCCTGGTAATTTCAACCTTGCTGAAGGTAAGGAGGTGGTCTACCTCTCTAGCCTATATTTGGGTCTGGCGCATCTTTCAAAGTGTGGTATGCAGATAGGCAGACTTGGCCATCCACGGCTTCCATTTCAGACATCTTAGTATTTTTGCAGGCCGGGTTTGATAAGGGCCTGGCAGCTAGTTCATTGAAGGTGGAACTGGCAGCGATTTCCTGCTATCACAGAAAAGTCCAGGGAGTAGCATTGGGTACACACCTGGACATCAGATGACTCCTGAAGTCGGAGGCCCACCTGTGCCCTCCGCAGAGGTTGATGGTGCCACTGTGGGATCCCAATTTGGTATTGGTGGCGCTAATTGGAAAGCCTTTTGAGCCGTTGAACTGAGCTTCACTGAAGGACTTAACCCTCAAGACAGTATTTCTCGTAGCGATATGCTCTCTGCGCAGGATTTCGGAGCTTCAAGCCTTGTCATGCCAGGAGCCGTTCCTTTCCTTTTCAAGGGAGAAGGAGGTCCTGTGACTGGTGCCTTCCTTTTTGCCCAAGGTGGTATTGGCATTTCATTTAAACCAGTCCGTCTCCCTACTGGTCCTCGTGAACACAAAGGATGTCATTGCCATCCCGCAGTTGTTCATCGCGTACCGAAGCATTATTTGAAGAGGACTGCCTTCCACAAATCAGATCGCTTATTTATGCTCTTTGGAGGGTTGCGCAGAGGGGAAGTGGCGGCCAAGTCCTCTATTTTTAGTTGGATCAGAGAGGCAATCACGTCGACATACATCTTGAAGGGTAAGCCAGTGCCGGCGGGGTTGTGTGCACATTCCACGAGAGTTCAAGCGGTCTCATTGGTGGAGTGTAGTTTGGTGCCACCAGTCAAAATCTTCAGGGCGACAACTCGGTCTTCGCTTCATACCTTTGCTAAGCATTACCGCCTGGACATCCAGACGGTGGGAGATGCCTGTTTTGGATCGGCGGTGCTTCATGCCGGTTTGGAAGGTCCCTCCCATTAATTGTAACTGCTCTGTTATATCCTAGAGATGCGGGATGGACTGGACTGGAGGGCCGATAAAGAAGATGAAATTAGACTTACCTGCTAATGGTTGTTCCTTGAGGAACTCCAGTCTACTCCCGGATCCCTCCCCGAGTGCCGGTTGTCTGATTGAGGCCTGAAGCAGGTTTCCTTGGCTAAGGAAGTAGCCCGAGGTATCAGGAAATGTGGGGGAGGACAGTGTTGAGAGTGGACCAAAAGAATTGTCTGTCTCACGCACAGTACTGGATGTAGTTTCCTAGATGGGCTACAGGTAAGTCTCCTCATTCTGGGGGGAGGGGGAAGCTGTTTCCCAGTGAGGGGGATGTTAGAGTATTTAGGCGTATATTTGTTTGTTCGAGTTTTAACTACTTATTTGTTGCTTCTGTGAGTCTACTTTGCCAGTAGGTTACTGGGGCTAGTGGGCGGTCCCAACTATATTAGTACTGGTGTTATCAAAAGATGACATGTTCAGTCTCTAAACTGCTGGAAGAGGTACACTACCCCCCAGAGATGCGGGACTGGTCTGGAGTTCCTCAAGGAACAACAATTAGCGGGTAAGTCTAATTTCAACTTTTTTTTTTTAATATATATACAAAGTATTTTATTGTCATTCCGCTTCACCAGTTAGGAGCTATATTGTTAGGTTCATTACCTAACTTCCAAATGAATCACCATTTTCATTCCAGGTTGTATGTAATGCGACAAAACAGAGCAAAAACCAAGGGGATATACTTTCACTAAGAAGATATACCATTAGATATACCAGACATGTCCAACTTCAAACAGGTCATGATCTGCTTTTTCCGGCCAAAAGTGCCGGTGATCTACCACCATGAAAATTAAGTTTCAAATTAAATTTAACCCAGTAAAGTTGGAGGATTTCCCCCCCCCCCCACACACACATTTTTAATGAACCTTCTGTCATTTACTTGGATGTGATCAGCTGTTAAGCAAATTCATGCAAAAACAAAACAGAGACGAAGGTCCAGTAAGAACTGCGAGGGGAAATGGAAAGTACATTTTTTCTTAAAGTTTTATTGAGTAATCACTTTCTTTAACTGTCTTAATAACTTTCTTTAACTTTTATTGAGTAATTTGTGTTAAATTTAGGTTGAGTATTGATCCGGGCTGATCTTGCACAATCTTTAATATTTCGCTCTTGCTCATTAGTGAGATGTCTGAGCCTGCATTTCATCCACCAGCTTTTTGAAGTTGGGTAAATATTGCATGAGGGCCAGTCTCAGGGAATCCTGGAGATGTTCATCTGTCATGTTGGAACGTTGTGTACTCTGTCATTTTCGGATAGGAAAACGCGGATTCACACAAATAAGTTGAACCGAAACAGGAGTGTACAGCTTCACTGCATCTTCTCAAGTTGGGAAATTTGTCTCTAGGCACTAGCTTCCAAAACGATTCTTGCTCAGCAAGGGTCTTGAGAAAAATGTCATTTTTAAGGGTTAATATTTCGTTTTCAAGAGATGGCTTGTTCAATGAGTAATTTTTACTGATAGCAGCTGCATTTTCTTTAATGTCCACATCTACTTTGAATGGGTATGACAAGTACTCCACAATTGTTCCAATTTGTTGTAAGTCACAGAATCTATTTTCGAATTCCTGGATAACAGAACAGATTTCTGTCACATACTTCTCGTTCTGAAAAACAAAATTTGGATATTGTCCCAGATGGTCCTGCTTATTAGGAAAATGATCAAAAGTGTTGTTTGCAAGGTCAGTCATCATTAGCTCAAATTTGCTCTTGTAGGATGAAACTGTACTCATCATCTCGCCAATGCATTTGTTTTTATCTTGTAGTTCATATCACTTAATTCGCCTGTAAAGTCAGCGAGAAATGCCAGATCACATAACCACTCCTCATCTTCCAACTCTGCTTGGTCATCTCCCCTCTCCTTCAAAAAACTTCTTATTTCATTCAGCAAATCACAAAATCTTTTCAGAAATTTGTGCCTACTTAGCCACCTTACATCTGTGTGCAAAATGATTTCCGCTGCTCCTTTATCAAGAGTAAGATTGAAAAGCCGTCTTTGAAGTGATCTTCCATGAACTGAATTTACAATTTTGAAAGTGATGTCCATGGCAGTCTTTGTATTGAGTCTCTTGCTTGCCTGAACTTGCTGGTGAATGATGCAGTGGTAAGAAAGGAAATCTGGGAAGTCGTCATGCTGTCTACAGAGGGCTATGAAATCGTTAACCTCACCTGCCATTGCTCTTGCTCCATCAGTAGTGATATAAACAAGTCTATGCAATGGAAGATTATACTTTGTCACAAAAGAATGGAAAGAACTGAATATTTCCTGACTGGTAGTTCTCCCTTTTAAAGAAATCATGCCAAGTAGTTCTTCTTTAACACTGAAGTCTTCAAAAACCATGACGGGTAAAGAAGAGTAACTGGGCTATGTCTCTTATGTCTGTAGATTTATCCAGTTGGAGTGAGAAAGCAACACAATTTGAAACATCCTCCAACAATTGTTCCGTTGTGTCTCCACACATCTTTTCTATTCGCCGCACAACGGTGTTTCTTGACAATTGTACATCATGAATAGCAGCTATGATCTTTCTTATTTTTAAATCCTTCAAAAAGATTGTTAGCTGCTTCAAGAAAACAATCTTTTACAAATTCCCCTTCAGTGAAAGGTTTGCATTACTTTGCGATCAGGTTGCTGACCTTGAAGGATGCTATGGTTGCATTGACCGAATGTGACCTTGGCTTCGCCATCAACTGTTGCCAAGTAGCCAAGTTCAATTTAAGTTCTTTGAGCTTCAGTTTACGAATTTCACTTTTGGGTGGAAAATCAGCATCATATTTATTGCTATGCAGAGCCTTATAATGACGTTCCAGATTATCCTTTTTGGGCAAGGGTACTGGGGCGTTACAAATTAGACAACACCACTTGTCTTTCACCATGATGAAGTAGTAGTCCATTTCCCATTCATCATGAAAGTGGTCGGTTTTGCTCTTCTTTGGAACATTCATCTTCGTTATACTGGGGTGGCTGGATGTAAGAAGGCCCAATCTGCTGAGTTAGTATAAACACTGGCTGAATCTGGTCCAAAACTGTCACTGTCCCAAAGCATTAAAGATCAACAGGAACTGAAGACCTCTGGATGATGTGCAAAACAAGGACTGGAGATGCCAAAATCACACATGCAGTTCTAAAATTAAAAATAAGAATTCATCATACTGGCACCAATAATCAAATACCACCAAACAATCATCAAAAAAACTCAAACACCTGTCCAGCAAACCAGATAAAATCAAATACCGCCAAACAAGTTCAAATACCACTACACGCGATTTAATAAATTCTGCACACAGTGTAGAATCAACGCAAAGGCAAGGTGAAATAAAATTGCAGTGTAGAATCAATGCAAAGGCTAGGCAAAATAAAATTGCAGAGGCAAGCAAAAGTCACAGTGGTTTGAACCAATTCGAAGGCAAGGCATAGGCAAGATAGAACAAAATTGGAAAAGCCCACCAAAATCACCAAATTCTTGACACTTTGTTGTGTCTGCCCGAAAATGTTTAATGAAAGCGAACTATAAAGTGACCAACGACCAGCACACGACACAACTAGTACGGTAAGTGTATTCAAGTAAAGCCCGGGCGAATGGATATCGCCCAGTATATAACACAGTTCTAAGGGGTGTTGTGGCGGGGGCAGGAATGGGTGATTCTGAGAGGCAGGAGACCATGTATGATGCCGGACCTGTGGCTTCTCGTCGGGCACGGGCGGTGACCCCCTGGGGTACCCACAAACTATTGGCACGAAAACAATAAGCGCCCCCAATATACCCGCAGGCAAGATTCCTGCAGGCAGGGGAAAAAAGACAAGCAAAGGATCAGCAGCGGCGGCAAGCTCTCGGCAGACAACCTGCCGGCACGAGCTCTCTCCTTGCGACGGGGCAAGCTGCTGGAGAGATGGAGCCAAGTGGGGCTGGTGATCTACCTCTGACCCCTCGCGATCTACAGGTAGATCACAATCTACCTGTTGGATATGCCTGAGATATGCCATTAGAATAGGAAAGTAACACCCAATGCACAAATCAGGCCATGTTGATGCTTACTTTTAGCTAGTTTGTTTCAGTCTCTACTTATAAGAGCAACCACAGAGTGTAGAATCAACAGGTATGAATCTCTTTCCTTCAGGCTATAAAGGAACACCGGATGACTTTCAGGGACTGCTTTATTATACCAAAATAATCAAGATGGATAGATATCATGCTTTTGTGTTTTAGATTTGATCTAATTAAGATCTTGACAAATTTTTATCTATATGCCAGAAAACTCTCCTTTCCTCTAATGGCCCAGGCACAACACCTCCCTTTCTGATTTCATCAGCCATCCTTTAACCCTCCCAGTCAGCTCCCTTTAGCCAAACAATCAGTTATTCCTCCAACCAGTCAGCTCTCCCCCCCCCCCCCCCCAAATATTTAGCTAGCTGTACTCTGATTCTAGCCATCTCTTAGCCTTTGCAAAACTGTGAGACCAGTTCAGAAGTCTTGGCACCACCACATAGTTAAACATCATTGAGAACTATGCTGTATTGGGTCAGAAAGGAACAGTTGTTCACAGGGGCAGTATCAGTGGCACTAAGGAAACACATTTAGGGCATGAAAATGCTAGACATCCTTGCAAAAATTTTAGGAACTATGATGACCTCATATCTATGATTTATCAAGCCTGATCTGCACCTTGAACATTTTAGCTTGCTGTTGCAGAGAAGAGAAACAGGATTTTTCTTTAGTTTTAATATGATCATCTACAAATTGATAGCTTGAAGTTGAGAGCATAGTGACGACATAAATGACAGCAGATAAGACCAAAGTGACTCATCTAGTCTGCCCAGTAAGTGGTTAGGTTTGTAAGTGCTGCTCCATGCCTTCATTTAGAGTTATAGCTGCTGCCCTGTGTAGGTTACCTCCCATCATATCATCTTAGAAATGCAGAAAGGTATTTCATTGACATTTTGAACTGATGTGCTCTATGCTAGGTTACCATTATTTTGCCATTTAGTAATCCTTTGTGCAAATCCCATTCTTTTTTGAATTCTTTCAGCATTTTTGTCCCCACCGTCTCCTCCAGGAGGACATTCCAGGCATCTACCACCTTTTCTATGAAAAAAAAAATCCTGGCAACTTGACAAGTCCTCACAGATGTATGATGTCACAGACTGAGTCTGGCAGGGGAAGGGGCTTATCCAGACTCCTCACTGTGCATGCACATCATGTCATGCTTGCTGCTGTTATATAGGGACCAATTCATCACCCAACAGTCCAACTGACTTCCTCACAGGCATCTTGCTTTGAATGCCCATCCATGGTCAGCTTCTTTTCATATTCTCTTTTTGTGTACTTTATCGGTGTCTTGCATCTAACTTCCCAGTGCTCTTTCCTTTATTTGGATCAGTTTACCAATTTTTGAAAGATGTTTTTTTTGTTATAATAGGCTTTTCCAGTACATCCTGCTAGACCAGTCCAGACAAGCGGTTTTAGTCCACCTACCAGCAAGATTTTGGAGACAGATAAATAGAAAAAAACTATCAGCAGCCTGATTGGCTGTTCCCTGGTAATATGTAGCTGAACCCAGTAGAGGGCGCTCCAGTATTTTTCTGTCTCCAGCAGATGTAGGCGTTTATCTTTTTCTCTCTGATTACTTTTATTATTTTTAGTATTTAATACTTGCAGTAATTTTGCTGGATGCACCCAGGGCGCACTTGAGCTGCTCCTCTGGGTTTCCCAGCTACAGTTTGTGGGACAGATTGAGGTTGAACTCCTGGTCAGAAGGACCATGTGAGGTTCCCTCTCTGTCAGGGGAGAAAACTGGCCTCAGCTCATGAGGACCTGAGCAGCCAGTCATTGGAGGAGTCTGCAGCTTATTGGCAGCCTTACAACAGCTCCTGCCTGCTGCCTGTTTCAGGTCAGCCTTGGCTCTTCAGCACTCTGTGTCTCCTTTTAACCATGCTGGCAGTTGTTTGGTCTTCCTTCTGCCTTCTGGAATATATCTGGTCTGTGCTTCTTCCTTTGGATTTCTGCACCCTTAATATATCATTCCATACTTACTCTCATTCATGTTCAACTGCCAAGCATTCTACCAGTCTTCCATGTTTTCTAGATCACTTATTTTTTTGGGTCCATTCTGTTACAGATCTTTGTGTCTTAGATAAAAAATGATTTTTTGTTGGACACTGTCAACCTGTAAGCCTGCCACTTCAGGCAAGCGGATTACCCACAGGGCCCTTTTTACTGAATAATCATAAAAACATAGTTCACGGATACAGTTTAAAAATTAGTCTATGTTCAAGCCCAAAAGAATTTGTTCATTATACCAACTCAATAAAGTACCTGTATGGAAAAACAGCCCTGTTCTCCATGTCTTTAATGCCATCTGACATAGCACTACTTTTGGATGGGTCTCACTACTTGTCCATCCTGCTTCAGGGGTGAGTACAGCCAAAGAGTTGCTTATCTGTGGATGTTCAACTTAAAAAAGTAACTCTGGCATTCTTCACGATACTACTCTAGATCATGTCATCCCTGCTTCAGCAGGTTTGAATGAGTTCCTGGAGGAAAAGTCCATAAACCATTATTAAAGTGGACTGGGGAAATCCACTGCTTACCCCTGGGACAAGCAGCATGGAATGTGTATACCTTTGGGAACCCGATAGGTACTTGAGACCTGGAATAGCCCCTGTTGGAAACAGGATACTGGACCTGATGGACTCTTGGTCTGACACAGTATGGCATATCTTATGTCCTTATGATCTAACATATATACAACATACGTTGGTTGCCAGGTCGTATGGTGGGATAAGTAAAAACATAGCAGACAAAGCAATGGTGCCAGAGTCTCAGTATTGGGTGATTTTAAGTGCAACACTTGTTACTGTAACCATACTTGAGTGGACAGACCCAATCTTGGGAAGTCAGTCATTTTATTTATCCCACCTATTCATCATTCCCTACCCTTCACATACATTTATGCATATCTCCCCCACCCATTCTATTAAGGTACCCCATACACATCACCATTCCTTTGGCAACCCACCACACTAATACCATGCTTTCCCCTAATCCTTGCAATAGCCAAGTCCCACCCTCATCTCATCACCAGTCACATACCCCTCCTTGTCCCCATTTACAAACTAACAACATTCACACTCCTCGCACACACATATATGTGCATACCCCCTCACATCAACTGAAATGTTGCACAAAACCAACCCCAGACTTATCGCTTCAATCATGTCCCTCTCTTTTTATTCCATGTCCTAAAAAAGAATAACCCATCTACCAAATCCTGGAATAACATCAACCCACAACTCAGCCATAGAATTGCATTAATCCAGGCTTCATTATGCAACCATGTTCTCCGCAGATTGTTGCATAGATCATCCCCTGCCACTTGAGACTCGCTCCCACTTCTGAGTGCTGAAACATCATTGCTCCCTCTTCTGAGACAAATCAAAGTTCTCCAGGTCCATTTCCTTCACCAAAGCCTTCTCCCGGAAACACAACTTGTAGACGTGGCCTTATAGTTATATAGCAATGCAGATGGAAAGATACATTTGTATGGGATCCTCTTCCCCACAGCTTGGTGGTTAAGGGCCACCTCCCTCTTTTGTAGTGTTCCAGCCAATAGATCCTGATAGACCTCTATATCCAGTCCCTCACACTTGATAGGGCCATTCCTGCACCCTTTGTGCCATTCTCTGCATCTTTATTTTTTCCCAATTTATTTATAAGTTTCATAATATGTTACAAAGTAAAATTCAAACAATACATTAATATTGTTAACAAACAAAAAAACCTTATAACCCACATCAAGGAGAAGCTACTAACCAAATAGGAAAACTAAGAGGACCCGATCATAGGCTCAGAAAATTCTAAAGCTCAGTATACATATCTTATCTCTAAGAAAACCCTCCCACTGTTCCACTTCTGAAAATACATAGTAATTACTTTGGAAGATTACATGACATTTACACGGAAATTTAAGGTAAAACAGTGCGCCAAGGGCCACCACACGTGGACGCAGCTGCAAAAAAGCCCTAGGGCGCACCTGCGTGGCCCTTGAAACATCAGGAAAAATTTGAATTAGTTGACCACAAAATTTTTCAGATTTTTTTCTTAAAATAGGAACGTAATACTCTATCTTTATCTACATGTGTAACAAACGTAACTAGCAAAGTATCTCTCGCAATCTTATCAGTAGAAGATTCTAAAAAACCTGAGATATCTAAGGTTGAAGAGGCTAACTGATCCTGCTGTTCTATCTGATCCTGCTGTACTATCGCCACCTGCCTGGAATCCCCGATCAGCTTCCCCCTAGGCACATAATATACTTGAGAAACTAAGATATTCCCCACATCACTAAATAATAAAACCTCTTTAAGGTACTTCTGAAACAAAATTAGTGGAGACAAGTAGTGTGTCCTAGGAAAATTTTAAAAACGTAAGTTCTTAGAGCGGAGAGAATTCTCCATAAGTTCATCTTGACGATGAAGCAAATAAGAATCCTGAGAAAATGTAGCCAGCACAGCTTGTTGAGAGGAAAGCTGACTCTTATGAGATCCCGAAGCTTCCTGCAATTCCGATAGCCGCAGAACACGATCCGACAGTTCCACCACCGTTTCTTCCGCAAATGCAGCCACTTTCCGCAAGGACACAGACAGTGCAGATTCCATCCGTGAAAGAATCGCCCAAATATCTTCCAAAGAAATCCCAGCCGGAGGTGGCAAAGATTCGCCAAATGAACCAAAAGAAACTACAGAAGGAAGAGGGGGTGGAAGGTTTTCCGAAACAGACTCAAGCTTAAGAAATGAATCAGGAAATAAAGTGGAAATGGCACCCTCCGACTCTACCTTGTCAGAGAGGGAGGTTTTACCGTGTAGGCCGGGTCCACCTACAAAGTCTCCCCAATTACCAATAAACAGTTCAGACAGCAAGTTGCTCAGCTACAAAGAAACTTTTTTTTATTTGGCACAGCAAACAAATGGTTATAGATGCAGATAGCAAGTGCCTGTCTGAGGGACAGTGGGGCAGCCTTCTCTCTGCAAGGGGAGAAAAGAACTGCCCCCAGACCCTCTAAAATTGCTGTCTTATATATACCTCTCTGCTTCAAATTCTAAATAGTTTCAGCAAATGCAAAACTCTTTCCCAGGGCCTTCTATGGTTATGTAGCTGGATCTGCTGATCAAGGCTCGCCTATCTATGCAATCAATCATAGCCCTCTGCCTCCTCCTGTGTTTTTCCATCTGCTGGCACCAATTGAAACCTTCAGGGCAAGAGCATTAGTTGAATTCCTGGCTTGACCTGTTTGAACCTAGGCTTATATCCTTGGACACTTCTGTCCAAAGTATAGCTTTTTTAGGCTTTATAACAGTAGTAAGCTGCATGTGCTCTTTTCCTGTTGCCCACCTGTTTGTGCCAACCATATGTTGCTGTGTCTGTTTCAAACAGGCCAGAGTGCAGTTATAAGGCAGACATATATGCAATCATAAGGCAAACATATAAAGCAGATCTGAGCTGATTATCCCTTTATTCCAATTATCCCTTCAACCGAGACCATCTCTGCATCTTTAAAAGAGTGAAAACACACATTAATGTCCTTTGCTTAGTTAGAGTGCTGGCTCTGCACTCTATGCATGTTCTGTCTTAACTTTGCTCCTCAGCATACCTCTCCAAGCCATCCAGCAAGTAGCACAGGTCTTTTGCACAACCTCCTCACAATCATGGTACTCCGGACTCTCTGAGATGTTGTGAAATCGAAGATTACTCTGCCGATTATGGTTCTCCATGTCCTCAATTTTATCTGCCGACTTCCCGTTCTCTCCACTGCACCCTGCAATTTTATTTTTTAATGTCCAGTAACCAACCTTGGGTGTGTTCCAAGTTACCATCCAGGTTGTCTTCAACCAGGTGATCGAGGGCATTCTGCACCATTTTCAGCCTGCTTGGTTCCGCTCCTGTTTTGTCGCCGATATCACGTTTTGCAAGGTCTCCACTGGAATATGCAAACCCCTGAAACAAAGGCACTTTCTTTTTTGTTGGTATATGCCAGCACGCAACCCAGGTGGGGGATTTCAAAGCATTGATTCTCACAGAACTGCTAAAAAGCATCTGTGAGGGTTGTGGGTCAGCAACTGGCACCAACGGGGTTCAGAGGCTCTCCTTTCAAGCAGTCATTAGTCTGCTGACATCACTTTCTCTCCACTCAAAGGTTTTTATACAGGATACCCGACCTATTTAGCAGAGCATTATACTCCAGGGAGAGTTCTTCGTTAGGAAAATTCTAATCAGCAGCACCTTTCAGTGGCAGAGTCTCTACTTTGGAGAGCACTTGCCAAGGAATATTTTATTATATAGTGCCTTATTTATGGACTATATTATATACTTAAGGGCAGAAAGATCTTTTAAGCACTTTAAAGTAGGCTTGAATACCTACTTCTTTTCTATACTGTAGCATTTGAGGTCTGATCTCTGGCATCTCAAGATGTAGGACTAAAAAGAAGCAAAGTCCCTTTTTTTCCCTTGTATTTAAGGATACTGGCTGTATTAGTGTGTGGAAAATGATTGATTGAAGAATTTTATCTGTGTAAATCGCTTTGATGCTTTTTGTATAATGCAGTATAAAAAGTTTTAAATAAACAATAAACAAGGAGACTGATGGAAATCACTCATGACAGAGTGGTCTTTAGCATTTTCCTTTATTATGGATCAAATAATCACCCTCTTTAAGCTACACATGGACCCAACTTCAAGGACCCATTCACAATGGTAGCAAGCCATCTGAGTGACCAGAGGAACCTAATCTTAACATACCCTGAAGGAAATGGATCTTTCTCCGGGAACAAGTAGGAAGTCAGCCCTCACATATGGATGACATTGGCACCGACGGAGCCCTCGCGTAAGCATTTCCCCAGCTTTCAAAGAAAGCCTTTGGGAGATTTCACCATGCATGCGTGGTCCCCTTTCCACCCAAGTGTGCCATCTTGCTCAGTCTCCTTTTTTCCACGGAGACCTTCAGACGTCGTCTGGCTTGTCCCCAGAAAAAGGAGATTTTTTTTGTTCCTCGAGTTGCCAATTCTCCTCTGGCATTGCACTGGTACATCTTCCCGACCTCGACATCGGGTTGGAAATGGATCTTTAACACATGTTACTGGCTGTGTTTGGAATAGCAATTGATGTACATCTACCTCATTAAATGATTGCACTTTTCTAAAATCTGAAGGATTTCCCTTGACTCTCCATTGCTCAATTCCTCCCCATCTCCTCCTCCTTTCCCTGTGAACCTGAAAAACCTGATATTGCCTTCTGTATTTTCTGACATCTTTGCATCATGTTGTTTACCTGGGTTTTCCTTTTTGGCAGCAGTCTAGGGGGAAGGGGGTGAGTTGGGTATAATAGTTTGTGAGGCCTGAGTGTTTGGGAATATGGAATGTTTGTTGGTACTGGTGGTTAGGAGGGAGTGTAAGGATGGGCTGGTGGTCTGTCATCTTATTTAATGAATTATATTATTGTATTAAGTGTTACTATCTAACATTAATAGTGGATTTTTTTTTACATATCAAACCATATAGTGTGGTGATCACTGCTGCTCAAATATTTGGCAAACTGTCATCATTTTTGAGTACTAGGTCCAGTGTCACCTTTTCTCTGATGGATTCCATCCCCATTGTCCATATCTGGCAGGTTGACATCTCCCAGCAACAGCTTCTCCTCCTCCTCCTCTCTCAACTTTTAGATATCCATGGTAGACCTATTTCTAATTCCTCTGTCTATGTCAGAGGTCTGTAAAGCACATCTATGCAGATGTAAGTGCCATCTTCCAATTCATACTGCTAGACCAGTCCAGACAGACAAACTGGTTGTGTACCCCTGCCAGCAGATCCTGGAGACAGAGAACTCTACCAGAGCTCTAATAGGCTGAACCCTGGTGATGCTGCTGAGGTGATGAGACTGTACCCCAAGGGGTCTCCCTCAGTATTTCTCTGTCTCCAGCAGATCTGGTAGCTTTTTTGTTTTGCTCCTTTTGGAGGAAGTATTAATATCCCTATTTCGGGGCACGGCTCCGGGGCTCCTCTCCTGTGGGAGTAATTCCCTCTATTGGCAGGGTGTTTCAGCTGAGCTCCTGTACAGAAACAGTGACGCTCGCTGACTGAAGGCATTCCCAGCAGCTAGCCATGAGGGCAGCCTTGGCTGGAAGAAAGGCTCACTAACACTCTGGGATTCCCTCTGAGTTAGTGTTCTTTTGGCATCAGATGTTATTTTCCTGAGCCTGCCCTTGGAATCCCTGCACTGGCCGGCATCTGTGAGTACAGCTTTTGTTTGTCTATGCATACTGAAGCTCCTGAGGAGTCCAAATCTGCCAAATTTTTATGGTCTCAGAATTGCCCCATTTTTGGCAGAGGGGTCAATCCTTGCCTGGGGGGCTGGATTCTGTCCTTTTTTTTTTTTTTTTTAGCAAAATCGCGGCTTTTTTGAGTGTTTGTTTAACTTTTTTTTTTCCGGCGGCCATTTTGTTTTTCCCCGGAGCTCCGATTTTTGGAGGGAAGCCCAGCTCTACTCTGCTGTGTGTGCATCTGTCTCTTCCACCTCCTTAAAGGGGATTTTCCCTGGGATTGAGACCTATAAAGAGGAGTGATCAGGAAAAGAAAAAAAAATTTAAATTCACTGTTTTGAACACACAATGCCTTCTTCTGGTCCTAGGTGCATTGTGTGCAACAGGAAGCAGAAGGAGCTGAAAATTCAACAATGCGCATCCTGTCTGGCGCACCCAGGGGAGTCTTCAGCATTTTTGTCAGCTCAGGAAGCCACGGCTCCTGAATTGCCTGCGTTGGAGGGTCCTCTAACTTCTTTTTCGGTGCCCACATTGCAGGGAGCCCCTACGGGGGTCTCTCCGGCTGCCATGAGCTCCTTGGCACCTGGCTCCCCCTCCGAGGACCAACTTCTCCTGCTTTTCCGCCAGGCATGGGCCTTATGGCGAGCTGAATCCTCTGCTCCTTCGGTGGGACAGCAGCCAGCGGCACCTGAGCACTTGGCTGCTTCCTCTGGCCGTAAGCGTTCTAAGAGTATGGTAGCTCGCAAACGTACGTCTAAGTCATTGCACTTGCTTATGGAGGATGATCGCGACCCTGGCAAGGATGGGTTTTCCGAGGGAGAGTCCGAGGATCTCTCTGGGCATGAAGATGGGGGAGTATTCTGCATCGGATTCTTCTGTTCCCGGGCCGGAGGAGTCACAGGATGTCCGGCTGTTCCGAAAAGAGGAGTTGTCCGCCCTCATCGGTCAGGTGTCAGAAGCACTTCGTCTTTCCGCGCCAGCGGAACCTCAAGCCTCTCAAGCTCAGTCTCAGGCAGACCCCATCTTGCAGGGCATTCGAAAGCCCTCTAAGGCTTTTCCTTCCCTACCGAATTGCAGCAAATGGTGTCCCGGGAATGGGATTCTCCGGACACGCCATTGCGAAACGCTCGTCGCCTAGGGCAGCTATATATTTGGCTGCCGGAGCTTCTGCAGCAGTGGCTCGTGTATCCTAGGGTAGATGCCTTGGTTTCCGGAGTTACTAAGCATACCACCATCCCTGTGGAGGGAGGAGCGGCACTCAAGGATCCACAGGACCGGAAGGTGGAAAACCTATTGAAAACGGCTTTCTCCGTGTCCTCCATGGCTCTGCAGGCGACGGTATGTGGGGGGCTCACAGCCCGAGCGCTGTTGCGCTGGATCCAGCGTTTGCCCGAAGATTCCTCTCTCGGTCGGCTGGAGTCTGCCACGGCCTTCTTGGCCGATACCTTTTATGATCTGTTGCGCCTCTAGGCTCGATCAGTGGCAGCCGTGACGGTGGCAAGATGTTGGCTGTGGCTTCGTCAATGGGCGGCGGATGTCAGCTCCAAGTCCAGACTCTCTAAGTTGCCTTTCAAGGGTAAGCTTCTGTTCGGCGAGGAGCTGGACAAGCTCGTGAAGGAGGTTAAGCCCCAACGGTTACCGGAGGATAGGCCACGGGCTTCGTCTCGCAGGTCTTCTCGGGCACAATCGTTTTGCCGTTTCTCCAGAAATATGGACTTCAGGAGGTATCGTTCCTTCAAACCTTCCTTGCTGCCTGCTCAGCCTAATCTCTCTGGAAGAGGAAACCAGTCCTTTCGGGGGGCCCGGAAAGGTTCCGACTCCTACTCTGCGGGGGGAAAGTTCTCAGGGACCGCGAGGTCTTCCCACTGACGGGGCACTAGGTCCACTCCGGTCTGTGCCGCCAGTAGGAGGTTGGCTGGCATTGTTTTCTCAGGAGTGGGCGCGAATTACCTCCGATCTTTGGGGTCTCGACAGCATCTCTCGAGTGCTCTCGCCCGATCCCCGAGGCCTTTCTAGTCTCTCCGGCAGGTTCTCCCGAGAAACGCCGGGTCATCCAGGCCACTCTCGAGCGCCTGCTTCTCTTGAACGCCATTTGTCCCGTCCCGCCCCACGAAGCAGGGACAGGTCGGTACTCCATTTATTTCGTGGTGCCCAAGAAAGATGGCTCCTTTCGTCCTATTCTAGACCTCAAGGGAGTAAACCGCAACCTTCGGGTTCCTCATTTTCGGATGGAGATGTTACGTTCCGTAATCCAGGCGGTGCGCAATGGTGAATTTCTGGCATCGCTTGATCTCGCAGAAGCCTATTTTCATATTCCCATCCGGATGGAGCATCAGCAATTCCTCAGATTTGCGGTTCTAGGCCGACATTTTCAGTTCCAAGCCATGCCTTTCCGGTTAGCCTCAGCGCCACGGACGTTCTCCAAGATAATGGTGGTGGTGGTGGCAACGGCCTTAAGCAAACAGGGGGTCCGAGTGCATCCTTACTTGGACGATTGGTTAATTCGGGCAGACTCTCTGTCAGAGGCTCACGAGACGGTAGCCCGTGTAGTGGCTTTCCTGGAGAGCCTGGGGTGGGTGATCAATCACTCCAAGAGCTGCCTCCAGCCGTCTTAGGACCTCGAATTTCTGGGTGCTCGGTTCGACACTCGCCGCGGGCGGGTGATGCTTACACAAGGTCGCTTCAGAAAGATTGTGGATCAGCTCCAGCGATTCTTGCAGCGAGAGGTGCCTTGAGCTTGGGACTACCTCCAGCTTCTGGGGTCCATGGCGGCAACCATCGATGTTGTGCCCTGGGCGAGGGCGCATATGCACGAGTTGCAGAGAGCGCTCCTATCGCGATGGTCGCCAGTGTCGGAGGACTATCGGGTTTGACTTCCACTTCCGCCGGCGGTACAGCTAGACCTTCGTTGGTGGCTCCGGGCACGCAACCTTCTCCAGGGGGTTCCCTTGGAGTCTCCGCGCTGGCTGCTTCTCAAGACGGACACCAGTCTCTCTGGGTGGGGAGAGCTTTGTGGCACGCACGCAGCACAGGGGGTCTGGGCGCCTCCGGGGGCCCGCTGGTCCATCAATCGCCTCGAGGCGAGAGTGGTTCGCTTAGCCTTACGGAGATTCCTACTTGTCCTACACCGTCAGGCAGTTCGCGTTCTCTCCGACAATGCCACGACGGTGGAATATCTCAACCACCAAGGGGGCACGAAAAGTCCGGGGGTCTCGAGAGAAATGAGGCTCCTCCTCCCGTGGGCGGAGCGGCATCTACTCGCCATTTCAGCGCAACACATTGCGGGGAAAAGCAACATCAAAGCGGACTTTCCTCAGTCGCCATACGCTGAATCCCGGAGAATGGGCTCTGGCGTTGGCTCCTTTTCGGCTGATTGTTCAGCAATGGGGTCAGCTGGCGGTGGATCTCATGGCAACGTGGGAGAATGCCAAAGCACCGATCTTCTTCAGCCGATGGAAGGACAGCGGGTCGCACGGGATAGATGCATTGTCGCAGCTGTGGCCGCCTCGACTCCTTCTGTATGTCTTTCCTCCGTGATCCATGGTCGGCAAGATTCTTCAACGGATCAGAGAGCATCACGGGCCGGTGATTCTGGTAGCTCCGGATTGGCCTCGCAGGGCGTGGTATGCGGATCTCATCCGACTTTCACGAGCAGCGCCTCTGCCGCTGCAGGGCTTTCCGGTGCTTCTGCAACAGGGGCCAATTGCCATGGAAGACCCGGCTCCTTACTCGCTTATGGCTTGGCTCTTGAACGCCGCAGGCTAGCTCGCAAGGGATATTCGACTAGCGTGGTATCCACCTTGCTTAGGGCGCGGCGTTCTTCCACCTCCTAAGCCTATGCTCGGGTGTGGCGTCTTTTCGAATCATGGTGTTCACAGCGCAGGGTGTCTCCCTGGCGTAGCGGCGTTCCCGACATTCTGGCGTTTCTCCAGGCCGGCCTTGACAAGGGCCTGGCTCTCGGAACTCTTTGGGTTCCGGTGGCGGCTGTCACATGTTTCCGTGGTCCGGTTTTGGGGCGTTCTATCGCCTCGCATGCCGACGTCTCGCGTTTTCTCAGAGGGGTTAAGTCCGTGCGGCCTCCGTGCCGTCCGGTATTGCCGTCCTGGGACCGCGCCCTTGTCCTCCGGGCCTTAGTGGCTTCGCCGTTTGAGCCCTTATGGGCCTCTTTGCTCAAAGTCTTAACCTTACAGACGGTGTTCCTGGTGGCCATAACCTCGGCGCGGCACATTTCCGAGCTCCAAGCGCTCTCTTGTCGAGATCCCTATCTTTCTTTCTCGTCAGAGGGTGTTACTCTTCGGACAGTTCTGTCCTTTTTTGCCCAAAGTGGTTACTCCGTTTCATGTCAATCAGCCTCTCTTCTTGCCGTCATTCTCTCAAGAGCAGTGTGCGGGTCGTCAGCGTCACCTACGTGCGTTAGACCTCAAACGAGTCCACTGTCGGTATCTTAAAGTCACCAATTCTTTGCGGCAGACGGATCATCTCTTTGTCCTTTTTGCGGGCTCCCGTCGGGGGTTCGCAGCCTCTAAGGCTACTATCGCCAGGTGGTTAAGAGGAGCTATTGAGGCAGCCTATATTCTTCAGCGAAAGTCGGTGCCTGTAGGGCTCAGAGCACACTCCACGCGGGCTCAGGCAACGTCTTCGGCCGAGCGGTCCCATGTGGCGCCTCTGGACATCTGCCGGGCGGCGACTTGGTTGTCTTTATCAACTTTTGTCCGTCACTATCGATTGGATGTCCAGGCTCAACAGGAAATGAGTTTTGGCACGGCAGTGCTTTCGGCGGCTTTGGACCCACCCTAGAGGTCGGTAGCTTGGGTACTGCCCGTTTGTCTGGACTGGTCTAGCAGTATGAATTGGAAGGTGAAATTTCACTTACCGTTAATTTCCTTTCCTAGAATACTGCTGGACCAGTCCAGGACCCACCCTGCTGTTAGTCACAGTCCTGCTGGTGCAGCGGAGCAGCCGTTATTTCCTGCCTTTTTGTTTTTCATTCCGGAGGCCTGACAAGTGAGCCTCTGGTCCCTTCCTCCTTCTGGGCAGGGTTCGGTTTCTGGGAGTGCTTTCAGCACCTTGTATATAGTTGAAGCCGGTTCGGCTTGACTGGCTGTATTTAGTTGTTCAGTTATAATGAAGTTCAGCTTGTATACGATACTGAGGGAGACCCCTTGGGGTACAGTCTCATCACCTCAGCAGCATCACCAGGGTTCAGCCTATTAGAGCTCTGGTAGAGTTCTCTGTCTCCAGGATCTGCTGGCAGGGGTACACAACCCGTTTGTCTGTCTGAACTGGTCTAGCAGTATTCTAGGAAAGGAAATTAACGGTAAGTGAAATTTCACCTTTTCTTTCCAAGATCATCCATTGAGCTTTCTCATTTCCTCATGCCTCCTACATTTGAGCTAAGGAGCTCTTCCTCTTTTTGGCCATCTGTGCCCATCATAAACAGATTATAGCCAAGTTTAGCCATATCCCATTCTTGGTTCTCATTGAACTTTGTTTTCATAATAGCAGCAGTTATCTAAGTCTGCCTCCAACAAAAGGGCTTGCACATCTGGAGCTTTGTTGCTTAGACTGTGAGCATGTGTGTTTAATGCTTTCTAGCTATTTTTTGTCGGCTTTGTATGTTCTATGTAGACATGTGCCTGGTTTCCTCTTCTGCTTTGTTGCCAGTGAATTAATTACTAAGGTGGTTTATTTTGTTTCCTTAGTGTTGTCATGCTTTTCCCAGTGGGTGATATCCCAGAGTCATCTACTTCCAAACCATCTATTGAAACTAATATTTTTTGTATACAACTGTATCCTTGCTTAATAGTGCAACAGTTATTTAAAAAAAAAAGAGCCAAGACTTGACCAGTAAATAAGGCTATTCATAATTTCTATAAATATTTTCCCGAAAAACTGTCACAATACAAAGCATTAAATAAGTTTGGTTCAGCTGTATACAATAATATTGGCCCAGAATTTTGATTTTTAAGTGGACTGGACAAATTGAGAAAACTGAGTTTTGAAATATAAGAGAACACTGTATAATTTATAAGTAAAGGACGTTTTGACTAGTGTCTTCATTTTGGGGAAAACCTATTTCTGTTATGAAGAGTCAGACAATTGAGAGGAAGGAACATGCCTTTAGAAGCAATGACAGGAAAAAGTGTCAATATACTCATTCCAGTTCATGAAAAATCAAGTTAGGACTACCATATGTTTCTTTCACGCTTATGAAGTTACACATCACATGAAAGGATATATTTACTCCAGATAGACAAAGATTTGCAATATAAGCTATTCTAGCAAGACAACGAAGATGGAGATAGCAGTTAACTATTATTATTAATTCAAAATGTCTTCCCAGAACTGACAAACTAGTCCGGAAGTTAACTGGTGGCACTAGAAATTAAATAAAAACAGAGGGCAGGGTGGAAGATGGGCTGAAAGATGCAATGAATGACAAATGAGTGAATGAAGGCACCATTACTCCTGCTTCTAGGGCAACAAGCGAATGAAAACAGCCCCAGACTACTATGTTCCCTTAGTCATAGTTGCACCAGTTCTTTCCATACCCAGTCCACTATTGAAAATTTAGTTTCTGGTTCCCCATAATTAAGAACCTCTTGTACTTTTCCATATGGGGAAATTGGTCTTGTAAGGAAAAAGCTACAGTAGTTTCTTGTTCTGTAGCTGTAGGCTCACTCCTTGGTCCTCTGGTTTAGGACATGAGCTGTTAATGAGTAATCTCTTTCTTTTCCAGGAATTACTCACAGATTGGAATTTTCTGCAATCTCCTTCACTAACTTGAGTCCGATTAATCTTGGAAAACTTGCAAAACCAGAATAATTTGAGGGAGGTTCACCATATGACATCAATGGAAAGATCACAGGCCAGGCCACCCAGGAAAGATTTCAGCCCATTTGCCAAAAACAGGCACTGCATAGCGGCAAGAAGCTATGAGCAACCCACAATAGCTTCCAAATCGCGATCTCCATCTCCATACACCAAAAGGAGAATGTGTGAACTGTCTGAAGATAACAAGCAACGGTTGGCCCACCTAAATCTGGGACCTTACGAATTCAAAAAAGAAATTGATAATAAGCCACCTTTTGTAGTCAGACATATTGAGAAGTCAAGTTTCTTGAATGACACTCATCTCTTTTCATGTTCTCCAAAGCAAATGTCAAGAGCAAACTGGTCTGCAACTTTCCATGATAATTCCTTACTTGGTAGTTACAGACCAAAGAATGCTAAAATGATCCCAGCTTTTTATAGGAGTAACTTTGATGATTATCATAGCTTTGATGAGTGTCTGGTTTCTGATCCGACTGATAGACCTTTTCATGCAAAGTTATTAGTAACCCATTCAGCACCATCATCAGTGCAGAAAGAAACCCCAAGTCCTATATTAATTCGATCTTCTCTTAGAGAAAGGTTTAAGCATGACCCAAGTATGCCAACCAATGGGGAAGAAATCCATGCGAGAGTAAAAACGTTGTTGAGAACCCACGGTGCTAGACAAAGGCTAACATTCAACAGCAGTACTTTATGGGCAGATGATATAGAGAAGAGAAAAGATGGTTTATACAGAGATTCTTCTTCTGACAGCGAACTGGAAGATAAGTCATTGTTCAAGCATAATGCGTCTTTCCAGATGGATAATGACAAATATGGGTCCCATTATTCCACTGCATACAAAGGAAAGAATCACAGAGCTGTCTTTCAAGAAAGTCTGGGAAAAATTTACAAAAACATGTATGAAAATGCATCAGACACTGGATCAAGAAGGAAGTTACATCATATACAGTAGTACAATAAACATAATATATACAGTATTCATGTTGTAGTCAACATCCTATTTTACTGTTTAACATGCTTTTTTGAAATATTTCTGCATTTTAAAGTCATAGTATTCTGTGATAGTTATAGTTTACTCTTTAAAAATAGATACTATACCATAAATGTTTAGCAAAGTAGATAGCAATGGTTATTTTTATGTTTGTGCAAATATCTGACCATGATATGTACCTTTTCATAAAATACTATATTAGTACACATCACAAATTTTGAATATCAAAGAACATTGCCTTAATATGAAAGACAGTTTCTGTGGATACATGTAGTATCTGTGCTAATATGTAGTATGTTTTCAGGAAGCTAATATAATAAATACAAAAACACATCTAGAGAATAGATGAATAGAAAATGTATGGAATGGAACATGGATAAGATTTCATCTTTGAGATAAACTAACATGTGCCTGTTGATTGTTACGTGTCCATGAGAACTTACCAATGGCAAACATTCCACGTATACTGATTGGATAGCAGAGATTTGACTGGACTTTTCGGACAAATTTAAATCTACTGTTTATTTCTTTATTGGACTGCAGATTTTGGGGCCCTGTAACAGCTGTTTAAAAATGTTTCTAAATATGTAACACATGGAAACGATTACAACAGAAACTCATATAACATTATACAGAACAATGGCAGCATGAATGTGTTGAACAGCCAGGAAAATCAGTTAGATGTAAATGCAGCAAACTTAAATAACCTTAAAAGTCACGGAAAAAAAATAAATTATTGCTTAGCAGTGTTTTGTTTCCCAAACAGTATCCTGGCAACTGTTTTAGTTTGAAAACTAGAGAGAGATAACCAGAGATATCCCTATCCATCATGTGGTTGTGGGCTGACTGCAAGGAATAGGGGTGTCCCCTGCTGTGAAAGGATGGCTGGAATCTGTTGAGTCTTGGTCAAAAAATGTGCATCTCTCCTTACAATTTGCTTGATGCAGAAGCAAAATAGAATGGAGTCTCTTCCTTTGGAATCAATAATTGACTGAGTGATAATACTGCATGGTAATGTGCAAAGAGCCTTGATTTGTTCCCAACTTAATTAATCCTTGAGTAATGGCCCACAATACATTCATTACCTTATGGACACTTCCATTTAATATGGTTGAGTTAGGAGCAGCTAAGAAGAAATGAGTTTGGCAGAAAATAGAAAACTGTAAACTAGGTAGGAATTTTACTAGAGTTACTACTACTACTATTTAGCACTTATATAGCGCCACGCACGCAGCGCTGTACAGTCAAACATACAAGAGACAGTCCCTGCTCGTCAGAGCTTACAATCTAGTCGCAACAATACAGGCATGAGTCAAATCGGTGCAAGGCCCAGTAAAGTCTTTACCATTCGGTTATGAAAATTGATGGGAGTTAGGTTAAGATGAGGATAGAAGTCAGCAGGTTTGAAAATCTGTCTAATGCTAATTTTCTTGTAAAATTAGTAAAACTCCAGAAAAGCTCCAAAAGACATTGAAGTATATGAGGCATGATCAGTGTGTCATTGTATTTCTTGCTTTTAAATGGTAACATCCGTAAAAGTAATATCAAGATTTATGCTCTTTAATGCAAAGAGTATAACAGAAGAGGATCTGATAGTTTGTTCTTACACATCTGAGAAAATGTATTGCTTCACTGTCATAAGTTAGAAATTGTGATTAAGTACTAGTTCAGTTACTGGACCTTATTACTGTCCCCAAAGGATGCTGTATACAATGAAATGTCAGAAAGGAATTAGTTGCTATAGAAAACAAAAACAACCCCCCACCCCCCCCACCCCAAATAAAACCAACCCTATTCTGCAGAGAAAATCTTAAATGAAATTTGACAGCAGATGGTATGAAGGGACTATAATGATATCTTTTGTCAAGAATGGACGCTGAACTGCATCATGAATTTATAGTATTTGCTATATTTTTCATTTTTCTATAGACTTTTTGTTACCCTGTAAGGTAACAAAAAGAACTTTTATTTGGAAGGCATCCTGTCAATTCTTAGGTCTCCTGCCAAGCCAGATTTCTGCATATTTGTAAATTCAAACTCTGAACCTGCTTCTACTCCTTTAGTTGGCCAGAGCTTGGGATGCAGTGAAAATTATGTATCCACCTCTTATGAGTGTGAAATATATAGTAGTGAAATCTAGTAGCCAAACTTGGGGAGAACATGCACAAGATTATGAAAGGAGCTTCAGTCCATGGAAATAGTTTTTTTCTTAATTGGGAAGAACAGTGGAGTCTGATTAGAGTTGATAAAAAACAAAAGATGCAATGCCCAAAAAATGCAGAAATATGGTAGCGGAACAGAGTTAAACAAGACCAGGGGTTTAATTTTACATTGTAATTTGTTTGTTATAGACTGTCAAGAGATCAGACCTCTGTTTTGGCAATATAATAAAACCTTTATAATTGCTTAGATTAACTTGACTGTTCTATGACTTTAGTTCCAGAATATAATGAATAGAAAGAAATAAAAAGCTGTCTGCAAGTTTATAGATCTTCTGATAGCTAAACTGTCATAAAACCTTCCTCATGTACAAAATATGAAATTAGTTTTGTCTCAAACATTGACACATTTGACGTGATTTTTTCTCTGTCAGTTTAAACTTGAAATGTGTATCCAATAAAAGGTCTCTAACACTCCTTGTTTTTGAAGTCTGATTCTGAAAGATAAAACAGATGCATGGTGCTTGAAGCCAGGACCAGTCAAACACATCCAAGTTCTAGCTACCTCACACAAACTTTCCCAAAATGTAAAGTCATTATTCTAATTAAAGGTCTGTGAAATAACTATTCAAAATTCCATAACTTTTATAAGAATGTGGGGGTGGTGGAAATAATTTTATAAAGCCTTTTCTATGTGTTCAGCATGTTTTACATACAGACATTGGCTCTTTATAAATGTGCATGCAGTTTACTTAAAACATAGCTGAATTACAAGATACGATCTACTTTTATGTAAATATGTGCTTTGGCATTTATAAGGATGTAGTTTGGACTGAGCTGGAGCAGAATTGAGATGTTCACATGTTGTTAAGTGCCGTCGAGTTGGTGTCGACTCCTGGTAACCCTCTGGATAGTTGACCTAAACTTTGTTTGGTCCTCAGCCAAGCGGCTCATTGTTGATAGAGTGGTATCCATAGCTGCTGTTATAGTATCAATCCATCTCATTGCCAGCCTTCCTCTTTTATGCTGACCTTCTACCTTACCAGCATTATGACTTTCTCCAATGATCTCTGTCTTCACATGATGTGTCCAAAGTATGAAAGTTGAAGTCTTGTCATCTGAGCTTCTAAGGAAAGCTTAGGTTTGATCTCCTCTAGTACTGACTGGTTTATTCTTTGGGCAGTCAATGATATACGCAGTATTCGTTGCCAGCACCATAATTCAAAGGCATCAATTTTCTTCCTGTCTAACTTTTTCACTGTCCAGCTTTCACATCCATATGACGTTATTGAAAATACCATGGCCTGGATAAGTTGCATCTTTGTATGGAGAGAGACATCTCTGCTCTTGAGAATCTTGTCTAGATCCTTCATAGCCATTTTACCAAGAGCAATATGTCATCTGATTTCTTGACTGCTAGCCCTTTCTTTGATTTTTGATACAAGTAAGTTAAAGTTGTCAACTATTTAAATTTCTTCTCCATCAATAATGAACGTATTGATTTTACCAGTTGTCAGGATCTTTGCCTTCTTAACGTTAAGGTGCAGACCCATTTTAAGACTATGTTCCTTAATCTTGAGAAGCAAATGTTTCAGATCGTCTTCACTTTCAGCCAGTAATGTGGTGGTATCAGCATAGCTAAGATTGGTGGAAGACTCATCAACAATCTTCACACCTCAGTTGTCTTCATACTATCCTGCTTTTCTGATGATTTGTTCTGCATATAAATTAAACAGGTAGGGGGAAAGTATGCAGCCTTGTCATACATCTTTGCTGATTTTAAACCATTCTGTTTCTCCTGGTTCCATTCGAATTGTTGCTTCTTGATCAATGTAAAAGTTGTGCAAGAGAACTATCAGGTGTTCTAGTTTACTCATGCTGGTATACTCTGGTATATTCCAACCAAGGACGTTAAGGACTTCAGGAAACAACTAAAAACGTTCCTGTTCTCTGAACACTTCAAAGATGACTTCCAGTACACACCCTAATGACTCACACCTAAATAATTTCATACCCCAATACATCAACTGTAAATAAGTTATGCTTCCGGCATGTCCTGAATGTACACCTTCCCATGTTTCTAAATGAGTTTTCTGTGATGTTCTGTTGAAGTTGTAATGTAAACCGCTTTGATGCCAAGAAAGACGGTATAGAAAACTTGTTAAATAAATAAATAAAAATAAATGCTTCTTAATGTGGCCCAAAGTTTCTCATGGTTTACGTAGTCAAAACCCTTGCTGTAGTCAATAAAACACATATGGATATCCTTTTGGTATTCTTTTGTCTTTTCAAGCATGCGTTTCACATCCATGATATCTCTCGTTCTTTGCCCTTTCCTGAACCCTGCTTGCACTTCAGGCAGTTCTCGTTCCAGGTATGGTTGTAGTCTCTGCTGAATGATCTTGGGTAGAATCTTGCTGGCATGTGGGATCAGAGCGATTGTGCGATAATTTCCACAGTCAATTGGATCACCTTTCTTTAGTATTGGGTATTAACACAGATCTTTTCCAGACAGTTGGCCATGATGTTGCCTTCCAAATTTCCTGGCAGAGCCAGAACACTTCCATTAACAACATAGCTACTAAGCTGCAGAACTCCCCAAACAACTCTAAAAACCCTTCCAAACAATGGTTCTCCCACGAGTTGAGATTAATGGAAAGAGAACTGAGAAAGCTAGAACGATCCTGGAGGGCCATGAAAACTTCAAACAATAGAGACAAATACATACATGCTCTCCAGATATCGGCACCACATTAACCTAGCTAAAAAGGACTATCACACTAAGCTACTTATGAAATCAATTAATAAGCCAAAAGATCTGTTCTCTATTGTTCAATCCCTCACAACACATCCAAGCGCCTCCGCTGTAACTCCAGACATATCACCCCAAACTCTCGCAGACTTTTACATGTCTAAAATAAATTCCCCAACACACCCTATCAGTTCATGCACAATTACCGCATTAACACCCACCGAACCCTGGGAAACGTTCCATTCAATACATCCAGAATCTCTTAAAAAGGTAATTTTATTTATTTATTTATGTTTATGTTTATTTTGAATTTGATATACCGCTCAGGCCAGAGGCATTAGAGCGGTTTACAATACTATATCATTTAAGGAAAAAAGGAAAGGAACGCCATTTAAATGATAGGACAGAAAAGAGGACAGAGACAGTTAAACAGATAAGAGAAGAAGAGGAACAAGGAACAGCGAGTTATAACAGTTTTTATATACCGCTCTATCCTTTAATCAGAGTGGTTTACAAGATATATAGTCTTACATCTATACATTGGTATAACTAACGTTTAATTTCAATAAACATTGGATTGCATTGGGGTTATAAGGGAGCGCTTGGGAGCAGAGGGAGCACTAGCAAGGGAGGTTCTAATTGGGAGTAAGAGGTGGAGCTATTTACAGTGGATGCTCTTTCTTCAGTATTGGTATAAACACAGATCTTTTCCAGTCAGTTGACCATGAATTTGTCCTCCAAATTTCCTGGCAGAGCCTTGTAGGTATGGTAACAGCTGCATCAGATTGCTGTAATATTTCAGTGTGAATGCTATCAGTGCCCGGTGCTTTGTTCTTTGATAAGGCTTTCAGTGCTGCTTCAACTTCTTCTTTTATCACCAATGGTTCTCCATCATAAGGTACAGGTTGAAATGGCTGTTCGTCCACTTGATCTTTATGGGTATGACTCTCTATATTCTTTCCACCTTTTTATGAGCTTTTCCAATCTTTATTAAACTCTTAAACAGATATACAATAAAGAAAATAAGCACATTTTTTGATGATCTCAGCATCATTCGACATAGATCCTTGAGCATCTTGTAACATTCCATTTTGAGGCTGGAATTTTTTCTTTAATTTTCATAGCTTTGGAAAAGCTGATGTTGTTCTTTCTCTAATAGTTCTTGATTCTATTTCCTTGCATGTATCATTGTAGTACTTCTTGTCTTGCTTCACATTGGAAATCTCTGAGTTCTTCGATTACCTCTCTTTCTCCTCTGACTTTAGCTTCTCTGAGTTTCTGGACAATTTTCCGAGTTTTTTCAGTCATCCATTTTGGATGTTTTTGCTTTTTCACCTTATGTAGAGACTTTTCGCTTTCTTCCAACACAGCCTTCTTGATGTCATTCCATAACTCTTCTGAAACTCTGTCATTTGTATCTAAAGCTGCAAATCGATTTTCAGGTGGTCTTTAAATTCCAGTGGTATATTCCCAAGGTCATATTTTGCTACATTTATGAGTGACATGCTCTTTTTCAACTTTAGCTTGTTTGCATACTAGTAGTTGGTGATCTTTACCACAGTCAGCTCCAGGTTTTGTCTTTGATGTTATCAAGCTTTTCTATCATTGTCTTCCACAGATATAGTCAATTTGATTACTGTACAAGCCTTCTTTGTCGCCAACTTTTACGTTCAGTCACCCATGACTATCAGGATATCCTGTTTACATGTTCTGTCAGTTTCAGCTTGTACTTGTTCATAGAACTCATCAACGTCTTCCTCTTCTGCAGCTGTTGTTGGGGCATATACCTGAATTATAGTTGTGTTGATGGGCTTTCCTCATAGACGAATAGGAGTTAAGCGTTCTCTGACTGCACTGTATTTCATTACAGTTCTTGCAAATTTCTTCTTAATTATAAATGCAACACCATTTCTTCTTTCTTTCATTTCCAGCATAGTAGACCATATGATCATCAGATGCAAAATGCCCAAAGCCAGTCCTTGTGAGTTCACTGACACCCAACAAATCTAGTTGTACACGCTCCATTTCGTTCTTGACCACCTCCAACTTCCCTCGGTTCATGCTTTGAACATTCCATGTCCCAATATGTAAGCCATCTTTGCAACTTCTGACTCTCATTTCATGTGCAGCTACAAGATAAGTTTGTAATATTCCCCTGAAGCAGAATTTTAGATATATAAAGCCACATCATAAATGCTGGTTTTATTCTGAGACGTCTTCAACTCATCCCCAGTAGTCATTTGAGTGCCTTCCAACCTGGGGGTCTCATCTTCTAGCACTGTAGTGCAATTTGTTTGTTGTGACTATCCATTGGGTTTTTGTCGCAAGATACAGAAGTAGATTGATTTATTTTATTTTATTTATTTATTTACAATTTCTTCTATACCGCACTATTCAGCATCAGCGCGGTTTACATGGAACATAACAATCAGACAGGGTACATAAGTCTGAGTTTACAATTAACAGGAGAACCAACTTGGATAACCAAAGATAACTATTTACAAAACGGTGTCATAGAAAAACATAGAATGAGATTTAATGGTCAAGGACCCCTTGCATGGTGTGGTCTCCTGGCTGACAAGATATAGTTGTAAGTAATTGAGTGGGGATGTGATTCATTGTTCTCTGGGAAGTATTTGAGGAAAAGGAAGTGGAAGTGTTTAAGGGCCTTCCTAAACTGGATTAGGTTGGTGATTGCCCTGATACTTGTTGGTAAGGAGTTCCAGAGTCTTGGGGTGCAGAGTCTGAAGGCCCTGTTTGCAGTTGCCGAGGTGCATCTTGTTAATTCTCTTGGCATTGTTAAGCATATTTATTGCTGTGGATCTTCTTGGTCTATTAGGGGCTGCTGTTTGGATAAGGTCAGATAGTGAAGAGGAGGAGAGATTATTGACCGCTTTGAATGTCAGCAGCACTGTCTTGAAGAAGATCCTGGCTTGTATAGGAAGCCAGTGTAACTGCTTTAGAAGGGGGCGTCACATGGTCTCTCTTAGATGAACCATGGAGAACCCTCGCTGCACTATTCATGGCGAGCTGTAAGGGGTTCAAGGTGGATTGGGGGAGACCTTGTAATATGGTATTGGCGTAATCAAAATGTGGTATCAGAGCCTGGTAAATTGTCTGAAAATCTTCCGGTTCATTACCTTGGCTATTATTGGACTGAGGTCACTGCGCAATTCTTTTATCCAGAAAGCCGGACAAGGATCTGTTTGCGCCGTAGTGGTATTGAGGGCCATGATAGTATCTTCGATGCACTTCTTGGAGGGGGTCGAGAAAGACGTTAGAGATGTTGAACACACATGGTCTGTGGAGGAGACATCAATTGAAATTTTAGTTGTCTGACATAACTTGGATTGTAGGTAGGTGGCAAACTCCTGCGGATGTATTTCACATTGGTGCTCAGGTGTTGGCTCCTTGGATAGAGACTTGACAAGGTTAAACAGATCGTGAGGTTTATTTAGTGAGCGTTTCAGGGTGTCTGTGTGGTACTGTTTCATTCTCTCTGTGATGGCTTCACGGTGAATGGTTAGCTGATGGGTGTATGCTGTCTGGTCTTGAATGGAGTGTGACCTTCTCCAACGTTTCTCAAGTTTCCGTAGTGAGTTGAGTGATGCTTTCAGTTCAGCTGTGTACCATGGAGCTGTTGCTCTTTTCCTTGATGACCTGTTGGGTGGCGGACAAAGTGCCAGGCCTTTCTTCTGCGCAGTTAATTCCAGTGTTGCATTTGGCACAGAAATGTGATCCTCCGCTTACAATACCATTCCATTCTGCTGCTGCCCATATCGGTGGTTTGTCTTAGTGTGGCACCTCAGCTGAAGCCTGTCTATCTTGGGAGATCCTACCAGTAGCTAAGCTACTGATAGCTCTCAGCATCACTGATGCATACAAGCCCTCACAGCATGACAAGCTGCAAACCAAGTGAGAGGATGTTCACATATGTTTTGAAAAATGCACATGTATGCCCATACAGATGTAAATTTTGTACAAGAGCATTGGAGTGCTGCTGAAGGTCATTGTATGAGCTTTCTTTGTAAAAGTACATAGGCACTTATATTGTCTTTCTGGACATTTCACATAGATGTCCTGTTATAAAATTAACCCACATTACCTTGCAAAAGTCACACCTTTGTACATTTTTCACATTCTCCTGTCTAAAAACTAAAATTAAAAATGCACTGAAGAAGTTTCTTTTACTGATCTACTCGACATATTTTATACTTTCAGCAGCTGCACTCTCCTGCTTTGCACATTTTGCAGATGCTTAGTCTCGTGACTTATTGTTGCAATAGGGGCTTCCACCAAGTATTCACTTACAGGATTTGAGACTTTTATGCAGTGAAGACTTTTGGTTGTGTCTTCTTAATTACATATTGAAAGTATAATCTGTTGTATAGATAAGTGATCCAAATATGTCCTAACCACATAGATAAGTGATCCAAATATGTCCTAACCAAAACTCACCGACACAACATTGTGTTTCGAACTGTCATATATATAAAATTCTGCTTCAGGGGAACAGACTTATCTTACAGACTTATCTTGTATGGATGAGTCCCTCCACATTTTGCCAGAAACAGTCTGAAGAACTTTTCTGATCTTCTTAAGTGAAGGCAGCGTTAGAATATGGCAAGTATAAATTTTCAATTTACTTCTTAGAATGGTGTTTGCCAAAAGTTTCTAACTTATTTGGCACAAGCTGAAAAAGTTGAGGTTGAGTTTTTCATGAGATCTTAAAACAGAGCCAGCAATTAATAACTTCAGTGGTGAGCACATTAATGGAACCACCACTGAAACACAGGATAGTTTCTGGCATTCAGTGGGATGCAGGATCCAAAGCAGCATGGTTTTATCAGAAGTATGTCTTATCAGATGAATCTGATCAATTTCTTTTCTCCATGGACAAACAGGATAATGTTCTCACATATGGATTACATCATTGATGGAATCCTGCATGAGAACCACTACCCTGCTTCTTCTGGAAACTTTTGAAATGGTTCCAGTGCACACATGGAGGGGAATTTTGGAAAGGATGCCCAAGTGAAATCTAGGATCTCTAAGGCAGAATGTCTGGGAGGAGAAAAAAAGCGGGCACATCCGGGTGCAGACATGGTTTCCCAAATGTGGATGTGCCTGACTGGACGTCTGGGGAGGCATCTACATAAATCTCCAGAATAGTATTTCAGAACCTGGATGTTTAGGAATAGACTGATGATTAGAGTAGTGGGCTAGGAACAGGGAAGCCAGGGTTCAAATCCCATTGCCATCACTGAAATTGTGCTGAGTACTGGGGATGATGAAGTGCTTTCTTCTCTATACCCTCTGGATATTTTTTAGCCAAAACAAACACTTTTCAGATGCTTGTTCATGCCTAGAGCAAGTATAAACTTGGACACAACTCCAGACGTCCAGGATCCTGGTAACACCCCAGCCATGCCTTCACCATACCCCTATTCAGACTTGGGTGTTCAGAGATCTGGCTTCTAAAATGGCTCTGGAGACATCTCTCTGCCCATTTTCAGATATCCAGAGCACAAATAGGGCTTCCAAAATGATCCCTATAGAGTCCAAAAGGCTCCAAGATTTCAGAAGTTTCACCTGCCACACTACTCCACGGTTATCAAATCTGTTCTCAAAAGGGCTGAAATTTCCAAGATCCACTCCTCTATATCCTTGGAGTGGCTAGGACCTTTGGAATCTTTTGGAAGAAAAATCTTTCAGAATGCTAGGCACATGTTCCACATAGCATCCTACAGCGATCTTCATTGGAATGCACTCGTGGAACATTATGTGTAACATGCAGGTGTTTGCCGACACTCCCTCCTTCCAGAGAAGGCTGAGCCAACTCTATTCCTTAGTGAATGAAGGGAAGGGATACAGAAAATACATTGTCTGAGTGACTTATTTTATTTTAAAAATGGCATTGAGATCTTCCTCCATGAATATTGGTACCTCAGACTTAGTTTGAAGCTGTAATGTAGCACATGTAAGATTAATGGGAGAAAATATTTTTTCATTCATTGTGTAATCAAACTCTGGAATTTGTTGTGGGAGAATGTAGTAAAAGCTGGGTTTAAAAGAGGTTTGGACAAGTACTGAAGGAAAAAGTCCGTAAACCATTATTAACGAGGATCAGCTAAATCCACTGCTTACCCCTGGAATAAGCAGCATGGAATCTGTGTACTTTTTGGGAACCTGACAGGTACTTGTGAAATGCATTTGCTGCTGATGGAAACAGGATACTAGGCTTGATGGACTCCTTGGTCTGACCCAATATGGCATATCTTATGTCCAGTAGAGGTTTCCTGATGTGTTGTGCCATGAAAAGATTTTTTTAGAGATAAGGTGTAAGAAGCTGCAGCTTTCATCAAGCAGCACAGTGATGCTCTTAAAGCCCTGTCCAAGCCCACTTCAGATCCAGCCTCCGGAGTATCATGGCCAACGATATAGGAGGTCCTATTATAGGCATAGGCGTTCTCCTGCTTTCTGCTCAACCCAGACTAAACAGGTTCCTCACTGTTGTCCTCATCAGAAGGCCCAGAATTCCCAGCCTTCTTCCCAGCCAAAAGCAGGGGGTGGGCTTTTGACTGGCTCAGAAATAATGTAGTCAGCTTCTGGACACTCTCCAGTAGGAGAGACACTAATGATCTCCAGGAACAAGCAGGAATGCAGTCTTCACATATGGGTGACATCCCTGACGGAGCCCGTGTGGAAACACTCCCCAGCATCCAATAGGAAAGCCTTTGGAAGCACTCCACTGTGCCTGCGTGCCTGCCTTCCCAACTCCTCAGTTCTTCATTTTCCATGGAGCCAGTAGGATGCACCGTCCTTTCAAAAGCTTTTTTTTTTGTGCCCTTCGGGGTACATCATGCTTTTTCGCATTCCTGTCGCCACTGATATCGTCGAATCAGACACCGGTCCTGATAGTCCAAAACACAGAAGTAAGTCAAAATCTGTGGCCATTTCCAAAGCTTTGGCATCGAAGACTAATTCCGATACCAAGGAGAAGCCCCAACATAAGCATCACATTCCCCTAGAGGTGCTTCTGATGCAGACCGGCCAGCCAAACAGCTCTGATAGGAGGATCTGCCTCCAAAGCACGGCTCTAGGACGTTCCCGAGGCATCAAACCCCAGAGAGCTACCGGTTCCTTGTTCTGGAACGATGACTCATACGTGATTCCACCCAAACATCTGCCATCTCCCTAGACAAGTGCATTCTGACTCTTGAGAGGCGCTTGGCAGCACTCCTGACAGCCTTGGTACCAATAACATCGAGAGCTTCAGGAGTTTAGGCATCAGTATTGAGCCTACAGCAGAGCATATCAGCCCCAATTCTGGCCCTTGATGCTGTGATATCCAGCAGACTCAGACTCCCATTTTTCTTGGTTCTGATACCTCTGAATATTTGTATCGGCATCGACTGCCAACTTCCACGAAACATTGAGGTTGAACCCAGGACTGCCGATCGACTTTGAATTCTTGCCGGGCTCTGATTCATGTTCTTCAGAATCTGACAGGGGGTCACTCAATTCCTGGAAACTTCCTGGTATTCCTTTGGACCCTTCACCACCGGCATCGGTCCTCACCAGAGGATATGTCCTTTCAGGACTTCATCCATGACATGGTAGCGGGGCTCTCCATCACGGTGGCCTCAGAAAAGGAACCAAGGGCGGAGGAATTGGAGATCAGTACCCTCTAATGCCCAAGGAGTCTGCTACCTTACTGATGCACTATATCCTTCAGGACCTTATGCTCCGCATGTGGGAGCTCCTGCTCATGGTTCCTCCTGTTAGCAAGAGACTTGATACCATGTACCAGAGTGCCCAGGTTTCCAAAAACCTCAGCTTCCCCACTACTCAATGGTAGTGGAATCAGCAATGTGCCGAATAAAGAGCTCAAAGAACCATTCATCCATGCCTCCTGGCATGGAATCGAGACACTTTGTCTCTGATGAGTCGGAGGCTTCTGTCGATGCACCGGTACTTCTTCCTCAGGAGTCTGCTTCTCCAAAACGAAGAATGTCTCCTCCAGAGGACTTGTCTTTTCAAGACTTCATTAGGGAAGTGGCTAGAGGCCTCTCCATCACAGTGGCCTCTGAGTCAGAGCCTAAAGCCAAGCAATTAGATATTTTGCAATATCCTAAGGCTCCTAAGGAAGCAGCTACCTTACCTATTCATGAAATTCTTTATGATCTCATGTTGGGCATGTGGGAGATTCCTCTCACCACCTCTCCTCATTCTCGTAGGTTGGACACCATGTATCGTGTCCCTCCCTGTCCTGGTTTTCATAAGACTCAGCTTCCTCACCACTCTATTGTGGTTGAGTCTGCTATAAAGAGAATAAAGAGTGCAAAGAGTCACTCATCTAACCCTCCAGGACGTGAATGTAGGACTCTAGATGCTTTTGGCCGAAGGATTTTCCAGGCCAATATGCTTGCTGCCAGAATCAACTCCTATAGTCTCTATATGGGGATGTTTCTAAAAGAAGTCACAGATCATCTGCAGACTTTAGCCCCTTTTATTTCAGAAGATAAAAGGCAGGAATTTCTCACTTGGCTCATACATACCCAAGATGTTTCCAAATTCTCCAACCGTGCAGCCTTTGACTCTTTTGAGTGTGTAAGCAGAGCCACGGCTATTGCCATAGTTGCATGCAGAATTCCTTGGTTACAAGCCTCTGATTTGGAACTCTGGGTCCAAGATGAGTTGGGGAAACCTTCCTTGTACAGGTGAAAACCTGTTTGGCAGGGATTGGCAAGCAAAGGCCACTCAGATGGATGCTGAGAACTCTGCTTTGGATCGACTTTCAAAGTCTACCTCTGCCCCTGTTAAGAAAAGATTGTTCAAAAAGACATCTTTTTCTAAAAAGGGAAGATATCATCCTGCTCATGGGCAGACATCTTCTGCAGGTTGTTTTGCTGCAAAGCGTCAGCAACCACCTAAACAGGCCAAGTCAAAGGCTGCCAGGCCTACCACAACCCAGCAGCCTCAACCTCCTCAGGGTCTTTGACTTGCAACTAGAGAACTTAGCCTTTCTAGCTCTGGAAAAACCAGAGCCCCTCACCATTCCAGGAAGGTTGACTTACTTTGCTCCCAGATGGGAGCAAATCACAGCAGAGCAATGGACCCTCTCCATCATAAAGGAAGGGTACAAGCTTCATTTCTTAAGCCTTCCTCCTCACACCATGGTGAAACAGTTCAATTCTCCAATATCTCTCCTCAACCTTCTAGGTCAGGAGATTGCTACCCTTCTTGCCCAAGGGGCAATAGAAGAAGTACCTCTTCTTCAACAGGGCTCAGGGTTCTACTTCCCTTATTTTCTTATCCCAAAGAAAACAGGGGGCTACAGACCCATATTAGATCTCAGAGAATTGAACACGTTTCTATTCAAGGAGAAATTCAAAGTGATTTTTCTAGGGGCTCTGCTTCCATACCTTCAGAGTCAGGACTGGCTTTGTTCTCTAGATCTCAAGGATGCGTACACCCATGTCCTCATCCATCCAACACACAGAAGGTTCCTTCGGTTCCTTTTTCAAGGAAAGCACTACCAATACAGGGTGCTTCCTTTCGGTCTGGCCTCTGCTCCAAGGGTGTTCACGAAATGCATGGCAGTAGTAGCTGCATTTCTCCGCACTCTGGGAATATTCGTATTCCCATATCTGGACGACTGGCTCATTCGAGCCCCATCCCAGTCAGAGGCCCAGACTTGCCTAACCTGCACAATGCGTATCCTTCAGTATTTGGGACTAGTAATAAACCTCCCAAAATCCCATCTCACCCCTTCTCAGTCTCTGGAGTTCATAGGAGCCTTGCTGGATACCACAACTGCAAGGGCCTATCTTCCTCAGGCCCATTGCCTACATCTAGTGCAGTTAGCCTCTCAGATTCAGTTAAAGTCCCACTTAACTGTTAGAGAGATGTTACAACTATTAGGCCACATGGCATCCACCGTGCATGTGGTTCCCTATGCTCGCCTTCACATGAGGGCAGCTCAATGGACTTTGTCCACCCAATAGACTCAGGCATCAGGTTGCCTGTCAGACAAAATAGCAAACTCCAGTCGCCTTTTTTGGTCTCTCCAGTGGTTGAAGTCCTCTCAAAACCTGTTGCTGGGGTCCCCTTTTCAACAACCACTACCCCAAGCAACTCTCACAACAGATGCTTCTCCAAAGGGTTGGGGAGCTCATCTACAAGATCTCTCCACCCAGGGCATCTGGTCTCCACAGGAGACTTCTCTGCATATCAATCTATTGGAACTCAGAGCAATATTCTTAGCTCTCAGAGTGTTCCATACCCTGCTCAGCTACAGGACAGTCCTCATCCATATGGACAACCAATTAGCCATGTTCTATGTGAACAAGCAGGGCGGGACTGGCTCTCTGTTGCTTTGCAACGAAGCTTTGCGACTGTGGGCCTTCGCCAGAGAGCATCACATCCATTTTCTGGCAGTATATCTTCCAGGCGTTCAAAACTCTTGGGCGGACAGACTCAGTCGACTTCTGCTTCCACACGAATGGTCCCTCCACATGGACCAGGTAGCCAGGATTTTTCGAATTTGGGGAACCCCGGACATAGACCTCTTTGCAAGTCCGTGGAATGCCAAACTTCCCCGGTTCTGTTCCAGAATTCTGTGTCAGGGAGTTCAGGCCAAGGATGCCTTCCTCCTTCACTGGGGTCAAGACTTCCTTTATGCCTTTCCACCAATTCCCCTTATTCCCAAAATACTATTCAAGCTTCAGAGAGATCGAGGGACCATGATCCTCATAGCACCACATTGGCCACGCCAAGTGTGGTACCCTCTACTTCTGCATCTCTCTCAAGCTCCCTCCCTGGACTTGGGCTCCGCACCAGACCTTCTATCCCAGGAAGAGGGATCATTATGGCACCCAAACCCCCAGTCGCTCCATCTCAGGGCTTGGTTGCTGAGGGCTTAGACCTTCAAGATTTTTATCTCTCTCAGCAAGTCAGAGATGTTATTCATGCCTCTAGAAAGCCTTCTACTAGACGTTCCTATGCTTTCAAATGGAAAAGATTTACCATTTGGTGTTCAGAGAAGGGTCTAAACCCTCTTTCAATACCTCTGAATTTTCTACTAGAGTATCTCCTGCATGTATCCCATGCAGGTCTGAAAACAAATTCAGTAAGAGTCCATTTGAGTGCTATTGCAGCGTCCCTCAAGCCTCTCAATGGACAACCTATTTCCTCTCATCCTCTTATAGCGAGATTCATGAGAGGCCTTCTTTTAACTAAACCTCCCATTAGACCACCTCCAGTGGCATGGGACTTAAACCTGGTTCTTGGCCAGCTCATGAAGCCACCATCTGAACCTTTAGCCACCACCTCCTTGAAATTTCTTTCTTGGAAGGCTATTTTTCTCATTGCAGTCACCTCAGCACGCCGCATCAGTGAGTTGCAAGCTTTGGTGGCTAATCCACCTTACACAAGGTTCCATCATGATAAGGTAGTCCTCAGGACCAATCCACACTTTATGCCTAAAGTGGTTTCGCCTTTTCATCTGAACCAAGAGGTATATTTACCTGTCTTTTTTCCAGGACCTCATGCATCAAGTGCAGAGAGGAATCTTCATACCTTGGATTGTAAGAGAGCTCTTGCTTTTTACTTACAAAGAACACAGCAACATAGAAAGTCTTCTCAACTCTTTGTTGCTTTTGATCCTTCTCATTTAGGACTTCCAGTCTCTAAAAGAACACTGTCCAACTGGATTGCTCAGTGTATTTCTTTCGCCTACCAGAGTAGAAACCTTTCTCTGGGGGGCCATGTCAGCTCACAATGTGAGAGCCATGGCAGCCTGAATGGCTCATCTAAATTCTGTGTCCATCGACCAAATCTGTAGAGCGGCCACCTGGGCCTCTGTTCATACCTTCACAGCCCATTACTGTTTGGACAAGGACTCCCGCCGGGATGCCTTGTTTGGTCAGGCTGTTCTCAAACACCTGTTCCATTCCTAATCAACTCCTACTCACCTACCCTGGTTGGATGCCAGAGATCCATAGCAGGAGGTAGAGTCTTTTTCAAGGACACACAACCTGGGGTTCTCCCCTGGCATCTGCAGCTAGGGAGTCCCCATATGTGAAGACTCATTGCTGCTTGTTCCTGGAGATAGCACAGTTACTTACCTGTAACAGGTGATCTCTGGGAACAGCAGGAATAAGTCTTCACAACCCACCCACCTCCCCTAGGAGTTGTATCTCTCTATCTTTCTTTCCTTTCCTCTCTCTCTTTGTCTCAGCTTTAAAACTCGAACTGGAGAGAGGCGGTTGGGAAAGGCGGGAAGGCAGCGCGCAGGCGCTGTGGGATGCTCCCAAACGCTTTCTTACTGGACGCTGGGGAGCGTTCCCACACAGGCTCTGTCGGTACCGATGATACCCATATGTGAAGACTTATTCCTGCTGTTCCCAGAGATCACCTGTTACAGGTAAGTAACTGCTTTCCAGACATGCATGTTGGCTTTCAGAATCACCCATGTAAAGTATGTAAAAGTTATGTTTGAAGGATTTCTCCAGGGATCTGGCGGTCGTCTTCCCCCTGCTTCCAGAGGATAAGCTGGGTGCATTCCAGACCCTCATTAAGCCTAGTCATAATGCTTCTAAGTTTCTGATGAGGGATGCTTTTGAGTCCACCAACAGAGCTTCAGCAGTCTGCATTGGGGCTCGCAGAATGGCCTTGGTTACAGGCATCAGACCTCCTGCAGTGGGTCCAGGATAATCCCTGCCAATATCCCATGTACTGGAGAGAACCTTTTTGGCAAGGATTGGAGATAAAAACAGAGGAGATTGAAGCAGATGATCCCACACTAAAATGCCTTTTCAGGAAGACAGCTGACCCATCCAAAAGGAAGGCTCTTCCCAAGAAATCTTTTTATTCTAAAAAGAAGAGATGCTATCCTTCTTACCCGCCTTATGCTGCCTATCGGCCTGAGCAGAGACAGCAGGGTCCTCGCCAGTCTAAGAAATCTAAAGCTGCTAAGCCTCAACCAGTTGCACAGGCACAGCCTGCACCTGGATTTTGATTCCTTCGTAGAGTACGTTCCCAATCTGCCCTTGGAGGGCCCCCAGCCCGCTCATGTCACAGGCAGACTTTGTTACTATACCCACAGGTGGCACCTCATAACATCAGAACAGTGGACACTTCATATTGTCCAAAGGGGTATCAGCTTCACTTCAAAACCTTACCCCCCCCCCCCACCTGCTTCACAAGGGACTATCCCATACAACCCCTTCACAGCACCCTATTAAAAGAAGAGCTGACCATCCTGTTGTCCCAGGGTTCCACAGAAACAGTTCCTCTTCCTCAAGAAAATCTGGCCTTCTACTCTCTACACTTTCTCATTCCAAAGAAAACTGGAGGTTTCAGGCTCATCTTGGATCTCAGAGACCTAAACAAGTTCATGGTCTGAGGAAAAATTCAAAATGATCTCCCTAGGAACTCTTCTACCATTCCTCCAGAGACAAGAGTGGTTCTGTTCTCTAGACCTAAAAGAGGCATACATGCATTTACTGATACATCCCTTGCACAAACAGTATCTGCGCTTCATGTTTCAAGGAAGCCACAATGCCAGATTCTCCCCTTTGGTCTAGCCACTGCCCCAAGGGTCTTCACAAAGTGCATGGCAGTCATCCCTGCCTGCCTGCCTGCCTATGCACACTGGAGGTATTCATCTTTCCATACTGAGATGACTGGCTGATCAGGGGAGATTCCCCTGAAGAGGTAACACTCTCCTTTCATCACACCATCACGGTGCTCCAACACCTGGGCTTCCTCATAAACTTCCCATGGTCCCACCTCGCTCTGACCCAATGACTGGAGTTCATTGGAGAGTTCTAGACACCCGACAGGCCCGAGCTTTTCTCCCACAGGACCGCTGTGTCTGTGTCATCGAGCAGGCAGAAAGGATACAACATCAAAACCATGCAACAGCTTGAGACATGCTACAGCTATTGGGACACATGGCCTCCATGATCTATTTTGTTCCCTATGCTCGATTACAAATGCAACAAGTGCAGTGGACTCTCTTCTCACTGGTCATCTCAAGGACAAGATCCATATCCCACCTCAACTTATGTCCCTTCAGTGGTGGTATCTCCCACAAAACCTACTTGTCGGGTCACTTTTTCAGATGCCTCCACCTCAATGCACCCTGATGATGGATGCTTCCAAACTGGGTAGGGGGCTCATTTGAATGACCTGACCACACAGGGACTGTGGACACAACAAGAATCTTCCCTGCAGATCAACCTTCTAGAGTTACGAATTCTCACAAATGCTCTTCGAGTTTCTCAACCCCAGCTGGTGGGGCAACCTGTTCTTGTCAGAACAAATAACCAGGTGGTTATGTTCTATATGAACAAACAGGGAGAAACGGGGTCCCATTCCCTCTGCGAAGAGGCAATTCACCTATTGTCCTTTGCCATCTCTCACTGTATCCACCTCAGAGAAGTGTACCTTCTGGGCAAACTCAATGTCCTAGTGGACAGATTAAGCTGTATCCTTCATCCACACGAATGGACCTTGCATTGACTGACAGTTGCTTGGATCTTTCAAACGTGGGGAACCCCACTCATAGATCTCTTTGCCACTCCACAATACATGCAGCTTCCTCTCTTCTGCTCCAGGTTTCCGTCTCCACACTGACAGGCTCCGGATGCCTTCCTTCTCCATTGGGTACAGGGGCTGCTCTATGCATACTCATCCATCCCCCTTGATATCCAAGATGCTATTCAAGCTACAGGCCGATAAGGGCTCGATGATTTTCATAGCTCCTTTCTGGCCCCGTCAACCATTGTTTCTTCTGCTTCTTCGCCTTGCGCAGACTCAGCCACTCAGCCTAAGATGTGCATCCGACCTCCTCTCTCAGGAACATGGGACACTCCTCCATCCCATTCTTCACTCCCTATGCCTGACAACATGGCTGCTGAAAGGCTAGTACTTGCCAACCTCAACCTACCATAGGTGGTCAAAGATGTTGTCCTTGCATCACGTAAAGATTCAACCAGGCGATCTTAAGCATTCAAATGGCAAAGGTTTGCCCTTTGATGCTCCCCAAAGGACTTTGGCTCCTTTTCTTGCCTGGTGGAATCACTTCTACAATATCTCCTCCACTTATCCTTAACAGGTCTTAAGACTAACTTGGTAAGAGTTCACCTTAGTGCCATTGCAGCCTCTCACAGACCAGTGGATAGACAGCCTATCTCCTCACACCCCTTAGTAGCATGCTTCATGCAGGGTCTCCTGTTGTCCAAACCACCCATTAAGCCATCTCTGGTGGCCTGGGATCTGAATGTGGTTCTGGCTTAATGTCTAAAGCCACCCTTTGAGCCTCTAGCCATCACTTCACTGACGTTTCTATCTTGAAAGGTCATCTTCCTTATTGCCCTCACTTCAGATTGCCACATCAGCAAACTGCAAACTCTAGTGGCAGATCTGCCCTATACTCTGTTCCACCATGACAAGGTGGTTCTGTGTACCCATCTGCATTTCCTCCTAAAGGTGATTTCCTCCTTCCATCTAAACCAGTCAGTAATCCTGACTTTCTTCTCTAGACCACATGCGTCTTGGGCTGAGCGCTACGCACCTTAGACTGCAAGCGAGTGCTGGCCTACTACTTGGATAGAACTAAAGATCACAGAAGATCCTCTCAATTATCCATCTCCTTTGATCCTAGTCACCTGGGTCTACTGGTGACGAAGCGTACTGTATTTAAATGGATAGCAGATTGCATCTCTTTTGCTGATGCACAAGCAGGACTCTCACTGCTCATAATGTGCAGACAATAGCAACATTCGTAACTAACCTCCGTTCAGTAGCCAATGAGGACATCTGCCGGGCAGCTATCTGGTCCTCCATTCATACTTTTTCTGCACACTGTTGCCTGGACAGACTCCCGTCGGGACGCTATCTTTGGCCAGGCCACACTCCGGCATCTCTTTGTGACTTAAATTAAATTCCCTAACTTCTGCAAGATACCAGACTGTGATTGGGGGAGTATCACCGTCTGGAATTGATTCCAATAAGCCACAACTCTTCCAAACTTATCAGCTACAGTTTTGTCTCAGGGATCACACTACTCTCCCCTCCATACCAGTATCTGGGACCTAGTGAATCCCATATGTGAAGACGGCATTCCTGCTTGTTCCTGGATATAGAGTAGTTACTCACATGTAACAGCATGAATCAGTCTTCACAATCCGCCCTCCTCCCTTAGGAGTTGTAAGATTCTTTTTTCTTCTTCCTCTCAGCTACAAACTCAACTGAGGAGAGGAGTTGGAAAGGCAGGCACACAGGCCAGTGGCGTGCTCCCAAAGACTTTCCTATTGGATGTTGGGGAGCATTCCCACATGGGCTCAGTCACCCATATGTGAAGACTGATTCCTGCTGTTCCTGGAGATCACCTATTACAGGTAAGTAACTTTCTTTGCGGCCTGATAGCCCTTGTAAACTCTGACAGTTGGGTTCTAAGGATTGTCTAGCTTGGGTACAGATTATACCTATTTGACTAACCACAAAATAGTCCTCACAGGTCTCTATGCAGAAACCCTGTGCTAGAGCCCATTGCTAAAATTCTAGTGCCATGTTTCCTAACATAAGTCTACTGCAGGAATTTTGATTTCCGATGTCGTAAGCAAACAGCATGCAAATGAGTTGTGTGCAAAAAGCCTGCACTAAACAAGGCGAGCAAGCCAGATATATGTGCAGCACCTATATCTTGCACAGAAAAAAATTGCTTTGGACCTTGTGTGCATGGGCTGGAATGCTATGTTGTGCATAAAGCAATAATTCTACATAGAAGTTCTGCTCAGAATAGTAATAGTGTTTTATAAACGGCGATTTCCATAGAGTTCTGCTAGACCAGTGCAGACAAGTGGGTTTTGTCTCCCTATCAGCGTATGTGGAGACAGAAAACATTCCAGAGGCTTCTTATGACATCACTATGCCATTATCAGCCTGAGCCTCTAGGAGCATGATTCAGTATTTCTCTGTCTCCTGCAGATGATAGATGCAAGTTTTTCAGCTCTGGTGAAATCTGAACAAAGTTTGAAGAAGAAAAGATTAATTCTGCTTGTTAACGGCCATCATCGTGCCACCCTCGCTACAGTGTGATATGGGAGGCTCCGCTTGATACCCTTGAAACCAGTGTTCTTTTTGGAAGCCATAAGGAGGAGAGGAATTGGTTAAACTCCGCTTCCTTATTGTGGTGAAGACCTATTGAGCAGCTAGAAAATTGGAAGGGTGTTTGAAAAAGATTCTTCACAATGTCAATGCCACCTGCTTTGCCCCAAAGATTGAAGTTGACTTTTTAGAGATATGTGACTGCAGATCCAGTGACAGGGGAGTAGCAGTGATCCTGACACAGTTTACCTATCTTGGTGCTCCCCAGTGAGTACCAAGACTGAGTCTCTACTTGTCTGACTGCTTTTGTGTAGGCTCCCAACCTCGTCTTTTGCTGGGGTTGAGCCACTTGGGTATCCATTGGTGCAATGTTTGTGCATCCTGCCTTGACCAACTGCCTGCATGCGCTGATTTTATTTATTTATTTATTTATTTTATTACAATCTCTTATATACCGCACTATTCAACATCAGTGCGGTTTACATGAAACAAAAAGACCAGAACAACAAGCTGTTCTGTTTTTACAGAGAACAGGTGTACAAACTTGGATAACATAGGGGAACTATTTACATGTACTATCTACATACAGGCGTGATTGCATTTCTTGCTCTGTTTCATGCTGTTTATGCGCTTCTGGTATGCATCCGCAGCATGCAGTGTCTTATGCAGCCCTAGTGCAAGCTGGTAATGTTTCACGGTCTTAGCATGTAGTGCATCGCACCAATTGAGTGTCCCTCTCTGGTCTGTGGAAGGTTGGAGAGCTTTGTCTCTAGATTCCGGTATCTGAGCTTTGTGAATGGAAGTTTCTGATGTGCCCTTCGAGGGCCCCTTCCCCAACAAGGAGATAATAGGTAACCCAGCCTTATCTGTCTCGCTGCAGGAGGTGGCAGATGGTGCTGTGAAAAAGGATAACCGACAAGCTTTGAGTTCCAGTGCTCACTCCTCTGGTCACTCCCCTTCTTGTAAGGGTCTGGTGACTGCTGTTTCCCCTGAGGTTGGGAGCCATATTCCTAGCAGGTAGCTCCTTGTCTCTGGGTTATCCTCTCTGGAATTCTTCTTGTTTCTGCAACAAGCTTGGTCTTTCTGATGTGGTAACTCAGACCCTGGGCCCTCTCAATTTTTTTTTCTTCTCGTTCGGAAGAGGGACAGGCGGTGAGTCTGAAGCCTGGCTCAGGTGCCACCTTCTAAATGTTCTCAACGAAGGTTGAAATCTGGAGATTTGGATCAACTCTTTTAGTAGAGACCTGGAGTCCAATCCTGATGTCTCGAATGATGATTCCAACTTAGAGGAAGAGGTGCCTTCTCCTTCAGAAGATGGTGATGAAGCTGGTGTTATCTGCCTGTTCAGCTGGTGGCTCTGGTTGCTCAAGTGTTGCCCGCTCTGTGTTTGACCAACGGTCCAGTGGCAGAACAAGGGCCACAAATCCATCTCCTCCTGTAAGCAGTCCCGTAGTCTTTGACGGTCTTCCTTTTTCTGGAGGATAGCGAAAGCATGAACCGTTTGGAGTGAGACTTGCCCAGCTACCTGACAAAGGGGCTGAGGGTGTGTAAATGTCTATATACATCTTGCCAGAGGAGGATTGCACTGTATGGTTCTGCATGCTGAAGGTGGATGCACAAGTACTGCAGTCATGAAGCAGACCACTGTCCTGGTGCAAGGCAGAACAGCCTTGAAAGACACCCTGGATTGTAAGATAGACTTTCTCCTGAAGAATCAATTTGCAGCTGCTGCTGTTATCCTTCAGTTGGTTATGTGTGCGGGCCTGATGACTTAAGCCCTTTTCCAGTGGATTCAGTCCCTTGACTCAGAGGATATTACTCCCCTCTTAGAGTTAGCCACAGCCTTTCTGCCCTCTCAATGGTGACATGGCGTTGGATATGGCTTCATCCCTGGGCAGCAGATACATCCTCCCAGGCCTGACTGACCCAGCTAGCCTTTTAAAGCAGGAATTATCAACCCAGTCCTCAGGACAAACCTAGCCAGTTGTATGCAGCTCTCTTTCATGTGTATTCATTGTGATTATCTTGACTAAGCTAGGTGTGTCCTGAGGACTGAGTTGAGAACCCCTGCTTTAAAAGGAAATTTCTGTTTGGGGCCTACTTGGAGAAGTTGTTTAAGGACTTGGGTGCGTCCAAGCCTCATTGGCTCCCAGAAGATAGGCTCAATGGGCCTGGAAAGCATAACAAGGGTGTCGTCCTCCTTGACATGTGCCCATTTTCCTCATTCATGCTACTCAGACTGCCATGGGTCCTGGGACTGCCATAGGTAGAAACCTGGAAAGCACTCACTCTCCTCTTCTGGCTGTTGATCCTAGACTTAGTCCTTTTGTGGGCCTTTGCAGGTCCTGGGATTTTAACACCTCCAGAGATGCCACCCTCCTGTTCAGCACAGTGGGGCCCATTCTGGGACATCTCAAGTGGGTGGCAGGCTTTGGATTTTCTAATGGGAGTGGGCCTGGGTCATCAAGTATTGCTGGGTGCTGGATACCACTCAGTATGGTTATATTCTGCAATACAGAGAATCTATCCTATATATTCAAAATCAGACACAAGAGCTCTGCAATCAGCCCCCAAGCCCTCATACTCCCTAACACCAACAACAGACCAAGAAGGAAAACCACATCAGACACCCTCAGCACCCCAAGTAACTACACAAAATCATGAAAATTCACTACACAAAGAGCACTTTCTTTAGCGGCCCCATTAATATGGAACTCTCTCCCTCCCGACTTACGATCAATTGAGGATATAAAGGACTTCTGAAAGCAATTAAAGACTGTACTCTTCACAGAGCACTACGGCTCAAACACCTAACTAGATTCCATTTATTGTAACCTTTATGTAATGTGATTGTCTGTAATGGTTTACCTATGTTATGTATCCCACCTTACTACTTCGATGTTTTGATTAAGCAGTGCATGTTTCCCTTGCTTTTGTATAACCTTTGTATGTCTTTGTAACCGCTTTGATTGAAGGAAAAGGCAATATAAAAAACTTGTTAAATAAATAAAATCCTAGAGGCCTTCATAGTCTCCCCATGTGGTTTAGCAGCCAAGGGAATTGCTATTCAAATCACATTGGAAAGATTGCTCCATCTGCAAACTGTGGTGGCCCTTCCCCCTGCTGAAAAGGGCAAGAGCCAATACTCCTATCTACTTTGTGGTTTCAAAGAAAGACTGCTCTTTCCAGCTAATCCTCAACCTCAAAGGAGTCGACGCTCACCTGTGCACCCTACACTGTATGGAGATTCTATGATCAGTGATCCAGGTGGTACGCCGCTGTGAATTCCTTGCATCTGTGGATTTAGCTGAAGCTTATTTCCACACCCCGATCCCAGAGGATTAACATTGTTTTCTCCATTTTGCCATGCTTGGCTCTCATTTTCAGTTAGCTGCTCTTCTCTTTGGCCTCTCTACCACCCCAAAGACTTTCTCAAAAGCTGTGATGATGGTGGCTGCTGCACTGAGGCTCCAAGGGATCTGTGTTTTCTCATATCTGGATGATTGGCTCATTTGAGTCAGGTCACAGTCCGAAGTGACTCTGTTTTTGACCCGTGTGGTGCACTTCCTGGAGAGTCTCGGCTGGGTGATCAATCGAGGAAAGAGCCATTTGGAGCCTTCCCAACTGTTAGAATACCTGTGAGCACATTTGACACTCAGGCAGAATCTTCCTGCCTGAGGAGAGAGTGAAAAGGTTGTTGGACCAGCTGGTAACCTTCAGATCTCAGCTGGTCCCCAGAGTTTTGGATTATCTACAGCTTTGCAGTTTGATGGCAGTGGCAATCAAATTGGTGCCATGGGTGCGAGCCCATATGAGGCCACTTCAGAGGTCATTGCTGAATCTTTGGTCTCCAAGCTCTCAGGAATTTGAGGTTAAGCTTCCCCTCCAGCCAGAGGTGGTGTCCAGCCTGTGGTGATGGCAGCACTCACAGCATCTAAGAAAGGGTATTCCATTGGATGATCACTTGTGACTTCTCCTGTTGACAGATGCTGGTCTGTTTGGCTGGGGAGCCCACTGCAAAAATCAAACAGCTCAGGATTGTTGGAGCTGCTGGGAGGCGGTGTGGCCCATCAACTCTCAAGGTGAGGGCCATTCGTCTTGCCCTTTTGCATTTCCGGATTCTAATCAAAGGTAGAGTGGTCTGGGTATACTTGGACAATGCCATGGTGGTGGCATATGCCAATCGGCAAGGGGGCATGAAGAGTGCTGTAGTGTCCATGGAGATGACTGTCCTGTTTTCCTGGGTGGAAAGGAACTTCCTGGCTTAGTCAATGCAACATATCGCCAGAATAGACAACGTGAAGACGGACTTCCTTAGTTGCCACTTCCTTGATCCCAGGGAATGGTAGCTAAGTCAGCAAATTCTGTGCCTCTAGGGCCATCCTGAGATGGACCTGATGGTGACCCCATACAATTCCAAAGCATGCAAATTTTTCAGTCGCCACAGGGAAGCAGGATCTGAAGGTGTTAATGCTCTAGTTCAGTTCTGACCAAAGCACTGCCTTCTGTAGGTTTATTTCCTCCATGTCCGCTTGTGGGATGTGTACTTTGATGCATAAAGCGGTATCCAGGCTGGATTGTCCTGGTGATGCAAGATTGGCCACAGAGGCTGTGGTTTGGGGACCCGATACAGCTCCTACAGGAATTTACTCTGTGACTGCCCCCAGTGTGGTTTTTACGACAAGGGCTGGTCCTTCTGGAAAACCCAGCTTCCTTCTCATTTAAAGCTTGACACTTGAGAGGCATCACTTAATGCATAAAGACTATATTCCTGCCATGGTTGCCAGACTCCTCAAGGCAAGGAGAGATTCTATCAGTCTGGCCTACATGTGTGTCTGGTGTCTTTTCGAGCACTAGTGTCATGCGCATCAAACTAGACAAGATATGGCAGATTTGCCATCCCTGCTTACTTTCCTTTAGGATGGCTTGGGCAAAGCTCCCTGAAAGTTCAAGATGCAGCTTTATCCTGCTTCAGAGGACCAGTGGTGGGGCATCCATAGCCTCGCACATAGATGTCTCCCCTTGCCTTCAGTGGGTTTGACATGCATGTCCTCCCCTGTGGTCAGTTGTTCCCTCGTAGGATCTCTGGTGCTCTGGGCCTTGATGTCAGAGCCCTTGAAGCGGGCTGCACTTTGATCTGACTCTTAAAAACTGTCTTTGTGGTTGCAATCTGCTCAGCGAGATGTCTTTCCGAGCTACAGGCATCGTCATGCAGGGATCCTTGCCATATCCTTCTTGGTGGGTGGAGGTTGTATGCATTCAACATATTTGTTCCTTTTTGCCCAAGGTAGTATCTTCTTTCCATATGAATCAATTGGTTTGTCTACCCTCCTTTTCTAAGGTTCAGTGACATGGGAAGCACAAGGATCTTCACCTGAAGAATGTCTAGAGAGTGCTTCTCTGGTACTTGAAGGTTACTAACTCCTTTTGCAAATTAGATCATCTATTTGTACTGTTTGCGGGTCCAGGTAACGGTGATACAGTAGCTAAATCTACCTTTGGATGCTGGATCAAGGCAGCTATTGCCTCTCTTTATCTGTTGTGGAATCAGCTGACTCCAGAGGGCTTGTGTCCATGTTCCATTTGGGTGCAAGCATCCCCGTGGGCAGAGCATAGCTCTGTAGCTCCCTTAGACATTTGTCAGGTGCCAACGTGGACACCACTTTCTAACTTTGTCAAGCATTAGTGCTTGGATGTCCATACTTGGGCGGACATGGCCTTTAGTTCAGAGATCTTAAAAGCTGCTGTGTCTTTTTCCTGCCCAGTGGAGACATAGCTTTAGTACATTGTACTTGTCTGGACTGGTTTAGCAGGATGATATGGAAGGTGACATTTTACTTACCAGATAATGTCCTTTTCTTGAGACCTGCTTGATCAATCCAGGACCTGCCCCTGGAACTTGTATTGGTCTGCTGTACTCTCAGTGATTGACCCTGCGGGCTCATAACATTTCTAACAAGTCTTCTATTGAAGCTGATTCTGTACATAGTTATGCTTCCTGTTCTGTTGAACGTTGTCATTTTCACTGAGGTTGTGTGAGGTCAGAGATTCTTTGCCATAGGCTTGGGTATGGATGCTGAATCATGCCCCTAGGAGGGTCAGGCTCATAATGACACAGTGATGTTATAAGAAGCCTCTGGAATATTTTCTGTCTCCACATCTGCTAGCAGGGGGACACAGCCTACTTTTCTGGACTGGCCTTGCAAGACTCAAGAAATTCAGCACAGAATATTGATGATGTGCTGGAATGCTATGCGATACATGTACATACCATTGTTCCAGCACATCTTTTTTCACCACTCTCTTCAGCAAAACTAGAAAGTAGTTACAGGTGCTGTACACTCGAGAAACTGATATAAATTCTTCACCAGCACTGACCACAGACATATGAGCTAACCCTTAATAGCTCCTCTGACCTCAAGTTAAAATCTTTGTTGAGCTCAGCCTTTGGATCTTCTGTGCATGTCTGCATCTTTGCTGCATAGCTAATTGATTCATTGCTATCTATTTAAATGGCTTTAAATGCAGTGTGCTCTGCCATTAGTATAGCCATTAGTGCATTAAGTATGCTTGTGTTAAATCCCTTCCTATATTCTGCACCCATACGTGTAGAAAATTGTGTGCTATCACCTGTATTAATGGCAGTGCAGTTTGGTGTATAACAAAGCCTGAGTGTTTTATCCAACTCTCAGTACTAGGCAGTAGTCCTACAGGAGCTCTCTGCCCTTCTATAGGCCAATGTGTCCTCCATAAAGCCATTTCACTGCACAGCAATGGAAGTACTGCAATAAAACCTGAATACCGATTAGATAAGCTATAAGATTGTAAATAGTTTCTATTTTTAATTGTTTATTGTATATAGTTCCTGTGTTACAATATGTTCAATGTAATGTTTTTTGATGTGCTATTCTCAGTAAACTGCCCCTGATCTCTGGAAGGGGCGGTATAGAAATGTTTACAAATAAATAAATAATGTGGTTGAAAATTTTCACCATGAGAAGAAGGGCAAGGAGTTTATTCTACATTCTTCCTGGTTACAAAAAAGATGGGGGAGGGGAGATTATACCCTCTTAGATATGAAGAATCTGAGCAACTATCTGGTTCGAGAAGTTCAAAATTGAGTCCCCCTGCACTCTGAGTCACTACCTTCAAAAGGAAGATTGCCTATGTTCTCTGGACTACAAGGATCTGTACACCCACATTCAAATAGATACCAGTCACAGAAAGTATTTGTAATTCATCATAGGGAAACACCACTACACTGTGTACTTCCCTTTTGGTCTTACACCTGCTCTATGTGTATTCACCAAGTGTTTCTCAGTGGTTGCAACATTTCTATGCAAACCGGGTGTGCACATGTTTCCTTATTTGGGTGATTGGCTGGTTAAGAGCAAAAGTCAGGAGAGAGTTTGAGAATCCATGTACACAACAATCCAGGTGCTAGAGTTACTAGAGTTTGTCATAAATTATCCGAGTTTATACCTATGACACCACTTGGTGTTTATTGGTGCTCTGCTAAACATGACTCTGGCAAAGCCCTTTTTTTCAAAGGAATAACTCACCAGTCTGGTAAACATAGCAGACTTCAATGAGAAGCATGATGAGGACGTTGGGCCTTATGATCTTAATGGAGCATGTAACATCCTTGGCATGTCTCATGGACCTTGAGTTTACAATGAACGCAGGCCACTTACAGGTTTGAGATGCCTTGTCTGTCGCAACTCTACACTGGGACTGTCTGTTCTGGTGGATGGTTCATTCCAATCTGGGCAAAGGAATTCCCTCCAAAAATTACTCATGATAGATGCATCCATGATGGGCTGGGAAGCCCATGTAGATGGGTTTCGCACCTGGGATCTATGGTCCTCCCAGAAGAGTCTGTATCAGATCAATTTCCTGGAATTGAGAGCAATTTTATATATATTCTATATTCTAAAGCAGGCTTCCCAAACCTGCCTCCAAGCCAGTCGGGTTTTCATGATATCCACAATGAATATGCATGAGAGAGATTTGCATACACTGCCTCCATTGTATGCAAATTTCTCTCATGCATTTTCATTGTCAATATCTGGCAAACCTGACTGGCTGGGGAGGCCCCATGACAGGTTTGGGAACTCCTGTTTTAAAGGCTTTCAGAGATCGATTGGCCATCCATATTATGATTCAAATGGGCAATTGGGTAGCCATGTATTATATCAACAAGCAGAGGGGAACAGAATCGTACCTCCTGTGTTGGGAAATGTTCAGAGTGTGGATGAGATGGCCCTCAGAACTACATATCTGGCTTCTGAGGGCAGTGCCTTGGAGGACAAACTGAGCCATGCCCTTTAATGTCACCAATGGACCCTGGACAGAGAGATTGCGCTGAGCATCTTTTGGGAATGGGTACCCCCCTCAGTAGATATGCTCATCACCTCTCAGAACAGGCAGATGTCTCAGTTATGCTCCAGTGTGTGGACATATGGTAAACTGATTTTGGATGCCTTTCTTTTCAACTGTGGGGGAGGGGTCTTCTGTATGCATATCTTCTAATGCCTCTCATAGCAAACACTCTCCTGAAACTCGAGGATGATAGAGGCCCCCTACGCCCAGTTGTTTTTCTTTCCAGGCTGCCTTTTATAAAAGAAGAAGATAAAATAATAAGACATGTTGCCAACAAAAAAAATGTTTAATTGGTGTTAGCTGGTTGTGAAACTCATTTTTTTTTACCCTTTTTCTTTTGAGGCAGCCTGTAGCTAGGGAATTCCAGACATTAAGACATTATCCTGGAGATGGAAGAAAACAGGAGTTACTCACCTGTAATAGATTTTCTCCATGGACAGCATAAATCCTTATAATCCTTCCATTCCCTGAGGAGTTGCATTCTGCTATCGTTAGTGCATTGACTGAGATCATGACACACGGCAGCAGTGGCAGCAAGTGGGAATTGACATGTATGTGCTCTGAGACTATTCCAAAAGCTTCCAGAAGGAGCTGGGAAGTAGTTCCCATGCGGGGCTCCACTGGTAATATCACCTGTAAGTGAGGATCTTTCTCGCTGTCCACAGAGAACACCTTCTACAAGTGAGTAACTGTCATACTGGATGACCAGAGAATTGAATTAGGGGAGCCCATTTAATGTGGTGTATTTGAATTTTAGCAACATCAATGATAGTTTCTGAATAGTTGATTTATAAATAAACTGACCCTAACCTGACTTACTGGGCTAGAAACTGTGCTGAGTGAGAAGCTACATCAATGGGTCTGCTGGTTTTCAGCGATTCTGTAAGCGGTTTTGCAAAAGGGTTATCAAGAAAACTTTGCTTTTTTGTGGATAACAAAATCTGCCCTTGAAAATATGTGGAAAAACATGAGGAGGGATTTAGCAAAGCTTGAGCCTTCCAGCTAAACTTTAATTTAAAAAAATGCAAGGTCATGCATTTGGGTTGCCAAAACTTGAGCAAGTTGATACAGTGCAGGGGTGCATAAAGCAAAAGGGGAATTTGGAGGTGATCGTATCTGGTGGTCTTAAAGTTGCCAAACAGGTAGATAAGGTTGATTGCCAAAGACAAAAAGATGCTTGAGAGCATATAGAGAGGAATAGTAGCAGGTAAAAATATGGTGATATTGCTTTTGTATAAGACTATGGCAAAATCTCAATTGGAATGTTGCATCCAAAGCCTTGAAAAGCATAGAAAAGGGATGGAGTGAGTCTAGAGTGCAGCTATTAAAAATAGTCAGTGGTGTTCATCATAAAGTACTCTGGGACCCTTAAAGGAAGACGGGAAAGAGGAAATTAATCCACAAGAGGTAGGCTTCTTTCAACAGAGGCTCTGGAAGAAGGGGTGATAGAATGAAAAGCGGGTGGGGGAGAGACAGTCATCTAAGGAAATACTTTACAGACAAGGCAGCTGATGCATGGAACAGCTTTCTGGTGGAAGTAGTGGAGACAAGGACAGTGTTTGATTTCAAGAAAGGATTGGACAAGCATAGTGGATCTTGGAGAGGAAAGGATTGCAGATCTGAGCAATTCATGTGGCTGGGTAGACTGGAATAGGATTTATGTTTTTGTCTGTCATCAAGTACAGTATATGTTTCTGTGTAACACACTTAGACATATCTTTTTGTATATGTGTACATGATTTCCATTCTAATCCATGTTTGGCTGTGCATCCCTTGTTTTTTGTACAGTTTTTCTGGAATCCAGCCTTCAAACAGTGTGCGGTGTTAAAAAGAATAAAGAATTCTGTGGCTTTAACATTAGAGAATCCAGTATTTATTCATTATGCTATTACCTACCACTATGCAAGGTAAACACTTAAGAGGCATTGTAGATCAAGAAAAATTTAGTAAAGTATCAACAAGAGCTTGAACTGCATTGAATAGATTTTAATAAAACTAGGCATGATCAGAAACAAATGTCTTATGTGCCTGACAATGAGATGTTATTCATTCGTTCAAACTATATTTAAAGAACGGATCTTTTTTTTTAAAACATATCTTGGCTATGTGTTTTCTGTTTGATTACCTTTTATGCTTCAAAGCCTATTCCTCTCTCTTTAGTCCTGTGCAAATACAACAAACAGAATAAAAAAAACCCCTAAACAAATCATATAATAAAATAAAGTTTGCATCATCACACATAGGAAGTACAGAAAGCAGCATCTTTAAACACGTATAGAGAAGGTTGTTCACAGCAAAAACCCAGCCAGCTACACTGAATAATTACATTTACTTTAACATGTGCTCCGATATGTTCATTTCCTTTCTTCTCAGACCGATTGACTCCGGGGGAAATTTTGTTACAATTGGATGCATTAACCTTGAATTAATTTTGTGCAGGTAATTCAAAAGATCATATAATCTGCTTGAAGCTATGGAGATCATGGTAGAGAGTGAATAAGGTTTTGTATGTATGCCGAGGATGTTTATCTCCTAAAAATGTCTATGAGCATATTCCAGTACATAGCACCCATGGATGTTTATCTCGCTAACAAGGGGATCTCAGAATATGTCCGGACGGGTGGAACAGGGGTGTAGTTTGCCGCGGATTACAGGATCTGAGGCAGCATGGATTCATCAGAGGCAGGTCTTGTCAGACAAATCTGATTTATTTCTTTGATTGGGTGACCAGGGAGTTGGACTGAGGGAGAGCCCTAGATGTGGTGTATTTAGGTTTCAGTAAAGCCTTTGACACCGTTCCACACAGTTGACTTATAAACAAACTGAACACCCTAGGGATGGACTCTAAAGTTATTTCTTGGGTTAGAAGTTGGTTGAGTGGAAGGTGGCAAAGGGTACAGGTAAATGGAGGTCACTCTGAGGAGGATACCAGTGGTGTGCCCCAGGGATCTGTCCTTGGTCCGATTTTTTTTTTAAACGTCTTTGTTAGTGATATTGTGGAAGGGCTGTCGGGTAAGGTTTGCCTCTTTGCGGATGACACCAAAATCTTCAATAGAGTAGACACCCAGGAAGGTGTAGATAACATAGGGATCTAGCTAAGCTTGAAGAATGGTCTAGAATTTGGCAGCTGAGATTTAATGTTAAAAAATGCAAGGTCATGCATTTGGGCTGCTGCAATCCAAGAGAACAATATAGTATAGGGGGTGAAGTATTTCTCTCCACAAAAGAAGAGTGGGACCTAGGTGTGATTGTGTCTGATGATCTTAAAGTAGCTAAACAGATAGAAAAGATGACAGAGAAAGCTAGAAGGATGCTTGGTTGCATAGGGAGAGGAATGGCCAGCAGAAAAAAGGAGGTGATGGTGCCTCTATATAGGTCTTTGGTGCGACCTCATTTGAAGTATTGTGTGAAATTCTGGAGACCGCACCTTCAAAAGGATATAAACAGGTTGGAGTCTGTGCAGAGGGTTTCTACTAAAATGGTTAGTGGTCTTCATTATAGAGCATATGAGGGCAGACCTAAGGAGCTTAATATGTATATTTTAGAGGAAAGGCAGGATATAGGTGATATGACTGAGGCATTTAAATACCTCCATGGCATAAATGCACAGGAGGAGAGCTTCTTTTGATTGAAAGCAAGCTCTGCTACAAGAGGACATAGGATGAGGGTGAAAGGGGATAGAATCAGGAGTAATATGCGGAAATATTTCTTTACGGAAAGAGTGGTAGATGCGTGGAATAGTCTCCCAGTGGAAGTGATAGAGATGAGCACAGTATCTGAATTCAGAAAAGCATGGGAAAAAACACAAAGGATCTCTAAAGAAAAAAGGGGACTGTTGTAGTGGTTGGTATGGAAGGGTAGACTAGATAGGCCTTGTGGTCTTTTTATGCCATCATGTTTCTATGTATTCAGGAAAGGCCTGTGTACGTTTTGGGAGGTTCTACAGACATGCCCGTTATACCTGCTTTTTAACATATTCATAAATGACTTGGAAATGGGAATAACGAGTGAGGTAGTTCAATTTGCAGATGACACACAATTATTCAAAGTTGTTAAAACCTAAGAGGATTGTGGAAAACTGCAAGAGGATCATGATAAATTGGAAGACTGGGCATCCAAATGGCAGATGAAATTTAATGTGGACAACTGCAAAGTTATATACCTAGGCAAGAACAACCCAAACTATGGTTACGCGATGCAAGGTTCCACATTAGGAACCACCATCCAGGAAGAAAAATGTAGGCGTCATAATGGATAACATGTTGAAACCCTCCGCCCAGTGTGCAACGGCAGCCAAGAAGGCAATTAAAATGCTAGAAATCATAAGAAAAGGAATGGTGAATAAAACCAAGGATATTATAATGCCTCTGTATCGTTCCATGGTGCGACCACACCTTGAATATTGTGTGCAATTCTGGTTGCCATATTTTAAAAGGATATAGCAGAATTAGAAAAGGTACAGAGAAAGAGCCACCAAAATGGTAAAGGGGATGGAGGGATGCCTCTATGAAGAGAGGCTTAAGAGGTTAGGGTTTTTCAAAATGAAAAGAGACTGCTGAGGGGAGATATGATAGAGGTCTACAAATTAATGAATGGAGTGGAACGGATAAATGTAGATTGATTCTTTATGGCAGGCATGTCCAACAGGTAGATCGCGATCTACCGGTAGATTGCCAGCCCCACTTGGCTCCATCTCTCCAGCAGCTCGCCCCATCGCTAGGAGAGAGCTCGTGCCAGCAGGTCGTCTGCCGAGGGCTTGCCGCCGCTGCTGATCCTTTGCCTGTCTTTTTTCCCTGCCTGCGGGAATCTTGCCTATGGGTGTATTGGGGGCGCTTGTTGTTTTCGTGCCAATACTTTGTGGGTACCCCAGGGGGGGCAACGTCTGTGCCCTGCGGCGAGACACCACAGGCCCGGCATCATACCTGGTTTCCTGCCTCTCAGAATTACCCATTCCTGTCACCGTCCCAACACCCCTTAGAAGTGTGTTATATACTGGACGATATCCGTTCACCCGGGCTTTGCCTGAATATACTTACCGTATTAGTTGTGTCGTGTGCTGGTCGTTGGTCGCTTTATAGTTTTCGGGCAGACACAACAAAGTGTCAAGAATTTGGTGATTTCGGCGGGCTTTTCCAATTTTGTTCTAACTTGCCTATGCCTTGCCTTTGAATTGGTTCAAACCACTGTGACTTTTCCTTGCCTCTGCAATTTTATTTTGCGTAGCCTTTGCGTTGATTCTACACTGCAATTTTATTTTGCCTTGCCTTTGCGTTCATTCTACACTGTGTGCAGAATTTATTAAATCGCGTGTGGTGGTATTTGAACTTGTTTGGCGGTATTTGATTTTATCTGGTTTGCTGGACAGGTGTTTGAGTTTTTTTGATGACTGGTGGTATTATTGGTGCCAGTATGATGAATTCTTATTTTTACTTTTAGAACTGCATGTGTGGTTTTGGCATCTCCAGTCCTTGTATTGCACATCATCCAGAGGTCTTCAGTTCCTGTTGATCTTTAATACTTTGGGACAGTGACAGTTTTGGACCAGATTCAGCCAGTGTTTATACTTAGTAGCAGATTTGGCCTTCTTACATCCGGCCACCCCAGTATAACAAAGATGAGTGTTCCAAAGAAGAGCAAAACCTACCACTTTCATGATGAATGGGAAATGGACTACTACTTTATCATAGTGAAAGACAAGTGTTGTTGTCTAATTTGTAACGCCCCAGTATCCTTGCCCAAAATGGGTAATCTGGAACGTCATTATAAGGCTCTGCATAGCAATAAGTTTGATGCTGATTTTCCACCCAAAAGTGAAATTCGTAAACTGAAGCTCAAAGAACTTAAATCAAAATTGGCTACTCAGCAACAGTTGATGGCGAAGCCAAGGTCACATTCAGTCAATGCAACCATAGCATTCTTCAAGATCAGCGACCTGATCGCAAAGAAATGCAAACCTTTCACTGAAGTGGAATATGTAAAAGATTGTTTTCTTGAAACAACTGACAATCTTTTTGAAGAATTTAAAAATAAGAGATCATAGCTGCTATTCAAGATGTACAATTGTCAAGAAACACCGTCGTGCGGCGAATAGAAAAGATATGTGGAGACACAACTAAACAATTGTTGGAGGATGTTTCAAATTATGTTGCTTTCTCACTCCAACTGGGTGAATCTACAGACATAAGAGACATAGCCCAGTTACTAGTCTTTATCTGGATGGTTTTTGAAGACTTCAGTGTTAAAGAAGAACTACTTGGAATGATTTCTTTAAAAGGGAGAACTACTGGTAAGGAAATATTCAGTTCTTTCCATTCTTTTGTGACAAAGTGTAATCTTCCATTGCATAGACTTGTTTCCATCACTACGGTTTCATAGCCCTCTGTAGACAGCATGACGACTTCCCAGATTTCCTTTCTTACCACTGCATCATTCACCAGCAAGTTTTGGCAAGCAAGAGACTCAATATAAAGACTGTCATGGACATCACTTTGAAAAGACGGCTTTTCAATCTTACTCTTGATGAAGGGGCAGCGGAAATCATTTTGCACACAGATGTAAGGTGGCTAAGTAGGCACAAATTTCTGCAAAGATTTTGTGATTTGATGAATGAAATAAGAAGTTTTTTGAAGGAGAGGGGAGATGACCAAGCAGAGTTGGAAGATGAGGAGTGGTTGTGTGATCTGGCATTTCTCGCTGACTTTACAGGCGAACTAAGTGATATGAACCTTGAACTACAAGGTAAAAAAAATGCATTGGCGAGATGATGAGTACAGTTTCATCCTACAAGAGCAAATTTGAGCTAATGATGACTGACCTTGCAAACAATACTTTTGATCATTTTCCTAATACGCAGGACCACCTGGGACAATATCCAAATTTTGTTTTTCAGAACGAGAAGTATGTGACAGAAATCTGTTCTGCTATCCAGGAATTCGAAAATAGATTCTGTGACTTCCAAAAAATTGGAACAGTTGTGGAGTACTTGTCATACCCATTCAAAGTAGATGTGGACATTAAAGAAACTGCAGCTGCTATCAGTAAAAATTACTCATTGAACAAGCCATCTCTTGAAAACTTTAACTGTCTTAATAACTTTCTTTAACTGTTATTGAGTAATTTGTGTTAAATTAGATCGAGTATTGATCCAGGCTGATCTAGCACAATCTTTAATATTTTGGTCTTGCTCATCCACCAGCTTTTTTAAGTTGGGTGAATATTGCGTGAGTGCCAGTCTCAGGGAATCCTGGAGATGTTCATCTGTCATGTTGGAACATTGTGTACTCTTTGTCATTTTCAGATGGGAAAACACAGATTCACACAAATAAGTTGAACCGAAACAGGAGTGTACAGCTTCACGGCATCTTCTCAAGTTGGGAAATTTGTCTCTAGGCACTAGTTTCCAAAACGATTCTTGCTCAGCACAAGTCTTGAGAAAAATGTCATTTTTAAGGGTTAATATTTCGTTATTACTCAATAAAACATTAAGAAAAAATGTACAGTACTTTCCATTTCCCTTCGTAGTTCTTACTGGATCTTCGTCCCTCTGTTTTGTTTTTGCTCAAATTTGCTTAACAGCTGATCACATCCAAGTAAATGACAGAAGGTTTGTTAAAAATGGGGGGGGGGGGGGAATCCTCTAACTTTACTGGGTTAAAATTTAATTTGAAACTTAATTTTCATGGTGGTAGATCACCGGCACTTTTGGCCGGAAAAAAGTAGATCACAACCTGTTCGCAGTTGGACATGTCTGCTTTATGGTATCAAAAAGTAGAAAGACTAGGGAACATGCAATGAAGCTACAGAGTAACTCGTTTAAGACTAATAAGAGAGAATATTTTTTCACTCAACACATAATCAAACTCTGGAATTCTTTACCGGAGGATGTAGTAAAAGCTGTTAGTGTAGCTAGGTTAAAAAAGGTTTGGACAACTTCCTGGAGGAAAGGTCCATAAACCATTATTAAAGAGGGCCCAGGTAATCCACTGTTTGCCCCAATAAAAGCATTATAGAACCTGTGTGTCTTTTTTGGGAAATTGCTAGGTACTTGTGACCTGGATTGACCACTTTTGGAAACAGGATACTGGGCTTGATGGACCCAGTCTGACCCAGTATGGCATTTTGTATGATGTTATATTCTTAGCATGGAATCCCAGGACTCAAAATATTATGTTATACCAGCTGTTATATATAGGTTCTGGGCATCTTTTTGGCAGACATATGTTTTTTGTGACTGAAAGTGTGTGTGTGTGTGTGGTTTGAGGGCTGCATAGGAGGATCTGGTGTGCACAGCTGCAGTTCATGGGGAACATGAATGCCTGGCCAGTATCTGGACCGTTCGGATGATGCAGTGTCACCAGGTACCAGTGTGAAAAGACAGAATATCACAAAAGGTTCTCCATAGCTAAATGTCAAAACATATCCCTTTCAGTAATCCCTCAGAATAAGAGCATTCAACAGTGCAAGCAGCACTGAAACATGCCCAAAAGCTCCATATTGTGTGAGGTTGATAAGGGGTCATACTTAGCAATGTAAAGACAGTTTTTAGAGATGACCAAGGAAAGAATATCTATGGATTTCTTCTGCTGCCATGTATGTTTTGATTCAAGGTATGTCATGACAAACATATCACTTTATTCTTGATGTTATTATATCTTTGAGCGCATTGAGATCACCTTGCACTATTCTGGGCCTGCAGCAGACTAGTATATCTAGTCTAGTTTGCACCAATATTTATGTATCCTTAGTATTTATGTGTAGCAGCTTAGGAGATGCACGTTTTAACAGGAGACGTGGCCGTCTGAGACATCATGTCCATCTTTTCAGAATATGGTGAGCGTAGGGATGTCCACACCATTTATTTTGTTTATTTATTTATTTATTTACAGTTCTTATATACCGCGCTATTTGGTATCAGTGCGGTTTACAAATAACAGAAAATTGCATCAGAACAGGATCTTTTGCATACATTGAAACAGGATCTGTAACTTGGGAATATAACAGGGGAAATTATATACAATTAATAGTAATAGTTGTGAACTATTTACAGTTTATATATCAGTTTGGTAATTCGTAATGGAGAAGACCTTAAAAATCTATGATCATTAGGGGAGTTCCTGAGTGTAAGTCTGTTTGGTGTCTCGTCTTTGGTTACATTGTTGGAGTATTCGAGGCTTCGTGTGTAGGTTGTGGTGTGTGGAATGATTGTGTTGAATTAGGGTTGACAAAGTGTAGGCAGAATAAGTGGTGTTTAAGGGCTTTTCTGAACTGTGAAAGGTCATTGATTATTCGGAGTTGAGGTGGGAGGTCATTCCAACATTTAGGGGCATAGAAAGCAAAGCTTCAGCTTCTAGTTGTTTGAGAGCATTTAGTGAATTCAGTTGGTGTAGTAAGCATATTGACAGATACTGACCTTCTTAGCCTGTTTGCGGGAGTGATGGTCAACAGTTCAGAGAGTGAAAGAGGGGACAGTTAATTAATTGCTTTAAAAGTTACTAGTAGTACCTTGTAAGTGATCCTGGATTGCACCGGTAACCAATGTAGGTCCATGAGTATGGGTGTGATGTGCTCTCTTCTGGATATGCCGCAGAGAGTGCAGGCTGCTGTATTCATTGCCATCTGAAGTGGATTGAGGGTATTCTTAGGAAGGCCCTGTAGGATAATGTTAGCATAGTCGAAATGCGGCGTTACAAGCGTTTGGAATATCGTTCTGAAATTGTCAGGGGCGAGTAGCGGTCTTAGGTGTCTTAATGTTCATATTTTATTGTAAATTGCCTTTGTGGTATTCTTTATGTGTTCCTTGAAATTGAGTTGTTGGTCAATTGTGACACCCAGGTAGCGTATAACCGATTTACATGGTAGTTCGGCATCTCGTACCTTCAAAGATGTGGGGGGAGAGAAGTTCTTGTTCTTAGTTACAAATAAGACTTCAGTTTTCTTGAAGTTTATACGTAGATTCTGGGATAAGAGCCAGTCAGTGATCGCGTTAAAGCACTCTGCTAGTGAGGATAGGTCGGGGTGTCTGATTTTAATTGGGGTGAATATTAACACATCATCTGCATAAATCAGACTGGATATATTAAATGATCGGATGATGTCACAGATTGGTTGCATATATACATTAAAAAGTAAAGCAGATAGGGAGGATCCCTGGGGTACTCCCTGCTGTTGATGGAATGGTTTAGATGTTGAAGATCCTATTCGTACATGTTGCCAGCGGTTTGCTAGATAGGATTTACACCATTCCCAGGCCAATCCATGAATTCTCTTTTCCTGAAGTCGATGGAGGAGTTGTTCATGGTTAACAGAGTCAAACGCTGCAGCAATATCAAGGAAGATGAGTACGAAGCCGTTTTCAATCATGTCAATCCCTCTGGATAGAGTGTTGGTCAGTAAGGTGAGTAGAGTCTCCACACCGTGGGACTCTCTGAAGCCATGCTGGCAGGGATCCAAAGGAGCTGATATGTCTATGTGTTGCTGCAGTTGTATTTGGACAACTTTCTTGATGAGTTTGGCTAGTAGAGATATACTTGAGATTGGGCGGTAGGAGTCTGTTCTTGTTGGGTCGAGTTTGCTGTTTTTCAGAAGTGGGCATATAGATGTTTGCTTAAGGATTGCTGGGAATGTTCCTGCTGCAAAGGAGAGCTTCATGATGTGGGCTAGAGTGGGGCTGAGGTCGGAGCGCATTGTTCTGATCCAGTGAGCAGGGCAAGGATCGTTTGGGGCTGTAGTGGTGTTGATGGTAGCAATAAGGTCAGCAATGTATTTCTCTGCAGGAGGGGTGAAGTTTGTTAGATGTGGCTGTACTTGCTGCATATACCTGTCTCATCATAACAGCGAGGCCTTTGTTTTTCCATAGTGGTTTGCTTGTGCCATGGCAGAAATGTTTGTCCCTGATTCCAGAATAGAAGGCGAGTCTATATGTGTCTATATGTCTATGTGGAATCTGGGCAAAATCAGGCCCATTTTTGATTTGGATGTGTCCGCGACTTGGACATGCATGTTATGGAATTGGCCTCCATGTAAACATGCAGAAACCGTTTTATCTTGTTAATAGAAAGGATTATTCTTCTGAGTTTAAGATGTAGGATTTCCAATTAGCTATATATTATTGTCTTCTTGGTCCCCTTTCTAGCATCTCCTAAGGCAGGGGGGGCAATTCCGGCCCTCGTGCACCACAATCCAGCCTGGTTTTCATGATGGCCCTAATGAATATTCATGGACCTACAGTGGAAGACAGTGGATGCAAATAGATCTCATGAGTATTCATTAGGGGCATCATGAAAACCAGGCTGGATTGTGGTGCATGAGGGCCGGAATTGCCCACCCCTGTCTTAACCCTTTCCAGGCCGAGCCCAAAACTCTCGGAATCCAAAATTCTGACTAAATATTCCTATCAAATGGTATATAATACATGACCATAGCAGAAGGAAAATCACTATTAGAACATATTGAATAAGACGGGTACAATTTTCCTGAAATATGCAAAAATTAACCCGGCTGCAGAATGTGGATTAAAAATTTAAACCTGGCCTTGAAAGGGTTAAGGGTTGGAACCAATTGTGACACGCAGTTTTGTCACAAGTGAATCCTGAGTTTTGGAACCCATAAGGTGAAAGGAGGGGCAGGGAAGGGCCTACTCTATTGCCTCATAAAAATCTTCACACCATTATATGTTTTTTTAACATTCTGCTTTCTTAAAAAATGGAGTTTGCTTCACTGATCTACACAACAAATTCTAGGCTTTTGGTGTGAAAGAACAATTATATAAATATTTGTAAAGTAATTAAGAATAAGAAACCAAAAGCTATGTTAAAGGTGTGAGATAACTGTCGGGATAGGTTGCTGAGGGGTAAGAACATAAGATATGCCATACTGGATCAGACCAAGCTACATCAAGCCCAGTATCCTGTTTCCAATAGTGGCCATTTCAGGTCACAAGTACCTAGCAGGTTCCAAAAAAGGCATACAGGTTCCACAATGCTTGTCCTGAGGCAAGCAGTGGATTTCCTGATTACATAATGTAAACCACTTTGATTGAAGGATAAGGCGGTATAGAAAACTGGTTAAATAAAAATTTTCCTGGGTCCTCTTTAATAATGGTTTGTGGACCTTTTCCTCCAGGAACTTGTCCAAACCTTTTTAAAACCCATCTACACTAACAGCTTTTTTACTACATCCTCTGGTAATGAATTCCAGAGTTTGATTAAGTGTTGAGTGAAAAAATATTTTCTCTTATTACTCTTAAACTGGTTACACTGTAGCTTCATTGTGTGCCCTCTAGTTTTTCCTTTTGATGACGTAAACAATCGATGTACATTTACCCGTACCACTCCATTCATTAATTTATAGACCTCTATCATATCTCCCCTCAGTCATCTCTTTTCCAGATTGAAGAACTCTATCCTCATAGATAGAGTTCCTCATAAGGATATTTTTCAATCTCCTTTACTATTTTGGTGGCTCTTCTCTGTACCTTTTCTAATTCTGCTATATGTTTTTAAGATATATTGACCAGAATTGCACACAATATTCAAAGTGCGGTTGCACCATGGAACAATACAGAGGCATTATAATATCCTTGGTTTTATTCTCCATTCCTTTTTTGATGATTCCTAGCATTCTATTTGCTTTCTTGGCTGCCACTGCACAATGGGCAGAGGGCTTCAACATGTTATCCACAATGACGCCTAAATGTTTTTCTTGGGTGGTGGTTCCTTATGTGGAACCTTGCATCACATAACCATAGATTGGGTTATTCTTTCCTAAATGCATAACTTTGCACTTGTCCACATTAAATTTCATCTGCCATTTGAACGTCCAATCTAACAATTTATCAAGGTTCTCTTGCAATTTTTCACAATCCCGTTGCATTTTAAACAACTTTGTATAATTTTGTGTCATTTACAAATATGATCACTTCACTCATTATTCCCATTTCCAGATCATTTATGAATATGTTAAAAAGCAGTGAACCCAGCACAGATCCCTGGAGTACTCCACTATTCACCTCTCCATTGGGAAAATTGGTCATTAAGTCCTACTCTTTGCTTTCTATCTTTTAAGCAGTTCCTGATCCACAATACTACACTGCCTCCAGTTCCATGACTTTTTAATTTCGCCATGAGTCTCTCATGAGAGACCTTGTCAAAGGCTATCTGAAAATCCAGATACACTATATCAATTGGCTCACCTTTGTCTACCTGTTTATTCACACCTTCAAAAAAATATAGCATATTAGTAAGACAAGACTTTCCTTGGCTAAATCCATGTTGGCTTCCTCCCATTAAAGCATGACTGTTTACATGTTCAATAATTTTGTTCTTTATAATGGTATCCACCATTTTGCCTGGTACTGACATCAAGCTCACACCTGGAACCCTTTTTAAAAATTGGCGTTACATGAGTTATTCACCAATCTTCAGATGGTACAGCTGATTTTAATGATAGTTCACAGATTATTAATAGTAGTTCTGCAACCTCATATTTCCAGTTCTTTCAACACCTTTGGATGTATACCATCCGGTCCAGGTGATTTACAACGCTTCAATTTATCAAATAGTTATAATACATCTTCCCAGTTTATCAATATTTCTTCCAATTCTTCTGATGCATCACCTTTACATACCATTTCAGGCATGGGTTATTTCCCTACATCATCTTCAGTAAAGACTGAAGCAAAGAATTCATTCAGTCTCTCCGCTATGGTCTTATCCCCTCTTAATGCCTCTTTTACCCCTCTATCATCTAATGGTCCAACTGACTCTCACAGGCTTTTTGCTACAAATGTACTTGAAAACGTTTTTAGTATGCCTTTTTGCTTCCACGGCAAACCTTTTTTTCAAATTCTCTTTTTGCCGGCCTTATCAATGCCGTGCATCTAACTTGCCAGTGCTTATGTTTTCAGTTTTCGTCATTTGACTCCTTTTTCCATTTTTTGAAAGATGCTTTTTTTGGCTACACCAGCCTCTCTGATCTCACTTTTAAACCATGCTGGCAGTTTTTTGGCCTTCCTTCCACTTTTCTTAAAGCGTGGAATACAGCTGGTCTGTGCTTCCAAGATAGTATTTTTAAACAATGCTCATGCTTGATGTAAATCTTTAATCTTTGCAGCTGCTCCTTTTAGTTTTTTCTTAACTCTTTTCCTCATTTTATCATGGTCTCCCTTTTGAAAGTTAAAAGGTAGTATTGTGGATTTCCTTGCCATCCTTTCATTTAGTAAATCAAATTTTATCATGCTATGATTTCTGTTGCCAGGTGGCCCTAACACCCTTATCAATTGCACCAGATCCTGTGTTCCTCTAATGACTATGTCCACCCCTCTTGTTGGTTCATGACCCAACTGCTCCAAGCAGTCATTTATTTCATCTAGAAACTTTATCCCCCTAGTATGTCCTGCTGTGACACTGACCCAGTTGATACCAGGATAATTGAAATCACCGATTATTATTGTAACTTTCATTAAGTTCCCTGATTATTTTTAGTATTTTATCATCCATTTATTCATTCTGGCCAGGCAGTTGGTAGTATACCCCACTGCAATTGCCTTCTCCTTTTTACATGGAATTTCTATCCATAGACATTCTACAATGTATTTTGTTTCCTGCAAAACTTTAATCCTGTGTGACTCAATGCCCTCTTTAACATAGAGCGTAATCCTTCCACCAATTTGATCTACTCTTATCATTGCAATATAGTTTGTACCCAGGTACCACAGTGTCCCATTGGTTTTCCTCTTTCCACCAGGTCTCTGAGAAACCAATCATATCTAACCTCTCATTTAGTGCTATATATTCTAACTCTCCCATCTTATTTTTTAGACTTCTAGCATTTGCATAAAGGCATTTTAGAGGTTTTATTTTATTCATATTAATTTGGTTATCAATAGACAGGTAATTTGGAATCTTTCAGCTCTGTCTGCTCTGTACGTAAGGACATCTGGGTTACTTTTATCTTTATTGGAACCTCTCTGTTGAGATTTCCTAACTTCCCTCTTTTGCTAGTATCCTTCAAGGATACATCCTTCCAAACCATGCACTCTTTTGTGACCGTCGGCTTTCACCTATTATCTAGTTTAAAAGCTGCTCTATCTCCTTTTTAAAAGTTAATTTTAAAGGTCAAGAAGCTGCATATATTTGTGGTAATGAAGGTTTTCAATCAGGTATTAACTATGGGATGTTTCAGAGTTCGGCTGATAAGGGCTTGGTGAGGCTGGGGCGGGTATGGGGGGAAGTGGGAAGGATGAGGACGTTTTGAGGAGGTAAGGAAAGAATGTGAGCTAACAGACTGATTGATATTACTATTTGCAATTGGATTGTTATTTGGGGAGGAGGGAGGTTCGTAGGGATCTGGGTATGAGTCCTATTCTGTATTAGGAGCTGATGGAGAAGAACACAAGGTCTAAAAGGTTGCCGTCTAAATTGTATGCCTTATTGGCACTTAAGCTGAGGCAAGGGCCCAACCATCTCGTGCTGGGAGGAGGAGCTTCCAGGGATTGGGATGAGCAAAGGTGGTTGAACATATATGAAGCTGGGCAAAATTAGCACCAGCGATGGCATTACTGGAGAATAGTTTGCAAGTGTTTTATAACACACAGGACTCCGATTTAGCTACACTATATGAATAGGAAGTATGGACCCCAGTGCTGGAGGTGGATGTGGGGATGATGGAGATCTCTTACATCTGTTTTGAAATTGCCCAAGGGTGCAAGAGTTATGGGGATGGTAGAAAAGTTGTTTACAGAAACTAATCCTGTTAAATAAGCTTGCTGTCATTCATATGGGGTATTCCCAGAAATACTGGGTGTAGTATTGCAGCCCTAGGGAATACTTTGCAACTTAGGAGTTATGCTAGATTCTCACCTTACCTTGGAAAAATAACACTGTGACCATTGTATGATAATTGCTTGTGCTCAGTCTTTGATGTCTGATACAGAACTTTATAAAAAATTAGAATCTGGTAACTTTCGTGCATTTCCTGGTAATCAACAGGGGACTAGGGTAAAACTAAGGGAAAATGTTTATAACACATATGGGTGGTAAACAGGGGAATAAGAAATTCAATATAAAAGCAGCCTCAAAAAGGTGGATTTTTAGCCTGGATTTGAATATTAATTTTTTTATTTATTTGCTTTTATATACCGTGTTCTTTGAAATAGGACCAGAGATGGAGCCTGACTTACCAACTCAGTCTGTTCCAGGCTTACGATGCAGCAAGGTGGAACAAACAGAGTTTGGAGTTGGCAGTAGAAGAGAGAGGCACAGATAAGTGATTTGCCTGATGAGCAGATATTCCAAGGAGGGTTATAGGGAGAGATAAAAGGAGCCGCAGAATGAATGCACTTGTAGTTCAGCAGTAGAAGTTTGAACTAAATGCAGAAACAGGGAGCCAATGAAGTGCCTTGATAAGAAAGATTTCATGAGCATAGTGACAGTGGCTGAGGTTTAGCCATATGACTGAGTTTTGAATGGATTGAAGGGAAGAGAGATAATTCTGAGGAAGACCAGAAAAGAGCAGGTTTCAATCATCCAAATGGGAGGTGTCTGTGGATTGGATAAGGGCCTTTGTAGTGTGTTCAGAAAGGAAAGGATGCATTTTACTGTGTTATAGAAAAATACATGACAGATTTTAGCTATCTGTTGGATATGTGCAGAGAAAGATAGAAAAGAGTCAAAGATGAGCCCAAGGTTGTGAGCTGAGGAAACAGGGAGGATGATAGTGTTATCCACAGAAAGAGAGAGAGAATGAAGGGGGAAAGTGGGCTTAGGAGAAAAGATAAGGTGTTCCCTCTTGACCATGCTCAATTTCAGATGCTGTCAGGACATTCAGGCAGCAATGTCAGACAAGCAGGCTGAGGTATGGGCCTGGTTTCCTTGAGAAATTTCAAGTGCAGAGGTAAATCTGAGAGGCATCAGCCTAAAGATGGTACTGAAAACCATGGGAAGAAATCGGGGCACAGAGGGAATGAGTATAGAGAGATAAAAGAAGAGGTCCCAAGACAGGAATATATATAGTGGATTTTAGAAGTCTGCAATAGTGTGGAGTAGGAAGAGTGAGAGCATCCAAAGCGGATGCAAGTTTAGTGTTATAGGATGAGACTGCCTCATCAACAGACTCATGTGACATCATAGAAGAGAGGGGAGATGAGAAAACAGTGGAAAGAGTAGAGGTGTCAATAGCCATAATAGCCTCTATCCACTTATTTCATCTGTTGTGGATAGAGGGTGAGACTCTGGTGTGGGGTGGTTAGGAGTGAAAGTTGGCAGATAATGGATCAGATAGGGGAAGAACTGAAGTGAAGATGTTTGAGGGTGAGCAGTTGAAGAAAAAGATAAGGATGAGGCAGTGGTCATGCTGGTGAGTAGGAACAGTAGTGGCTTTAGGACATAAGAGTCAGAAGAGTCATCAACAAGAATGAGGGAAGGGAAGATGGATCCAGAAAGAAGAAAAGCCAGGAGTCAGTTAGTGAGAAAGGAAGATGTAGATTTGTCAGGTGATTGATAAATGATAGATACCCAGAGAACTAGTGGAGTAAAATAGGCAGATGGCATGGACCTCAAAGGTAGAAAAGGAGTAAGACTGAGGTGGAAGGAGGGGTTGAAATCAGCAGGAAGGATAGAGTAGCAACCCAACATCAGCTCTGTGGCCACCAGGCAAGATGTATCGGAGAAAAGGTAACCTCCATGACAGAGGACAACAACTGAAGTAGAGTCTTCAGGGAGAGGCCAAGTCTTAGAGCAAGAAGATGCAGAGCATTAGAGAGAGGTCATAAATGAAGGTGTTTGTTGGAGGCGGAGTGGACATTCCACAGAGTATGAAAAAGGGAGAGGAGGGAGGAAGAAGAGTGATATGAATAAGATTAGAAAGAGTGCAATTGGACTCCATAGGGAGTGAAAGAAATGTGTAGGGGGGTCCAGATTGGAATTGATTTCCCCAGATGAGAGGAGGAGGGGAGAACATAGGGTGAGAAGAGGAAGAACCAGGGTAATGAGAGTGAGGTGCTCTCAGAGATAGTGGAGATGGTTGAAGGAGAGTAAGAAAATTTTTAAGCTCAAGAATGGATGATAGGATAGAAGATAAAATGTGAGAAGAGGTGAAGAGAGCAAGGAATGGGTGATAAGGACTAGGGGTATGTTATAATGAAGGAAGAGATTAGGGAGAGTTAGCAGTAAGAAGATGTGTTGTGGAGCCATAGGAATAGATAGGGAAGAAAGACTACAGATCAGAGAAGATATGATAAGGCAGCAGAGAAGCCCAAGTGGGTTGGGATGCACTTAAGAATAATAGTGCTAATGAGCCCCAAGAAAGCTATATAAGAAATGTGAACCATGGGATGGGTAGGAGGGAGGGACAAAAAGTCACCAGGTGAGAAAGGATGTTGCCAAGTTTAGTGCCAAAGACCAGTTAATTTCCTGCCTTAGTGAAAGGAGTGAGATTGGCACAGGGAATCCGCCCAAAACTAGCGTAAAGGCAAAAACCAGAGTTAAGAGAAACTGTTGAGCCCAAAAAGCTAAGCAAATTACAAACAGATACACAGAGAGAAAGAAATAATACAAACACAAACAACAAATAAATACTAATAAGCTAAAACCTTTAAAAGGGGCATAGTTGTTAAAGTCTGTTAATTAGCTAGTTTAGAAACTTTCTTGGTAGATGCTCTCATCAAATTGAGAGACTCTGAAGAAGGTCAGAAGCACCCGTGCACTCAGATATCAGGTCCCACACAATGGCTCTGCAGGCAGTAATAACCTTGTCCGTGGCCTTGCAGAAAAACAGATCCAAAGACTGCAGATGGGACAGAATATAGCTATGGCTGATAGAGAACAATAGCAATCATGTGTCACCAGTCCTTAAACAATTACACTAGCTTCTGGTTGAATTCATTTAGAATATCAAGTTCTGTGTATGCTTTTAAAGGCCATTTATCAGACATCCAGGCTACTTGTCAGAAATGCTATTCTGTTTATGTACCAGGTAGAGTTTTGCATTCCTTCTAGAGCTTAGAGGTTCTGAGCACAAACAAAATTAAGCGTTCTGCCACCAGGCAGTGGGCTCGAAATTATGGAAAGCCTTAGGTCTCACATTGTGGCAGAAAAACTGCTATTTACTGTTTTAGAAATTAGAGATTTGGTCAGAGGAATGCATGACTGGAAGCTAGCTTGGGACAAACAACTGGATTGAGTAATATTTTGCTTTATTTTATTGCGAGGAAGGGAAGGGATAGGTAGAAATCAGCATGAAAGTTTTGTTGTTTGTGTATCTCACTTCAAGCTTATGGAAGAAATGTGTTATCACATGAATGAAAATAGATAAAATAAATTATTATTGCAAAAGAGGCTTTCACTTCAAGTATTGAGTTGAGGGCTGTGAGAACTTAACAATCAAGACTTTTGGGTTTCTTATTCTTTTTAAATATTTCTATAATTGTTCTTTCACATTGTAGTGTATGTTGTATAGATCAGTGAAACTAATTTCTACTTTAATACATTTTGAATTGTATTTCTTAGACATTAGAATGTGAAAACATTTACAAAGTATTCTCCAGGAACAAGCAGGAAGTCAGTCCTCACTTATGGGTGACGTCAGCACCGACGGAGCCTGCGCAGAGCAATTCCCCAGCTTTCAAAGAAAGCCTTTGGGATTGCTACCATGCATGTGTGGTCCTCTTCCCGCCCCAAGGTGCCATCTTGCTCAGTCTCCCTTTTTTCACGGAGCCCTTCGGACGCACGTCCTCGTCCCTCAGAAAACGTTTTGTTTTTTCGCCTTAACAGGCTATTCTATTTTCTGGTTGCACCGATTCTCTACCCATCCTTCCCCCACTCTATTTTTTAGAGCTATCGGGGATACTCCTGTTCTTTTCATTTTTTCTTATGGACTTCACGCCCTTTTCTTCAACAACCACTGGCCGCGTGCGTCTTCGACCTCGCAGGGACCATTTTTGCCCCCATGGCCACCGGATTCAAAAAATGCGATAGATGCTCTAGGAACATGTCGCTTACGGACATTCATGACTGTAGTCTGTGGTGCCTCAGAGCCGACCATGATCCAGAACTCTGCTCTGAAAGAAAATGTCCTCTAAGGCCCTGCTCAGTCGTAAGCAGAAGTCCGAAGACATTTTCCAAAAGGCCGCCTCGGAATCCCCGGTGGCGCTCTCAGTCATCTCCCCTCAAGTGGGTTCCCCACCTACGGCCCCATGTTCTCAGCGGCACTCCGATTAGAGATCCCCCGAGGTAGAGCGGCACAAAAAGAAGGCCTTGAAGTCGCTGTCCGGGGCCCCTGACAAGCGTGAGAGCTCTCGTGCCCGGTCGCTGAGCCCCCTTTGGCATTCCTGAGAGTCAGATAAGGAGCGGCCCCGCAAGGTACCCCGCACGGAAGCGGAAGCCTCCGGTGAAGGCGCCCGGTCTCCTGAGGGTTATCCTGGTGAGGACCCCTGCTCCTCCTCGACACCTGATCCGGTGACCTATGGGATCGGCATCACAGGGCCCCACGCCCGCGTAGGAGTCCCACATGCTGGTGCTAGAATGCAGCATTTCTGCGTTCATTGCTTCCCAGCAGGCGCTCACAGCCAGCTTTGCTGACTCACGCCTTGAGACCGCGGGTCCCTTGCGTGAGACACCCAAATCCGTCCAGGAAACTCCTGAGAGCCGCGGGCCTCGTGATGGTCCTCAACGTTTGTCTCGCTTGCGCTCCCGCTCCTTGGAGGTGAGATCGTCCAGGGCCTCCGGCACCAGACCACTGGCCGCTGGACAGGGCGATCGGCCCTGCTCGGACTCCTCGACCAATTTCTTGGAGTGGGAGTCCGATGGGGACACCTTCCTGGAAACCCATACCCACCAGGACCTTCCGTCGGACCCCTCACTGCCTGCTTTCCAGCGGCGCTTGCCACACGAAGACACCTCCTTCCTGGTGTTCATCCGGGACATGGCACGGACCCTTAGCTTGGTCACCCAGGCTGAAGAGGACCCTCGTGCTGAAGAACTCGATATTCTTCAGTACGAGTCCCTGCCCAGGGAATCCCTCACTGTGCCTGTGCCTCCGATTCTATCTCTTAGATTTAATGGTACTCATTGTCGATTCGACAAAGGTGGCAGTGGATAAATTGTCAGAGGAGATAGAATCGATTTTAAAACACTTGAGTGAGAATGAAATAGAGGAAAAATATGTGAAGAAATCTGAGGAATTGCAAAAACAAATTGATACTTTAAGACAGGAAGTTATGGTGAAGAAATCAAAAAAACGAAACAGGGATAATACTGATTATACCGTGGGATATCCTTGGATGAATTCGAATCGGAAATTGAAGAAATCTAGGAAACAAGTTAATTTCAATGACACTTCTGAGGACAACATTACGGATTCTAGTAATTCTTCTAAAGAGGATTTTTTAAGGGAAGAGCATGACAGCAAAAAGAAAAAGAAGAAGGTACTGATACGAGGAAAACCTCGAGAATATCAATATCAAAAGAAAAAATGAAGAAACTATCGGGTTTAGATAGTGATTCTAATTTGGTGGTGAATATTTCTGGGAAGGAGCTTTCAGCGAGATCTTGTAAATTGTTGAATAAGGGGTTGTCGTTTGTACCCATGATTTCTTTTGATTTGTTTCAGTTTCGTATTGATTTTGAGAATGTGTTGACGAAATTAAGTTTAAATAATTTTTTTGCGGTCCAAAATTTTGAAGAGCAAGTACGTGATACAGAAATAGTAGAAACACGACGTATAAAATTACCCTTGAAATCTACGTGGTCCCCTCCGGGTTCCATGCATCCAGCATTAGTAATATTTAGGGAATTGGTTTTAAAAGAAGTATATGACTTGGAAAAATCTAGTAAGAGGATACAAATGAATTTGACCAAGGAAGAATGGGAAGGATTACAAGAATTTTAGCAAATGACTGAAATAGTGATACGACAAGCGAATAAAGGAGGAGCAGTTGTAGTGTTGAATAGGGACTATTATATATCGGAAGCAACACATCAATTACAGGATCAATTGATTTATAGGGTTCTAGCTGAGGATCCAAAATGTATACTCCAGGGTGAAATTAAGGAGATTACACAAAAAAGCTTTACAAGAGAAGTTTATTACGTGGAAGGAGTATCAGTATTTAAATATTGCGTCTCCAGCAACAGCAAAATTTTACACAGTCCCAAAAATTCATAAAAACATGCAGGAACCTCCTGGTAGACCTATTGTGGCGACGAGACACAATATTGGAACCTTTGTCCACGTTTATTGACTCGTATTTACGTCCGTTATTGGTGGAGATTCCATCATTTGTAAAAGATACCACCCATTTTTTGAATATCTTGAGCAGTTTGGCACAATGGGCAACTCATGTAGATGTTTTGTTAGTTACTATGGATGTAACGTCGTTATACACGAGTATTCCACAGGCGGCAGTATACCAGGTGGTTGAGCAGACACTGCACCGTCGGGGAGATCTTTCAGAGATGCAAATTGTTTTTTTGATGAGTTTAGCAAATTTGGCTATTTTTCAGAATTACTTTGTATTCGAGGGAATTCTGTACCAACAAATATCTGGAGTGGCAATGGGAGCCACATGTGCACCTTCAATTGCAAATTTATATATGGGTGAGTTTGAAAAGCGTTGGAGATCACAGTCCCCTTATATTTCCAATATAATGTGGAATCGATATATAGATGATGTATTTATGTTATAGAAGGGGACAGAAAACACGTTGGAATTATTTTTGCAATGGTTGAATCAATGTGATCTTAACATTAAATTTACTTATACATATCATAAAGAAAAATTGCCATTTTTGGATATTTTAATCAGCAGAGGACAGAAAGAATGGGAGATATCGATTTATCGTAAAAGCACTGATAGAAATATGTTTTTACATTTTGATAGTGCACATCCACAGTCATTGAAAGAAAGTCTTCCTTTGTCCCAGTTCCTGCGCTATCGGCGAAACTGTTCTGATATTAATTAATTTATTTTATTTATGAATAAAATAATGAATAATGAATTAATGAATATAAAAAGTTGTCTAAGCAGTTAGCAAGCAACTTCAAGGAAAGGGGATATCCCCATAGAGTGGTTAAACTAGCATATTCAAGGGCTCTATATAATCATCGGAACCTATTACTTCAACCTAGAAGTAGCAACGGCAAAAATGATATTGATTCTGATAATGTCAATTTTGTTACACGTTATTCTCCTTTAAGTAGGGGGATTCAGAAGATTTTGAGAAAGTACAGTAACATTATGAAAGCTGTTCCTGGTTTGGCCAATAAAATGATACGGTGTGTTTGGCAGCGCAATTGGAATTTAAAAGAAAAGTTGAGTCCGTCGGTATTACAATCTGTAGCCCCAGTAGCTGAGACATTGGGGAATAAGACAGGACAGAAAAAGTGTGGAAACTGTGATATCTGCGACATCACCATGGAACTTGAGATCTTTACTTATAAAGGCGTTAATCATCGGTTAAAAGGATACACTACATGTGAATCATCGAATGTAGTGTACATTATTATTTGCCCATGTGAGTTGGTCTACATGGGTAAAACTATTCGATCTTTAAAACACAGATGAGGGAGCATCGAAGCCGTTTGAAGTGTCGAATTAAAGAAGCGCCTTTAGTGCAACATTGTATTATCACAGGACACATTTTTGAACAATTGAGGTGCTTCTGTATTGACAGAGTGGAGTCGGGATCCCTGGGAAAAATCGCAAGAACAAGCTCTTTTAATTAGAGAACAAAGATGGATCTTTAAATTAGGTTCTGTGATGCCTGCTGGTCTTAATGCTACTATAGACTGGCAGGTGTGCACTAGGTAAATGATTAATGGGAAGAGGGTGTATATCTCCATAAAGTCTTGGCTTTTTACAACATCTGAGAAGAGAAGAAAAACTTTATCCTGTGAGTTTATACATATAATAATTCCTTTGAGCATGAGTATCATATTTGGGACAATAAAGATGTTTTAACGTCAAAGTTCTCATTCTTCATGCTGCAATAAGGGAGGGGTCAGTAAAGTATGAATGAGTGAGTAGGAAGGATGGTTTAAAAGTGTGGGGATAATCTGCAGTCCGCATGCGCGGCATTCTTTTGAGAAAGATCTGTAAGTAAAAGGAGATCTTTCGATTGTCTAAAGATAACCAGTTGGAAAACGTGGGCCGCATCAAGTATGATCTTGGTAAGAAGATTTTTTCTGTATAATGACAATGTGGTGATTGATAATTAATAGTGAGGAATACAGAACATTTCAAAGTCCTTCGGAATTTTTTCTGTAGGAAAGGATTGGAAATACAAGGTGATCCCCTGAGGAAGGAGTGGAGGAGTAGCCTAGTGGTTAGAGCACTGGCTTGGTAACCAAGCAACCAGGGTTCAATTCCCGCTAGCACTCCTTGTGGCCTTGGGCAAGCCACTTAACCCTCCATAGCCTCGGAAGAAAGGCCTGGCAATCTACTTCCAGTGACACTGCCAAGAAAACCCAGGAGCTTCTGGGTCACCAGGAGTCAGGACTGATTCAAAGGCACACATTGCATTTGCCCCTGAGGAAATGAACAGTGAAACGCATTGACGCCGAATGTAGGCATTGGGATCTGAAAAGCCAGAGTGGGAACTTGATTATTGGACAATGAACATTGATTGGAGCTAAGTATTTTTTTGACACGTTTAAACTGTTAAAGAAAGTGATTATGAGAAGAGTCCCACTCATATTTTGGAAATAGGATTTTTCATTGGTAGGTCATTGACTCTAATATGCACAGTTTTTGGACACTTAGAGAGTCCATGTTTGGGTGCAAGGAAGTCTGAGATCTCCAATGATTTAAAATGAAGAATTAGTGACTTAGTTTAAGTCTAAATTCCATTGAGTTTTGGTTGAGCATATACATTTATATTTAATTTTACTCCGATTCTATCTCGGCTGTTGCTCCATATGTGGGAGGCCCTGGCCTCGGTCCCCATCATAAGCAAGCGCCTGGACACGATGTACAAAGTACAATGTGGGCCTGGCTTCCGAAAGACCCAACTTTCACACACCTTGATGGTGGTGGAATTGACCATGAGGAAGCAAAAGAGCCCGAAATCGCACTCGTCGGTACCACCTGGCCAAGAGTCGAGGGTCCTTGATGCCCTGGGCCACAAGGCCTACCAAGGCTCCATGCTCTCTTGTCGCATCCAGGCGTATCAACTTTACATTGGTATGTTCCTGCGCGATTTGGCTAAGGAACTCGGGGGTTCTCCGCGGGCCTCGAGGGAGAGCCACTCGATAGGTTCCTCACCCTGCTAAAGTCCTTCGCGGACTGCTCTAAGTACCTCTCCCAAGTCTCCTATGATGGCTTTGAGACACCGGCTCGGGGTAGCGGCCGCGGGCATTGGGGCCCGCCATCAAGCATGGCTCCAATCCTCAGATTTGGAGAAAAGGGTGCAGGAGAAGCTCCTGGACGTTCTCTGTCTAGGTGAGCAGCTCTTCGGCAAACCGATGGAGGAAAGGGCTGCGGAAATTGAAACGGAGTTCGTCACTAGAACCCGTCTTTCCCGCAAAACGTCCACCCTGCCTCAGAAGAAACAGCCGCCAAGAAGCCCTTCTTCCCTAGAAAGGGTCTCCAGTATCGGGGCTATCCGCCATACCCATCTAACCCCACGCTGACCACTCCAGCTCAGGGTAAATCTGGCCAGGGGCATTGTAAACCAAAGGGCCCAAAGGCCGGCTCCCCCACAACCCACTCAGGGGTTTTGATGCCATTGGCATAGCCCCTCGTCCTCCGGCGATGCAGCAGCCAGTGGGGGGACAGCTGTCCCACTTTGCCACATCGTGGGCTTCCATCATCTCGGACACTTCGTCTTCACTTCGACAGGCTATCACCTGCACTTCGACAGGCTTCCACCTCCATTCTTCCTGGCAGGGCCTCCTCGACTCCCCGTGCACCAGCTTCTGCTGCAGTGGGAATAACATTCTCTCTTTTTCCAATGGGCAGTCGAGAAGGTCCCTCCCCACCTTTAAGGCCGGGGCTTCTATTCCCGGTATTTCCTCGTCCCGAAAAAGATGGGGGGTTTGCAGCCCACCCTCGACCTCCGCAGGCTAAACAAGTTCCTGGTGCAGTAGAAATTCAAGATGATGTCTCTTGGTGTTCGGTTGCCCTTCCTCTGGCAGGGTGACTGGCTATGCTCCTTGGATCTAAAGGACGCTTACGCCCACATTCTAATCCACCCCCAACACAGGCAGTACCTGCGTTTCAGGGTGCAGGGAGAGCACTTCCAGTACAGGGTGCTCCCCTTCAGCCTCGCGTCTGCCCCACGAGTCGTTCCTCATTGTGGTTGCTGCGTACCTTCGGCGTCAGGGGTTGCCGGTCTTCCCCTACCTCGATGATTGGTTCGTTATGGGCTCCTTGGTTGAGGAGGCTTGACATGTGATGTTGCGCGCTGTTCTTCTCTTGGAGAGCTTGGGGTTCTTGGTCAACTACCTGAAGTCTCACCTCAAGCTGGTGCAGGCTCTCGAGTTCATCAGGGTGCGTCTCGACACTCAGCAGGTAACCGCCTTCTTACTGGTGTCTCGAGTCCAAAGCGCTCACCAGGTCACCGCTTGGACCATGCTATGTCTCCTGGGCCACATGGCCTCAACTGTACATGTGGTCCTACATGCCCGCCTGCACTCAATGGAGTCTCAGGACCCAGTGGAGCCAGTCCCTCGGATACCTCAGGGACCCCGTCAGGGTTCCCAGCCTTCGTTTGTCCCTGAGCTGGTGGCAAAATCACCGCAACCTCTTGCGGGGTCGCCCTTTCAGGTACTGCAGCACGAGACAGTGCTGACAACAGACACCTCCCTTTTAGGGTGGGGAGCCCACTGCAGACCTCTCTACATGCAGAGTCAATGGTTACCCGAGGAGTTTCAACAGCAGATAAACCTGCTCAGGCTCCAGGCAATTTGGTGGTCCCTGAGGGCCTTCGAGGAACACCTCAACGGGAGGTTGGTGCTAGTGTAGACCGACAACCGCATAGCGATGTTCTACATCAACAAAGAGGGAGGCACTGGATCGAGCTCCCTTTGCCGGGAAGTGGTCCTCATCTGCTCTTTCACTGTCCGACGGGGGATGTCCCTCAGAACGATGTATCTCCCGGTTCAGGAGAATGGCCTGGCGGACAGACTCAGCAGGATTCTTCACCCCTACAAATGGCGGCTAGATCCTGGAGTAGCAGACTGACTGTTTCTTCATTGGGGGACACCAGTGATAAACCTCTTCTGCAGCCTCCAGAACATGCAGCTCCCCCGTTTCTGTGGGCTGGTGCCACACCCAAGTAGGGAGGGCCCCGATGCATTTCTCCTGGACTGGTCCTCCAGCATTTTCCATGCATTCCTTCCCTTTCCCCTCATTGCGAGGACTCTTTTCAAAACTCAGCGGGACAGGGCATCGCTGATTCTCGTGGCCCCCTTGTGGCCTCTGCAGCCTTGGTTCCTGCTCCTGTTCTGCCTGTTGACTGAGCCTCCAGTTCCCCTGGGCTCTGCCCAGGGTCTGCTGACGCAAGAGGAGGGTTGGGTGCTGCACCCACACCTAACCTCCCTATCCCTCACAGCCTGGTGGCTGAACAGATCTCCCTAGCCTCTCTGGCCCTTCCGGAGGAGGTCGAGGCAATCCTCCTTGCCTTGAGGAAAGACTCCACTAGGCAAGCCTACGCCTTTAAGTGGAAATGCTTCTCCGTCTGGTGCTTAGAGTGCCAGATCGACCCCTTCTCATGCCCTGTTCGATAGGTTCTCCAGTACCTTATCCATCTCTCGAGGGAAGGGTTGAAGTCAAACTCCATCAGGGTTCATTTGAGCACCATTTCGGCTAATCACTTCCCCATCAAAGGAAAACCCCTCTCAGAGCAGCCGTTAGTCTCCCGCTTCATACGGGGTCTTCTGCTTTCCAAGCTGCCCATCCGCCCTTCCCTGGCGGAATGGGAACTGAATGTGGTACACAGCTCACTCATTTGCCCTTCGAGCCGATGACAATGTACTCGCCCTACACCTGTCCTGGAAGGTGGCCTTCCTGGTGGCGCTGACCTCGGCCCGCCATGTCAGTGAATTCCAGGCTCTCAAGGCTGGCGCCTCTTACACCAGGTTTTATCGGAATAGGGTGGCCCTCCGTACCCACCCTAAATTCCTGCTTAAGATCATTTCGGACTTCCATCTCAAGTAAGAGATAGTCCTGCCGACCTTCTTCCCGAGACCCCATACCGACCAGGCGTCGACGGCTCTCTATACCCTCGACTGCAGATGGGCCCTCGCCTTTTATTTGCAGCGCACCCAGACTCATCGCAAGTCTGACCGGCTTTTTGTGACTTATGATCCTAGGTTTGAGTGGCGGAGTGCATCGCTTTCACCCATGCAAAGGCAGGCATCCCGCTGGATTGTCGAGCCATCGCGCACAGGGTCCGGGCCAAAGCAGCTTCGGTGGTCTCGCTGCGCTCCGTGCCCCTGATGGACATCTGCCGGGTGGCGACCTGGTCTTTCACGAATACCTTCGCTGCCCACTACTGCCTGGAAAGGGAGTCCTGCCAGGACTGTACTCCATAACCTGTTCGGGGTATAAGCAACTCCAGCCCTCCAACCCTTCCTCACGGCTACCGAGGGCTTTGCCCCGAGGACCCGAGGACTCCGGCTCCTTCGGACTTCTGCTCACAGGCTCATGGAGGCGTTTTTTGGTTACAGGTTTGGTAGCCTGTAGCTAGGGAGTCCCATAAGCGAGGACTGACTTCCTGCTTATTCCTGGAGAAAGCGTAGTTACTCACCTGTAACAGGTGTTCTCCAGGGACAGCAGCAATCAGTCCTCGCTACCCTCCCACCTCCCCTGATGAGTTGCTGGATTTTTGTTCTTCCCTTGCCATCTGCTTGGTAGGGCTCGAGTTAAGGGACCTGACTGAGCAAGATGGCACCTTTGGGCGGGAAGAGGTCCAGGCATGCGCGTGGCAGCAATCCCAAAGGCTTTCTTTGAAAGTTGGGGAATTGCTCTGCGTGGGTTCCGTCGGTGCCGTCACCCATAAGTGAGGACTGATTCCTGCTGTCCCTGGAGAACACCTGTTACAGGTGAGTAACTACGCTTTATACATAGACTAGGGGCCTGGGCACCCTGCTCATTTAAGCTAGGCACTGCCCTGGCCATGCTTTGTTCCCACTTCTAGCAACTGTGAGATACTACTATATAAGAGGTAAGTTCTACCAGGTGTTTTCATTTCCAGAGACTGCATGTTAACTGCCTTATAAGGAAGTTTTTAGTAGCTCGCACTGTGGCTGGTAATATAGAGAGAGAGACTGCTAGGAGGCCTTCCTCCATAAGACAGTGTAAGTTGCCGAGAGTGAGAAACATCTGGGAGAGAAACTTTAACCATTCCCCCCACCGCTTCCTATTTTGCATGTGCAGCATGCCAGCATCTTACACGTAGATGCTGTGCTTTCCGTTACTCTGCCCAAACCATTACTGATGTCTGGTATGGACTGATTGTTTGGACCTTGGAAGGGAGGAATGGAAGATTCACATTGCTTTAATATCTGACAGGTTTCAGCAAAGCATTGACAATTCAATTGAGGCTGGTTATTCCCCTGCCTTTCAAGCCAGAAGCTGAGCAGGGTCAGGCCTGGCTAGTACATGCATGGGTGACTACCTTGGAATACCAGATGTTATAGACTTACTGCACGGACGTAAGGCCTGGCAATCTACTTTGTCACATCTCACTAAGAAAACCCAGGGGCTGGGTCGTCAGGTGTCAGCATTGACTTGATGGCACACACTATCTAAATTGTATGCTCTATTGGCATTTAAACTGAGGTAAAGGCCCAACCATCTAAGGCGCTGGGAGAAGGAGCTACCAGCAATTCGGATGAGCAAAGGTGGTTGAACATATATGAAGTTGGGCAAAATTAGCACCAGGGATGGCGTTACTGGAAAATAGTTTGCAAGTGTTTTATCATACATATAGGACTCCAGTTGGGCTGCACTATATGAATAGGAAGTATGGACCACAGTGCTGGAGGTGAATGTTGGGAGGATGTGGATCTGTTTTGAAATTGCCCATGGGTGCAGGAGTTATGGGGGATAGTAGACTTTCTTTGGGATTCAGGCTAAATCCATATCCCAAAGAATTGATGAGAGTACTCATTGGATTAAGTGCCATACAAAACAGAAGTGGTGACAAGGAATCTCCCTGAAATGTTTCCCTTTAGATCTTGATGGTAGGAATGATGTACTGACTATTTTCATACTTCAAGAAATAGGATAGTTTGCTGCATTGTCGTGGTGAACTTAATGTACTTTATCTTACCAGGATTTATCTTATGCATCTCAAGGCAATTTATTATCCAAGAGTGTGGGACACTCTCAAAAGCTTTCTTATAATCAATCCATGCTATACTGAGATTTCTGCTTTTCTTAGCACTGGCCATGATGGCCTTATTTAACATTAATTGGTCTTTGGTTCCATATGTTCCCCTCTTATTGCCCTTTTGCTCTATAGCTATGATGTTATTGGATTCGATATGATCGTATATTCTGTCTGCATCTGTTGTAGTGAACAGCTTATAGATTGTAGGTAGACAAGTTATTGGTCTGTAATTTTTGGAAATGTTTCTTGGGTCTCCCTTTGGAAAGAGAAATGTTCTTCTTGTTATAAACCATTGTGGTGTTAAGTTCAGCTGCTTGATCAATTGGTTTTTGCAGTTTGCTAGCTCTTGGTTGAGTGACATTAACTGTTTAGCCAAAAGTTGGTCACTCCATCTGGGCCAGGGCTCTTCTATTTGGAGGCTGGTTTTAATCTGCCTTAACCTGCTTCTGTCAGAATGGTTTGCTGTCTCCAAATGGATAATCTGTACTAGATGTGTGTGGTTGGCCAACCCAAATATAACTTATTTTAAAGTTTCATTTGAAGTAGATCCAAGAGTTGGATCTAGAGTACCATTCAAATGGTAAATTAGCATGGTTCAGTAGAACAGAATAGGCAAGTTAACAAGAATAACCCTTAACTGCATAGGATTAAAATATACTTTAAAAAGTATCTATTCTAGTTCTGAAGTTGTCTTTATATTTCTCCAGGAACCAGCAGGAAGTCAGCCCTCACATATGGCTGACATCGGCACCAACGGAGCCTGCGTGGAGCATTTCCCCAGCTTTCAAAGAAAGCCTTTGGGAATGCCACCATGCATGCGTGGTCCCCTTCTTGCCCAAGGGTGCCATCTTGATCAGTCTCCCTTTTTCCACGAAGTCTTTTGGATGCACGTCCTGTACCTCAGAAAAAGTCTCAAAGATTTCTCTCTCTAATTCTGGTTTTCCAGTCCTCTCTGCCGTCCCCAGTGCCCTTGCTTCAGCAGTGGGCCCTGGGACTTTGTTGTTTTTCATTTTTCCTTGACCAATGCATTTTTGTGCCCTTTTCAACTGCTGGCTGAGCCAAAGGTCTTGAACCTTGCAGGGATTCTTTTTACCCCCATGGCCTTCGGTTTCAAACAGTATGACAGATGCTCAAAAAATATGTCGCTCACGGACACCCATGACTGTTGTCTTAGGTGCTTGGAGCTGACCACAACCCGGAGCTCTGCTCCCTTTGTGAAAAGATATCCTCCGAGGCCATCCAGAGCTGTAAGCAGAAACTGGATGACATTTTCCACAAGGCGGCCCTGGTGTCCCCAATAACTTCCCGCTCCACCATCCTTTTCCGCAAGGCGGCCTCCGGGGTCCGTGGCCCTAGCCCCACAATATTATGGAATCTTCACCATATTTAACTGTAGGAAGGGTGTTTCTTTTCCTTATAAGCCATTTCTTCACCTGTAGCTATATCGCTGGTCTGCATTGCAAAAGAACTGAAGTTTGGTTTCATCTGTCCACAGAACATTTTCCCAGAAGTATTGTGGTTTCAGGCAAAGATCAGGTGTGCCTTTTTATGTCTGTCTTTGAGCAGTGGGGTCCTTCTGGACTTCGCTAATGAAGGCCTTCTTTGTTTAGTGCATGGCATATGGTGCTGGTTGAAACCACCACTCCAGATTGCTCCAGGTCAGCTTTAAGCTCTTTGGATGTTGCATGTGGTGTTTTTCTAACAGTTTGTACTTATCTTTGAAGACTTCTTGGATTAATTTTCCTCTTCCCACCACGTCCTGGGAGGTTCTTGACAGTTTCATGAGCAGAAAACCTCTTAAGAACATTGAGAACTGTAGACATAGGAATTCCAAGGTCTTTGGAGATGGTCTTGTACCCTTCGAACATAAGAACATAAGATATGCCATACTGGGTCAGATCAAGGTCCATCAAGCCCAGTATCCTGTTTCCAACAGTGGCCAATCTAGGTCACAAGTAACTAGCAGTCTCCCCAAAAGACACAGGTTCCTCAATGCTTGTATTGGGTCAAGCAGTGATATCCCGGGTCCCTTTTTTTTATTTTTTTTATTTTAAATTTTTTATTGATCAACTCAACCGTGAAATACAACCATTCCATACATTTTCAATACAAAAACTACTTTTAAACATCCTTTCAACACAACTAATAGATCCTTCCATTACCCCTCCTCCTCCACTTCCCGGGTCCCTTTTAATAATGGTTTATGGACCTTTCCTCCAGGAACATGTCCAAACCTTTTTTAAATCCAGCTATACTAAGAGCTTTTACTACATCCTCCGGTAACAAATTCCAGAGTTTGATTACATGCTGAGTAAAAAATATTTTCTCTTATTAGCCTTAAATAGGTTACCCTGTATGACCCCTAGTCTGTTTATATTCCAATGGCGTAAACAATCGATCTACGTTTACCCGCTCCACTCCATTCATTAATTTATAGACCTCTATCAAATCTCCCCTCAGCCATCTCTTTTCCAGGCTGAAGAGCCCTAAACGTTTTTGCTTCTCTCCATAGGAGTATCCTTCCATCCCCTTTACCATTTTGATGGCTCTTCTCTGTACCTTTTCTAATAATACTATATCCTTTTTAAGATACACTATTCAACAAAAGAATGAAGTGCTGTAACCCTTAGACAAAATGATTAAGAAAGATGAAAAACAAAAATATGTATATAGTTTACTTCTGTTCAATTGTACATAGTTCTCTAATTGTTAATTGTTAATTGTTACTTGTTAACTGTAATTAACTGTAATTACCTAACTACAAATTGTTATATGTAAAAACAGATCACCCTGTTTATTGTTGTTATATGGAAACCGCACCTGATCAATGGAAGGAGCGGTATATAAATAAATAAATAATCATCATAATCATAAGATATGGTGACCAGAATTGCACACAATATTCAAGGTGCAGTCGTGCCATGGAACCGATACAGAAGCATCATATTATCCTTTGTTTTATTTTCCATTCCTTTCCTTATGATACCTAGCATTCTATTTGCTCTCTTGGCCGCAGCTGCACACTGGGCGGAGGGTTTTAACAGGTTATCCACTATGACGCCTAAATCTTTTTCCTGGGTGGTGGTTCCCAATGTGGAACCTTGCATCGTGTAACCATAGTTTAGGTTGTTCTTTCCTAGGTGCATAACTTTGCATTTGTCCACATTAAATTTCATCTGCCATTTGGATGCCCAGTCTTCCAATTTATCAAGATCCTCTTGCAATTTTCCACAATCCTCATGGGTTTTAACAACTTTAAATAGTTTTGTGTCATCTGCAAATTTGATAACTTCACTCATTATTCTCTCTTCCAGGTCATTTATTAATATGTTAAAAAGCAGCGGACCCAGCACAGATCCCTGCGGTACTCCACTATTCACCTTTTTCCATTGGGAAAATTGGCCATTTAGCCCTATCCTCTGCTTTCTATCTTTTAGCCAGTTCCTGATCCATAATAGTACACTACCTCCTATCCCATGACTTTTTAGTTTTGCCAACAGTCTCTGACGAGGGACCTTGTCAAAGGCTTTCTGAAGGTCCAGATACACTATGTCAATCGACTCACCTTTGTCTACCTGTTTATTCACACCTTCAAAAAAACATAACAGATTACTAAGACAAGATCTTCCTTGTCTAAAGCCATGTTGGATGTCTCCCATTAAGCCATGACTATCTATATGTTGAGTAATTTTGTTCTTTATGATGGTTTCTACCATTCTTTCCGGTACTGACGTCAGGCTCACCGGTCTGTAGTTTCCCAGATCACCCCTGGAACCCTTTTTAAAAATTGGCGTTACATTGGCGATCCTCCAATCTTCAGGTATTGAAGATGATTTTAATGATAGTTCACAGATTACTAATAGCAGGTCTGCAACTCATATTTCAGTTCTTTCAACACCCTTGGATGTATACCATCCAGTCCAGGTGATTTGCTACTTTTCAGTTTATCAAATAGTTGTAATACATCTTCCCTGTGTATCAATATTTCTTTCAATTTTTCCGCAGCATTACCTTTAAATACCACTTCAGTCATGGTAACATCCCTACATCTTCCTCAGTAAAGACAGAAGCAAAGAATTCATTCAGTCTCTTCACTATAGCCTTGTCCCCTCTTACTGCCCCTTTTACCCCTCTATCATCTAATGGCAACAACAGCCTCTCTGACCTCACCTTTAAACCATGCTGGCAGTTTTTTGACTTCCTTCCACTTTTCTTAAAGTGTGGAATACAACTGGTCTGGGCTTCTAAGATAGTATTTTTAAATACCCCCTCCCCCCCCCCCCCCCTGCTTGATGTAAGTCTTTAACCTTTGCAACTGCTTCTTTTAGGTTTTTCTTAACTATTTTCCTCATTTTATCATAGTCTCCCTTTCGAAAGTTTGATGTTTGGTATAAATAAAATAAATAATGGCTTTTCTGACAGTCTCAGACAGCTCTCTTGTCTTCACCATTGTGAAAATGGAACAGGGAGTGAATGTGGCCATTTTAAACACTAGAGCCATCATTCATTGGTTGATTCAAGTCATGTGAGTGCTGACAGTTGATCACAGGTATATCTAATTTTACTTCATTGGGAAAGTGATTCTTCTGTTCAAACTGTTTTGAATTGTTTATAAGGGTGTCATTAATCATGCCCTGGCAATGTCCCAGTTTTTATACTATTTCCTTTTTTATTTGGTTTTATTTTATTTGATTCTTTTATGTGTCAAATATATGTGCATATATAGTCCAAAGTCATTTCACTGGCCACTTTTCTTTTTAGGAGATATTCGACATTAAAAAAGGAATAGACAATATAAAGCAGGGCTTCTTATTAATATTTATAGATATCTCATCAGCCTTCGACCAAGTCTCCCATCACATCTTATTGACGCGCCTAAGGGAGATTGGCCTTCAAGGTACTACTATTATATGGTTTCAGTCATACCTAGAAGACAGAGAGCAGAGAGTAAATACTGGGAACCTCACTTCAGCACCCTTCAAAACTACTCAAGGATTTCCTCAAGGCTCATCACTATCAGCTCTTCTCTTCAACATCTATATTCAACCTATTTGCAAAATATTTAACAAATACAAGATACAATATGCCATATATGCCGATGACATCATGGCATATACAGAAATCAATAAAATTATTTGCTCCACGTATTCACTAGTCCAAAAAATACCACAATGAATCGGGGAACAGGTCTCAGACTAATTCGGGGAAGAATGTGAGAGGCAAACCTCTTCACCATACCTTTCCCCTTTATTGCATCAAGGACCTGAACTTGTTTTTCCCCTTTTTTTTCTTTAAAGTTCTTATAACGAAAGCTCGCTCACTTATTTCAATAATATTTCAAAAATATTGATCTGTAGAGATGAAAAGAGTCAGAGCTCAACAACTCCGTTATGCAGATGTTCCTAATTCATTTCATTTCAAAACTTAGTTCGATGCTTATCTGTTAAAGCAGTCGGAGTCTGGGCTCAGTCGGAGTCTGGGGATTGAGCCCAGACTCTGACTGCTTTAACAGATAAGCATCGAGCTAAGTTTTGAAATGAAATGAATTAGGAACATCTGCATAACGGAGTTGTTGAGCTCTGACTCTTTTCATCTCTACAGATCAATATTTTTGAAATATTATTGAAATAAGTGAGCGAGCTTTCGTCATAACTTTAAGGGAAAAAAAGGAGAAAAACAAGTTCAGGTCCTTGATGCAATAAATGGGAAAGGTATGGTGAAGAGGTTTACCTCTCACATTCCTCCCCGAATTAGTCTGAGACCTGTTCCCCGATTCATTGTAGTATTTTTTGGACTAGTGAATACGTGGAGCAAATAATTTTATTGATTTCTGGATGTTAAATTTGTTCCCACATACCCGATTAGAGAACATTATCATGGCATATACCCCTATTCAACTGGACTCACCAGACTATACCACCATATCTACCTGCATTCAAGAAATAACAACCTGGCTAATGTGGTGGCGAAACTGTATTAGAGCCCATGGAAATAGATAAAAGACAAGCATTTACCTTCAAGCAAAGGGATAGCCCAGAGAGCACTGACTTTCAAAGTACAGCCAAAGTGAAAAAAAACACACACGGGGCTGCTGAGCTCAGACCATGCCCAAGCTCCAAGGCAACCAAGAGAGGTAATGAGAAGCACCTGGGGGAGGAGTTCGAGGCTGTAGGGGCAGCCCCACTCATTTAAGCCTCAGGGAACAGGAAGAAGGGAGACCACCAGGGAAACAGAGGACGAGGAGATCACGAGGGAACCAGAAGGAAAGGAATCTATCAGGGAAGCTGAAAGAGAGAGGTGCTCCAAAGACAGCCTCAGAAGGGATTCCCATTGCAGCCAAAACACAGGAAACTACAGCCCTGAAGGAAGTCCGTGTTGTAGAGGAATTACAGCTGGCCCTGGATACAGGAGCGTTTGGCCTGAGGAAGCTGCAGAGCCTGTGGGGAGAGTTTCACTTCTGGAAAGGCCTGTGAAAAGAACTGTTGCTAGAAAGAAGGTGAGCCCATTAGAAGCTTTGAACAGTTTATTGAAAGATAAGGATCTCCACATCCCATCAAAAACCCCTGAACCTAGAGAGAGGTCTCACTGGGAAAAGGTTTTAAAATTGTTAGAAGAAATTAAGCCTACGTTCCCACAAGCTGATTCCAGTCAGGAGACAACAGATCCTGATTATGAAGGGCATGCAGATAGATAATTATGATTCTGATAATGCCTCTACAGAATCTCAAATGGATTGCTCTTTTTGTATAAAGACAAAGTGAAGGGTTTAAATGTGGAAAGACCCAGAAGCTATTATACCAGTATGTCTTGTGCCTAGAGTGCTGAAAATGTTTGAAATGAAGTGGCTGGTGTTTTAAAGCAACTAGAAAATATTCAAAGGCTTGATTTGAATGTTTAAGAAAGAACTATCTGAGTGGGCAGCAGCCAGAAGTAAAAGAAGCTTTAATTTGAATATTGCACAGTTTGGGAAAGCAGTTGTATAAGCCAGAAGTAAAGGAACTATCAAGCTGCATTATGTAACAGCTGAAGAAGCAATTGCAACTTTTGTCACTGTGAAGTTCTGGCTCTCGAAATTCTTTTTTCTTTTGTGGGAGAAGTATCCTAATTTTGTTATTATGTGTTTTTAGTGCAAAGGAAGAGAAAAATAAAATTTTCCTGTGTTTTGCCTTCAACCCTCGGCCTATTCATCATTTCACACAACTACAAGCCCCGGAAGCCTCGGCTCTGGGAATCCATACTAAAAAGGGACATTAGGAGGTACGCCCCTGCCTATAGGCAACCGCCTAGGCAAGTGGGGGCGCCACACTAAATAACAACAACCTAAACATCGACATAAAAATATCTGAAGCAATCATCATAACGAGAAACACCACATTCATTCATCCTACCTCTATCAACATATCCAATACACCGATTACAATAAAAGATGAAGTCAGATACCTTGGAGTAATTCTAGACAAGCAACTCACCCTCCAACCACATATAAACAAGATATCCAAAACAGCATATTTCAAACTCGCAACGCTCCGGAGACTAAAACCTCTCCTCAACAAAGAACACTTCCGCACAGTATGCCAGGCCATCATCCCACCTGTACTGGATTATTGTAATATACTATACCAAGGTCTACCCAAACAAACCACCGGTCAACTACAAATAATACAGAACACAGCTACCCGCATCATTGGTAGCGCATCAAGACAAGACCATATAACCCCAATACTACATGACCTGCACTGGCTACCGATATCGTCACGTGCAAAATATAAAGCAGCACTAACTATCTTCAAAATTAAAAACAACATGTCAGCAGAAATACTACATGAACTTATCGGAACCAAAACAAGCAAAAGACCAGACAGAAATAGCACCAAAAACAATATACCAACACCCAGTCTGTTTACAAGAACCAACAAATCCACATCCATGAGATCCTTCTCTCTTGCTGCCCCTGCTATCTGGAATGTCCTCCTAGATAAACTAAAATCAACAACAGATATAAAAGAATTCAGGAAACTACTAAATACCACCCTATTCATTGAACAATTCAATGATGGCCACCAATTACTCTAATCACTTCAAGAAGAGCACTATCCCTGGCCACTCCCGCGCTCTGGAACTCACTCCCCGACAACATAAGATCAACAAAAGACCTCAAAGACATCCGGAAGATGCTAAAAACTACGTTCTTCACAGAACACTACAAGGACATCACATGAACTGTCCAAACAAACTCCCTCTCTGCCACCAAAATGTAAAAATGTAAATAGTTCCTGTATATAGCTCATACTGTATATACAGTAGCTCACCACGCAATCAACTTCCCACCACTCACACACACACGCCTCGATTTATCGCTGCATGCCCACACCCACGCACCCTGCCACTTGATTTGTTTGCTATGTAATCCGCTTTGATTTCAAGATAAAGCGGTATATAAATTTTATTTTAGACAGTTTTGTATACCGCCTTATCCTTCAATCAAAGCGGTCACAACACAATTGGGGGATACATTTAACACGCGGGGACATGACACATATACACTAATACTTACAGGGAACATGGGCAATGGAGGGTTAAGTGGCTTGCCCAAGACCACAAGGAGCATCTGTGGGACTAGAAACCCCAGTCCTTCCGGCCCAAGGTTGCTGTCCTCTAGTGGGATTTGAACCCCTGACCTTCCGGCCTGAAGTACCTTGCCCCAACCACTAGGCTACTCCTCCTCCCACCACTCCCACCACAAATCCGTTTAAATAAATAAATAAGGGTCTGAACTGCAAGGATGCCAATAATGTTGATCACAACTGTATCAGAATCCCGTAAGTAAAATTCAAATTGAATATATAGAGAGAGCACACATAATTGAAGTGGGACCCTGGAAAGGAGAGCTCTTTGTTTTGTCAGGCAGTTTATGTGTTACTGCTGCTCTGAGAGAAACCAGAATTTTTAAAGGAAATAATGTTTTTTTGTATATTATGCTTGCTTCCTTCTCCTAGTTCCTATTTTGGGACGAAGTAAATTTAAAAAGAAAAAGCATATTAGTGTGAAGTAAAAGAGAGAACATAAGTCCAAAGAGGTGTTGGTTTGCTCTTAGCAGGAATTTTTGCTAATGTCTGTTCTAGCTGTAAAAACCATAGCCTGTGGTAACCTGTGGGGCAAAGGCCAGAGATACCCAAATTCCCCTGGATTTCTCCCATTACTTACACAGTTAATGAGATGACTTTAAAGTTGTAAGAAATTCCAATCTTCCATGCCTATAAGTTGTGTTTTTCTAGCATTCCAGCTTACACAAGCTTAATGATCTACAGCAGATGAAAATATTTTCTCTGGTAGCATAGGATGTTGGTAGAGAATCTGTGTAATTACATGTTATAAATTACTTTATGTCGCAAAATATTTCCTCTGATCCACTATTTTTGAAAATGCTTTCAGGATTAGAATAAAGGGGAAAAAACAAATGTTGAGAACAGTGAACATGATATTCTAAGAATACAGCCCCTTCGAGGGAAAAACAGAGACGACCTCAGTGTGAGAGTTAGATGAAGGTTCCCCTTTATGAGGGGACCAATTATTTTTTCTTGTTATCATTTCCTAGTTTTGCTTTAATCCTATCTGATAGTTCTTCCCCAAATTTCAAGCTTCTCATATGATCTCAATGTGTGCATGCTGCGCACAAAGTCGCCTTGGAGTATTTGATCTTTCGTTAAAATCCTTCCATTCATGGTTATTACATCATAGAAACACAAAAACAGAAACATGACGACAGAAAAAGACCACATGGCCTATCTAGTCTGTCCTTCCATATCAACTACAACAGTCCCCTTTTTACCTTTAGAGATCCTCTGTGTTTGTCCCATGCTTTTTTGAATTCAGTAACTGTCATCATATTGTGACATCACAAAATCACGAAAACAAAATCATGTGCCTCAAAAAAACTTAATTTTCAAACTGCAAGAAGTCAATATGTGTTTCCTCAACATGAAAACAAATGAGCAGATAAAACTGAAGTTAAGGATGTCAAGTCAGAAGAGAATTATCACACACATGCAGCTTAATTTTATAACAGGGTGCCTAGGTTTAGAGGGCAAGGTGCCTATGTTCACCCAATTCTATAAAGACACATAGGTGCCTGTGTGTCTTTATAAAATACTAGCGCAAACCGAGCAGCAATAGCATGTACTTTGAAGGTATGTGTGTTCGAGAGCAGGCATAAATGTCCGTGCATACAATGCACAAGACTGTGTTTAGCGTAATGTGTTTTAGAACCGATGTGCGTACTTCTCAACGCCACCTGTGCTTTGCCCGGGCTGCACCTCTGGAAATGCTTACACTTAGAAATATGCATTTTTGTGCCAACGTGTGCACATTTATGCTTGGCCTAATTTTATAAAAGCCATTTTATTCATGTACATTGCCACATACATACTAAAATTACTTTAGAAAATTAAGTGCAAACTGTTGAAATTCAGAGCTAATTTTTGAAGGGCAAATCTAGAGGGGTCATCTCTTTGGAAGTTCATTTACAGCAACCAGAGATTGGGGGGGGGGGAGAGGGGAAATTAGTTACTAGTTGCAGTTATTTGGATGTGCTTATTTTTAGTTGGTTAGATGAAATTTGGCCTCTTTAACCTAGTAAAAGTGGGACGATTTGAATCTCACTGCTACTACGATGATGCATTTGTTTACTGATTTATTCATTATGTTTAGTTTGCTATATTAATTTAATTATGTATTGCATTTTATGCTTTGCTTTATATTGTGTATTTTTATGAATATTAATTGCTTTTATGTATTATTTTGTTATTACTACTACTGCTACTAATCATTTATATAGTGCTACAAGGCGTACACAGTGCTATACAAATATAGATAGAGATGGTCCCTGCTCATGAGAGCTTAGTCGTATTATGTAGTCAGGGCTGACTCAAGGAGATGAGGCGCCCTAAGCAGAACTCATTCTTTGCCCCCCCCCCCTCCACCACGGCGCCCATTGCCACCACTGCCGTTCCTCTCCGGGACAGACAGTGGTGGAAATAACCACAAACAGCTTTGTGGAACTTAACCTTTAAACTTCAGCGCTACAGGGCTGTTTGCTTCCACCGCTCTCCAATGTCCGATACAGGCTTCCATCGGGCGTCAGAGAATGGCAGAAACAAAAAGCCTCATGGCGCCGAAGCTCAAATGTAAGCTTCACAGGACTGATGCGGTTATTGCAGCCACTGTAGGTCCTGGAGAGAGGTGACAACGGCGACAATGGGTGCCCCCAGAAGGCTGGCGTCTAGGTAACCACCTAGTTTGTCTAATGGTAGCACTGGCCCTGTAAGTAGTATACTTCTTGTTCATGTAACACACATTGAATATGGGTTTTACCCATAGAAAAGTGTGACCCAAACTGAGATTAGATTGTATCAGCAAATAACTTGTGCTGTCCTGTTTCTAATTTAGGAAATGACATCTTGGGCACTCCTAAGTATTAAACAGTTGAAGTGGTTTTGACATGTTTCTAAGGATTTTTTTTCTTTTATAATGTAACAAACTAGTTTTCTGTGAATTTGTATTTTGAGTGGTCTTGAGTCTGCAACTGCAGACCACATGATTCCCTATGGGCAATTCAGAATATGTATATTTTATCTTTAACAAAAACTGTTTTATTTGAACTGAGTACCACAGAGAATGCCTCAACTAATCAAAAGTACACATTTGATCTTATTTTACTGAGTTTTCTTGGTGGAATTTAAGGCAGAAATGTGACTGTACGTACCAAATGAAATTTTAGCACAGGTTAAAAAAAAGCAGTATGGCTTTTCAAAATAGTATTAGGAGATTGAACAAATGACCCTCATCAAGTTCGTTGCTGTGGTGATTTTCAGACTGAAATAATATAATTGAAATGTTTTATAGACACTTAAGCTCCTATTTATTAAGATTTTACGACTAACAAGTTAATACAAGAGTCAACAAAGCCCAGGAGCTGAGTTGCCTTGGTGATCAGAAATTTATACCTGGCACCAGGGATTTGCTCCCCCTCCCTTCGAATCATGGGCAGAAAACCCCTTCTGTCTACCCGCAGGAGATCCGATCTCCCACGGGCAGAACAGGAACGATCTTTGCTGCAATCGAGGCTTAGATGCAGCAGATAGCCCTTGGGGACCCGATCCCACGGGTTGTCTACTGCGTCTCACCCCCAATCGCAGCAGAGATCCCTCCTGTTTTGCCTGTGGGAGATCGGGGAGAGAGGCAGAAAAAAATTTAAAGAGGCATAACCTTTAAAAAAAAAAAAAATTTGGAGGAATGGAGGGAGGGCGTATGGGGGTGAGAGTTAAGAAGGAGAACAGAGAATGGAAGGGGGAAGGGTGTAAGGTGGAGGTTAAATGAATGAATGTATGGGGACAAAAATGACAAGTTGTATATGCCAAAGGGTGTATACCTCCCCCCAGAACATACACCAAGCACCTCACCCCCAGACTACATACACACACCTTTGCATGACAGACCCACACAGAAGTACCACACACACACACACATATATACCTCACCTCCACACCGCCCATCACATACGCACACTCAGGCTCCCAGCTCTGTAGTATGTTCACACATGCACCGCAGCCCTGTATCAACTGCCAGTTCCCACACACAGGCACACCACTGTTGCACCACACAACCACAGAGACACGTGCTTTCTGAAGCTATAACTATTGCTATCTAAAGATGATGCATGGTGTAGGAACTCTGGTGCTGGTCTCACAAGCAGTGGCTCCTAATATTTTGGTCTGGCTCCTAAATCCGCTCAAAATTTGTTGAGGCCTGCATTAATAGACAAAATTAATGGCGTGATAACTTCTAAACATCTACATGAACTATCAGGGGTGTTTGCGGCATTTTTGGGAGTGCTGCTGTGCAGTTAACACAGAGAAAAGCGTTCTATGTTGCATTATCTGCATGGCAGATGATGCATGATGCAGTTAGCTACGCCTCTTGAGGTGGCATTAACCGCTCTATTTTATCGCTCACATTAGCAGTTAAAGCATAGTTCTTTATCATCATTAACCATCAGGCACAGTACCCATCCATTCTCTTCTCCAAATTAGCATTTTCCACCTTAATTATGTAGGGTTAACAAATTTTGTTAACTATTAATGCAGGGCAATTGTCACGCTAAACAGATAATGTGGTTTGGTGGATAGGGGCCCTGGTGTGATATAGGGTAGAAGGCTGCAATTTAAAAAGTAATTAGCAGTTTTAAGTGGGCTGATAAGTGATAGAAATGAATTTATAGCTTGCAAGACATTTATTTATTTATTTACATTCTCTTATATACTGTGCTATTCTGCATCAGTGTGGTTTACATTGAACAAACTGAAATTACATTGAACAGGGCATTATAACTTGGAGATAACTATTTTACAGGGAACATGGGCTATGGAGGGTTAAGTGGCTTGCCTAAGACCACAAGGAGCACCTGTGGGACTAGAAACCCCAGTCCTTCCGGCCCAAGGTTGCTGTCCTCTAGTGGGATTTGAACCCCGACCTTCCAGCCTGAAGTACCTTGCCCCAACCACTAGGCCACTCCTCCACTCCATAGTGGAGGAGTAGCCTAGTTCACCACATAGTAAGTGGGAATCATTTGGATTCATGTAACATCAGGGAGGACTGTAGAGTTCTTTAGGAATATATGTGCAGCTGTTTTAGGGGTGCAAGGCCCTTCAGCATGTTTCTGGCAAGAAGACTGCATTTAAAACTCTAGAAGAAAGATACAACATGGGTATTCCTAGTCACTTACAGTGGATGTAAAGTGAAACACGGGTAAAATAAAGTATCTCAGCCAAAGTTATGTAGAGCAGGGTTCAAATCCCACTGGCTGCCCTTGTGTGGCCTTGGGCAAGTCTCATAACCCTCCATTGCCTTAGGTACAAACTTAGATTATTCGAGGGACAGGGAAATACCCGTAGCACCTGATTGTAAATCGCTTTGAACAAATACTGGAAAGGCATGAGCTAAATACTAATTAATAAATAATGCTAAAATAAAAAAATGGTAGGGAATTAACAAACAGTATGTAGGGCACAAACAATGCACACAGCACCTCCTCCTCCTCCATTGAGCCCTTTCATCCTCTGCTGGGGCTTTCAGATTAGTTTACTTGATCTACTTTCTTTATGATATCAAGGTGGTATACAGCAATAAATTAAAAAAATAAATACATACACACACATCAATATTACTTTTAAGGAAACAGGCAAAACTAATTTTAAAAAAGGCACAGGGGAGGTGTTAGCCATCATTGGAATATATGCTGCTGCCATTATGCCTTCCGCCAAGGGGCAAACACTTCCTACTGTAGCTTTTCCAGTGCTCCTCTAACTTGTTTTTAGCCATGCAAGTCCTTTCCCCTGGCCATGCTGCCTGCTCCATACAGAAGTTTTGAAAAAGCAAGTGTGTCTTGGGCTTGAATAAGTTGGGAAATGCAGAATGAGCAGACTAGGGGAGTCTTGAATTTGTGTCCCTGCATGCGTAGTTCCTCCCATGTAGTAGAATGAAAAGACAATTGAGCTAGAAAAAGAAAAATCTTCCCTGTCTTACACTTAATACCCATCGCTTTATTTAAACAGGTCTGGATGCAGGTTTATTCTTCACTTCCCTCCATGATGTGGAACCTGTAAGTCGTATGAGATTTGGCATTGCAGCAGAGCAACCTGAGCGGTAAGCACGCACATGTCCAGATAACCTATCTGTACTGTTGAAAGGAGCACTAGTAAAGTGGCTATAACTTGGTGGCTTAATTCTGCTTTAGATTCTGATTTCTTAATTACTTCCGTCTGTATTGTGAAAGTCAAGGAAACTGGATAGCACAAATAATGCTTTTTTACAAAGTGCATTATTAAAGGTGGTTATTAAATGAAATAGAAATGAAGTGCAAATATTATGTTAGTGACATGCATTTGTTTGTGCAAATTTGATTAGTGAATGCTAAATCAATTTAAATGCACGTTAATCTACAAATGAATTTGTTCACTGAGTTGGTTCTCATTGCTGATGTGTTTTTTTTGCACAGCAGTGTTCTTACACATCAGATAAGCATTTACTGTGGATAACAGTCTGAGCACATACACCCCCCGATGAAGGCTCCCTATGCCAAAAAACTGTCAGTGTAGGAGTTATCAATAAAGACTGGTTCCACATATAGAGAGTCGGCTTTTTTCGCCTTGCTCCTTAGTGTCTACTTCCAAGAGTTATGTTAGTCCATGTTAAATTTTATGTTAAAAAGAATCTGTATAACTGAAAAAAGTCCTAAAATCAGGAAAAGAAAGTTCAAACTGAAATTGTTTGCTCTGCGCACATCCCTGTTCTATAGTGTGTTCTGTAGTTTTATGATTGTTAATTGACCTGATGTATTATTTTGTTCCTTATCGTCCCTCCAGTCTAGTCCCGAACCTTTGAATTTATGCACCTCCTCCTGCAGTTTTGGAGACTGAACACGTCACACTTCTTGTTGAGTGTAGTATAAGTAGTCCAGGGACCGCCTCCACAATTCAGTTTTTTCAGTCTCCATTGCAGCGGAAGGAGGTGTGAGTCCAGAGGTTCAGGACTCACTGGAGCAAGGCTTAGGTCTCAGATTGTTTAGTTAGTGTTTAGATTTAAAAAAAAAAAAAAATAAATAAAAAATAGAAAAGGGTAGATGTACCTTTAAATTGCCTATTTTCAGCAGTTACTTTGAATTGTGTGGAAACTTGACTAAGAGCTGCCCCCTTCTCTCCCCTCTCTGCCGCGGGTGCGAATGCAGAGAAGTGAGTGGGAACGGTATCGGGGCCTCCGGTATCAGCTCCCCCTGAGTGGGAGTGAAGCTCTGGAGACAAGCCATTGGAGCAGAGCGCAGGGTGTGCAATTGGACTCTGCTGCAGCGGAGGGTGAGGAGACGGCCCAACTGCTGCAGGCTGCTTGTACAGTCCAGTTGGTTGCTGGGCTTCCCTCCGGATAGCGTCTCTCAGCTCTGCTGCTCCTTTGCGCTGGAAAGGTAAGCGCTGGAGGTTCAAATGAGTGTCAGTTTTTTGTTTTTTGTTTTTTTGAGCTCGGAGAAGTTTCCTTTGTGGCGGGCAGGCCGCGGCCACGTGGAACTCGCACGGGAAGCAGAAGGCCGTGGTGGCAGTGCTTCTGGGGCCCGTCGGGGTTCGGAGAGAACAGCAAGTATTTGTTATTTTTTGTGTGTTAACTAATGGTAGGGCTTTTAGTATAATTTTAGTATAGCTAGTGAGCTATTTAAAAAAAAAAAGAGAAAGTAAGAGTGCAGGAGGGATTTGGAGAGCTAGGGTCTGGGCCAGGGTCTTCAGTTCCATTTATGCCTGCTAGGCCTCGGTGCCTCCTGTGTGGAGGACGTAGAGGGGCGATCTCGGGGGAAGGAGTGTGCAAGGGCTGTGCTGAAGAAGCGACCCTTACAGACATGGCTGAAAATGGTGCAGGAGAGGGGGCTAAGGCGTTTTCGGAGGGACCGGAACCGTTAGCTGCCCCTGCGGTGACTCAGGAGCCACTTCCAGGTCCTTCCTCGGCTCTGGATGTCCCCTTGCCCCAGGCGTCAATGCAAGGGGGTTTGGGAGTGATATTTTCACAGCAATTTTTGTCTTTACTCCAACAGGCTCTTGGGGGTTCCAGGAGTGGGCTACCAGGGCCTGTGGGTGAGGGAGCTCGTGGGTTTAAAAGGCCAGGGACTCCTTTAGATGGAGCAGAGGGTGCTGTTTTCGTTAAGAAGAGAAAGTGAGCGGGCAGTTCAGAACGGTCATTACTTTTGGAGGAACAGTCAGACCTGGTAGAGGACTCTGACATAGAGCAGGATTTGGAAGAAGGTGAGATACCGGAACCTGAGGACCAAGCGAGGGTTGTTCGAGTGTTCCGGAGAGAGGAACTCCCGGCGCTCATCGCGGAGTCGCTGAAAGCCTTGAATATGCCGGCGGCGGGTCAGGCGGCAGATGCCACTTTGGAGGATCCGTTACTACAGGCCGTTAGGAAATTGCAAAGGGCGTTCCCAATTCATAGAGTGTTTAGAGAAATGATACAGGAAGAAGGGGACACACCGGAGACGAGTCTCAAGGGTTCCAGAGTGATGGCTCATCTGTATCCACTAGAGGAACCGGATAAAGAGATTTTTAAATCCCCAAGGTAGATGCTGCGGTTTCGGCTGTAACAAAGAAGACGACGATTCCGGTAGAGGGCAGTGCTGCTCTTAAGGATTCTCAGGATAGGAGGCTGGATACTCTGCTAAGGCAGGTGTTCGATGTGAATGCTCTGTCCCTACAGGCCTCAATTTGTGGTGCGTGGGTGGCAAGGGCATGCCTTCTGTGGTCCCAGTAATTAAAGAATTTGCAGGTAGAGGAGGCGGCTGAGGAAGCGGCTCGCATAGAATCAGGGACGGCATAAGAACATAAGAACATAAGATATGCCATACTGGGTCAGACCAAGGTCCATCAAGCCCAGTATTCTGTTTCCAACAGTGACCAATCTAGGTCATATGTACTGTGATGGGGCCCGTGGTTAGAGCCCTTTAACCCTGTATAGGCAGTTGCCTAGGGTCTATAAACAAGTAAACTGCTCTGGCTGTGCAAATGAAAGAGTCTCTCAGAGCAAAATTGAATGAAAAATAAGATGGGTTTTATTCCCCGTCCCGCTCGGACTATCAACAAGAACAGAAACTTCAGGTGTAAGCGAAGAACAAAAATAGTGGCAAACTTATATTCTTTTGTTTACATGCACAAAGTTCTCTTTGTCATTTAATCAAACAGCAGGGCTGCATTTATAACAGATACTACAATCCATGGGAGAGGGATCTTGAAGGCTGCTGCCATCTTCCCATACCATGCTTTCTCCAGCACTTCCCAAACTCCCTGTGTCAGAGTCCTCTTGTATACAGTATTCAGACACGGCGTCTTGTGACAACTCACTATGGCATTCAATGGAGGCTCTTCTCCCTTCGGGTTTATACCTCCCTGGCTTGTAGTAGCTTCTACCTGGGCTTTCCTCCCAGAACAACAGCTCTGAATCTCCTTGCTTCGTGTTATTATAGTCAGGACCTCGCCCTTGGCACTTATAGGTTTTAAACCTCTCGCTGTAAGCGTATAGAGGTTTCTTTCTATCTGTAGGGATTGCCTTGGTACTTGGCTCCCTGTATCTTTTGGCTCTAGCCTCCCAGGCTGGTTGTGCAGAAGTGAAATTGGTCCTAGCTTTGCAGCTATTTCTTATGGTGCACATATGCTTGGAGTTCCCATCCCCCAACACTTTCTTTTTAAACTGACCTGTGCTTAGAGCTGGCACATACCGGTCTCCTGTGTAGTGGGACACTCCTGGCTTCTCTTGAAGGCTAACTCGGGTAGCATGTCTTCTCCCAGTACAGCTTGCCTTAAACCTCTGTTCCTGAGTGCTGGAGCTACCTTCACTTCCTGGTTCTCCGTGAGAAAAGTTTTCTCCCAGCACTCCTCTGGGGTTTCTGCTCAGCTGATTGTAGCCACACCTCTTGCTACTCTCTCCCCGGCTTCTGCTGTGCTCCTGAGTTGTATCGTGTCTCTCTCTCCCTCTGCCTTCCTTCCACTGACTGGAACCCTGTCTTATGTAATCCCCAGCCCTGCACGTGACGTGGGGATTTGCAATCAGGTGTTCCTGACGAGCTTTCTGTTTGTTACGCAGTAACAATTTCCTTTGCTCAACTGTTTCAGTGTGCCTAGTGCTCCTTTCCAATGCTGAATCTGAGGTAAGCCTTTCTTTTACCTGCACTTCCATGGGCTGTGTATCCTCTGCTGCATCACATATCCCCCCTCTTAAGATATTCCGGGATGGTGAACTTTCGTGCTCCCAGCCCGGAATACGAGACAGGGCGTCTGCATTAGAATGTAGCTTTCCTGCTCTATGGTGTATGGTAAAATTGAAAGCCTGCAACGCCAGGTGCCAACGGGTGAGGCGAGGGTTGTGGTTCCTCATGGTACCTAGCCACTTCAACGGTGCATGGTCCGTAATCAGCACGAAATGTCTGCCGGTAAGGTAAAATCGAAGTGCCTCAATGGCCCACTTAATAGCCAAACATTCTTTTTCGATGGTTGAGTAGTTGCCCTCAGCCCTGGACAACTTCCTACTTAAGTAGAGAACGGGGTGCTCAGTACCCTCGAACTCCTGGGACAGGACGGCTCCCAGCCCCGATTCCGAGGCATCCGTTTGAAGGATAAATGTACGATTAAAATCCACCCCATATAGAACTGGCGCCTTACATAACTTCCCCTTTAGAAGTATGAAAGCGTCCTCCGCTGCTTGTGTCCACTGTAAATTATTAGGTGCGTTCTTTCTTAACATGTTTGTTAACACTGTACTTTCTTCCGCAAACCTGGGTATGAAACGCCTATAATACCCGATTAACCCTAGGAAACTTCTAAGTTGTTTCTTAGTTAGCGGACGCCGAAAATTCTGCACACTTTCTACTTTATCATGTAGGGGTCGGACCGTACCATTTCCTACCAAGTGTCCTAGATACTTAACTTCGGTTCCGCCAAATAGGCATTTTCCGGGATTTAGAGTTAGTCCAGCACCCCGCAAAGCCTTCAATACGGCCTCTACACGTGGAAGGTGTTGTGCCCAGGTGTTGCTGTGGATGACTATATCATCCATGTATGCTACCGCGTAGCTGTGGTGAGGCCGTAGGACCTGGTCTACCAACCTTTGGCATGTTGCCGCGGTGCCGTGTAGACCGAATGGCATACATTTAAACTGGAATAAACCCAGCGGTGTGCTGAACGCTGTCTTGGGCCTGGAAGCACGGGTCAACGGTATCTGCCAATAACCCTTGGTAAGGTCAAGGGTGGTCAGATACCGTGCCTGCCCCAGTCTATCTAACAACTCTTCGATCCTTGGCATAGGGTAGGCATCGAAGAGTGATATAGCATTGACCTGCCTAAAGTCAATGCAGAAACGAAGACTGCCGTCTGGTTTCGGCACTAGGACTACCGGACTACACCAGGGACTTTTAGACTCTTCAATGACGCCTAACTGTAGCATCTCCTGAACTTGTGAAACAATCTCCCTCTTGCGAGCCTCCGGTAAACGATAAGGTCGCAGCCGCACAATTTTCCCAGGGGGTGTGAGAATTTCATGCGCGACCAGGTTGGTTTCTCCCGGGACGGGCGTAAGGACGTCCCTAAACCGTGCCAGCAACTGGTCTAACTGGCCTCGTTGCTGCAGGGACAATTCTATGCCGATCTTCGGTGCCGAGGCTGTTTTACAGTCTTCAATTTGGGGACCTAAATCATCCTCTAATTTTGTCTTTGCAGTGGCAGTGAGACCTTGTACCTCCCTCTGTCCGGTGGAGCCAAACCCTTGGCCTCCCCGGGTGGTAGGGACCAAGTGGGTCACCTCCTCCACCTCTGGCGCCCCAAACCGTTCACATATGATCTGGGCAACGCGGTCTCCTACTTTAACCTCAAAGTCCTGCTCCCCAAAGTTGAAAAGCAGTACTTTGACCTCTCCCCTGTAATCGGGGTCTACAACCCCCGCTCCGACATCGATAAAATGCTTCGATGCCAAACCAGATCGGGGAGCGATCCGCCCGTAGCACCCTGCTGGCAACTGGATTTGCAGGCCTGTATTAATTATAGCCTTCCCTTTCTTTGGTACTACCCCCTCTACTGCACTAAAAAGATCAAAGCCAGCCGCAGCAGTAGTTGCTTTCTGGGGAGTCTGTGCGCTTGGGGACATTTTACAGACCTTTAACATGAAGCCCTTTTTACCAGGTGTCACTACCTCCATCGGGGCTTTTTGGACAGGTGCTTTCTTTGGGGTTTTTGCAAACAAAGGCTGGGGAATCACATTTACCAGGGCCTCCCCTTCACCATTACTCTTTCCCATGGTCTGGCCTTCTTCCCCTACTTCCTTATGGTGCCCCAGGGATTCCTTTTTTTCCTTAACCAGGCCTTCCTTTAGCCCTTCATCAAACGGGGGCCAATCCCGGCCTAACACCAAGTCGAAGGGTAGTTTAGGAACTACCGCTACCAGGGTCTTTCTCCGAACCCCCAAACCTTGTATCCTCAGCCGGTACAGCGGATAACCGGCGGAAGATCCATGGATACACCTTATATTTGCTACTCCTTCGGCATGACTCGGGGACAAATTAGTTTGGGCTTGTATGGTTTCCCAAAAACGGCGAGAGACCATACTTTGGTCGGCCCCCGAGTCAAGCAAGGCCTTAGCTGGGATTCCCTGCACCTCCACATCCACACGGAAACCTGCAGCTATGTGTTGATCATGGTTAGTAACAAGTGCTGTACGATACATACATTCTCTCTTTAGGTGCCCACTTTTTCCACACTTAAAGCATTTTAACATTTTGTTACTTTCCATTTTCCTATACATGGATTCCTTTGAACCCACTATGTTCCTTGGAGAAACATTGGTACTTTTTACAGAATTGGCTAACCCTAACCTGCTGCCAGCGCTGGCTTCTTTCATTACTTCAGCCTCAAAGAACCTTTCGGTTAGGTGCGCTGCTTCAGCAGAGGTTCTACAATTCTGTAGGGTCAGGAATGTTCTAACTTCCTCCGGCACTGCCTCAAAGAATTGTTCTAATACAATTTGGTCAATTATATCATCAATCGGTTTACCCTCGGGTTCAAGCCATTTTAAAACCAGCCCATGCACTCTATGATATAGTGCTTTTGGGGTTTCATTTGGTTGAATCCGGGTAGACCGGAGCATGCGTCTATACATGGTAGGGGTTAAGCCCAGCCTATCACGCACAGCTCTCTTAACTTCCTGATAATCAGCTGCCAAAGCGGCAGGCATGGCCCTGTAGGCTGCCTGAGCCTCGCCGGTTAGCGCTGAGGCCAGCCTAACGGCCCATTGCTCTTCTGGTCACTTAGCATTAAGAGCTATCCTTTCAAAGGTTTGCACAAAATCATCGAAATTATCATCACTGTGCATTTGTCCCAGTGTCCATATCCCACAACTCTGTGGGCCTACCCCACAGATAGGTACTGCTGCTGGCGCCTCCTCTTTCTTCGGCTCCTTCAGGAGAGTATGCACTAAGTCTGTCAGGGGCCTCTGTTGATCCATCAGGGCAGCGATAGCCTGCTCCTGGTTTTTCCGAGCTAGCTCTCCCTGCTTCTCGAATTGCATGCTCATCCATCTTAGGACCTCTTGTGCATCCATCGTAGTCATCTCTTTTCCTGGAAAATAAATCAGAGACACGAACACCAAGTGTGGCACTATAACAATAGTGAAAGAAAAATTCCTTCCTCCCAAGCCTTTTCCTTCTCACCAGAGATCCTCCCAACCTGTGCCCAAATACCCTTTACCTGAGCCAGGTGGAGGTTCTTATTTTGAGAAGGTGCTTGCCGTCGCACTCCTGGAACCTGGATCCTCTCCGGGCGTGCCAACTTCGCTCTTCCCGCGTTGTCGCTCCGCTCCGTAGCTCCTTGTCTCGTTGACTGGATCCTGCCAACTACGCCAACTTGTGATGGGGCCCATGGTTAGAGCACTTTAACCCTGTATAGGCGGTTGCCTAGGGTCTATAAACAAGTAAACTGCTCTGGCTGTGTAAATGAAAGAGTCTCTCAGAGCAAAATTGAATGAAAAAAAAGATGGGTTTTATTCCCCGTCCCGCTCAGACTATCAACAAGAACAGAAACTTCAGGTGTAAGCGAAGAACAAAAATAGTGGCAAACTTATATTCTTTTGTTTACATGCACAAAGTTCTCTTTGTCATTTAATCAAACAGCAGGGCTGCATTTATAACAGATACTACAATCCATGGGAGAGGGATCTTGAAGGCTGCTGCCATCTTCCCATACCATGCTTTCTCCAGCACTTCCCAAACTCCCTGTGTCAGAGTCCTCTTGTATACAGCATTCAGACACGGCGTCTTGTGACAACTCACTATGGCATTCAATGGAGGCTCTTCTCCCTTCGGGTTTATACCTCCCTGGCTTGTAGTAGCTTCTACCTGGGCTTTCCTCCCAGAACAACAGCTCTGAATCTCCTTGCTTCGTGTTATTATAGTCAGGACCTCGCCCTTGGCACTTATAGGTTTTAAACCTCTCGCTGTAAGCGTATGGAGGTTTGTTTCTATCTGTAGGGATTGCCTTGGTACTTGGCTCCCTGTATCTTTTGGCTCTAGCCTCCCAGGCTGGTTGTGCAGAAGTGAAATTGGTCCTAGCTTTGCAGCTATTTCTTATGGTGCACATATGCTTGGAGTTCCCATCCCCCAACACTTTCTTTTTAAACTGACCTGTGCTTAGAGCTGGCACATACCGGTCTCCTGTGTAGTGGGACACTCCTGGCTTCTCTTGAAGGCTAACTCGGGTAGCATGTCTTCTCCCAGTACAGCTTGCCTTAAACCTCTGTTCCTGAGTGCTGGAGCTACCTTCACTTCCTGGTTCTCCGTGAGAAAAGTTTTCTCCCAGCACTCCTCTGGGGTTTCTGCTCAGCTGATTGTAGCCACACCTCTTGCTACTCTCTCCCGGCTTCTGCTGTGCTCCTGAGTTGTATCGTGTCTCTCTCCCTCTGCCTTCCTTCCACTGACTGGAACCCTGTCTTATGTAATCCCCAGCCCTGCACGTGACGTGGGGATTTGCAATCAGGTGTTCCTGATGAGCTTTCTGTTTGTTACGCAGTAACAATTTCCTTTGCTCAACTGTTTCAGTGTGCCTAGTGCTCCTTTCCAATGCTGAATCTGAGGTAAGCCTTTCTTTTACCTGCACTTCCATGGGCTGTGTATCCTCTGCTGCATCACAGTACCTAGCAGTTTCCCCAAAAGACACAGGTTCTGCAATGCTTGTACTGGGTCAAGCATTGATATCTTCGGTCACTTCTTAATAATGGTTTATGGACCTTTCCTCCAGGAACTTGTCCAAACCTTTTTTAAACCCAGCTACACTAACAGCCTTTACTACATCCTCCGGTAACAAATTCCAGAGTTTGATTTCACGTTGAGTGAAAAAATATTTTATTTTATTAGTCTTAAATAGTTTACCCTGTAGCTTCATTGCATGTCCCCTAGTCTTTCTATATTCTGATAACGTAAACAATCGATCTACGTTTACCCGTTCCACTCCGTTCATTAATTTATAGACTTCTATCATATCTCCCCTCAGCCGTCTCTTTTCCAGGTTAAAGAGCCCTAACCTTTTTAGCCTTTCTTCATAGGAGTATCCTTCCATCCCCTTTATCATTTTGGTGGCTCTTCTCTGAACCTTTTCTAAAATCGCTATATCCTTTTTAAGATACGGCGACCAGAATTGCACACAATATTCAAGGTACGGTCTCACCATGGAACGATATAGAGGCATTATAATATCTTTTGTTTTATTTTCCATTCCTTTCCTTATCATACCTAGCATTCTATTTGCTCTCTTGGCCGCCGCTGCACACTGGGCCGAGGGTTTTAACATGGTATCCACAATGACGCCTAAATCTTTTTCCTGGGTGGTGGTTCCTAATGTGGAACCTTGCATCGTGTAACCATAGTTTGGGTTGTTCTTCCCTAGGTGCATAACTTTGCACTTGTCTACATTAAATTTCATCTGCCATTTTGATGCCCAGTCTTCCAATTTATCAAGATCCTCTTGCAATTTTTCACAATCCTCTTGGGTTTTAACAACTTTAAATAGTTTTGTGTCATCTGCAAATTTGATAACCTCACTCGTTATTCCACTTTCCAGGTCATTTATGAATATGTCAAAAAGCAGCGGACCCAGCACAGATCCCTGGGGTACACCGCTATTCACCTTTCTCCATTGGGAAAATTGACCATTTAGCCCTACCCTCTGCTTTCTATCTTTTAACCAGTTCCTGATCCACAATAGTACACTGCCTCCTATCCCATGACTCTTTAGTTGGCCGATAGCCAATATGACCTGATTCGTGGTTTGTCTAAGACAAGGCATTGGTACTGGCGGCCAGGAGATATCTCTGGCTCCGTAATTGGGCAGCGGATGCAGCCTCTAAGGCAAGGCTGGGCAAGCTGCCTTTCAGAGGTAAGCTTCTATTTGGGGAAGATCTGGAGAAGCTGGTAAAAGACTTAGGAGAGTCAAAGGGGAGCAGATTACCGGAAGACAAGCAAAAGCAGGGTCGGTTGGGGGTGCCCTCCAAAACTCAGCAGAGGGAGTTTCGGCGTTTTCGACAGTCAAGGTTTGGTCCATTTCAGAGAGGATGGTCCCAGTATAGATCCTCAGGGTTTCTAGGATTTAGAGGAGCGGGCAGAGGTTTTGGGGCCTCTGCCTCTTCCAACATTAAGAAGCCACAATGAAGGGACGGGGGTTCAGGCAGGAATGGTTCCTGTGGGAGGTCGCTTGAGGGACTTCTTTCCTGTCTGGACCCAAATAACATCGGATCGGTAGGGTTGGAGGTCGTACAAAAAGGATATGCACTCGAATTCCAGCGTCCGGTGAGGGACGCTTTAGTTCAATCTCCATGCAGAACGGGATTGAGGGAAAGCGCAATTCAAGAGACGGTGGACAGGTTGTTAGCACTCAAAGCGGTGGTATTGGTCCCGGCGGACCAATGCGGTGGCGGTCGATACTTGATATATTTTGTGGTGCCCAAAAAGGAAGGTACCTTAAGGCCAATTCTGGACCTGAAAAGGGTAAACGGTGCCTTCGAGTGTCGCATTTTCGTATGGAAACGCTGAGGTCGGTTATAGTAGCTGTTTGACAGGGAGAATATCTCACATCGTTAGATCTCACAGAGGCCTATCTGCACATACCGATTCGGTTGGAGCATCAATGCTTTCTTCGCTTTGCGGTGCCCATGGGACACTTTCAGTTCCAGGCGATGCCGTTCGGTTTGGCTACAGCACCCAGGACATTTACCAAGGTCATGGTAGTGGTGGCAGCGGCATTGCAAAAGGAGGGAGTATTGGTGCACCCTTACTTAGACGATTGGTTGATTCGCGCAAAGTCAAAGAAGGAAAGCGAAGTAGCGATGCACCGTGTGGTGCATTTCCTACAGTCCCTTGGATGGGTAGTCAATGTAGCAAATAGCAAGTTGGTGTCGTCGCAACAGATAGAGTATTTGGGAGCTTGGTTCGACACGGAGAGAGGCAGAGTGTTCCTTCCTCAGGTCAGGATTCAGAAGTTAAGGGGCTTAGTGCAAGAGTTTTTGAACAGGCGGGCTTCATCGGCATGGCAGTATTTGCAACTCTTAGGGATGATGGCGGCCACACTAGGTACCGTGGGCCCGAGCCCACATGAGACTGTTGCAGAGAGCACTTCTCCGGAGGTGGTCGCATCAGTCCGATCAGTTGTCACAGAGAATGGTGTGTCCACTGGAGGCGAGGCGGTCGTTGTAGTGGTGGCTCCTTGCAGGGTGTCTAGAAAAGGGCATGCCTCTCGAGCCCGAAGTGGAAGGCGTTGACGACAGATGCTAGTCTGTTCGGATGGGGTGCTTATTTCGAGGGCCAGTATGCTCAAGGTCAGTGGACGGTGCAGGAAAGGACTTGGTCACTCAACAGATTGGAGTTGAGAGCGGTGACATTAGCGCTGCAGGCCTTTCAACAGCGGCTGCAGGGATGTGCGATTCGAGTACTGTCGGACAACGCCACGGCGGTGGCATGCATAAATTGACAGGGAGGCACCAGCAGTGTGGCGCTAGAAGAAGAGGCGGACAGCCTGTTAAGTTGGGCCGAATCCCACATAGAAGCGCTTTCGGCGGTACATGTTGCGGGAGCAGACAATGTGAAGGTGAATTTCTTGAGTCGAGTGCGGGTGGGCCCAGGCGAATGGGTTCTTCATCTGGAGGTATTCGGCTTGTTGGTGCAGCGCTGGGGTCTGCCAGTGATGGATCTCATGGCGACATTTGAGTCCGCAAAGGTAGACAGATTCTTCAGCAGACAGAGAGAAAGGATGTCCGAGGGTCTGGATGCTCTGATGCAAAAGTGGCCAGAGGGGAATCTTCTGTACATATTCCCTCGGTGGGTGCTTATAGGGCGGGTTCTTCAGCGCATAGAGAGGCACAGGGGGCCGGTACTGCTAGTAGCGCCAGATTGGCCAAGGAGGCCTTGGTATGCCGACCTGGTACGTCTTTTGGTGGAACCCCCATGGAGACTACCGAACAGAGGAGATTTGCTGATGCATGGTCCATTAAGGATGCCTCAGGTGGATCGATTCTCGCTTACGGCTTGGCTCTTGAGAGGGCAAGATTAATGGTCAGGGGCTACTCGGCGGTGGTGATTTCAACGTTGTTGAGGTCTAGACGTAGGTCCACTTATCTGGCGTACGTTCGGGTTTGGCATCTGTTTGAGGCTTGGTGTGACAAGAAACAGTTCAGAGCATTGACAGCCACGATCCCACAAGTTTTGGTCTTTTTGCAGGATGGTTTTGATAAAGGTTTAGCGGCATCTTTGCTTAGGGTGCAGTTAGCTGCTCTATCTTGTTTTAGAGGAAAGGTGCAAGGGTTGACACTTGGAAAACATCCGGATGTAAAAAGCTTTTTACGAGCGTCGGTCTTGTTGCGACCTCCCTGCAGGAGTTCGTTTCTGGACTGGGATCTGAAGGTTGTGCTCAAAGTGCTGGTAAGAGCGCCGTTTGAACCTTTGGCGAAGGCGACCTTGAAGGATCTCACTCTGAAGGCAGTGTTCTTGGTAGCTATCGCTTCAGCAAGGAGAATTTCGAAGTTGCAGGCATTGTCCTGTCGGGAGCCTTTTTTATCCTTTGAAAGCAAAAAGGTGGTGTTGAGAATGGTACCTTCCTTTTTGCCCAAAGTGGTATCGGCATTTCATGTAAATCAGGTGGTGTCCCTGCCAGTCTTCGAGAAGGTGTATAAGCATAAGACTAAGGCTAGTTTGCATAGGTTGGATATCGGCAGAGTGTTGAAGAAGTACCTGCTCAGAACAGAGGCGTTTCGCAAGACAGACAGATTGTTTGTGCTCTTTGGTGGTTCCCGGTGTGGGGAAATGGCATCTAAGGTGTCTATAGCTAGGTGGATTAAGGAAGCCATTGCGCTGGCGTATATGCTGAGCGGCAGAGTGGTGCCGAAAGGATTGAAAGCTCATTCGACGAGAGCTCAGGCAGCTTCCTGGGCTGAAATCAGCTTGGTTCCAGTAGTGGACATTTGTAGGGCGGCAATGTGGTCGTCATTGCATACCTTTGCCAAGCATTACAGGATTGATGTTCAGGCGGAAGGGGATGCTAGGTTTGGATCGGCGGTTCTTCAGGCTGGTCTGGCAGGCCCCTCCCGTTAAGGTGTTCACTGCTCTGTTACATCTTCAAAGGTTCGGGACTAGACTGGAGGGATGATAAGGAAGGTGAAATTAGACTTACCTGCTAATTGTTGTTCCTTGAGGAACTCCAGTCTAGTCCCGCATCCTGCCCTGGTATGGCCTGCCACGGAAAGGCCTGAGGCGTAAGGTTCCAACGTGGACGAACCAGGTGGGCGGCCAGTCGGGCCGCGGTTCAGGTAAGAAGTACTGGAAGTGTGTGGGTGTTTGTGTGTTCCGACAAAGTCGTCTTTTTAAGAAATTAGGGCCTCTTGGAGGGGTTCAGGAGAAGGCGGAGCGCACTTATCAAGTACTCGGACCAGGGGGTGGATTCAAGGTAGGATTAAAGGTTTCTGGTTCTGTTCAGTTAGGTTTTATAGTTGTTCTTATTTCTAATCTGCTTGCTTATTGCTCTGGTGAGTCTGCTTTGTCAATAGAATACTGAATGGTGGAGGCGGTCCCTGGACTACTTATACTACACTCAACAAGAAGTGTGACGTGTTCAGTCTCCAAAGCTGCAGGAGGAGGTGCATAAATTCAATGGTTTGGGACTAGACTGGAGTTCCTCAAGGAACAACAATTAGCAGGTAAGTCTAATTTTACCTTATGCATTATTGAATGGTATTCTTTTCGATCATATAATGCATGTTGACTTGTAAGCTATCTTTTATAATTACACTGATGATGTGAGAGAAACTCTCTTCTTTCTACGTTGGGCAGTAGGCAGTCGGTAAGGAGCCCTGTTGCAGAAGTCTGCAGTTTTGATTTTGAATTGTTGCCTCATGTGATAATTATCTAATCCACCCCTTCAGCGATTTAAATGCAGGCATTTAGAAGCATCAATCAAGGTGTCTTTTTGAAATTTTTTCATGTCAACCTCAATGGTAGCCTTTTTGACAACATTTTGCGATAAAAGAATAGGAATGGGCTTTTGTTTTAAAATGAAAGCGCAGCAATAGTGTGCCCTATTGAAGCCAGTTATGAGCATTAGAGAAAGATGTATTGGTTTTGTTTAAAAGGAGAAATGTAAAATCTTAGCACTGATATTTTAACTAGCTTTTTAAATCGTGGCTTTCAAACTCCTGTGCAGCGGCAGCAAATCGGATGAAAAGCGTATTGTGGTGAACGTGAGTTTCAGAAAGCGTTCTGTTTCACTACTAAACCCCTTTAGCATCTGAGGCGTGATAGAATCAAGGAAGTTATGGGAGCGCGTACAGATTCCTTCCTCTTGGCACTCCAGTAAATGTCAAACAACCTTTTCTGAGCCAGGAAGCCATGATAACTTTCTTGTTCTGTACTTTTCAAACTTTTTATGTTTTGACAAGTATAGATAGAATGTATCTGAAATGTGTTAATTTTCTCCTTGTGCAGTAAAGGCTGTCCATGGGATCCTGCTGAGAGCTGGCACCCCGTTTCATTAGGGTGGGTGAGACTAAGTGGGAGGAGTTTTCAGAAAACACAAATTATTTATGTAAACCAAAGGGGATGCTGGTTTGATTCTGGGTCCCTGATTGACTGGAACACATGGTGTTAATCTACTGGAAATACTTTATTTCACTCGACTGTTTGGAATAGTTCTGTCAACTGCTGCTTTTTCTTAAATATAAAAAAATTCTCTTTAAGCCTTGTAGAACAAAGCATAGTTTATAATAACATTACTTGCTCTGGATAAGACCAGTTTTACCTATATTTGAGATTAATTCTGTTGAAACTTCCAAGTTAATTCTTCCTGTTCAATGTAAAGCTTTGTTGACACCTCCAAGTCCTACGACTACTACTGAGCATTTGTATAGCGCTACCAGTCGTACGCAGCGCTGCACAGACATGTAAGAGACAATCCCCGTTCGTCAGAGCTTACAATCTAGTCAAGACAAAACACAGAAGGTATAGGCAGGGGTAAAACAAAGGGAAGGAAAAGGAGATCAGGTGAGTCAAGATCCAAAAGCAGCAGCGGAGAGCTTTCAACCTGGATTTGAAGAGGGCTAGAGAAGGTGCCTGGCGCACAGACACAGGTAGCCTGGTCCAGGCGTAAGGCGCAGCAAGGTGAAAGGAGCGAAGTCTGGAGTTAGCAGTAGAAGAGAAGTTCTATCTCGCTGTTCAATGTAAAACACTGTTGTTACAATGTAAACCGCCTTGAATCTAAGATAAGGCGGTATAGAAAACCTGTTAAATACATTTCTAGCAATTAATACCTTGAATGGGCTAAGGTAAGGACCCTCATTTTGCATCAGCTCCCAGAAAATGCCCCACCTGCCATGCACTGTTGAGTCTCTATCTCTTAAATTCCAAACAATAAACAATCCAATTTAACAAAAACTTTCAAAGAAATATGTTGAAGAAAGGATGAAAAAGACTTTAGATAAACCAACAGCAGCTGAATATTACTGTTGCCTGCATGTTACTTTTAAAACTGTTTTTTTTCAAACATCAATACAACTTCTTTTCCAAATTCCAATAGACTTGATTAGTTCAATGTGTCATCATTTTGATAATGATTTCTTATATTTCATAACAACTTAGCAACCAACTGGAGAAAGCCATTCCAGATGCTTGCTCATCCATTTCTAAAATATATCTGACACTGTCAGCATTTTGCGGGCACTGGATTCTTTGATGTTTGTAATTTAATGGAAGTTTAACAATCCATAGCCAATTTTATTGTTTTTGCTTCTCTCTCTCCTCGGGAAGAAGTTTAAAAAATACAGTGAAAGTACTTGAAAATGCTTCTTAGTCACATTCGCAGTTAGGCATCTATATAACTTGGATTGGATCTGATCCGAATCCTAATGTGTGGGTATCACTGGTATAGTTGGAGTATGAATTCAGTGCAAAGAAAAAAGATGGAGCGCAGGAAGGTGATTTTAAAACTAAACAGAGAGCCTGGTCCGGCCCGGTGGCAAGCAGTGCTGTGGAGAAGATCATGTTCAGTTTCCTGGTTACCTGAGTTCACAGGGGAATATAACGTAGGGGGAAAACCTCTAGGGTAGCTACGAATAAAGGATCATGGTGCTGAACCCAAGTCCTGATTCTGAGTGAGCTGGAAGCCAAAAGGAATAAGAGGAAACTGCTGGGACCTGACTAGTCCTTGTATTAAAAAAAAAAGTGCTGAAGTATAAGAGTAAAATCCAAAGAGAATCAACAAGACCAAAAAGGGAAAAATGGAAGAAAGGAAAAAGGAAATTGATAATCCAATTAAAATATGAAATAGTATATTATTAAATTAGGATTAACACTTTTACTTTTGTTTAAATTTTAGTCATAATGACTGCCAGGTCCATCCATTCAGACTGTTTTCCCTTCCTGCTGTGTACCACATGCTCTCTGTGCTCTAACTGTGCTCCTACTGCCACACTGCTAAGGATCCTGCTGCTGCCCCTTGTAATCATGGGCAAATCACTGTCTTCACCCTCAGTTGCCACATGTCGAAGAGTGTAAGCCCTCTGGGGATAGGCAAAAGGGTATTGATGCTCTAGGTCAGGGGTCTGCAACCTTTAAGACGTAAAGAGCCACTTGGACCCGTTTCCGAAGGGAAAAAAAAAACTGGGAGCCGCAAAACCATTGCGACATTTAAAACAAATCTAACACTGCATATATTGTTTCTTACCTTAATGCTATATACGACCCCCTACTTTTCCTGTTAAAATATAGGTGTTTGGCCTATACTCGCCGTATAAGACTACCCCTCTTCCTTCACACACCAAAAAAAAAAAACGCCAGAAAATATCACAACAACAAGTAACAATATTTGATTTCAAAATTATGATGATTTTGTAGTCAAATCACTATATGAAATAAAATTATTTTTCTACCTTTGTTGTCTGACCAATTTATTCTTTGATCATGCTGGTCCCGATCTGAGGCTTCTGCTTTCCTGTCTTCTCTTAGCTCTCTTTCTGTGGTCTATGGTCCATCTGCCATTTCTTATCTCTTCTTTCGTTTTCTTCACTTCTTTCCATCAGCCTATTTCCAGTCCCAGTAACCCTCCCCAATATCAGCCCCTTTCCAGTCCTCACTCCAAGTACCTTCCAGTGATAATCCCCCCTCAACCCCATTACCAGTGCTAGCCTCCCCTAATCAGCCCAATACCAGACCTACCCCCATCAGCTCATTACCAGTCCTAGCCTCCCCTAATCAGCTCATTTCCAGTGCTCGTCAGTCCCCTCAACCCCCATTACCAGTGCTCCATCCATCCATGTCAGCCCCCTCCCTCACTCCATCCATATCAGCTCCCTCCCTCCATGTCAGCCCCCTCCATCCCTCCATGTCAGCCCCCCTCCCTCCATCCATATCAGCTCCCTCCCTCCATGTCAGCCCCCCTCCCTCCATCCATCCATATCAGCCCCCTCCCTCCCTCCCTCCATGTCAGCCCCCTCCATCCCTCCATGTTAGCCTCCCTCCCTCCATCCATCCATATCAGCTCCCTCCCTCCATATCTGCTCCCTCCCTCCCTCCATGTCAGCCCCCCTCCCTCCATGTCAGCCCCCCCCTCCCTCCCTCCATCCATATCTGCTCCCTCCCTCCATGTCAGCCCCCTCCCTCCATCCATATCAGCTCCCTCCCTCCATGTCAGCCCCCCTCCCTCCATCCATCCATATCTGGCTCCCTCCCTCCATGTCAGCCCCCCTCCCTCCATGTCAGCCCCCCTCCCTCCATCCTCCATATCTGCTCCCTCCCTCCATGTCAGCCCCCCTCCCTCCATCCATCCATATCTGCTCCCTCCCTCCATGTCAGCACCCCTCCCGCCATCCCTCCATCCATATCTGCTCCCTCCCTCCATGTCAGCCCCCCTCCCTCCATCCACTCAGCTCCCTCCCTCCATGTCAGCCCCCCTCCCTCCATCCATCCATCCATATCAGCTCCCTCCCTCCATGTCAGCCCCCTACCTCCATCCATCCATAATCAGCTCCCTCCCTCCATGTCAGCCTCCTCCATCCCTCCATGTCAGCCCCCCTCCCTCCATCCATCCATATCTGCTCCCTCCCTTCCATGTCAGCCCCCCTCCCTCCATGTCAGCCCCCCTCCCTCCATCCATCCATCCATATCTGCTCCCTCCCTCCATGTCAGCCCCCCTCCCTCCCTCCATATCAGCTCCCTCCCTCCATGCATCCATATCAGCTCCCTCCATCCCTCCATGTGAGCCCCCCTCCCTCCATCCATCCATATCTGCTCCCTCCCTCCATGTCAGCCCCCCTCCCTCCATCCATCCATCCATCCATATCTGCTCCCTCCCTCCATGTCAGCCCCCCTCCCTCCATCCATATCAGCTCCCTCCCTCCATGTCAGCCCCCCTCCCTCCATCCATCCATATCAGCTCCCTCCCTCCATGTCAGCCCCCCTCCCTCCATCCATATCAGCTCCCTCCCTCCATATCAGCTCCCTCCATTCCTCCATGTCAGCCCCCCTCCCTCCATCCATCCATATCTGCTCCCTCCCTCCATGTCAGCCCCCCTCCCTCCATGTCAGCTCCCTCCCTTCTTCTGCAGCCGCGGCTCTCTGCCTCTTAGGGAACCGCGGCTGTGCTTTTAAAATCATCTCGGAGCCCTTCCTGTCTTGACGGGCTCCGTGCAGCATTGTCCCGCCTCCAAAGGAAGTGGTAAACAACTTCCTTTGGAGGCGGGACAATGCTGCACGGAGCCCGTCAAGACAGGAAGGGCTCCGAGATGATTTTAAAAGCACAGCCACGGTTCCCTAAGAGGCAGAGAGCCGCGGCTGCAGAAGAAGGGAGGGAGCCCATAACGCCATAAATACCGGGCGGGCAGTGTGCTCCGGAGCCGCGGCAAAGGTGAGAAAGAGCCGCATGCGTCTCCGGAGCCGCGGGTTGCCGACCCCTGCTCTAGGTGAACCATTGACCACGCATCCCCACTTAGAATGGCATAGAAGGTCTGTACCCCCTTGAATGTTTTTCACATTTTCTTTTGTCACTGCATCAGAATTGCATGCATTTAAATAATGGGGAGGTTTTCTACTCACATCTTATGAAAGATGTGACGACATGTCACATCTTTCAAAGGGGAAAAAATCTTATCTCCAGGAACAAGCAGGAATAAGTCCTCACATATGGGTACGTCGGAACCGACGGAGCCTGCGCGGGAAAGCTCCCCAGCTTCCCAGAAAGGAAGCTTTTGGGGCCTCCCACTGCACATGCGCGCTGCCTTCCCGCCTTCCTGACCAGCTCTCCTCAGTTTCTCTTTTTCCGCGGAGCCAGCAGGTCGTGTTCCTGTCACCGCTGAAGAAATTCTTGTGTTAAGTTTGTTTCTTTAGACCGCGTACCTGCCTTCCCCATACCGAAACCGGTACCGCCGGTCTCTCTCTTTCTTTCTTTCAAAAAAAAAAAAAAATCTTTATTTTTGCACAACTTGGTGACTTCGGTTAGGCCTTAGGCCTACACAAATTCTCCTCATGGGGAAACCAGCCCCTGGTTTCAAGAAGTGTACCAAGTGTAGTGCTGTTATTTCTGTCACAGACACCCATGACTGGTGTCTTAAATGTTTGGGACCTGACCACTCCATTCCGGACTGCCCATCCTGCTCCCAGATGTCTAAACGTGGTTTGCAGAACCGGGCCAACAAATTCCATGTGCTGTTTGCTTCAGATAATCCAGCATCACAGTCATCCAGGTCTTCCTCTCCGGATGGATCTCAGGTAACCAAACCTTCTTCGGGCAGGTCCTCAAAGAGCAAATCTCCTTCAAAGCATCGAGAGGCTCTCACTTTGTAATCTGAGGATCCTGCCCCAGCCAAACAACCCCGGCGGGAAGCTCTGGCTTCCAAAGCTCCATCTATGGGGTTACAGGTTGACATCGATGGCACGGCCTCGACTGATCACCTGTTAGAGTGCTCTGGGGTACCGGCCCATACCGGTAACCGACATCCAGGCAGCAGTGGCGTCTATGAGCAATACTGTTCAGACCATGCAGCAGGCCATGCTGGCTTTCATTAAAGCTGCGACGCCCTCGGTACCGCATCCAGCGGTTCCGGGTCCGGTTCCGGTATCGTTTCCCATATCGGAACCGAGACCATCGTTTTCCAAACGCAGATCGGTTCCGCATGCTGGATCCGGGTTTTCACCCGATACCGATCCCATACCCGGTACGCCCGATGTCGATACCGAACGGTATGCGTATCGTGCGTTGGAAGCAAATAGAGGATACTCTGATTCTTCTGAGGATTTTGACTCCTCTGAGGACTCTGATGAGCTGTCTCTAGTTCTTCCTGAAGACCCTTCTTCCCCAAAGAGGAGAATGTCTCCACCAGAGGATTTGTCCTTTCAAGACTTCATTATAGAACTAGCTAAAGGACTTTCTATTACCACATCCTCTGAAAAAGAACCTAGATCAAAGAAACTGGATATTTTAGGATACCCTAAGGTTCCTAAAGAGGCAGTCACCCTGCCTATCCATGAAATCCTTCAAGAACACTTGATGGACTTATGGGAGGCTCCTCTAACGTTGTCTCCTTATTCTCGTAGGTTGGACACCATGTACCGAGTCCCTCCTTCTCCTGGTTTTCAAAAGACTCAGCTGCCTCACCATTCCATTGTGGTGAAGTCTGCGCTGAAAAAGATTAAGAGTACCAAAAGGCACTCTTCTACCCCTCCAGGGCGAGAATGTAAGACCCTAGACTCTTTTGGTAGGAAAATCTTCCAGGCTAGTATGCTTATAGCCAGGATTAATTCATACAGTCTGTATATGGGCATGTTTCTCAGGGAACTTACCCTAAAGGTATGGCATTTTGCCCCCTTTATGCCTGAGGATAAAAAGGAGGAGTTCATTTCTATAGTGAAACAGCTTCTAGATGTTTCTAAGTTCTCCAACAGAGCAGCCTTTGATTCCTTTGAAGGTGCCGGTAGAGCTTCGGGCATTGCCATTGCAGCCCAACGACTTGCTTGGCTCCAGGCCTCTGACCTAGAACCCTGGGTCCTGGATGGCTTACGGAATCTGCCCTGTACAGGTGAGAACTTATTTGGTAAAGACTGGCAAATTAAAGCCACTCAAATGGACGCAGAAAATGCTACCTTAGATAGACTTTCTAAGTCTACCTCTACTCCTGCCAAGAAAAAGTCTTTCAAGAGGCCTTACTACAAGAAGGCCAGATTTTCCACAAATACTGGCCAACAATCTTCTCAGCCTCGCTTTGCTGCTAAACGTCAGCAGCCTAAACAGGCAAGGTCAAAGCCTGCAGTGTCAACCACTCCTCAGCAGGCTCAACCCCCTCAGGGGTTTTGACTTGCCCCTAGAGAACTTAACCTTTCTGGCTCTAGAACAACCAGAGCCCCTCACCATTCCCGGAAGGTTAGCTCACTTTGCTCCCAGATGGGGGCAAATTACATCAGAGCAATGGACCCTCTCTATCATCAGAGAGGGCTACAAACTTCATTTTTCCAACCTTCCTCCATATACCATGGTGAGGCACTTCAATTCTCCCCCATCTCTCCTGGGCCTGTTGGGTCAGGAAGTCTCTTCTCTCCTTGCCCAAGGGGCAATAGAAGAGGTTCCTCTTCTTCAACAAGGGACAGGATTCTACTCCCCTTATTTTCTCATACCAAAGAAGACAGGGGGATTCAGACCTATCCTAGATCTGAGAGAATTGAACAAATTTCTGTACAAGGAGAAATTCAAAATGCTTTCTCTAGGCATTCTCCTTCCATACCTTCAGAGTCAGGATTGGCTTTGTTCTCTAGATCTCAAGGATGCGTACACACATATACTCATCCACCCATCCCACAGAAAATATCTAAGATTTCTGTTTCAGGGAAAACATTTCCAGTACAGAGTACTTCCCTTCGGTCTAGCCTCTGCTCCAAGAGTGTTCACCAAATGCATGGCAGTTGTTGCCGCATTTCTAAGAGGTCTGGGAATTTTTGTATTCCCATATCTGGATGACTGGCTCATCCGAGCTCCATCTCAGTCAGAGGCCCAGATTTCCCTGGACTGCACAAGGCACATTCTGCAGTATCTGGGACTGGTGGTAAACCTTCCCAAGTCTCAACTTATCCCTACTCAGTCTCTGGAATTCATAGGGGCCCAGTTGGACACCACCACTGCAAGGGCCTACCTACCTCAAGTCCGGGGCCAACGTCTGGTGTGCTTGGCCTCCCAAGCTCAGTCCAGCAGTCACTTGACAGCCAGAGAAATGCTTCGACTTCTGGGCCACATGGCCTCCACGGTACACGTGGTGCCCTACGCTCGTCTTCATATGAGAGCAGCTCAATGGACCTTGGCCACCCAGTGGACTCAAGCATCAGGAGCACTCTCCGACCAAATACTCACCTCAAAGCGTCTGTTTTGGTCCCTCCAATGGTGGATGTCCACCAAGAATCTGTTGTTGGGGGCCCCCTTCCAACCTTTGTTGCCCCAAGCAACCCTCACAACAGATGCCTCCCAAACAGGGTGGGGAGCCCATCTTCAACACCTCTCCACTCAGGGTGCTTGGTCTCCACAAGAGACCACCCTTCACATCAACCTCCTGGAACTGCGAGCAATCTCTTTTGCCCTCAAAGTCTTCCATACCCTCCTTGTCCACCTGACCGTCCTAGTCCATACAGACAATCAGGTGGCCATGTTCTACATAAGCAAACAAGGAGGGACAGGCTCTCTGTCGCTTTGCAACGAAGCTCTCAGATTACGGGCCTTCGCCAGAGAGCATCAAATTCATCTTTTGGCAGTGTATCTTCCAGGGCTTCAAAACTCTCGGGCAGACAGACTCAGTCGAGTTCTGCTTCCACACGAATGGTCCTTGCATATGGACCAGATACGCAGAATCTTTCAGGAATGGGGAACCCCGGACATAGACCTCTTTGCAAGTCCGTGGAATGCCAAACTTCCCCGGTTCTGTTCCAGGACTCCGTGTCAGAGAGCTCAGGCCAACGACGCCTTTCTCCTACATTGGGGTCAGGAATTCCTATATGCCTTTCCACCCATTCCTTTGATTCCCAAGACTCTGTTCAAACTCCAGAGGGATCACGGATCGATGATCCTCATAGCTCCACGCTGGCCACGCCAAGTATGGTTCCCTCTACTTCTGCATCTCTCCCAGGGACCCTCCCTGGACCTGGGAGCGGCGCCAGACCTTCTGTCTCAGGAGGAGGGGACTTTGTGGCACCCAAACCCCAAGTCCCTACACCTCAGAGCTTGGTTACTGAAGGCCTAAGCCTTCATGACTTCAATCTTTCTCAACCAGTGAAAGATATCCTTCATGCCTCTAGGAAACCCTCCACGAGGCGTTCCTATGCTTTCAAATGGAAACGCTTTTCATTTGGTGTGCTCAACAGGGTCTTGACCCTCTAGCACTTCCTTTGAATTCTCTATTAGACTATCTCCTGCATCTTTCTAATGCAGGCCTTAAGACAAATTCAGTACGAGTCCATTTGAGTGCTATTGCAGCATCTTTAAAACCTATAAATGGACAACCTGTCTCCTCTCATCCTCTTATTGCAAGGTTCATGAGAGGCCTGACTCTAACTAAACCTCCCATCCGGCCTCCTCCGGTAGCATGGGATTTGAACCTAGTTCTAGGTCAGCTTATGAAGCCACCTTTTGAACCGTTGGTTTCTACCTCCTTGAAATTTCTTTCCTGGAAGGTCCTTTTCCTTATTGCAGTCACTTCGGCTCGCCGCATCAGTGAACTACAGGCCTTAGTGGCTCATCCACCTTATACCAGGTTTCATCATGATAAGGTGGTCCTTAGGACGAATCCCCACTTTATGCCCAAAGTGGTCTCGCCTTTTCATCTTAATCAAGAGGTATATCTACCTGTCTTTTTTCCAGCTCCTCATGCATCCAGTGCAGAGAGGAACCTTCATACTCTAGATTGTAAAAGAGCCATTGCCTTTTACCTCAACAGGACTCAGCCACATCGAAAGTCTTCCCAGCTTTTCATGGCTTTTGATCCTTCTCATTTGGGACTTCCAGTCTCTAAACGTACACTTTCCAATTGGATTGCTCAGTGTATTTCCTTTGCTTACCAGAATAAAAATATTTCTCTGGAAGGCCATGTCACAGCTCACAATGTGAGAGCCATGGCCACTTCTATGGCTCATCTTCACTCTGTATCCATAGATCAGATCTGTCGAGCCGCCACCTGGGCCTCGGTTCATACCTTCACAGCCCATTACTGTTTGGACAAGGACTCCCGCCGGGATGCCTTGTTTGGTCAGGCTGTCCTCAAACACCTGTTCCATACTTGAACAACTCCTGCCCACCTTCCCAGGATGGATGCCTGAGATCCATACGAAGATGGCGAACCCTTGGAAGGGGATCTCCCAGGCATCTTAGCTAGGGAGTCCCCATATGTGAGGACTTATTCCTGCTTGTTCCTGGAGATAGCACAGTTACTTACCTGTAACAGGTGATCTCTGGGAACAGCAGGAATTAGTCCTCACAACCCACCCACCTCCCCTAGGAGTTGTATCTTCTATCTATCTTCCTTTCCTCTCTCTATTGTCTCAGCTATAAACTCGAACTGAGGAGAGCTGGTCAGGAAGGCGGGAAGGCAGCGCGCATGTGCAGTGGGAGGCCCCAAAAGCTTCCTTTCTGGGAAGCTGGGGAGCTTTCCCGCGCAGGCTCCGTCGGTTCCGACGTACCCATATGTGAGGACTAATTCCTGCTGTTCCCAGAGATCACCTGTTACAGGTAAGTAACTGTGCTTTACTAGGAAATAAAACATATACTTGAAAACAAAACTGAAATACAGCAACTGGATAAATCTCCACCCTTATAAGTCTGTGTGTGATGGAAACATCTATTTCAGCAGTTACAGAAGTGAGCCTGTTCGTCAGCCTCCACCAACTTTGCACATCTAGATTTGTCAGTGTTAGATCATTCTTCTTCATAAAACTGTTAAAATTCTGCCAGGTTCCCTTGGGGAGCACTGATGGAACAGGGCTGGCCTCAGAGTTGGTTCAAAGTGTTGGCACCCTGGGCGAACCTTAAGGCTTAACATAAGAAAATAAGAAATGTCATACTGGGTCAGACCAAGGTTCATCAAGCCCAGTATCCTGTTTCCAACAGTGGCCAATCCACGTCACAAGTACCTGGCAGGTTCCCAAAATGGCACACAGGTTCCACAATGTTTGTCCCTGGGCAAGCAATGGATTTCCTGGATCCTCTTTAATAATGGACCTTTGCTGCCCCCTGGAATATGTCGCCTCAGACGATCACCTAGTTTGGCTAATGGTTGAGCCGGTCATGGATGGGCAGCAATCTTCAAATCATGCCCTGAAGGGTGTGCAGGCAGAAGGTTGTTTTATTTTGGTTTTTTTTAAAATCAGTTTCATATTTTGTTTTTCGTTTGTAGAGTGTTTTGTCAGTTTGTGCACACTACAGCATAATAGCTCATGCTGTTGAGTAGTGGTGCACACTAAATGAAAAAGCATGTAGTATTAATGAAACAAACCAAACTGTAAGAATGGGGACATGATCAGAAAACATGTCACTCGAAGGTGAAAACACCAAACTTAATGCACCAGGTGCAACGAAGTTGCATGGTAGGTGAAACACAATCTAATACATAGGAGCAGTCGTCTGAACTGATATCACCATAGGGATGCTTGAGGTACTAGCTGCCTTTTAAGAACCAGTCTTGGAGCAGTCAGATGCTCTAGCAGTGATCAGGGGCGGCCCAAGGGGGGTGCGGGGCCATGTGCGGAGACTCGGTGCGGGGCCTCATTTGCATAAGGGACCTCATTTGCCTAAATATTTGCATAATGTTACCATACACTAACTTTTAGTAAACATGCCTCTTAATGAGTGTATGGATAAAGAAAGACTAAAAGATTTCTACATTACTATAATCCAGTGACAACTGCCAGGCACATTAGGAACTACTACAAACACTGCCCATTTAGAACCCATAGCAAACCCGCCGTATCATAACAGCACTACCATGATTCACAAAGCACAAGACCCTACCTATCAAAAGGCAACACTACAAATATTAAACCAATACATTTCAGAGAACAACAATACATGACCTACTGGGGAAAGAGAACAAGTGGCAATGTCAAATAGGAATTACATAAACAGAATACCTCAGCTCAGTTACACGTGCAGAACATAGACCATCACCAAACAAGAAATCACAATGTAGAAACAGGAAGACAATAATTAAACTGGGAACCCCAAAAGCCCAACAACTCTGTAGAAATAAAACTATAAATTAATTTCCTCTTGTACTAAACAAAGCGCAGTTGTTAATGATGCACATTTCCCAGAGCTGGCATATTTCAGTTAATAAATTCAATAAAGAGATATTTTTCTACCTTTTGTGCATTTTTTTTCAATTGCTCCAGACACTTTCTTCTGGTTTCTTTGTGTCTTCTGCTAACTCTCCATCGTCTGCTGTCCATTTGTCCTTTCTTTACTCTTCTAGTTTTTTTCCATTCTCTCTCTACATCTGCTTTAACATACTAATCTTTCTCCTTTTGCTCTTTCCTCATTCCTATTTCATCCACTCAAATTTTACCCCGCCATCCTCAATCCCCACTTACTCTCCCAATATCCGGCCAATTGTAGATTTGTCTTCCCTCCCACACAAAATATTTTTCCCTCTCCATTTCACTCTCCCAGCTCTATCCCATTTTAATCCTCCCCCAACATCAGCTCCCTTCTAGTTCCAGCCCCACCCAGCATCCGCTCCCTTCTAGTCCCCGCATCAGCCCATTTCCAGTCCTAGCTCCCCCATCCGAGTCCCTCCATCAGCTCATTTCCAATCCCAGCCCCCCATCAGCCCATTTCTAGTCCTTTCCTAGCCCCACCATCATCAGCCCATGTCAAATCCTAGCTCCCCTCCACTCAGCCCATTTCCAATCCAAGCCCCCCATGAGCCTACTTCCAGTTCTAGCCCCTCCATGAGTCCATTTCAATCCAAGCCCCCCCAACAGCCCATTTCCAGTCCTATCCTAGCCCTCCATCAGCCCATTTCCTGTCCTAGCCCCCCCTCACTCAGCCCATTTCCAGTCCTAGCTCCCTCCCCTTACAGCCCATTTCCATTCCAAGCCCCCTCCCCATCAGCTATTTGCAGTTCAAGCCCTCCTTCCACTCAGCCCATTTCCAGTCCTAGCCACCCCCCAGCCCATTACCAGTCCTAGCCCCCCATAGCCCATTACCAGTCCTAAGCCCCCCATCAGCCCACTTCCAGTCCTAAGCCCCCCCAACACCCCATTTTCAGTCTTAGCCCCCCCATAGCCCATTACCAGTCCTAACCCCCATCAGCCCATTTCCAGTCTTAGCCTCCCCACAGCCCAGTCCAGTCCTATCCCACAATTAGCCCATTTCCATTCCTAGCCCCCAGAGGTCATTTGATGTCATAGGGCCGCCCAATCGTCCTTTACTAGTGTTATCCCCCCATCAGCCCACTTCCAGTCTTAGCCCCCCCCATAGCCCATTAGTAGTCCTAACCCCCCCATAGCCCATTACCAGTCCTAACCCCCTCCCCCATCAACCCACTTCCAGTCTTAGCCCCCCATAGCCCATTACCAGTCCTAACCCCCCCCCCCCAAAGCCCATTACCAGTCCTACCCCCTCCCCCCATCAGCCCCTGATAGATTATATGTTTCCCCTGTCTCTGGGATCGCTGCCAGGGCCGGCCCGTCCATTGAGCAAGAATGTTTTTTGCATAGGGCCCCGCGTTTCAGGGGGCCCCGCGCAAAAAGCATTCTTCATTAGCACAAGTAGAAAAAAAACCAAACTGGCTGCTGCTGCCGCTGCCGCCGTGGCAGCGGCAGAATCAAATGTCCCGCCACGGGGGCCCACCTGCCCGGCAGAGCCTCCCTTCACCATCAGCTCCCGAGTCCCTCCCAATGCGTGGGCTTTCAGAGCCGCGAGAGTTTCCCTTTCTTCTCGTGGCTCTGTTAATCTCGCCGGGGCTGATGGGATTTCCCATCAGCCCTGGTGGGATTAACAGAGCCACGAGAGGTCAGAGAAGCTCTTGCGGCTCTGAAAGCCTGCTCATTGGGGAGGGACTCGGGAGCTGATGGTGAAGGGAGGCTCTGCCGGGCAGGCGGAGCTCCGCGGCGGGACATTTGATTCTGCCGCTGCCACGGCGGCAGCGGCAGCAGCAGCCAGTTTGGTTTTTTTTCTACTTGTGCTAATGAAGAATGCTTTTTGCGCGGGGCCCCCTGAAACGCGGGGCCCTGTGCAAAAAACATTCTTGCTCAATGGACGGGCCGGCCCTGGCAGCGATCCCAGAGACAGGGGAAACATATAACTCTATATTGAGAAGCTTTGGTGCTGTAAATTTCAGCTCAATTTTGTTAATGATTACAGTTAAAAGTTTCTGAAGTTCCAGTTTGGTGGGGGGAAGACTATACTTTATGGTACTTGGAATCCTAATGTTTATACCCTAAAGGTGAAGGGGGGTCACTAATGCAAAATTTTATTTTTCAATGTTGAAGGGGGTGGGTGGTTATGTTCGAGTCTCATGACCCAAATTCTGGATATCTGGATTTTTTAAAAATATTTTTTAACATATCAGAGGATACCTGGATATCTCTCTGGTATTAGGGAAATCTCAGTTTGAAAGCTGGGTTCTGCAGGACTGTGTGACTATAGGTGACTTGTTGGTGATAAATGTGAGAGTATTCCCATCTTTTGAGCAAATCAAATTTAAATGGAATATACCAAATACTCAATTGTTGCACTTTCTTTGAGTTTGGCACTGGTATAATACGATGAGTAGTTCACATGCACAGGCCTTTCAACTTACTAAGCTGGACAAAGGTCCGAAAAGCATGTTGCTCTCTCTGTGAACAGGCTGTCCTGGTGGTATTGGATGGGGGAAGCAAAGCTTAAATGACCACTGTTTAATAGATCTGACCAAACACTGGACTCAAGAGTTGGAGAAGCAGCTGTTGGGGAAAGATCTAACATGGAATTTTCAAGTGATAAGGTTGGTGACAAAGGACACTAGTGTGCAGGAGCTGCAGTATAAAAGAGTGCATAGAGCTTATATCACTAGAACAAAAGGGGTTTCTACTCACATCTGGTTTAAAATGTAAAATTCATGAGGGGAATTGCAAATATTTGTTTTTAGAGTGTAAGCTGGCGAATGTGTGGAGGGAAGCATTGGCGGCTATAAAGGTGATGAAACAAGTGGATATTCCCTGGTCATATACATACAGTATTGCTATTGGGAGATGCTTCCCTCTTGAGGGATCACAAATTACAAAATGCAAAACAAAAATTCGTAGTAGTAGCTTTGATACTGGTCAAGAAAGTTATTTTGAGGCAGTGGATCAAAGAGAGCACACCAACAATGCAGGAAGGGGTTAATTTGACACACGAGATAGGTTTCTGTGAGTTACAACACTATAAGGTCAGCTCAAGACCAGACTGGCTGTTGTATAAGCAGCTATGGCACAAGTTCTGTCATCATGGTTGGTGAGGGGGGTAGATGAAAAAAGGTTGATTGGTGTAAGAGCTGTGGTGGGTCGGGGGAAATAAATTAAAATTCTGTCAAAATGATGTTATGCTTATGTTTGGTAGATGAAAATCAGTTATTTTATTACAATATGTTGTATAATTGAATGTTCTTAAATTGAGAAACTGGATTGTCTTTCATCTTGTGCCATGACCTAATTAAAGAAAATAAATTTCTATGCTTGAAACTAAGACCATCTTTAACTCCCCTTACATTGCAACTTTTATACTACTACTACTACTAAACATTTATATAGCGCTACAAGGTGTACACAGCACAGCACTGTACAAACATATAAAGAAGACGGTCCCTTCTTTTGTAGAGCTTACAATCTAATCAAGACAGACAGGACAATACAAGAGAAACAAGGGGGGTTCAAATAGGGAAGAAGAACAAGGGATTTGGATCCAAATGCGGCTCAAGGAGGTAAGCTTTTAGCATGGATTTGAAGAGGGGGAGAGAAGAGACTTGACAACCTTTCAATCCTGTTCCTACTTCTACTTTCTGTATTTTTTTCATTTTTACTTATTTGTAGTTTTATTTATTTAACAGTTCATCTATACCGTCTTTATCTAAGGCAGTTTACATCAAACAACCTAACAATTACAGAGGAATTGGTTTACATATTGTTTTGATTTTCCATCCATATTATTCACATCAGAGTGGATAATAAATAAAATATTAAAGAAACCATGATGTAAAAATACTTAAAAACAAGGGACCAGATATTCAAAAAGGTTTGTCCGGTTAGCAGAACCTGCATTCCGCAGCACTATTTGGATACTGGTGATTAAAGAAACCATTGGCTGCCATGGGCTGAATATTGGCCCAAAGTTATTTTGGTCCCAAATGTGACAAAGTTCCATTCCAGTGCTAACTTCCACCCCCTCTACTTGTAGGCCATTCCAAGCACTACTGCCTATTGGGTTCTTGCAAGTCACATACTTCATCCTAACACCCAGGACTCCTGCCGTATCTTGCCGTCAAGCTTTGCAAGAACTAGTGAGGCTGTTGCCCAAACATCAGTGTTAAAGTTGTGACTGTAGCTGCTCTTTGTAAGTTATCCCAGATTTCTTGGAAAGCTGAGGCAGCCATACCACTGATATTAGTGCAACTAATGCTGCTCCTTGCACATTATCCCAGCCTTCCTGGAAGACTAATGTAACTGTATCCTTTGCAACCATAGCACCCCATGCAGGTTGCGTTATTTGCCATCTTTGCACAGAAGCACTGCGTACTTCAGCACTTAATTCTGGCTTATAATAATTTACTATATTGTAATCATTTTAAGTGTATGTACAAATGACTATGATAAGGCCTTTGACTGTGTAAATCATGAAAAATGGGCCAAGTTAAGATATACCAAAACACTTGATAGTTCTCATGCACAGTTTTTATAAAACAAGGAGAAACAAAATGGTTTAAAATCAGCAAAGGTGTATGACACAATTGCATACTTTCTCCATACCTGTTTAATTTATATCTATTCCTGCTGGAATTCTGCAAACAAAATTCAAAACTTCTGTGTCTAAAGGTCTGCATTATGCAAAATTCTGCATGCTTTGTTTGTCAAAATAACAAAGCATATTGTTTTTGAGTCATACTTAATTTAAAATACAATGCAGAAAGAATATCACAAAAAAGTGCAAAATTGTGGGCAGAATTCCAGCAGGAATAAATTATACATAACAAATCATCAGAGAAGTAGGACTCTATGAAGACAACTGAGATGTGAAGATTGGTGGAAGACTCATCTACAGCCTTAGCTATACTGACAACACCACGTTACTGGCTGAACGTGAAGATGATCTGACACATTTGCTTATCAAAATCGAGGAAAATAGTTATAAAAGAAGATAAAGAACCTGGCCACTGGTTAAATCAATCATTTCATCCTTGATGGAGAAGAAATAGAAATAGTAGACAACTTTAATCTGCTTGGATCAATAATCAATAAAGAAAACAACAAGCAGTCAGGAAATCTGATAAGAACATAAGAGATGCCATACTGGGTCAGACCGAGGTCCATCAAGCCCAGTATCCTGTTTCCAACAGTGGCCAATCTAGGTCATACGTACCTAGCAGTATCCCCAAAAGACACAGGTTCCACAATGCTTGTACTGGGTCAAGCATTGATTATCCTGGGTCCCTTTTTAATAATGGTTTATGGACCTTTCCTCCAGGAACTTGTCCAAACCTTTTTTAAACATAGCTACACTAACAGCCTTTACTACATCCTCCGGTAACAAATTCCAGAGTTTGATTACACGTTGAGTGAAAAAATATTTTCTCTTATTTGTCTTAAATAGTTTACGCTGTAGCTTCATTACATGTCCCTTAGTCTTTCTATATTCTGATAGCGTAAACAATCGATCTACGTTTACCCGTTCCACTCCAGTCATTAATTTATAGACCTCTATCATATCTCCCCTCAGCCGTCTCTTTTCCAGGTTGAAGAGCCCTAACCTTTGCAGCCTCTCTTCATAGGAATAGCTTTCCATCCCCTTTACCATTTTGGTGGTTCTTCTCTGTACTTGTTCTAATAACGCTATATCCTTTTTAAGATACGGCGACCAGAATTGCACACAATATTCAAGGTGCGGTCGTACCATGGAATGATACAGAGGCATTATAATATCCTTTGTTTTGTTCTCCATTCCTTTCCTTATGATACCTAGCATTCTATTTGCTTTCTTGGCCGCCGCTGCACACTGGGCGGAGGGTTTTAACATGTTATCCACGATGACTCCTAAATCTTTTTCCTGGGTGGTGGTTCCCAATGTGGAACCTTGCATCGTGTAACCATAGTGTGGGTTGTTCTTTCCTAGGTGCATAACTTTGCACTTGTCAACATTAAATTTCATCTGCCATTTGGATGTCCAGTCTTCCAATTTATCCAGATCCTCCTGCAGTTTTCCACAGTCCTCTTGGGTTTTAACAACTTTTAACAGTTTTGTATCATCTGCAAATTTGATAACCTCACTAGTTATTCCCTTTTCTAGGCCATTTATGAATATGTCAAAAAGTAGCGGACCCAGTACAGATCCCTGGGGTACTCCACTATTCATCTTTTTCCATTGGGAATATTGGCCATTTAGCCCTACCCTCTGCTTTCTATCTTTTAACCAGTTCCCGATCCACAATAGTACACTGCCTCCTATCCCATGACTTTTTAGTTTTGCCAAAAGTCTCTGATGAGGGACCTTGTCAAAGGCTTTCTGAAAGTCCAGATACACTATATCAACCGACTCACCTTGTCTACCTGTTTATTCACACCTTCAAAAAAACATATCAGATTAGTAAGACAAGATCTTCCTTGTCTAAAGCCATGTTGGCTGTCTCCCATTAGGCCATGACTATCTACATGCTCTGTAATTTTGTTCTTTTATGATGGTTTCTACCATTTTCCCCGGTACTGACGTCAGGCTCACTGGTCTGTAATTTCCCGGGTCACTCCTGGAACCCTTTTTAAAAATTGGCGTTACATTGGCGACTCTCAAATCTTCAGGTATTACAGATGACTTTTTTTTTTTTTACCCTTAATAGACTCTAAACCACCCCCTATCCTCTGCTATCACCTAGTAGGGACCCCAAACCACCCTACCCACCAACCCTATCCACCAACCCTTATTACCCCCACGCCCCCCTCCCCCCGTCCCACACCACCCCCCACCCACCGCTAAGCCTCTCCCTGCCTATTATGAGTGGTGAGATGGCTGCAATATACCAAAGCGCTCGGAGTAGGGGAGGAGTGAGGGGACATCACCTCCCGTAATTATGCTAAATCAGCGTGGGCTGGGAACGCAAAGGACCCCTAAGCACTCATGAACCGTACTTCAAAACAAAAGCTGCCCACACTTGCTCAAACTGGGGGAGGAGAAATTTTTCAGCCGCCACACCGCATTCCATAGTGTACGTGTCCCACATGCGTTCCAACCAACTAGAGAAGGAGGGTGCCATGTCCTGCTTCCACGCAGCCGCTAGTGCCAGCCGAGCAGCATTCAAGCCATGTCGAATCAAGGTTAGCTGGGGTGTTCTGGCGCCTGGGACATTCACACCTAACAGAAAGATGCCTGGGTCCCAGGGAATGTGCAGCCCGACCAATTGTTTTAAATGGTACTGGATCCCCCTCCAATAGGTGCTAATACGAGGGCAGAGCCACCAAATGTGCGCCAAGGTGCCTCTCATTCCGCAATGCCGCCAGCACAAGTTGGAAGCCCCAGGGTATGCACGCGCTATCCGATTGGGCGTCATGCACCATCGATATAAAATTTTATAATTAGTTTCGCGGGCATTAATTGCCACCGAGCTTTTCCATAATCTACCTTCCATCTGCTCCCATCGCTGCTCCGCATAGTGGAGATTCAGATCATGGTTCCACTGTTCCCTATGCTTGCCGACTCCCGACTGCCGCTCTTGCAAGTGGGCATATAAAGCAGCAATAAGGCCTCTCGTGGTGGTGCTCCCTTCACAGAGGCGCTCAACATCTGACAGGTCCCGGGCAACCTGGGATCGAACCGCCCGGGTCCGCACCCAGTGGGCCACCTGCGTATACTGGTAGACATGACAGGCAGGGAGGTCAAATTCCTCCTCGAGCGCTCGAAAGGAGCGTAACCTTCCCTCTTCGAACAGTTGCCCGGCTCGGCTAAGTCCCCTATGCCCCCACATTCGGAATACCTGATCACTCATCCCTGGAGGATACAAAGCATTGTCCACCAGGGGCGCCAGTGGGGTCAAATCTGCCCCCTGGGGCCGAAAGGACCTGTCCCAGCAGTGGAGCGTGTGTAGGATATAGGGGTTGCTTGTTCGTTTGCCCCCTCGCAACCTAGAGCCGAGCCATAGCCGATCCCCCAGTCCCGCCCCCCACACCCGAGAGGTGCTGTTCCAATTGGACCCAAAGCTTGGGTCGGTCAGTGCACATCCACTCCACCCCCGCTCGACATTGTGCCGCCATATAGTACCACTGGAGGTTGGGTGCACCCATACCGCTGTGGCGAGTCTGCCTATAAAGAGTTTGACGCGCTATGTGGGGTCGACGTGCGCTCCATTTAAATTTCATGAGCATTGCTTGCCACTTAGCCAAAGCTCCCCGCGGGAGCGGAACAGGGAGTACCTGAAAAAGGTATAAGAATTTCGGAAGAGCCACCATCTTGACCACCGCTATATGTTCGAACCAGGACAACATCAACCTTGCCCAAGACTCAAGGTCCTGCCTAACCTGCTGAAGGAGCGGATTATAATTTTCTTTATAAAGTGCCGCACGCTCAACCGTTAGATTGACGCCCAGATAGCGTAGGGCCCCTGACACCCAGCGAAAGGGATATGAGGTCTTCAGTTGTGAGCAGACCGCTTCCGGGATCCCCACATTTAGAATCTCGGACAGCGTAATTAATCTGGAACCCCGATATCCGGGAGAAGGAAGCAAAAAGTTGCATTGCGGACGGGAGAGACGCAACCAGGTCCACCAGGGACAATATGATATCGTCCGCAAAAAGCGCTATATGATACTCCTCCGGGCCCACTCGAATACCCACAATATCTGGATGATCGCGAAAACGCTGCGCCAAGGGCTCCATCACAGCGCGAACAGCAGCGGCGACAGAGGACACCCCTGCCGCATGCCCCTTTCCAATGCAAAACTCGCAGATTGACCCCCGTTAACGTGGACACGCGCCCTAGGCTCTTGATAAAGGCAATGAACCCACCGCTGAAAATTAGGGCCAAACCCCATTTTTTCCAGTACACTCCACAGGAAGTCCCAGCTAACGCGGTCAAACGCTTTCTCAGCGTCAACTCCCACCAAGAGTGCCGGTTGGGGGTCCTGCCGAGCCACATGGATAACCTGTAGCATTCGCCGAATATTATCCGCCACCTGGCGGCCTGGCACAAACCCTACTTGATCTGAGTGAACCAAGGCCGGCAGAATCCGGTTCAGTCGGGCAGCCAACACCGATGCCAAAATTTTCACATCTGTATTTAGTAAAGAAATGGGACGATAAGATGTTGCCTCCTGTAGAGGTTTACCTGGCTTAGGTATCATTGCAATAAGGGCTTCGCGCTGGGAAGGGGGCAGCGCTTCCCCCCGCAACACTTCATTGAAGAGCACCGTCAAGGTCGGTGCCAGGTGCACGCGATATTTTTTATAATATTCAGCGGGAAAGCCATCCGTGCCCGGCGCCCCCCCGGATTTCAGACGCCGGATCGCTGTCTCCACCTCCTCCACGGTGAGTTCAGCATCTAATTGAGCGACTTCTGACTCAACCAGCTGTGGCAGTGCGACCGCACGTAGGTATTCCTGCACCTGGTGTTTGTCGACTGACTCAGCTTTGTATAATCGTTCCAAGAATTCAGCAAAGACCTCACGTATCTCCTTGGAAATCACCCTCTTATGTCCCCGACAATCTCGAAGTTCACGGAATACCCTCGAGGTGTGTTGCTGGCGGAGCCTTAGGGCCAGGTACCTACCAGCTTTATTACCCCGTTCATAAAAGGTTTGACGCATTTTCCGTCTTATGTTATCTAAAGTACGCTGCCTGCATGCCTGCAACTTGGCCTGCACTGCCTGCCATTGGCACAAGACACACTTAGAGCCTGTCCGGGCATGCTCCAATTGAAGACTCCGAGACTCTTCCTCGAGTTGACAGGATTCACGCTTCCAGGCCCGTTGGAGTTCGAGCTGCTTCTGCTATCAAGTAACCCCGAGCGGTAGCCTTAAAGGCTTCCCACACCGTAGGCAAGGGTACCTCCCCAGTATCATTTAGTTCAAAAAATTCTTTTAGAAAATGGCCATGGTCTAGAACGGCTCATTGCCGCCGTAAGAAGTGGGTATCTAAACGCCAGAGCCGATGCTGCTCACCGTAAAAAGCCACAGGCAGGGTGATCCAACAGGGAGCATGGTCCGACCACGTCAGCGTCCCGTGCCCGGCTTCGATTGTCTCATCCAACAAATGCTGATCTAATAGAAAGTAGTCAATACGGGTATGTACCTGGTGCACGGGTGAATAATATGTGTAACTTTTTCCCCCTTGTGTGTGTCTCTCCATACGTCACACAAGCCTAAGTCATGCATTAAGCTCCACAGTGCCTTACTGGGCCCGCGTGAGATCCCCGTAACCTTACTCGTCGAATCCAAGTGAGGGCTCAAATGAACATTACAATCCCCACCCAGTATGATAGGGCCATTTGCAAACTTGGCCAGCTGGGCTTTAAGCTGAGCAAAAAATGTCACCTGACCTGTGTTGGGGGCGTACACGTTAGCCAGCGTCAGCAAGCGGCCTTCCAAGCGAACATTCAATAAGAGCCATCTCCCCATATTATCCCTCTTAACGTTTTCTACCTTAAGGGATAACCCTTGGTGGAATAATATGACCACGCCACACTTCTTTCGCCCATTGATGTCTGAAGCCACCCATACTTCATGGTAAGGTTTGCATTTTAACCACCCTTGTTTGCTAGAACGGGGTTGCGTCTCCTGCAAGAACACCATATCTGCTCTCAAGGATCTCAATTCCGCAAACAGCAAGGAGCGTTTTCCTGGGGAGTTGAGACCCTTTACATTCAAAGAAATTAACTTCAACATGGTTAGTCAAGTGTTGTGCCTCCATAGCCCCCCCTCCCCCCGCATATACATGAATTTGGTACATTATAAACATCCTCTCACCTACCCATCGCTTAGTGGCAACCAACGGTACTCCCCACCACCGCCACTCCTCCCGACCATCCATTGAGGTTATTGAAAAAACCCTCCCCCCCCTCCCTTCCCCCCAGATCAATCTTAGTTGTACTTCTCTCCCATCCCCCCCCTCTACCCCCCCAGCTGTACCACCTGCCTGCCAGACGGACAGGGCACGGTAAAGCTAACCCCGTATCCCTCTCCATCCGGTTCCCCATGCAAAAAGAAAAAAAATATGAACATGTACTGTAATGTGACGTCCCCCTTAGACAGTGTGTAAACCTAATATGATGCCTTTCACCCTCCCTTCCTAGGTACAAGTACGGTGTCCACATCCCCCTTTGAACACTAAATAAGTTTTCAGAACCTCGTGCAAACATTAAACCTTTAGAACGTTAACCACCAGTGTGATATAAAGCTGACTTGTTCAAGCATGAGACAGCAATTACTTTGTAATATCAAGCGAGTCAATTAAAACACCCTCAGTGCCTGGAAGAGTGTCTCAAGGAGTCCAGGGATTCTCAAGTGGGTCTTCCCACTCGAGTCCATTTTGAGCGCTGGGGCCTGGTTGCCGAAGGCTCCGGCATTGCATTATCATCCACCAGGCCCGCCTGCCTCAACGCTCTCCAGGCCTCCGTGTGATCTTTGGCTGAAATTTTTTTATTTCCCAAAAGGAAGTTCATTCGGAAGGGAAAAGACCAGGAGTAGCGAATCCCTTTGTTGTTCAGTACCGCTATAATAGGTTTCATCTCTCTGCGGCGGGCCAAGGTGAAGGCCGACAGGTCTTGGTATACATGTATCGCTGCCTCCTGGAAATGGATAACTTTTTTCTCCCGGCCTCTCCGCAACAGAAGCTCTGCATCCGTATAGCGCAGGAATCTGGCAATAACATCCTGCGGTTGGTTGTTTGGCGGTTTTCTCAGGGCACGGTGCGCCCTCTCGATCTCCATCTCTTGACCCCGGGATGCAAATTCCTCGGGTGTAAGTAGTTGCTCTTTCAAAGTCTGAAGCACGACCTGTAGATTCTCAGCTCCCCCCACCACTTCTGAGATGCCTCGGAAGTGTACGTTGTTGCGGCGAGATCTGTTTTCAATATCATCAATTTTATAGGTCAGCTCCATTGCTTGCAAGTGCTGTCTATCTGCTGCACATTGTATATCCACCAGAGTACTATCATAGTCCTCCATTTTGGTCTCGACCTCTTCCACTCGTGTGCCTAGGTCTTTTATATCAGCTCGGAGTTCTGCCATGGTGCTCATCACTTCCTCGTGCATGGAGCGGAATTCACTCGCTAGGTCCTCAAAGCCCCTGCGAAGCTCCCTCTGTAAAAGAGCGTGGGATGATGAAGCTGCGGGATCTAGTTCAAGTTCATTCACTGTTTCGTCCCCTGATCCATCCGACAGCGACTTTCGTGGTGAGGTGTTTTGAGTTCCAGTTTTGCCCTGCAGGCGTTGCGAGGCTCACACTCCGTCTCAGGTCTCCAGCTCCTTGGCTTTAGCAGCCATGAGATCCGCCTCACGTAGGTTCAGAACAGTAAGGGACTATCGATGAAGGGCAGTAGAAAGTAAGGTGAAGTAAAGTCCCGCTCTTGGCCAGCAGATGGCACTTCACCCAAGAAAAGCTATCTAATGCCACAAGGTGTCGTGACACAAAGATTGCGCGCCACTATGTAGCGCTATAAAGAACAATAAGACCTGAGTGAAGGGTAATAAAAGGCTTTATTCCCCGTTATAATGCATGGGTTCAAATTAGAGATACGTTGCTTAACAAAATAGTCCTTTGTTTCAAAAGGTGCCAAGGCTCTCTGGCTTGAGAACTGTTACTTCACAGTTTATTGCAGGTTTTTCTTAAAGGTAATATTCTTCACAATAAACAACCAAAAGTATATTTACATTCATTCTTCGTTACAGCAGGCACACTTGGGAGCGTAGGCCGTGCACCAATCGCACTCCATGTCCTCCGGCAAAGATGAGGGAATAGTATGGGGGAAATCTACCTCCATCATATCCTCTTCCTCATATTGGGTCAAAGGGGTTTCACTATCCCTGTCTATGTTAGCCTGACAATCTTCAGCATGGGAGTTTTGCTTTAGGTAAGCAGGAACTCTTATGGCTGGTGGTAAATTAGAATACCAATCTTTATTCAGGTTGTTTTTAGAGAGAAGCTTTCTTTGCGGATGGCTTCCAGCAGTGCAGTGCTTAGGGTTAAACCTTACTGTTTCAAACCTTGGCTCATGGAGTAAAAACCTCTGTTGTTTATACAACTGTTTTTCCTTCTGACTGGGTAAAACTGAGCAGTGCTTTTCTGGAGATAAACTCCTTACAGAACCTTCCCCTCTGGTTCTTAGCTTCCTTCTCCTCGTATCATAAACAGGCAGAGTAAAAGAACTAGGCGTGGCACCGCCTCTTACCTTGGAGCACCTTCTACCAAACTCTCCTTGCCCAATAGGCTTAGTTTGGATTCTATGGCTTCCCACCTCGTGTGGTCTGTTTCTGTTCCAACTTCCAGCTTGGCCTCTTTCACAGCAAACAGGTTTGTACCTCTGATAGCTTCTAGGCTTTACTGTTGGTTCAGCTTCTAGTTCAGCTCCAGTTCCAGTTCCTTCCTTTCTCAGCTCCTGCTGTTGTTCCCACTGCTTATTTGTCCATGGCTTTCTTTGCAACTGCTGCCATCTCCATTGCTGTGTCTTTCGGTTCTGCTCCTGCTTTTGCCTCTCCTTCTCCTCCTCTCTTTGTCTCTCCTTCTCCTCCTGCCTTTGACTCTCCTTCTCCTCCCCTCCAAGAGCGTTCTGCTCTGGTTTATAAAGAGAACCTTTGTTACTGACTTCCTGGTTCTCTGTCAGCTGCAGGTCATTACTGTGATTAGATTCACTAGGATCAGTATGTCTGCTCCCGCTCCCTCTATGTGTGCCAGGAGGTAACTGCACCTCTAGTTCCTCTAAATCAGGATTTCTTTTCATAAAATCAGCTTTATTAGTGCCCGCATCATGACACTAAATAGCAGTATTCAATAGTGGCAGGGGTGAGGTGCTAGCATTTCAGTTGCTATTCTGTCGGCTATACTTAGGTAAGCAATCAGCTGGGCTGAATTAGAGATCAGAAGGTCTAAGTGGAATTCCGGTCCGCTGTTCTGTATTGTGCGCACAACTTCTTAGAGTCAGCTGTAGGTCTCGGCACAATTCTAGGCCCCTGGGTAGTCTGCTCCCGCCAAAAGTGCCTGGAACGCAAAGATGCTTGTGCGTTCCAGGAGCACGTGGCAATGGCCTCCAACTCGCTCCAGCAGGCCTCCGTGATTTAGGTTGCTGCAGATCGGGAAGCCGGAATTAGCTCTCACCTCCTCCAAGGACTGCTGCGGCGTTTCTGCTGAGCCAGGAGGCAGGGGAATCTCCAGCGATTGAGTGCCTTAATGATGGGCCCGTGTAGTCTCGGCGATCTCCTCTACCGCCAGGCCTGTCGTCCTTCCCCCGAGGTAATGGCCTGTTCGTCCACAGGCCCCTGCTCATGCTCCCCCGAGATCACTGAGGAGGAGCGGGTCAGGCCGGAACAGTGCGACCGACACTCGCAGCGACGCTGCTCCTACCGCGGGGATCCGCAGTTGCTCTTCCGGCGCTCGGTGTTGCAGCGGGCAGGAGGTGTGGGGTGCCACAAGTTTTCGCGGGCAGATTCCTCGTCCTCCAGCCCACGGGAAGTGCTGCTGCTCGTTCTTTCCCACACCCGGGAGGCTCCACTTGTTACCTCCAACCTAGAGCAGGTGAGTTCAGGGGGAATCGTTTAGTTTGGCATGTGTTGGCTGGTAATAGGGGGTCCCCAGGACGGAGCTGTCTTAGGATGCGGCCATTCCTTCTCGGGCTCATGAGCGCCCCCCCATTACAGATGATTTTAATGAAAATTCACAGATTACCAATAGCAGGTCTGCAATCTCATATTTCAGTTCTTTCAACACTCTTGGATGTATACCATCCGGTCCAGGTGATTTGCTACTATTCAGTTTATCAAATAGTTGTAATACATCTTCCCGGTGTAGTGATATTTCTCTCAATTCCTCTGCAGTATCACCTTTAAATACCACTTCAGTCTTGGGTAACATCCCTACATCTTCCTCAGTAAAGACCGAAGCAAAGAATTCATTCAGTCTCTCCGCTATAGCCTTGTCTCCTCTTACTGCCCCTTTTACCCCTCTATCATCTAACGGTCCAATTGACTCTCTCACAGGTCTTTTGCTATGAATGTACTTGAAAAAGTCTTTTATTTCGTGTTTTTACTTCCGTAGCAAGTTCCTTCTCAAATTCTCGCTTTGCTTGCCTTATCAATGCTTTGCATTTAACTTGCCAGTGCTTGTGCTGTTTCCAGTTTTCGTCATTTGGCTCTTTTTTCCATTTCCTGAAAGATGCTTTTTTGGCAGCAACAGCCTATCTGACCTCACCTTTAAACCATGCTGGCAGTTTTTTGGACTTTCTTCCACTTTTTTTAATGCGTGGAATACAGCTGGTCTGGGCTTCGAGGATAGTATTTTTAAATAACACCCAAGCTTGCTGTAAGTCTTTAACCTTTGCAACCGCTCCTTTTAGTTTTTTCTTAACTATATTCCTCATTTTATCATAGTCTCCCTTTCGAAAGTTAAAAGGTAGTACTGTGGATTTCTTTACTATCCCTCCTCCACTAATTAAATCAAACACGATCATGCTATGATCACTATTGCCAAGTGGTCCCAACACCCTTATTTCTTGCACCAGATCTGGTGTTCCACTAAAGACTAGGTCCAGTATGGCTTCCCCTCTGGTTGGTTCATGAACCAGCTGCTCCAAGAAGTAGTCATTTATTTCATCTAGAAACTTTATCTCCCTAGCATGTCCTGCCGTGACACTGACCCAGTCGATATCGGGGTAATTGAAAACACCCATTATTACTACTCTGCTGTGACTTTTGTTAGCTTCCTTGATTTCTCTGAGCATTTCATCATCCATTTGTTCATTCTGGCCAGGCGGTCGATAGTACACCCCCACTGCCATCACATTCCCCTTCATACATGGAATTTCAATCCATAAGACCTATTAAAAGAGGGCTGTTACAAGGTACCCTGTCCTGTACCCTCAGCAGGGGGGGGGGGGAGGGGGTAGTCCCTCAGGTAGGCTAGAGAAGGAAAAAAAGTTTAAAACACAGCAGGTTCTGGGGACAGAGCAGGGAGAGATATTTAATTTAAAGTAACAGTTAACCTGGCTACCACACAAAGTCCAGTTAGTTGAGAGAGGCAAGGTAAGTTATACAGCTGAGAAAGCTGAAGTGCAAAACTAAAGGGAACAGGGAGGTGAAGTAGCACACCAATAAAGACAAACAAATAATTAAATAAACAGTTACAACTCTCAGCGAATAATTAAATAAACAGCTAGAACTCACAGCAAGTTGTCACAGGAGTTAAATATCTACCTCTCTAGCAGAGCACTGTGAGGGCACTGCTCTTCCCAGAGCAGAGAGAGGCAAACAAAACAGACTATGCACACGTGGGAGGAGACAGGAAGAAGGCTACACAATACCTCAGCAGGGGGGGAGGGGGATAGTCCCTCAGGTAGGCTAGAGCAGGAATGATGACACATTGCTCATGCAGAACAGCTATGAGGGACCTAGACAAAATTCTCAAATGTAGAGACATATCTGTATAAAAAGATTTGACTTGTCCAAGCCATGATATTTTCAATAACTTCATATGGATGTGAAAGTTGGACAATGAAGAAGAAAGATAGGAAGAAAATTGATGCCTCAAATTTTGGTGCTGGCAAAGAATACTGGCCGAAGAATAAATCAGTTTGTACTAGAGATCAAACCTACGATTTCTTTAGAAGCTCAAAGACAAGGCTTTGACTTTCATACTTTGGATACATCATGCAAAGAGAGAGAATACAGAGAGACATCAAACTTGGCAAAGTTGAAGATCAGTGCAAAAGAGAAAAGCCAGCAGCTATGAACGTCCTTCTATTAACATTTAGCCACCTGACTGAAGACTGAATACAGTTTAAGACAACTATTTCCAGGAACAAGCAGGAATGCAGTCTTCACATATGAGTGAATGGCACTGACGGAGCCTGCATGGGAATGCTCCCCAGTGTCCAATAGGAAAGCCTTTGGGAGCACTGCACTGCGCCTGCGTGCCTGCCTTCCCAACTCCTCTCCTCAGTTCTTTGTTTTCCATGGAGCTAGTAGGACTGTCACCACTGAAAAACGTCTCTTTTTTGTGGAACATCGTGCTTCTGCCTTCCCGTCAATGCCGGTTCTGTTGAATCTGACACTGGTCCTAATAATTCTCTTTTTTTTTTAATGTTTCATTTTCTTTTCTATTGATTTTCATGGCAGTTTTCACCACTAAACTAGGCCTCTAGGTCTCCATAGCCTCATCTTCAATCTCAAAGATAACTTTTTAAGGCATAGAAAATCCAGTCAGTGGTTTCAAAAAATGTACCAAGTGTGTTGGTACCATCTCGGCCACTAATAAACATGACTGGTATCTAAAATGTTTGGGGCCTGAACATCAGCCCAATTCTTGTCCTTTGTGCCAACAAATGACAAAGAGAGGCCTCAAATACTGAGCCAGACAATTTGGATCATTGTTTGTCTCTGGCTTGGTTTCAGTGGCTTTTACTTTGAGGGCATCGACTTCCTCTCATGGGTCTCAGGTTTCTTCAAAGTCCAAACTCAAAAGTAAGTCAAAGTCTCTGGCCTTGGTATCAAAGACCGATACCGAGGCCAGAGAAAAGTCCCAGCATAAGCATTGCAACTTCCCTGGAGGTGCTTCCGATGCACACTGGCCAGCCAAACCTCCATGATGGGAGGATCTGTACTCCAAAGAACAAATGGGGCTCCGGGACGCCCCCAAGCATCGATCTCCGGAGAGCTACCCATGTTCTGGTATGGTGGATCAGAGCCCCTTAGGTGATTCCACCCAGACATTGGCCATCTCTCTAGACCAGCACATGCAGCACTCCTGAAAGCCTCAGTACCCAAGGAGGTGGCTACATTACCGGTGCATCATATCGTGCAGGATCTTATGCTCTGCATGTGGGAGGCCCTGCTCACGGTTCTGCCTGTCAGCAAGAGACTTGATACCATGTACCAAGTCCCAGAATGCCCAGACCTCCGAAAACCTCAGCTCCCCCACCACTCAATGATGGTGGAATCAGCGATGCGCAGAATAAAGAGCTCTGTGGTATAGATGTGCAAGCAAAGGACAGTGACCCCTAGGAACCATAGCCAATTGGAAGTTGATAAGGAAACACAAACATTTTATTATGCACTTGTGTAGGATCAGGCAGGCTGCCTGGTCCTTCTTGGTCCTTAGCACAGTTACAAACAGCATTTCAAAGACACAAAACAACAGCTGGTGCTCCACAGTTTCCTTACTCTGGCCAGCAGAACTCACTCAATACACTTGTTAGTTTCTCAGCAGCAAGGCAGCATACACATAAACTTATGAAAACAGCAGCTTCAGCCGGTACTGTTCCTACATTCTCAGAGATGTGTTATCAGCCTGTAACCAGTAGAACCCTGGGCTTCTCTCTCTCTCCCCAGGTCTCCTGATTCTTGGGATAAAGCCTGAGGCTGGGCCACACCCTCTCCAGGCATTCTCCCGCCTTTTCCCTTAAAGGGACAGGGGTTTAAATCCATTCCAAATCAATACCTCACTTGTGCTAGGCTTGACTGGGGAGTTTCCCTGCAGGGGATGGGAAGTTTGTTATACACTTCATCATATACCCTCCCCCTCAGCTCAAATCTAGATGGTTGAGCGTCTGGCATCCCCAGGCCCTCCATGCCAGACAAGAAGTCTGTGTTCTTGTGTGCCTTACCAGCCTTGTGTTTGACCACATACTGAAAAGGTTGGAGGGTGAGGAACCAATATATGATGTGACCATTGGTCTCCTTATTCTGCACCAAACACTTGAGGGGCTGGTGATCCATAACCAATGTGAAAGGGCGGCTCAGTAGGTAGTAGCAGAAAGTCTTGAGAGCCTACTTGACTGAGAGGGCCTCCTTCTCAATGGTGGCATAATCTTTTTCCCATTTTATCTCCTGGGCTAAGACGGCCCCAAGACCGATAGCTGAAGCATCTGTCTATACCATAAATGGCCATGTGAAATCTGAACTGACCAGGACTGGTTCAGAATACAAGGCTATCTGCAAGCTCCGGAATGCCTCCTTTGATTCTGCTATCCAGCTGATCTTGTCTGGGACTTTCTTCTGAAGGAGCTGGGTCAATGGTTAAGCCATTCCTGCTTCGTTCGGAATGAACCGGCGGTAATAGCCAATCATCCCCAAAAAGGCCCGCACATGTTTCTTCATCATGGGAGCTGGCATCTGGGAAACAGCCTCTACCTTTTTGATTTGTGGTTGCACCTGGCCATTTCCCACCTAATATCCCAGGTAATGGGTCTCCCGGCCACCCAGGAAACAATTTTTTGGGTTGGCCATCAAACTGGCCTTCCTCAAACTTGTTAAGACTGCTTGTATATGTGATAGGTACGTCTTCCAGTCGCAACTCTAAACCACAATGTCATCCAAGTAGGCGGCCACATACCCTCCATGGGGTCTCAACAGGTGATGACTAGGCATTGGAACTTAGCAGGAGCCCCACGTAGTCCAAAAGGGAGCACCATGAACTGAAAGAGCCTTTGGGGTGTAGAGAATGCGGTCTTTTCCTTGGCTGCAGGAGTTAGGGGAATCTGCCAATATCACTTCGTTAGGTCCAGTGTTGAAATAAAATGAGCTGCTCCTAGACTTTCAATAAGGTCATCCACTCTAGACATGGGGTAAACATCACTCTTAGAAACTGCATTCACCTTCCTGAGGTTGATACAAAACTGAATGCTCCCATCTGGCTTAGGCACCAATACAATGGGGGATGACCAGTTGCTTTGGGATTTCTCTATGACTCCCAATTTAAGCATATCTTCTACTTCCTTCACCATGGCCTGTCTTCACGTTTCTGGAAGTTGGTAGGGCCGTTAGCGTACCGTCACCCTAGGATCTTGACAATGTCATGGTAGGCAAGATGGGTACACCCCGGAACAGTGGAGAACACATCTCTATTCTGTTGAGCTAGACATTCTAGATCTGTTTTTCTTGGCATTTGACAGGTGTTCCGCTGAACAGCATCTGGTCCAGTTCAGAAGGTGGTTGCACCTCGGGCTAAAATTCCTCTCCTTAGAACATCACAGCCAGGGCAGGAGTCCACTTCTTCAGCAGATTCACATGGTAGATTGAGAGTTTCTTCCTTTTATCAGGCTGTGCAATCTTATAGTTGACAGGTCCCATCTGTTTGACTACCTCATAGGGACCCTGCCATTTACAGAAAAGCTTACTCTCTGATAAGGGGAGTAAGACTAGGACCCAGTCCCCAGGTTGGAAAGCCCGCTGTACTACCTTTCAATTATAGGCACATGCCTGGTCCCCCTGAGCTTTCTCCAGGTGTTGTCTCGCTGTCTCTCCCGCTTTCTTTAGGCTCTCCCGCATCTGAAGTACAGTCTACTATATTCTGGCTAGGGCTAGGTTCTTCTTTCCAGGTCTCTCAAAGTAACTGTAAGACTCCCAGGGCTGTCACCTATACATCAACTCAAAAGGGAAAAATACAGTCGAACTTTGGGGTACTTCTCTGTTGTCGAACAAAAGATAGGGGAGTAGAAGATCCCAGTCCTTCCCCTCTTTGTTCACAAATTTCTTTAGCATCTGTTCAACATTTTGTTAAAAGGTTCAACCAGTCTGTCCGTTTGTGGGTGATACACCGATGTCACAAGGTCTTTATCTTCAAGAAGGTGCATATTTGCTTCATTATGCAGAAACAAATGGTGTCCCATGATCTGTGAGGATTTCTGCAGGTATCCCAACCTGAGAGAAAAGTTTCCAAAGCGCATTGGCCAATGTTGTGGTCTTAGTATTCCGTATGGCTATTGCGTCCAGATGCTGGGTGGCATAGTCCATCACCCCCAGGATATATTTGTTGCCCCGGGTTGTGCGCTCCAATGGTCCCAACCAAATCTATCGTAATCCTTTCAAATGGGGTCTTGACAATGGGCATTGGCACTAGAGGGGCAGGTCTGACATTAGCCGGACTATACAATTGGCAGGTGGGGCAGGACTGGCAAAAGAGCTATACATGCTTATGGAGCCCTGACCAGGAAAACTGGGTTAAAATGTGCTCTTGGGTTTTCTCTACTCCCAGTTGCCCACCCAACGGATGATTATGGGCAAAGTCCATTACCTGTTGTCGGTACAGTTAGGGAACTACCAACTGTTGTACCTCTTCTCTCTCTGTCACTCCCCTGACAACCCTATACAATAGATCTTGTCACACTAAAAAATAGGGAAACCTTCTCTTGGAAGGATCCATGTTACCTACTGGGCCCACCTCTACCTCGTAAACTTGGTTCCAAGCATTCCTAAGGGTATTGTCTTCTTTTTGGGCACTTTTAAACTGGGCTGGACACTTTTCTCCACCCCACTCAAGTAGACTGTCCTTGGACCCAGGTTTCCCCAGCTGGGGGATAGGCTGCTCTCTGGTTTTGTCCACAGATCTGTCAGGAGATTCTTCCGCCTCAGAACCCCCCTCCATAGCTGCCCCAGGTTCTGGTTAAGACAAGCCGCCTCCACCCGGCCCTGTCTGGGGAGTTTTGGGGTCCTACAAACAAGTCAGGGTCTTTTAAAGGAAAGAGTTCTAGAAAATCCTCTTCAGCCCCTTCGTCTGGGTTGCTCTTTCCCTGATTCCAGATGTCTTTAAAATTTGGGAAATCTCAGCCTGTAATCACTGTATAAGTCAGCCAGGGTATGACCACCATCTCAACAGTCTCCCTTCACCCAGGGATTTTTAATTCAACTTGCGCCATCGGATATGATCATTAGTCTCCATGGATGCAAACTAAGGTCATGAACTTCTCATAATTGATCTGATGCCTTTTTGTGGTATCTTACCTGATAAGAGTCCTCATGCTTCCCGAGCCCATCAGAGCTTGCAGACCAGTGTCTCCCAGCTCTACGAGTATCACAAACATCCTCCCCCTCCACTAGGGATGCTTCCAAAAAACCACACCAGTGGGAAGTCATTACGTTTATATTCATGGGTTCCTCCATCACCATGGGGCACTCACAGGCATAGTGGCCCCTGCCCCCACAGTTGAAGCAAGTCAAATAGCCATCTATGGACCCTCGCGAGGTTGGAGATCATGGAGGCCTTGGTGCGGGGCCCTCAAAGGTATAGGTTTTCCTCCCCAGCCCCCTTGGGCTATGGCTGGCCTTGTTTCCTTCGCTTTGGGTGCCTGCATTATAGGCTGGGCTTCATAAAATCCTTCTGCGATTTCCATAGCACTTTCCAGGGTCAATTTAGAGAGCTGGTGCACCCACTGTCTCATGGGGGAGGTTAAGCCCTCTAGAAACTGTTCCAGCAAAACAATCTTGGTTACCTGCACTCCGGTCTTCGCCTCAAGTTGCAGCCATTTCCAGGCAGTCTCTTTCAATCGATAGAAGAAATGCTGGGGGTTTTCCTTCGGTCCCAGAACCCCTCCTCTGAACCATTGCTGGTAGGCCTCTGGCGTACACCCAGTCCGCTTCAAGAAAGGAATCTTGACTGCTGCATAAGTGGCCCCTCCTGGAAGGTGGCTTGACTGCTTCCAGTCAGCAAGTTTCCCAGATAGGTAGTCCACATCGTTTTCAGCCACCCAGCCAGTTGAGCTGCTCAAAATTTACTAGGAAGTGATCTGGGTCCTTGCCCTCCCTCATTTTAGGCATGGGTGGTACTGGAGGGTGGGGCGGCCGTCCTTGAAGCACCTGTGAGACTTGCACTAACAAACCCTGCTGTATTTCCACTGACTTCTGTAGTACTTGTTGCTGGGCTCCTTGTGCCTGCAAAATGTCCTGCAGCAGCTGTTGCTGTCCTTACAGTAGGGCATGCTGTAGCTGCTGCTGTTCTTCCAGTATGGCACGCTGTAGCTGCTGCTGTTCTTCCAGTAGGGCATGCTGTAGCTGCTGCTGTTCTTCCAGTAGGGCACGCTGTAGCTGCTGTTGCTGTTCTTCCAGTAGGGCACGCTGTAGCTGCTGTTGCTGTTCTTCCAGTAGGACACGCTGTAGCTGCTGCTGTCCTTCCAGTAGGGCATGCTGTAGCTGCTGCTGTTCTTCCAGTAGGGCACGCTGTAGCTGCTGCTGTTCTTCCAGTAGGGCATGCTGTAGCTGCTGCTGTTCTTCCAGTAGGGCACGCTGTAGCTGTTGCTGTTGCTGCACAAGAGATTGGAATAATTCCTCCATTTTGGTTTATATATATATATTTTTTCCAACTCAGCCCAGGTAGGAGAAAGAAAACAAAGCTCCTGCCTGTCTGGCATCTACCTAAACAGAAGTTTCTTCCCTAACTACAGCAGGGCTACCTCTTTTAGCTGTGTGCCAAACAAAACTCTTTCCCTTCTTTCTTCTTTCCTGTGCTGCGGGGAGGTCAGAGCCCAAGAGGTACATGGGATTTCTTCTGTCCTTTAGTTAAGAAGGATCCCACTTCAAACACCTTATGTGGTATAAGCTTGCAAGCAAAGGACCCTCAGGAACCAGAGCCAATTGGAAGTTGATAAGGAAACACAAACACTTTATTATGCTCTTTGTGTAGGATCAGGCAGGCTGCCTGGCCCCTTCTTGGGCCTTAGTGCAGTTACAGACGGTATTCAAAGGCACAGAACAACAGTTGGTGCTCCACAGTTTTCTCACTCTGGCCAGCAAAACTCAGTCCATATACTTGTTAGTTTCTCAGCAGCAAGGAAACATACACATAAACTTATAAAAACAGCAGCTTCAGCTGGTACTGTTCCTACCTTCTCAGTAGGGTTGCCAACTTTTTCACCGAGAACAACGTGACACCTGTGGCTCGCCATGCTCCACCCATTCTCCGCCCCTAGTCCCACCCCTGCCCCGCCCCATCCCCACCCATGCTGAACCCCAGCCCCACCCACAAAAATCACCGAGGATAAGTGTAGGCTAACTCCCTTGGTCAGATAATAATTAAACTGGGAACCCCAAAAGCCAAACATGAAATGTACAACACTGGGGTAATAAAACTATAAAGTAATTTCCTTTTGCACTAAACAAAAACGCAAAGATGTTAGCAATACCCGCTTCCCAGACCAGACATATTCCAGTTAATAAATTCAAAATAAAAAGTATTTTTCTACCTTTTGTTTGGGCATTTTATTTTTCAGTTGCAATTGCTCCAGTCACTTTCTTCTGGTTTCTTTGTGTCTTCTGCGAGCTATCCATTTGTCCTTTCTTCTCTTTTAGATGTTTTCCATTCTCTCTATATATCTGCTTTAACATACTGATCGTTTTCCTTTTGCTCTTTCCCCCATTTCTTTCCTTATTCCTTTATCATCCACTCAAAATTCACCCTTCCATTCTCAATCCCCCCTCTTACTCTCCCAATACCCGGCCCATCGTAGACTTTTCTTCCACACAAAATATATTTTCCCCTCTCCATTCTCATTCCCCAACACTTCTAGTCCTCCCCCAAAATCAGCTCCCTTATAGTTCTAGACCCACCCAGCATCCGCTCCCTTCTAGTCAGCCCATTTCCAGTCCTATTCTAGCCCATCACCCATTTGCAGTCCAAGCTCCCCCATCAGCCCATTTCTAGTCCTATTCCAGCTCTTCATCAGCCCATTTCCAGTCCTAGCCCCACATATGCTCTTTCCAGTTCCATTCCAGCCCCCCACTTTCCACTCCAAGCTCCCCCATCAGCCAGTTTCCAATCCTAGCCCCCTCGTCAGCCCACTTCCAGTCCTATTCCAGCCCCCATCAACCCATTTCCAGTCCTATTCCAGCTCTTCATCAGCCCATTTCCAGTGCTAGCCCTCCCATCACAGGCCATTTCCAGTCCAAGTCCCCCCATCACAGCCTCTTTTCAGTCCTAGCCCCCCCCCCCACCATCACAGCCCATTTGCAGTCCTAGGCTCCCCCATCATCACAGCCCTTTGCAGTCCTAGTCCCCCCATCACAGCCCATTTGCAGTCCTAGCCCCCCCCCCCATCATAGCCTATTTCCAGCAAGTTCCCCCCCCATAGCCCATTTCCAGTCTAGGTCCCCCCCATCACAGCCCATTTCCAGTCCAAGTTCCCCCCCCCCCAGCCCATTTCCAGTCCAGGTCCCCCCATCACAGCCCATTTGTAGTCCTAGCCCCCCCATCACAGCCCATTCAGTCCTTGGCCTCCCCCCCCCTGACCAGCCCCACGGATGTCTGAGGGGGCTTGAGAGGGAACCGGGGAAGCCCACGCGAGGCCCCGGCTCCCTCTGTACGACCACCAGCATGAAGATCCTTTTCCCTCATGCTGGCGGCTGTTTGTGTGAAGCCGCGATTGCTGGGACTCCTGGGAGAGGTTAAAGGCAATGCCCTTTAACTTTTTCCAGCATTCGCGGCATCACACAAACAGCTGCCAGCTTGAGGGAAAAGGATCTTCACGCGGTTGTACAGAGGGAGCCGGGGCCTCGCGCGGGCTTCCCTGGCTCCCTCCCCCGCAGACTTCGGGAGTCGGCAGAAAAGCTGTTTATTTGCTCTGGCCACTCCCGATCTTGCATCCAGAGCAAAAAAATGGCTTTTCAAGGGCCGCTTTTACATCTGTGCCAGCAGCCGGCATGGAAAAACCAGCCAGGCAGGCTGTAAACCGGCCGGTTAGCAACCCTACTTCTCAGAGATACGTTGTCAGCCTGTAACCCATAGAACCCTGGGCTTCTCCCTCTCTCCCCAGGTCTCCTGCTTCTTGGAATAAAGCTTGAGGCCGGGCCACACCCTCCCCAGGCATTCTCCAGCCTTTTCCCTTAAAAGGGACAGGGGTTTAAGTCCATTCCATAGCAATACTGGGGAAGTTTCCCTGCAGGTGATGGGGAGTTTGTTATACACTCCAACACAAGCTCAAAGAACCATTCATCAGTGTCTCTTGGCAGAGAATCGAGGACATTTGATGCCTTTGGGCATTGACGCTTCTAAGCATGCATGTTGGCCTCCAGAATCAACACTTACATGTTGTATATGGGCATATTTCTGAAGGATGTCACTAGGGATCTGGAAACTTTCAGCCCCCCTGCTTCCTGATGATAAGTGGAGTGCATTCCAGACACTCATCAAGCAAGGCCAAAATACTTCTACATTTCTTATCAGGACCACTTTTGATGCCCTCGAATCAATAAGCAGAGCTTCAGCAGTCTGCATCGGGGCTCGCAGAATGGCCTGGTTGCAGGCATCAGATCTCGAGCAATGGGTCCAGGATAAACTGGCCAATATCCCATGTACTGGGGAAAACCTTTTGGCAAAGATTGGAGGGAAGAAGCAGAGGAGATTGAAACAGATCAGCTCATCCTAAAACGCCATTCCTTGAAAACAGCTGACCCATCCAAGAGGAAGGCTCTTCCCAAAAATTCTTTCTGTTCTAAGAAGAAGAGATACACCTAGAGATGCAGGTAGGAAAACAAAATCATAGAGTTAAAATTCAATTAGTAATTAAAATCTAGGGTTGGGCAAGGGGAAGCAAACTACTTGTTTTACGTTCCTAACATAGTTACCATGCCTAGTTTAAGTATTTTTCTTTTTAGCACTGTACTTTGGAGGTTAGGATCAAGAAAATCTGCCAATTTATTGCCTTCAAAAGTCAATTCCTTGCTGGAGGATGTAGTAAAAGCTGTTAGTGTAGCTGGGTTTAAAAAGGTTTGGACAAATTCCTGCAGGAAAAGTCAATAAACCATTATTTCAAGTGGATTGGGGAATTCCGCTTCTTACCCCCACGATAAGCAGCATGGAATCTGCCTACCTTTTGGGAATCTGACAGGTACTTGTGACCTGGGTTGGCCACTGTTGGAAAAAGGATACTGATTTTGATGGACCTTTGATCTAACTCAGTATGGCACATCTTATGCTCTTATGTTCTTATCCTTCTTACCTGCCTTCTGCTGCCCATGAATCTCAGCATCCTTAGCAGAGGCAACAGGGCCCTCGCCAACCCAAGAAGCCCAAAGCTGTTAAGCCTCAACCAGCTGCACAGGCACAACCTGCACCTGATCTTTGATTCCTTCCTAGAGAGCATTGCCAATCTTCCCTTGGAGGGCTCCCAGCCCCTGCATGTTGCAGGCAGACTTTGTCACTATGCCCACAGGTGGTGGCACCTCATAACATCAGAGTCGTGGACACTCCAGATTGTCCAAAGGGGTTATCAGCTTCACTTCGAAACCTTGCCCAACACCAGCTTCACAGGGGAAAATCCCACACAACCCCTTCAAAGCACTATCTTAAAAGAAGAGGTGACCATCCTATTGTTGCAGAGTGCCATAGAAAGAGTTCCTCCTCCTCGAGAACAGATGCGCTTCTACTCTCCATATTTTCTCATTTGAAAGGAAATAGGAGGCTTCGTGCCCATCTTGGATCTCAGGGACCTAAACAAGTTCATGGTCCGAGAGAAAATCAAAATTATTTCCCTAGGAACTTTTCTACCATACCACCAGATACACGATTGGCTATGTTTTCTAGATCTAAAAGAGGCGAACACGCATTTACTGATCCATCCCTTGCACAGACAGTATCTGTGCTTCATGTTTCATGGAAACCATTATCAATACCAGTTCTCCCTTTTGGTCTAGCCTCTGCCCCAAGGATCTTCACAAAATGCATGGCAGTCGTCACCTACCTACCTATGCATCTTGGGGTATTTGTCTTTCCTTACTTAGACAATTGGCTGATTAGGGGAGACTCCTCTCAAGAGGCAAGACTCTCTCCCTTCATCGCACCATCACAAAGCTCCAACACTTGGGCTTTGTTATGAATTTCCCAAAGTCTCACCTTGCTCCAGCCCGATGACTGGAGTTCACTGGAACACTCTTAGACAGTCAACAGGCCCGAGCTTTCCTCCCACAGGGTCGCTGTGCCCGCATCATCGAGCTGACAAAAAGGGCACAGAAGCAAAGCCAAGTAACAGCTTGAGAGATGCTATGACTATTTTGACACATGGCCTCTATGGTCCATGTCGTCCCCTACAATTGATTACACATGCGACAAACGCAGTGGATTCTGTCTTTTCAATGGACGAAAACGAAGGGTCGTCTCAGAGACAAGTTCCACATCACTCCTCAACTGATCAAGTTCCTTCAGTAGTGGTATCCCCCACAAAACCTACTCGTCAGGTCATCTTTTCAAATGCCTCCACCTCGATGCACCCTGACAATGGATGCTTTCAAGCTGGGTCAGGGAGTACATTTGAATGACCTGACCACACAGAGGCTGTGGATACCAGAGGAATCTGCCCTGCAGGTCAACCTGCTAGAACAATGGGCACCGACAAATGCTCTTTCGGTTTTTTATCCCCAACTTTCAGGGCAACCTGTTCTAGTCAGAATGGACAACCAAGTTGCCATGTTCTTCATGAACAAACAGGGGGGACGAGATCCTCTCCCCTCTGTGAGGAAGCAATTCGCCTATGGTCTTTATCTTTATTTAAAACTTAATATACCGCCAGAACCGAGGCATATGGCGGTTTACAATAAAAACAAAGGGAATACTGCTGAAGAAGGAAATGGGAAAGGAACGCCATTTGTTGATAGGAAAGGGACAGCGTTAGAGGAAAGGGACAGTAGGCAGCAATAACAACAAGAGGAATAAGTATTCATTGGGTATCAACGAGGGGGGGAGAGGAAGAGGGAGAGGGGTGAGGAAGGTCAAAAGCTGTGCAGAAAAGATAGGTTTTGAGTTTCGCTTTGAAGGCGGGAAAAGAAAGTTCCAGACAGAGGGCGGATGGCAGGGAATTCCAGAGACGAGGACCGAGAAAGAAAAAGGCGGAAGAGCGTGTTGACTCAAGGCGAGCCTGGGATGGAGAGGGAAGAAATAAACGATGGCATGAATGGATCTGAGGATTCTTGGGGGGCAGTGAAAATGGACCAGATCAGAGAGGTAAAGTGGAATGCTGGTGTGGAGTGATCTATGTACGAAAATGAGGATCTTATACTGAATACGGAAAGGGATAGGTAGTCAGTGTAGCCGGATAAGAAGGGGGGTGATATGAGCAGACCAAGAGGTGTGGGTCAAGAGACGGGCAGCAGTGTTGTGAACCAATTGAAGTCTACGAAGTTGGGTGAGGGGAAGACCAGCTGGAGAGGCATTACAATAATCCAAACGTGAAGTGCCAAGAGAAAGGAGCAAGGTGGTTAGAGAAGAGGAAGAAAGGAAAGGACGGACTGCACGGAGTTGCCGAAGGGTGTGAAATGAACGTTGAACAACAGAGGAAACGTGGTCTCTAAAGGTCAGAGCAGAAACCAGAGTAACACCGAGATAGCGCAGTGAGGTGACAAAAGGGATGGGAGCAGCTGAGAAAAGCGGAGCAAGAGAAGGGACAGGAGCACCAGCAGTGAACCAGATGGCCGCAGTTTTCGATAAATTAACATGCAGATAATTATCAGAGAGCCAAGAGGAAACAGAGGAAAGACAGACTTTGAGGGGACCAATATCGGGAGCAAGTGAATCAGTGTGATAAAGAAGAATGATATCATCTGCCATCCATCTGCCTTTGCCATCTCTCACTGCATTCACCTTAGAGCAGTGTACCTCCCGGGCAAACTCAACATCCTAGCAGACAGGCTAAATCATATCCTTCACCCACGTGAATGGACATTGCATCCAGAGATGGCTGCTCGGATCTTCCAAACGTGGGGAACCCCACTCATAGATATTTTTGCCACTCTGCAAAATATGCAGTTCCATTCTTCTGTTCCAGTGTTCCATCACTCCATCGTCAGGCCCCAGACATCTTTCTTCTCCATTTGGGACATAGACTGCTCTGTGCATTCCCTCCCACCCCCTTGATACCCAGGACACTGTTCAAACTCAGGCTGACAGGGGCTCGATGCTTCTCATAGCCCCCTTCTGGCTCAGTCAACCGTGGTTTCCTCTGCTTCTTCACCTTGCGCAGACTCAGCCACTCAACATGGGATGTGCACCCAACCTTCTCTCAGGTCCACTGGGCACTCCTCCATCCCAATCTTTACTCCCTATGCCTGACAGCATGGCTGCTGAAAGGCTAGTGCTTGCCAACCTCGAGCTACCACAGGCGGTCAAGTCCTCCTTGCATTTTGTAAGGATTCCACCAGGCGATCTTATGCCTTCAAATGATGTAGGTTTGCCCTCTAGTGCTCCCCAAGGGACATTGTCCTCTTTTCTTGCCTGGTGGAGTCGCTTCTACAATATCGCCAACACTTATCCTTGACAGGTCTTAACAATAACTCTGTGAGAGTTCACCTTAGTGCCATTGCGGCCTCTCACAGAGCAGTGGATGGACAGCCTATCTCCTCACACCCCTTAGCAGCACGCTTCATGTGGGGTCTCCTACTGTCCAAACCACCCATTAAGCCGCTCTAGTGGCGGATCTTCCATATACACGTTTCCACCATGACAAGGTGGTTCTCTGTACTCATCCACTCTTCCTCCCGAAGGTGTTTTTTCATCCAAGCCAGTCGATAATCATCCCGATTTTTTTTCCTAGACCACATGTATCTTGGGCTGAAGCAGTGCTACACACTTTAGACTGCAAGCAAGTGCTGCCCCACTACTTGGATAGAAGTAAAGATCATAGCAGATCCTCTCAATTATTTGTTTCCTTTGATCCTAGACAACTGGGTCTACAGATGACGAAACGTACTCTATCCAGTTGGATAGCAGATTGCATTTCTTTTGTGTATGCACAAGCAGGACTCTCTTTGGAGGGTCATGTCACTGTTCATAATGTGCGGGTTATGGCAACTTCCATAGCCAATCTCCATTCAGTCTCTATTGAGGAGATCTGCCGGGCATCTACCTGGTACTCCATTCATACTTTTGCTGCACACTACTATTTCGATAAACACTCCCGTTGGGATGCTGTCTTTGACCACGCTGTACTCCAGCACCTCTTTGGGACTTAAATTCAACTTTTACCCTCCGTCTTGGACTTCTACAAGATACCAGACTATTATTGGGGGAGTATTGCCTCCTGGAATCAAGTCCAATGGCCCACAACTCTTCCAGACTCTTCGGCTACAAGTTTTTTACCTAAGGGTTCGCACCACTCTCCCCTCCATACCAGTCTGGTACCTGGGAGCTAGTGAGTCCCATATGTGAAGACTGCATTACTGCTTGTTCCTGGAGATAATGTAGTTACTCACCTTTAACAGGTGATCTCCGGGAACAGCAGGAATCGGTCATCACAACCCGTCTTCCTCCCCTAGAAGTTGTAGGGTTCTTTTATTTTAATCTTCTTAGTTACAAACTCAACTGAGGAGGAGTTGAGAAGGCAGGAAGGCAGGCACACAGGCGCAGTGGAGTTACAGGTGAGTAAGTATGCTATCCAGATGGTCACCATAAATCTCCATTGACTCAATGGCACTTAACATCAACAAAGCAAATGTATAATGTCTCATTTCCAGTACAGCAGAAGAGTGGAACATTTACTTAATAAACTCACTGCCTTTCAGGTTAAACACATTTTCTGGGATCTAGAAAGGAATGATGTATCTTTGAAGAATACTAGCAAAACAAGGAACTTATAACTTCATGAAAGGTTGCAATAAAGGTAGAAGTAGCCTTAGTAAAGAGCAGATAGAGTTGAAAGATTGCAAATTATCCCTTCCAACTGCTAAGCAGGTTGTAAATAAAAACAAAGAAAATTTTTGAAATGTTTCAATAGCAATGTCTGTTAGAAGTTTAATAAAGATAGGAGAATTAGAATTCATAACGTTGCCATCTTAGAGATTTGGTGGAAGGAGGTTAACCAATGGCACACTGTGGTATCAGGGTACAAATTATATGGCAATGATAGGGTAGATCAAATTGGTGGAGGAGGCCATAAGTCAAGGCTACAAGATGTGCATGAAGCCACAGAATCTTTTTGGATAGAAATTCCACTTGAGAAGGGACAGAAGGATCACATGATCTCTTGCTCACCCATCCACTACCAATTTGTTTCTAAATAGGAGCAGATTTGGTGGATCATATGTAAGCTGGCAAAAGAACCATGCTGCATACATAGAGAAAACAGGAAATTCCATATTCCTCTATTATTGATACTGGGAGCCTTGCATAGATTGTAAATACCTCAGACAACAGAATTTTGCAAGAGTGGGTAACTGTCTAAATGAAATGGTATATGAAATTTAGCACCTCTTTTACTGACGCATAATACACATTAATGGCTTTAGCGCATGCTATATCTGCTGCAATGGCCTTATGGGCCATGGTGGTAGATAGAGAAATAATTCAAATAATGTTGGATTTCATTTAGGATGCACTGTCTAGAAAAAGTATCTTGGAGTCATTGTGGACAATGCTTTGAAATTCTTAGCTCAGTGCATGGCTGTTATAAAAGCAAATACAGTAGAATGATAGGAATTATTTGAAAAGCAATGGAGAATAAATTGGAGAATATTGTAATAGCTCTCTGTCAATCCATGCTGCAAATGCATCTTGAGGACTCTGTGGGGCCTTTTTACTAAATATTTTAATGCGTGTTACTGAAGTTATCATGCGTTTAGTACCCACAGCCCTTTGATTTCTATGGGCATAATGGCACTTAATGCACATAAACTTAATTCCTTATCGTCTCTCTGGGCCAGTCCAGGAAATGTTGGGTGGTCAATCCGCTCCAGCAGCTGAGGACTGGAATCTGAAAGGTTTTCCTGACAGCCTATCCAGCACCCCTAGGTGTCAGCTAATCAGTCTTACAGTCCTCAGCAGCTGAGCTGGATGTTCTTGGAACAGCTCCCCAGGGATTCGATTAGGAACGGGGTCAGATTTAGGGTTTTGCTTTCAGGCTTTGGTTTTTTGTTTTGTTACTAGACGGTGTTTAATTAAAATAAAAAAATAATAAAAAAAACAACAACAACGGGACCCTGTCACTCCACATTGCTTCCCATATACCCAGATTCAGAATCGCTTATTCGAGGACAGCATACTCTGAAGGGGCTCTGCACCAGTGCTAGCGCTAGTGGTCGGGGAAGCTCCTCTGGACCCTAGACGCCTGGTCTTAGCGAGGTAGAGCCTGCCTCTTCAAGACTTAGCGATTCGGCAGTGGATCAGCAGGCCTGGGAGCCCCAGTGTCCTCTCCCTGCATTTCGCAGCATCCTCGCATCGGCTCCCGTTAGCTACGGCGCAGCGCTGCTGGAGGGATTGCTGGAGCTCTGATTGTTCTACAAGTGGTGAGTCTCCTGTGCGGGAACTTATTTTTGGTTTCTGGGCGGTCTGGTGACTGACCGCGGGGGTTTCCTTTCGTGGCGGAGTTTTTCATTCCCACGCAGTTTGTGTAGTGTTTTGGGGGACTTCGTTTTTGGTGGCGGATCAAGGGGTGATCGTTGCGATCGGCCTTTTATTTTCGGGTCTGTGTGATAATGGCGAATATTTCCTCAGGGACTGAGCTCAGTTTGGCTCCCGGTGCGGGGGAAAGCGCGGGAACGGCGGCCATTTTGTTAGAGCCGGCCGGTGCTCCCGCGTCTCTCCCTAAGCCGCACAAACGCAACTCGAAGTCTGTGAAACCGGCGGTGAGCCCAGACCTGCTGCAACAGCCTAGTCCTGCAGTGCAGGATTCTCCGAGTGCTTATTTTTCGCCGGAGTTTATTTTATCTATGCATCAGGCTTTTCTTCTCAGGCAAACTCGGGGCTCTCTTCCTCCTGGCCCTGACAACCCTTTGGTTTCCTCTGTAGCTTCTCCCTCACAGGGTCTCTTGGGGGAACCTAGCCCTGTGCTGCTGCCAGGTAAGGACCAAACTATGGAGCATACAGAGGTTCCTAGTGTGTCCTCCCCCGAAGTGGAAAAAGGGGATTTTCTCTCTGTCCCAGGCTTAGATCCTTGGTCTGGGGATCTAGAGGAAGGCGAGCTGGGACCTGGGGAGGATCCCAATGTCTTTCGTATGTTCCGTAAGGAGGAGCTGGGAGCTTTAATCTCTCAATCTCTTTCGGCTTTGAATTTAGTTCTTCCAGCCGCTCCGCAGGAGCCTCTGGAAGATCCTTTATTACAGGGGTTCAGAGCTGAAAACAAATGTTTCCCTGTACATCGGGTTATCAAACAGATGATTGAAGCTGAGTGGGAGTTCCCGGAGGCGTCCCTCAGTGGGGGACGCTCAATGGCTCGGCTTTATCCTATGCCTCAGGAAGAGAAGGACTTGTTGCGTATGCCAAAGGTAGACGCTCTTGTATCAGCTGTCACTCGAAAGACCACCATTCCTGTGGAAGGAGGTACGGCTCTCAAGGATTTGCAGGATCGCCGTTTGGAGGCGCTGTTGAAGCAAGCCTTTGATTCTAGTGCCTTAGCCCTTCAAGCGTCTATTTGTGGTGCTTATGTGTCGCGAGCCTCCATCCGCTGGCTGCAGGGTGAGCAGTCTTCGGAGCAGGGGGAGGACTCCCCAGCGACCGTGGCAAAGCTGGAGTCGGCGGCTGCTTATCAGGCTGATGCCTTTTATGATTTGGTTCGCATCTCAGCTAAGGCTATGGCGTCCGTCATCGCGGCGAGACGTTTCCTTTGGCTTAGAAATTGGGCGGCAGATGCGTCATCCAAGGCCCGCCTTAGTAAGTTGCCGTATAAGGGCAAGTTGTTGTTTGGGGAAGCCTTGGATAAGATTGTTAAAGATTTGGGTGACTCCAAAGGGGGGCGGCTGCCGGAAGACTGCCCGAGAGCTTCAAAGCCAGGGTCCATACAGAGGGGTCAAGGTCGGGACTTTCGCAGGTTCCGCAGCGCCTGGTTCACGCCCTATCAGCGGGGTCGGTTTGTGTCCAGGGGTCATTCCTTTCGGGGATCCCGAGGTTTCGGTAGAGGCTACTTTGGTGCCCAGCAGGCTACGACCAAGAAGTCCCAATGAAGTGAGGCCGGTCCAGGTGGGGATACCTGTGGGAGGTCGGTTGCAACTGTTCCTCTCCGCCTGGGCCAGTATAACCACGGACCAATGGGTTCTGGAAGTTATCAGGGACGGCTATGCCTTAGAATTCGAGCAAAGGGTTCCCGACTCGTTCGTCCGGTCTCCGTGTGGTCCGCAGGCAAAGAGGGCGGCGGTTGCAGAGACGCTCCGTCGGCTGTTGTCGCTTCAGGCAGTGGTGCCGGTGCCTGTGGACCAGTGCGGATTCGGTCGATACTCGATTTATTTTGTGGTTCTGAAGAAGGAAGGTTCTTTTCGTCCTATTCTAGACCTCAAGCACGTGAATCGGTGTTTGCGAGTGCCTCATTTTCGGATGGAAACCTTACGATCGGTAATTCGCTCAGTTCGGCCAGGCGAGTTTCTGACTTCCATAGACCTTACAGAGGCCTACCTGCACATTCCGATCCGGGCGGAGCATCAACGGTTTCTCCGTTTCGCGGTGCCCATGGGTCATTTTCAGTTTCGGGCGTTGCCGTTTGGGCTTGCCACGGCTCCTCACACCTTCACCAAGGTGATGGTGGTGGTAGCGGCGGCGCTCCGAAAGGAAGGGATTCAGGTTCATCCCTATTTGGACGATTGGTTGATAAGAGCGCTGTCGATGACGGAATCACAGACAGCCACGGCGCGCGTGGTGCAGTTTTTGGAGAAGCTAGGTTGGGTCATCAACTGTGCAAAGAGCCATTTGGAACCAGTGCAGCGCTTGACGTACCTGGGGGCTCTCTTCGACACGGGAGTAGCGTCAGTGTTTCTGCCGGAAGACAGAGTGGAGAAAATCTTTCTGCAGGTGGCATCTTTTCTGCGGATCAAGGCTCCGACGGCTTGGCGTTACCTTCAGTTGCTGGGATCCATGGCGGCGGCTTTAGATTTGGTACCATGGGCCAGAGCTCACATGCGGCCGCTGCAAAGTGCCTTGTTGTCTCGCTGGTCTCCGCAACACCATCCTCTCTCGTGCAGGTTGGTTTGCCCAGAAGCCGTGCGTCTCAGCTTGCAGTGGTGGACGGTTCCAGCCCATCTTCAAGCGGGAGTTCCTCTAGAGGTGTCGAACTGTGTGTTACTCACGACGGATGCCAGCCTCTCTGGCTGGGGAGCTCATTGTCTGGGTCGGGTGACTCAGGGTTTGTGGTCGCCAGAGGAGCAGTCTTGGTCGATCAATCGTCTGGAGCTCAGAGCGGTTCGTCTCGCCCTGTTAGTCTTTGTGGAAGTGCTGGTCAAGCAGGCAGTGCGGGTTTTCTCCGACAATCAGGTGACAGTTTCTTACATCAACAAGCAGGGGGGCACCGGCAGTGCTCCGCTGCTGGAAGAATGTCTGCTCCTGTTTCAGTGGGCGGAAGCCCATCTCGTGGCGATATCGGCGGCTCACGTGGCCGGCAAGGACAACGTGCAGGCGGATTTTCTCATTCGTCATCGTCTAGATCCCGGGGAGTGGGAGCTGGACGAGGAGGTCTTTCGGAAGATTGCTCTACGCTGGGGGCAGCCTGTTCTCGACCTGATGGCTACTCAGGCCAACGCCAAGGCCGCGCGCTTTTACAGCCGCCGCAGGGAACGCATGTTGGAAGGCCTAGACGGTCTAGTCCAGCCTTGGCCTCAGGAGCAGCTTCTGTATGTGTTTCCACCGTGGCCGCTCTTGGGCAGAGTGATCCAAAGGGTGGCGGCTCACAGAGGTCCGGTGATTCTGGTGGCTCCGGATTGGCCTCGGCGTCCGTGGTATGCAGACCTCAGGTTACTAGTAGCGCCTCCCTACAGGCTTCCCGTGCGCAGCAGTCTCCTGCGCCAAGGTCCGGTTTTCATGCCAGATGTGGAACGATTCTGTCTTACGGCTTGGCTCTTGAACGGCGCAAATTGCAACGCAAGGGCTATTCAAGCGCGGTGATAAAGACTCTGTTGCAGTCCAAACGGCGGTCGACGTCGTTGGCTTACGTTAGAGTTTGGCATTTGTTTGAAGCTTGGTGCGTTGAGCGTGATGCTTTGCCGGACAGGGCGTTGATACCGGATATTTTGGGTTTCCTTCAGGGAGGATTGGACAAAGGTTTGGCTCTTAGTACTTTGTGAGTTCAGGTGGCGGCGCTGGCTTGTTACAGAGGAAAGGTGCAGGGCAGGCCGCTTGCTTCTCATCCGGATGTGCTCCGTTTCCTTCGAGCTGCCAAAAACATTCGGCCCACGAGGCGTCCGGTAGTTCCTCCATGGGATTTGAATCTGGTGTTACAGGCGTTGTCGGATCCGGCGTTTGTCGGTCATAGGTCTGAGCACCTAAGGGAGTTGTCCTGGAAGACAGCTTTTCTGGTGGCTTTGTGTTCGGCAAGGAGGATTTCCGATCTTCAGGCGCTGTCCTGCAAGGAACCGTTCCTTCACTTTTCAGCGGACAAGGTGGTGTTGAGACCGGTGCCTTCCTTTCTGCCCAAGGTGATGTCGCCGTTTCATGTCAACCAGGTGGTTTCTCTTCCGACCTTTGGTGTCCTGGGTACCTCTGATTTGGATCGGTCGCTTCGGCGGTTGGACTTGGGCCGTGTGTTGTGCAAGTATATCAAGGTCACAGCGTCTTTTCGTCAGTCCGACCGCTTGTTTGTTCTTTATGGTGGCGCGGCAAAGGGTAAAGCGGCCACCAAGGCGTCGATCGCTCGCTGGGTGAAACATGCGATTCGCGTGGCGTACGAGGCGAAAGGCACACCGCTTCCTCAGGGTCTGCGGGCTTATTCAACCACGGGTCAGGCTACCTCTTGGGCGGAACATGCGTTGGTTCCGCCGGTGGACATTTGTCGAGTGGCTACATGGTCGTCTCTGCACACGTTTGCAAAGCACTATCGGTTGGATGTTCCAGCGCAGGAGGACGCCAGAGTGGGCGCAGCGGCGCTCGTGGTGGGTCTCGCAGGTCCCTCCCGGATTTAAGTACTGCTTTGGTACTTCCCAACATTTCCTGGACTGGCCCGGAGAGACGATAAGGAAGAAGAAATTAGGCCTTACCTGCTAATTGTCTTTCCTTGAGTACTCTCCGGGCCAGTCCAGGACCCTCCCTTAGTGTTTCTGCGAGTCCGGGGCGTATACTGTCCACGTTCAGGTGCTTATGTTGAGTCGCGGGGCTGCGCAATGCAGTGGTTTAGGCTGCTGAGTTTCCCTGGGGAACGGGGAACGGAGAACAAAATCAGACTACACTATTAGAAAAAAAAAAAAAAAGGGAGAGTATGCCAACTGAAGTACTTCACTTTTTGCCCGGGCAAATGTGTTGCTTGAAAAGGCAGTCTGTGGGGGTAATTCCTCGTGGCGCGGGGGAATATGGGAAGACAATTTGGTCTACATTATAACTTTCTAGGGGGCACACCGTTTTGCCTGGTTTTGTTTCTTGTTTGACTTAGCTTATACGTGTTCTTTGGGTTAGCTTATCTGCTTTGTTACCGAGAGACTGATTAGCTGACACCTAGGGGAGCTGGATAGGCTGTCAGGAAAACCTTTCAGATTCCAGTCCTCAGCTGCTGGAGCGGATTGACCACCCAACATTTCCTGGACTGGCCCAACATTTCCTGGACTGGCCAAGGAAAGACAATTAGCAGGTAAGGCCTAATTTCTTCTTTATGCACATTAACCTTTAGTAAAAGAGCCTCTGTGTATTCTGGATATAGTGGAACTAGAAAAGGTGTAGCAAAGGGCAACTGGAATGATAAAGGGGATGGCATGGCTTCCTTATGAAGAAAGACTAAAGGGTTCTTTAACTAAAGCATATTAAGAAGTTAACCCATGTTTTCAACATAACTGTGCATAAAGGCCCATAGTAACTTACGACAGGGGCATGACAGTTACCATATGCTGATTCATGTGCTAACTGCCAATTGCATGTTGGGATGGTGAATGGCCAGGTTAGGAGTAGAGAGTGGGCATGGAGAGCACATTGCAGTTAGCGCAAGGGGACATATCACATGCTGTCAATGCTGCAATTAGAGCGGGTGCAACTAGCATCACCTCGATAAGTGAAGTTAGGTGAACCCACAGTAATTGCATCATGCATCGGCACATTAATTGCCATGAACATGCTGGCTATGTCCTTGACAGTTACCATGGAAGCTTTGCACTTAACATATGTTAGTTTTAGCGCAAAATGCGCCTAAAGTGCAAAAACCTAATGCATTTTAGTAAATGAGCCCCTAAATAAGGTAATTGCAGTTGAGAGAGGATATGATAGAAGCTTATAAAATCAGGAATGGTTTGTAACAAGTGACTAAGGAACAGTCATTTACCCTTTCAATTAATAACACAGGTACACTAAAAAAAATTTTTTTTAAACTGCCTCTAATGTTTCGATTGATTTTTACGTTTTTTGGTGCGCTGAATCCAAATCTGGTAACCAATTTGCTCCATCATGTACAGATTTTTTGCTACATTGGGTTAGCAGTTTGAGGTGAACGTTTCAGATTGAGTGCGATCGAGATAAAAGTTTCTTGGATGAATTCTTTATACTAATTGTTTAGTAGTTATTCAAATAAGAATAAAGAAAATTGTAACAAGGCAGCACATAAGAATAGAGTAATGTCAACAAAACACACTGTGATGGTAGCAAATTGTCTGCACTTAAAACAGCCACATACATGTGCACAAACATTGAGCATATAAGAGCGAGGTTAGACACAAAGCAAAGCAAAGAAATGTGCAAAAAATGTTGCACAGGTATGTATGTAAAAATAGAAAACGCAAACCGCACCATTGCAATACATGAAGACAAACACCCGATGGTGTGAAAATAAAATTCTAATAAATGAGATCCGACACTGTGGTAATAACTAGCAAATTTTTATTTCAAAGTTTAGTAAAAACATGATATTTGTCAACACAGTTTAGATTTTAAAGTCATTCTTGGGTCAATCAATCTCCTGGTGGGCCCGTTTCTTCTTCCCCCGAATGCTTCTCTTGGTGCGCTGCTTGGCGTATTTTTCATCTGGGGTTTCCCGCAGCAGCAACCAGCAGAAATCAGCCATCATAGTGGTGTTCCATCTTCCTTGGTACCTTCTCTCTGCGTCCTTGATGTCCTGGTGAAACCTTTCACCTTGTTCTTCACTGTATGCCCCCAAGTTTTCGGGAAAGTAGTTCACATGGGAGTGCAAGAAATGGACTTTCAGGCTCATGTTACAGCCTTGTTCTTTGAAGGCATTGAGCATCCTGGCAACAATATCCTTATAGTTCTCATCCCGCCTGTTCCCCAAGAATTTGAGAACAACATCCTTGAAGGAATCCCAGGCTTCTTTTTCCTTCTCAGACATCGTTTCAGCGAATGCTCCATCTGAAATGAGTTTCCTTATACCAGGGCCAACAAACACTCCTTCCTTTAGCTTTGCTTCAGAAAGTCGGGGGAACTTTGAGCAAAGGTACCGAAAGCACTCACCATCTTTTGGAAGGGACTTGATGAATTGCTTAATGAGACCCAACTTAATGTGGAGAGGTGGTAATAGAATTTTATCACGAGGTACCAAGCTCTCATGAAGAACATTTTTCTCACCGGGTCTCAAATACTCCCGAATTGGCCAGTCTTTTTTCCCCCAGTGTAGGTCGCGGGCCCGGCTATCCCACAAGCAAAGGAAGCAGGGATATTTGGTGAAACCGGATTGCTGCCCTAATAGCATGGATAGAATTTTAAAGTCTCCACAAATCATCCACTTATGCTCATCATAACGAATCTTCTGAAGAATCAGGGCCAAATTCTCGTATTTTTCTTGGAGAATAACAGAGTGAGCAATAGGAACTGAAGCGAATGTGTTGCCATTATGAAGAAGAACACCTTTTATGCTGTCTTTTGACGAATCAATGAACAGCCGCCATTCAGCAGGATCATACTTGAGTTTAAAACTTTTCCATCACTCCGTATATATCGTTGCAAAATACCAAATCTTCCTCTTTGCTGAAATACTTCAAAAATTGTGTCTCGCGGTTGCGGTACCAATAAAAAGTTGTTCCTGGTGACAATAGATTTTTCTGTTTAAGCCGAGAACCTAGCAGTTGGGCAGCATCTTTTGGGAACACTGTTCCCTCTAAGCTGTGCGCGTGTGCGCACGCACACACCTCACCGAGTGAGCGCACATACTTTACAACAGAGCGCACAAAAATTACGGTTCTGATTCTGATAGAAAACAACACAGACGTTCTTAAAATTGAAAAGTTGTGTATTTATGGTTTTCACAAGTTCTACAATATTTTCTAGTGCAATCAATGTGGTGTACATATTGTATTCTGACGTGTAGTCAAATTTTAAAGTATATAACTCCGAGTGTCGTTATGTGGCGCACAAAAATTTAACCTTCCTTCAAAAGCTGCACAGCTGATATTTTATGCACACACAGCCTACAGAAAATTAGAGGGAACATTGTTTGGGAGTCCTAAATCCCGGACTAAATCATTCAATTCAGCTTGAGAGAAAAGTTCAGGTTTCGGATCTGGTTCAGTTTCAAACTCGGAAGTACTGGACTCATCGGGAAAAGCCATCTGATGAGTCTCATCATGATCAGAACCGTCCACACAAATACGATCCAAAGATTTTGGTGGTTCAGGCACAGGTACTTCGTTGCTATGAGGCATAGGCCTAATTGCTGAGGGAAGGTTGGGATAACTTATTACGTTCTTATTTTTTAAGTTGTATCCCTTCACAATGCAAGAGCAAAAATAGCAGTCACTGCTGTGGTCTCTTTGTTCACGCCACATCATAGGTATTCCGAAACGAAATGCTTGTTTTTTACCTTTCATCCATAAGCGTAGATCTTCCTCACATGTCTTGCACACTTTGTGAGGAGCCCAAGGTTTGTCTTGATCGCCTAACTTCAAACCGAAATAGGCGAAATATACTTTTTTAATAAATGCAGAAATGTTCCTCTGCCGCTTTTTCACGGTATATTCCCCACAAATAAAACAAAAACTGTCCGGAGAATTGACGCAACCTCTGGCTCTGTGAGCCATCACAAATACACAGCACTGCAAACTACAACTGTAGTGAACCACTTCGGAATAAAGCTGGATTACGACTGAGCAAACAAAAGGTAATAATGAACTTGCAAGAAACTGAAATTTGACAGGAACGTTCATGTCGCAACCACCGTGTTTGAGCGAGCGAACGAGGCGAGGCAAACAGGAAAGAACATGCGCCAGCGCGAGTACTGGATTTAGCCCCCCGCCTCCCAATTGTCCTGTTAATGTATAAAATGAATACAAAACACTCTAAAATATCATGAGGGAGTGTTTCTAGTTAGTTAACCATTACAACCTCTATTTTGGGCCAAGAAAATAAACTGCAGTCGGCTAAAAAGAAATTATGTGAACATTCCTTATATGGGTAAGAAATCTAATTTTGCAAGAAAACGTGACATGATGGAACATTTTGGCTATTTTTCCTGGATTCAGCACCCCAAAATCTATAGGAATCAGTTGCAAAACTGGAGGCAGTTTTTTGGTAGTGTACCTGTGTAATAAGACTAGGAAATGTTAGATTAAACTAGCAGATTTAAAACAGTTTGTAGAAAGTGTGTTTTAGGGCTGTGCATTTTAATTTTGAGTTTTGTTAAGATGGGTGCGAAAGTGTGACAAAACTCAACAAACAAACAACAATATTAAATGAAAGTCAGCAAAAATTCCCTCTCCCGAGATATCTCTAATCTTTTTTTATTCAATACACTATCAAGCTGTGGAACTTATTGCCCAAGGATGTTGTCAAGGCATCTGGCATAGCTGAGTTTAAAAGAGGTATGGACAAGTTTCTGGAGGGAAGATCCATAAATAGTTATTCGCCAGATAGATAGCTGAAGTTTATTCTCCAGGAACAAGCAGGAAGTCAGTCCTCACATATGGGTGATGTCGGCGCCGACGGCGCCCTCGTGCGGAGCAATTCCCCAGCTTTCAAAGAAAGCCTTTGGGATTGCCATGCGCATGCACAGTCCCCTTCCCGCCCAAGGGTGCCATCTTGCTCAGTCTCCCTTTTTCCGCGGAGCCCTTCGGACATGGTCCTGCTTTCCTCGGAAAAAGTGCATCAAAACTGCAAAGTTTTGTTTCAGTCCGGTTTGACGCCGGTTCTCCTTCCCGCCTCGGCTCAGTACACCGGTATTGAGCCCGGTTAAAGTTTTCGTTTTTTGTCCTATGAGACTAGCGTTCGTGCTCTTTTTATTTTTCACTGGCAGCCTGGTCATTTGACCTTGCAGGGGCCCTTTTTCCCCTGATGGCTGCCAGCGGGTTCAAAAAGTGTGATCGGTGTAAAAAACTAATGTCCCTCACCGACACACACAACTGCTGCCTCCGATGCCCGGTGGTCTGTGGGCCGTGTGGCAAAATGTCTTCCAAGGCACTTAGGAGTCGGCAGCACCAACGTGAAAGACTTTTCTCGGAGTCCGCATCCGTCTGAGCCTGGACCACGTCAGAAGCCTCGACATTTCGGGAGTCTGACCCCGAGCATCGTCGGGGGTCTTTTGAGCGGGCGTCTCCCTCCCGGGAACACCGGAGAAAGAAAAAGCTCATGAGGGCGGTGTTGTTAGAGGCCTCTGATTGGCCTGGGCCCTTGGGTTCCAGATCGTGGAGCCCTGACCGCTGCCCCGGGCCCTCGGAGTCAGAGAGGCCAACCAAGCTACCTCACATGGAGCCGGAGATGCCGAGTAAGGTAATGTCTGTTGTCTTCATGGACTCTCCTCTGGGAGAACCGGCATCGGGCCTGACGGCGTCAGGACCAGAGCCGGAGGCTGTGGAGCCTTCTGAGCTCGGTCTCAGGTTGGCAGCTCTGGAGAGCAGCATGGCTGTCTTCATGGAGCAGCAGCGGGCGCTGATAGCCGGTCTCACCAGTCCATCCGCCCTGACCACCGGGACCTCGACGTCTAAGTCGACCCCGGAGGCCGAGCCGATCTTGAGTTGATCCTTGGCCAAGGTCTCCCTCGACCTCCCGTTTGCAGCCGAGGTCATCGATGCCGGTGCCCTCGGCATCGGGGTGGTCGGGGCCAAAGCCCTCACAGCCAGAGCCACTCGATTCCACCTCGGAGGATGAAGAGTCTCCAGATGCCCACCAAACCCGGTGCATCATATCGGACTCACCGGGCTCGGAGCCTCGGAGGAGGTCCCCTCCGGAGGATACCAGGTTCTCAGACTTTGTCAGGGACATGGCCAAGGCATTGCCAGGTCTTATGCACTCAAGGGTTGTCGTCTCCTTAAGAGAAGATGCAACAAATCAACCTCTTAGAGCTCCGGGCAATATGCCTAGCTCTTCAAACCTCCTCTCATGTTCTCTTACATCAGTCTGTCTTAGTACAAACAGACAACCAGGTGGCTATGTTCTACGTGAACAAGCAGGGAGGGACAGGGTCCCTCATCCTGTGTCAAGAGACACTGGACCTCTGTTCCTTTGCAAACCAACAGGGTATGTCTCTCAAAGCAGTTTACCTGCCAGGTCAGGAGAACTGTCTAGCAGACAAGCTAAGCTGAATTCTCCAACCTCACGAGTGGCAAATGAATCAGGAAGTAGCCCAGCAGATCTTCCATTGCTGGAGGCATCCGACCATAGATCTCTTTGCCAGTCCGCTGAATCATCAGTTGCCCAGCTTTTGCTCCAGACAGCCACACCCCCCAAAGGATGGCTGCAGATGCTTTTCTAATCTCCTGGTTAGTGGGCCTCCTGTATGCGTTTACTCCCACGCCTCTGGTGGCCCGAACTCTATTCAAAATCCTTCGAGACAAGGCCTCGGTCATCTTGATAGCCCCCAGATGGCCGAGACAACCTTGGTTTCTGCTTCTCCTCCAGCTGGCAGTGGAAACCCCACTTCCTCTGGGGATGCAGCCTGACCTCCTGTCCCAGGAGCAGGGCTCTATCTTACACCCCAACCTCAGGTCCCTCAACCTAATGGCATGGCTGCTGAAAGGGTAGTGCTGGCTCCTCTACTCCTACCTAAGGATGTGGAAGAAGTGTTGCTGGCCTCCAGAAGGCAGTCTACTAGGAAATCCTACGCCTTCAAGTGGCGCAGGTTTGAGGGGTGGTGTAAACAGCGCAGTGAAAATCCTTTCTCTTGCCTAGTACCAGTGGTGTTGCAGTACTTGCTTCACCTCTCAGAATTAGGCCTCAAGTCTTTCAGGGTTCACCTGAGTGCTTTATCAGCCAACCACTCTCAGGTGGAAGGTCAAGCTCTTTCTACTCACCCCTTGGTGTCCAGATTCCTCAGAGGTCTACTCCTACTGAAGCCCCCTGTTCGCCCTCCGGCGACTGAGTGGGACTTGAATGTGGTCTTGCAGCAGCTTACTCGCCCACCTTTTGAGCCGATGTCCACTTGCAATCTGCGCTTCCTTTCCTGGAAGGTCCTCTTCTCCAGGACCAAGCAGGAAGTCAGTCCTCACATATGGGTGACATCGACGTCGATGGAGCCCCCATGCGGAGCATTTTCCCAGCTTTCTAAGAAAGCCTTTGGGAATACACCCACACATGCACGGTCCCCTTCCCGCCCAAAGGTGCCATCTTGCTCAGTCTTTCTTTTTCCGTGGAGCCCAACGGACAACTGTCCTTGTCACCCGGAAAAATTTGGATTTTTTTCTGCGATTCCCGCGCCTCTTTTTGTCTGGTTCGATGCCGGTTCCCCTTCCTACCCGGGTTCGGTACGCTGGTATCGACCCGATCTCTATTTTTCGTTCTTTTGCCCTTCGTGGCACATGTTCGCACTCTTTTTTCTTTTTCCTGGAGGGCCGGTCCTTTGACCTCACGGGGGTCCTTTTTTCCCCGATGGCCTCCAGTGGTTTTAAGAAGTGTGATCGTTGTAAGAAACTCATGTCTCTTACCGACACACACGACTGCTGCCTGCGCTTTCTCGGGCCTGACCATGATCCCAAGGTCTGTGTCCCATGTGGCAAAATGTCCACCAAGGCACTCAGGAGCCGGCAGCATCAGAAGGAGAGGATTTTCTTGGACTCGGCCTCCGGACGGGCCCGGACCTCGTCAGAGGCCTCGACGTTTCGGGAGTCGGACCCCAAGCTTCGTCGGGGTTCCTCTGAAAGGGGGTCCCCCAGTCAGGAGCATAAGAGGAAGAGAAAGCTCGTGAGGGCGGCATCGGAGGAAGCTTCTGGTTCCTCGAAGGCCAAATCTCGGACCACTGACCGCTGCCCCGGGCCCTTGGAGCTGGAGAAGCCAACTAAGGTATCCCGTGTAGAGCTGGAGTCTGTCGAGCACGTAAGTCCTGTTGTCCTCGAGGACTCTCCTCCTAGGGAGCCGGCGTCGGGCCCGGCGCCGCCGCCGGGGCCCGAGTCGGTGGCTGCTGAGTCTCCTGAGCTTGGACTCAAGCTGACAGCCTTGGAGTGCAGGTTGTCTACCTTCATAGATCAGCAGTGGGTGCTGATGGCCAGCCTGACTGGTGCATCTGCCCCGACCACCGGGACGTCGACATCTAAGTCGACCCCGGAGACAGAGCCGGTTCTCGAGGCCATGAAGGCCCGAGTCCGGTCTCGGTCACGGTCTCCCTCGACCTCCCATTCTGGACCGAGGGCATCGACGCCGATGGCCCTGGCGTCGGGGCGGGTATTGCCGGAACCCACGCGGTCGGAGCCCCTCGACTCCTCTTCTTTGGATGAGTCTGCATGGGAGACGGAGGACGAGGAGTCCCCCGATACTTTTCGGACTCGGTGTGTCCCTTCGGACTCGCCGCAGTCCGAACCCCGGAGTAGGTCCCTTCTGGAGGATACCCGGTTCTCGGAGTTCGTTAGGGACATGGCCAAGGCCTTGAATGTTCCTGCCGACCCCGAGGAGGAGCCTCGAGCCGAAGAGCTCGATGCCCTCCAGTATGACTCCCCCTCGAGGGAGGCCTTTACTGTGCCGGTTCCTCCGATGCTGGAACGGCTCCTCTTCCGTATGTGGGAGGCACCGGCCTTGGCGCTGGTTTTGAGCAAGTATTGTATTGAGTGCGGAAGAGCCCTGGTTTTCAGAAGGCGCAGCTGCCGCACCATTCTATGGTGGTGGAATCGGCCATGCATCATCTGAAGAGCCAGAAGATGCACTCTGCGGTGCCCCCCGGCAGGGAGGCCCAAAGCCTAGATGCCATCGGCAGAAAGTGCTTCCAGGGCTTGATGCTTGCTTGCCGTGTCCAAGCCTACCAGCTGTACATGGGCATGTACTTGCGGGACCTGGCTAAAGAGGTAGCCGGGTTCTCGGCTGGTCTCTCTGGGGAACCTTTGCAGAGGTTCCAATCCTTGTCCTCGGGGGTCTGGGAATTTTCTAAATTTATCTCCCGGGCGGCCTACGATGGCTTCGAGGCTTCGGCCCGGGTAGCGGCGGCCGGCATCGCTGCTCGACGCCAGTCATGGCTACAGTCATCGGACCTCGAGCCATGGGTGCAGGACAAGTTGGTCGATGTCCCATGCCGGGGTGAAAACCTCTTCGGCAAGCCCATGGCCAAAAAGGCCGCTGAGCTCGAGACTGACTCTAACGAGGACAAGATTGTCTAGGAAAACTTCTGCCCCTTCTCATAAGAAGAAGGGCTCGGGGAAAAAGACCTTTTACCCAAGGAAGGCGCCTGCCTACAAACCTTTCCCTCATTATCAGGCCTCCCCAGCTCCCCAGCAGGGTCAGCAGGCCAAGGGGCAGGGACATGGGCCCCGTAGGCAGAAATCCCCCAAGCCTCCAGCTCCTGCTCCTACTCAGCAGGGAGGGTTTTTTTGACTCCCTCTGCATAGCCTCTCCACCCCTGCTGGCCCACCTCAGCACGGGGGGTCGCTTGGTCCTGTTTGCCCACCAGTGGCCACCCATCACAAGGGATGCTTGGGTACTGAGCATAGTCCAACAGGGCTATCTGCTCCATTTCAATCAGGTACCCCCTACCTACTTCCCAGGGGAGCCTCCACGGCCTCCTCTGCATCAGGAACTCCTTCTCCAGGAACTGCTAGGTCTGCTTCAGAACAGGGCGGTAGAGCCTGTACCTCCAAATCTGTGGGGACAGGGCTTCTACTCCCGGTACTTTCTTGTGCCAAAGCGGACTGGAGGTCTCCGGCCCATCCTGGACCTGAGAAATCTCAACAAGTTCTTGGAAAAAGAGAAGTTCAAGATGCTAACTCTTTGAACATTACTGCCCTACCTCCAGCAGGGAGATTGTCTATGCTCCTTAGATCTAAAGGATGCGTACACTCACATCCTCATTCATCCAGACCACAGAAAGTACCTCAGGTTCGTGGTGGCAGGAAGCCATTTTCAGTACAGGGTACTGCCCTTTGGCCTCACCTCCGTTCCACGAGTTTTCACGAAGTGCCTAGCTGTGGTAGCAGCCTACTTGAAAAACCAGGGTATATTTGTCTTCCCCTACCTAGACGACTGGCTTATCAGGGGTCAGACTCTCGAGGAGGCCAGGCAAGCCACCTTCCACACTGTCTCCCTCCTTCAGCAACTAGGCTTTGTCATAAACTTCGCAAAGTCCACTATGCTCCCCTCCCAGAACCTGGAGTTCAAAGGGGCAAGGCTGGACTCCCTACAAGCGAAGGCTTACTTGCCAGAGGACAGGGCGGAAAGGCTAATAAGCTTGGCCAACCGGTTCATAAGCAACCCATTGGTTTCCGCCAGGCTTTGCCTACGGCTCCTAGGCCATATGGCATCAACAGTGCATGTGACCCCCCAATGCTCGCCTGCATATGCGGCCTGCACAGTGGTGTCTCAGAACTCAGTGGAGGCAGGCCACAGGAAACCTCAGAGACAAAGTAAGGGTGTCCAAACCCTTCCTGAACTCCCTGCAGTGGTGGTTACACTCCCCCAACCTGCTACAGGGGATTCCTTTTCAGGTACCTGTTCCCACAGTGGTACTCACAACCGATGCCTCCTTGCAGGGCTGGGGTGCACATTGCCTGGACAAGTGCACACAGGGCCTGTGGTCCCCATAGGAGGCCACTCAGCAGATCAACCTGCTAGAACTCAGGGCGATACGTTTAGCCCTCAAGGCCTTTGCCCATACCCTGGCCCACCAGGCTGTCTTGGTGCAGACCGACAACCGTGGCAATGTTTTATGTCAACAAGCAGGGGGGCACAGGGTCAAGGCTCCTGTGTCGAGAGACTCAGGCCCTCTGCTCCTTTGCCCTTCAACACAACATGCTGCTGAGGGCTGTCTATCTTCCCGACCAGGAAAACTTTCTGGCAGACAGGTTGAGCAGGGTTCTACAATCTCACGAGTGGCAACTGCACCCCTTAGTGGTCCAGACCATTTTTCTGAGGTGGGGACCTCCGTCTATCGACCTGTTTGCCAGTCCCCTGAACCGGCAGCTGCCCCAGTTCTGCTCCAGGCAACCGCATCCCAAAAGATTGGCGGCGGATGCCTTCCTGATCTCATGGTCCCAGAGCCTCCTGTATGCGTTCCCTCCCATGCCCCTGGTGGCTTGGGCCTTTCTCAAGATTCTGAGGGACAAGGCCTCGGTCATCCTGGTGGCCCCCAGATGGCCCAGGCAACCCTGGTTTCCCCTCCTGTTACAACTGGTGGTGGACACCCCTCTTCCTCTGGGGTTTCAACCTGATCTTCTTTCTTAGGATCAGGGATCCCTTCTGCACCCCAATCTCAAAGCTCTCAATTTGATGGCCTGGAAGCTGCAAGGGTAGTGCTGGCTCCCTGGGGCTTGCCTCAGGAAGTCGAAGAGGTTGTCTTAGCTTCAAAGAAGCAATCCACCCGAAAGACCTATGCCCTGAAATGGAGGCGGTTCTCCCTGTGGTGTGATCAGTGCCAGGAAACCCCTTCTCCTGTCCTGTGCCAGTAGTGCTTCAGTACCTGCTGCACTTGTCTAATCAGGGTCTTAAGTCCAATTCGGTTAGGTTACACCTCTCTGCTCTGGCAGCACACCATGCAATGGTGGAGGAGCACTCTTTGTTGGTTCACCCCCTGGTGGCCAGGTTCCTCAGAGGCTTACTCCTGCTAAAGCCTCCTTTCCGTCCACCTGCCCCTGAGTGGGAGTTGAATGTGGTTTTGCAACAGCTTACTCGCCCACCCTTTGAGCCTATGGCTACGTGTCCTTTTCGCTTCCTTTCTTGGAAGACTCTCTTCCTAGTGGCACTGACTTCGGCCAGGCGAGTGAGTGAACTTCAGGCCCTGGTCTGTGACAGGCCATACACTCGTTTCTATAAGAGCAGAGTGGTCCTTAGGACTTATCCTAGGTTCCTACCAAAGGTGGTCTCCTCCTTCCACCTCAACCAGGAGGTGGTTCTTCCCACATTCTTCCCTAGGCCCCATGCAAGCAGGGCTGAAGAAGTCCTCCACACCCTGGACTGTAGAAGGGCCTTGTCTTTCTACCTTGAGCGTACTAAGGGTCATAGAAGGGCTACTCAGCTCTTCGTCTCCTTTGACCCAAACAACTTGGGGGTGCCTTTCTCCAAGCATACCTTGTCCATATGGGTGGCAGACTGTATCACCTGGGCTTACAGGGCAGCAGACCTTCCCTTGCGGGGTCGAGTTACAGCCCACCGTGTCTGGGCCATGGCTGCATCAGTAGCTCATCTCCACTCTGTACCGTTGGCAGACATCTGTAGGGCTGCAACTTGGTCCTCAAGCCAGACTTTTGCAGCCCATTACTGCCTTGAGAGGGAGTCCTGTAGGGACAGTGCTTTTGGTCAGGCAGTACTCCGGAATCTCTTTGAGGTTTAGGCAACTCCTACCCTCCTGCCCTCTTGTTGGGCTACCGAGGGGTTCTGGTCTCAGTGAAATTCTTTCCTTCATGCTACGGCTTCACAGAGGGAGTTTCTTTTTCAGCCTGGGTTCCTGGTAGCCCAGAGCTAGGGAGTTACCCATATGTGAGGACTGACTTCCTGCTTGGTCCTGGAGAAAGAGTAGTTACTCACCTGTAACAGGTGTTCTCCAGGAGCAGCAGGAATCAGTCCTCACAACCCTCCCTCCTCCCCTGGGAGTTGCAGTTGTACATAGTTCATTTGTTTTTTTGTGCTGTCTTTTAGCTATGTCATCTGACTGAGCAAGATGGCACCTTTGGGCGGGAAGGGGACCGCGCATGCATGGGTGTATTCCCAAAGGCTTTCTTAGAAAGCTGGGGAAATGCTCCGCATGGGGGCTCCATCGACGTCAATGTCACCCATATGTGAGGACTGATTCCTGCTGCTCCTGGAAAACACCTGTTACAGGTGAGTAACTACTCTTTCCTGGTGGCACTCACATCTGCCAGACGTGTGAGTGAGCTGCAAGCTCTGGTATCTGATAGACCGTACACATGGTTTTACAGAAATAGGGTGGTCCTCAGCACTCACCCCAAGTTCCTTCCGAAAGTGGTCTCTTCTTTCCACCTCAATCAAGAGGTGGTTCTTCCAACTTTCTTTCCCAGGCTGCATGCCAGCTGGGCAGAGGCAGTCCTGCATACCCTGGATTGTAAGAGGGCACTTGCTTTCTACTTGGAACATACGCGGGGACATCGGAGAGCTTCTCAGCTCCTCCTGTCTTATGACCCCAGTAGGCTGGGTCTACCTGTCACCAAGCGTACGTTATCCAACTGGGTGGCAGACTGCATCGCCTGGGCGTACAGGGCAGCTGACCTCCAGCTGCAGGGTCGAGTCACGGCCCAACATGTCAGGGCTAAGGCCGCATCAATGGCTAACCACCGCTCTACCGTTGGCAGACATCAAGCAAGACTTTTGCAGCCCATTATTGCCTGGAGAGAGAGTCCCGGTGGGACAGTGTTTTCGGCCAGGCGGTACTCCGTAACCTATTTGAGGTTTAAGCAATTTCTACCCTCTGGCCCTTTGGTGTCAGGCTACTGTGGGAGTTGCGTTCTCAGAGAAAGTCCTTTCACAGCTGCAGCAGCTCTTCAAGAGGGAGCCATTTTTCAGCTATGGGTTCTCGGTAGCCTATAGCTAGGGAGTCCCATATGTGAGGACTGACTTCCTGCTTGTTCCTGGAGAAAGCTTAGTTACCCACCAGTAACAGGTGTTCTCCAGGGACAGCAGGAATCAGTCCTCACGACCCTCCCTCCTCCCCTGGAGTTGCAGTCACTTATTTTATTTTTCTCATTTTGCAGTCTTTTTAGCTATGTCATTTAACTGAGCAAGATGGCATCCTTGGGCGGGAAGGGGGCTGCGCATGCGCATGGCAATCCTAAAGGCTTTCTTTGAAAGCTGGGAATTGCTCCGCACGAGGGCTCCGTCGGCGCCGACGTCACCCATATGTGAGGACTGATTCCTGCTGTCCCTGGAGAACACCTGTTACAGTTGAGTAACTACGCTTTCCTGGGAGTGAGCAATAAGAAGTGGATCTACATTTTGAGATCCATTGGGTATTTCCTAGAGCTGGATTGTTCACTCCTGGTGACAGGATGCTGGGCTCGATGGACCTCTAATCTGATCTAACATGGCAACAGCCCATGTTACGTCCCTGAGGAGTTACATATACAGGATTGGGATAAAGTTTGTGAACACCCCCACCCCCCAGAATGGTTTACATTTTATCATAGTTTATGCTCAAAACATTATTTATATAAGGGTATAAGGGCCTACAGGGCCTTTCAGGTACTACGGACTTCATTACAAGTGAGGCAATACTCTGTCTGATAGCTCTCAAAGGGTTTTTGTGTATATTTTTAAAAGCTAATTCTTAAAGGGATTTTGATGTTCCTTTTTAAAAGCTAAGTCTTTTTTTTTCTATACTGCAAAGGGGGAATATTTTTGTTTGTTTGAAGTGTTGCGCAAAGCTCTGTCAGTTAGAGTTCATTGTCTTTGTAGCAGCTACCCATTCACAGCTAACTCTTTGAAGCCACTGACCTCATCAGGTGTTAGCGCCTTCAAAAGGATGTAAGCAGGTTGGAGTCAGTGCAGAGGGTGGCTACTAAAATGGTTAGTGGTCTTCATTATGAAGCATATGAGGACAGACTTAAAGATATTAATATGTATACTTTAGAGGAAAGGCAGGATAGCGGAGATATGATAGAGACATTTAAATACCTTTGTGGCATTAAATACACAAGAGAGTCTCTTTCAATTGAAGGCAAGCTCTGCTACGAGGGGACATAGGATGAGGGTGAAAGGGGATAGACTCAGGAGTAATATGTGGAAATATTTCTTTACGGAAAGAGTGATAGGTGCGTGGAATAGTCTCCCAGTGGAGGTAGTAGAGACAAGAACAGTATCTGAATTCTAACAAAGATGTTAATGATATTATGAAAGGGCTGTCGGGTAAGGTTTGCTTGTTTGCGGACAAAACCAAAATCTGCAATAGAGTAGACACCCAGTAAGGAGTAGATAACATGAGGAGGGATCTAGCTAAGCTTAAAGAATGGTCTGGAATTTGGCATCTGAAATTTAATGCTAAAAAATGCTGTGTCATGCATTTGGGCTGCAAAAATCCAAAGGATTGTAAAGTGTAGGGGGTGAGGTACTTCTGTCCACGTAAGAAGAGTGGGATCTGGTCGTAATTATGTATGATGATCTTAAAGTATCTAAACAGGTGGAAAAGGTGACTGCGAAAGCCAGAAGGATGCTTGGGTGTATAGGGTAATATATGTCTGTTTTCTAGAAGCTAGCACGTATCTAACATTGCCCCCATTTTATATTTGGAAGTATATAGTTTCCTTTTATTTATTTTTAGCATTCTTTACCTTATAGCAGCTATGTGGGGCAAGTAAATAAATTAAATTCCTCTGATTTTCCACTTATAGACTCATAGTACATTTCCATCATGGGATTGTTAAGCTCTCATGATGCTACATGGAGTGGATTAGTAGCCTAGAGATTAGAACAGTGGCTGTCACCAAAGCGACCAGGATTCAAATCGCACTGTCCCTCTTTGTGGATTTGCACATGTCACTTAACCCTCCATTGCCTCAGGTACAACTCCGTTGCCTCAGGTACAAACTTAGTGGTCCCTCTAGGCATAAACTTCGGGAAGGGGGCCACACAAGCCGTAGCCCCATCAAAAATCATGGCCGACAAGCAGCAGACTACCTGCAGGGATCCCATCCCCTGCGGGCAGAAGAGGAAGAGAAGCTGCGATTGCGGCAAAGACCCTTCCTATCTGCCCGTGGGAGATTAGATCACCGGGGCAGAATAGAGAGGGTCTCTGCCTGTGGGGCGGAGTTAGGGTGCAGCTTGGGGTCCTTCCTCCCCCCTCTCCCCCCCCCCCACACACAAAAAAACCCCCTTTCGCCACCCCTGCCTCTGGGGACAGGGGTGTACTTACAATACCTGATTGTAGCTAACCTTGTACTACTACTGGGAAGGTGTGAACTCTATACTACAAAATAAATAAACAACAGCACAGATATATTTGAAAACTTTGGACTCTATTGTTTAGATATTCCTGTCAATTCTTGGCATTTTTTTCTGAATTTTAAACTCAGTGTAGGTCAATCAGGTTTGAAATAACGTTTTTCCTTTTTCTGTGCAGTTAATTAAGACAGCCAATGAAGCACTAGGATAGAAATGATACTATTACTAAGTTGATGAATATATAAAGATGGAAGCTTTTGTGAGTACGATGCTCTTGGACAGTGCTTGAGAAGAACTCCTTTCCCAATTTCACCTCCATGTCCATTAATGCTACTGTTTGATACTAAAGTTTTGGCTTTTTTGTTTTTCATAATATCCCACATAAAAATTGGAAGCAGTTTTTGTTTGAATTCAAAAATTCAAAATGAAATATTACTTGCAGTCGGCTCTTCGTATGTAACACTTATCAGGCAGTGTACTCCCTCATGAACTGTTCTTTGACATTTTTCTAATTTTTTCAAATGCATGCCAAGCTCAAGCTGTCTTGACCTTTTTAGAAGTGAATGGGTCCCTTTGCTGCCATCTTCTGCTTCTAAGAGCTGTCAGAGTCAGAGAGGGCTGATGCCGGGGAGGGCTGTGCTAAATTGAATTCACAAGAAAAATGGCAACTCTCACTGCGGGGAGAATACATACAGAGATTCTTTTGTTGCTCACATCTTCAGCAGCAATCCATAAACAAAGAGCTTGTTTTAGGTAGAAATTAAGGGCTATTGCTTTAAAAGGAGCAAATAAAAGAAAATATGCATCTTTTTACTTTGACCAGGGCAAGTTTCTTAAAATCTGCATTATATTGTTTAATAGGGATGCCCTTGATGCCTTTTATTTTAGTTATACATTGCTACACTTGAAAATTTCACACTGACATCCTGTCAGCAAAGCATCTTCTACCTCCAGTTTTTTTTCCCTGAAGGCGTGAGAACATGCCTGCTTTACCGGAGGGCTGTGTAAATCTGCACTACAAAGGGACCCCGTCAGTTTAGTAAGCTGGGAAGGGTAAATATTTAGAACTGTGTAACAATGGCAAGATGAGGAGGAAATGAATGTTTGGTGGAATCTTATTTTGAGAAGCATGTGGTTTAATTTGTACACAAAAGAAAAACATATTACGCAAGTATGCATGTTCCTGATAGGAAGATAGAGCGGTGACATTAATTTTTCGTAGAAATAAAAACCAGCAAATGTGTGGCTTTTTATTAGACTAATTTAATACATTTGTGACTAGCTTTCAAGAAGTATGCTGCTGTCTTCAGGACAGGGAGCATAACTCTCAAAAACTAGTCACAAATATGTGTAATATCTTTTATGAATTCTTGGTTGACTTTTATTGTGTATGTTGATTTCTTTAGCTGGTTTTATATACCGCCTTATCAAAGTGTCAAGGTGGTTTACATAGAACATTTTGAACTTAATTTAGTATACATGGAACAGAATAATGTCAAAACTAGAACAATAACAACAAAAGCACTGGCTTGGGAACCAAGAGACCAGGGTTTGATTCCCACTAGCACTCCTTGTGGCCTTGGACAAGTCACTTAACCCTCCATTGCCTCAGAAGAATCCAAGTTATCAATGTCCCTGTGTAATGTACATTACCAAATTTAAGTTACAATGTAAACCGCTTTGACTAAAATGATAAAGCTGTATTTTTTTTAAAAAAAACTGTTAAATAAATAAAAGTAGTGAACAGCAGAGTACAGCATTGATAAAGTTAGAGCTCTAGAGCTGTATAACCCAGTATGATGGCTGGATACGTGGGTGAGAGAGGAAGGTGGTGTGGGTGTGTTGGGGGTGGGGGGATGGATCACGGGGAGAATGGGTTTGCGATCAAGTGAGAGTTTCACCAAATTTATTGCAGAAAGCATGCTGCAGTAATTCTATATATGGAAACTATCACAGTAATTTCTGAGTAAAAGAGTCGTCATGACTTTGTTTTACATGCGACCCATCTTCATACTTGATATACTATCCATGGAGGTATGTAGCCTACCAGGACCCTGAATCTATCACATTACAGAAAGGTTTCTGAACCTCTTGCTGCTCATCCACATAGGCACCAGTGATACCGCAAGGTTTGACCCTGAGTAGATCCGAAAGGACTACGTGGCGCTGAGAGTACAGCTGACAGAAGCAGGGGGCTCCTATGGCCTCCAGGCACAAGTATAGGCATGGTGTGGGACCCAGTCATCCTGGAGTTGCGACAGATATATGGTCGCATGGCTGGTCTTCATGATAAGGTTTTGTTTTCTTGGATCATTGTCTGATATGCAATGAAGAAGGCTGTCTGAATAAATGAAATACCCTATCATAGTAACATAGTAAATGACGGCAGATAAAGACCAGTATGGTCCATCTAGTCTGCCCAGTTTATTTTGCTTTTATCCTGTTGTTGTAAAGGGATCCATTGTGTCTGTCCCATGCCATTTTGAATTCCAAGAAATGGAAGGGCTATCTTTGCTCACTCACTAACACGGGGCCTTATTTATCAAGAATTTTATTAATATGCACGAAATGGGGAGAAAATCTTTAATAGACCCCATGGTGAGCAGAGCTTTCAAGGATGTGATGACAAAATCTCACGGGTAAGCAGGACAGAGAAAAACTGTAATGAACTTCTGGGAATGGGGCGGTGCACAGAGTTTTGTGCTAGCAAGCAGAAATAAATTGGAGGGTATTCAAATATGAGCTGGAAATCTGATGTCTTTGAATTGGGCAGAGCAAGGGAACTGGTGAAGTGATAGAATTTTATATAAGGGGTGATTTTTAGTAATGGTAATTCATGCCTCCATTACAACTAGGCTTGGTTATCTCAGCTCCTTGGAGGTCATTATGAAAAGCATATAGCGGCATTTACACGCGTGGACCACATGCTGTACATGTGTAAATGGTGATTTCGGAAAGCTGCTATTTATATACTGAGATTCCAGGAAACACATAATGTCTATTAAAAAAAAATCCTCTTTGGCTTTTGCACCAATAGGCACTCACATATTTTTTAAAAAGGCTCATTTCAGCCAGTGCTTTATATGAGTGATTAAGGGAGTAAAAATCTGATTTCCTTTGTTAATTGGTGGCACTTATATGTCTAGGTTTGTAAAATGGCCCCACTATGAGATTTTATTTATTTTTATTTATTTATTTATACGTTTTTCTATACAGCCCCTTCCAGAGATCAAGGGCGGTTTACAATTAACAAACAATTACATTAAACTAGTACATTAAACTTATAGAAACATAGAACTTGGATATGGTAGAGTGATGTCAAAGAAATAAATCGAAGAGTATGCACAGGTAAGATCATACAGTATTTACAGAAAACATATATTACAATCAACTTATTTACAAGTGAGTTATATGTTCATTGGAGTTACATAGAGCAGTTGGATTAATTTTATAATGGGGCACCTAGGTTTAGAGGGCAAGAAGGAAGCCTATTTTTCACCTATGTGTTCATAAACTATTAGCGGAATCCAGCACACATAGTGCCTGCATCGAAGGTGTTGAACAATGTCCGTGCTTAGAATACTCAAGTACAAGTGTAGATTAGTGTATTTTATAATCGGCACGCATACTTTGTTAATTCACCTCTTGCTCTGTCCAGACGGCACTCCTGGCAATGTTTGCAGTACAAATACGCATGTTCCTGCTGCCCCGTATACTTTTACACCTAATGTAATTTTATAAGAACCATTTTACAAGTGCAGGTTGCCACGTACATGCTAAAATAACTTTATAAAGTTACCCCCATACGTATAAGTTGCAGGCTCGGCACTTCCGTGCGTATGCGCCGGCACGTACATGTGGAAGCTGCCAAGTTGATGCCATTCTTCATCTGTACATGCAGCTCATATCACTTCTGCTCTGAATGTGCTGGCAAATACACGTGTGTATGCTGGCAACTTATGTATTTTGCAAAAGGTTCTGTGTTTGGCAGAGCCTTTTGTAACATCACAATGGAACTGAGCATGTCCTAACCTGGATGTCTCAATTCCTGCCTATACAAAATCAGGCTTCCTGCTAATTGGCTTACCAAAGAAGTACCTTAGATGCTTGCAGTTGGTCCAAACTACTCTGAACTGGCTTTTTTGTCTGAATGTGGCTGTACAGGCAGGATCACTCCCATTCTGAATAAATTACAATGGCTTGCAGCTGAATTCTTAATAGAAATTAAGGATTTTTTGCCCGATTTAGTGTATATTTCAAATGTTTGCTACCCATCTTGGATTGTAAGGGAGGGGGAAGTGCAGGTGCAATAAGTCAGGTAAAATAAATAAATCCATCCATTGCAAAGTTTATTTGAAGGGACTGTCTGGTTCCCTATAAACCTTCTTGGTCCTTGTGTTTGTTTCAAACAACTCTTTTAGCTGAACCTTCTCTCAAGGTCATTAGATTAGTTTGTACCTGATGGCATGCTCAAAATGGGCAAGTGGTAGCCAGCCCCTTTCATGTCATCCCGCCCCCCACATCTGCTTACCTGCTGTGCTCCCATGATGAATGAGCAAAGGTACCTGACTCATATTTTGCTAAAAAACAGTGGAGTTGATTAAATTGGCCGCAGTATAACATAGAAAAACAAAAAATGTATCTTCATACTTAAACAACCTTAGCAACATAATTCCGCTATGCAGAGGGAGCCGGGGCCTCGCGCGGGCTTCCCCGGCTCCCTCTGCAGCCGTCTGCATTGTGCAATAATGGCGCGGGGCCCTGTGCGAACAACATTATCGCACAATGGACGGGCCGGCCCTGTCTGTTGATAGTGTTATCTATTCTATTCTATTTCTGTGAAGCACATTCCTTCTTTGGCTCATGGAATGTACAGCCTTAGTGTACACTGATTCTTATAAAGCACTTTGTGGGCATAGAGGAGTTTTCTTGTTTGTACATCCAATTTTCAAGATATTATGAAGCTAGTCTACAATTCCAGATGTGTACAAAAGTACAGGGATTGCAAGCCAATTGATAGAGTAAGATTAATTTTAATCTCCTTTAATATTCTTTACTGATCTTTTCTCTCAGTTTATGCTGAATTGTTGCTCTTTTCTCTTTTTTTTTGTGCCACTGAGTCAATGCAGAATCCTGGCGACCCAGCAGCCCCTGGGTTTTCTTGACAAGGTGTGATCCGAAGTAGATTGCCAGGTCTTTCTTCCAAACCAAAAATAGAGTAAAAACTTGAAAAAATAAATAAATCTCTGAGCAAAAAACAAATGTTGGAAGATTAGCCTTGAGGGAATGGCATTCGTTCCGTTTAATCAAATTTTTCGGCTCTTAATTATAGAACCTATAATTGTGCAAGAAAACACACCATTTAGAGCTCCAACACATCCCCTAAAATAAACATTCAATATGTGATGTTAAATGTTAATAGCCTAAAAAACTTAACCAATCCTCAGGCAGAAAAACAATGAGATAAGCGGCTATAAATACTTATCTGAACTGCCTTTAAGCGAAGTCCATCTTGAACACTGTGAACTTTTGAATGAATTGTTCCTATGAAGTTCCTAGTGTTCAAGATGGACTTCGCTTAGAGAAGAGGTTACTGGTATGTTCAACAGTGTTGGTACTTTAGTTACTGATAATAAATATCATTCATTTAAAGTTTGAGAACTTGGAGAATTTTAGTAGGAGGAGGAGGAATTTAAGATTGATGAACTTTCCAAAACCTCATTAGATTTCCCCTCTTGAATTTTTAAGAAATATTTGATTGATATTTAAAAGATACTACTGGAATTTCTTCCTCCAACTTTGAGTTTATTATATGCTCTCTAGTAGGGTAGAAGAACCTGATGTGTTGGTAATACCTAACTTCCTATATTTAACTACATTATTGAAGCCTTGGGAACTGATGAAGAATTGATTCCGGTGACTTTAACTGGTGTGTGCTGAGACCGCATGGTTTTCACGAGGGAGAGATAACAGCAGCCATTTTAAAAGCGTGGGAGCCGGGGTCTGAAGCGGCAGCCACACAGTAGACAGGCAGTCCCTAGAGGAATGTGCTCTCTTTGTTTTGGGACGTCTTTTAGCCTTTAATAGGCTTGGGGAGGAGTACTAGACTCCTAGGACAAGTAGATTTAAAAAAGAAAAGAAAAAACAAGAAGTGCCTGCAAGACAGACATTTACGGCCTGTGGGTCACACAGGGATTTATTTTCGACAGCTGGCTTCTGCAAGGGCTGTGAGGTGGAATCCAGGTTGGCAGAAGTAGAGCTCCAGGGGGATGGTTCTGGCAGGTCTCCGCACATGGCAGCCCGCTGCAGCTCCAAGTGCAAAGACAGAGAGTGGAGAGGGAAAGGAGCCTCTCCTGGCAAAGGCACCCAAGGGCAAAGGGAAGAAGGAAGCAAAGGTGAAAGACATGCAGGGGGATAGGCAGTCTGGGAGATTGTACTCCTTCTGCATAAAGCATTTGTTTGAAGCAAGGGGCACCAGAGAAGACGGTACTTTCAAGCAGTGGTACTAAGTGCCCAGTAGAAGGCATTAGGGCACTGGAAGAAGCAGACGAGGAGCCTGGTCCCAGTAAGCATTGGGTGGAAGACAGTATCTGGGAGAACACTGCATGTGATGTGGAAGACTGGGAGGAGAAAGACCCCCAAGAGAAAGGTTTGGAGGATGGTGAGATTCTGCAGGCTGAGGAATCCCGCATAGTCAGCTAAGGCATTAAATATTCACTTGGAGGCGCCTGTAGAGGATCCACTCTTCAGCGGTGACGAAGAAGACCATGATACCAGTAGAGGGTAGCTCGGCCCTGAAGGATGTTCAAGATCAGAAGATGGAAACGCTATTGAAGCAAGCATTTGAGACATATGCCCTCTCATTGCAGGCATCAGTATGTGGCACGTTTGTGGCCCGGGCCTGTCTCCGCTTGGCGCAAGGAGTCTGTAGAGAGGTGGAAGCGGAGCATGGTCAGCGCCAGAGGCGGCCAAGCTAGAGTCAGGGGCAGCATACCCGGCGGATACCTTCTGTGACCTCATTCGCTGAATGGCTTCGGTAGTAGCAGTGAGACACTACTTTTGGCTCCGTAATTGGTCAGCAGACATGTTGTCAAAATCCTGGCTGAGCAAGCTGCCATTCAGGGGCAAGCTGTTGTTTGGGGAGAACCTAGAGAAGCTGGTCAAGGACCTGGGGGGAAACTAAATGTGTGTGCTTACCAGAAGACAAGCAAAGGTTGGATTGCTCAGCTATCCCAGGAAGAGGACAGTCAAAAGAGTTTAGGCCATTTAGATCGTTAAGGTATACCCCATACCAGAGAGGCCGCTTCCCATCGAGAGGCCCTTCCTTTCGAGTCTTCCGGGGCTCGGGAAGAGGATTCTACTCTTCCACCTCGGCAGCAGCTAAAAAGCAGCAATAAGGCGAGGACGGGCCAGGTGGACCAAGTTCCAGTAGGGGGTCAGCTACAGGAATTTTACAACGCCTGGACCCAAATCACGGCCGACCGATGGGTGCTGAAAGTCATAAGAGAGGGATATGCACTGGAATTTGCCCAGCCTCTCAGGGAGGTCTTTATCATCTCCTCCTTTAAAGCCCGGAGGAAGCAAGAAGGGGTATAGGGCACACTTCAATGACTGCTGGAGCTTTGGGAGGTGGTATCAGTGCCCCAAAGCTAATGAGGTTGTGGTTGATACTCCATCTATTTTGTAGTTCCAAAGAAGGATGGTACTTTTCGGCCATCCTGGATCTCAAATATGTCAATCAGACCCTGAGGGTACCGTACTTTCACATGGAGATGTTGCAGTCCGTGATAGTGGCAGTACGACAAAGGGAGTTCTTAACATCCCTCGACCTCACAGAGGCGTATTTAACCATTCCAATATGAACAGAGCATCAGCAATACCTGCGGTTTCAGAAGGGCAATTCCAGTTTCGAACCTTGCACTTTGGGCTGGCAACCGCTTCACAGACCTTCACCAAAGTCATGGTGGTATTGGTGGTGGCCTTATGGCAGGAAGGCATCCTGGTTCACCCTTATCTCGACGATTGGCTTATAAGGGCATAGTTCCTAGAGGAGAGTGAAAGAGTGACCTCCAGAGTCACCCAGTTCCTCCATAGACTAGGATGGGTGGTGAACTAAGCCAAGAGTCAGGTCGCACCATCACAGAAACTCTAGTATGTCAGCGCTCGATTTCAAACAAGCTTGGGCAGGGTGTCTCTTCCACTGGCCAGAGCCCACAAGCTCCAAGGGCAGGTCCAACGGTTCCTGCAGCTGCAGTGGCCGTCAGTGTTGCAGTAGCTGCAGGTGCTGGGTTCCATGACGGTATCAATAGACATGGTCCTGTGGGCATGGGCGCACATGCGACCATTGCAGAGGGCTATCCTGCGCAGTTGGTCGGCACAGGTCCACTCCCTATCTCACCATCTTCCTTGTACGTCAGATGCGTGGAATGCTCTCAAATGGTGTTAAGGGACGATACGTTGCTGAAAGGGATGCCATTGGAGGTCCCTCACTGGGTACAGCTCATGACGGATTCCAGCCTGGTCATCTGGGAAGCTCAATGCGAAAGCCAGTTTCTAAAGGGACTGTGGTTTTAACAGGAGGCACAGTGGCCCATAAACCAGCTTGAGCTGCGGTCCATCTTTCTGGCCATCCAAAGCTTCCAGCACAGGCTAGAGGGGAAAGCCAGACAGTGTTCTCGGACAACGTTGCAACAGTAGCATACATCAACCAGCAGGGCAGAACAGGCAGCATACAACTGAAGGAGGAGTCGGGAGCGTTGATGACTTGGGCAGAAAGGAACCTCTTCATGCTGTCGGCGGCGCACGTGGCAGGGCAGGAGAACGTGCAAGCAGACTATCTCAGCAGAGTAAGGATCGATCTGGCGGAATGGAGTCTCAATCAAGAGGTATTTGACCAGGTGGTGTGTCGGTGGGGGCAGCCCATCATGGATCTGATGGCGACCTGTGATTCGAGAAAAGCGGCAAGGTTCTTCAGCAGAAGGAGAGAGCCTGTGTCGGAAGGCCTCGATGCAATAGTACAAGCACGGCCCATGAAAGGGCTGCTGTGTGTCTTCCAACCTTGGCCACTCATCGGCAGGGTAGTGCATAGAAACCCATCCGGGGCGGGTTTTGCTGATCACTCTGGATTGGCCAAGGCGTCCGTGGTACATGGATCTGAAGCGCATGGCGATCCACAGACTGTGGTAACTGCCCTTGAGGAGGACCTGTTGTATCAGGGCCCTATCCAGATGCCTCAGGTGGATCGGCTCTTGCTTACGGCATGGCTCTTGAGAGGGCACGTTTAAGAAAGAGGGCTTATGTGCCTGTGGTAATAGCCACATTGCTAAAGTCATGCAGACGGTCGATGTTGCTGGCGTACATCCGAGTATAATGAGTTTTTGAGCACTGGTGCCAGAGATACTCTCCTTTCTTCAGGCAAGACTGGATAAAGGCTTGGCTTGCAGTTCCTTGAGAGTGCAGGTGGTGGCCCTCTCGTGCTATAGGGGGCACGTGTGAGCACGGTCCCTAGCCTCACATCCCAACATAGCTCGTTTTCTTAGAGCAGTGAAGCAGTTGAGGCCGCCTCTGCGATCGACAGTGCTACCTTGGGATCTGAATTTGGTGTTGTCGGTTCTGAGTGAAGCACCATTCAAACCATTAATGCGGTGCACTTTGAAGGATTTGATCTTAAAGGCCATCTTATTGGTAGCCATCTGTTCGGCCAGAAGGGTATCCAAGCTCCAAGCCTGGTTGTGTAGAGAGTTCTACCTAGTTATGTCAAAGGATAAGGTAGTCCTGAGGATGATGCCTTCCTTTGTGCTGAAGGTGTGCTCAGGTTTCCACCTGTACCAATGGGTATCTCTACCAGGCTTCTCAAGAGAGGTAGGAGTGCTGAGAGCGGATTCTTCGTTGTCAAGCTTGGATGTGCGTCAGGTGTTAAAGGTGTACTTAAGGGTCACCATTCACCAAGGCCTTCTGTAAAACTGAGCGTCTATTTGTCTTATTTGGAGGGCTGTGAAAAGGAGTGCGGCATCCAAAGCGTCCATTTCCAGATGGATTAGAGAGGCCATCTCTTAGGCTTACCTTCTGCATTGGAAGCCGGTGCCCAATGGTTTGAGAGCGCATTCGACATGAGCCCAGGCAACATCATGGGTGGAGTTTGGCCTGGTGCCGCTGGTTGACATTTGTAGAGCGGGTTACTTGGGCCTCTTTGTGAAGCACTACAGGCTAGACGTTCAAGCGTCAGAGGAGGCTCCTTTTGGCTCATTGGTACTGCAGACCAGGTTAGCGAGTCCCTCCTGGGGTTAGTACTGCTCTGGTATATCCCAAAGGTGCCGGGACTGGACTGGAGGAACGAAATGGAAGAAGAAATTAGACCTTACCTGCTAATTGATGTTCCTTGAGTGATTCCATTCCAGTCCCGATTCCCTCCCTAAGGCTAGCCCTTAAACATTGTTCCCTGGGGGTAAGAATTGCACCAACTTTAGAGGGCATAGATCTGGGGAGCGTTAAAAAAAAGCTCAAAAAGAATAAAGGAAGAGCAAAGAGATGCAGCAGAAGTGGTGCTGGGGGGGAAGTTAGACAAAGCCAAGGCGGTGAACAGGGGAATGACATCTGGTCTCCTGCAGAAGGCTAGCGCCCTTGATAGGTGAGCATATTCGACTCTTCTTTCCTGGTGGGGAGGGGGGTTTGCCGTTGTTTCTTTTTCGATTCTACAAGTTCATGTGTTGACTGTTTTTGGTTAATAGCTGTTTCCTTGAGTCTGCTTTGTTAACAGGATACTGAAAGCTGGGGGTGGAGCCAGCAGCATATCTAAGGGTCATGAAAATCATGATATGCTCAATCTCCAAATTACTGGAGGGGCATGACTACCCAAAGGTGCCAGAACAGGACTGGAGTCACTCAAGGAACATCAATTAGCAGGTAAAGTCTAATTTCCTCTTTGTTATAATATAAAATATACAGGGTGGCCCAAAAAAAGTGAGAACATCTCGTAAATTAAAAGCTTAAATAGTTTACTTATTTACCTTTTTTAGTTATATAACGTCTTTCTTTCGACAATTTCCAGTCGCCATCTTTTTTTTTTAAATTTGTCAATCGTTTACATCTGTATTTTTGAATTTTTAAATAACTTATATGCTATGAGATTTATTTATTTACATTCTCTTATATACCGTGCTATTCTGCATCAGTGCGGTTTACATTGAACAAACTGAAATTACATTGAACAGGGTATTATAACTTGGAGATAACTATTTTACAGGGAACATGGGCTATGGAGGGTTAAGTGGCTTGCCCAAGACCACAAGGAGCACCTGTGGTACTAGAAATCCCAGTCCTTCCGGCCCAAGGTTGCTGTCCTCTAGTGGGATTTGAACCCCCGACCTTCCGGCCTGAAGTACCTTGCCCCAACCACTAGGCTACTCCTCCACTCCACTTGAGATGTTCTCACTTTTTTTGGGCCACCCTGTATATATTTTTGATTCAACCCAGTTAGTTTTTTTGGGGGGGGGGGGGCAGGAGACCTTAGTTATGGAAGAAGATAAATGAAGAATGTGGGTGTCAGTAACTCTCTTGTGTTTTAAATGGGACTTTGGGGATATGTCTACTAAGCTGGGCTAACAGTTAACCCGTGCTATCTGCAATTAAATCCCATGTTATTCAATGGGGCCTAATTGCAGACAGCCCATATTAACCGTTAGCCCAGCTTAGTAGACATACCCCTTGGTTTACCCCCAGCTTTACATTTCTTTCTTCTTAATATATTTCCTAGCTTTATATATTTGTAACTTTGGTAGGGGATGAAATCTGTTTTATTTCCTCTTTGGATTATTCTCAATGGCTGGAAGGTCTTTGTTCACTGTGACTGTTCATCTTCCTTTCTTATCAAGATATTTAGTTATGAAACTTTGTAGATCCTCTTCTTGGACAAAGCCAACCAAGATGGCTAACAGCAAATTAAAAATGCAATATCATATATGAAAATATAAAAAGAAAAAAATCAGTTCCATGTATACAAATCCAGATTTAAATAAACTCCCACAATCTGGAGTTTATCCATTCTTTATCCAAGAAACCCTGCCAGTACTTACTCAAGGAAACAGATATAATCTTAATCCCTTCTTTGTTATACATTTTGAAAACTCAATAAATAAAAAATTAAACAAAATTGCACCCCTCACTCCAGCTTCCCCTTTAAAAGATATCTCTACCCCCCTCCCCAACCCTTGGGACATTCCAAGTGGTGCAGTGGGGAACAGAACATAAGAAGTGCCATATTTGGTCAGATCAATGGTCCATCAAACCCAGTGTCCTGTTTCCAACAGATGCCAATGCAAGTTACAAGTACTTGACATACCCCAAAATGAGCTAGTTTCATGCTACTCATCCCCAGGGATAAACAGTGGTTTTCTCTCGATCTACCATAATAATGATTTAAGGGATTCTCAGTTACTTCTGTCTTGGCACTGGTATTTTTCAAAATGGTGCTGCTTGCATCTTAGCGGTATTCTCACAGTATTACCTCTGGGAATCATGCCTAGTGGTAATATCATGAGAGTACCATTAGTGGATAAACACCACCTTTCTGAAAAATGGCATCACCGGTGCAGTGGAAGGGCTTCTATTTTAAATAGGCTGGTCACTGTAAAAGAATGGTAGGTCCAAGTTGGGGCCCTCTATCAGGTGTTGCTGCAGCCGGGAACATGTGAAATTCTTATCCACAGCAACGGAACGAATTACCATTGTATTCACTAACTCCATAGGGCTAAAATATCAAAGGTTAACAAATCATGTGCTCATTTTCTTGGTGTAAAATAACACATAAACATACTATTTTACCTCACCTTAGTATACTGGCATAGATTCTAAGCCCCTTGGGAAGAAAACTACCTACTATACTGGATTGTAGCTTGGATGTGTAAAGGCAAGTATTTAAATCTAAAATCCATTCAGAACCTGGTAGTATAGACTATTTTATGAAGTATTTTAACCTTTGCTTTTACTAAGGACCCATGAAGGTGTAACATGCCTGTGTACCTGTTCTCTTATCTAGGTCCACTCATTGGTTTGAAATGCTTTATATGGCCTTGGTTGTTAAACAGCCTTTAGCAGATGGTAGGTGTGCTAATGTCACACACTGCTGTATAGCTGCCAAAGTGGTTTCACTAAGCACTTTGCTAGCGGTCCCCTGACTAGTTTCATATATGATCCCATTTGTTCTATAACTTTATGTGCAGCCAGCTTCATGGTATCTTCTGGACTATTTACTGATGGAATTTTCTTTTTATAACACACAAGCATTATGAAAATATTTTTCTAAAAAAAATTGTTTAGTGAGTTTATCAAAGTGCCTAGTGCCCTTTCCAGAACCTGTTAGAGCTGAATGAGAAACTGGTGGTTAATACATTACTTTAGCTTATCTTCTGCAAAAGCTGAGTGTCCCAGAGAAATTTGACATCTCCTTCTAAAGATGCTAGCGTTTACTACTGTGAAAGGTCTAACTCTTGATTTATCTGAATGCAGGAGAAATTCCCAGGCTCCGATCTGTTTGCCGAAAGACAGTGAGAACAGATTGACTCTGCATTGCAGGAGCCATGTTTGGCTAGTCCCTCAAAAGAAAGCAACCTAGTGAATAAACGTTAAATTTGTGCTCAAATAAGATTTTGTTCTGCCTTGTGTGTTTCCAGCCTTCATTAGCGTGTCAGCAAAGCTGAGATCAAATAAAACCTCCTCTACCAGCCATAGCAGTGTCCGTTTACTCACAGCACTCAGAGGCCTTTTGTGAAAAGGAAAAAGAGTCTGTTGCTTATTTCATTTCCCTAAGCAGGAAAGGTGGGGGTATAGGTGCCCGACAAAAGCAGAAGAATGCTCTTATGTGCATTAATCACAAATTTGGACGCTACTTTGGGAAATCCTTTGAAAAAACAAAGGCGATTAGTGAGCTTGGCATTGCTTTTTCTTCCCCTGGACTAAGCAGAAACCTCCCAGGTTGAAGTCTGCACGGCTCTGTCAGAAGACGTGTTTGTGTGAGCTGCCCAAGTTGTCTAATTGCTCCTAATTGTGCCTTGACAGCTTTCAGTGTTTTATCTCCACCAAGGGGAAAATACCAAAAAAAAGAGGAGAGTGGGTGGAGTGGGGTGGGGTGGGGGGCTTCATACTCGGTGCTGGCTAGAAGATAGGTTTTCCCAGTCTGTGTTTTGTGATTTTGCTAAATCCTAATGACTGAAGATTTGGAGCTTCAGGAATTTACTGAAGACTGTGATATGAGGCCTTCGCTCTCTCTTCTGTTCCTTTAGTCTCTTCAGCTGCTGGTGCGACAGCTGTGAAAGGACTGCGCTGTCGCCAGTGTATAAATCCCTCTGGGTTTCTTGTTGGTGTTGCTTTAGACCCCCTCAGCTGGCGAAATGACAGTGAACAAAAGATATGCAAACTTTTGTTAAAGGTTGGCTTTTTTTGTACCAGGTATATTTAGGGGTCAGTTTTCAAACTGTCCACTTTGGGGCAAAGTCTACATGTACGGCTCACCTGCTGACTTTGCACCAGTTTTCAAAGAGGAAAGCATGCGCAGATGTTTGTTTTGAAACTTTCCACTGGCACAAAAGGTCCCAGTCATCTACACCTGATTTAGCACTGGTAATGTGGCAGGTGCAGGCCTGTGACCCACGGTGTCTGAACATAAGCAGGCCAGCATGGCTAGCTTGACCTGTAAATGAGGCCTGTGGAGAGGCATATAGGATTGCACATCCCCCAATATGCTGCTATTGTAAGATAGAACTCAGTAAAAGTATTGAATTAGCTTAGGTAGGCAGAACTGCAGAACTGAAAGATGGAAAAATACAGAGAAGACATGTTTAAAAGTTACTGATAAGAAAAAGTACATCTGCAAAGAAATAATTAGGAGTGCTGACAGATGAGTTACAGAACCCTGCTCTTCTGCACGCACAAATTGGTTCTATGGCCTTGAGAGTGTGAAAGTAACAAGTTGATGAACTGGCCATTGTAATTGGGACTAGAAGGGGGGCATGCAGGTGTCATGCCCACAGAAGGGACATAATTGGATAAACTTATCAGTACCGGGGACCAATGGAAGAGGTACGGGAGGTACGGGAGGTTACCGGGACCAATGAAATGTTTTTCTATACCTAGAATGGAACAAAAGTCTATAAAAGTTGTTGTAATGCTTGAAAACTTTGCTCAGCCATTTTGAAATTGACTGGTTCGAGACTTGTGCACAAATAAATGATTTGGACCTTCTGAACAGACTCCTGGTATCATTGGTTTGTCTGCGCTTTGCTGCTACATATTCTTGGTGCGTTGGCCGGGAAGTTGTGGAATCAAAGTGTATATAGGGCAATATACCACGACTTTCCGCCTCTATAGGCTTGGTCCTGCCGGGATCGCGCCCTTCCGACGAGGGCTGCTCCCTGGCGCCACCAGTCCCTTGTATCGGAGGGAGCTGGTCGGACCTCGGCGGGTGCCGGGCCCGGTTGGAGCCAACGCCTCGAACCCGAGTGAGGGGAGTCCGAGGTCCAACTCATGCGCCTGCTTGGGAAGTTTGAGGACCGGATCCGGTGAGTATAGTTTTGATTTTGGGTCTAGACAGAAATAGAAAGAGCAGTACTGCCATTGGAACTTGGAGTTTGTAATCTCGAGATATTGGGAATTGGTAAGAGAGCATGATCAACTCTCAAGGAAGAGCCGAGTAACCCCGCATGGGAATTCGCCGGGTGAAACCCTCATCCTTTTTGTAATTGGGAAAAAGACTAGTCAGAACAGATAGAAACGAATGCATTCTGGGATACGTTGCTTACATGATTGTGTGAACGAAGTGTGAATGAGAGGTCTGGCAGCACGGACCAAGTGAAGGCGGACCCCTGAGTAGCGCATTTCCTGACCGGGCGACCGCGTTCAGGTCGCGAAAAGGGGGAAGCGATTGTCGTCTTGTCTTGTTATTTGTATTCCCTATACGTTTCCAGGGCCGTGAGGACCCCTTACCCACGGTCCGCCCTCCTTTTCCCTTCTGTCTGTTGTTGCGCGCACACATCGAAATGGGAGGGGCGGGGTCTACTAGAAACACTCCATTAGAATGTATGATCGCACATTTTAAAGAGGGATATTCAGGAGATTATGGTATTAAAATGACAGCAGCCCGTTTGCAGATTTTGTGTACTAGGGAGTGGCCCGATCTAGTACTAGGTACTAGGGAGTGGCCCGATCTAGACCCCAGAGGGAACGTTCACTGTAGAGATTATTCAGTCAATACACCGTAGAGTGCGGGTAGCGCACCCTGATCAGTACCCCTATATAGATTCCTGGTTAAGTATTTGTGAAGATCCGCCCCCCTGGGCGCAGCGCTGTTATGAGGAACAGTGCAGAATAATGTTAGCGAGAACAGATTCTAGACAGAAAACGGAACAGCCCAAAATGAAAGAGCAGGATAAGAAAGCCAGAAAGAAGCCCATCCTGGTAGATCCTGATTCCCCAGAAATACTCCTCAGGCAGCCCCGAACCCCAGGTCCAATAAGAGTAGCCCGGCGTCCTGCCCCAGAACCCCAGAGACGGCCAGAGAAGAGGCGGGACCCAACCCCCGATCCCCCTCCCGGAGGAGAGAAAGAGGAAGAATTAGTGGAAAGAGAAGAGGAGGACATAAAAAGTGAGTCAGAAGCGGAGATAGAAGAAGGAGAAAGAGAGAATCCCCCAGACGAGGAGGACAGTGTACAAGTAATTGAGAAAGCCAGCGCTAGCACTAGCACGCCAGTAAAAGAGAAACCCAAAGCAAAACCTGTTGAGAAAAAGAAAGTGACTCCTTCTAAGGCAATCACGACAATAACCCTTAGATCCCAAAAGACACCTACTACAGCAAGGATGTTTCCCTTACGGCAAGTCCCGGGAGTGCCCGTAAAGAATGATAATGATGAAGTGGTAGCGGGACCCCTAACTTATGTGTATATCCCTTTTTCTACAACTGATTTATTAAATTGGAGGTCGCATTATGCCTCCTATACTAGTAAGCCCCAGGAGCTGACAGAATTAGTAACTAGCATTATGGAAACTCACCAACCCACTTGGCCAGATTGCCATCAGCTCCTGACCACCCTATTCACTACAGAAGAACGAGCAAGAATTAGAAAAGCAGCTATTGAATGGATGGCAGAGAACCCCGTAGCTCCGGGACCAGGGCAGAATATAATAGACCGTCGGGAAGCAGCTCAGAGAGAATTCCCGAATGAAGACCCCCAATGGGATCCAAATACAGATGAAGGATCCACAGCCCTAGCCCGTTTTCGCCAAGGTTTTTTTACAAGGCCTGAGAAGGGGGGGCCAGAAAGCTATGAACCTTTCCAAAGTTGCAGGAGTTATCCAAGGGATAGATGAGAGCCCAGCAGATTTTTATGAGAGATTAACTGAAGCATACAGAATGTATACTCCCTATGATCCCGAGGCACCAGGAAGTTTATGTATGGTGAATTCTGCTTTTGTAAACCAGTCTCAACCAGACATTAGACGTAAATTACAGAAATTAGAAGGGTTTGCGGGCATGAATGCAACACAGTTAGTGGAAGTCGCTCATAAAGTGTATGTGAATCGTGATACTGAAAGACAGAGAGAATGTGATAGAAAGATGAAGAAGAAAGCTGATTTTTTGGCTGCGGCCATAGTTGAAAAGAAAAGGGGAGGTGTCCCTAGTCGAAGGAGCAGAGGAAGAGGGCGGGGTCAAGGCGGAGGCCGGACCCAGAGACTAGGCGTGAACCAATGCGCCTATTGCAGAGAGGAAGGACATTGGAGAGATACGTGCCCGCAACTCGAAGACGCCCAGCAAGATGACGACAACGATCATCAGTGGCGAGAAGAAAGACGAGGCCGTCCCCGGAATCGCGGAGGAGCCAATCGAGAACAATTCCAGCGAGAGAGAGGAGGAGGAGCCATTCAAGCATTGGCCACACCAGCCCATGATGAGGATGACGTGGATTAGGACAGACCGGGCTCCAAGTTTGCTTTAGGTCTCCAGGAGCCTATGGTCGGAATACAAATAGGAGACCAAATTATGAACTTTATGGTTGATACTGGAGCACAGCATTCAGTAATAGACAAAAAGATAGCCCCATTTACTACAAAAGCAGTCACCATTATAGGAGCAACTGGTGCCAAAGCTACAAAGTCTTTTCTTCAAAACCGAATATGCAGTCTAGGAGGACAGCAAGTAACTCATCAATTCCTTTATATGCCCGAATGTCCAGTGCCACTACTGGGACGAGATATGCTGGCCAAGCTTCAAGCACAGATATCTTTCTCTGAACAAGGAGAAATGCAAATGACAGTAAATTCCCAAGCCAAACCAGCAGGAGTAATGCTGCTGACAGTTCCCCGAGAAGAAGAATGGAGGTATTACGTTGATGACTCCATCCAAGATACCTATTTTGAACAAACTCTAAAGAACATCGATGCACCACCTGGAGTATGGGCAGAAGGCAGTCCCCCAGGCCTAGCCAAGCATATAGCTCCAGTGATTGTAACCCTCAAGCCTAGTGCTACACCAGTGCACGTCAAACAGTACCCTCTCCCAAGAACTGCAATTGAAGGCATTCATCGCCACCTACAAAGATTGCTCGAGTATGGCCTACTGAAAGTATGTCAATCCCCATGGAACACTCCACTTTTGCCAGTAAAGAAACCTGGGACAGATGATTATCGCCCAGTACAAGATTTGAGAAGAGTAAATGATGCAGTTGAAACCATACATCCAGTTGTACCCAATCCTTACACTCTTCTAGGACTGATACCTGCTGAAGCTACCCATTTCACTGTACTGGATTTGAAAGATGCATTCTTTTGCATAAGATTAGCCCCTGTAAGCCAAATATTGTTTGCATTTGAATGGCAGGACCCCATCTCTGGAAGAGGGGGCCAACTCACCTGGAAAAGATTACCCCAAGGATTCAAGAATTCACCTACCATCTTTAGTGCTGCACTGAATCAAGACCTTTCAAGCTATCCAGTAGCCCCGGGGAAGAGAGTGCTTCTCCAATACGTGGATGATCTGTTGATAGCTGCCATATCAGAAAGTGAATGTATACTAGCCACCAAAGACCTCTTGCAGTTACTAGATGAAGCTGGATACAAAGTTTCCAGAGCTAAAGCACAGCTATGCCAAAAAGAAGTGAAATACTTGGGTTTTCGTATTACCCAAGGAAGCAGAAGATTAGGCAGAGAAAGAAAAGAAGCAGTATGCAGAATTCCAACTCCAACAACCAGAAAGCAAGTCAGAGCCTTTCTGGGAGCGGCAGGATATTGCCGAATCTGGATACCTAACTTTGCCCAAATTGCCAAACCACTGTATGAAGCCACAAAAGGAGAAGAAAAGTCACCACTGGAGTGGGGACTTGAGCAGGATACAGCCTTCCAGAAGTTAAAAGAAGAATTGATGTCATCACCAGCACTTGGACTACCAGATGTCCACAAACCTTTCCACTTGTTTGTACATGAAGCACAGGGAAATGCCTTGGGCATGTTGACTCAGAAATTGGGAAATTGGGAGCGACCTGTAGCATACCTATCGAAACAATTGGACCCTGTGGCCAAAGGATGGCCACCTTGCTTGAGAGCAGTTGCAGCTACAGCGCTACTAGTGAGCGAAGCAGACAAGCTCACACTAGGACAGAACATACGAGTCACTGTGCCACATGCAGTCCTTGCCCTTATGGAACAAAAAGCAAATTATTGGCTCACCAATTCCCGAATGTTGAAGTACCAGAGCATGTTATGTGAAAACCCACAAATACAACTTGAAGTGAGCCATGCCTTGAATCCAGCCACCTTGATACCCATCAGCGAAGAACTCCCAGAACATGACTGTATCGAAGTCATGGAAACTGTGTTCTCCAGTCGACCTGACTTGACAGATGTGCCCATAGACAATCCTGACCAGATCTATTATGTTGATGGGAGCAGTCTCATCCTTGATGGACGACGCTGTGCCGGATATGCAGTCGTCACTCAACACGAAGTAGTTGAATCATCAGCTCTAGCCTCAGGAACATCAGCCCAGAAAGCCGAATTGATAGCACTCACCAGAGCATTGTTGTTAGGAGAAAAACTTGTGCTAAATGTATATACAGATTCCAAATATGCTTTCACTACCTTGCATGCCCATGGAGCTCTCTATAAAGAAAGAGGACTCATCACATCAGGAGGAAAATCAGTCAAGTATGGTCCCGAGATATTGATGTTACTTGATGCAGTTTGGGCCCCAACACGTGTAGCTGTCATGCATTGTAGAGGACATCAAGCAGGAAAAGGAGAAGTTGCCCGAGGGAATAGATTTGCAGATGCCTCAGCACGACAAGCAGCTATGACAGGACAGATTGCTCCACAAGCTATGCCAATGCAAGCAGCATTGTTTCCAGTACCTTTGAATCTATGGACCCCACGATATACCACCAAAGAATTGGATTACTATTGTAACAGAGAAGATGGAATACTGAAAGATGGATGGATTGAGCTGCCACCAGAAGAGGGCAGTCAACCTCCTGGACGAATAGTAATTCCTGAATTGTTAGGACCATCCTTTGTCAAAGCCTTCCACGAAGCCACCCACTATGGGAAGAGTGCTATGGAAAAAGCACTCAGACCACATTTTTACATCCCTCTGCTGACAACCATATCAGCCTCAGTAGCACGTCAATGTCTAACCTGTGCCAAAAATAATGCCAAGCAAGGCCTTATTACGGCACCCCGAGTTCAGTCAGGAGGTGTCACCCCCATGCACAACCTCCAAGTTGATTTTACTGAAATGCCAAAAGCCAATGGATACCATTACCTACTAGTATTAGTTTGTACTTTCTCTGGGTGGGTAGAAGCCTTCCCAACCAGAACTGAGAAAGCCCGAGAAGTTACCAAAGTCTTAATGAGAGAGATTGTCCCCAGATTTGGAATCCCAGCAGTAATAGGGTCAGACAATGGACCTTCATTTGTCTCCCAAGTTACTCAGCAGTTAGCAAAAGCTTTGCAGATACAGTGGAAACTCCACACTGCATACAGACCCCAGAGTTCAGGGAAAGTTGAGCGAATGAATCGTACCTTGAAAGCCAAAATGTCCAAGCTTTGTCAGGAGACACACTTGAAATGGCCCCAAGTGCTCCCCATAGCTTTACTCAGAATACGCTCAGCTCCTGTAAAGTCAACAGGATTTTCCCCTTTTGAAGTTTTGTATGGTAAACCCCCACCAATAGTGCAGGGAGTCAAAGGAAGTTTAGCCCAGATTGGTTCAGAAGTAACCAGACAAGAACTCCTAGCTCTTAGTTTTGTTCTGCAGACTCTCCATACGTGGATCCAAGACCAGTTGCCTATCAACTTGACGGAACCCTTGCATCCCTATCAGCCTGGTACTTCGGTGTGGATCAAAGATTGGAAGAAGACACCGTTGGAACCCCATTGGAAGGGACCGTACACCGTCATCCTGTCTACCCCAACTGCAGTAAAGGTAGCCGAGATCGACGCCTGGATCCACCACAGCAGAGTCAAGCCCGCCGCTGATCCTGAACCAGAACAGTGGACAGCAGAACAGCATCCTGATGTACCCTTGTGAGTTACTCTGAGACGGCAACCAGCAGCCTAGACACTTCATCACAAGTGCTTTGCAGTAGCCAAGTCTTTCGAAGAGGATTGCTGTTTTCCATGCAGCAACAGTTTTCTTTCAACGAACCCAATTTGTGTGTGATTTGACACACTACTTTGAGACTACATTGACTAAGCCAGACTTCACAAGCCAACTGAAATTGCTAAAAAGTTGGTTAATGTGTACTGGACATCTTGAGGATCTTCAATCAACACTCAGCACCCGTTAAATTGCTTCATTAGCAAACGGGACGAAGAATAAAAGACCGTCGTGATCAAGATCAGCAAGCTGAGGATTCAGAAGAACTCCAATCAACATCAACATGTATCTTTGTTTTTGCTTTGCCTTGGTTGCCTTCTTTGGAGGTTTTGAACTGACTTATGCTTTACCTCCATGCACTGCTTGCATTACTTCTACTAGAACTGGACTGAAAGTAACTCAGACTTTGCTTTATCATTCTTACTATACCTGCAAGGGAACAGTAACTCGGTGTATCTATAACACCACTGAACTAAATGTTTGCACTCATGGCAAAATCAAAGCATGCTATAATCCGCATCAGAATCCATCCTATTACACGTTGGAAATAAGATGGAAGGATGCAGATGGACCTATATTAGCTGCTACACCACCACTTAAGGACATTACTAAACCTGCTGTTTTGAATTTTGATGCATGTAATGCCATTAATAGAGATAGTCAGTCCACCTGTGGTACATGGGAGAAAGCGTATCGAAATGACCATAAGTATATGTGTCCAGAAGGTGCCACAAATTGGTGGAAGTGTACAGGTAAAACAGGATCAGGCTATAGTACTGCTACAGCGGCAGATTACTATTGCCCGTATTGGGGATGTGTTTTTTATGCTACCTGGAACACTGGTATAACTGATGAGAAAATAGATAAACGAATGGCTACTCTAACCAAGCCAACCACTAATGATAAATGTCAGAAAGATGCTTGTAACCCCTTACACTTACGTATACACAATCCCCATGCATGGAAACAAGGATACAAGTTTGGTTTACGTATTGCTGGAGGAGCAATAGATCCAGGGACCATTGTGTATATCAGATTGAATACCCAAGCCCACAAGTCATCTAAGTATCATATTCATAATACCTTTTATGAAGCCATGCATGTAAATAAGTTTGAGATCCCTCACCCTTCACAGAATTTATTTTTAGAATTAGCCGGAGCAGTAGTATCTAGTCTTAAGATCACAGATTGTTATTTCTGTGGCGGAACCCAAATGGGAGACCAATAACCATGGGAAGCCCAAGAATTGAATTATTCCATGATTTACAATCAGACTGAATTACACAAGACTACCAGTGAATGGGTGTTAGCGCACTCAATCGTTGGACGTCTTTGCTATGCCAGAACTGGACCCCAGTTCACCCAAAAGGTAGGACAGCTGGTCTGTCTTAGCCAGAAGTACTATAATGCCACGACCAAAAAGACAGCATGGTGGTCAGGAATCAGACATCCTGAACCTCCTAACCCTTTAGCCAGATTTCCTGAACTTGCTGGTCTATGGACTAACCTTGCCAAAGTCCAAGCCTGGCAAGCCCCACCTGGCCTATATTGGATCTGTGGAAACCGAGCATATGCACAACTCCCGCCACACTGGGGAGGAGCATGTGTCTTAGGAACCATCAGACCTTCTTTCTTCCTGTTAAACACTGAACATGGAGAACAATTAGGATACCCTGTATACACTACCCACAGACACAAAAGAGCATTGAGACAGAAAAGAGAAGCCTTACAGATAGGCAAGTGGGAGAAGTGGCAAGGTGATGATTGGCCACCAGAAAGAATTATTGAGTATTATGGGCCTGCCACTTGGAATGATGATGGTATGTATGGTTATCGTACTCCAATTTATATGATTAATCGTATTATTCGCTTACAAGCAGTAGTTGAAATAATAACCAATGAAACTAGTCATGCTCTTACGCTCTTAGCTAGACAAAGTACTCAGATGCGCACTGCTATATACCAGAACCGCTTAGCACTTGATTATTTGTTAGCAGCTGAAGGAGGGGTATGTGGTAAACTGAATTTAACTAATTGCTGTTTGAAAATAGATGATAAAGGTCAAGTAGTTGAAGAAATTGCTAAAGATATGCAAAGACATGCTTATGTGCCAGTACAGACTTGGCACGCATTGAAATTTCCTAACTGGTTTGCTAACCTTTTCTCTTGGCTGGGAGGATTTAAGACTTTCATTGTTTTAGTACTAATCCTTGTTGCTGTTATCTTTTTATTACCATGTTTAATCCCATGTTGTATGCGTTCCATTCATAATGCTATTGATAGTACAGTAGAGCGGAAGACCGCAACTAAAATAATGGCTTTATACAAAGCTAGTCCTAGTAGAAATCCTTCAATCATGATGTGATTCTTTTCTAAGTGATTTAACTCTCACACCTTATTGAGTAATAGGGTGAGATTAATCAAAGGGGGGAATGTGGCAGGTGCAGGCCTGTGACCCACGGTGTCTGAACATAAGCAGGCCAGCATGGCTAGCTTGACCTGTAAATGAGGCCTGTGGAGAGGCATATAGGATTGCACATCCCCCAATATGCTGCTATTGTAAGATAGAACTCAGTAAAAGTATTGAATTAGCTTAGGTAGGCAGAACTGCAGAACTGAAAGATGGAAAAATACAGAGAAGACATGTTTAAAAGTTACTGATAAGAAAAAGTACATCTGCAAAGAAATAATTAGGAGTGCTGACAGATGAGTTACAGAACCCTGCTCTTCTGCACGCACAAATTGGTTCTATGGCCTTGAGAGTGTGAAAGTAACAAGTTGATGAACTGGCCATTGTAATTGGGACTAGAAGGGGGGCATGCAGGTGTCATGCCCACAGAAGGGACATAATTGGATAAACTTATCAGTACCGGGACCAATGGAAGAGGTACGGGAGGTACGGGAGGTTACCGGGACCAATGAAATGTTTTTCTATACCTAGAATGGAACAAAAGTCTATAAAAGTTGTTGTAATGCTTGAAAACTTTGCTCAGCCATTTTGAAATTGACTGGTTCGAGACTTGTGCACAAATAAATGATTTGGACCTTCTGAACAGACTCCTGGTATCATTGGTTTGTCTGCGCTTTGCTGCTACAGTAAAGGTTTGCACATGAAGGTCAGAACTTGTCTGCTATGGGGGGGGGATCTTTTAAAGCATTTTTGGTATGTAAAGGATGTTTTACCTTTGAAAAATAGTAGTTATAAAATTGTACGGGTGGCTGGATTTTGGTGGCGTTGCAATACACGCATTTTCTCTATAAAACTTAGAAATACAGAGTGCACACACACATTGGCACTGGGCTTGGAGCAGGTGCAAATTTGTATGAGAGCATTTGGGTGCTAGTCGGGATAGTTCTTGCTGCAAATAAGGGCACATAGGTGGTTATGTTACCTTTATAAAATAAGACAATCTGAAACTTTTGTCATAACTTATCATCAGTCCTTATATATACAGGGTGGCCCAAAAAAAGTGAGAACATCTCGTAAATTAAAAGCTTAAATAGTTTACTTATTTACCTTTTTTAGCTATATAACATCTTTATTTCGACAATTTCCGGTCACCATCTTTTTTTTAAAATTTGTCAATCGTTTACATCTGTCTTTTTGAATTTTTAAATAACTTATATGCTACGAGATGGTCTCACTTTTTTTTGGGCCACCCTGTATATATATATATATATGTTGTTCACGTCATAGCCGTCATCAAATTTTCATTATAATACAGAATTCCCCAACATAGCACTATGTTTCAAAAGATTTGTTACTTATCTTTCTGGTTCTGGGCTATATTCCATCCATCTAGGCCATCAGTTTAAGCTTTTTCAGTTAAGACTGCATTATTCTCTGAAAAACACAAAATGGCCTTAATCACATGACCACAGTGCATTGCCTTCAGAGTAGCATTTGCCATTCAATCTCCTGATAAAAAAACGGTGGGAGCTTTCATATGTGATGAAAAATCCAGTACTGCTCGTTTTAGTTCAACCAGTAATCACAATTTCCTCCTGTCAAGTTATTCAACACCTTATCTATTACTCTCACCTTTTCATATCTGCTATAGAATGTTTGTTTTCTCTCCAATCACTGTTGGACGAGCACTTAATTTTACTAACCTATATTAACAGACAAGGACAAATTACAACATATAATATATTCAGGTATACAATTAGTTGCTACAGACGATGTGATCGCTTTTCTATCAGCGGGATTAGGCCAGTCTGCACCTATTATGTTATAATCACACTAAAAACATTGGCTACATGCTTCATGTTGTTCTGTAGCAGATATTAAATGGCAAGTGATTGATAAGGTGTTGGATAACTGGCGGAGGAGGGGGGAGATCATGATTATTGGTTGAACTATAAAGAGCAATACTGGATTTTTCATCTGCATACGTAAGCTCTCACCAGTTTGAATCAGGAGATTGAATGGCAAATGCAACTCTGAAGGCTATGATACTGTGGTCATATAATTATGACCCTGAAAAACGCTAATGTCATTTTGTGTTTTTCAGAGAATGATGATGTCTTGACTGAATAACTTTAAACTGGATGGAATATAGCCCAGAGCTTTTAATCTCTGAAGCTAAAGAAAAGTAACAAATCTTTTGAAACCTAGTACTATGTCCAGGAATTCATTGTTATGATAAAAATTTAATGATTGTTATGAAGTAAACAGTATATAAAAGACTGATGTTGCCTTTTGTTTTGATGAAAGTTTTTCTTTCATTTCATTTTGTAAATTGTATTATGGGATTGCACTGTATCTATATGGTTATTGTAATTGACTAAAATGCTATAAATAAAAAAAAAGACTGATGATGAGTGTAACTTTTGGCTAAAGTTTCAGATTGCTCTAATTTTGATAGTCCATAAAACTTTTTTTTATCACAACTGAAGATTTGTAGAGGTTCATATGTGAATATATGTGATGCTATGAGTTCTATACTTTGGATACTATCTTTTATAAAATAGACATAATATAAGCATCTTTTTGGACTTTTTTTTTAGTAAAAGCATTTCCAATTACATATTCCAATAAGAATGCAAAGAAAACCATATTCACAAAATGAAAACAGAGAAAAATATACTTAAGTAGTAGGTAAAGCCCACATAATGGGAACAACAGAGTATTTAATCCGAAGAACAAAAACTTAAAAAGAAATTAGGCCTTTTCTGCCACATCGGAGGATAAATCTACGTTCTACACAACAACAATCACCCAGTATCCTGTCTATCCTGCAGAAATCTCTCGACTTGGAAAACTTCAAGAAAAACAAATGATTTCCCCTTTAAAGTAATAAGATATTTGCATGGAAAATGAAGGAAAAAAGAACCATCCAACCCCATCACCCTGGACTTCAACTCCAAAAACTGTTTCCTTTTCAATTGAGTAGCACGTGCAACATCAGGAAATACTTGGAGAGCCTGGCCACAGAACACAGTGTCCTTTTCTGGAAATAGTTTTTTTATTTATTTTATTTATTTATTTAAATCGCTTATATACCGTGCTCTTCAACATCAGTGCGGTTTACATAGAACATGGGGTATTTTACGGTGGGGGTTAACACCGTTTTACATATAACAGGTAGCTCAACTTGGATAACAGTATTAACTATTTACATTTGTAATAACAGAATGATATTCATACTTATATACAAATACATGAGGAGTGGATGCATGTGGTCGGAGCTAAGTTGTGAGTGATGGAGTTGGTGTACATTCCTCAGGGTAGCATTTGAGGAAGAGATAGTGTTTTAATTCTCTCCTGAATTTAGTTAGTTCCGGGATTGCTCGGATATCGGGTGGAAGAGCGTTCCAGCATCTGGGAGCACAGAGACTGAAAGCCCTGTTTATGGTTGTCTGAGCACAGTGGGTCATTGCTTTGGGGATTGCCAAAGTGTTTATAGCAGTAGATCGTCTGGCTCTATTTGGGGGTGTAATGTGAGTGAGGTCCGCGAGAGAGGAGGGGGCGAGTCCATTGATGGTCTTGAATGTTAGTAGTAGGGTCTTGAAGGTGATTCTGCTGTGGATTGGGAGCCAGTGGAGGCTTTTGAGGATGGGTGTTATATGGTCTCTCCTGGAGGCGCTATGTAGGACTCTGGCTGCAGCGTTCATGGTGAGCTGGAGCAGGCCCAGGGTGGATTGTGGGAGTCCTTGCAGGGTAGCGTTGGCGTAGTCGAGATGTGGGATGGTTAGTGCTTGGAAGATTGTTCTGAAATCAACTGGTTGCAGGAGGGGGCATAGATGTTTGAGTGTCTTGATCTTATGGTATGTTGATTTTACCATGTTGCTCACGTGTGTCTTCATATCCAGTCTTTGATCCAATGTGACACCCAGGTAGCGGATTGAAGGTTTGGTTTGCAGTTCGATTTTTCCAATTTTTAGGCAGGCAGGAGGGGAAAGGTTGGGGTTTCTGGACATGAACAGCACTTCAGTCTTTTTGTGTTGTATTCGAAGATTCTGGTTTAGAAGACATTTTTCCACTGAGCTAAAACAGTTAGTTAGAGGAGTGAGGTCAATTTGGTCAGTCTGGAATGGCATGTACATGAGAACGTCATCGGCATAAATCATGCATTCGACGCTGAATGATCGTATGAGGTCACAAATTGGCTGCATATAGATGTTGAACATCAAGGCTGAGAGGGAGGAGCCTTGCGGAACGCCCTGTTTCTGGTGGAACGGTTTGGAGGTGGAGGACCCCGTCTGCACGTGTTGCCATCTATCGGACAAGTACGACCAGGTTAGTGCTAGGTCACAGATGCCCTTCTCTTTGAGCCAGCTCAGGAGGGTTTCGTGGCATACTGAGTCGAACGCTGCAGCTATGTCCAGGAATATCAGGGCAACTCCCTGACGGATGTTATCAATTGCATAAAGTATATTGTTGAAGAGGGTGGTAAGTAGCGTCTCCACACCATGGGATTCTCTGAATCCATGTTGACAGTGGTCTAACGGAGAGGTATTGTTGATGTGTTGTTGAATCTGGTATAGGACTTCTTTTTCGATTATCTTTGCTAGCAGTGGAATGCTGGCAATTGGTCTATATGATTCTACTTTCTGTGGGTCCAATTTGTTGTTCTTTAGCAGGGGTCTGATGGATGTGTGCTTGAGATTCAGTGGGAAAAAGCCTGATGTGAAAGATGCGTCAAGAAGTCTAGCTATGAATGGACTAAATTCTGTCCGTAGATCCCTTATCCAGAAGGCAGGACAGGGGTCAGTCTGAGCAGTAGTGGTGTTGATTGTAGAGATTGTGTCTATGATTTGCTCATTGGATGGGATGGTGAACATTGCTAATGTCGCTGCTTTTGGTGGTTCCACGGTGCAAGAGGGTGGGCCAGTCTTGTCTGTCTGGCATAGTTTTGATTGCAGGAAGTCAGTGTAGTCCTGGGCGTGAATCTCGGGTGTTCGTTCAGAACCTGGTTCTTTCGTTAGGTTCTTGATGAGGTTAAATAGGTCGTGTGGTTTTCGTAGTGAGCGCATGAGGGTGTCTGTGTGTGCTTGTCTCATTTTCTCAGTTATCGCATTGCGGTGTATGGATAGCTGGAGGTTATAGGCTACCTGGTTCTCTGTGGATCGTGAGCGTCTCCATCGCCTTTCGAGTTTTCTATGTTTGATGAGAGAGGTCCGTAGGTCCTCGGAGTACCATGTGGCGGGAGCTTTTTTCTTAGGGGCTTTCTTGTGGGCTGTACGTAAGGCGATGGAACTCAGGCTGTCATTCCAGCTGGAGACTAGTGCATCTAGGCTGGTTGTCGTTAAGCTGAAGAGGGGCTGTGTGTTGTGTAAGATGGATTCCTTGTTAAAAGGTTGGAACCTTCGTGGGGGTAGACTTATGGGGTTTGACATGTTTCCAGGGGGTTTCCTGGGCCGGGACTCTAAGGGAATTTGAAATAAGATTAGCTTATGATCGGACCAAGGTACTGCGGTGTAGGTAGGTGGGTGGGGGGGGGGGGGGTGGAGTTGTAGGGGGGCGAAGATCAGGTCCAGCATGTTTCCCTTTGTGTGAGTTGGTTCATTGATTAGTTGCAAATAGCCCAGGTCTTTGAGTGCATCTTGGAAAGCTGATGCTTGGGAGTCATGTAGGGTTGGTAGATTGAAGTCCCCTAGTATTCAATTCGGGGAGAATAGGTTTGGGGGGTTACAGGCTAGCTCGATTATTACAGCTAGGTCATCAGGGGATGATGATGGGGCTCTGTATACTAGATTGAAGGAGCATTGGTCGTTTGCTATGACTACTATGTCGAGGTTGGTTGTGTTGGTGCTGTTGGAAAGGTGAAACTTGAGGTCAGTTTTTGTGAGTATGAGAACTCCTCCGCCCCTTTTGTTGATTCTATGGCAGCTGTGTATTGTAAAGTTGGGGGGTAGAAGGTGGTTGATGAGGACCATGTCATCATTCGATAGCCATGTCTCTGTGATGGAGTATGTCTAGGTTGTGAAGGGTTAGTAGGTCAGTGATGACGGGCCATTTATTGCGGACTGAGTGCACGTTTATGAGAGCGACTTTTAAGTCTTGGGGGGGTAGGTTATCTTTTTTTACCCTTGTGGTGTGTTGGATTGCAATGTGTAGTAGGTGATGATAGGTTGGTTGCGAGTCCTCTACTGGCTTGTGGGTGGGGTCTCTGGACCACCTCCTCCCGGAACCGTGTAGAATAGGTATGTGTTTGTGGGTGTTGGTTAGAGCTAAGGAGCTACTGATCAGTTCCAAGAGAATGTAGCTACAAATTATTGTTGCAGTTGTGTGAGCCATTCTATGAGTGATCTATCTACGTTTGTGGTGATGTATGCGCAGGAGGGTATTGGGATGGACTATTGGTAATAGCAAGGGTGGTCAGAATAACACTGTTGTAGCAGGCTACTGGCAACAGTAAAAATGGAACAAGTATATCAGGCTACTGGCACCGGTGAGATGGGACAAATGTTTCAGGCTATTGGTAACAGTGAGAATGGAACAGCTATATCAGGCTACTGGCAATAGTAAAATGGCACAAGTATATCAGGCTATTGGCAACAGTGAGAATGGAACAGCTATATCAGGCTACTGGCAACAGTAAAGTGGCACAGATATCAGGCTATTGGCAACAGTGAGAATGGAACAGCTATATCAGGCTACTGGCGACAAATATATCAGGCTATTGGCACCAGTGAGAATGGAACAGCTATATCAGGCTACTGGCAACAGTAAGATGGCACAGCTATATCAGGCTACTGGCAACAGTAAGATGGCACAGATATATCAGGCCATTGGCAACAGTAAAATGGCACAAATATATCAGGCTACTGGCAACAGTAAAATGGCACAAATATATCAGGCTACTGGCAACAGTAAAATGACACAAATATATCAGGCTATTGGCAACTGTGAAAATGGAACAAATAAATCAGGTTACTGGCAACAGTAAAATGGCACAAATATATCAGGCTATTGGCAGAGATATATCAGGTTATTGGCAACGGTAAGGATGTCACAGTTATATCGGCTACTGACGACAGTAGAGAGTACTCAGAGGAGCAGTAGATATGTTAGGGTATTAAGATAGATGTAGTGAACGTAGAACCAGTTATAATGTGCTACCGGTAATGGCAGCGATAGCAAGGTCTTATGTTAGGTCTGTTTAGGCGGTTGTTACTTGCGTTGGATGAGAGGCTGGATGAGTTGATGGTGAGAGCGAGCTCGACCCAAGGGGAGCTCAAGCTGCCGGACGCTTTGCAGAGTGTAGACGGTCTAATGGAGGTTGCTCTGTCGTCTTGGTGTGGGGCCGCTGCCTAAGGGCCGCGCCAAAGGGCCCTCTGGCGGGGCCCTCAGGCGCGGGTGCGCCTGTGGCGCTCCTTTTAAGTTGGCGGTGCTCAGCCCCGATTGGGCAGCACGAGGTCGGGTCAGCGTTGCTGCGGGCTGTGCTGAGTTGAACCCCTCCCTCCTGGGAGAGCCGCACGAAGAGGCTTCGGTCTAAGTTTAAATTCTAAGTTTAAATTCCTCTGATAAAAAGATAACAAGTAAAGTATTATGTTTCATAATACCATCCACTAGGTCTTCAAGAAATTCAGTCAAATTCCCAACAGTAGACTGAAGAGTATCAAAAGACTCTTCAGCAGGGGAAGACGCTCGCACCCTAGTGGGAATATAGTAGGCTTTCACTATCTCTACTGGCTCTACAATTTTTAGAATTTCAACAAAGTATTTTTTTAACAATATATCTGGAGCCAGCAGATGAGTTTGAGGAAAATTTAGGAAATGGAGATTCTTGGCTCTAGAGAGATTCTCAATAGCTTCCAAACAGGAATAAATAAGCAAGGGATCCTTAATGTATGAAACATTTAACGCTTTATTTGTCTGCACTCGAGAATCAATCTGTGCCAAAGACTTTTCCATATCCACAATCTTAACATCATAATCAGAAAATTTAACCACAGTCCCCTGTATAAATTACATAATGAAACCACAGCAGAAGACACTTTTACATCAATAGCCTGTATAGCCCCATTTTTATAGGTGACCTGTTATAAAATTTCCCCCTATGTATGAACCTGTCCTCCTCTGACCTATACTTCCCTGCGTCTTCCCCTCCTTTCCCACCCCGGAACACCACCTTTCATTGTAACCAAAAGCGCCTGCGGTGTTGTACACTGTTCAAACTTTTAGCCATATTAAAGGACAACAATTTTCAAACAGTAGATCAGTAGATTTAAGTGAGTAAAATGGTTTTTACCAATGTAAATCACATACAGGCTCATTCCATCCTGGATGTTCAGAGGGGGTCATGATTCTGATCCCGTGGGGCATGTCTAGCCCTGTATGTACAGGTTGGGACTGCAATTCAGCCGGCCTGCACATACAGGGAAAGCCCAACTAACTCAGTCAGGGCTTTATAATGGAGCCGTGTCCCCCCCCCCCCCCCCTGCCCCATCTGCGCCCCAGGCTCGCAGTAAGAAGATGTCCAGGGAAGATATTCCACCTCAGAATAGAGTGGAATAACTTCCCCGCCCAAGTCGCCGGCCCTAACTCCGTCCCAATCCACCCCTTCCCCGCCCCCAAGGGGAGTGCATGAATAGAGGGACAGAATCAGGCCCTTAGGGGGGTCATTTATTAATACTGTTAATGCGCGTTATTTGCTGTAGGGCCCATTGCAGAAAATAACATGTATTCACACATTGATAAATGATCAGCTCCCTTAGAAAATGATATTCTGTAGGATAAGGCTTGCCCATGTTCTCTGCTAAACATCATGCCTACTATTTGTTCCCAGGGACCCACAGGAAGGTGGCACATACTTTTGTTTTCCAGTTGTTCTCCTATGCTACTTCTAGTGCTAGAGACAGCAGTGTTCTGTATATAGTCAGAATCATGTTATAAAGACAACTGTAAGTATATAATACCTGTGGCCATGGTGTCTGTCAGACTATTATTTAGCTTTGAATGCTCTGCTCTTTGTTTCTACCCTAGGCAATCACCTAGTTTTGCCTAATGGTTAGGCTGGCCCTGAACGTTGGATTAACCTGTTCATTCCATGCTCCAGGATTAATTATGGAATAGCTTCCTTTTGTGTTAAAAGTTAATCTTGGAGTTCACAACTAATCACCATTCACATACCTTTAACATTGGGTTGGTTGGGGCTAGAACAATTAATCCAGGAGTGAAAGTACCTTATTTGGTAGAATTAATGTCGGGTTTCAAGCGGGATTTATTTACAGCTGTTTATTTTTCAAAACACATTTTATTTCATATGACAGAATTAACAGCTATCAGGCATCAAAATTCCTTCAAACCACAAGAACAAACAAATGGAGGTTGATAACGGCCACAAATGAAGAAAAGCAAATAGTTGTCTTTGTTAAAAGACCAGACTCAGCTGAGTTTCGACAAACTCGCCTTCATCGGGGGTCTGAAAACATAAGCAGTCAAACATAAGAACAAAAATAAATATAAATTCATATAAAAGATATATATATAACATATATAAATATATAGATATGTGTGTAACGTACATAGTAACATAGTATATGACGGCAGATAAAGACCACCATGTTCCATCTAGTCTGCCTATATCAAATCCTAATAGAACCATATTATTTGCATCTGTAAACTTCAGACTACAGAAATTCATACTCATTTTTACTTAAAAATATATTTGAATACCACTGTGCACACTTATACTTATGAATAAATGTGTCTACATACTTGTGAAAACTCCTACATTAAAAACATATACAGGAAGTTAAACAAAAGGCTTTTCAAAGACATTGCAAATGAAAAAATTATATATGAAAACCACATTACCAGGATGGATAAACAGCAATAAATTCATTAAACAACTGAAAGGCATAAAAACAGAACATTAAAAAGAATCTTTGAAAAGCTAAAATAAGATCATAATATTAACATGCTAGACCATTAAAAATGTGTACCATCTCAAACATGGCTTAACAAGGTATGTGTAAAAGTGGATTCAGTGTGTGGTAAATAAAAAATAGGAGGTAAAATGCTTCACATAACCAAAAAAATAAAACAGAAAAGGTAACACAAATGATGGGGTAATTTCACACAGCATCTACTGAAATTGGATGAAATGCTGTTCAGAAGCATATCATTGCTCCGCGTTTATCAATGTCTTACACAATGGTGGTAGAGAGCTACATGCTCTACATCGTGTATATAACTCGATAAACTAATACTGCCCCCCACCCCCCCCCCCCCCCCCCCCCCCCCCCCGTAGCTGCTCCTCCACACATAAACCAGCTCAAATAGCAGAAAAACTCCAGTTATACACATCACAGCAAATGATAGTGTGCCAATCACTATACACATAGAACAAAGGCCATACAAACCAATGAAAAATAAATGAAATAACGCTGTGGAGCATGGCATTAATCTTTAATGTAATATTCATGTGAGGCCATACACCATCCTTAGTATATCAAAATTCAAAACCTAATTTGATAAGCCCTGACATACGAAACAAGGGAATCAAAAGGGGCTGAAAAGTGCACAAACACTTTGATGTATAGCACCCTGAATGCCCTGTCCTTAAAGATTACTGTAATGAGGATGGTACAATAAGAATGAACTCTGAAGGCCACTAATGAAATTTTATTTATTTATTTTTTATACCGCGCTCTTTAGAATCAGTGCTGTTTACATGTATACTAACAGGTACTTTTTATTCCCTTGTCCCCGAAGTGCTCACAATCTAAGTGTACCTGAGGCAATGGAGGGTTAAGTGGCTTGCCCAAGGCCACAAGGAGTGGCCATGGGACTAGAGACCCCCAGTCCCTCTGGCCTGAGGTTGCTTGTCCCCATGCGGGAATTGAACTCCCGGCCTTCTGGCCTGAGGTAATCTGTCCCAACCACTGAGCCAACTCCTCAAGTTGATAACAACTTGCTATATTTGTGCAAATAAACAGAAATATCAATTCCCAATCACGAGAACTTACCTAAAGTAAATCCCTTCTACAACAACTAGAAATGCCATGCATGCAGCTTGTGATATAAAAGAGGAACCCTACAGCAAACCCCGCCCCCCCCAATGTAGATGTTGAAACCATATCCCTCATAAAAACAGGAGCGAGCAGAGTGCTCCCTATTCAATAGAGCCCTTCTTTGTACTGACCATCCTTCTATGGGTTTTGAGAATGGATGGAGTAAAATTAAAAATAAACATGGTAAACATCTTGATCATACCTTCAACAATAAGGACTTGCACTAAGGCCGTCAGGAATCGCGCTTTTTCTTTATACGCACCAACCCTCTGGAATGCCCTTCCTGCTTCAGTCCGAGTCATTGTGGACCAGTCTACGTTCAGAAAGGCATTAAAGACTCACCTGTTCCTGCTAGCTTATGACCACATAACTTAATGAAGGGCTCTCTTAGTGCTGGCTTCCTCACTTACATAGACTATACCTTGAGGCCTGGCTGTACAACATGTGATTAGTTCTCCTATCCCTCCCCTATTTCCCCTGCCTTGATCCCTCAATGTTGACATATTTGTTTGCTTCCATTTACCTGTTCTATGTTAACTAGATTTGATGTTTATGCCTGTTCTGTGAAAGTTGCTTCACTGTTCACGTTCCTTGTAAACCGCTCTGATACTAAATAGTGGGGTATATAAAAATAAATAAATATGAAGAAAATGTAAAAAATAGGAAGTAAAAAGATAATAAAATAACGAGATAAAGTATGAACACCAAATCATAAATATAGGGATCTGTTCACTAAGTAGCGCTGGCAACGTCCATGTGAAATCAGAGCCGCGGCCCCATTGAATGAAATGGGGCCGCAGCTCAGATTTCACACGGAAGCTGCTGGCGCTGCTTAGTAAAAAGACCTCATAGACAAAACCGGCAGCATAAAAATCAGAAATAAAATGATCACACTCTCTCCTTAAATAAAAATATAAAGAACATTTTTTTGAAAAATAAGAGCATGTTATATTATCCAAAATAAAAAAGGAAGACTAAGGGGCTTGTTTACAAAGCTGCGGTAGCGGTTTCCAATCGTTATTGGAGCCGCGGCCCCATTGAACGATCGGAAATTGCTACCGCGGCTTTGTAAACAAGCCCCTAAAAGTATGAGTAGGTTACGCATAATAACCAAATACATCTGTACATATCAGACATAGCTAAAAAAAAGGGAGTTTAAAAAACACATATAAGAGGAACTCAAAAATAAGAGAGGGGTTCTAATTATAAAAACATCTGATATTCAATCTACCAATTCAATGCAGAGGGTGAGACTGAGTTCATCTCAAAAATCAGACGACATTCTTCTTGAAGAAGGAGCTTATTGAGGTCTCCACTTCATCATGTGGCTCTGACAACTTTTATAGCAAAAAACCTAAATTCACAAAAAGAATAATTCATGAACAAATAATGTTCAACCAGGGGAGCAGACAAGACCTGTCCCTTTACACAACTTTTATGTTCCAAATGTCCTTTGCATACAAGAATTTTAGTTTTACCCACATAAAGTATCTTACATTAGCAGATACAGGCTTATTCTGTCCGGGACATAGATTCCCTCTGTACGTCCAGTCTGAGCTGGATGTACAGAGGGGAACGCGATTCTGATACTGCAGGACACGACTAGCCCTATGGGATGAGAATCGCGAACAGTCCTGTATGTGCAAGCCGGGACTGCGATTCAGCCCAGCCTGCACATACAGGACTGTCCCTGGCTAACTCAGTCAAGGCTCTTCTATGGCATTCCCGGCAGCCCGACCTCCAGTCCGGCCTCCTAAGGCCAGGGTTGGGTTGTGGGAAATGCCTTCGGCCTCCCCTGCCCAATCCAAGCCACAGGTCACCGATCCTTTTTGTTCGGGGAAGTTATTCCACCTTGGAGGTGGAATAACTTCCCTGTATAAATCGCCCGCTCTTCCTCCACCTCATATCCTCCCCTTCCCCGCCCCCATCTAACTTCCCCATACAACCGGTGGGGAAGTTAGACATGGGCAGAGAAGGCACATCCATCCCCGCTATTTGTGGCACAGAATCAGGCCCATAGTGATTCAAACTGCTGAAGACGTATTGCAATCCGATCTGTGTGGTAAGTGATATCATCACTTGGTAACAGGATCTACAAATGATTGAATCTCCAAAATATTAGGACACACTGAAACACTTTCCACACTTATCTAATGACAGTATTTTCTCTCAAAGAAGGTAAAGCTGAGGATACCAACAGATGACCCAGATTTTTCTCTCTACTGTAAGTGACTACCAATCACTGATCTTTAAAACAGTCAAGATTCTGTAAAATGTGCCAGTATCTTCTCAATATCTTTTGGATTAGTGGGGCTAAACTTGAAAATCTTAAAGTGCTTATAAATTTAGGTTGTTGTGCTTTTTGCACATTCTTTAAAAGATTTTCCCTGACTGCCGCATTGGCTCTATTATACCAATCTTTTACACAATCAATAGGGTATCCTCTAGTGACCAATCATCCATCATATCGCAGGCCTGGCATGTACACTCTGATGGTGAAGAGCATAACCTCCACAGCCTTAAAACAGTGAATAAGGGAGACTCCATTTGAGGCTTATTGTATGAAAATTGTCATTACCTTAAAAGCTTGTTCTTGTCAATGGGTTTCCTGTATATTGAGGTTTCATAGTCATAGTTGGTCTTAATAAGGATGTCTAAAATGGAATAATATGTTCTTTATCGAACTGCATTTGAAATCTCAAATTAAGTTCCCTGGTATTCAACCAGCCACGAAAGTCAAATAAATGACATTCATTGTCTTTCCACAAAACAAAAATGTCGATAGAATGCTTCTAAAGAATCACCTCTGTAGAGAATGGAAAATCATCTAAATTAGCCATTTCAAATTCAGCAACATAAAAATTAGCAATGTCTGGTGCCATAGTGGCACCCATGGCTGTCCCCTTAAGTTGCTGATAGTATGAATCTTGAAAGAAATATATTTTGTAAGCGCTATTCTTGCTAACTCAACCAAATATCTCGTGGGGTTCTCTGAGTACTGGCTCTTTGATCAAGGTATTTTCTAATGACATCTAAGGCTTCCTCCTGTGGTATGTTCGCATACAGGGATTTAATATCAAAAGATACCAGAATTAACTAAGATGTGTTTCCCTCAAAATCACTGAGCACATTATTCATGTGTATGGAATCTCTAATTTACAATCTAATGGTAGGTGCAAATGGTCTGAGGAAAATATCAATGAATTTCGAAAGGTGTTCCAACACAGAGCCAATGCCAGAAGCTATTGGTCTGCCCAGTGGAGCACTCATAGATTTATGGATCTTGGGCAAGATATATATTGTGGGGATGACTGGACATCTAACCAAATGAAAGTTCCTTTCCTGAGTAGTTAAATATCTTGCTTCAAAACCTGTCTGTATTGATATGTCTACATCTTGTTTAATCAAGGAGGTGGGATCTGCATCTAGTAAATGAAAGAAGTTTGCATCATTCAACTGTTTCTTGATCTCACTGACATAATAAGACTTCTCCAGGACCAAGCAGGAAGTCAGTCCTCACATATGGGTGACGTTGGTGCCGACGGAGCCCTCGTGCGGAGCATTTCCCCAGTTTTCAAAGAAAGCCTTTGGGAATTGCAGCGCGCATGCGCGGTCCCCTTCCCGCCCAAGGGTGCCATCTTGCTCAGTCTTCTTTTTTCTGCAGAGCCCGACGGACGTAGTTCGTTTTTCGCTGAGGAAAAAGTTGATTTCCCTATTTTTTGTACTTCTCCTTCGGTTCGACGCCGGATCCTTTTCCCGCCTGGGCCCGATACGCCGGTATCGAGCCCGCTCTCACCTTTTTCGGTTTTTGTCCTTCGTGACTAGCGTTCACGCAATTTTTCTTTTTTCACTGGCAGTCCTGTCTTTTGACCTCGCAGGGGCCCTTTTTCCCCCGATGGCTGCCAGCGGGTTTAAAAAGTGTGATCGGTGTAAGAAACTTATGTCTCTTACCGACACACACGACTGCTGCCTTCGCTGCCTCGGAACCGATCATGACCCGATGATTTGTGGTCCGTGTGGCAAAATTTCCTCGAAGGCGTTGAAGAGTCGGCAGCACCAGAAGGATAGGATCTTTATTTATTTATACATCTTTTCTATACCGCCACTTCCAGCGATCAGTAGCGGTTTACAGGTAACATAAACTTTAATAATAGAGTACTATTATTTTACATAGAACATATTTAGAACAATGAACATTCAACTATTAAATGTAACTCAAAAAATACAATGAGATAACAGGCTGGACGGGTCTGGACCTCGTCAGAGGCCTCGACGTCTCAGGACTCCGGCCCCGAGCAGCGTCGAGGTTCCTCTGAGCGGGGGTCTCCTTCGCGGGAACAGTGCAGGAAGAAGTAACCCGCGAGGGCGTCGTCGGTGGAAGCTTCTGGTTCCTCGAGAGCCAGGTCACATAGCCCCAATAGCTGTCCCGGGTCTTCGGAGTCGGAGAGTCCTGCCAAGCAACCTCATCTCGAGATGGAGTCTCCTGGACACGTGAGTGCTGTAGTCCTCGTGGCCTCTCCTCCAAGGGAGCCGACGTCGGGCCTGACACCGTCGGGGCCTGGGTCGGGGGCTGCTGGGTCTCCTGAGCTCGGACTCAGGTTGACGGCCTTGGAGAGCAGCCTCGCTGCCTTCATGGAACAGCAGCGGGCATTGATCGCCGGTCTCACCGGTGCATCTGCCCCGACCACCGGGACATCGACGTCCAAGTCGACCCCGGAGGCCGAGCCGATCCTCGAGTCCATGCGGGCTCGAGTTGATCCTCGGCCACGGTCTCCCTCGGCCTCCCGTTTGTGACTGAGGTCGTCGACGCCGGTACCTCTGGCATCGGGGCGGAGGGCATCGGTGCCGCCCGACCGGAGCCGCTCGGCACCTCCTCCGAGAAGTTGGGCTGGGAGACGGAGGACGAAGAGTCACCCGACACCTATCGGACTCGGTGTGTCCCATCGGACTCGCCGGAGTCCGAACCTCGGAGATGATCCCCACCGGAGGATACCCGGTTCTCGGACTTCGTGCGGGATATGGCCAAGGCTTTGGCCTTCCCCGCGGATCCCGAGGAGGAGCCTCGAGCTGAGGAGCTCAAGGCCCTCCAGTATGACTCTCCCCCGAAGGAGGCCTTTATTGTACCGGTTCCTCTGATGCTGGAGCGTCTGCTCTTCCGCATGTGGGAGACCCCGGCCTCGACGCTGGTGTTAAGCAAGCGGGTCGATTCCATCTATCGAGTTCGCAAGAGCCCCGGGTTCCAAAAGGCACAATTACCGCACCACTCCATGGTTGTGGAATCGGCCATGCATCGACTGAAAAGTCAGAAGATGCACTCCTCGGTGCCTCCCGGCCGGGAGGCCCGGAACCTGGATGCCCTCGGTAAGAAGTGCTTCCAGGGCTCTATGCTTGCTTGCCGTGTCCAGACATACCAGCTCTACATGGGCATGTATCTCCGAGACCTGGCAAAGGAGATTGCCGGGTTCTCTGCTGGTCTCTCCGAGGAACCTTTGCAGAGGTTCCAGGCCTTGTCCACCGGTATTCGAGAGTGCTCGAAGTTTATCTCTCGAGCAGCCTACGATGGCTTCGAGGCTTCGGCCTGAGTAGCCGGGGCCGGCATCGGTGCCTGTCAACAGGCTTGGCTACAGTCATCCGACCTCAAGCCATGGGTACAGGACAAGTTGGTCGATGTCCCCTGCCGAGGTGAAAACCTCTTTGGCAAGCCCATGGCTGAAAAGGCTGCAGAACTCGAGACCGAGACTCTGACCAGGACTAGGCTGTCCAGAAAGACCTCTGCCCCTTCTCAGAAGAAGAAGGGCTCGGGAAAAAAGACCTTTTACCCAAGGAAGTCATCTGCCTATAAACAATACCCTCATTTTCAGGCCTCTGCAGCTCCCCAACAGGGTCAACAGGCCAAGGGGCAGGGTCATGGGCCCCGTAGGCAGAAGGCCCCCAAGCCACCAACACCGGCCCCTGCTCAGCAGGGTGGGGGTTTTAGACTCAGAAAGCATAGCCTCTTCTCCTCAGCTGGCTTCTCTCAGCACAGGAGGCCGGCTGGCCCACTTTGCCCACAGGTGGTCAGCTGTCACATCAGATACCTGGGTGCTTCATATAGTCCAAAAGGGCTATCTTCTCCATTTTCACCAGGTACCTCCCTCCTATTTTCCAGGGGAGCCTCCAAGATTCCCTCTGCACAGGGACCTACTCCTTCAGGAGTTGGCAAGTCTACTAAAGGAACAGGCTGTGGAACTGGTGCCCCACCACCTGAGAGGTCACGGCTTTTATTCCAGGTATTTTATGGTACCAAAAAGAACAGGAGGCCTCAGACCCATCCTAGACTTGCGCAACCTCAACAAGTTCCTGGAGAGGGAAAAGTTCAAGATGCTTACCCTTGGAATCCTGCTGCCCTACCTCCAGCAGGGAGATTGGCTATGCTCCTTGGATCTAAAGGATGCTTATACTCACATCCTTATTCATCCAGACCACAGACAATATCTCAGATTTGTTGTGGGAGGAAACCACTATCAGTACAGAGTACTACTCTTTGGCCTGACCTCCGCTCCCAGGGTGTTCACCAAGTGCCTGGCAGTGGTGGCGGCCTACCTAAGGCTTCAAGGTCTTTTTGTGTTTCCGTACCTGGACGACTGGCTCATAAGGGGCCAGTGTTCCCAGGAGGCCAATCAAGCCACCCTTCGCACTGTGGCTCTGCTTCAGCTCTTGGGGTTTGTCATAAACTTCGAAAAGTCCACTTTGCTCCCGTCCCAAAACTTAGAATTCATAGGAGCAAGGCTGGACACTCTTCAAGTGAAGGCTTTTCTGCCAATGGACAGGGCCCACAGGCTGATGGATCTGGCCAGGCAGTTTCACAGCAATTCCCTGGTCTCTGCCAGGCAATTCCTGAGACTACTCGGCCATATGGCTTCCACGGTTCATGTCACCCCCAATGCCCGCCTGCACATGCGGCCTTAACAGTGGAGCCTTCGCACTCAGTGGCACCAGGCCACAGGGAGCCTAGCGGACTCAGTAAGGATATCCGACCTGCTGGTCTCCTCTCTGCAATGGTGGCTTCATCTTCTGAATCTGGTACTTGGAGTGGTTTTTCAATCTCCTCTGCATTCTCAAGTGCTGACGACAGATGCTTCTCTTCTAGGTTGGGGAGCACATTGCCAAGGGACATGTACTCAGGGTCTCTGGACCCCTTGGGAGGCTGCTCAACAGATAAACTTCCTGGAGCTATGGGCGATACGCCTAGCTCTGAGTGCCTTCTCCCATCTCGTCTCTCACCAGTCTGTACTAGTCCAGACGGACAATCAAGTTGCCATGTTCTACGTGAACAAACAAGGAGGCACAGGCTCCTTCCTTCTATGTCAGGAGGCACAATGGCTGTGCTCTTGGGCCGTCAGTCACGGAATCCTCCTCAAGGCTGTCTACCACCCAGGTCAAGAAAATTACCTGGAGGACAGACTGAGCAGGATCCTGCAACCACACGAATGGAGATTGAACCCGTTGGTGGTTCAGCAGATCTTTCTCAGGTGGGGTCTCCCCACCATGGATATTTTTGCCAGTTCTCTGAACCGGCAGCTCCCGAGATTCTGCTCCAGACAACCGCATCCTCTCAGAGTAGCAGCAGATGCGTTTCTGATCTCGTGGTCCACAGGCCTGCTGTATGCGTTTCCTCCCACGCCACTAGTGTCCAGAACACTGTTCAAAGTCCTCAAGGACGGGGCCTCAATGATCCTGATAGCCCCCAGGTGGCCGAGGCAACCGTGGTTCCCGCTTCTGCTGCAACTGGCGGTGGACACCCCTCTTCCTCTGGGGTTTCAGCACGATCTCCTGTCTCAGGATCAGGGGACTCTCTTGCACCCCAACCTCCAGTCCCTTCATCTGATGGCCTGGCTGCTGAAAGGGTAGTCCTGGATCCCCTACTACTGCCTCATGAGGTGGAAGATGTAGTCTTAGCCTCTAGGCGGCAATCCACCAGGAAATCCTACGCTCTTAAGTGGCGTAGATTCTCCGCATGGTGTGCTCAGCACAGCGAGAATCCCTTCTCGTGCTTGGTAGCGGTAGTATTGCAATATTTGCTTTACCTCTCCAATCTAGGCCTTAAGTCCAACTCTGTCCGGGTTCACCTCAGTGCTCTCTCAGCGCACCACTCGCCGGTGGACGGAAGGCCTCTTTCCAACCACCCTTTGGTGCCTCGTTTTCTCAGAGGCCTCCTTCTGCTTAAGCCTCCTTTGCGTCCACCAGCCCCTGAGTGGGATCTGAATGTGGTCTTACAGCAGATTACTTGTCCGCCCTTTGAACCTATGGCTACCTGCCCTCTCCGTTTTCTCTCCTGGAAAACCTTGTTTCTGGTAGCTCTTACCTCTGCTAGGCGAGTGAGTGAACTTCAGGTGCTAGTGTCTGATCCTCCTTACACTAGGTTCTACAGGAATAGGGTAGTCTTACGGACTCACCCTAAGTTTCTCCCTAAAGTTGTCTCCCCTTTTCACCTCAATCAGGAGGTGGTTCTTCCGACCTTCTTTCCCAGGCCGCATGCCAACCGGGCTGAGATGGTCCTGCATACCCTGGACTGTAGGAGGGCGTTATCCTTCTACCTTGACCGTACGCGGGAGCATCGGAGGGCTGTTCAGCTCTTTGTTTCTTTTGACCCCAATAAGTTGGGGCTACCTGTCTCCAAGCGTACTTTGTCCATATGGGTCGCTGACTGTATCGCCTGGGCTTATGGGGCAGCCGGCCTCTCGTTGGAGGGTCGAGTCACGGCTTATCGTGTCAGGGCGAAGGCTGCGTCAGTGGCTCATCTCCGCTCTGTTCCGTTGGCAGACATCTGCCGGGCCGCTACTTGGTCTTCAAGCCAGACTTTTGCGGCCCATTACTGCCTTGAGAGGGAGTCACGCAGGGACAGTGCTTTCGGACAGGCAGTACTCCATAATCTCTTTGGGGTTTAGGCAACTCCTACCCTCCGGCCCTGGGCTACCGGTCGGGGGCGTTCTCAGAGAAGATTCCTTCCTTACGTACTGATGAGCTAGAGGGAGCTCATTTTTTTGGCTTGAGGTCTCCGGTAGCCTTAAGTTGGGGAGTCCCATATGTGAGGACTGACTTCCTGCTTGGTCCTGGAGAAAGAGTAGTTACTCACCTGTAACAGGTGTTCTCCAGGAGCAGCAGGAATCAGTCCTCACAACCCTCCCTCCTCCCCTTGGAGTTGCAGTCATATGATTTATTTTGCTAATTTTTTGCTGTCTTTTAACTATGTCATCAGACTGAGCAAGATGGCACCCTTGGGCGGGAAGGGGACCGCGCATGCACGCTGCAATTCCCAAAGGCTTTCTTTGAAAGCTGGGGAAATGCTCCGCACGAGGGCTCCGTCGGCGCCGACATCACCCATATGTGAGGACTGATTCCTGCTGCTCCTGGAGAACACCTGTTACAGGTGAGTAACTACTCTTTATCAAGAATGACAATTCCACCTCCTTTGCTGGCTTAATTACCACATCGGATTTGTCTGTCAGAGTCTTTATAGCATATCAGTCATCATGTGTTAAATTATCAAAGAACTTATTCTGTTTGCTCTCTAAAACTTCAGTGTCTCTGGTGACACATCTATTGAAAGTTTGGATAATTGGATCAGTAGGGCCCAGAGGGAGCACATGTGATTTATGGCTAACTACGGACATGCTATGATGTGAGGTTATTTTGGGAAAACGTTATCTATAGCTTCTAATTAATTCTGATAGGTACAAAGTTGAGTCCCATCTTTAACAGATTAACCTGAGATTCAGAGAAGGCAACCTTCAAACGATTAACCATTGGTAACTCATCACTAGCGTAAGGGGTCAATAGTGTGTGTAGCTCCTTCCCCTGCCCCTTCCTTTGAATTCTACCTTTCCCCAAGGGTTTTCTTCCAAGAGGATCTGTGTCTCTCTAACTCCTTTTCCAAAATATCCTTAAGCCAAAAACCTTTCGAGGTACTCTGTGATTTGGGGAGGGAACAGAACTAGGGGATTTGAATAAATCTTCAGATTCCCTTCTTACACGTTTCTGACTTTTCTCAAAGGTTTCTTCTTCATCTGCCAGATCCCTTCTCTTACTTTTAAATGTGACCTGTTTCTGAGTTTTAAAAGATGATCTAGATTTAAGCCACGGACAAACATTACTGTTCTTATAATCTAGTTCATCATGCCTGAATTTCTCTAATTTGTTTTTCTTAATTTCTCTCTTATATCCATCTAGTTTTTTAGTAAAATCATTTAACAATTTATCTTCTGCTTCAAACAATCTATCTTTCTATCAGCTTCAATTTGCAGCTCATCGGCTTTCTTTTTTGAAGTCTCGGCAATGAGGATCATAAGGTCCAAAGAGCACTTATTTAAAATCACACACCATTTCTCTAAAAACCCTTTATCCTCACTAAACATCCTTGGCTCTTTTGAAAAACGAAGGCCCCTAGGAATGTGTTGCGCATGGCAGTAATGTAAGAGGTCAGCATAATGTAATTCATTCTTTATGATGGCCTTCTTAGTCCGGACTAGATCAATCCAGTGATCAGCATAAGACTGTTGAGGTTCTTCTTCTTCGAAGGAAGGTGAATACATAGTAACATAGTAAATGACTGCAGACCACTTCCATCAGGAGGGCATTCCAAGCATCAGCCACCCTTTCAGTGAAAAAGTATTTCCTGATATTGCCTCCCAATGGAAGTGGTGGGGGCAAATACAGTGACAGAATTCAAAATGGCATGGGACAGACACAGTGGATCCCTTTACAGCAACAGGATAAAATCAAAATAAACTTAACTATCTAATTTCTCAACAAACAGGAGTGCCCTACATGGAGCGGTGGGTTCACTCCTAAACCAAGACATGGGGAGGGGTGACCTGCACGGAGCGGCAGGTGCACCTACTCTTGCCATCTTACTGGGCAGACTAGATGGACCATACTGGTCTTTATCTGCAGTCATTTACTATGTTACTATGTATCCACCTTCCTTCGAAGTCTTATGCTGATCACTGGATTGATCTAGTCCGGACTAAGAAAGCTGTCATAAAGAATGAATTACATTATGCTGGCCTCTTACATTACTGCCATGTGCAACACATTCCTAGGGGCCTTTGCTTTTCAAAAGAGCCAAGGATGTTTTGTGAGGATACTGTAGCAGATGATTGAGGTGCTCTTCAGTTTAGCTAAACACATTGTCCCAAATGCGTAAAGGCCATAGTCATCCTTCAGAAGAGACAAACAAGCCAAAAGATAAGGAACCTCCAAAAAGCCAGCAAACCACAAGAACAAACAAAAGAAGGTTGACAATGGCCACAACTGAAAAAGGGGAAATAGTTGTTTTTATTAAAAAAAAACCTATTCAGCTGAGTTTTGGCAAACTTGCCTACATCATGGGTCTAAAAACATAGACAAACATAAGAACAGAAATAAATATAAACGTATATAAAAAATACATATACAACATATATATATATGTGTGTGTGTCTATACATATCAAATCCTAATAGAATCATATTATCTGCATGTGTAAACTCCAGACTATACAAAAATGCATGTGTGTGGCGACAGCGCTCCAGGGCGAAGAGCATTGTGCAGGCAAGGGCAGAAGCAAGTGGAAGGGGTTTTTTATTTTGCCTCAGCGATGCCGTCTCGGCGGGACAGGGGGGCAAGTATCAGGGGAAAAAGGGGGGGTTAACTCAGGTATGAGGGGGGTAACACCAGAGGTAGGGGGGTGGATGCTGGAGGTAGGGGGGAGTGAATAACAGAGGCATTGGGGGAGGAAATCACAGGAACAGTGGGGAGGATTCCAGGGGTAGGGGGAGGAAATTACTGGGGGGGAGAGAATGCAGGGGGGAGGGATGGTGAGAATGCCAGGGGGAGGGGGGTGTAAGAAGTCTGGTGGGCGCAGTGGGCATTGCAGCTCAGTAGCACAGGGCAGGGGCCCTCAGCAGAGCGACAGGGGTGGGAGTGATGTGGGTGCTCTCCCTGGGGTACTCAGTCGAGGAAGGAGAGGGGCTTGAGGCTGGGGGGGGCATTCTAGAGGTAGTCAAGGGCGAACGGGGCTAGGGCAAGCGACCAGACAGGATGAGGATGGGGGGAGGTGGCAGGAGGCAGCTCCGGGCATGGCTACATCAGTTGGGGCATGGGGAGGACTCCAGCAGGGTCTATCAGGAGGACAATTACCCGTAGCGGAGGGGGGGTAGAGGTAGAGCAGGGGGTCCCCGAGACAGAAAGGGGGGATCGGAGTCTGAGGGGCAGAGGTAGTTGGGCTACTCCTCAAAGGGGATATTATGCTGCATATAGTCCTGAGGCTTGGGAGCATTGGAGGGAGGGTGGTCAGGGATCATCACGGGGGGATTGGGTGGGGGCGTGGCAGCCGGCTTGGCAGTCTTCCCCTCCCCCTCTGTTTTTTCTTATATCCCACCCCAGGGAACAGCGGCCTCTTTGAGCGCAGGAGGGATCGGGATAAGTGGCACAGCAGCGATCGGGAACGCGGAAACCGGAGAGGCAGCCAGGTCCTAGGGAGCGGAGGAGGAGCGAGAGCTGGTGCAAGGACCGCAGCAGCAAGGGGAGGCTCATACAGACCGGGAGCCAGCTACAACCCTACCAGCAGCAAGGGACGGGGCAACAGGTGAGTCTCCGGTGGGGGGGGGGCAGGAACCAGGGAGAGTGGGGAAGAAGGCACGCAAGAAGAGGAAATATTCCCGTAGGCGGCACAAGAGCTCAGGCTCCTCCTCATCATCGTCAATGGACACGGAGTCTACATCTTCAGGGCCGATAGTGGGGGGCGGCCGCAGGGCAGTAACGTCGTGTTAGAGGGCCATGCAGTCGGGTCAATGCCCTCTTTGGCATCCTTTTCAGAATTGTGGGAGGGAGTGCCAAAAAAGTTACGCCGTAAGATAAGGAAGAGGCGATATATTGATATATTTCAGTTGCTGGAGGGCAGAAGGAGATCCGGGGAGAGTAAGAAGAAGAGGAAGGAAGACGAAAAGGCAGGAAGGATAAAGAAGGTGTCAAGGAATGTGGTGAATTGGGCTAGGGCCTTCTTAAGGTTGGCCAGTGTCTGGGGGCATAAGCGCCCGTCCCATTATGGGATGTTGTTATCATATGCAGACTCCATATTTGAGGCGGCACAGACACATGAGGGCTGGGCGTGGCTGAACTACTATGAGAAGTTCAGAGATAAGATGGAGGAGAGCAAATCCTTGTCGTGGGGCACTCACGACATCAATCTTTGGCTGACACAGATGTCGTCCAAGGCTGGCGTTGCGGGGATGGGTGGAACGAGAAGTGGTGTATCAAATAGCATAGGTGGGGGACGGTCCTTTCGTGAGAGCGGGGTCGGGCCGCAACAGAGAGGGGGGAGTAGTGGATCCGGGGATGTGTGTTGGAGATACAACAAGTCCTCATGCCCGTTCCCAGATTGTACGTTTTGACATGTCTGCTCGGTATGTAGCGGAGCGCACGCGGCCATCAAATGCGTCAAAAAAGGCCCTCTCCCCGTCAGGGGAGCAGGCCCCCAAGTAGTAAGCAGCCCCGACCTTGGCGGTGACGCCCATAAGGATCGAAGCACTAAGGCTGTGGCGTCATCAGTATCTGAGGCGTCGGGATAGGGAGGTGCTAGAGGAAGGTTTTCAGCAGGGCTTCATCATACCGGTTGTGGGCGGGGTGGTAGAGGCAAGGGCCAAGAACTCTCAGTCCGTTCGACGCTTTGCTAGTGTGGTAAAGGAAAAGTTGCGGGGTGAAATGGGGTTGGGTAGGATTGCGGGCCCATTTATGGAGGACCCCTTTGAGAATTTTGTGGTCTCCCTGCTAGGAATCATTCCAAAGAAAGAGCCAGGGAAGTTTAGATTGATTCACAACCTATCTTTCCCCGAAGGGACCTCGGTAAACAATCACATACCCAGGGAGTCCGCAGTTCGTTATGCGTCCTTCGATTCCGCGGTGTGTCTGGTTCAAAAATGTGGTTGGGGGAGTTTGATGGCTAAGGTAGACATCAAATCGGCTTTCAGATTATTACTGGTGTACCTTTGTTGGGTTTTTCATTTGAAGGGAAAAGTTATTACGATAAATGTATGCCAATGGGATGCTCCGTGTCGTGTGGGTTCTGGTTAGGAGGGTGGGATGTTCGAATGTTATTCATTACTTGGATGACTTCCTATATGTCAAAGAGGCTTGTTCCAGCAAATGTAAGGAGTTGTTGGATGGTTTTGTGGAGCTGTCCAGGGAGTGGGGGGTGCCTCTGGCTGTCAATAAGATGGAGGGCCCAGCCACTACACTCCCCTTCTTGGGTGTGGAGCTGGATACAACAGAGATGGTGACTTGCCTGCCAGTAGAGAAGGTGGATAAGCTACGGGTGTTGGTGGCCAATGTGATGGTGTCCAAAAAATAATGTTGTGGGAGATTCAGGCCTTGATGGGTTCCTTAAATTTTGCTTGCAGGGTTATCCCAATTGGGTGGGTGTTTTTACGTCGGATAGCGGCAGCCACTGCAGGTACGACTAAGCCGCATCATAGGATTCAAGTTTCTAAGGCAATTTGGGAAGACCTGGCAATCTGGGATATATTTCTGAGGGAGATCAATGGAACGGTGGTGAAGAGGGAAGCTGAGGTGTCCAGTGTAGATCTGGAGCTGTTTATGGATGCGGCGTGGGGGGGGGGATGCTGGCTAGGTATTTACTTCGGCGGGTCGTAGTGCACAGGAGCGTGGCCGCCGGAGTGGCAGGACATGGGTTTGACCAGCAACATAGCCTTTTTAGAGCTGTTCCCTCTGCTGGTGGTACTGGAGTTGTGGCCCGGCAGGCTGCAGAATTGGAATGTGGTTTGGTGGTGCGATAATGCAGCAGTGGTAAGTGTTATTAATAATTATTCGCCGTGATGTGTGCTCGTAACTGCACTAATGAGGGAGGTGGTGTTGGCATGTTTGCGTAGTAATGTTTATGTACGAGCCAGGCATATTCCCGGATGCACTAACAGGATTGCTGACGCTCTCTCCCGTTTTAAGTGGGACCTGTTCAGAGCCTTGGCACCAGAGGCGGACGTTGTTGGAGAGAAGGTCCCGGAGAGATTGTGGCAGGTTGGCCTGAGGAAATGCTGAGCCTACTATGGAGTTCGGTGTCCTCGGCAAAGTGGGCAGCTTATCAGCGGGGATGCGACAAAGTGGCGCCTTTTTACTGGCGCATGGATGGAAGAAGGGGAGTGTTTCGGATCAACTAATGGGGCAATACGTGGTGTATGCAAAGGCGGCCGGGGCATCGAGGGCAACGGAACAAACTCAGTTGGCTGGGTTTGCCTTCTTTGCCAGGGTGCTGGGCTGGTAGCCCACGGGTGGAGGATTTTTGACCTGCAGGCTGATGCAGGGCTGGGAGCGTGCCTGCCCGGCCCCAAGGGACAGCAGGCAACCTATCACACACGAGCTGCTAGCCAGGTTGTTGGGGGTGTTGCCGGAAGTAGCCAAATCAGTCTTCAAAGTGACTCTGTTTCGTGCGGCTTTTAGTTTGGCATTCTTCGGTGCCTTTCGGGTGGGTGAACTGGTAGCCGACTCCAGCAGGTCAGCGTTGGGGGGAGGGCTGCAGTTTAAGCATCTACAGCTGAGGGAAGGGCAGCTTCGCGTATGTTTAGCGCGCTCTAAAACGGATCAAAAGGGAAAAGGATGTTGGGTAATATTGACAGCAGTATGGGGTTTGCTAACATGCCCGGTAGCGGCCGCGCAGGCATATTTGGAGATCCGCCTGAGGTCTCAGGGACAGCTCTTTCTGCATGAGGACTCCAAACCATTAACGCGGTTTCAGTTTACAGCTGTACTGCGCATGGCTCTGCAGAGAGTGGGCGAGGATCCGCTGAAATTTGCCCCTCATTCCTTCCGAATTGGCATGGCAACTAGCTCTGTGGGGGTGGGGCTAAGGGGCCAGGAGATTCAATGCATCGACAGATGGCGGTCTCAGGCTTTTCTGGGGTATGTGCGTCTGTGAATGTTAAAAAAAAAAAAAAAAAATTTAATCAGGTGCGCTGGCTAACTGTTGATTTTCTTCACAGATGCGGGACAGTGCCCGATTCGCTGCTGGGTCATCGGTCACTCTTTTGTATATTAGGCGGGGCAGCGAGCGGCAAGGCGTCCAGTGGGACCTAACCTTGGACTGGATGTCGATGAGGTGACCGTACTATGGCTGGGCGAGAGGGGGCTTCGGTGGCCTTAGCTGTTGCCTTTGCTTCGGCACCTTGGGTGTGAGAAGGGAGCACCAGCACTGATATTGCTGCATTTGGGCGGCAATGACCTAAGCGCATGGACCTGCAAGCAATTAATTCGAGCAGCGAAGAGGGACTTGGCTGTAGTTAATCAAATGTTTAAAGATACTGTTATCTTGTGGTCGGACATTATTCCAAGGCCTGCCTGCAGTGCGCAGAGGAGGTGGTCAAGAGGGTTAGCAAAGATAAATAGGCAGATTGGACGATGGGTGTGTGAACAAGGTGGGTATCAAATCATGCACCCATGGGCCGAGGTGGATTGCGCGGGCTTGTTTAGGCAGGATGGGGTGCACTTATCCCCGGTGGGTGGAGATCTGCTCCTAAATGACTGGCAGGAGGCGTTGGAATATGTGCTGGCTCAGGGGGGTAACCGGTCGCAGGGGGGGTGGCAGGGTGATAACTGGTCGCCCGTACCGGTGGTGGGAACCCGGAGGGTCCGGGGTCCGGAGCTGGAGGTGATACTTGGGCGGGGGTGTGGGGCCCCCGACCCGGTCAGCCCCTGTTGGGCTTTTGCTAATCATATGACGAAGCCGTAAAGAAAGGGGCGGTTGGTTAAGCTAGCCGTGGGCCTGTCTGCGGCGGTTGCGGAGTGTAGGCTCGTCTTGCTAATCACATGGCGGGTGAGGCTGCAATCCGCTAGAATGATGTTTATGTTTGAATTAAATGTCTTGATGTTAAAGGTTCAAATAAAGCTGCGACCGGTTTTGAATTCCCAACAGTTGTGTGTTTTGTGCAGAGGGGGGCCGCAGGTAGAAGAACATAAGGGGCAGTAAAGGGAGGGGTGGGGGGGGGGGGGAAGGGACAAGCACGGAGTCCGGCATACCTTGGTTACTACTTTTATTCCTTCTCTGTAAATGGGTTTTTTAGTCATTTCACAATCATTTGTGGCCCTGTGTCCTGACTTAGGCACGTTCATTTTCCTTTCTTTATATCCTGACTAAAAGAACTTCATAGTATGTCTTCAGTTCAGCCTTATACATGTAGGTCTTAAGCATAAGATAACTCCCAAACTGCATGGCTCCAAGGCAGTTAAGAAGTGCCATTCTCTTGGCACAGAAGACCATAGTCGAGATGCCATCTCCAAACACAAACAGTTGCAAATTGCTTCTGCTCTATTAGCACTGACCCAGAAGATTTATATGTTACTCTGGCACAATCTGGTGCAGGTCATTTTGAGTTCACGGCAGTGCCTCAGACCCTTCTCTGCACACATACTTCCAACCGTTGACATCTTGTTCACCAATTCATGTACAGGATTTTGGATTATCGTCTCCTGCTTGGCACTATACTCTTGCACTAAACAATTCAAAGGTTCAGGTTGCAGGTATAAAGCTACCCCAGTTTTAGTGCCAGTGGCTGATGAATCTTCCCCATCAGCTTCACTGCCTCTACCGGAGCAGTCCCCATTCATTCTTGCAGATGATGTCCAAAGACTTTGTCAAAGGCTGCTGCAAAGATCTTCTGGGATAGCATATCAGAATCATATTGCTCCACAAGCAGAAAGAGCAGCACCGTTCTGGGGATTCAATAGAATCCGTGCTGTCCACCTTGGATTCAGAGTTGCAAATTGGCCACTCATCATTCTCTATGTCTTCACATTCAAGACATTCTTATAGTGTTATGGAATGTTATACAGATGATCCTTTCATAAGTAGCCTCCCCTGAGGGTGAAGATCTTTCAACCGGATCCCTCCCCCCTCCAATATGGAATTTGTCCTATAAAGATATCTCTTATCATGGGTTTATGCAGTGCATGTCTAGGGAACTTCCCTTTTCTCTGAAAGTATCCCAGTATTCTCTTTCCTTAGAAAGGTGTCTTGTGGGAGCTCTGAGTGCCATGTTCTGTTTGATTCTTGATATCTGATCTCTGCTAGCCTTCCAATATCAAACCTCTGCCTCTTCCTGGATTCTGCCTCTCCTTGTTTGATTTGGTTCTACCAGGGTTGACCCAACCATTAGGCAAGATTAGGCAGTCACCGAGGGTAGCAAAGAGCAGCAGCAGTCAGAGCGGGCCAGTAGATCCTGACAGTTAAAAAAACTCAAAGAGCCGTCAGCGTATTCCTTTATCTGTAGGGAAAGTAGGCACACACGTACATCAAAGAAAATTTTCATATTTAAAAGTATGGTATATACAGTTATGCATTTTTACACACGTTGTGGGAGGGGTAGTATTGGGATGATCATGATTACTGAGTTTAATTATGAAAGTCTTAGTTGAGCGAGGGGGCATAAGACTGAAGGTTTTCTTGGGGCTCCCAAAACCCTTGCACTAGCTCTGATTTCTGCCTGTTCCTGGACTCTGCCTCGGCCTGCTCTTTGGATTTGGTGCTATGCCAAGTTTGTCTCCTGCCTGGCTTCTTCTGTCTACTGTACTCCACAAGGAACACTTATGTTTTAAGACCTCGCTGCTCTCTAGTACCGGAGGTCTCAGCTTGAAGGGAAAGAGCTGTAATAGGGGAAGGCACACTTTTTTGGTTCTTGGTAGTCCGAGTTTTAATAGCTAATGCCTAATCTTTTGTTGTGGGGCTGTAAAAGACTTAAAAATTTAGGACAGATTGATTTTAGATGCTTTATTGCTTTAGGTTATCTGTTTTCTTTTGATCCTTCGTTTCACTAAACCTGTTCTCCCCTTTAGTCTTTAGTATTCCCCTTTTAGTCTTCAGCTTTCACGAATATGTCTAAAGAAAAAATTTTTAGTGATTGAGGAACATATTCCTGTGTTTCAGCCTTTGCTGTCTAATTAGCTTTCCTCCTTCTCTTTGTCCTGGTAATTTTCTGTCTTCTTCCTGCTGCATCTGTCTACATTTCACAAGTGCTGTTCTTTTTGCTCCTGCATTTTTTCCCTAATTTTCTATTGAACTGTAATAGCCTCTTTATTCTCTTCCTATAGGTAACATGCCTGACACAATGATTTATTGCCATTTGAGTGCTCCTTTTTATTGCTTTTCATAGTTCCTTTGAATCTCCTAGATTCCATACTTCTGACAAGACATAATTTTTCATTTTTATTCTTTCTGATATCTTGGACCCTTGTTATAGTATAGTTTAGTTCTGAGTTAACAGTTTGGAAAGTATGCATTTATAGTGTGACATATAGTGGCTTGTTTTCCTTCGTTGGCATGCTCAGGCATGTCCACCTGATCCAGCAACAGAGGATGGCATATTCATTATATAGGCGGTGTGGTTGAAGTGTGTGTATGTGTATTGTGGGGGTGGGGACAAGGAAGAGGACTATTACTGGCATCTGTCTTGTCTAATCTTGCACAACTCCCTGCTTTGTGTGTGTGTGTGTGGGGGGGGGGGGGGGGTTTTAGGGAGGGAACTTTCGGGAATGAGTATGTTTCCCATACCTCTATGACATCATTAACAGCCTGGCCTACCACTTTAAGAAGGACCAATGCTCTTTCCATACCCTCCACGGCATTCAACTGCAACTGCTGCATAACTGACTGCTCACTGGATCCCTGCAGCCACAAAACTGCATCACCAGCAACATAATCAGCTAATCTGGTCACCCTCGCTGCACAACCAAGCCGCCAAACTAACAAAGAGACCAGACTACAGGAACTACAAGGAGGTAAAAATCTCCAAAAATCCACGAAATATGCTACCTAATGCACTATACCTTACTAGCAATCCTCCTTTCTGCCTTGGCCCACAACTACCACACACAGCACATCGCAACTATGGTGCAGCCCATTCATCCAACAGTTAACTCACATCCCATACCAACACATCAGCCACAGAATTCAACAACGCCTCATTCACAAACCAACCTCCCACATCTATGCCACAGAGAATCCAAACCATAAACCATGCATATGCACACTCAAATGCATGCTCATCAACGTTTGCTCCATCGGAAACAAAATCCACACCTCAATATCCTATGCATAACAGAGACATGGATCACAGAAATAAAATGTTATCCTGAACCAACTCACACCTAATGGATACACACACTTCCACTGCCCACGATCATAATGAAAAAGCAGAGGAGTCATGATCATAACCAAAGCAGACCTTAAATTCCAGTACCCCTCAACAGAAAGCACAAACAAAACCAACTCCCTCTCCATAACAAACAAACAGCTGAACCTCCTCATATACAGAACACCAACCACAAACTCTACTGATCTATCCAACATCCTGGACAAAGTACTCACAACTACCAAAATGAACAAAGACATCATCGTCCTCAGAGACTTTAACCTCTCATCAATACAACCAACACTTGCAAGCGTATTCCTGGATGCAATGTCAGCAATGGATCTCAGCCAGATAATAACAGTCCCCACCTACGAAAAGGGAAACACTTTGGACCTGATCTTTGTCAGCAACCATGCAACTCAATTAGGTCCCCCTCCCCACTCAAACTAACCCAACCAGTACCCTGGTATGACCATCATTAATCAGCTTCTCCCTCCCCTTTGCCACAGTCAATGCTCCTCCCACCCAACAACCAACAAGAAGACTCTTCAAACGATACAACAAAGAAGTCCTTCTGTCAGAAATCCTCCCTCAACTACAGACAGGATACAATGACCCCGACAGACTTGTTGAGAACTGGAATCTCATCATGGAAAAAACAGCAACCGCAAAATCACAACAATGCTCACACAAGAAATACCCAAAAACTACATGGTACATTCCATCCCTCCACACATTCAAAACACCACTACAAAAACTGGACTGCAGATGGTGGAAAACAAAAAACAATGACGATAAAATCAACTATCACATCGCAACAGACATAGCGAAACACGAGTTCCACACAAAGTTACTGAACTCCTCAATAAATCGCCCGAGAACGCTTTGACCTCATCAAAAGGCTGACAAAAACATCTTCCAACAATAACCAAGACAGCACACTCACCCCACAACAACTGGCCACACACTACAGTTTCATCCCTAACCACAACCGGCCCCCTGCCCTCCCTCCTGTTATAACCAACAACACAATCCCATGGTCTACCTTTGACAACATCAGTGAAGAACACATGGAAAACATCTTCACTCAACACAATGACCTCACCCCTCGATCCTTGTCCAGCCACATGGATTCAGGCAGTAAAGAAGGAACTCAGCCCAATACTTACCAAAATCTCAAAATCTGCACTTCAACATGGAAAATCTCCTCCATACATCCAGCACTAAAGAAACCCAATCTAAACCCCACAGATCTAACCTCTTACAGACCAATTGCCAGCCTCCCCTTTACTGCCAAACTCATAAAAAAAGCTTTACAACAACAACAGGATCATATCAACAGAAACAACCTTCTTGATCCACAGCAGCATGGATTCTGCCCTCTCCATGGAGTAGAATCATTAATGTCTCTTATCGACACCCTTATAAAAGGGATACAAAACACCAAACAAGGATTCTGGCTTATCTTCCTGGATATCTGGACAGCTGTCGTCACTATTAACCACAATATTCTCATTCAACATTTCCAATCCACCGGAATCTGTGACACAGTTCTGCAATGGTTCAAATTATACCTCTCCAAGGCATCAACAGATAAGAATTGGCATGAACACCTCCACCTCATACCGCCAAACCCAAGGAGTACCCCAAGGATCCACCCTCTCAGCACTCCTCTTCAATTTCTACCTTCAACCCCTCTGCTCAGTCATAAGATCCCACAATCTACAATTCCATATCTACGCAGACAATATCATGATATACGGTACCTTCAATATGAAACATCCATCCTACTCTACCCACCAAAAATGCTTTGCAGATGTCTCCAGCTGGCTAGAAGCCTTGTTGTAGTCAATAAAACACATAGATATCCTTTTGGTATTTTTCTGTCTTCTCAAGGATCCATCTCACATCTGCGATGATGTCTCTCGTTCCTCACCCTATCGTGAACCCTGCTTGCACTCCAGGCAATTCTTGTTCCAGGTATGGTTGTAGTCTCTGCTGAATAATCTTCAGTAAAATCTTGCTGGCATGTGGGATCAAAGCGATTGTGTTATAATTTCCATAGTCAGTTGGATCAACTTTCTTTAGTATTGATATAAACGCAGATCTTTTCCAATCAGTTGGCCATGATGTTGGTCTTCCAAATTTCCTGGCAGAGCCTTGTAAGTATGGTAACAACTGCATCAAATTGCTGTAATACTTAAGTGGGAATGCAATCAATACCTGGCGCTTTGTTCTTTGATAAGGCTTTCAATGCTCCTTTGGCTTCTTTTATCACCAATGGTTCTGGATCATAAGATACAGGTTGAAATGGCTGTTGGCATGTTTGATCTTTTTTCATATAATGATTCTGTATATTCTTTCCACCTTTTCATGATCCTCTCAGCATCATTCAACATAGATCCTTGAGCATCTTGTAACATTCCAATTCGAGGCTGGAATTTTTTCTTGAACTCTCGTAGCTTTAGGAAAGCCAATCTTGTTCTTCCTCTAATAGTTTCTGCTTCTATTTCCTTGAATGTGTCATTGTAGTACTTCATAAGAACATAAGATATGCCATACTGGGTCAGACCAAGGTCCATCAAGCCCATTATCCTGTTTCCATCAGAGGCCAATCTAGGTCACAAGTACCTAGCAGTTTCCCCAAAAAATACAAGTTCCACAATGCTTCTCCTTGTCTTGTCTTGCTGCACGTTGGAAATCTCTGTTGAGTTCTGTGATTGCCTCTCTTTCTCCTCTGGCTTTAGCTTCTCTGTGTTTCTGGGCAATTTTCAGAGTTTCTTCAGTCATTCATTTTGGCCGTTTTTGCTTTTTCACCTTCTGTGGTGATTTCTCACTTTCTTCCAACACAACTTTCTTGATGTCATCCCATAGCTCTTCTGGAGCTCTGTCATTTGTATCTAAAGTAGCAAATTAATTGTGCAGGCAGTCTTTAAATTCTGGTGGTAATTCTGGTGGTATATTCTCAAGGTCATAGTTTGCTACATTTATGAATGGCTTGCTCTTTTTCAACTTTAGCTTGGTGTTTGCATACTAGTACTTGGTGATCTGTACCAATCAGCTACAGGTTTTGTCTTTGTTGATTTTATAGAGCTTTTCTATCATTGACTTCCACATATGTAGTCAATTTGATTTTTGTACAATCCAATGGGTGACGTCCAGGTGTACAGTCGCCGCTTGTGTTGCTGGAAGAAGGTGTTTGAGATGAATTGTTCGTTGGTCTTGCAAAATTCTATCAGTCTTTCTCCAGCTTCATTTCTGTCATCAAGCCCATATTTTCCAACCACTTTGCCTTCTTCTTTGTTGCCAACTTTTGCGTTGCAATCACCCATGACTATCAGATGACCCATGACTGTTTGTATGTTCTATCAGTTTCAGCTTGTACTTGTTCATAGAACCTATCAACTTCATCCTCTGCAGCAGCTCTTGTTGGGGCACATATTTGAATTATAGTTGTGTTGATGGGCATTCCTCTTAGACAAATAGAAATTAAGCATTCACTGATTGCATTGTGTTTCATTACAGTTCTTGAAAGTTTCTTCTTAACTATTAATGCAATGCCATTTCTTCTTTGTCATTCTGTTCCAGCATAATAGACCATTTGATCATCAGATGCAAAGTGCCTCATGCCAGTCCATTTCATAGAAACAGAGAAAAATGACGACGGAAAAAGACCACAGGGCCTATCTAGTCTGTCGTTCCATATCAACAGCTACAACAGTCCCTTTTTTCCTTTAGAGATCCTCTGTGTTTGTCCCATGCTTTTTTGAATTCGGATACTGTCCTCATCTCTACCACCTCCACTGGGAGACTATTCCACAGATCCACAACTCTTTCCGTAAAGAAATATTTCCGCATATCACTCCTGAATCTAACCCTTTCACCCTCATCCCATGTCCCCTCATAGCAGAACTTACTTTCTGTCAAAAGAGACTCTCCCCCTGTGCATTTATGCCATGGAGGTATTTAAACGTCTCAATCATATCACCTCTATTCCGCCTTTCCTCTAACGTGTACATATTAAGATCCTTAAGTCTGTCCTCATATGCTTTATAATGAAGACCACTAACCATTTTAGTAGCCACCCTCTATACTGACTCCATCCTGTTTATATCCTTTTGAAGGTGCATTCTCCAGAATTGCACACTATACTCCAAATGAGGTCGCACCAAAGACTTATATAGAGGCACTATCACCTCTTTTCTTCTGCTGGCCATTCCTCTCCCTATTCACCCAAGCATCCTTCTAGCTTTTACTATCGCCTTTTCTACCTGTTTAGCTACTTTAAGATCATTAGACACAACCACACCGAGATCCCGCTTTTTTTTAGTAGACAAAAGTACTTCACCCCCTATACTATATTGCTCCTTTGGATTGCTGCAGCCCGAATGCCTGACCTTGCAATTTTTAACATTAAATCCTAGCTGCTAAATTCTAGACCATTCTTCAAGCTTAGCTAGATCCCTCCTCATGTTATCTACACCTTCCTGGGTGTCTACTCTATTGCAGATTTTGGTATCATCCGCAAAGAGGCAAACCTTACCTGACAGCCGTTCCGCTATATCACTAACAAAGATGTTAAAAAGAATTGGACCAAGGACAGATCCCTGGGGCACACCACTGGTAACTTCCTTCTCCTCAGAGTGAGCTCCATTTACTTTGTCGCCTCCCACTCAACCAATTTCTAACCCAAGCAGTAACTTTAGGGTCCATCCCTAGGGTTCTCAGTTTGTTTATAAGTCACCTGTGAGGAACAGTGTCAAAGGCTTTACTGAAATCTAAATACACCACATCTAGGGCTCTCCCTCGGTCCAACTCCCTGGTCACCAATTCAAAGAAATCATTCTGATTTGTCTGACAAGACCTGCCTCTGGTGAATCCATGCTGCCTTGGATCCTGTAATCCGCTGGACTCCAGAAACCTCACTAGTTTCTCTTTCAGTAGTGTTTCCAATAATTTACTCACCACCGAAGTTAAACTAACCGGCCTGTAGTTTTCAACCACATTCTTACTTCCGCTTTTGTGTAAAGGGACCACATGAGCCTCTCTCCAGTCCTTTGGCACCACTTCCGACTCCAACGAGGCATTGAAAAGGTCAGTCAGTAGAGCTGCTAGATCATTCCTAAGTTCCCTCAATATTCTAGGGTGTATCCCATCTGGTCCCATTGCTTTGTTTACTTTAAGTTTAGCCAGTTTCTCACAAGCACAATCTTCTGAAAATTGTTCCAGACGCCCCTCGCTTCTGTTCCTGTTTATGGGTGTTTTCTGAGGTCCTGTTCCTGGTTCTTCATCTGTGAACACAGAACAGAAATATTTGTTAAGCAATTCCTCTTTATCCTCACCAGCTTCTGCATATTCCTCCCCTTCACCCTTGAGTCTGACAATACCACTTTTGCCCTTCCTCTTCTCACTTAATATATCTAAAAAAGTCTTATCCCCCATTGTATTGCATTGGCTATTTCCTCCTTTTTTTTTGTATCTTTGCTTTCCTGACTACTTTGCTAGCTTCTCTAAGTTTTTCCAAATATAGATGCCTGTCTTCATGTATTTCATGAAGGCTTCCCTCTTGTATTTCATGAAGGCTTCCCTCTTTTTCTTCACCTTTTCAGCTATTTCTTTCGAAAACCATAGCGGTCTCCTTTTCCTTTTACCTTTCTTTACCATTTTAACAAAAAGGTTGGTTGCCCTTAAAATATCCCCTTTCCGTTTTGCCCACTGTTTTTCTACATCCCCCAGCTGTTCCCAACCCGCTAACGACTCCCTGAGGTATTGGCCAATCTTGGCAAAGTTAGTTTTCCTAAAGTCTAAGACCCTCACTTTTGAATGAATTCTATCAGCCCTAGTCCTAATACTGAACCCCTCACCATCTGGTGATCACTGGATCCAAATTGACAGACAAATGGACACAGCCTTAACAGTAGACATGCTTAATTTTTAGAGAAACACTCCTAAAAAAGAAACAGATAAAAGATCATTATCATATAAGTAAATGTTAATATTATTAGATAACATATTGTATGTAGCTCAAGAGAATTTTGATCCATATTTTGTTAACATTTTATTTTATAATGTTCCAAGTTTGTTGTCCTTTAATGCTGACTGTTCCTATTTACCATATCTGTCTGGTTATAGGGTGAGCTTGCATAAAAGGTGAGCTTTGAATTTTGCTCACTATGAGAAAGAAATACAAAATTTGGAAACACTCAGTTATACATTGAGCATCTATTTTTTGAAGAAAAAAAGAGGAAAACAAAAGCATAGTTTGATAAGAAGGCAAATGTAGTATAAGCTGTCTGGGCTGATCTCCAGAGCCGATGCAAAGTGAATGCAAGCTAAGCAGTTGCTTCGGGTGCTGACCAGTTCAGAGGGCCCCTGGAAATACCACTTATTAGTTTCCCTGTGGACCTCTGCTCCTTTGCCTTATTTTTTTTCTTCTCACCCTTCTACCTCAGAACTAGGCTCCACTGGGCAGAACTGACCCAACCACTAAGCAAACTAAGCGGCCGCTTCATTTTAGGGGGGCGGGGATGGAGGGGTGGCAAAGAGCAGGACATTCAAAGCTAAAGAATAGATTCCCACAGCTAGAGAGGGCATAAGGTTTAAGGTTTTCCTAGGACACCAACATTTTGAGTTAGCTCTGGGGCTAGCCCTGACCCTGCCCGTGGGCTAGTACAACTCTGGGTATTTCACTGCTTTGCCCAATAAGAACATCATTGGCTGTTGGTAAGTCTTCAATAAACTTAATTTAGTAGATTTCATTTATCTTTCATTTCACAAACAGAAGAATTTGCTGTTGCTGTAAAATGTATGTGCAAGGCAAAACATAGTCCAGATTCCTAAGGTCCAGCTGATCTCTATGCTTTTACCTGGCTCCCTGGGGCCTCTCTCTTACACCTGGGTGTGAAATCGGAGACATTTAGAATAGTTTTACATTTCTCTCCCTGAGGCTCAAAAAGTTAAGGAGTATTTTGTTGTACTTTAAACAGTTAACTTTAATACTTTGTTTTTGAATATAATGCTGGATGAAGCTTTTTTCCCTTTCGTAGAGAATGTAGAACATTAGCTGCTTAAATCTGAGAGATGGCACTCCTGTAAAATATGATGTAGGAAAGAGACGAAGTATACAAAATGGGATTATAGCTCAGATTTTTCAAATTGTTTTTGTTTGATGTGACAAATCAGACTTCGACATTTGCTAAAATATTAGAGTTGAAGAGGTTCAAAAATGTGGTGATCAAGTGGTAACTGATTTAATGAAAAGTGATATGTTAAGCATATAATAATTTGAGGCAGTGTAGAAAATATTGCATAATTGTCAAAATGATTTAATGCGAAATAGCTCACTAATTCCCTTTTAGGCAGCCATCAGAACCATGAATTCTATTTAAGCCTTTAAGATATGTTCTCTATATGTTTTTAATAGGGTCAGTCTGGGAAAGAAGTGCAATTAGAGGCAGATAAGACATAGGAGAGTGAACTTCCAGGTTGTTTATAGGCAGCAGCCCACCAAGGGGACTCTCTGGGGATGTGCATTTGTTTGAAAATGAATGGTAAAATGCAACAAATGGGGTCATTTGCTGTTTGTGCCTCTTTAAACAAACTAAAGGGAAACAGGATTGGAACGAACTGAAAATTATGCATTGCCATTCAATTTTCAGCATTGTTATAGATAGGGCTTCTATGGTTCAGATCCTACCTCAGCAACCGACAGCAACAAGTTAAATGTGGAACAGTCAAATCAAAGCCCTTCCCCATAAACCAAGGAGTCCTGCAAGGATCATCCCTCTCTGCAATCTTGTTTCACATCTACATTATCAAATTATCAAAAAACACAAAATACAATACAGATTATATGCCGATGACATCACGGTATACACTCCTGTAGAAATACACACACCTGACCTCTCGACCATAACGAAGTGTATGAAGGACATGATCAACTGGCTCAATTACAACAACCTTTCCATAAATTACAAAAAGATGGAGGCACTCTTTATCACTAGGGACATCTCAATTACCCCACCGCAAACAATCATCATATTGCAAAAGCAAATAACAGTCAAAAAAGAAATTAAATACCTAGGAATCATCATAGACCAAAACCTCACCAAGCAACCCCACATAGCAAAAGCCACCACGAATGGTGTCAGTAGCAGTGCTGGATGAAGAAGCAGAGTGGCAGAAGCATAGGTACTGGGGCTAGGAGACAAGAAGGCTAATGCTGTGACTCGGATTAAGGGGAGAAGGGCTGATACTGATGCTGGGCTAAGAGGAGGTGGAGCAGATGATGATGGTGGGAGAAGGAAGCTGTTAGAATAAAACTATCTGAAAATTGTTTTGCATCATTGAATAAAATCCACTTAAAAAGCTATAAAATTGTTTTTCCCAATGCGAAAACACAACAAACACCAATTTTTCTGACCCTGAGAAAGCAACTAATTGCTTCAAAAACAAACCATTAAAATTTCAAATGATCAACACCTAGGATCAGAAGCATAATTATAGTCTATGGCAGTGCTTTTCATGGCATTTTAACAACTGCAAATTCATGTGACCCCAAATGATGATGAAATTAAAAGAGCAGGTCTCCAGCCTCCTTCCCCTTCCCCCACTCATCTAAAGCAGGAAGGCAGAAGCAGCAGTCAGCACAGGGCTCCTTGTTTCAGTGTGCAGTATGTGCTTACAAATCCCCAGTACTCAGCCTAGGTTTCCAGCTTAACAGGAAGCTTACCCATGAGGGAGCAAGGGCCTACGAATATTCACTGACTCACAGGCCACATACTGACTGGTGATTGCCACTACTTGGCATAGTGACCTGTTCAAAATCCCATATACACCTCCAGCCTTCAAGCAATATAATATTTTTGTCGAACTCTTGCAACAAAGGCTTGATAAGAAGTTGCCCTTCTTATCAATCCTTTTTAATCTTTTTTAAATAATAGTGATCATGCAAAATTACTTTTAAAATATCAATGTTCACGACCAGCACAACGTCCTGTTTCAAACTTGCTATCAGCTAAGTTCTACATCAGGATTACATTGATAGACTTATCTGCACTGGAAATGTATTGTCTTCCAAGCCGCAGCTCAAGAAACAGCAGTGCTTCACGGCATAGCTGGAACCTGTTGGCTTCTGAACCGAAATAGCCGCAGCAGCTTTTTAAATCCCTGGAGCTCCACCTCTATGTAGATTCTTAAAGGAACAGCCACAGTTAAATCTGAGCATACCAGTCTATCTGCTGATTTAAACTCACTGGGTGTATAGTATTTAATGTGTAGATCCAGAACTGATCTTTATAATTCAGCCGTTCTTCTCGATTTCCACCCTTCCAGAAGAATGGAATATTTTCAATAACATGCCATCTCAATTGCCCAAATGAATGACCATGCTGTATACATTGCTCTATAATAGGAACCCCTCTATTCTGAGTATTTAAACAAGATTGATGTTCTCGCAGTCGCTTTATCATACTACGTTTAGCATAGCTCACAGGGAAAGTCCACAGAGAAAGGGAAATGACCATGTTTTTGTGTCCTCATACACTGATGATGTGACCCCAAGTTTGGGAACCATTGTTCTATGGAGCTAGGAAACAGCCTATTTATTTGCTTGACCAGACACAGCAGAGAACCACCTTGAGGAGGAGAAGTGAAAAATAGGAGTCACTTGTCCTATCATGCTGAAACTTTTTGACAGTCAGCCAAACCAGCTTATTCTAGCTTCATTTCTTCCATGATGTCAACAAGAAACAAACACCATTTTGTTTTAATTTCTTTCCTGGCTTTCAAAGGGAAAGCATGGGCCATTAGAAACTGCAGGCTAGAAGAGTAAAAAAAAAAAGAAAGGTGAAAAATATTAGACAGAAATAAAGCCACTAGCACTCATAAGGTTAAGCTAGAGAGGAGGTAGACTGACTGATTTTGTATGACTATGTGAAAAGTGAGGCCCTGTGCTGCAGACCAGACAGACTCCATGTTGAAAGGCTTGGTGCTGAATAACCTCAAAAAGAGCAGAGGACTGGCAGAAATGGGGCAGGGCTAGGGGCCAGGAATAGGCAGTATACAGAATAAATGTTAAATACTCAATGATTCAGTTTATGGATAAAAGAATCCTCCATATCTAAGAGGGTTATTTTATAAAAGGTCACCTATGTGTGAAGGCCAAGTAGGCACCTATTTTTCTCCTATTTTATAAAGATACATAGGCGCCCATATGTCTTAAAAAAACACTAGTATATGGTGTGTGGGGGGGTGCTATGTTGTTAGAATAAAAAATACTGAACAAATTAGGCATCCACCTTCTTATGGTTAGCCCAAGTCCCTTGGTGGTCTGTAACTAGCCTTGTTTTTTTGTTTCCTTGGTGCTATAGGATGGAGATTTAGAAGCATATTGTTAATGTTATAGATAAATATGGAAACATCTTTTTGCTTTTATTGTCATTGTGACTGCGATTTGTTCATTCTTTTGACTCAATAAAGCCTCAGATAAATTTAAAAAAACAAAAAAAACCCCAAAACCAAAAACCTAGTGCAAGGCAGAAATAGCAGCTATATTGAAGCCACAGACATGAATGCTTGCTTGGAAGTAGGCATAAGGGTTAGCAATTAAAGTATGTGCATTTTTTATAAAACATATGAGTAAATCGTGATTCTACCTGCTCTCCGCCCAGTGCCTCTCCTGAACATGCCTACTCTACAGTCACATACAACTACACACCAAATTACAGTGCCCATACTTTTATGCATGAGGTAATTTTATAACAGGCCTTTTACATGCATATATTCACATCTACTTGTGAAAAATCCTTTATAAATTACCTCTGTAATGTCCAGTATGCTATAGGTGAATATAAGTGACTGGCTGTGCCATGGTGTCACTACTCCAATACCAAGTGTGATGTGTGCACATTAACGCTAATCTACCATTCCATGATGTATGGATTAGAAACGCTGTCTCATTGAATTATGTCGGTGCTTCCAAGGGTACGCTAGGGAATGACGGGAGAAGCAGAGGAATTAGAACTGTTGCTCCTCCCAAGAGATCTAGGACTAGCAGAAATACTAGTGGTGCTAAGAAAATTGGCTGTTTGCCCACAAGCCAAGCTAAAGAGATGTTTTTAAAGAGGAGATTACCAGTATCATCAAAATAATAATGAAGACCTACAGCATGCAATACTGCACACAAAGAACAATTAAAAACATTAAACTATGCTGGGGAAAGCACCAAACCTTTCTCCACACTCTATCAACTAAATTGTTGAAACGTTCTGTTTCTACAGAACCTTCTGTTTTAGCAGCCTTCCAAGGAAGAATAAAATAAATGGAGGAGAGCATCTAGGTCCTGCAGGCATCACTTAACGAATCATACTACACTATACATAACATAAGAACATAAGAAATGCCATACTAGGTCAGACCAAGGTCCATCAAGCCCAGTATCCTGTTTCCAACAGTGGCCAATCCAGGTCACAAGTACAGTTGTGGTCAACATTATTGGCACCCTTGAAGAAAATGGGCAGTGAAATGGCTTTGGACTATATATGCACATATATTTGATACACAAAAGAATGAAATAAAACAAGACCAATTAAAAAAAGGAAATAGTAGGAAATAGTATAAAAACTGGGACATTACTAGGACATAATTATTCAATCAAAAACCACACTATCTACCTCAAATAATTCCTCCAAAAAACTAAAATAGTAGATCCCAAAGTACTTAACAGCTAACGCTTATCTTTTAATGTTGAAATATTTGTCATGTGGAATAGTACCTCTAGCAACAAATTTTCCTGTTTACTCATTTAAGGTTTACCCAAAAAATGGTGAACCATTCTAATTAATGGGTACTCACATAACCATGTGCAACACACCTCATTACTAAACCTATCTTCTTAAACCTAAAATGCTTTGGCAAAAGATTTAATGCACAAAATAAATGTGCTATAAAAGGAACCTATCTGTTGCCCGACGTGACGATTTATAACTTCACGGATAACTTTCAATGTTCAGTCAGTTCATAGTTCCAAAAAACTCTCAATAAATCATCAGCAGATTTTTTAAATGTCCATTTGAATTGCCTGCAATGGCTCGACCTGCTATTAGCAACACTATTAGTTGCAGATTCTTATCTACTTCCACGGGCACAACCCGCTATTAGTGTAGTTGAGACATTTTGGATTGAAATGGTCTTCTTTGACAGATGCGGATTTATGTTCTTCCTATTGGAGAGTTGATACAGGGCATAAATGCTTGTCAGCCCTAAACGCAGTGCTGTGTCCATGGAAGTGGAGAAGAATATGCAACTAACAGCGTTGTTAATAGCGGGTTGAGCCATTGCAGGCAATTCAAATGGACATTTAAAAAATCTGCTGATGGTTTATTGGGAGTTTTTTGGAACTACCATCCAACTGAACATTGAAAGTTATCTGTGAAGTTGGAAATCATCACATCGGGCAAGAGATAGGTTCCTTTTATACCACATTTATTTTGTGCTTTAAATCTTTTGTCACAGCATTTTAGGTTTAAGAAGATAGTTTTAGTGGTAATGTGTGTCGCACATGGCTGTGTGAATACACATTAATAGGAATGGTTCACCGGTTTTTGGGTAACCCTTAAATGAGTAAACAGGAAAATTTATTGCTAGAGGTAGTATTCCTCACGACAAATATTCCAACATTAAAAGAGAAGCGTTAGCTGTCAAGTACTTTGCGATATACTATTTTAGTTTTCTTGAGGACATGATTATTGGCACCCTTATAAACAATTCAAATCAGTTTGAACAGAAGAACCACATTCCCACTGCAGTAAAATTAGATGCACCTGTGATCAATTGTCAGTACTCACATGACTTGAATCAACCAATAAACGATGACTTTAATGTTTAAAATGGCCACATTACCTCCCTGTTCCATTTTTACTATAGTGAAGACAAGAGAGCTGCCTGAGACAGTCAGAAAATCCATTATCATCAAACTTCAAAGGCGTACAAGGCCATCTCCAAAGACCTTGGGATTCCTGTGACTACAGCTCACAATGCTATTAAGAGGTTTTCTGCTCATGGAACTGTCAAGAAACCTCCCAGGATGTGGTGGGAAGAGGAAACTTAATCCAAGAAGTCTTCAAAGATTAGTACAAACTGTTGGGAAAACCCCACAAACAACATCCAAAGAGCTTAAGGCTGGCCTGGAGCAATCTAGAGTGTTAGTTTTGAGCCGCACCATATGCTGTGCACTAAACAAAGAAGGACTTCATGGGCAACGTCCAAGGAGGACCCCACTGCTCAAAGACAGATGTAAAAAAGACATGCCTGATCTTTGCCCAAGCCTACCTTGAGAAACCATAATCCTTCTGGGAAAATGTTCTGTGGACAGATGAAATCAAATTTGAGCTGTTTGGCATTGCAGACCAGCGATACATTTACAGGCGAAGAAATGAAGCTTATAAAGAAAAAACCACTCTTCCTACAGTTAGATATGGTAGGTGTTCCATAATGTTGTGGAGCTGTTTTGCTGCCCCAGGAACTGGAGTTCTGGAATATATTAAAAGAATAATGAAGTCAGAGGACTACCAAGGTATTTTGGAGTGAAATGTGCTACCTAGTGTCAGAAAGCTAGGTCTAGGTCAAAGGTCCTGGGTCTTCCAGCAGGACAATGACCCAAAACATACATCCAAAAGTTCAAAAGGATGGCTAAAAAGGAACAAATGGACTGTTTTAAGCTGGCCAGCAATAAGTCCTGATCTCAATCCAATTGAGAACCTTTGGAAAGAGCTGAGATCTGCCATTGGTAAAAGGAATCCTGGAAACATTCATGAACTAGAACAAAACGCAGTTGAAGAATGGGAGAAACTACCAGCAGACAAATGTACGAAACCTATAGATGGCTACAAGAAATGTTTGGAGGCTGTCATCACTGCCAAGGGTTGTGCAAACAAATATTAGTGAAGGGTGCCATTTTTCCTGTCTAAGTCATATTTTGTGTTTTTTTCTCAGAAATGATTGCGTCTAAGTTGCACAAACATCTCTTTTTTGTTTGTATACCTTTAAACATCCTATTAAAATATGATGATGACATATAGTTGGAATATTTCCAATTATTTCTCTAGATATTTTATACAACATACCTAAAATGCAATGGTGTGCCAATAATTTTGACCACATTTCTACCTGGCAGATTCCCAAAAAGGTACATAGGTTCCACAATGCTTGTCCTGAGGTAAGCAGTTGATTTCCCCAGTCCTCTTTAATAATGGTTTATGGACCTTTCCTCCAGGAACTTGTCCAAACCTTTTTTAAATCCAGCTACACTAACAGCTTTTATTACATCCTCTGGTAATCCCACGGGGTCGAAACTTTGCTTATAACACTCATGGATGACCTCATAAAAGGCACTGACACATGCAACCAAGGCTACATCCTCATATTCATTGATATAGCTGGTGCCTTTGACAATGTCCACCACAACACCCTCATTAACAGACTCCTAAGTCTAGGAATAGGAGGAACAATTCTACAATGGTTTATATCATACATCACAAATCGATCAATACGCGTTAAATTAGGACAAGACACCTCTGAACCATTTGTACAAGGACAAGGTATTCCACAGGGTTCGGCCCTATCGGCCCTTCTTTTCAACCTGTATCTGCAACCCATCACAAATATATTTAAAAAACATAAAGTCAACCACTATATATACGCAGATGACATCATGCTCACTCAACCAATAAGCACAAATAATCCCACCTATCAGAACTTACTGGACTGCATCAACGAAGCAAATAACTGGTTAGAAAATAATAACCTCAGCATCAACCTAAAAAACACTGAAGCAATGTTCGTAACAAGAAAACCAGATACTACTCTCCCTGAAACAATAACAATTAACAACACAACAATCCCAATCAAAAAGGAAGTAAAATACCTAGGCATCATAATAGACCACACACTTAGTATGCTCCCCCACATAAAGCAAACTGTAAAAACCATATTCTATAAACTTAAGACCATTCAACACCTACGACCAATACTAGACACACATGACTTCAGATCTGTTATCAGCACACTCATCACTCCACACTTTGACTATTGTAACAGTCTACTTATCGGCCTCCCCCTCACAAGCACCAACTTACTCCAAAGAGCTCAAAACATCTGTGCTCGAGTAACAGCAAAAGCACGCCTTACTGACCACATAACTCCCATCCTCGCTGAACTACATTGGCTTCCCATAAATAGCAGAATATCATACAAAATACTATTAACTACATTTAAACTTATCAATGACATATCACCCTCACATCTAACCACTCTACTACATACTCCAAAAGAACATAGAACCCGCAGACAAAACGCAACTCACTCACTAGACATAAAAAAATCAATTCGAAAAACAAAAAAAACCACAAGCTCAAGAGCATTCTCATATGCAGCCCCCACCATATGGAATAAACTCCCTCTAAGCCTCCGCAAAATAAAAGACCTACAGACATTCCGGAAAGAACTAAAAACATATCTGTTTAAAGAATACTTTATAAATCTTAATGAACCCCCTCCAGCACCCTCACCACACCTCCAAAAAAATCCTCCATAACCTCAGATCAAAAAGCCACAAACCACATCGCATTTAGAAAAATCAACCTAGAATCCTCAGTGTATTAAAATCCCTAGAAATCCCTAGTATATTAAAAACCACGATTAACAATTGAATAATGTAAATATTTAACTAATGTAAATAGTTACAACATCTGCATAATTATATATTCCATGTTACTTGTTGTTGTTTACGAAAAGTTAATTGTACGTAGTTTGAAAAAACAAGATGTTCCATGTAAAACCATGTTCATTATGTTAATTGTAAACTGTTCATTGTGTTACTTGTAAACCGCCTTTGATCTTGGGAAAAAGCGGTATAGAAGAAAAGCATAAATAAATAAAATAAAAATAATAAATTCCAGAGTTTGATTATGTGTTCAGTGAAAAAATATTTTATCTTATTACTCTTGAATGGGTTACTTTGTAGCTTCATTGCATGTCCCCTAGTCTTTCTACTTTTTGATGGAGTAAACCTATGTTTACCCATTCTACTCCATTCATTAATTTATAGACCTCTATCATATCTCCTCTCAGCCATCTCTTTTTCAAGTTGAAGAGCCCTAACTTTTTAAGCCTTTCTTCATAGGGGCATTCTTCCAACCCCTTTACCATTTAGGTAGGTCTTCTCTGTACCTTTTCTAATTCTGCTATATCATTTTTAAGATATGGCAACCAGAATTGCACACAATATTCAAAGTGCAGTCACACCATAGAATGATACAGAGGCATTATAATATCCTTGGTTTTATTCTCCATTACTTTCATAGTAACATAGTGACATAGTAAATGACGGCAGATAACGATCAGTATGGTCCATCTAGTCGGCCCATTAGATAGTTATTTTGATTTTATCCTGTTGCTGTAAAGGGATCCACTGTGTCTGTCCCATGCCATTTTGAATTCTGTCACTGTATTTGCCCCCACCACTTCCATTGGGAGGGCATTCCAAGCATCCACCACCCTTTCAGTGAAAAAGTATTTCCTGACATTGCCTTTCAATTTACCCCCTTGCAGCTTCATGTTATGCCCTCTAGTTTTACAGCTTTCCCGTCTTTGGAAGAGGTTTGTTTGTTCATTATTTCTCTTTAGGTATTTAAAAGTCTGAATCATATCTCCTCTATCCCTCCTCTCCTCCAGAGTGTACGTATTTAGGTCTTCAAGTTTCTTCTCATAAGACTTCTGACGCAGGCTCCAAATCATTTTTGTCGCCTTCCTCTGATCAATTTCCAGTCTTTTTACATCCTTTGCAAGATATGGTCTCCAAAACTGAACACAGTATTCCAAGTGAGGCCTCACCAGTGATTTATACAGTGGCATTAGTACCTCTTCCTTTCTGCTGGTAATTCCTCTTTGTATGCAACCCAACATCCTCCTGGCTTTTGCCACCGCCTTGTCGCACTGTTTTGCCATCTTGAGATCCTCAGAAATAATCACACCAAGGACCTTCTCCTGATCCATGCACGCCAACCTCTCGCCCCCTATCGTGTACATTTCCCTTGGATTTCTGCTTCCCATGTGCATGGCACTGCACTTCTTTGCATTAAATCTTAACTGCCAAGCATTAGACCATTCTTCCAGCTTTTGTAGATCTTTCCTCATGTTACCCGCTCTCTCAGGGGAGTCCACTCTGTTGCAAATTTTCGTGTCATCTGCAAAAAGACAGACTTTTCCATTCAGTCCTTCAGCAATATCATTCACAAATACATTGAACAGTGCCGGGCCCAGGACTGAACCCTGGGGCACCCCGCTAATCACCCTCCTTTCCTCCGAGTGACCTTCTGTCAGTCAACCAATTTCTGATCCAGTTCACCAATTTGGGACCCATCCCCAAGCTACTGAGTTTATTGATAAGCCTCCTATGAGGAACAGTATCAAAGGCTTTGCTGAAATCCAGGTAGATGACATCCATCACATGCCCCTGATCTAGTTCTCTGGTCACCTAGTCAAAGAACTCAATCAGATTTGTTTGACAAGATCATCCTTTGGTAAAACCATGTTGCCTCAGATCATGCAACCTGTTGGTTTTGAGAAAGTCCACTATTCGCTCTTTCAGGAGCGCCTCCATTACTTTTCCCACCACTGAGATAAGGCTCACGGGCCTGTAGTTTGTCACCACTTTTGTGAAGAGGTACCACATCAGCCGTTCTCCAGTCCTAAGGAACTTCTCCTGTTTCTAAGGATCTGTTGAAAACATCCTTTAACGGCCCTACAAGAATCTCTCTGAGCTCTTTCAGTATCCTGGGATGTATCCCATCCGGTCCCATGGCCTTGTTCACTTTCAGTTTTGCAAGTTGTTCTAACACATTATCCTCTGTGAATGGTGTATCTACTTCATTCCTATTTTTATATTTGGGAGTCATTCCTAGCATTCTATTTGCTTTCTTGGCTACCACTGTACACTGGGCGGAGGGTTTCAACATATTATCCATGATGACGCCTAAATCCTTTTCATGGGTGGTGGTTCCTAATGTGGAACCTTGCCTCATGTAACTGTAGTTTGGGTTGTTCTTTCCCAGGTGCATAACTTTGCGCGTGTCTACATTAAAGTTCATCTGCCATTTGAACGTCCATTCTTCCAGTTTATCAAGGTCCTCTTGCAATTTTTCACAATCCTCTTGTGTTTTAACAACTTTGGATAATTTTGTGTCCTCTGCAAATTTGATCACCTCGCTCGTTATTCCCATTTCCAAGTCATTTATGAATATGTTAGAAAGCAGCATGTCCAGCACAGATCCCTGGAGTACCCTACTATCTACCTTTCTTCATTGAGAAAATTGGCCATTTAGCCCTACTCTGTATTGAAAGCTAATTCTGTATCTAAGAAAGCAGTTAATCCCTACACTCCCTTCTATCCATCACTGATTAAATCTTGTCCAATAAGGATAGGAAAAAGGTTTCCATACTTTAAGATCTAAAAAACTTAATTGAAAATTAGTCAACACTGCATGGTTCTCTAAAAACTCATTCAGCTGCCTAAACAACCTTTTCATTAAACTTACCCCAAAAAGATAGGTTAGAGATCAGCTTATAGCTGTTCAAACTACCTGGATCTAATAGGGATTAGCAAGGTATGGCCTGGGTCAGGGGACCTGTAGTTGTTGGGGGAGGTCTTTGGTGAGGGTAGAGGGGACTTCTTTAGGAGTGGGAGAGAGTCTGCGGGTGACAGGTATTCAAAGAGGGTCTTTGGGAAGGGGGGGGGGTGTCGACTAGGAGGGAAGGGATTGCCTGCAAATTTTTACAGCAAGTATTGGCCCCTTTATGGAGGCTCTCTGGGAGCATCAGGCCAAGTGTTAGCAGCTTGATGCTCCCAGACAGCAGAATAATGCAGTTTGTGAAGTTGATCGCAAGTTGCATTATTCATTTATCATAGGAGTTATTAAGTTGCAGTATGAATTACTGCAAGTTAGTGACTCCCACGGTAAATTAAGCTGTGGTACAATGCAGAATTACATTGAACATAAGAACATAAGATATGCCATACTGGGTCAGACCAAGGTCCATCAAGCCCAATATTCTGTTTCCAACAGTGGCCAATCTAGGTCATATGTACCTAGCAGTTTCCCCAAGAGACACAAGTTCCACAATGCTTGTACTGGGTCAAGTATTGATATCTTCGGTCACTTCTTAATAATGGTTTATGGACCTTTCCTCCAAGAACTTGTCCAAACCTTTTTTAAACCCAGCTACACTACCAGCCTTTACTACATCCTCCGGTAACAAATTCCAGAGTTTGATTACACGTTGAGTGAAAAAATATTTTCTTTTATTAGTCTTAAATAGTTTACCCTGTAGCTTCATTGCATGTCCCCTAGTCTTTCTATATTCTGATAAGGTAAACAATCGATCTACGTTTACCCGTTCCACTCCGTTCATTAATTTATAGACATCTATCATATCTCCCCTCAGCTGTCTCTTTTCCAGGTTAAAGAGCCCTAACCTTTTTAGCCTTTCTTCATAGGAGTATCCTTCCATCCGCTTTACCATTTTGGTGGCTCTTCTCTGTACCTTTTCTAAAATCGCTATATCCTTTTTAAGATACGGCGACCAGAATTGCACACAATATTCAAGGTGCGGTCTCACCATGGAACGATATAGAGGCATTATAATATCTTTTATTTATTTTCCATTCCTTTCCTTATCATACCTAGCATTCTATTTGCTCTCTTGGACGCCGCTGCACACTGGGCCGAGGGTTTTAACATGGTATCCACAATGACTCCTAAATCTTTTTCCTGGGTGGTGGTTCCTAATGTGGAACCTTGCATCGTGTAACCATAGTTTGGGTTGTTCTTCCCTAGGTGCATAACCTTGCACTTGTCCACATTAAATTTCATCTGCCATTTAGATGCCCAGTCTTCCAATTTATCAAGATCCTCTTGCAGTTTTTCACAATCCTCTTGGGTTTTAACAACTTTAAATAGTTTTGTGTCATATGCAAATTTGATAACCTCACTCGTTATTCCACTTTCCAGGTCATTTATGAATATGTCAAAAAGCAGCGGACCCAGCACAGATCCCTGGGGTACACCACTATTCACCTTTCTCCATTGGGAAAATTGGCCATTTAGCCCTACCCTCTGCTTTCTATCTTTTAACCAGTTCCTGATCCACAATAGTACATTGCCTCCTATCCCATGACTCTTTAGTTTTGCCAAAAGTCTCTGATGAGGGACCTTGTCAAAGGCTTTCTGAAAGTCCAGATACACAATATCAACCGACTCACCTTTGTCCACCTGATTATTCACTCCTTCAAAAAAACATAACAGATTAGTAAGACAAGATCTTCCTTGTCTAAAGCCATGTTGGCTGTCTCCCATTAGGTTGTGACTATCTACATGCTGAGTAATTTTATTCTTTATGATGGTTTCTACCATTTTTCCCGGTACTGACGTCAGGCTCACCGGTCTGTAGTTTCCCGGATCACCCCTGGAACCCTTTTTAAAAATTGGTGTTACATTGGCGATCCTCCAATCTTCAGGTATTAGAGATGATTTTAATGATAGTTCACAGATTACTGATAGCAGTTCTGCAATCTCATATTTCAGTTTTTTCAACACTCTTGGATGTATACCATCCAGCCCAGGTGATTTGCTACTCTTCAGTTTATCTAATAGTTGTAAGACATCTTGCCGATGTATCGATATTTCCTCCAATTCTTCCGCACCTTTAAATACCACTTCAGTCATGGGTAACATCCCTACATCTTCCTCAGTAAAGACCGAAGCAAAGAATTCATTCAGTCTCTCCGCTATCGCCTTGTCGCCTCTTAGTGCTCCTTTAACCCCTTTATCATCTAATGGACCAACTGACTCTCTCACAGGTTTTTTGCTGCGAATGTACTTGAAAAGGTCTTTATTTCGCGTTTTTGCTTCCGCAGCAAGCTTTTTCTCAAATTCTCTCTTTGCCTGCTTTATCAATGCCTTGCATTTGACTTGCCAGTGCTTGTGCTGTTTCCAGGTTTCGTCGTTTGGCTCTTTTTTCCATTTCCTGAAAGATGCTTTTTTGGCAACAACAGCCTCTCTGACCTCACCTTTAAACCATGCTGGCAGTTTTTTGGATTTCCTTCCACGTTTCTTAAAGCGTGGAATACAGCTGGTCTGGGCTTCCAAGATAGTATTTTTCAACAACACCCAAGCTTGATGTACGTCTTTAACCTTCGCAACTGCTCCTTTTAGTTTTTTCTTAACTGTTTTCCTCATTTTATCATAGTCTCCCTTTCAAAAGTTAAAAGGTAGTACTGTGGATTTCCTTACTATCCCTCCTCCACTAATTAAATCAAAGGTGATCATGCTATGATCACTATTGCCAAGTGGCCCCAACACCCTTATCTCTTGCACTAGATCTGGTGTTCCACTAAGGACTAGGTCTAATATGGCTTCCCCTCTGGTCGGTTCATGAACCAGCTGCTCCAAGAAGCAGTCATTTATTTCATCTAGGAACTTTATCTCCCTAGCATGTCCTGACGTGACACTGACCCAGTCGATACCGGGGTAATTGAAATCACCCATTATTATTACTGCGCTGTAACCTTTGTTAGCTTCCTTCATTTCTTTGAGCATTTCATCATCCATTTGGTCATTCTGGCCAGGCGCTCGATAGTACACCCCCACTGCCATCGCCTTCCCCCTTTTATATGGAATTTCAATCCATATAGATTCTACAGCAGATTTTGTTTCCTGCAAAACCTTAATCCTTTCTGAGTCAATGCCCTCTCTAACATAGAGCGCAACCCCTCCACCAATTTGATCAGCTCTATCATTACGATATAGTTTGTACCCAGGTATCACAGTGTCCCACTGGTTGTCCTCCTTCCACCATGTCTCTGATATTCCAATCATATCTAACCTTTCATTTAGTGCTATATATTCTAACTCTCCCATCTTATTCTTTAGACTTCTAGCATTTGCATACAAGCATTTTAGAGAATGTATTTTATTCATGTTAATTTGGCTATTGTTAGACATGGGTAAATTGGGATCTTTAATCTCTGTCTGCTCCATACTTGAGGGCATTTGGGCTACTTTACTCTTTTGTGGAACCTCTCTGCTTTTGGTAGTATCCTTCAAGGATACATTCTTCCGAACCATCTGCTCTTGGGCGACTGTCGGCTTTCCCCTAATATCTAGTTTAAAAGCTGCTCTATCTCCTTTTTAAAGGTTAATGCCAGCAGCCTGGTTCCATCCCGGTTAAGGTGAAGCCCATCCCTTCGGAAGAGCCCCTCCTTTCCCCAGAATGTTCCCCAGTTCCTAACAAATCCAAAACCCTCATCTCTGCACCATTGTCTCATCCACGCATTGAGACTCCGGAGCTCTGCCTGCCTTTTGGGTCCTGCGCGTGGAACAGGAAGCATTTCGGAGAATGCAACCCTGGAAGTTCTGGATTTCAACTTCCTACCTAAAAGCCTAAATTTTGCCTCCAGAACCTCCCTACCACATTTTCCTATGTCATTGGTACCAACATGTACCAAGACAGCAGACTCCTCCCCAGCACTATCTAAGACCTTATCTAGGTGGCGCGTGAGGTCTGCTACCTTCGCACCAGGCAGGCATGTTACCAGGCGATCCTCACGTCCACCAGCCACCCAGCTATCTACATGCCTAATGATCGAATCACCAACTATAACGGCTGTCCTAACCCTTCCCTCATGGGCACATGGCCCTGGAGAAACTTCCTCGGTGCGAGAGGGTTTTACATCACCTGGAGGACAGGTCCTAGTTACAGGATCACTTCCTGCCACACCAGGGTGATGCTCTCCTGTCACGTGACCTCTCTCCTCCATGGCAACAGGGGTGCTGCCAGACTGGAGGTGGGACTTCAGGACTATATCCCTGTAGGTCTCGTCTATGTACCTCTCTGTCTGTCTTATGTTTTCCAAGTCTGCTACTTTAGCCTCTAGAGAACGGACTTGTTCCCTGAGAGAAAAGAGCTCCTTGCACCTAGTGCACACGTAAGACCTCTCACCAACTGGGAGAAAATCATACATGTGACACTCAATGCAAAAGACTGGAAAGCCCCCATCCCGCTGCTGGACTGCTGTCTGCATCTTAGTTTAAGTTTGTGTCTAGATCTTTAAGTTCTAGCTTAATAAGTAGCCCCCTAAATATGAAACAATCAGAGCAGCATCTGCCATTAGTTGTAAAACCCCCTATGTAGAAACTGACTGTAATAAAGGAGCTCCCATAACCCACCTTTCCTTAAGGTCTAATAAAACAGTACTGCAATACCCGCATTGATCCTAAATCCTCTTGCTGAACTCATAAAGAATCCCTTACAATGAACGTAACCTCTTTCCCGATCATCTTGTCTTTTCTAGGATTACTAATCTAACGAGAAACAAAATGCATATATGAAGCAAAAGAACCAAGGAGCAGACATACTGATTATTTTGCGTTAAATTTGCAGATGGTGCAAATTTATGGTGTGCACAGTCTTGCAACTGGGTTTTTAGAAAAGATAGACTAGGCCAACCCTAAGACTGAGTCGTCATATGATGAAGAATTGTAAATAGCTTTAATACAATGGCTGTGGAAAGAAGTATATAAGGCCAACATATCAAATCAAGAAAAGGATCAAATGCATATTTAAAGAGAAAGGAGAATCAAAACTAACAGGATTCCAAGTAAATCTCCGAAGAGTATCCATTTTTGTGTTTTGAAAGTTCAATAGGTTTTCAAGGAAAGCTCAGCCATTTTCACAATATATATTTGTAGAAATGTGTTGGTAGATAAAGCTGTTTAGTTCATGTAGTCTGGCATTTAGCACCTGCCTCCTGTATTGCCACAGATGGATCTCTTCCTTCTCCTTTATGTGTGTGTGAATAATGCTTGAATTCAGATACTCTTTTTGCCTTCTTTGCTGGACATGTGTTCCAAGCCTACTCTTCTTTTGTTGAAAAAAATGTTCTCACATTCCTTTAGAGCCGGCTTGTCCAAGTTCAGTCATCAATGGCTGCAAACAGGCCAGTTTTCTGGATATCCCCAATGAATATGCATGGATACATTTGCATTCAGTGGAGGTAGTATACTTATGAATCTGTCTCATTTATTTATTTAAAAATCTTTATATCCTGCCAAATCACTGCAGTTCAAAGGAGGGGGGGGGGGGGCACAGTGAACATATACAACAAAATCACAATACATGCATCCAAGCAAGATAACATTTTGAACATGATAGTACTGGGTGAATGGTATTCCCTCTAAGCCATTGGTTCCCAAACCTGTCCTGGGGGACTCCCCAGCCAGTCAGATATCCACTATGAATATTCACGAGAGAGATTTGTATACTCTACCTCCACTGCACGCAAATCTAGCTTGTACATATTCTTTGTGGATATGCTGAAAACCCGACTGGCTGGGGACCCCCTAGGACAGGTTTGGGAACTACTGCTCAAAGCTGTGCGCATGTGTACATGCACAGAGCAAAACAGAGAACGCACAAAAAAATAGAACACTGCAACCAATTTTAATTGTCATAAAAGAGAAGCCAAACTATTTACCTCTGCCTGATTATAGCAACTGAGTGCAATTACTTAGCTTAAATTGGTGCTCTGCTGATTTTGCTGTTTGGACCCCATCCATAGGATAGTGCTATAATAATAACAATAGATTGTAAAAGTTAATAATGACAGTGTTGCCAGCAGTGTTCCCTCTAAGTGGGCGTGCTGCCGTGCATGAATCTGTAAGTGCTGTGCAGAGTCCAGCTTCCTTCACTGACAACTTCTGCCCTGCATGTCACAACTCTCCCCGCCACTTCCGTCCAACACGGAGCTGAGAGGAGGGCTGCCTTTGATCTCAGGGCTATACAATTTTTTACAGTATGTTAGCAATAACAAAAAGGTGTACTGTGCAACTCGAATGAAAAACAACAATATTAATGTACTACTATTAAAGTATTAAAAAAAAATCAATAATTATCTTAATTTTTTGCCTTTTTTATAATTATGATTATTAGTCAATAACGTCTGCTGCACACAGTTGTTCACATATTTGTTCAGTGAATATTTTTGCACATGGGCTGAAACTTTTGCACACAAGCCGTCAGTCCTCAGAGGGAATATTGTGAGCAAACAGAGACTCATAATGACACAACAATGAAGACAAATGGGAAGTAGAAATGCCATGGAGGGCTTTAATAACCATAAGGGAAATTTAATACTGAATTCAATTGTTTGTGTGGCTCACTACAGTGTGATTGGGTTGTCCATTCACTTCCGGCTAATGGTTACATGCCACAACTTCATGGTGCCAGGTAATCTACATTGGATGTTACATACCCTGCGGTTCTTTTAACCGTGTTCTCAGCGCTTTCTTTTTAAGCTATTGCTCCTGATGAAGGCTCTGCCGAAACACAGCAGTGTTAGGAAACTACTTTTGTGCATATCCAAAAAAATCCTTGTGTGGTATATCACCTTGCTTTGGACTTGTGCATTATGGACTTTTCCCCCAGGAACTTGTCCAAACTTCTTTTAAACCCAGCTGCACTAACAGCTTTTACTACAACCTCAGGCAATGAATTCCAGAGTTTGATTATGAGTTGAGTGAAAAAATATTTTTTCTGATTAGTCTTAAATGTACTATTTTGTGACTTATTTTCTTGTCCCCTCGTTTTGTATGTTTTGATGGAACAACTGACCAATTCACGTTCCACTCCACTCATTATTTTATAGCCATATATCATATCTATCCTCATCTGTCTCTTTTTCAAGCTGAAGAGCCTTAACTTTTTAAACTTTTCCTCATAGGAGTATCCTTCCATTTCCTTTCTCATTTTGGTTGCCCTTCTCTGTACATTTTCCAATTCAACTATTTCTTTCTTTTTTAGATGCAGTGACCAGAACTGCACATAATACTCGAGATGTGGACATACCATCGAGTGATAGAGAAGCATTATGATGTCCTTTCTTTTGTTCTCCATTCCATTCCTTAGCCGTCTATTAGCTTTCTTGGCTGCTGCTTCTACACACTGAGCAGAGGGTTTCCATGCATTATCCACAGTGATGCCTAGATCCTTTTCCTGCATTGTGTAGTTATAGTTTGGGTTGTTCTTTCCTAAGTGCATAACTTTGTACTTATCCATGTTAAATTTCATCTGCTGTTTGGGTACCTAGTCTCCCAATTTCTCAAAGTCCTTATGCAATCTTTCACAATCCTCTTGTGATTTAATAACTTTGAATAATTTTGTGTCATCTGTAAATTTGATCGCCTTACTCGATGTTCCCACTTCCAGGTCATTTATAAATATGTTAAAAAGTCACAGGCCCAGCATAGATCCTGGGGTAAACTCCACTATTTATCTTTCTACGTTGAGAAAATTGGTCATTTAGCCCAACTCTTTTTTCTGTCTTTTAGCCAGTTTCCAGTCCACAAGAGGACACTGCCTCCTATACTATGAATGTTTAATTTCCTCAAGGGTTTCTCATGAGGGACCTTGTCAAAGGCTTTCAGAAAATTCAGATACGCTATATATCTACTGGCTCACTTTTATCTACCTTTTTATTCACACCTTCAAGAAAATGTAGCAGGTTAGTGAGGTAAGGCTTCCCTTGGTTAAATCCATATTGGCTTTGTCCATTAAATCATGACTGTCTGTGTTCTGTAATTTTGTTCTTTATAATTGTTTCTACCATTTTGCCCAGCACTGACATCAAGCTCACTGGTCTAGTTTCCCAGATTACCCCTAGAACCCTTTTTATAAATTAGCATCACATTGACCACTCTCCTATTTTCAGGTACTATAGATGATTTTAATAATAGTTTACAGATAGTAGGTCTTGAATTTCATTTTTGAGTTCTTTCTGTACCCTGTGATGTATAACATTCATTTCAGGTGATTTGCTACTCTACCATCTCAGGAGGATCAAAAGCAATATTGCAAAATATAAACAAAACCTTCATTTTACTATAATTTAAGCACAATCTATGATCTTCTAATCATCTAGCAATTGCCAAAAAACATACTGAAATAGGTGTATAATATATACTTCTGAAACCAAGAAAGGAGCATAAACATTATATTGGCATCTATATGATACAGTATACTGTAACTGTTAATAGTGTGACACAAAGGTTGTATGAAAATATTATAAAGTAAGGCATAAGAGTGTAACCCTGAGGGATGCCCTATCTAACTTTAGCCAATGCAGATTGAAATCTGTTTGCTTTAACGTCATGGACACAGCCTGAAAGATAAGGCAGAAACCAATTAAATATAGTAAATTGTATTTCCAGTGATCTCAGTCGCCTCAATGGAAGATCATGACTAATTGAACCAAATGCAATTTATAAATCCCAAGATTTCTCCAAACCATAAAATAGGTTTCAAATTATGAGGCTAACAATATTTCATGCCATGTCTTTATGAAAGTCATTGGTTATCTTTGAATGGGGAATATAAATAAATACAATTCTGAAGTTGGTTTAAAGCTACTTGTTTGACTGCATTGGCCAAGAATGGTAACCTAGAAATTAGCTGATATGAGCCTGGAAGTGAGGAATTGAGATTAGAATTTTTAAGACTAGACTGCATACTAGCTCTCTTCAAAAATGTAAGCATTGTGTGTCCTGAAAATAACAATTTTACAAAAAATAGCAATCACATAAGATTTAATTGCCTTAATCCAGCTCAGTGGACAATATATAGGTAATGTTATGTTCAATGATGAAATTACTGTACAGAGTTTCCTCCCTGTCAGTCCCCTGAAATTCAGATCAATGCCTACTCCCAGATTCAAAACATTCTACTGAAAAATCATTTGAGGCTATCTTGGCTACATTTGAAGTCTAAATTTTGTCAGTAAAATGTTGTGTAAATGTATTTGTAATAGGCACATTGCTTCCTGGTTCAGCCTATTGCATATTCATTAGGGATATCCTGATAATCTGGCCTGTTTGCAGCCCTTGAGGACTGAAACTGGACAAGCCTGCTTTTGATCTTCCTTCCAACACCTTGCAATATCCCCTTGTCCTTGAACATATTCTATAGAAAATGGTATCTTTTACTTTGCTGAAAACTGCTAGACATTTTAATGTTTCTATATTTTCCTTTCTTTTCCTTTCAGCTTCTTAAGTTCCTCCAAGTTGTAGTGACTTTCTTTTGAATCATTACTACTTTCTCAGTATATTTTCATAGATTCAGGCTTCAGAACCAATTATGATACTTGACTGCATGTGGATGTTGTATTTTCCTTGGAAGTTTTGAATGGTGAAAACTTGGATGCAAAAAACCCCCTGCAAACAGTTACAGAGAACACATAGGGCTGTCAATCATGAAAAACATATTGTTCTATAAACCTTAGACAATAAATTGCCAAATAGAAATGAGCATAATATGTGCTGTGTACTAAGAGACTTTAAGCTCCATCTAGGTCACATGTACCCAGCAGGATTCCAAGGAATAGATCCATTCCTTATCATCCCTCCAGTCTAGTCCCGAAACCTCTGGGTTAAGCACCTCCTTCCGCAGCTTGGAGACTGAGCACGTCACTCTTTTGATGATACTGGCATAAATAGCCCAGGAACCGCCTTCTTGCTCCAGTAATCTCAGTCTCCAAGCAGTTGGAGGAGTAGTGAGCCTGGGGGTTTCGGGACTCACTTGAGGAACAAATAAGGAGAGACAGTTAGTTAGGAAATAGGTTGAATTGGAGTAATATTAAAAATATAATAATAATAATAGCAATAGGGAAAAGAGTGAATTAGGCTAAAAGACAGGCTGAACTGCTGCAAAGGGCTGCCCCACCTCTCCCCCCTCCCGGGAGGTCTGGCCATCGGAACCAGGAAGTGTGTGGGAGTTGACAGAGGGGCCTCTGGCTCCCGAACCCACTGCATGGGTGAGGAGCCGTGAGACGGCGCATTCGGAGGCAGCAGGAGTGAGCAGGCTTCCAAGATCAGTAGCGGCATTTGCGGCAGCGGCTCTTTCGGTGGCTGGTATTCCCCAACGCTGAAGCCACTCTGAGGATGAAAGGCTGAGTGCGGGTGTGATTGCCAGTGCTCTCGGAGGCTGCAGGTGCACCATAAGAGGTGAGAGAACCGCACAGGCGGCAGGGGGCCGGCAGCGAAGTGTTTAGGCCACGGGGGCAGGCGGATCCGGGAGGGTAGGCCCGGACCATGTGGCAGCCGTGCGGGAAAGCCCTAAGTGCCAAATTACCTGAAACCGAAGCAGGTTTCTTTTAAACGTCTTCGGGGCACGGTTGATAGCTTTCAGGGAGCTGTGCTGAAATCGGAACTCCGTTTAACGCTGTTTAACGTTAGTTAAAAAAAAAAAAAGAGGAAAACACGGAGCATTGTTTACTGAGGAGATCTGGGTGATTAGGACCAGGTTTCCAGGCCAGGTGACATGCCTTCTAGGCCTCAATGCTTGGTATGTGGGGCTAAAAGGAGTTCAGTGTCTGAAGCGGGGGTGTGCAGGGGGTGCGTGCAAGAGGTGTCCTCTATGGAACTACCCATGGAGGGGGGGTAGAGGATCAGAAAGGGAATTCTTCTACCTCACTGGAACCTCTTTCTCCTGCTTTACCAACCCTGGAGCCGGTAGCAGGGTTGTCGTCAGCTCCAGACATTCCCTCTTCCCAGCCTCTGTTACAGGGGGGATTGGCGGCGATATTCTCTCAGGATTTTGTGGCACTGCTCCAGCAGGCCCTCAGTGGGGGGACGCGAGGGTCGGCAGGCAGTGCAGTGGAGGGAGAACTGGGGGTAAAGTGCCCAGGATCTTCCCTGGACTTAGGAGTGGACGGCGTCCCATCTAAAAAAAAACGAAGATTGTGAGGGACAGGACGGAACAGGCTGTTGTTCCAGAGAGTCTGTCGGAGGATTTGGAGGACTTAGATGTAGAGGAGGAACTTGAAAAAGGTGAGCTCATGGAGCAGGAGGACCAAGCAAGGGTGGTTCGGGTATTCCGGCGGGAGGAGTTGCCAGCGCTTATCACTGAAACACTTAAGGCGCTTAACATGCCATCTACGGGTCCGGCGGAGGATTCCACATTGGAAGATCCGTTATTGCAAGCCGTGCGAAAGTCCCAGAGGGTTTTTCCAGTGCATAGAGTAGTGAGAGAAATGATTCAAGAGGAATGGGATAGGCCGGAGGCAGGGCTCAAAGGGTCCAGAGTGATGGCACGCCTGTATCCTTTGGCAGATCAGAATAAAGATCTTTTTCGATTTCCCAAGATGGATGCGGCAGTGTCGGCAGTTACTAAGAAGACTTCAGGCCGGAAGGTCGGGGGTTCAAATCCCACTAGAGGACAGCAACCTTGGGCCGGAAGGACTGGGGTTTCTAGTCCCACAGGTGCTCCTTGTGGTCTTGGGCAAGCCACTTAATCCTCCATAGCCCATGTTCCCTGTAAAATAGTTATCTCCAAGTTATAATGCCCTATTCAATGTAATTTCAGTTTGTTCAATGTAAACCGCACTGATGCAGAATAGCGCGGTATATAAGAGAATGTAAATAAATAAATAAGACAACTATTCCGGTTGAAGGCAGTGCCGCTCTTAAGGATGCCCAGGACAGGAGGCTGGACACCTTGACGAAGCAGGTGTTTGATGTCAATGCCCTTTCCATGCATGCCTCTATTTGTGGGGCATGGGTGGCAAGAGCATGTCTGCGGTGGTCCCAAAGGATCCAGGGAATACAGGTAGAGGACACGGCTGAGGAGGCGGCTCGGTTGGAATCAGGAGCAGCTTATCTGGCGGATATTCATTATGATCTTATACGAGGCCTTTCAAAGAGTATGGCATCAGTTATAGCGGTGAAGAGGTATCTGTGACTCCGTAACTGGACGGCAGATGGTTCCTCTAAAGAAAGGCTAGGTAAGCTCCCCTTTCGGGGTAAGCTCCTCTTTGGAGAGGATTTGGATAAGTTAGTAAAGGACTTGGGGGAGTCTAAGGGCGGAAGACTGCCTGAGGACAAGCAGAAGCAGGGATGTCCAGTGGTGGCGACCAAAAGTCAGCAGAGGGAGTTTCGCCGTTTTCATTCACCGAGATTTGGTCAGTTTCAAAGAGGACGTTTTCCTTACAGATCCCAGGGGTTTTGAGGCTTCAGAGGAGCAGGTAGAGGATTCGGGGCTTCCTCATCTGCGAATCTCAGAAAATTGCAATGAAGTAAGGGGGGGTCCAGTTAAGATTGGTGCCCGTGGGGGGGTCGACTAAGGGACTTTTATCTTGCCTGGGCCCAAATTATGTCAGATCAGTGGGTGTTGGAGGTAATTCGGGAAGGATATGCTCTCGAGTTCCAACATCCAGTTGTCAATTCCTTCGTTCTATCTCCCTGCAGGGCGCGATCAAAACAGTGCGGGAGACTTTAGAGAGACTCCTAGCGCTCCAGGCGGTGGTGCCGGTTCCTCCAGACCAGTACAGATGTGGTTTATTTATTTATTTATTTGCATTTCTTATATACCGCGCTATTTCAATCAGTGCGGTTTACACTTGAACAAAATATACAGCAGTTGATACTCCATATACTTTGTGGTGCCAAAAAAGGAAGGAACTTTTCGTCCGATTTTGGATCTCAAAAGAGTGAATCGCTGTCTCCGAGTGTCTCATTTTCGGATGGAGACTCTGAGATCAGTCATAGTTGCAGTACGCCAGGGGGAGTTTTCATTTCTTTAGATTTGTCAGAGGCTCATCTATACATTCCAATTCGCTTGGAACATCAGTGGTTTCTCCGGTTTGCAGTTCCCATGGGGCACTTTCAGTTCCAGGCGTTGCCGTTTGGTTTGGCAACAGCCCCGCGAACCTTCACCAAAGTGATGGTTGTGGTAGCAGCAGCATTGCGTAAGGAAGGTATGTTGGTTCACCCTTACCTGGACGATTGGTTGATTCGGGCAAAATCAAGGAGCGAGAGCAAGGAGGCTACTCTCCGAGTGGTGCTCTTCCTGCAGAGCCTCGGGTAGGTAGTCAGTGTAGCAAAGTGCAGACTATCTCCGTCACAGGATCTGGAGTACTTAGGGGCTTGCTTTGACACCGGAGCAGGAAAAGTCTTTCTGCTGTGTCTAAGGGCACAGGGACTAAGAAAGCTTGTCTGCGCTTTTCTGAGGAAGAGGACTCCCATGGCGTGGCATTATCTACAGTTTCTGGGAACGATGGCGGCTACGCTTGAGTTAGTGCCCGGGGCCAGGGCCCACATGCGACTGCTGCAGAGGGCAATACTCAGAAGATGGTCCCATCATTCGGACCAGTTGTCACAGAAGCTGCCCTGTCCTCCGGAGACAAGGCGAGATCTCCAGTGGTGGCTATGTCCGGGGTGTCTAGAGAAGGGGATGCCTTTGGAATCGCCGGCTTGGATACCACTAACGACGGATGCCAGTCTGTTCAGCTGGGGAGCGCACTTCGAAGGATGGTTCACCCTAGGACAGTGGACAACATGAGAAAGGAGTTGGTCCATCAACAGGTTGGACCTAAGGGCGGTGACTCTAGCGCTTTGGGTCTTCCAGCAATGCCTACAGGGGAAGGCGGTCCGAGTGCTGTCCGACAATGCAACAGCAGTGGCCTACATCAATCGCCAGGGAGGCACAAGCAGTATAGCTCTGGAAGAGGAGGCAGAAGAGCTGTTCACCTGGGTCGAACTACATCTGGTGGCTTTTTCGATGGCACATGTAGCAGGGGTAGACAACGTGACAGCCGATTTTTTAAGTCGGGTCATGGTAGACCCAGGAGAGTGGGTTCTCCATCAAGAGGTGTTCGAACTACTGGTGCATCGGTGGGGGACTCCAGTAATGGATCTCATGGCGATGTTCGAGTCAGCAAAGGCCAGTCGATTTTTCAGCAGAAGGCAAGAAAGGATGTCGGAAGGTCTGGATGCTCTAATAAAGAGGTGGCCGGAGGAACAGCTCCTGTACGTGTTTCCACCCTAGGTGTTAATAGGTCGCGTGCTGCAGCGAATAGAGCATCACAAGGGTTGGTTGATCCTGATTGCGCCAGATTGGCCAAGAAGACCATGGTATGCCGACCTGATACGACTCCTGGTGGGGCGTCCATGGAGACTGCCGGTCAGGAGGGATCTGTTGGTGCAGGGCCCATTGAATATGCCTCAGGTGGATCAATTCTCGCTTACAGCTTGGCTCTTGAAAGGGCAAGGCTGAGGGCCAGGGGGTACTTGACAGCGGTAATTACTACCTTGTTAAAGGCCAGGCGTCGGTCTACCTCGCTGGCATATGTACGGGTCTGGCGTATATTTGAGGTGTGGTGTGAAAGCTGGCAAGCGCAATCCTTGAAAGCTTTGGTGCCACAAGTTCTGTCCTTTTTGCAGGATGGCTTTGATAAGGGCCTAGCGGCAGCATCCTTGCAGGTCCAGTTGGCAGCTCTGTCCTGTTATCGGGGAAAGGTGCAAGGGATGGCACTCAGGACACATCCGGATATTAAGCGCTTTTTACGAGCGGCGTCGCTCTTGAGACCCCCATGCAGAGCAACGTTGCCCATGTGGGATCTCAATTTAGTACTGGAGGCATTGGTACGGGAGTCGTTTAAGCCTTTGAGTAAGGCAACTTTGAAGGATCTTACTCTCAAGATGGTATTTTTGGTGGCTATATGTTCGGCTAGAAGGATTTCGGAGTTGCAGGCTTTGTCGTGTAGGGAGCCTTTTTTGTCCTTCTATAACAAGAAGGTGGTATTGAGGACCGTTCCCTCATTCTTGTCTAAGGTGGTGTAGGCGTTCCATTTAAATCAGGTAGTGTCATTGCTAGTGTTTGAGACCGATGGTAAGGATGAGTCCAAAGGATGGTTGCAGCTCCTGGATGTACGTCGGGTGTTAAGGGCGTATTTACAGAGAACGGCTTTGTTCTGCAAGACAGATAGACTGTTTGTCTTGTTTGGGGGACCGAGGCAAGGAGAAGCGGCGTCAAAGTCTTCCATTGCAAGGTGGCTCAAGGAGGCTATTGCGTCAGCGTACGTGTTGAAGGGTAAGCCCGTTCCGAAGGGTCTGAGGGCTCATTCGACTAGAGCACAAGCAGCTTCCTGGGCAGAATTTAGCTTGGTGCTGGTGGGTGAGATTTGTAAAGCGGCGACATGGTTGTCTTTGAATTCTTTTGTCAAGCATTACCGGCTAGATGTTCAGGCGGAAAGGGTTGCTCATTTTGGATCAGCAGTGCTTCAGGATGGTCTGGCAGGTCCCTCCCGTTAAAATTGTTCACTGCTCTGTTACACCCCAGAGGTTTCGGGACTAGACTGGGGGGACAATAAGGAAGGTGAAATTAGACTTACCTGCTGATTGTAGTTCCTTGAGGAACTCCAGGCTAGTCCCGCATCCCTCCCTGGTGTTAGTTTTGGACTGTAGCCTGAAGCGAAGAAATTTGGTAGGATTAAGCTGCAGAGGCAGCTATAAGGGGTGCGCTCCAGCGGGGGAGAGGAATTAATATTTGGGGAAGAATAGGTTGTAATTGGGGGTCCTTTGTAGAGGACGTGAGCAGTCCTAAGCAGCGCATAGAAGGTTGATGGCCTCTTAGGTACGTTACAAAAAGTTTGGTTCAGTTTGGTTATTTAAGCAATTAACTTAAATTAACACTATAGATGGTACAAAACACCACAGCACGCATCATTACAGACACTCCAAGGACTGAGCACATCACTCCTGTTCTACAACAACTACACTGGCTCCCAATGATGGCAAGAGATAAATATAAAACAATCATGATCATCTTCAAAATCATTCACCATCTCTCAACAGACGTACTCCAAAATGTTATAACAAGGGATAACAGCAATAGACCAAGAAGAAGCAATAACAACAACATAATTGGCACACCTGCAGGATATCACAAAACCAAACAAACAACTTCAAAAAGAGCACCATCACTACTGGCATTCACACTATGGAACTCCCTCCCAACGAGCCTGAGGGAATTAGATGACCTTACAGACTTCCACAAAGACCTCAAAACATTCTTATTTATAGAAACATATGAGCATTCAGGCAGCATCCCCTACCTAAACAGATACACTACTTCCTCCGCCAACTAAGTACGCACTCATCCCATCCATACACACAAGTTTATCATACCAAGTTATTAAATACTCTCCCGTTAAATGTTAACCCTCAATTGTACTACCTAAATACTGTTAAGTGTACTGTATACTGTATAAATATTTGCTGTTAAGTGTACTGTCCAAATGTTTACACGTATCCTAATGTTAAATGTAACCCTCCAATTGTAACGTGACATGACCACCTTGATTGAAGGATAAGATGGCATACAAATCTGTCTAAATAAATAAATATAGTTTTAAAAAAATCTTATGGAATCTACTTAATAGTTGCTCTGGTGAGTCTGCTTTGTCAATAGGTTACTGGAGCAAGGAGGCAGTTCCTGGGCTATTTATGCCAGTGTCATCAAAAGAGTGATGTGCTCAGTCTCCAAGCTGCGAGAGGAGATACTTAACCCAGAGGTTTCGGGACTAGACTGCAGTTCCTCAAGGAACTACAATTAGCAGGTAAGTCTAATTTCACCTTCCTTATTATTCTTACCCGGAGATAAATTGTATCTTTCCCAAGCCTATCTTTCCCTTTCAGCAGAAACAAGGTGTACCACAAGGCTCCTCCTTGTCTGCGCTGCTGTTCAACATCTATATGCAGCCAATCTGTGACATCGCACGCTCTTTTGGTATATCCTGCCTTATGTATGCGGATGATGTCCTATTATTCTCACCGATATCTGTATCATACCCAAACTATACAGTGCTAATCAACTGTTTTAATTCAATAACTGATTGGCTTCTCTCTCAAAACCTCCGTATTAACTTTAAAAAAACAGAGGTTCTAATAATCACAAGGAATAAATCTCCCCTCCATCAATTCTAAAAGTCAGAGATGCTGATCTCCCAGTCAAATCAAATATTCGATATCTAGGAGTAATTCTGGATCAAAGGTTAGACTTCAAGGAACATATAAAACGCACCATAAAGGCCGTTTACTTCAAGATAAAACCCCTTCGTCATCTGAGACCTATGATGAAGTCGGATGACTTCCGCACCATCTTTCAAGCTCTAGTCATGCCACACTTTGATTATGCTAACATAATACTCCATGGCTTACCAAATATAACTATTAATCCTCTACAATTAGCCATGAATGCAGCTGCTCGTATCCTCTGTGGATCATCAAAGTGTGAGCATATTTCCCCCATTCTAGAGAAGCTTCATTGGTTACCAATAAACTGTAGAATCCAATATAAGGCCATCCTTACCACCTTTAGGGCCTTCAATAATATTTCTCCAGATTCCATCTCTGATCTCATCATACACACAACAAATAACAGGTCCAGGAGATCTCCTGCTGTTGACACACTACTTATACCAAAAGTTTCCATAAAAGCTAATCAATCATCCATCAATAGGGCTTTTTCGAATTATGCTCCTAGATGTTGGAACAAACTCCCTCCCAATATCAAAGCAATTAAAGACATCAAACAATTCAAAAAAGCCCTTAAACACCACCTTTTCATCGCACACTTCAAACACCTAAACACCCCTTCCCCTCCCCCATCCTTTTAACCTCATACCTACCCTAACTAACTGTATAGATTTTATATATCTCCAACATGTATTCTCTAGAAATATATAAATGATTTCCCTGTTTACTTCCATGTTAATTTTCCTGTTACTTGTAATAGGTCTGTTATATCTGACCAATTGTTGTATTGTTTCAATGTAAACCGCACTGATGACAAATAGCGCGGTATATAAGAAAATAAAATAAAATAAAGCCTGCATGCCTAATAATGGTTTATGGCCTTTCTTCCAGGAACTTATCTTTATTCTTTCCAACCCAGTGGAAGTTGGAAAGAATTATATAAAAGGAGACCTGTATATCTGGGAGCAAAATAACTCTCTGAAAAGTTAATGGAACAGAATAAAACCTGGTATGTGGAAAATTTGGATAAAGAAAGCATTTAGGGTTCAAAAATGGGCCGAACCAGGCAGGATCCAAGAGAAATAAGCCTCCCAAAAAATAGCCCCATGTATTTCTATGGGAGAAGGATCTCCTGTTTCTGTAGCATAGAAATTTACAAAGAGTGAAACAGCAGTTAGGGAAGTGCTCCTTTCAAACTCCTCCTTCCTGATCTCTACTCTTCCAATCTCCCTAACTGCCCCCCCCCCCACCAAAAACTGCCTTCCCCGCACATTTTCCCACCCCCAAAAAATACTCCCTCACAACTGCCCTACGAACCTACCAAATGTCCTCCTCACCAAAAGAAAATACTCCACACAACTGCCTCGTCACCTACAAACTGCCTCACCCCAAAACTTACATCCCCACAACTGCCCTACCACATCATAAACTGTCCCCACCCCACAGCTGCCTGACCACCCTAAAAACTGCCCCAACCCCAAAAGCTACACCCCTGCAACTGCCCCACCACACCATTAAACTAAACTAACCTATTTGCACATGTATGCCATCTGTACATGTAATTTTGCTTTTTGCGCGTGTAAAGGCTTCTAAAATAAGGGCTGTTATTCATTGCGTATTATATAGCTCCAGATTTTTTGAACTGATTATAGGCTGCTGTTCATTTTTGCTACTTCTTTGGATGCAACAAGATTTCCATTTTAGGACACAGGGCTCAATGCAGAAACCTTGCCCTAAAGCCCAGCACGAAAGCTATAGCAAAGGGATTTCTAAGGCAAGTTTAGCACAGATGTTTTGCTCAGCGAGGCTATAAGCAAGCAGCGTGTAACTGAGTATGCAAAAAGGCTGCGCTAAACAAGCAAGGCACATGTGCACAGGATTCTTTGCACAAAAAAGTAGGTTAGCATTTGTGCTTATGTTGCTATTTATGCGCCACATAGCATTCCAGCACGTGCGCAAACATTGTTCCAACGTACTTCCCCTACCATGTTCCCCCAGCACTTTCTTCAGCAAAACCAGAAAAAATTTGCAGGTGCTGTATGCTGAAGAAACAGACATCAATTCCTCACCAGCGTGGACCACAGACCTGAGCCTTTGATGCCTCTTTAGACCGCGCATTAAAATCTCAGCATTGAACTCATCCTTCTGCTCCCTGGTGCTTTTCTCTGCATCTGCGCTGCATAGCCAATTGCTTTATTACCATCTATTTAAATGGATCTAAATCTGCTGTGCACCGCTATTAGCGCATTGATCATGCTCATGCTAAATCCCTTCCTACATTCTGTTCCCACACTAACACAGAAAGGTTTGTGCTGACTCTATGCTATAGCTTCCGCTAATGGCAGCGCATTTTGCTACATCGAGACCACAGAAAGTTAAGCTTAAAACTAGGCCTAATAATGCTGGCACAGTATTTCTTGCCTTGAATACTGATGATTTGCATAAACAACTTGTTACGTTAGTTGTATCAATTTGCTACCTACAGCTTTATAAATGTGCAAGTGTTGATTGTGCTCATGTTGTAGAATGTGGCAATGTGTGCAATCAGGCGTTAATATCCTAGCCTTTCTGTGCAAGCTACTTGATCCCTGACACAGGCCTGTTTTGCTATTTTCTGTATCGGTAGCTGTATCTGATCATTAGAACAGTGCACTTTGCCTTTAGGTGATGTCACAGGATTGCCGTATGTAAGTGCATTTGATTTGATGTGTAGTTTCTAGACTTAGGAAGAATGTGGTACCATGTATGTGCTTCATTTCGTTGGTAGAGTAGCCCCAGGAAAAAATAAACCCTACGATTTTTAAAATCGACTCTTGTTTGGAAAGATTGTTATAGTCCTTTTAACACAGTCTCATTCGTATCTTTATTTCCCTTCAAAACCTAAGCTTTGTGTGTTTGAGAAATTTCCACATCAGGTTTGACACTAAATAATGAGGCGCCCTAGGTTATAAAACCAGGAATGTGTAAATTCCTAGCCTTAGTCCGTGTTAACTGCTGACTCTTTGAAGAATATAATATGCATTGCTTCTTGTATTTTGCCCCAGATTTTTTTTCTTTTACTTTGGATGTTTGAGATCGTCTTTTTTTTTTATTCTTTTATTCCCTATTAAAAATAATTTTCAGTGCAGCTGCTTGGCCCCAAGTTATTCCTTGATATAATCTCTATGAAACATTTTTGTGCTGGAGTTTGAAATGATTGTGGAGAAGGACCGAAGTATATATGTGAAAATAAAATTGATCACTTAATTCTGTTGAACATGCTTTTTTGTTTCCAATCCAATGGACGTTGGAAAGAATTATATCAAAGGGGTCAAGAATGTCTGTATATGTGTCTGGGGCCAAATACCTCTCTGAAAATTTAAAAGAACAGGATGAAACTTGGCATGTTGGAAAAATTGATCAAAAAAACACATCGAGTTAGAAAATGGGCCAAATCAGGTTTCCAGAAAAACAAGTCCCCCCCAAAAAAATTATCCCAGTGTGTTTCTATTGAAGAAGGAGTTCCAGCTTCTGTAGCATAGATACTTACATAGAGCAAAACACTGCAGTTAGAAAATTGCTCTTTTAAACCTGCATCTCAGTGTTCTCTACTCTTCCAACCTCCAAATTGCCCCCACAATTGCCCACTGCTCTGCATACAGTTCTACCCCCAAAACCTACAGCCCCACTACATTACAAACTGCCCCATGCCCAAAAATGACACCCCTGCAACTGCCCTGCCCTGCCCCGTCGCACTATACTACACCACACCACACCACTAAACCTTACATATTTATGCCAACTACGTATAGTTGAAATGTTGCTTTTTAGACATGTGGGGGCTTCTAAAATAAGGGCTACTATACAAATGCTCAGTAGTAGTATTACATAACCGATTATAGTCTGTTCATTTTGTTCTTTGCATACAGTAGAATTTCAGTTTTAGGACACAGGGCTCAATGCTAAAGTCCTAGTAGGAAAATGTGGTAGGGAGGTTCTGGAGGCTAAATTTAGGTTTTTAGGTAGGAAGTTGAAATCCAGAACTTCCAAGGTAGCATTCTCCGAAATGCTTCCCGTTCCACGCGCAGGACGCAAAAGGCAGGCGTGTCTCAATGCGTGGATAAGACAGTGGTACAAGGATGAGGGTTTTGGATTTGATAGGAACTGGGGAACATTCTGGGTAAAGGAGGGGCTCTTCAGAAGGGATGGGCTTCACCTTAACCGGGATGGAACCAGGCTGCTGGCATTAACTTTTAAAAAGGAGATAGAGCAGGTTTTAAACTAGATAATAGGGGAGAGCCGACAGTCACCCAAGAGCGCATGGTTCAGAACAATGTATCCTTGAAGGATACTATCAAAAAAATGAAGTTAGGGCACATCAGCAGAGAGGTTCTAATAAAAACAAAGGTAGCCCAAATGCCCTTGAGTACAGAGCAAACAGAGCTTAAAGATTCCAAATTGCTCCTGCCTACCAATAACCAGATTAATATGAATAAAATACAGTCTCTAAAATGCTTGTATTCAAATGCTAGAAGTCTAAAAAATAAGATGGGAGAGTTAGAATATATAGCACTAAATGAGAAGTTAGATATGATTGGTATTTCAGAGACATGGTGGAAGGAGGACAACCAGTGGGACACTGTGATACCTGGGTACAAACTATATCGTAGTGATAAAGATGATTAAAGTGATGGAGGGGTTGCGCTCTATGTCAGAGAGGGCATTGAGTCACAAAGGATTAAAGTTTTGCAGGAAACAAAATTTGCTGTAGAATCTCTATGGATTGAAATTCCATGCAAAAAGGGGAAGGCGATGGCAGTGGGGTTGTACTATCGACCGCCTGGCCAGAATGAACAAATGGATGATGAAATGCTCAAAGAAATCAGGGAAGCTAACAAAAGTTACAGAACAGTAATAATAATGGGCTATTTCAATTACCCCGGTATTGACTGGGCCAGTGTCATGGCAGGACATGCTAGGGAGATAAAGTTTCTAGATGAAATAAATGACTGCTTCTTGGAGCAGCTGGTTCATGAACCGACCAGAGGGAAAGCCATTTTGGACTTAGTCCTTTGTGGAACACCAGATCTGGTGCAAGAGATAAGGGTGTTGGGGCCACTTGGCAATAGTGATCATAGTATGATCGCCTTTGATTTAATTAAAGGAGGAGGGATGGTAAGGAAATCCACACTACTACCTTTTAACTTTCAAAAGGGAGACTATGATAAAATGAGGAAAATAGTTAAGAAAAAACTAAAAGGAGCAGATGCAAAGGTGAAAGACTTACATCAAGCTTGAGTGTTGTTTAAAAATACTATCTTGGAAGCCCAGACCAGCTGTATTCCACGCTTTAAGAAAAGTGGAAGGAAGTCCAAAAAACTGCCAGCATGATTTAAAGGTGAGGTCAGAGAGGCTGTTGTTACCAAAAAAGCATCTTTCAGGAAATGGAAAAAATAGCCAAATGACGAAAACTGGAAACAGCATAAACACTGGCAAGTTAAATGCAAGGCATTCATAAGGCAGGCAAAGAGAGAATTTGAGGAGAAACTTGCTGTGGAATAAAAAATGCGTAATAAAGACTTTTTCAAATACATTCGTAGCAAAAAAACCTGTGAGAGAGTCAGTTGGACCATTAGATGATAGAGCCATAAAAGGGGCAGTAAGAGGGGGCAAGGCTGTAGTGGAGAGATAGAATGAATTCTTTGCTTCAGTCTTTACTGCGGAAGAAGTAGGGATGTTACCCATGACTGAAGTGGTATTTAAAGGTCATACTGCAGAGGAATTGAAAGAAATATCGATACACCGGGAAGATGTATTACAACTATTTGATAAACTGAAGAATAGCAAGTCGCCTGGAGCGGATGGTATACATCCAAGGGTGTTGAAAGAACGGAAATATCTGCTATCAGTAATCTGTGAACTATCATTAAAATCATCTCAATGACTGCCAGCTCTTGTCAGTCTCCCATCCAGACAGAATCTAATCTAACCCCCCCCCTTCCAACTGAGAGACTCGCGTCAAACGTCTAGTACTATTACTCTCTGTTTAGATCATCAATGTTGACCCCCCTGGTGTCGCCCCCCCTTCTCTGTTGAGCTGATTATTGTAAACCCCCCCCCCCCTTTTTCTATTAAACCGCTTTGACCCGGTGAAAAGTGGGATATAAATGCAGCTAAATAAATAAATAAATCTTTAATACCTGAAGATTGGAGGATTGCCAATGCAACACCAATTTTTAAAAAGGGTTACAGGGGTGATCCGGGAAACTACAGACTGGTAAGCTTGACGTCAGTACTGGAAAAAATGGTAGAAACCATTATAAAGAACAAAATTACTCATCATGTAGATAGTCATGGCTTAATGGGAGACAGCCAACTTGGCTTTAGACAAGGAAGATCTTGTCTTACTAATCTGTTATGCTTTTTGAGGGTGTGAATTAACAGGTAAACAAAGGTGAGTCGTTGATAAAGTGTACCTGGACTTTCAGAAAACCTTTGACAAGGTCGCTCATCACAGACTTTTGGCAAAACTAAAAAGTCATGGGATAGGAGGCAGTGTACTGTTGTGGATCAGGAACTGGTTAAAAGATAGAAAGCAGAGGGTAGGGCTAAATGGTCAATTTTCCAAATGGAAAAAGGTGAATAGTGGAGTACCCAAGGAATCTGTGCTGGGTCCGCTGCTTTTTGACATATTCATCAATGAACTGAAAAAGGGAATAACGAGTGAGGTTATCAATTTTGCAGATGACACAAAACTATTTAAAGTTGTTAAAACCCATGAGGATTGTGGAAAATTGCAAGAGGATCTTGATAAATTGGAAGACTGGGCATCCAAATGACAGATGAAATTTAATGTGGACAAGTGCAAAGTTATGCACCTAGGAAAGAACAACCCAAACTATGGTTACACGATGCAAGGTTCCACATTGGGAACCACTACCAAGGAAAAAGATTTAGGCGCCTTCGTGGATAACATGTTGAAACCCTCCACTCAGTGTGCAGCGGCGGCAAAGAGAGCAAATAAAATGCTAGGTATCATAAGGAAAGGAATGGAAAATAAAACAAAGGCTATTATAATGCCTCTGTATCGTTCTATGGTACGACCGCACCTTGAATATTGTGTGCAATTCTGGTCGCTGTATCTTAAAAAGGATATAGCGTTATTAGAAAAGGTTCAAAGAAGAGCCACCAAAATGGTAAAGAGGATGGAAGGATACTCCTATGAAGAGAGGCTAAGAAGGTTGGGGCTCTTCAACCTGGAAAAGAGACAGCTGAGGGGAGATATGATAGAGGTCTATAAATTAATGAATGGAGTGGAACGGGTAATCGTAGATCAATTGTTTACGTCGTCAGAATATAAAAAGACTAGGGGACATGCAATGAAGCTACAGGGTAACCTATTTAAGACTAATAAGAGAAAATATTTTTTCACTCAACGTGTAATCAAACTCTGGAATTTGTTACCGAAGGATGTAATAAAAGCTGCTAGTGTCGCTGGGCTTAAAAAAGGTTTGGACAAGTTCCTGTGGAAAGATCCCTAAAGCATTATTAAAAGGGACCTGGGAAATACACAGCTTGCCCCAATACAAGCACTGTGGAACCTGTGTATTTTGGGGAAACTGCTAGGTACCTTTGACCTAGATTGATCACTTGGAAACAGGATACTGGGCTTGATGGACCTTGGTCTGACCCAATATGGCTATATCTTATGTTCTTATGCATAGATTCTTAATGCAAGGTTAGGTGCAGAGGTTTTGCTCAGCAATGCCATAAGCTAGCAGTATGCAAGTGAGCTTCTTAAAATTATGACCAAGACTGCTGTTTTGAATGATTTCTTTTCCTGAAGGCACACTGTTTAGGGAAAGCATGCAGAGCATGGCTCATGGAATTCTTTCCAACCCTCTGTGTGTGCACATGCACACTCCTGTCTGTTTATATCTGTATTGTAGTTTCTGTATGAGTGAGTGTGCATACGCATGTATATCTCTGTTTTGTATGTTTTTGTTTGTGTGTATGTGTGTGTGTGTGTGTGTGTGCATGTATATATATTTTGTCACACACCCGGGTCTGGCGTGCGCTATACGGGAGGGAAAGGCATCCTAGATGCAGTAACTGCTTCCAGATTCCATGTGCCCTGCTACTGATAACTGGCCCATCGATCCCTAGTGGCCATCTTAACACAGTCCCTGTTGCGACTAGGGCACCACCCCACTCTGCCACTCCAATAGTCCTCAGGCAGCAGCAGAACAGTCCATGAAACAAGTGAAAAACAAAGCAAAACATGATTACTGTATGACCAGTCTCTGTAGTAACAAGCAAAGCTTCAAAGTGAGCCAGTCTGGGTTTTCCTCCAAGTCCACTGCCCAGAATTAGCCAGCCACACCTTCCTGGATCCCACACAGCGTGACAAGGCTCTCAGCGGCTCAGCCCCATCAAGAGGGCTTCTTGTTGATATCTCTTCAGCTATTAACAGTCCATAGCATCCAAGACCGTTCATCAGTAGTTTAATCCATTCAACTGTTTTAAACCATTGTAATCCTGGGCAAACTATACTGCACAATGGCTGGAGTAGGGTTGGGGAAGCCATTCACCCATACCTCCCCTAGGCATTCCCAGGCCCAGTCCAAATCCACCATAAGGTAATTCAGGAAACTCACACATCTGAAGATCCAGATTCTTGATACTTCATGTCCTCAAGGCTATAATCCCAGGGTTCTGCTTGTCCCTGCTCCATAGGTTCTGGCATTTCTGGAACTGTTGTGAGCTCGCATGGGGCCGACTCCTAGCTGGGGGAGCCCCCCCCCATGGGGCTTGGGAAGCTGCTTTATATCCTTTTCGGCCTATCAGGGAGGAACATCAGCTCTACCGTCTTCTTCAGGTATTCTCTCCATAATTGCACTACCTGGGCTTTCCTGTGGCAGTGTAGCAGCAAAGCGCAGACAAACCAATGATACCAGGAGTCTGTTCAGAAGGTCCAAATCATTTATTTGTGCACAAGTCTCAAGCAAGACAATTTCAAAATGGCTGAGCAAAGTTTTCAAGCATTACAACAACTTTTATAGACTTCTGTTCCATTCTAGGTATAGAAAAACATTTCATTGGTCCCGGTACGCTCCCGTACCTCCCGTAGCCTTTCTATTGGTCCCGGTACTGATAAGTTTCTCCAATTATGTTCCTTCTGTGGGCTTCTGTGAGCATGACACCTGCCGCCTGCCCCCCTTCTAGTCCCAATTACAATGGTCAGTTCATCAACTTGTTACTTTCACACTTTCAAGGCTATGGGACCATTTGTGCGTGCAGAAGAGCAAGGTTCTGTAACTCATCTGTCAGCACTCCTCAATATTTCTCTGCAAATGTACTCTTTCTTATCAGTAACTTTAAAACACATCTTTTCTGTATTTTTCCATTTCTTAATTCTGCAATTCTGCTTATCTAAGCTAATTCAATATTTCTACTGAGTTCTTTCTTACAATAGCAGCATATTGGGGGATGTGCAATCCTATATGCCTCTCCACAGGCCTCATTTACAGGTCAAGCTAGCCATGCTGGCCTGCCTATGTCAGACACCGTGGGTCACAGGCCTGCACCTGCCACATTCCCCCCTTTGATTAATCTCACCCTATTACTTAATAAGGTGTGAGAATTAAATCACTTTCTGAAGAATCACATCATGATTGAAGGATTTCTACTAGGACTAGCTTTGTATAAAGCCATTATTCTAGTTGCGGTCTTCCGCTCTACGGTACTATCAATAGCACTATGAAGGGAACGCATGCAACATGGGATTAAACATGGTAAGCAGAGGACAACAGCAACAAGGATTAGTACTAAGATAACGAAAGTCTTAAATCCTCCCAGCCAAGAGAAAAGGTTAGCAAACCAATTAGGAAATTTCAAGGCGTGCCAAGTCTGTACTGGCACATAAGCATGTCTTTGCATATCTTTAGCAATTTCTTCAACTACTTGACCTTTATCATCTATTTTCAAACAGCAATTAGTTAAATTCAGTTTACCACATACTCCTCCTTCAGCTGCTAATAAATAATCAAGTGCTAAGCGATTTTGGTATATGGCAGTGCGCATCTGAGTACTTTGTCTAGCTAAGAGCGTGAGAGCATGACTAGTTTCATTGGTTATTATTTCAACTACTGCTTGTAAGCGAATAATACGATTAATCATATAAATTGGGGTACGATAACCATACATACCATCATCATTCCAAGTGGCAGGTCCATAATACTCAATAATTCTTTCTGGTGGCCAATCATCACCTTGCCACTTCTCCCACTTGCCTATCTGTAAGGCCTCTCTTTTCTGTCTAGATGCTCCTTTGTGTTTGTGGGTTGCTTCGTGGAAAGCTTTGACAAAGGATGGTCCTAACAGTTCTGGAATTACTATTCTTCCCGGAGGTTGACTGCCTTCTTCTGGTGGCAGCTCAATCCATCCGTCTTTCAATACTCCATTTTCTTTGTCACAATAGTAATCCAATTCTTTGGTGGTATATCGTGGGGTCCATAGATTCAAAGGTACTGGAAACAATGCTGCTTGCATTGGCATAGCTTGTGGGGCAATTTGTCCTGTCATAGCTGCTTGTCGTGCTGAGGCATCTGCGAATCTATTTCCTCGAGCAACTTCTCCTTTTCCTGCTTGATGTCCTCTACAATGCATGACAGCTACACGTGTTGGGGCCCAGACTGCATCAAGTAACATCAATATCTCGGGACCATATTTGACTGATTTTCCTCCGGATGTGATGAGTCCTCTTTCTTTGTAGAGAGCTCCATGGGCATGCAAGGTAGTGAAAGCATATTTGGAATCTGTATATACATTTAGCACAAGTTTTTCCCCTAATAACAATGCTCTGGTGAGTGCTATCAATTCGGCTTTCTGGGCTGATGTGCCTGAGGCTAGGGCTGATGATTCAACTACTTCGTGTTGAGTGACGACTGCATATCCGGCACAGCGTCGTCCGTCAAGGATGAGACTGCTCCCATCAACATAATAGATCTGGTCAGGATTGTCTATGGGCACATCTGTTAGGTCAGGTCGACTAGAGAACACAGTTTCCATGACTTCGATACAGTCATGTTCTGGGAGTTCTTCACTGATGGGTATCAAGGTAGCTGGGTTCAAGGCATGGCTCACTTCAAGTTGTATCTGTGGGTTTTCACATAACATGCTCTGGTACTTCAACATTCGGGAATTGGTGAGCCGATAATTTGCTTTCTGTTCCATAAGGGCAAGGACTGCATGTGGCACAGTGACTCGTATGTTCTGTCCTAATGTGAGTTTGTCTGCTTCACTCACTAATAGTGCTGTAGCTGCAACTGCTCTCAAGCAGGGTGGCCATCCCTTGGCCACAGGGTCCAATTGTTTCGATAGGTAGGCTACAGGTCGTTCCCAATTTCCTAATTTCTGAGTCAACATGCCTAAGGCATTTCCCTGTGCTTCATGTACAAACAAGTGGAAAGGTTTGTGGACATCTGGTAGTCCAAGTGCTGGTGATGACATCAGTTCTTCTTTTAACTTCTGGAAGGCTGTATCCTGCTCAAGTCCCCACTCCAGTGGTGACTTCTCTTCTCCTTTTGTGGCTTCATACAATGGTTTGGCAATTTGGGCAAAGTTGGGTATCCAGATTCGGCAATATCCTGCCGCTCCCAGAAAGGCTCTGACTTGCTTTCTGGTTGTTGGAGTTGGAATTCTACATACTGCTTCTTTTCTTTCTCTGCCTAATCTTCTGCTTCCTTGGGTAATACGAAAACCCAAGTATTTCACTTCTGTTTGGCATAGTTGTGCTTTGGCTCTGGAAACTTTATATCCAGCTTCATTTAGCAACTGCAAGAGATCTTTGGTGGCTAATATACATTCTCTTTCTGATACGGCAGCTATCAACAGATCATCCACGTACTGGAGAAGTACTCTCTTCCCCGGGGCTACTGGATAGCTTGAAAGGTCTTGATTTAGTGCAGCACTAAAGATGGTAGGTGAATTCTTGAATCCTTGGGGTAATCTTGTCCAGGTGAGTTGGCCCCCTCTTCCAGAGATGGGGTCCTGCCATTCGAATGCAAACAATATTTGGCTTACAGGGGCTAATCTTATGCAAAAGAATGCATCTTTCAAATCCAGTACAGTGAAATGGGTAGCTTCAGCGGGTATCAATCCTAGTAGAGTGTAAGGATTGGGTACAACTGGGTGTATAGTTTCAACTGCATCATTTACTCTTCTCAAATCTTGCACTGGGCGATAATCATCTGTCTCAGGTTTCTTCACTGGCAAAAGTGGGGTGTTCCATGGGGATTGACATACTTTTAGTAGGCCATACTCAAGCAATCTCTGTAGGTGGCGATGAATGCCTTCAATTGCGGCTCTTGGGAGAGGGTACTGTTTGACGTGCACTGGTGTAGCGCTAGGCTTGAGGGTTACAATCACTGGTGCTATATGCTTGGCTAGGCCTGGGGGACTGCCTTCTGCCCACACTTCAAGTGGTGCATGAATGTTCTTTAAAGTTTGTTCAAAATAGGTATCTTGAATCGAATCATCAATGTAGTATCTCCACTCTTCTTCTCGGGGTACTGTCAGCAGCATTACTCCTGCTTGTTTGGCTTGGGAATTCACTGTCATTTGCATTTCTCCTTGCTCAGAGAAAGATATTTGGGCTTGAAGCTTGGCTAGCATATCTCGTCCCAGTAGGGGTACTGGACATTCGGGCATGTAAAGGAATTGATGCGTTACTTGCTGTCCTCCTAGACTGCATATTCGGTTTTGTAGAAAAGACTTTGTGGCTTTGGCACCAGTTGCTCCTATAATGGTGACTGCTTTCTTGGTGAATGGGGCTATCTTTTTGTCTATTACTGAATGTTCTGCTCCAGTATCAACCATAAAGTTCATAAATTGGTCTCCTATTTGTATTTCGACCATAGGCTCCTGGAGACCTAAAGCAAACTTGGAGCCCGGTCTGTCCTAATCCACGTCATCCTCATCATGGGCCTGTGTGGCCAATGCTTGGATGGCTCCTCCTCCCCTCTCTCGCTGGAATTGTTCTCGATTGGCTCCTCCTCGGCCTTGGGGACGGCCTCGTCTTTCTTCTCGCCACTGATGATCGTATTCGTCATCTTGCTGGGCGTCTTCGAGTTGCGGGCAAGTATCTCTCCAATGTCCTTCTTCTTTGCAATAGGCGCATTGGTTCACGCCTAGTCTCTGGGTCCGGCCTCCGCCTTGACCCCGCCCTCTTCCTCTGCTCCTTCGATTAGGGACACCTCCCCTTTTCTTTTCAACTATGGCCGCAGCCAAAAAATCAGCTTTCTTCTTCATCTTTCTATCACATTCTCTCTGTCTTTCAGTATCACGATTCACATACACTTTATGAGCGACTTCCAATAACTGTGTTGCATTCATGCCCGCAAACCCTTCTAATTTCTGTAATTTACGTCTAATGTCTGGTTGAGACTGGTTTACAAAAGCAGAATTCACCATGCATAAACTTCCTGGTGCCTCGGGATCATAGGGAGTATACATTCTATAAGCTTCAGTTAATCTTTCATAATAATCTGCTGGGCTCTCATCTATCCCTTGGATAACTCCTGTTACTTTGGAAAGGTTCATAGCTTTTTGGCCTCCTCTTCTCAGGCCTTGTAAAAAGCCTTGGCGAAAACGGGCTAGGGCTGTGGATCCTTCATCTGTATTTGGATCCCATTGGGGGTCTTCATTCGGGAATTCTCTCTGAGCTGCTTCTCTACGATCTATTATATTCTGCCCCTGCGCCGGAGCTGCAGGGTTTTCTGCCATCCATTCAATAGCTGCTTTTCTAATTCTCGCTCGTTCTTCTGTGGTAAATAGGGTGGTCAGGAGCTGACGGCAATCTGGCCAAGTGGGTTGGTGAGTTTCCATAATACTAGTTACTAATTCTGTCAGCTCCTGGGGCTTGCTAGTATAGGAGGCATAGTGCGACCTCCAATTTAATAAATCAGTTGTAGAGAAGGGAATATACACATAAGTTAGGGGTCCCGCTACCACTTCATCATTATCATTCTTTACGGGCACCCCCGGGACCTGCCTTAAGGGAAACAGTTTGGCTGTCGTCCCAGGCGTCATTTGGGTCTGGGATCTAAGGGCTATTGTCGTTGTCTTTGCAGGAGTTGCTTTCTTTTTCTCAACTGGTTTTGCTTTGGGTTTTTCTTTCACTGGCTTGCTAGTGCTAGCGCTAGCTTTCTCAATTATTTGTACACTGTCCTCTTCTTCTTCTTCTGGGGGATTCCTTCCTACTTCTTCTTCTAGCTCCGCTTCTGGCTCACCTTTTACATCCTCCTCTTCTCTTCCCGCTAATTCTGTCTCTTCCTCTCCTCCAGGAGGAGGGGGGTCAGGGGTTGGGTCTCGCCTCGGCTCCGGCGGTCTCTGGGGATCTGGGGCAGGACGCCGCCGGGCTATTCTTACTGGACCTGGGGTTCGGGGCTGCCTGAGGACTACTTCTGGGGAATCGGGATCTGCCAAGATGGGTTTCTTCTTGGCTTTCTTATCCTGTTCGTTCATTCTAGGCTGTTCCTTTTTCTGTCTAGAATCTGTTTTAGCTAACATTATTCTGCACTGTTCCTCATAACAGCGCTGCGCCCAGGAGGGCGGATCTTCACAAATACTTAACCAGGAATCTATATAGGGGTACTGATCGGGGTGCGCTACCCGCACTCTACGGTGTATTGACTGGATAATCTCTACGGTGAACGTTCCCTCTCGGGGCCAGATGGGGTCTAGATCGGGCCACTCCCTAGTACACAAAATCTGCAAACGGGCTGCTGTCATTTTAATACCATAATCTCCTGAATATCCCTCTTTAAAATGTGCGATCATACATTCTAATGGAGTGTTCCTAGTAGACTCCGCCCCTCCCATTTCGATGTGTGCGCGCAACAACAGACAGAAGGGAAAAGGTGGGCGGACCGTGGGTAAGGGGTCCTCACGGCCCTGGAAACATACAGGGAATACAAATAACAAGACAAGACGACAATCGCTTCCCCCTTTTCGCGACCTGAACGCGGTCGCCCGGTCAGGAAATGCGCTAATCAGGGGTCCGCTTTCACTTGGTCCGTGCTGCCAGACCTCTCAATCACACTTCGTTCACACAATCATGCTAGCAACGTATTCCCAGAATGCATTCGTTTCTATCTGTTCTGACTAGTCTTTTTTCCAAATTACAAAAAGGATGAGGGTTTCACCTAGCGAATTCCCATGCCAGGCTACTCGGCTCTTCCTTGAGAGTTGATCAGGCTCTCTTACCAATTCCCAATATCTCGAGATTACAAATTCCAAATTCCAAGTTCCAATGGCAGTACTGCTCTTTCTATTTCTGTCTAGACCCAAAATCAAAACTATACTCACCGGATCCGGTCCTCAAAACTTCCCAAGCAGGCGCATGAGTTGGACCTCGGACTCCCCTCACTCGGGTTCGAGGCGTTGACTCCAGCCGGGCTCGTCACCCGCCGAGGTCCGACCAGCTCCCTCCGATACAAGGGACCGGTGGCGCCAGGGAGCGGCCCTCGTCGGAAGGGCGCGATCCCGGCAGGACCAAGCCTATAGAGGCGGAAAGTCGTGGTATATTGCCCTATATACACTTTGATTCCACAACTTCCCGGCCAACGCACCAAGGAATATGTAGCAGCAAAGCGCAGACAAACCAATGATACCAGGAGTCTGTTCAGAAGGTCCAAATCATTTATTTGTGCACAAGTCTCAAGCAAGACAATTTCAAAATGGCTGAGCAAAGTTTTCAAGCATTACAACAACTTTTATAGACTTCTGTTCCATTCTAGGTATAGAAAAACATTTCATTGGTCCCGGTACGCTCCCGTACCTCCCGTAGCCTTTCTATTGGTCCCGGTACTGATAAGTTTCTCCAATTATGTTCCTTCTGTGGGCTTCTGTGAGCATGACACCTGCCGCCTGCCCCCCTTCTAGTCCCAATTACAATGGTCAGTTCATCAACTTGTTACTTTCACACTTTCAAGGCTATGGGACCATTTGTGCGTGCAGAAGAGCAAGGTTCTGTAACTCATCTGTCAGCACTCCTCAATATTTCTCTGCAAATGTACTCTTTCTTATCAGTAACTTTAAAACACATCTTTTCTGTATTTTTCCATTTCTTAATTCTGCAATTCTGCTTATCTAAGCTAATTCAATATTTCTACTGAGTTCTTTCTTACAATAGCAGCATATTGGGGGATGTGCAATCCTATATGCCTCTCCACAGGCCTCATTTACAGGTCAAGCTAGCCATGCTGGCCTGCCTATGTCAGACACCGTGGGTCACAGGCCTGCACCTGCCACAGCAGGGCATTCCATCCCTAATCCAAGGGATTTTGGGAGCTGTAGTGCCTGACCCTGTCACAATATAGATAGATAGATAGATGTATCTTTATAGGTTGATACACCTGTGCATGTTTGTATGAAAATACATGTGTTTGCATGTTGGTCATGTGTATGTGTGTGTTCTTGTATAATTGCGCCCTGTGCAATGCGCATATCTGGTGCCCCCCCCCCCCCCTGCATCTCACCCATACCTCGGTCCAGCTGGCTGCCTGCTCTTGCCCTGCTGCTGTCACTTTTGTTTTTTGCAGTGGCACTGGCAGCAGCGGAGCAGACCTGACTTTAAATTTTGAAAAACCACATGGGTCTTTTCTCTGCTCTTGTACGCAGGTTTGATCCCTCCTCTGATGCGACCTACATCAGAGAAGGGAGGGAGGGACCGGACCTGCATACAAGCGCAGAGTCAGAGAGACTCATGTGCTTTTTCTTTTTTAAAATTTGAAATCAGGTCTGCTCCCGGCGCCGCTGCTGCTGAGAAAACAAAAAGTGGCAACGGCAGGGCAACAGCGGCCAGTGTGGGGGGAGCCAAGGTAGGCAGGCTGAAATGCACCCCTAATCCTTTGCGCCCTGTGCGGCTGCATCGCTCGCCTAGGGCTAGGTACGGCGCTGCTTGTATGTATGTGTCTGTGTGTGTTGTGTTTGTTCTGTGAGTCTGATCAAGAGAGGAGATAAGAGGGGAGGGCTGTTTACCGATAAAATTGCATAATTGCAATGTTGCTGCTAATCAGTGTTAATATGCTGCAGCAATTGCAAATGCATTGAAGCATCTTTTTGTGGGTGTGGACTTTATTTCTTGTCCATCTTCCACCACAGGCAGAAGCTAAACTTGTACATCACACGAACTTCCCCCAGCTCACCTCCTTCCTTCCTGTGACTACAGCAGCATTTCAGTGCTCCGCCTCCACAGCCATCCCATTGGCTGAATCCTACCCACAGTCTCTGCTGCTAGTTATATTGGAAGCAGGCAGGGTAGACTCACTCATACACAAGGGAGGATTAGAGAACTGCAGAGAAATGTTTTAAACTCTGAAAAATGTCCAGACATTAGCCTTCCTTCTAGCTTCCAGGCATTAATGTTAAAATGGAAGACTCATGAAAAAAGCCAGATAATTGTCAATCCTAGCCTCTTGAGTGCTGAGCACTCCCTTAAACTGTGGCCCCTAGGTATGTTCCTAGTTCCTTAATCTAGCCCTGCCCATGACAACAGATAGCTGGCAAAACGTATTACAACCAATAAGAAAACAGTGCAATTCAGTCAGTAGATTTCACTGTAGAAATAACAGCCAAAAAAGTGAAATAATATGTGTGTGAATAATTTAAAATGCAGTAATCCCTGTGTGTGTTTGTGTGTATCACTGTTAACATGTTATGTCTGTGGTGGGATAGCGGAGGGTGGTAGAGCATTTACCAGTGATATAATTTTGAGATTGCTGACAGTTGGGGGTGGGGGGTAGTTTGCAGGATGGTGGAGCATTTGCATGGAGGAGTTTTGAGAGTGGGGGTATTTTTGCTGGGTGGAGCAGTTTGCAGGATGGTGGTGTGGGGGGGGGGGAGTAGTTTGGGAGCAGATTAAGGAAATATTTCTTTCTCTGGGAATAAGCAGGAAGTCATTCCTCACGTATGGGTGATATCGGCACCGACGGAGCCCTCGTGGAAGCATCCCCCCGCTTTCAAAGAAAGCCTTTGGGAGATGCCACCATGCATGCGCATGGTCCCCTTCCCGCCCAAGGGTGCCGTCTTGACCAGTCTCCTTTTTTCTGCGAAGCTCTTTAGACGTCTGTCTGCTCCCCCCCCCCCCCCCCCGAAAAGTTGATTTTCTTGACCTGAGTTTTATACTCTTCTCTGGCAGTGTACTGGTACTCTTCCCGCCACCCCAGCCTGTTGCCCCAGCATAGAGTCTCGGGTTCTTAGGGGTTTTTTTTTCCTTTTCTTCTCCTTTTCTCTTAGCACCTTTGTGCCTTTTTTTCCACTGGCAGCATCGCGGGTCTTCGACCTCGCTGGGAAACTTGCTACCAGTGGCTTTAAGAATTGTGATTGGTGTGCCAAAATAATATCCATAACTGACACACACAACTGCTGTCTTCCTTGCCTGGGAGTGGACCACGACCCAACGGCATGTAACCTCTGTAAAAAGATGTCCACCAAGGCCCTTAAGAGCCACCAGTAGCAGCACGATAAGTTTTTCCTAGAGTCCCCGGTACCTCCGAAGACCAAGGCCTCCTCTGAAACCGTGGAATCTCGGGGTAGCCTTACGGACCCCAACTGATGCCGTGGTTCCTTGGAAAGGCGGTCTCCCTCGAGGGAACTCAAGAAGAAGAAGAAGGTCTCAAAGTCAGCATCCATGGATGGCTCAGACGGGCCAGGTAAGTCTTGAGCCAGGTCCCGCAGTCCTAGACGCTCATCCAAGGGATCGGAGAAAGCGTGGCATGCGAAGGTCCACCGGAAGGGCCCTACCCCGGGCCGACCTCGGTTGCCTGACACCATCCTCGTCGAGGACTCCCCTTCGGGGGAACAGGTATCGGGCCCAATTCCCTCAGTGCCTGCGCCGTTGGCTGCAGAGCCTTCTGGCCTGGAGTCCAGAATGGCGGCCCTGGACTGCAGCTTGTCTGCCTTCATGGACCAGCAGTGGGTGCTGTTGTCTGCTACCACCGATTTCTCTGCCCAGACCACCAGGCCTTTGACATCGAGGACGTCCACAGAGGTTTAGCCAATCCTTGAGGTCTTTCAGCCTCGAGTCGATCCTCGGCTGAGATCTCAATCTGGTTCCCGTTCTATGGGGTTGTGATCTTCACCAACCAGTGTGCCCAGGGCCAGCCACAGGGCCTCCAAGGGCATGGCAGGGTTCAGCTCCAGAGCCCACGAGCCATTCTTCCCCCGAGTCCTCGACGGACTATTCTGAATGAGAGACAGAGGACAAGGCATCGCTGGACACCTGTCGCCACTGCGATGTTCCCTCAGATTCCCCCTCTTTGGAGCGCTGGTGTGGGTCCCCGCCCAAGGACATGGCATTCCTCGATTTCGTCAGGGACATGTCCTAGTCACTAGTGTTCCCAATAGAATCAGAGGAGGACTCTTGGATGGAGGAGTTAGAAATCCTCCAATATGAGGCCCCTCCGAGGGAATTGCTTACAGTGCCCATCCCTCCCATCCTGGAATGGCTAATGCACCATATGTGGGAGACACCGGCATCAGTGCCGGTGGTGAACAAGCGGCTCGATTCAATGTATCGAGTCTGCTGGAACCCGGGTTTCCAGAAGTCACAGCTGCTGCACAACTCCATAGTGGTAGAGTTGGCCATGCGTTGCCTGAAGAGTCAGAAGACGCACTCCTTGGTGCCCCCCGCCAGGGAGGCATGCACTCTGGACGCCGTCAGCTGAAAGTGCTAGCAGGCTTGATGTTCATCGGCCGGATCCAGGCATACCAACTGTACATGGGCATGTATCTGAGAGACCTGGCAAAGGAACTCACTGGGTTTTCAGCTGGTCTCTTCAAGGAATCCCTGCAGTGGTTCAAGAACCTGGCCAAGGTCATTTGCGAGTGCTTCAAGTTTATGTCTCGGGCAGCCTATGATGGCTTTGAGTCAGCGGCTCGAGTAGCAGTGGCGGGCATCGGTGCCCGGTGCCAGGCTTGACTACAGTCATCCAACCTCGAGCAATGGGTTCAGGACAAATTGGTTGATGTCCCATGCCAAGGAGAGAATTTCTTTGGTAAACCCATGACCGACAAGGCTGCAGATCATGAGACCGAGTTCATGACGAGGACCAGGCTCTCTTAAGAAGACTGCTACCCCTTCTCGATGGAAGGGCTTGGGTGTGCTCGAGGAAAAGGGGCTGTTTACAGAAACCTGCATTTTCAGGCCTCCCTGGCGCCCTAGCAAGGGCAGCAGGCCAAAAGACATGGGCAAGGCCCTCGTAAGCAGAAGGCTCCCAAGCCCCAGGTATCAGCCCCAGCCCAGTCAGTGGGGAGCTTTTAACTCCTTAGGCATAGCCTCTCCACCCCAAGGAGGTCAGCAACCCACAGGGAGATGTCTCATTCTTTATGCCCAGAGGTGGCCAGCCATCACCACCGATTCTTGGGCACTCCAGGTAGTCAAGGAGGGCTACCTCCTCCATCTGACCCAGACACCTCCCCCTTTCTTTCTGGAAGGATCCCCCCAAGTTTCCCCTTCACTGGGAGCTTCTGCTGAAGGAACTGGCAGGTCTCCTCGAGGACAGAGTGGTAGAACCAGTTCCTCATCATCTCAGGGGCAAAGGGTTCTACTCCAGTTACTTCCTCATACCAAAAAGAACAGAGGGCCTGAGGTCCATCCTCAACCTGTGCAATCTGAACAGATTCATGGTGAGGAAGAAGTTCAAGATGCTCTCCCTTGGAACATTGCTGCCTTACCTCCAGCAGGGAGACTGGCTATGATCCTTGGATCTGAAGGATGCTTACACACACATCCTCATTCACCCCAACCACAGGCAGTACCTGAGATTCATGGTGGGCGGCAGTCATTACCAGTACAGGGTGCTACCCTTCGGCCTGGCTTTCGCCCCAAGAGTCTTCAACAAGTGCCTGGCAGTCGTGGCCACCTTCCTCTGCCTCCAGGGGGTCGTTGTCTTCCCGTACCTGGACAATTGGCTCATAAAGGGAGGAATTTCCTCAGAGGTGCAGCAGGCAAACGCACATACCATCCAGATCCTGCAGCATTTGGGGTTTGTAATAAATACCCCAAGTCCCACCTCCTCCCGACACAGTGTCTGGAGTTCATAGGGGCAAAACTAGACACACTCCAGGCAAAGGCCTTCTTTCTAGGGGACCAAGCCAACCGCCTCAGAGCTCTGGCCCTGGACATACAACACCATCTCTTGGTGTCCACTCGGCTCCTGTTGCGCCTACTTGGACACCTGCCTCCACAATGAGTGCCGCACAATAGTGCCTTTGGGACCAGTGGACATGGGCCACAGGCTGTCTCTGGGAAAGAGTATTAGTGACCCGCCAGTTGGCAGAATCCCTGACCTGGTGGCAAAACCCCCAGTAACTCGAGGCAGGGGTGCCCTTCCAGACTCTATGCCCCCTAAGAGCTCTCACAGCGGACACCACCCTGATGGGATAGGGAGCCCACTGCGAGGAGCCCTGCACCCAGGGCAGCTGGTCACAGAATGAGAACAACCAGCAGATCAACTCCTGGAATTGTGGACGATACATCTAACCCTCCGAGCCCTCTTCCTCCAGCTATGGCGCCAACTGGTTTTGGTCCAAACAGACAACCAGGTGGCTATGTTCTATGTGAACAAGCAGGGGGGCATGAGGTTCCTCACCCTCTGTTGCAAGACGATGGCCCTCTGCTCCTACGCAGTCCAGCAGGGCATACTCTTACGGGCAGTATATCTGCCGGGCCAAGACAACACACTGGCTGACAGATTAAGCAGGATCCTCCAGCCGCACGAGTGGCAGCTGGACCCCAGAGTGGCCAGCCGACTCTTTCACCTCTGGAGGGAGCCATGGATAGACTTGTGTGGCAGCCCAGACAACAACCAGTTGCCCCGCTTCTGCTCCCAGCAAGTCCACCCCTCTTGGGTGACGGCCGATGCGTTTCTCATCTCGTGGTCGGAAGGTCTCATGTACGCCTTCCCACCCATGCCGCTAATTGCCAGGGCTCTCTGCGACAAGGCCTCGCTGATCCTGATAGCCCCTCGATGGCCAGGCAGCCATGATTCCCGCTACTCCTCCGGCTGTCGGTGGAGACTCCCATCCCATTGGGGAGCTCCCCAGGGTTCCTGTCGAAGGAGGGTGGCTGTCTCTTGCACCCCAACCTAGTGTCCCTGTCACTGACTGTGTGGCTGCTGAAAGGGTGACCCTAGCCCCTTTCAACCTCTCAGGAGAAGTGGAGGAGATCCTGCTGGCTTCCCATAAGTCTCCACCAGGAAAGCATACGCCGTCAGGTGGCACAGATTTTCAGTTTGGTGTGCAGAGCATGGAATCAACCCGTTCTCCTGCCTGGTGCAGCTAGTGCTGCAGTACCTTCTCCATCTCTCACATTCTGGACTCAAATCGAACTCCGTCAGAGTGCACTTTAGTGCCCTGGCGGCGCATCACCACTCGGTCGATCTTGAACCTCTCTCAGGCCAGCCATTGGTGACCCACTTCATGAGGGGATTCCTATCAAAACCGCTGATACGCTCCCCGGTGACCGAGTGTGTCCTCAGTGTGATACTGGCACAGATTACTCACCTGCCTTATGAGTCCTTATGGTGTTCCTGGTTGCGCTCACCTCCACTCACAGGGTTAGTGAGCTCCAAGCCTTAATTGTAGAGGCACCATACACCAGATTCTACAAAAACAGGGTTGTGCTGTGCATACACCCCAAATTCCTTCTGAAGGTGGTATCACCTTTTCACCTCAACCAGGAGGTGGTGTTGCCCGCCTTCTTCCCAAGGCCTCACGCAAGTAGGGCAGAGACTGTCCTCCACATCTTGGACTGTAAAGGAACATAAGAACATAAGAAATGCCATACTGGGTCAGACCAAGGTCCATCAAGCCCAGTATCCTGTTTACAACAGTGGCCAATCTAGGTCATACGTAACTATCAGTTTCCCGAAAAGACACAGGTTCCACAATGCTTGTATTGGGTCAAGCAGTGATATCCTGGATCCCTTTTTAATAATGGTTTATGGACCTTTCCTCTAGGAACTTGTCCAAACATTTTTTAAACCCAGCTACACTAACAGCCTTTACTACATCCTCCGGTAACAAATTCCAGAGTTTGATTACACGTTGAGTGAAAAAATAGTTTCTCTTATTTGTCTTAAATAGTTTACCCTTTAGCTTCATTGCATGTCCCCTAGTCTTTCTATATTCTGATAACGTAAACAATCGATCTACATTTACCCATTCCACTCCGTTCATTAATTTATAGACTTCTATCATATCTCCCCTCAGCCGTCTCTTTTCCAGGTTAAAGAGCCCTAACCTTTTTAGCCTTTCTTCATAGGGGTATCCTTCCATCCCCTTTACCATGTTGGTGGCTCTTCTCTGAACCTTTTCTAATAAAGCTATATCCTTTTTAAGATACAGTGACCAGAATGGCACACAATATTCAAGGTGTGGTCGCACCATGGAACGATGCAGAGGCATTGTAATATCCTTTGTTTTATTTTCCATTCCTTTCCTTATTATACCTAGCATTCTATTTGCTCTCTTGGCCACCACTGCACATTGGGCAGAGGGTTTTAACATGTTATCCACAATGACGCTTAAATCTTTTTCCTGGATGGTGATTCCTAATGTGGAACCTTGCATCGTGTAACCATAGTTTGGGCTGTTCTTCCCTAGGTGCATAACTTTGCACTTGTCCACATTAAATTTCATCTGCCATTTTGATGCCCTGTCTTCCAATTTATCAAGATCCTCTTGCAATTTTCCACAATCCTCATGGGTTTTAACATCTTTAAATAGTTTTGTGTCATTTGCAAATTTGATAACCTCACTCGTTATTCCCTTTTTCAGGTCATTTATGAATATGTCAAAAAGCAGCGGACCCAGCACAGATAACTCGAAGAGTCTCAAGGATCGGCTCAGCCTCCGGGGTTGATTTGGACGTCGAAGTCCCAGTGGTCGGGGCAGATGGACCGGTGAGACCAGCCATCAGTGCCCGCTGCTGCTCCAAGAAGGCAGACATGCTGCGCTCCAAGGCTGTCATTCTGAGACCAAGCTCAGAAGGCTCCGCAGCCTCCAGCTCATGTCCCGACATCGGTTCTCCCGGGATAGAATCCATGAGCACAACAGCTGTCACCTTCCTCGGCGTCTCCGGCTCCATGCAAGGTACCTTGGCAGGCTGCTCTGACTCCGAGGTCCTGGGGCGGTGGTCAGGACTCTGCGATCTGGTCCGCGAGGACCCAGGTCTATCAGAGGCATCCAACGATGATGCCCTCACGAGCTTCTTCTTCCTCCGGTGTTCCCGGGAGGGAGACCCCTGCTCAGAAGACCCATGACAATGCTCGGAGTCAGAAGCTCCCGAGACGTCGAGGCTTCTGACGAGGTCTGGACCCGGGTGGATGCGGACTAAGAGAAAATCCTCTCACACTGCTGCTGCCTACTTCTCAGTGCCTTGGAAGACAACTTGCCGCATGGGCCACAGGCTATCAGGTCATGGTCGGCCCCGAGGCAGCGGAGATAGCAGTCATGTGTGTCGGTGAGGGACATCAACTTTTTGCACCTATCACACTTTTTAAACCTGCTGGCAGCCATCAGGGGAAAAAGGGCCCCTGCGAGGTCAAACAACTGGGCTGGCAGTGAAAAATAAAAAAGGCGCATACGCTAGTCACTAAGGACATAAAACAAAAAATAGGGACCGGATCCAATACCGGTGTACCGAACCAAGGCAGGGAGGGGATCCGGCGTCAAACTTGGTCAAAGAAAAGAATCTTCTGATGAGTTGACGCACTTTTTCCACGAGGGAATTCGGACCACGTCCGTTGGGCTCCACGGAAAAAGGGAGACTGAGCAAGATGGCACCCTTGGGCGGGAAGGGGACCGCGCATGCGTGATGCTATCCCAAAGGCTTTCTTTGAAAGCTGGGGAATTGCTCCGCATGGGGTTCCGTCGGCACCGACGTCACCCATATGTGAGGACTGACTTCCTGCTTGTTCCCGGAGAATAGAAATTCTTTTAAATAAATAAATTTCATTCTCCTCTGATCCAATTCTGGTCAAATAAATTAGTCAGCTTCGTTTGACAAGACCTGCCTCTGCCCCCTTGGACAAGTGATTCCAGAAACTGCACTGTTCTCTGGAAACAGCAGTTCTCTTAATTTACTCACCACCAAGTTCAGACTAACTGGTCTGTAGCTCCCTGCTTCCTTACTTCCACTTTTGTGAAGAGGAACCACATCTGCCTGTCTCCAGCCCTCCGGGACCTCTTCCAACTCTAAGGGAGCTTTGAAGAGGTCAGACAGGGGAGCTGTCAGAACTTCCCTAAGTTCCCTTAATATCCTTGGATGTATCCTGCCCAGCCCTATTGCTTTGTCTACTTTTAGTTGAGCAGCTAGTGCCTTGCAAAAGCAATCTTCTGAAGATTAATTGAGGTCTACCTCATTTCCATTCCTATTTGTGTCTGTTTCTGCAGTCCTGCTTTCAGCCCTTCCTCAGCAAACAGAAACATTAGTATTTGGAGGGATACACAATTCTGCTTTTTCCTCATCAGCTTCTACATATTCCTGCTTTTACCTCTTAGTCTCACAATGCTACTTTTGCACTTTCTCCTCTCAGTAAAATATTAAACAGTTTTCTCCTCTTGTTTTACCATATTAGGTAATTTCATTCCATTTGCATCTTTGCTGTCCTGACAACTTTACTATCTTCTCTAAGCTTTTCAAGATATTGTTGCCTGCCTTTCTCTTTCTGCGATCTCTTGTAGTTTAAGATCACTAAAATTTATTTTATTTCTATTTCAGCTACTAACTTTAAAACATCATAGAGGTCTCTTTTGTCCCCTTTTACCTTTATTTACTTTACTAACAAAAAGGTTTGTTGTTCTTACAATTTCCCTTTCAGTATTGCCCACTCGCTTCTACATCCTCTAGATTTTCCCATTCAACTAACAACTTCATGAGGTACTTCCCCATCTTCACAAAGTTGGTTTTCCTGAAGTCTAAGATCCTTGCCTTTGAAACACAGAAAACATGGAAACTGACAACACAGACCATATGGACCTATCTAGTATAACCATCCATAACAACTACTGAGCTCTACAGTCCCTTCCATTTCTTTAGAGATTCTGTGTACTTGTCCCATGCTTTCTTGAATTCAAATATGATTCTCATCTTTACCACCACTACCACCAGAAGAAACTCTTCCACCAGAATAAATATTTCCTTAGATAACGCCTGAGTTTATGATCCTCTTTCTATGACTTTGTTATAATTGAATTTTATTGATTTGTAAACCACTCTGCTGTCCCCACTAAGGGCAGTATATCAAGTTTTAATAAATGAAATGACTTCTCTTTCCAGAACTTCCTTTCAATTGAAGGAGGGTATCATATGTTCGCTCCCCTGCTTTTCTTCTGAAGTATTATTAAAATGAGTCCAACTAAGTTTATTAGAATGAGTCCAATCAGATCTGTCTAGTGAGGACTTGGTATATATTTTGAAGAAAAATATAAGGTTATACAGGATAATGTGGGGGTCCCCCAAGGGCAGGATTTGGCGATTGAATTGGGGAAAAGGGTGATAGAATTTGGATCATTTAATTTCCTTCAATACAATTTTTTCTATATTACCCTATGTCCAAAATTGAGATCAGAGCAGTTTACAACTGAAATTGCATTTCCATATCATAAAAACATCAGCTAATATTTAAACAGCATAATATAACTTCCGCAGTCATTAATTTACAAACAGATCATAAGCTCTCATTTTCTCAGTAAAGCTATATTTTAATCAGAGCCAGAGCCAGAGCTCTGTGATCCTTAGTCTTGAAGGACTAGAAAAGGGGACTGTTACTTCTGGAGAGAGATCTGCAATTGTGAGTATATACTTCTGGGAATTTTCTGAAAGGACTTCTTTGTATTAAAGCTAATTAATCTGTGAACCCACTGTTTTTTGTTAAATCAGTCAGGGCCTAATAGCAGCAGTTTAAGTTTAAATTTAAAATACAGAAGAGAACTTTCTGGTTACATTTCATATCCAGCAGAGAGCTTGTAGTTTAAATTTAATAGTCACTCAGGGCCTAGTATCAGCAAAGTACTTTTAGTTTAAATTTAAAACACAGAAGAGAGCTTTCTGGTTAAATTTAGAACCCCGCAAAGAGCTTGTAGTTTAAATTTCATAATAAGTTAGAGCCTAGCAGCAGCAAAGAGCTATAATTTAAATCAAATCAGAATATAGCTTAGCATAAAAGGCAAAACAGGGTTAGTACTCTTTGAGCAACAAATAAAGTCTTCTAGAGACCTTTACAAAGAGGCCTTCTACCTAGGGGGCAAGAGACCTATGAAATCTTTTCAGTAGGTGTTAACACCAGGTGGCAGGTCAAAAGGCTATTTTGAAAGACTCCTTCTATCCAAGCAAGGACTGTTAATCACCCAGGAAGTTGGTCACAGCTTACCTCAGCAGCACAGGCATAAATAGCTCAACCAGAGCTCTGTGATCCTCAGTCTTGAAGGACTAGAAAAGGGGACTGTTATTTCTGGAGAGAGATCTGCAATTGTGAGTATATACTTCTGGGAATTTTCTGAAAGGACTTCTTTGTATTAAAGCTAATTAATCTGTGAACCCACTGTTTTTTGTTAAATCAGTCAGGGCCTAGTAGCAGCAGTTTAAATTTAAATTTAAAACACAGAAGAGAACTTTCTGGTTACATTTCATACCCAGCAGAGAGCTTGTAGTTTAAATTTAATAGTCACTCAGGGCCTAGTATGCCCAGTACAAGCATTGTGGAGCCTGTGTCTTTTGGGGAAACTGCTAGGTACGTATGACCTAGATTGGCCACTGTTGGAAACAGGATACTGGGCTTGATGGACCTTGGTCTGACCCAGTATGGCATATCTTATGTTCTTATGTACATAGGAAGGGCATGCTGTAACTTCTGGTGGTAAGTTATTCTAGACTGTTTGAGTTACACCTGACAGTGGCCTTTCCCTTGTAGTAACTTAGTCCTTAGTTGTTGGAACTGCTAACTAGTCTCGGTCTGTGAGTGCAATGCATGTTCAGAACACATCGTACCACACTTGTTTGCAGATAACTTGGTTCAGTCCCTTGCAGAGTTTTGAATCCAGCAGTCAGTAACTTAAACAGTATCCTCAGATCAACTGGAAGCCAATGAAAAGTGATGAAACACGGAGTCACCCTATCCCATCTTTTGCATTGCAGTGCCATTTTTGCTGCTGTATTCTGCAGCAGCTGTAGTCTCACAAGACTTTTTTTGATCTATCCTAAGTACAGTAGGTTACATGGAGGCTTGTTTACAAAGCCGCGGTAGCAGTTTCCAATCATTATCGGAGCTGCGGCCCCATTGATTTCAGTCGGAAACCGCTACTGCGACTTTGTAAACAAGCCCCATAATCTATAAGGGACACAACAGAAGCATGCACAACTTTTTAAAAACCTTTTCTGATAAGAAGGAACAGCAGTCGACATGCTATTTTCTTTGAACTTAGAGAGGAATTATGTTTTAGGGGAGAATATTATGAGCCCACAACTGGGAGATATGTTTCAAAATTTCAGAACAGTTAGGTATTCTGAGATGCTAAAGATGTTGACTAGGATGCATGTGATGACATGTCAGTTGGGTCCAGCCCCTTCTGAATGGATAGTAGCTTTGAAACAGGACCTTGCCCTTTTCTTGTCCCTGATTGTTGATGCTTGTTTGGATCAAAGCATATTATCATCTCTATTAAAAGGGTCTATAATTAGAGGGGTTGAATAGTTAGTCACTTCAGAATTATCATCTGCTCTCAAAACAGAGTGCATGATCAGGATCTACATTTTCTAAGTTGGAATAAGGTTTTTCATTTTAACCTGACCGGGTTCTGAGAAGGGCAGGACTGGTGGAAGGATATGAGATGCCTGAGACAAACCCTCATTCCTGCTGCCGCCTCTCTCCAGGACTTGCAGCAATGACAAAACATCAACACAGCGCTTACCCAGAGCCTCTAATGCTGCATGTTGTTGGTGCTATTCTCTAATCAGCCAGTCCCGCCGCCTCTGCAGACTTCCTGTTTACATGGGGGCGGAACCAGCTGTTCAGAGTGTAGCACCAAAAGCACGCAGTTTCAGAGGCTCGGGGTAAGCGCTGCTGTGCCGTTTTATTGTCATTGCTGCCGCTGCAGGTCCTGGAGAGGGGTGGCAATGGGCCACCCTTAAAGGATGGTGCTCTAGGCAACTGCCTAGTTCACCTAATGGTAGCGTCTGCCCTGGATAAGATAAGGGTGGAGGCAGATAAAGGGAGAGATATACTGTTGATTCAGTTGAATTTATAGGTAGTGTTTGATACTGCTCACCATGATCTATTGATAGAATGTATGGATAATCAAGGCTTGTCTGGGAAGGTTCTGAATTGGATTTTCTCTTTTCTCTCTCATAAGGTACATTCTATTTCATGGGAGCACGTAATTTCACACTGGGGCATGTTTACTAAAATGTGCTAAGTTAGTGCACGACAGGACCATGAATATGGTATTGAGGCCCACATTAACCTCGGGGGGGGGGGGGGGTAATGTGTGTTCATCCCCCTTTTATTAGTGTACTGCCATCATATGGCACCATGCTAACTGGCACTCATGCTAACAGCAACAGCCACAGTTGGCGCACTCCCAAGATGCCTGCGCTGACTGCAATGCTCCATCATTGCCCACATTATAACTATTAACCCATCCAGTCCCCACCCAATTGTGCATTAAATGTGTACTAAACCCATGCTAACAGCGTACTTTATTACACATACCCCATTGTTATTTATTGGCCTGCGGCTTGCCAAATGGCTGTGTGTTATCCCTGGTTTTGTTTAATATTTATTTGGCCCCATTGGCAGGAATTTTACAGGACTGTGGATTTGTGATTTTTGCAAACAATATTCAGATTATTGGATTCTGGGGAATTCTGAGCAAGAGGTACAAGTTGCCCAACAGAATATTGTTTGCATAAGCTACAACAAAGATTAAAGTAGAACTCTAGTAAATCTCAACTAGCAGCCCTGAGAATTCTTTATGAGTATGGCCAGTATCGCCGGTCTGTGTTTTAGAACTAAAAAAGGCTGCAGTGAGTTTGACTCCCACTTACTCCTGTCCTCCAAGGTATTTACTGCGGTGAGGAAAGCATTTTTTATATTTGCATCTCAAATGGCATTTGAAAGCCTATTTAGATCAAAAGGATTTGGCACTGGTGATCAATTCTTTAGTTATGAATATAGTACATAGGGCTTTTGCAATTCACTTTGTTTTGGTCTTTCTAAGAATGTTCTGTATAGACTGCAGCTGGTTCAACACACAACAGCAAAGTTTTTGAAGGGCCTGAGAAAGCAGGATCCTATTTCACCAACTCTTCAAGATTTGCACTGGCTCCTGGTGGAATCAAGGACAAGATTAAAGCTCTAATTTATAAATGCCTCCACCATGATATACTGGTTTATTTGGCATTGCATATGCCAGCAGGACAATTGAGATCATCCCAGCAGTCTTTACTGGAGGTTCTGCCTCTAGTGAGGATGCATTTGATAGTAGCAATCTATAACCTAAAGAGCATTCACTATCCCATCAGAATCATCAACACTTGTGTGTAGCAGAAGAATTTCTCAAACTTTGATTTTTTGTCGGATCGCCTGTCGCGAGGGTGTACAAACACTCTCAGTTAACAGACCCTCCTTTTATTCAACTATATTGTAAAAGGTCAGTATAACCTAGATATGCCCAGGGCTATAACAAGCCCAAAAGGACCAGCCCGTGCATAAAATAGATGCTAACCTGCATCATAATTCCTTTTCAAAACAATTCTGTTACCAGCAAACTGTGTAAATGTGGAAGTAGTGGCACTTAGCTGAATAGTGAAGTGAAGTGGTCCAAACACTCTAAAACCGTCATATCCAGAGAATTATGGGCCAAGTTCGATAAACCTTCATTGATATCCCCGACAGGGAGTATCTGAAACTCAGTCCAGATCTTCGAACGGTTTCCCAAAAAAACTTCACTGTTAGGCTTGCCAAAAATCTTCCAAAACAGTCAAACAATGGTTGGGTTATGTTGCGACACAAACCGTTGTGTTTCAAGCCCGCCGTGACACTGGCTCTTTTTCAAGCAAACCCAGCCAACTTCCTGTTCCGTACAAACGCTAGATGACGTCATCAATGCGCATGGGACCTGCTGATGACGTACTGAACAACCAATTTTAAAGTTCATCGAATCTTCCACCATTCGATCTCCGCATTCATACCAAATGGAGCAACTGAGTTAAGGTTAAATATCCAATGTTGCTCATGGTGGTGCAACACAGCACGACAATCTCCTCCTCTATAAAGTGGAGGAACCATATCCAAAATTGTCCATCGGAGTTGTTCAAAGCTGTGAGAGGCAGAGATACAATGTTGAACAATAGGAGCAGTTATCGTATGTGTATTAAGGCATGATCGATGTTCTTGTAAACGCTTACGGACTGACCGTGTGGTCATGCCCACATAGAATAAATGACAAGGGCACATAATTAAGTATACTACATAATCTGATGTGCAGTCTGTAATGTGACGCCGAAAATAATTGATGTGAGTATGAGGATCTTCCCATGTAGCGCCCTCCATAGTGTTAAAACACATATCACAGGTCCCACAAGCCTGATGGCTACCCGAAGATAAATCCAGTGTCCGAATAGACGTGGTATGTACTACCCGATCTGCAATATTGGACCCCCTCCTATACGCTAACCGTAAAGGTTTCTGAAAACAAACGTGTTCTGAGAGGATATGCCAATGTGAACGCAAGATTTGGGTTTATTTCACAGAGGTTTAGTGTTTGATGTTACTTCTTTGATAGTAGCAAGGCAAAGGGTAGTTTGCTATTGTGTCACGCATTTGTGGGATTCTCTTCCACAGGAGCTTCGTAGCAAACTGAATTACCAAGTGTTTACAAAGCAGGTCAAGTTGTGGGTCTTTGGCCTTCTGGAGAGGATAGAGGTAAGGTCTAATGCATTGGCACAGGTGATAGAACTTGGCATTTCTGATAAGATATTTAAGATTTAGAGGGTAGAGATTTGGGGGGTAATTTTATAACAGGGCCCCTAGTTAATAGGGCAGGAAGGCATCTAGTTTATAAAGACCTACTTCTCTTAACCCCCCCCCAAAAAAAACAGTACAAATGACGAGAACTAGTTTAAATGTTGGTGCGTACTATACATGCATATTTTATACAATACACGTGTCCTTTGCAACTCCACTCATATTCTGCCCAAATTCCGTCATTGTGCAGGCCTACTGTAAAAGTAACCCCTGGCTTGCCCCACAGATACTTTTCACCCGATCTAATTCTGTAAGAGCCCATTTACAGTTTTAGACATGAAAATCACGCTTTGCATGCCTTTCCCACTTGTTTTTCTACATGACCTTGGAATGCCACAAGTAGAATCTACAGTCTATGGATGGAGGAAGACCTACCTGCTAACTTGAGTGCACTTGTGCCAGATTCTAGGGGAACTGTGATCCATACCTCTTGGTCAGAAAACTATCTCTGTGATGACTGGGTTAGATGGGAGAGGGAGGTTAAAATGGGAAAATACTTTAAGGCAGCTAGGGATACAGTTTTGTGATTCAGTGACCCTAGTGGGAACTAATTCAAATAAATCTGGAAGCACAAAGGTGTAAGAGGAAACAGCTGTAAACTTAAAGCATCATTTAAGAAAGGACACCCAAGTCAAATTGGGGATATCCAGGGCAGAACATGCCAAGAAACGCTTCTGAATCATCTCTCTCCCCTTCAGTCTGTTCAAAACTCAGCTGCATGACTTATCTTCCACAAATGTCGCTATGCTCATATCGGTCCTCTTCTCAAGTCACTTCACTGGCACCCTATCCATTTCTACATCCAGTTCAAACTTCTCCTACTGTCCAACAAGTGCATTCATTCTGCAACTCCTCACTACCTTTCCTCTCTTTTCTCACCCTACACCCCTTCTCGGGAACTCTGCTCCTCAGACAATGAAGGGAGATGAAATTGATGGTGCCCAATAAACAGATGCCGTAGCTCCTATATGGCGCCTATTCTCGGGACGCACACAGTTGACTCGAGTTTCATCTGAATTTCAAAGGCTGCTTCAGGACACAAAGTAAGTTAACAAATTAATCTCCAGGAAAAAGCAGGAATGTAGTCCTCACATATGGGTATCGTTGGTACCAACGGAACCTGCACGGGAACGCTCCCCAGCGTCCAATAAGAACGCTTTTGGGAGCATCCCTCAGCACATGCGCACTGCCTTCCCACCTTTCCAACTGTCCCTCTTCAGTTCTTCGTTTTTCGCAGAGCCGACAGGACCTATTCCCTGTCACCGCAGAAAATTACATCTTTAAACTTCTTTCTGTGGTCGCATTTGCCTACCGCACGACGCCTACCAGTACCGCCGGTTCTTTTATTTTCTTTCTTTAAAAAAAAAAAAAAAACCTTTCAGTGTTTCTTTCAGAAACTTTCCTTTTTGGTGCTAGGCGCCATTTTGGACACTAGGCCCCCATTTTTCCTAAATCATGGAAAAACCAACTAGTGGTTTTAAAAAATGTACTAAGTGTGGTGGTACCATTTCCGTCACTGACACCCATGATTGGTGTCTAAAATGTTTAGGACCTGATCATTCTCCAACTGAATGCCTCTCCTGTATGGGGATGACCAAAAGAGGAAGACAGAACCGGGCCACAAAGCTCGGTACCCTTTTTTCTTCAGATGCCAGATCCATTGCATCGACATTGTCAAGGTCCTCTTCTTCCTCCCATGGATCTCAGGTAACTAAACATAAGAGCCGGTCCTCAAAGGGTAGCTCTCCTGCTAAGCATCGAGAGGCCATTCGCATTGCCCTTGAGGGAACCACACCGGCAAAACAGCCCTGGCGGAAGGCTTCGGCTTCCAAAGCTTCAATGGAGCTTCAGGATGTTCTCGAGGCCTCAACCTCGCAAGAACTACCTGTGCCATGCTCAGGGGTTCCGGCCGTCCTTACCGGTACCGACACCCAGGCATCGGCAGTGTCAATAGACCAGAGGTTCTTCGCTATCGAACGCAGTATCGCAGCTCTTCTCTCGGCTGCGGCACCGGTGGTCCCAAAAGCACCGGTGCCGACATCGACACTGATGCCGGTACAGACACCGGTACCAACACTGGTCATGCCGGTACTGATGGTGCCGGCCCCGGTGGGAACTCTTCCTATGCCATCTCTGGCTGGAGGGGACAAAGCAGTACCGGCTCACCTCGGTACCGACTTCGATCACTACCAGGATCGTGCTTTGCAAGAGCATTGGGGTCAGGAATACTTTGATTCCTCCGATTCCGAAGACTCTGACAATTCTGCTGGCACTAGAGGGTTTCTCCTAGAAGATCCCTCTTCTCCCCAACGCAGAATGTCACCTCCAGAGGACATGTCTTTTCAGGATTTCATCCGTGATATGGCCAAAGGTCTTTCAATCACAGTAGCTCCTGAAGAAGAACCCAGAACAAAGTAATTGGAAATCCTCCAATATCCTAAAGCTCCCAAGGAGGCAGCTACTGTGCCTATCCATGAAATTCTGCATAGCTTGATGCTCAGAAATGTGGGAGACACCTCTGACCACTTCTCCTCACTCTAGGAGGCTTGATACTATGTATCGAGTTCCACCATGTCCTGGTTTTCAAAAAACCCAGCTGCCACACCATTCAATGGTAGTGGAATCAGCCATGAATAGGATGAAAAGTGCAAAGAGACATGCATCCAATCCTCCAGTTGTGAATGCAGGACTCTGGATGCTTTTGGACGCAAAACCTTTCAAGCTTCCATGCTTTCAGCTAGAATCAGTTCATACATCTTATATATGGGAATGTTCCTTAAAGAAGTCACAGGAGACTTGGAACTTATGAGCCCTTTTCTCCCAGATGATAAGAGACAAGATTTTCTTGCTCTAGTTAAGCATGCTCAAAATGTCTCCAAGTTTGTCAATCGTGCAGCTTTTGACTGCTTTGAATACATCAGCAGAACTTCTGCTATTGCCATTGGTGCACGACGGATTGCCTGGCTGCGGGCATAAGACTTGGAGACTTGGGTACAGGACAAATTAGGCAACATTCCTTGCACGGGGGAGAATCTCTTCGGCAAGAACTGGCAGGAAAAGGCTAATGAGTTAGATGCTGACAATTCTACCTTAGATAGATTGTCAAAGTCTACAGCCACTCCAGCCAAAAGGAAGCCTTATAAAAAACCCTCTTTTAGCAAAAAGAGGAAGTTTTATCCTTCCTATACCCAGCAGACTTCAGGTCAGGTTGCCCAAAAGGGACAACCTAGACAGCAAAAGAAACCAAAAGGACCGAGAGCCCAACCAGCTCTCCAGGTTCAGCCCCCTCAAGGGCTTTGACTCCTTCCCAGAGAGCTCCGCCTTCCTGCCTCTGAGGGGCCCCCAAACTCCCAATATTTCGGGCAGGTTATGCCACTTTATCAACAGATGGCATCAAATAACAGTAGAAGATTGGACTTTGTCCATTCTAGGAGAGGGGTACAAGCTTCATTTTCACAGCGTACCCCCTCCTACAATTCTAAAGCAGTTCAGTTCACAAACCTCTGCAGACAATCTGCTAGATTACAAGGTCTCCACACTTCTTGCCCAAGGGGCAATAGAAGAAGTGCACATTTTTCAACAGGGAACAGGGTTCTACTCTCCCTATTTTCTTATCCCAAAGAAAACAGGGGGACACAGACCCATTCTAGACCTCAGAGAATTGCACAAATATCTGTTTCGAGAGAAATTCAAAATTATTTCTCTAGGAACTCCTCTGCCATACCTTCAAGGCCAGGATTGGCTTTGCTTTCTAGACTTAAAGGATGCATACTATGATGAGGAGAGTATGGTTGAGTCTATGGATTTGGAAGAAAATCAGACATTTACCTTTAAAGAAAGAGACAGGCAAGGAATCAGTAGCTCTCAAACTGCAGGCAGAGAAAAAAAACACGCAGCTACTGAGGACAGGACACACCCAAGCTCTGCTAATCCAAGGGCAGGCTTGGAAATTAATGAGGGACACCTGGGTGAAGGGGAGTGCACGGTAGTTCAGAGACATTCTTATAAACCCAGGGAAATATTGGAGGAAAGGACGGACAGAGAGAGCAGCCAGAGAGAGGGCAACAGGAACAGGAGTACCAGGACGAGGCAGCACACGCAGCAGCACCCTGGAAAGGGGGACACAGGGAAGCAGCACACTGGAAGGAAAGATACAGAAAACCAGCACTCGAGAGAGCTGACCCGGGAGAACACTGGAGAATTCAGTGGGGAGAGAATTACCAGAAAAAGGCCCAGAGAGTTCACCGTGGAGGAGAACGGTGGAGACTTCCGAGGGAATCTCAGAGGTGAAAGCCCTAGTCAGAAGGAAAGCCAGGATTGCAGGGAAACTGCAATTGGTTTTAAAACTAGGAGAGCTGTGCCAGAGAAAAGTGCTGATAAGGGTCAGGCTGCAGTGCCAACCGTTCCTGAACCAGCTAAAGAGCTGCAACTTCCAAAAAAGTGCGTGAATAAAAGGGTAACCAAAAGTGCTGTAAGCCAGTTAGAGGCACTGTGTCATTTGATGCAAGAAAAGAATCTCCACGTTCCTGGTGGAAACCCTGTGCATAGGGAAAAGCCTCAGTGGAGAAAGGTTCTGGAACTTTTAGAGAATATTAAGCCTGAAGTTTTTCATGTTGGCTTAAAGCCAGATTTACCGGACACAGGTCCTGAGGAAATGCAGATAGACTATTATGAATCTGATGAGGGGTCTGAAGATTCAGTAATGGATTGTTTTCTGTGCCAGAAGGCAGAATAAAAAGTTCTTGGATAAAAGAAGGGAAAAGGCCTATAACCTAAATGTCCTAGAAGGCAGTGTGGAAACAAGGAGAAATGTGTTTAGCCAGGAATGCTAAAGAATCCTGTTGCTGACGAAAGGATATTTCTTTTGGGTTTGAAGAGAAGAGAAGCCTTGCTTGATTGCTGAATGATTTGAAAAACAGCGACACATGTTAAAAAGCTACATAAAGCAGTTTCATTGTTTGGTTTGGTATAAACACCTATGGATTATTGTTTGGAGAAAAGAATCCTGTTTGTTTTGCGTTGAGCCTTAATGCTCTTTAGAAAAAGAAATAAATTCCTGTGTTTTGCCTTGTAAACCCTCGGTCTCCACACTACTTGTTTTTTTCTAAACAACACAACTACAAATCCCAGCAGCCCCGGCGATGGATGAGGAAGAAAACTCTTTAATTAAAGGACTAATAAGTGCAGCCCTAGGCTTATAGGCTGTTGCCTGGGCCAGGGGCCTCCACAATACACACACATTCTCATCCATCCAGATCACAGGAAATTCTTACGTTTCCTTTTCAGGGGAAGACATTTCCAGTACAGGGTTCTTCCTTTTGGTCTGGCTTCAGCACCAAGGGTGTTCATGAAATGCATGGCAGTAATAGCAGCATTTCTATGAACCCTGGGGATTTTTGTCTTCCCCTACTTAGATGACTGGCTCATTCGAGCCTCCACAGTTGCAGAGGCCAGTGTACAATGTGAATCCTCCAATACTTGGGATTGGAAATCAACTTCCCGAAGTCTCAACTAGTTCCTTCCCAATGCCTAGAAGTCATAGGAGCCTGTCTGGATACCAGGCAGGCAGGAGCTTTCCTTCCACAAGCCCGGTGTCTTCGCATTATGTAGCTAGCTTCCCAAGCAGCAGGAAAATCCTCCCTCATGGCTCGGGAACTACTGCAGTTACTGGGACACATGGCATCCACAGTTCATGTAGTCCCATATGCTCGCCTCCACACACGAGCAGCTCAGTGGACCCTCTCCACACAGTGGACACAGGCCATGGGCAATTTGTCGGACAAAATAACAGTCTCTCAAAGACTAATTTTGTCCCTCCAATGGTGGCAATCACTAGAAAATCTGACAGTGGGGTCTCCTTTCCATCAACCCCTCTTTCTGGCCACCCTAACAACAGATACATCACAGGTGGGTTGGGGAGCACACCTGGATCATCTCTCTACCCAGGGCACCTGGACTCCACAGGAGGTAGGCTTACACATAAACCTCCTGGAGATAAGAGCAATTTATTTAGCTCTTCGAGTGTTCCATGCCCAGCTCAGCTACAAGACAGTCCTGGTCCAGACGGACAATCAAGTAGCCATGTTCTATGTGAACAAGCAGGGCGGAACCGGCTCTCTGTCGTTATGCAACAACTATGGGCCCTTGCCAGAGAGCTATGGGCCCTTGCCAGAGAGCACCAAATTCACCTTCTAGTGGTATATCTTACAGGCATTCAAAACCTTTGGACAGACAAACTCGGTCAAGTACTGCTACCTACCTCAAGAGTGGTCACTCCACCTAGACCAGGTGGCAAAGATATTTCATCTCTGGGGCACTCCAGACATAGACCTCTTTGCAAGTCCATTGAATGCCGAACTTCCCCGGTTCTGTTCCAGGATTCTGGCACACCACTGTCAGGCAAGTGATGCCTTCCTCCTTCACTGGGGTCAGGACTTCCTTTATGCTTTCCCACTCATTCCCCTCATTCCCAATTTGAGAAGAAGCTTGCTGTGGAAGCAAAAACGCGAAGTAAAGACCTTTTCAAGTACATTCGTAGCAAAAAACCTGTGAGAGAGTCAGTTGGTCCATTAGATGATAAAGAGATTAAAGGAGCACTAAGAGGCGACAAGGCGATAGCGGAGAGATTGAATGAATTCTTTGCTTCAGTCTTTACTGAGGAAGATGTAGGGATGTTACCCATGACTGAAGTGGTATTTAAAGGTGCGGAAGAATTGAAGGAAATATCGATACATCGGGAAGATGTATTACAACTATTAGATAAACTGAAGAGTAGCAAATCACCTGGGCCGGATGGTATACATCCAAGGGTGTTGAAAGAACTGAAATATGAGATAGCAGACCTGCTATTAGTAATCTGTGAACTATCATTAAAATCATCTCTAATACCTGAAGATTGGAGGATCGCCAATGTAACACCAATTTTTAAAAAGGGTTCCAGGGGTGATCCGGGAAAATACAGACCAGTGAGCCTGACATCAGTACCGGGAAAAATGGTAGACACCATCATAAAGAATAAAATTACTCAGCATGTAGATAGTCATGACCTAATGGGAGACAGCCAACATGGCTTTAGACAAGGAAGATCTTGTCTTACTAATCTGTTATGTTTTTTTGAAGGTGTGAATAAACAGGTAGACAAAGGTGAGTCGGTTGATATAGTGTATCTGGACTTTCAGAAAGCCTTTGACAAAGTCCCTCATGAGAGACGTTTGGCAAAACTAAAGAGTCATGGGATAGGAGGCAGTGTACTATTGTGGATCAGGAACTGGTTAAAAGATAGAAAGCAGAGGGTAGGGCTAAATGGCCAATTTTCCCAATGGAGAAAGGTGAATAGTGGTGTACCCCAGGGATCTGTGCTGGGTCTGCTGCTTTTTGACATATTCATAAATGACCTGGAAAGTGGAATAACGAGTGAGGTTATCAAATTTTCAGATGACACAAAACTATTTAAAGTTGTTAAAACCCAAGAGGATTGTGGAAAATTGCAAGAGGATCTTGATAAATTGGAAGACTGGGCATCAAAATGGCAGATGAAATTTAATGTGGACAAATGCAAGGTTATGCACCTAGGGAAGAACAACCCAAACTATGGTTACACGATGCAAGGTTCCACATTAGGAACCACCACCCAGGAAAAAGATTTAGGCGTCATTGTGGATACCATGTTAAAACCCTCGGCCCAGTGTGCAGCGGCGGCCAAGAGAGCAAATAGAATGCTAGGTATGATAAGGAAAGGAATGGAAAATAAAACAAAAGATGTTATAATGCCTCTATATCGTTCCATGGTGAGACCGCACCTTGAATATTGTGTGCAATTCTGGTCGCCGTATCTTAAAAAGGATATAGCGATTTTAGAAAAGGTTCAGAGAAGAGCCACCAAAATGGTAAAAGGGATGGAAGGATACTCCTATGAAGAAAGGCTAAAAAGGTTAGGGCTCTTTAACCTGGAAAAGAGATGGCTGAGGGGAGATATGATAGAAGTCTATAAATTAATGAACGGAGTGGAACGGGTAAGCGTAGATCGATTGTTTACCTTATCAGAATATAGAAAGACTAGGGGACATGCAATGAAGCTACAGGGTAAACTATTTAAGACTAATAAAAGAAAATATTTTTTCACTCAATGTGTAATCAAACTCTGGAATTTGTTACCGGAAGATGTAGTAAAGGCTGTTAGCGTAGCTGGGTTTAAAAAAGGTTTGGACAAGTTCCTGGAGGAAAGGTCCATAAACCATTATTAAGAAGGGACCCAGGATATCAATGCTTGAACCAATACAAGCATTGTGGAACCTGTGTCCCTTGGGGAAACTGCTAGGTACATATGACCTAGATTGGCCACTGTTGGAAACAGAATACTGGGCTTGATGGACCTTGGTCTGACCCAGTATGGCATATCTTATGTTCTTATGTTCCCAAAACACTCTTCAAGCTTCAGAGAGACAGGGGTCGCATGATTCTCATCGCACCACGATGGCCACGCCAGGCATGGTATTCCCTGCTTCTGCATCTCTCTCAAGCGGCACCTCTGGAGTTAGGGATGCTCCAGATCTCCTTTCTCAGGAGAACGGGACACTATGGCACCCGAGTCCCCAGTCCCTGCACCTCACGGCCTGGTTGCTGAAGGCTTAGACCTCCAGGATCTCAACCTGTCTCAGTAGGTAAAAGATATCCTTCGAGCTTCTAGGAAACTTTCCACAAGAAGATCTTATGCCTTCAAGTGGAAACGTTTTACTATATGGTGCTGCAGGAGGGGATTAAATCCCCTGATCGTACCCTTAGAATCGATACTAGAGTATCTCCTTCACTTATCGAATTCTGGGTTAAAGACCAATTCGGTAAGAGTCCATCTTAGTGCAATTGCAGCTTCTTATAAGCCTCTGAATGGACAACCAATTTCCTCTCATCCACTCATATCAAGATTTATGAGAGGCCTTCTATTAACCAAACCTCCCATCAAGCCAACACCGGTGGCATGGGATCTAAATCTAGTTCTCGGGCAGCTCATGAAGCCGCCTTTTGAGCCTTTAGCCACTGCAGACCTTAAGTTTTTGACCTGGAAGGTCATCTTCCTAATTGCAATCACCTCTGCCCGCCACATCAGTGAATTGCAAGCTTTTGTGGCTGATCCTCCTTATACTAGGTTTCATCATGATAAGGTTGTTCTTCGAACTCACCCACATTTTATGCCAAAGGTGGTTTCGCCTTTTCATTTAAATCAATCATTTTACCTTCCTGTATTTTTTCCCAGGCCTCCCGCCTCTAATGCAGAAAGGAACCTTCATACTTTGGATTGTAAAAGGGCCTTAGCCTTTTACATACAAAGAACACAGCAACATAGAAAGTCTTCACAACATTTTATAGCTTTTGACCCTAGTCATTTGGGACTTCCAGTTTCCAAAAGAACTTTATCTAAATGGATTGCCTAATGCATATCCTTTACTTATGAGAGTAAGGGTCTTCCTCTTCAGGACCATGTCACAGCTCATAATGTCAGGGCCATGGCAGCTTCTATGGCTAATCTCCACTCTGTGTCTATCGATGACATTTGTTGAACAGCCACCTGGGCTTCGGTACACACCTTCACAGCCCACTAATGCCTAGATACAGCCTCCCATCGGGATGCCTTCTTTGGCCAAGCTGTTCTTCAAAACCTTTTTCAAATGTAAACCAACTCCTACCCACCAACCCTGGTGGGATGCCAGAGATCCATGGGAGAAAGGATCCTCACTCTTGACGGTGGCACCTTCCTGGGGCTATCTCCCTGGCATCTTCAGCTAGGGAGTCCCCATATGTGAGGACTACATTCCTGCTTGTTCCTGGAGATAGCATAGTTACTCACCTGTAACAGGTGATCTCCAGGAACAGCAGGAATTTAGTCCTCACAACCCACCCACCTCCCCTAGGAGTTGTCTCTCGCTCTCTCTCTTTGTCTCTTTCCTCTCTCCCTCTATCCTTTCACTCAGCTACAAACTTAACTGAAGAGGGACAGTTGGAAAGGCGGGAAGGCAGCACGCATGTGCTGAGGGATGCTCCCAAAAGCGTTCTTATTGGACGCTGGGGAGCATTCCCGCGCAGGCTCCGTCGGTACCGACGATACTCATATGTGAGGACTAAATTCCTGCTGTTCCCGGAGATCACCTGTTACAGGTGAGTAACTATGCTTTCCCCTTACAGACAAGGGGAATAATTTGTTAACTTACTTTGTGTCCTGAAGCAGCCTTTGAAATCTAGGCAAAACCTGAGTCGACTGTGTACGGGACGAGAATAGGCGCCGTATAGGAGCTTCGGCGTCTATCTATTGGGCACCATCAAATTATAAATTAATTGGAGGTCTATGATTGAGATTGTGGGGTGAGCAAAGTTCTGGGGTTTGCAGTGTTATTTTCGCAAGGGCATACCTCTCTCCACCTTCACTGAGGCCTCTCTAATCATCTTGGGTTAGCTTTGGTTCTTATCCACATTTTCCTTTATCACGGATTTGATAATGTGAACAGACTTTACACTCTGGTTCTTTTTGATTTGATTATTTAGCTTATGTGTGAGAGCCATAACGAGTTGTTCTTTGTTGGTAGCTGTAGCCAAAAAAGCATCTTTCAGGAAATAGAATAGGAGCAAATGGTGAAAACAGGAAACATAAACAATGGTGAGTTAGATGGCAAGGTAAGGCAAAGAGAGAATTTGAAAAGAAGCTTGCTATGGAAGCAAAACCCATAACTGAAACGTTTTCAAGTACATTAGTAGCAAAAAACCTGTGAGAGAGTCAGTTGGACCATTAGATGATAGAGGGGTAAAAAGGGCGCTAAGGGGAGGGCAAGGCCATAGTGGAGAGATTAAATAAATTCTTTGCTTCAGTCTTTACTGAAGAAGATGTAGGGAAGTTACCAATGCCTAAAATGGTATTTAAAGGTGATGTATCGGAAGAACTGAAACAAATCTCAATAAACCGAGAAGATACATTACAACTATTTGAAAACTAAAGAGTAGCAAACACCTGGACCAGATGGTATACATTTAGGATGCTGAAAGAACTGAAATATGAGATTGCAAACCTTCTTTTAGTAATCTGTGAACTATCATTAAAATTATCTGTAGTAGCTGAAGATTGGAGAATGGCCAATATAATGCCAATTTTTAAAAAGGGTTCCAGGGATGATTGAGGAAACTACAGACCAGTGAGCCTGATGTCAGTACCGGACAAAATGGTAGAAATCATTATAAGAACAAAATTACTGAACATATAGATAGTCATGGTTTAACGGGAGAAAGCCAACATGGCTTTAACCAAGGAAGGTCTTGTGTTACTAATCTGTTATATTTTTTTGAAGGTGTGAATAAACAGGTAGATAAAGGTGAGCCAGTTGATATAGAGCCTGATTCCGGTAGGGGTATGTTTGGATGGCCCCAAGCAACACAGGCCCATTTGGACCCAGTTCTGGACCATGGGAACAAAATGTTCCTGCGGTAGCCAGGATTGGGCCCGAGGATGGCCTGGCATGCCCCTACCACCTATGGAGATGTCCTTCCCGCAGGCAGTCCTGACTCTGGTGTCTTCGGCCCCCCCCCCTTTTCACCATGACCTATCCCAAGGCTGGCCTGCTGTGACTTGGATTGGATGGCTGGCACCCCCCTGGACACCATGGCCAGGTTTTTGCTGCTTATTCCACTTTTGAGGTGGAATAAGCAGTGTCCCCCCATGGGCCCGGCAGGAAGAGAGCTGAATCGGCCCTGTATGTCCTGCCAAGCTGGTCCGCCTCTGCCCCTTCCCGCCCCCCACGGGCTCTCCCCGTCCTGATGCACAGGATGTACATGGAGAGCCAGAGGGGGAATCAGGCCCAGATGTCCTGCCAGGACGTGCAGCACCACAACCTGCATCCCAGAATCTGGGCCATAGTGTATCTGGATTTTCAGAAAGCCTTTGACATGGTCCCTCATGAGAGATTTTTGACGAAATTAAAAAGTCATGGGATAGGAGGCAGTGTACTATTGTGGAACAGGAAGTGATTAAAAGATAGAAAACAGAAAATAGGGTCAAACGACCAATTTTTTCAATGGAGAAAGGTGAATAGTGGAGTATCCCAGGGTTCTCTGCTAGGATCGCTGCTTTTTAACATATTCATAAATGACCTGTAAATGAGAATAAAAAGTGAGGTGATCAAATTTGCAGATGACAGAAAAATTTTCAAAGTTGTTAAAACCCAAGAGGATTATGAATAATTGCAAGAGGACCTTGATTAATCGGAAGATTGGGTAGCCAAATGATAGCTGAAATTTAAAGTGGAGAAGTGCAAAGTTATTTATTTAGGGAAAAACAACCCAAACTATGGTTATACAATGCAAGGTTCTATATTAGGAATCACCACCTAGGAAAAGTATTTAGGCGTCATCATGGATGTTACGTTGAAACCTTCCGCCCAATGTGTAGTGGCGGCCAAGAAAGCAAATAAAATGCTATGAATCATAAGGAAAAGAATGGCGAATAAAATCAAGGATATTATAATGCCTCTGTCGCTCATGGTGTGACCGCACCTTGAATATTTTGTGAAATTCTAGTCACCGTATCTTAAAAAAATATATAGCAGAATTAGAAAAGATATAGAGAAGAGTGACAAAAATGGTAAAGAGGATGGAAGGGATATCCCTTTGAGGAAAGGTTTAAAAGGTAGGGCTCTTTATCTTGGAACAGAGATGGCTGAGGGGAGATATGTTAGAGGTCTATAAAATAATGAATGGAGTGGAATGGAATGGGTCAACGTAAATCGGTTGTTTACTCCTTCAAAGGGTAGAAAGACTAGGGGACACGTAATGAAGTTACGATATAGTCCATTTAAGACTACTAGGAGAAAATATTTTTTCACTCAATGTGTAATCAAACTCTAACATTCATTACCGAATGATGTAGTAAATGCTGTTAGTGTAGCTGGGTTTAAAAAAGGTTTGGACAAGTTCCTGGAGGAAAAGTCCATAAAACATTATCAAAGAGGACCAGAGAAATCTACTGCTTACCCTCGCAGAATAAGCAACGTGGAATCTGTGTACCTCTTTGGGAACCTGACAGGTACTTGTGACCTGGATTGGCCACTGCTGGAAAGAAGATACTGGGCTTGATGGACTTGGTCTGACCCAGTAAGGCATATCTTATGTTCTTATGTTAGGGCAGATCCCTTTTATCTATGCCCTTCTCTGCCACTGCCAACTCCAGACTGTTTATTCCACTTTGCTGCTCCATATGCCTGTAACAAACATCCTGAGTCAGTACAACGGGCTCCTTCCTAGCCCTATTCAAATCCAGGCTAAACACCCGCCTCTTCAAGGTTGCTTCTGGATCCTGATTCCCCTCACTCTTTTGTTCACCACTTATGTATATCTTACCATTCTCTAGTCCCAAGTTTGTGATGTTATTCATCTTGATTAGATTGTAAACTCTGATGAACCGGGACTGTCTCTTACATTTATATGTACAGTGCTGCATACACCTTGTAGTGCTATACAAATGATTATAAGTAGCAATAGTAGTCTATGTCTCTGTTCAATTTTAGTAACACAGACATCAACCTTAGGAAAGTGTGGGGGCGCCATTGTCGGTGTCGACTCATGGCACCCCTCTGGATAGTTGTCCTAAACTGTGTCCGGTCTTCAGTCAGTCATTGTTGATGGAGTGGCTTCCATAGCTGCTGTTATTGCATCGATCCATCTCATTGCTGGCCTTCTTCTTTTGCCAAGCATGATGTCTTTCTATAATGATCTCTCTCTTCACATGATGTGTCCAAAGTATGAAAGTTGAAGTCTTGTCATCTGAACTTCTAAAGAAAGCTTTGGTTTGATCTCCTCTAGTACTGATTTGTTTGTTCTTCAGCAGTCCATGGTATACACAGTATTCTTCGTCAGCACCTTAATTCAAAGGCATCGATTTTCTTCCTGTCTATCTTTTTCACTGTCCAACTTTCACATCCATAAGATGTTATTGAAAATACCATAGCTTGGACAAGTCACATTTTTGTATGGAGAGAGACATCTCTACTCTTTTGAGAATCTTGTCTAGGTCCTTCATAGCCATTCAGCCAAGAGCAATACGTTATTGGATTTCTTGACTGCTTATCGTTTCTTTATTGATTATTATTGATACAAGCAGGTTAAAGTTGTCCACTATTTCAATTTCTTCTCCATCAATGATGGAACTTATTGATATTGCCAGTTGTCAGGATCTTTGTCTTCTTTACGTTAAGGTGCAGGCCCATTTTAAAATCTTGGGAACTAGAGGCGTAGCAAAACATAAACACGAGCCCTCATTCCCCATCAGTGTTCGTTCTCTACTTGTCAAATAAAGGAGCTATAAATGTACCACCTTCTCCACACCCTTCAGATCTTTGCCTGACAAAATGAGCACTTTTCTTGTGCCCGTTTGTGCTTGGAGCAGGTGTAACTTTGGATGTGGCTCAGGATGTTCAGGACATTGTAATGCAATGTCAGACTGAGACCTCTTTAAGTTGCACACCCTCAAACTCTATTGTTAATGAGCAGGTCAAATTCAAATTTGCATTACAAAAGCAATTTACAGGGGCAGTGTCTGTGCGTTTGTCTTGTTGCGCTATACAAATGTTCAGTAGTAGTAGTAGCATGCGCGTGCAAGGTGCAAGCGAGGATAGAGAGAGCTGGAGAAAATAAAATGAAAAAGGATGGAGGAAGGCAGCATGTTATTGTGGTGCATGTATGCAGGATGGAAATTTAAGTGGTTCTATACTTGGATGATTGACCATTGAAGGGCACACCTAAGATAGGAATGAACCAATCAGTGCTAATCTAAGTTTTAATTCAGCCAACACTTAACAGATTCATTACACGGTACCCAAGGCTATGCGTGTAGGCTTGAAAGATCTGCAAGCTCGTGCTACTTGCTGGAGAACAAATTGAAATGCAACATGGATCCACTGATTTGGGTTTTGTTTTGGGTTTGTAGTTAGTAGGATGGATGGATTTGCTTGGTTTAGTTTTGGAGGGAGAATATTTACTGTTCAGTTTTGTCAAACAGGTTGGCCTGTTCCCAAGTGGGAGTGGGGAAGGGCGTTTTCTCTGTATTAAGAAATGTTTATTGATTGTAAACTTCTTGGGTTCATATTTATTAAGGAAGGCAGTATTTAAAATGTGATGTCTGTGGTGATGTAGCTGGAAAATAAGCCATGTTTATTCATCAAGTGAAGTGTGTGACTTTTCTACATTAAGAATACATGCCATGGCTAGACTAGTGAAGCGTGCTTAGGAAGTGGGCAGGATCAACTTTCGCCCGTACCCCCCAAGTGATAGATTTACCTTATTTTTCCATTGGTCTAAACCTCAGCTGAATGCAGATTTTGACATCCTGTACTGCCTCTTGATGGATGAGATTCTAAGCCATTAAAGAAAACCACTGCATGAAATGGAGCCTAAAATTAAAGCAAGATGATGGGGACACTTTTTTTTTTCCTGGCATCAAGTTTGTGTTCTCAGTATTATATTACAGCAATTTAAATAAAAGCATTGCTGTGCTGCTTTTTCGGCTGTCTATTCTTGGACTGAGTGCACCCTTTTACAATAAGACATGTTTTGTTTTATTACAATAGCACTAATATATTTTTCACCAGAACAGACTGTCCTTTTCTTGTCTAATATGAATTAACAACACACGAACCCCTCCCACTGCAAGGAGATGTGAACAGTATAGATAGATGTTGGCATACCAAATGAAATTCTGTACTATAATCTGAAAGAATAGCTGCTTTGCTTTGCATTTGTGGTTATTTTTGCTATTGTTTGCAAGAATGCCATTTTGTATGAACTTGAAGGAAAATGTAAGAGTGGCAAATGCCAGAAAATAGCCTAAATTCAGAAACGTATTCACAATCAGCAAATGAAATTTCGAACACAGCAGTTCAGTTGTTAAAAATGTGTTTTGCTTTAGGATAAACTGGTCAGCATGGGGTTGGTATTAGAAACTAGTTTAGTGATGTGCCACAGAAGCGGGGAGGCTTAGCATATGGCCTGGTAAAGACTGTATGTCCTTTTGTAGGTGACATTTTGCATCTACTATAGTGTTGGCACCTAGAGGGACTGTAAAAATGAAACATCATCTAAACAGGCTTGTCGACTGAGAATTTGGCAGCTATGCTTTAGTACAAAAAAATCTTAAATCGACCATGTGGGGGTACAGAAATCAAAAGGGCATGAGACGGTAAAGTACATGTTGAGTATCAAAGAGAAAAATGCAGTCATATGTGATAAGTATGTCTTGAAGTTGTCAGCATGACAGGGAATTGGCAAGAGCCAGAAGAATGCTACAGTATCTGTGGAGTGATCTAAACTGGAAAAAAGCTAGTGATACAGACTCTGTATAAATCATGAATGTGGGATTTAATTCCATAATAGGGTGCCTGTATGAAATGTCAAAAAAATCCCCACCAATTTTATGCCTAGGCTTCTATGTATCTTTTATAGGCGCTCAAAACTATCCCTAATAGCACACACATTTACGCCTGCTTTAAAGTAGATCATAGTTATTCCCCCAGGACTGCCAGCACATGGTGCATGTGTATGTGCAATCTTGTCTGCAGATTTGCTTCTATGCATATATTCGACTATACAATTTTATAAGCTATTTTCCATGCGTAAAACATGCTTTAAATATTGAAAATGCTTTATAAAATAACCCACATTGAGGGTAATTTTATAAAGTTACAAATAGTTAATGTATATTTGTGTGAGGACATTTCACACCTGTTATATAAAATAAATTATGCATGTAATTTTTAAAATAGGGGGAAGCAGTTGAAAAGTGCATTGATTTAAGGTGTGAGCACTTACACCACCATATAAATGATAGGATTTTATAATGGATGCACGTAACCTTAACACTCTGCCCAAACACTGCTCTGTGCACACCCACAGTGTAAGTACGCATAATCAGATGTGTGTATATATTTACTGTTCATGAGATGGAGGAGTTACATCAGTGTTTCAAATAAAATGAGTTGTAAGGAGCTTACCAAACATGAGACTAAGTTCTCAACTACAATACTTGTTTCCTTAAACCCTTCTCTGACATGTTCATTAATTTATCATTTTCTCCCAATTATTCGTCATTGAATGACTTAAGTTTAATAGCAGATTTTAGTCTAATCCCAGGCAATCTGTGATCTTAATATATGTAATAATTCTCCTTCCATGGCAGCAGAAAATGTTTCCTGTCCCATCTAACACCTGCTCTTGCATGTTTTGCAGGCCATTATCTTGATTTTGTTTTCCTTAAAGGGGAGCATTGACTCAAATATTTTGGTCTGATCATTATTTATTACAGTTCAATTTTATTTTAACTACTTCCTCCAAATCTGATCCCAATTTCCAGTAAAAGAATTAGGAGTCTGAAAACTTTAAACAAAGAAGCCTTGTTACAAAAATGTCTTTCCCTCCCTAGTGGCTTTTTTACATATATCTTAGACTGAAAAGTTAACACTTGAGATGATATTCTTAAGGCTTCCCTACCCCAGTTTGCTCCTGCCAAAGTATTCAAGCTTGGACCTCATCATAAACATCCCTGGTTTCATAATAAACAGGAGTTACATAGGGCTGAAATTAAGTGGAGAAAGGATAAAGACACAAATTATTGGACCAGCTTTAAAACACTTCAAAACAAATGCAAAGTGGCTATAGCAGAGAGACTGAATGAATTCTTTCCTTTGGTCTTTAGTGAAGAAGATGTAGGGAAGTTACCCATGACTGAAATGGTATTTAAAGGTGATGTATCTGAAGAATTGAAAGAAATAGCAATAAACTGAAGATGTATTATAACTATTTGATAAACTAAAGAGTAGCAAATCACTTGGACCAGATGGTATACATCTGAGAGTGTTCAAAGAACTGAAAATGAGATTGCAGACCTACTATTAGTAATCTGTGAACTATCATTAAAATCTTCTGTAATACCTGAAGACTGGAGAATGGCCAATGGAATGCCAATTTTTAAAAAGGGTCCAGGAATGATCCGGGAAACTACAGACCAGTGAGCCTGATGTCAGTACTGGGCCAAATGGTAGAAATCATTATAAAGAACAAAATTACCAAACATGTAGATAGTCATGGTTTAATGGAAGAAAGCCAACATGGCTTTAGCCAAGGAAAGTCTTGTCTTACTAATCTGTTATATTTTTTTGAAGGTATGAATAAACAGGTAGACAAAGGTGGGCCGGTAGATAAAATATATCTGGATTTTCAGAAAGCCTTTGACAAGGTCCCTCATGAGGGACTCTTGATGAAATTAAACAGTCATGGGATAGGAGGCAGTGTATTATTGTGGATCAGGAACTGGTTAAAGCATAGAAAGCAGCGGGTAGGGCTAAATGTCCAATTTTCCCAGTGGAGAGAGGTGAATAGTGGAATACCTCAGGGATCTTTTCTACGTCCGCTGCTTTTTAACATATTCATAAATGACCTGGAAATGGGAATAACGAGTGAGGTAAACAAATTTGCAGATGATACAAAATTATTCAAAGTTGTTAAAACACAAGAGAATTGTGAAAAATTGCAAGAGGACCTTGATAAATTGGAAGACTGTATGTTCAAATGGCAGATGAAATTTAATGTGGACAAGTGCAAAGTTATGCATCTAGGAAAGAACATAGAAACATGATAGCAGAAGAAGACCACATGGCCTATCTAGTCTGCCCTTCCATATCAACCACTACAACACTCCCCTTTTTTCCTTTAAAGATCCTCTGTGTTTGTCCCATGCTTTTTTGAATTCAGATACTGTCCTTATCTCTATCACCTCCACTGGCAGACTATTCCACGCATCTACCACTCTTTCCGTAAAGAAATATTTCCGCATATTACTCCTGAGTCTATCCTCTGTCACCCTCATTCTATGTTCCCTCGTAGCAGAGCTTGCTTTCATTGAAAGAGGCTCTCCTCTTGTGCGTTTATGCCACGGAAGTATTTAAACGTCTCAATCATATCACCTCTATCCTGCCTTTCCTCCAAAGTATGCATATTAAGATCTTTAAGTCTGTCCTCATATGCTTTATACGAAGACCACTAAACATTTTAGTAGTCACCCTCTGTACCGACTCCAACCTGTTTATATCCTTTTGAAGGTGCGGTCTCCAGAATTGCACACAATACTCCAAATGAGGTTGCACCAAAGACTTATACAGAGGTACTGTCACCTCCTTTCTTCTGCTTTCCATTCCTCTTCCTGTGCACCCAACCATCCTTCTAGTTTTCACTGTTGCCTTTTCTGCCTGTTTAGCTACTATAAGATCATCAGACACAATCACGCCTAGGTCCCGCTCTTTTTTTGTGGACAGAACCCCTATACTATATCACTCCCTTGGACTGCTGCAGCCCAAATGCATGACCTTGCATTTTTTAACATTAAATTTTGGCTGCCAAATTCTAGACCATTCTTCAAGCTTAGCTAGATCCTTCCTCACTTTATCTACACCTTCTTGGGTGTGTACGCTATTGCAGATTTTGGTATCATCCGCAAAGAGGCAAACCTTACCAGAGAACCCTTCTGCAATATCATTAACAAAGATGTTAAACAGAATCGGACCAAGGACAGATCCCTGAGGCACACCATTGATAACCTCCTCGCTCCATTTACCTGTACCTTTTGTCACTTCCCACTCAACCAATTGCTAACCCAAGCAGTAACTTTAGGGTCCATCCCTATGGTGCTCAGTTTGTTTATAAGTTGCCTGTGCAGAACGGTGTCTAAAGCTGTACTGAAATCTAAATACACCACATCTAGGGTTCTCCCTCGGTCCAAATCCCTGGTAACTGAGTCAAAGAAATCAGTAGATTTGTCTGACAAGACCTGCTTCTGGTGAATCCATGCTGCCTCGGATTCAGTAATACGTTGGACTCCAGAAACCTCACTATTTTCTCTTTCAGCAGCACTTCCAATGTGCTCACCACCAAGGTTAAACTAACCAGCCTGTAGTTTTCAACCACATCCTTACTTCTGCTTTTGTGTAAAGAGACCACATGTGCCTCTCTCCAGTCCTCTGGCACCACTCCTGACTTCAACGAGGCATTGAAAAGATCAATTAGTGGAGCTTCTAGAATGTCCCCAAGTTCCTTCAGTATTCTCAGGTGTATCCCATCTGGCCTATTTTAGGTTTAGCTAGATACTCATGAACACAGTCTTCTTGTTCAGGATGCCCCTAATTTCTGTTCCTGTTTGTGGGTTTTTTTTGAGATCCTGCTCCTGGCCCTTCATCTGTGAACACAGAACAGAAATATTTGTTAAGCAATTCTGCTTTATTCTCATCAGCTTCTGCATAGTACTCCCCTTCACCCTTCAGTCTTACTATACCACTTTTGCCCTCCCTCTTCTCACTATCATATCTGAAAAATGTCTTATCCACTCATTTTATTGCATTGACTGTTTCCTCCTTTTTTTGAATCTTTGGTTTCCTGACTGCTAGCTTCTCTAAGTTTTTCCTCTCTGTGATTTCTTGAATTTCATGAAGGCCTCCCTCTTTTTCTTCACCTTTTCAGCTACTTCTTTTGAAAACCATAGCGTTCTCCTTTTCCTTTTACCTTTATTTATCATTTTAACAAAAAGGTTGGTTGCCTTTAAAATATTCCCTTTCAGTTGTGCTCACTGTTTTTCTACATCTTCCAGCTGTTCCCATCCCGCTAATGACTTCTTTAGGTATTGGACCATCTTGGCAAAGTTAGTTTTCCTAAAGTCTAAGACCTTCATTTTTGAATGGATTTTATCAGCCTTAGTCCTAATACTGAACCACAACATCTGGTGATCACTGGATGCGAGATGATTTCCTACTGTAACATCAGAAACACTTTTACCATTGGTAAGCACCAAGTTCAGTATGGTCCCTTCACGTGTGGGTTCTGTTACCAGTTGCCTGAATAGTTTTCTCTGTAGAGAATGCAGGATCTCCTTACTTCTAGATGATACTGCAGCAGGGATGTGACAATCAATATCTGGCATATTGAAATCCCCTATTAGTATCACTTCCCCTTTCTTGGCAATGCTGCTTATGTCTTCAATTAACTCTGTCAACCTCTTCTCCCTGTGAGGGAGGTCAGTATATCATGCTAATACAAATAGATTTCTCTTTCCTTATTTTTAGTTTAACCCACAGTGCCTCCTCTCTCTTTTTAAGCCCTGTATTTCTGTAGCTTTAATATTATTTTTTATACTACCTAACACACATCATACACAAACTCAAAACCTGCTGCCTCCTGCCTAGCCTTTTACGTACTCCATACCACTTAAGAGACACAATGTACTTGAAATCCACATTTTAATTTACAAACCTGTATATACGTTTGCTGTAAATAGTTGTATTGTTCAAAAAGCTATTTTCAAAAAGCTGTAGGTAATTGTTCATTGTAAATAGTTTTATGTTTCATATGTTCAATGTCATTATAATTATGTTCTGTTCCCTGTAAACCGCCCCTGATCTCTGAAAGGGGCGGTATAGAAAAGCTTATAAATATATAAATATAGTGTCACTCCTCCTTTGCTTCTTCCTACCCTGTCCTTTCTGAAGAAAGTATAGCCTAGTATAGTTATATCCCAGTCATGGTTGTCCGTGAATCATGTCTCTGTTACTGCTACTAAATCCAAGTCAGCCTCTCCCATTAAAGCCTCAACATCTGGGTCTTATTTCCTATGCAACGGGCATTTATATACACTGCTTTCCATATGTTGCCCCTTTTACCCATTTCCATAAAAGTATTTAATGTTTCACTTACCTGGGGGCTTTCTTTACCCATCCCCAATGAATCTAGTTTAAAGCCCTCTTCAGTAGGTTAGCCGGTCTGCTATTAAAGACACGTCAACCCTTCTTGGACAGATGGATGCCATATCTGTTCTGCAACCCTTGGAACAGCATCACATGGTCCAGGAAACCAAAATGCTCTAGTTAACACTATCCCTACAGCCATGCATTTATCTCCACGATGCAAGATTCCACATTAGGAACCACCACCCAGGAAAAAGATTTACGCATCATCTTGGATAACATGTTGAAACCCTCCACCCAGTGTACAGCGGTGGCCAAGAAGACAAATAGAATAGTAGGAATTATAAGGAAAGGAATGGACAATAAACCAATGATGATATTATGCCTCTGTATCGTTCTGTGGTGCGACCGCACTTTGAATTATGTATGCATTTCTGGTCGCCTTATCATAAAAAGGATATAGCAGAATTGGAAAAGATAAAGAGAAAAGCCATCCAAATGGTAAAGGGGATGGAAGTGTACCCCTATGAGGAGAGGCTTAAAAGTTAGGGCTCTTCAACCTGGAAAAGAGGCGGCTGAGAGGAGATATCATAGACGTCTATAAATTAATGAATGGATTGGGACGGGTAAACATAGATTGATTGTTTACACCATCAAAAAGTAGAAAGACTAGGGGACAAGCAATGAAGCTACAGTGTAACTCATTTAAGACTAATAATAAAATATATTTTTCACGCCACGCATAATCAACGCATAACCCTCACTTGGTTTGCAGCTTGTCGTGCTGTGAGGGCTTGTGTGCATCAGTGATGCTGAGGGCTATCAGTAGCTTAATTACTGGCAGGGTCTCCCAAGATGCACAGGTCTCAGCTCAGGTGCCAGATCAAAACAAACCACCCATCTGAGCAGCAGCAGAATGGGATAGTGTTGGCAGCGGAGGATCACATTTCTGTGACAATGGCAACAACATTAGAATTAAACTACGTGGAAGAAAGGCATGGCAATCAACTTCTGTATCTTGCCATGAAAACCCAATGGATAGTGTGATAAGGAAGCTTATCAAAGCTCAGGGAATAATGACAAAAGAGGAGAATTTACTCTGATTAAGGGACCTGTGCTGGCAGGTTATAGAAATAAGACAGCTTGTTTCCCTAAAAGACTACATGTTCCAGAATGCACTAGTATGCAGAAAGTCCCTAGGGGAGCTAGAGTGGAAAAGCATGAGTCTAATCAGAGAAAGCATTATGTCATCCCTAATCAAACAGCCTCTAGAAGAATGCTTAATCCACAACACCTGAAGAATGCAAGGGTGGAGTTGCAATCTAAGCCCTTTAAAGCTAGAGGGGAATCTTCAGGAAGACAGAAGGAGAAGGGGAATCAGAAGGAGAATGAGAACAAAAGGAAGAACAACCGGAACCTGAAGTAACAAGGACAAGGAAGCAGACGGTCCAAGAGAGGAGCTCAGAGAAGTACCTATGCCTGGAGAGATACCCGGGGGAAAGAAGAATCTTCAGAGGACTGGAAAAAGCCAGAGGTCTGTAGATCCACAGCCAGGGACCCTCAAACAACGCCTAGGAAGAGGACTGTTGCAGCTAAGGAAGAAAGGAGCCCAAATACCTCTTGGAGGACATCTGGAGAAAAGATCCTGAGGTCCAGAGATACCAACTGGAGGACAGGACACAAAAGCTCTATTGCATACTGGCCAGAATACCAGAAGAAACAGCCTGACACTTGCCTGGATTCAGGTAGGAACTGTGAACGTTTCTCTAGCTTTGAGCAGTGCAAACAACAGGGAAACAGTTTCTCTTCATGTAGAGGTCAGTTCCTAAAGCCCTCTGAGTCAGACGGAGAAACAGAATCTATGCAATTTCAAGAGCAAGGTTTAATATCTGATACAGAGGATAATTATATGGACTGTTCTTTGAGTAAGTTGTTATTTTAGGAAAATCCTAAATATCAGAGCAAACATCAAAAGGAAACATTCTAAATATTAGCTTCCCATAAAGTTTTATTGAAAAGAAAAAGCTTTTGGGAAAGTTTTGCACGTGTGCTGAAATCAAGCTACTGATTGCAGTTAATTGTCACCTTTTGGTGGAGGAGAGCCCAGCACAAGCCGTGCACACGTAGGATTAAAAAGTTCTTTTCTGTATGGAGAAAGTGAGCTATGTTTTAGTATAAAGAAGTTTTTCTCTTTGATTTGTTTTTCCCCAACACTGCTAAGGAGTTTATTAGCAGTGGCTGAAAGAAGCCTTTCTGTTCTATAAAGGACTTTGATTCTTATTTGCATAAGATATTTCAGTTGCCTTATTTTGTGTTGGATAAAACCCTGGAGAAGTTATCTGGAAGGTGTTACCAAGCATATCTGTGTGTGGGATAATCACCCCATAAATAAACTCTAATTTTGTCTCCACTTGACCAACTGCAAGAGTTTTCATTCATTTAAAAAGGCAAGCTTTGTGTGAATGGACTTCAATAACCACACTCCTTTGCAAGACAGTTAATTTGCATACTTGCCAAGATGGTGGTACCATCATAACAAGCACCCCCTTTTACAATAGTCACAACAAAACAAATTGTACTATAGTGCTGAAAGATGAGACTTCCAGGTCAGAAGGTACTCAACTGGCACTGGGGAGGAGCTGAAGACTTCTCAGAGTAAAGCCAGCATTTATGATGTGGTTGGATCAAAGCCCTTGGTTCGTCTGACTGCTGATGTAGCTCTGCATTCAATGAGAGTCAGAAGCTGCAAAGATGTCTTACATATTGGGATGTGGAACGTATGAAGCATGAACCAAGGGAAGTTGGAGGTGGTCAAGAATGAGATGGAACGTGTACAACTCGATCTGTTGGGTGTCAGTGAATTGAAATGGACTGGCATGGGGCACTTTGCATCTGATGATCACATGGTCTACTATGCTGGAAATGAAACACCAAGAAGAAATGATGCTCCATTTATAATTAAGAACAAACTTGCAAGAATTGTAATGAAATACAATGCAGTCAGTGAATGCTTAATTTCTATTCATCTATGAGGAATGTCCATCAACACTACTATAATTCAAGTATATGCCCCAAAAACAGCTGCAGAAGATGACAAAGTTAATGAGTTCAATGAACAAATACAAGCTGAAATAGAACATACAAACAAGATATCCTGATAGTCATGGGTGACTGGAACGCAAAAGTTGGCAACAAAGAAGAAGGCAAAGTGGTTGGAAAATATGGACTTGCAACAGAAATGAAGCTGGAGAAAGACTGATGGAATTCTGCAAGACCAACAATCTATTCATCTCAAACACCTTCTGCCAGCAACACAAACAGCGACTGTACACATGGATTGTACAAATATCAAATTGACTACATCTGTGGAAGTCAACGATGGAAAAGCTCTATGACAATCAACAAAGACAAAACCTGGAGTTGACTTTGGTACGGATCGCCCACTACTAGTATGTAAACTCAAGCTAAAGTTGAAAAAGAGCAAGCCACTCATGAATGTAGCAAACTATGACCTTGAGAATATATCACCGGAATTTAAAGACTACCTGCAAAATTGATTTGTTGCTTTAGATACAAATGACAGAATTCCAGACGAGTTATGGGATGACATCAAGAAGTTGTGTTGGAAGAGAGTGAGAAGTCTCTACAAAAGGTAAAAAAGCAAAAATGGCCAAAATGGATGACTGAAGAAACTCTGCAAATTGCCCAGAAACACAGAGAAGCTAAAGCCAGAGGAGAAAGAGAGGCAATCAGAGAACTCAACAGAGATTTCCAACTGCAGCAAGATGAGAAAAGGAGAAGTACTACAATGACGCATGCAAGAAAATAGAAGCAGAAACTATTAGAGGAAGATGAAGATCAGCTTCCCTGAAGCTACAAGAATTAAAGAAAAAATTCCAGCCTTGAATTGGAATATTATAAGATGCTCAAGAATCCATGTTGAATGATGCTGAGAAGATCAAGAAAAGATGGAAAGAATATACAATCATTATATGATAAAGATCAAGTGGACCAACAGTCACTTCAACCTGTACCTTATGTTCAGGAACCATTGTTTATTATTATTTATTACAAATTCTTATATACCGCGCTATTTAGTATCAGTGCGGTTTACATAGTAACAACATTTTGTATTAGAACAAGATCTTTTGCTTACATTGTAACAGGGATTGTAACTTGGAAGTAACAAGGTAACTATATACAGTTGGTGATGAAAGAAGAAATTAAAGCTGCAATAAAAGCCTTATCAAAGAACAAAGCACCTGGCATTGATGGCGTTCCTACTGAAGTATTACAGCAATTGGATGCAGCTGTTACCATACTTACAAGGCTGTGCCAGGAAATTTGGAACTTGACAAAATAATTCATGCAGTCACTTCTCAGAGCTTCATATACTAGACAGTGACAAAATTTGTCACTGTCTAGGAAATTTGGAAGACAACATCATGGCCAACTGACTGGAAAAGATCTGTGTTTATACGAATACTAAAGAAAGGTGATCCAACTGACTGTGGAAAATATCACACAATCGCTCTGATCCCACATGTCAGCAACATTCTACTCAAAATTATTCAGCAGAGACTATAACCATACCTGGAACGAGAACTACCTGAAGTGCAAGCAGGGTTCAGGAAAGGGCAAGGAACGAGAGACATCATCGTGGATGTGAGATGGATCCTTGAAAAGACTAAATAATTGACTACAGCAAGGCCCTTTGACTGTGTAAACCGTGAGAAACTCTGGGCCACATTAAGAAGCATGGCTATACCAGAATACCTGACAATTCTCTTGCACAACCTGTACATTGATCAAGAAGCAACAGTTTGAATGGAACAAGGAGAAACAGAAAGGTTTAAAATCAGAAAGGTGTACAACAAGGCTGCATACTTTCCCCCTAACTGTTTAATTTATTGCAAAACAAATCATCAGAGAAGCAGGACTGTATGAAGATAACAGAGGTGTGAAGATTGGTGGAAGACTCATCAATAACCTTCGCGATGCTGATAATACCACATTATTGACTGAAAGTGAAGATGATCTGAAACATTTGCTTCTCAAGATCAAGGAGCATAGTCTTAAAATGGCCCTGCACCTTAATGTAAAGAAGGCAAAGATCCTGACAACTGGCAAAATCAATAAATTCATCATTGATGGAGAAGAAATCAAAATAGTGGACATCTTTAATCTACTTGGACCAACTATCAATAAAGATACAACAGGCAATCAAGAAATCTGACGATGCATTGCTCTTGGCAGAATGACTATGAAGGACTTAGACAAGATTCTCGAGAGCAGAGATGTCTCTCTCCATGCAAAGATTCGACTCATTCAAGCCATGGTATTTTCAATAATGTTATATGGATGCGAAAGTGAAAAAGATAGACAGGAAGAAAATTGATGCCTTTGAATTATGGTGCTGGCGACGAGCACTGTGTATGCCATGGACTGCCCAAAGAACAAACAAGTCAGTACTAGAGGAGATCAAACCTAAGCTTTCTTTAGAAGCTCAGATGACAAGACTTCGACTTTCATACTTTGGACACATTATGCGAAGAGAGAGATCATTAGAGAAAGACATTATGCTTGGTAGGGTAGGTCAATTCAAAAGAGGAATGCCAGCAATAAGATGGATCGATACAATAACAGCAGCTATGGGTGCCACTCTGTCAACAATGAGTTGCCTGACTGAAGACTGAACACATTTTTGGACAACTATCCAGAGGGTTGCTATGAGTCGACACCGACTTGATGGCACTTAACAACAACAACAACTTAGTCAAACTCTGGAATTTGTTACCAGAGGTTGTAGCAAAGGCTGTTAGTGTAGCTGGGTTTAAAAAAAAGTGTGGACAAATTCCTGGAGGGAACCATTTTTAAAGAGGATCCAGGAAACCCACTGCTTGCCCCAGTACAAGCACTGTGAAACCTTTGTGTCTTTTTGGGAAACTGCCAGGTAGTTGTGACCTGGATTGGCCACTGTTGGAAACTGGATACTGGGCTTGATGGACCTTGGTCTGACCCAGTATAGCATTTCTTATGTTCTTTTGATATTTTTCCATGCAAATTCATTCAAAGGAAAAATTTTCCCATCACTTATTTCCCATCACTTAAAACTTTTCCCATCACTTATAGCTAGCCCTTAGTAAAGAGCATAGAAATTGCTCAATTGAAATTATATCTGTCTAACTTGAAATTTTTATCTCTGAAAACATTTAAAGCCATTTAAGTTCTCTGACTCATCCTAAAAGTATGAGTGATTCCAGGCTCCCCTACCTGAAATTACAAGTCTGCTTAGAGCACCTTTAATAATTTCCAGCCTTTATCCTATGTGGGTCTGGAGAAATGTTTTTCTTCAATAAACCTTCATCCCTCATCTATAGACCCAAGTCCTCCATGCATTTTGTAGGAATTACTTCTATACATTTCAGAGGTTCTTTTGAAATTGTTTAATTCGATTCTCAATCAAGGAGTGCTTCACAAATCATGGAAAAACTACAGCATTTATCCATGTTTTGGAGGATGTTAAATTCTTCCAAATGCTCAATTACCAATCTATTTCAAACCTCAGCTTCTTGGCAAAAATATAAACTGTTCAAAAACTAGATGTTTTTTAAGAAGCTAATAATTATTTATACCCTAGGTGGTACAGATTTAGAAATGGTCATAATACCAAGGCATTAATAGTCCGCCATCAAAATGAAATCCTCCCAACTTATCTAGATGAAAGGAAAGCGGTTCTTCTGTTGCAAATAAATATGAATGCAGCCTTTGATCTCGTATGCCATAGTCTACTGCTGAACAAGTTGGAGGAGATAGGAATAACAGGAGTAACTCTTGATTGATTTAGCCCTTACTTTTCGTTCTTTTAAGTTAATATCAGAAATCTTACATCAATGGAATTCTCACCTCAAGGTTATATTCTAGAGCCTAATCTTTTCAGTCTTTATATTGCTCCTCTTGCAACCTTAATTCAGAGATTTGGGCTTAATGTATGTATTTATGCAAATGGAATTTGGATAATTATAGGTCACAAAACTTGGGACCTCAGTTTCCAAAAATCCTTGTCTATCTAGAAAAGATTGTTGAACTGATCAGCTGTCACAGGCTTGTCCTGAATGCAAACAAGTCATCTGCTATTTGGTTGTCAAGAAACCACTCCATTTGCAAGTATTTATCAGAAATTGTAGGTATTCCCATTCAAATTAAAGACTTTTTTTCTACTTTAGGATTTATTTTAATTAAAGTTCTCTCCTTTGTTCCTCATATTTCTGTTCTGATTGATTGGCATCTTTTTTACCTCTGATTGGCTAGATCAGTTAAGCCATAACCCTAAAAACACTTCTTCATGTGCAATAGAGTAGACACCCAGGAAGGTGTAGATAACATGAGGAGGGATCTAGCTAAGCTTGAAGAATGGTCTAGAATTTGACAGCTGGGATTTAATGTTAAAAATTGTAAGGTCATGCATTTGGGCTGCAGCAATCCAAGGGAGCAATATAGTATAGGGGGGTGAAGTACTTTTGTCCACTAAAGAAGAGTGGGACCTAGGCGTGGTTGTGTCTGATGATCTTAAAGTAGCTAAACAGGTAGAAAAGGCGACGGCAAAAGCTAGAAGGATGCTTGGGTGCATACGAAGAGGAATGGCTAGCAGAAAAAAGGAGGTGATGGTGCCTCTGTTTAGGTCTTTGGTGCGACCTCATTTGGAGTATAGTGTGCAATTCTGGAGACCGCACCTTCAAAAGGATATGAACAGGATGGAGTTGGTACAGAGGGTGGCTACTAAAATGGTTAGTGGTCTTCATTATAAAGCATATGAGGACAGACTTGAGGATCTTTTTTTTTTAATACTTTATTTAAAGTCACCACAAAATCCAAACAACACATCAACAGACGGCACCACGGGGAGGGTTTGTTCTTCTCCCCCCCGGGGGCCAACAGAAAGATAATACAATAGGTGGTCTTTTTACATTATATCCCAACCCCCCGTCTCCCACCCCTCTCCCCTCACCCACCAGTCCACCCTCACTCCATTACCAACTTCGTAAACCAAATATCATCTAGAGCTGTAAAGCAGCTACCTCCTACCCACTCCTCAAGCCCACATCATTCATTCAACTCCCCCCTTGGAGGGTTGCATTACGGCTATGGGGCCCCAACTGTTGAATATATGACTCCCAGACCGACAGAAAGACTGTCCAACGCTTGGCACTGCCCCGCGCCAACCAACGCTCCGTTAGCATTAATTGATGAAAGTTATTTCGCCATTCACTGAAGGTGGGCAGTTGGCGTTCCCTCCATAATCGAAGAATCGGCCCTTTACCCACCAGACAGGCCTTCCGCACAAGCAAACTCTCACCAGCTTTCACAGGTCCAGGGGTCGGCAACTGGTCAAGTGCTACAAATAGGCCCGTCCAATGGAGCCTCCGCTGGAGCAGTGTGCAGAGGAAGCTGCATATCCGTGCCCAATATGCCCGTATTCCCCGACAACCCCACCACATATGAAGAAGAGTAGCCAAGGACTCCGAACAGCGTGGGCAGGAGCCATCAGTGTCCAGACGACTGCGCAGTGCCCGCCTCGGCGAAAAATGAGCCCTAGTTACGCACTTAAATTGGATCTCATGCCAGCGCACTCCCTGTACCAGTCGGCGAATCCGTTTCAATGCCGTCAGTACCAATCCCGGCGGTACGTCTTCACCCAATTCGGTCGCCCAAGCTCTTTCGACTCCACTGTAATCAGGGAGGGGGCGGTAGCACTCCAAACTACGTTTCAAATTGGAAATTGACGGCGGGCGCTCCTCTCCCAGCTGAAAAAATTCCAAAATACGGGCTGAACGCTCAGCCTGCAGCGCATCGCGCGGCAGTGTGGCCACATAGTGGGAGGTTTGTATATAGGCAAAACAATGCGTGTTGGGGAGATCGTATTCCCGACTGAGCGTTCGGAATGATTTACAGCTTCCCGCTTGGTCTACCAAGTGCCCTACCATCCGGATGCCACGTAGCCACCAGTCCCGAAACACCGCAGTCTCGGACCCTGGAGTGAAGTGGGCATTGCCCTGTAGTGGCAACCAACAAGACACCTTCCACGTTTCCTGCCAATATTTGTTGAGGTGTTGCCAGGTGCGTCGGGCCGAGTCCACTAACGGACTCTGCCGACTAGAATCTGTGAGGACCGTACGTGTGCCGTGCAAAGTCGCCAGGAGAGTCGCAGGAGCCACCAAACACTCCTCTAAAGACCTAGGTGTATATATTTCCGTCCCCCCTAGCCAATCTCCCAGGTGTCGGGCTTGACAGGCCAGTGCGTAGGTCCTCAAGTCTGGTAGGCCCATACCTCCCTCTCGCCATTTTCCCATTAGGCGATTCCACGGGACCCGCGCCCGCTGCCCCCGCCAAAGAAAGCGCTTAAGCAAACCCTCCATTCTATTCAGGTCACGTCGAAGCAACCAGACTGGTAGGGTCTGCAGCCAGTACAAGATTCTGGGTAAGACTATCATCTGTCAGACTTGAGGATCTTAATATGTACACCTTAGAGGAAAGGCGGGATAGAGGTGATATGATTGAGATGTTTAAATACCTCCGTGGCATAAATGTTCAGGGGGAGAGCCTCTTTCAATTGAAAGCAAGTTCTGCTACGAGGGGACATGGGATGAGGGTGAAGGGGGATAGATTCAGGAGTGATATGCAGAAATATTTCTTTACGGAAAGAGTGGTAGATGCGTGGAATAGTCTCCCAGTGGAGGTGGTGAAGATGAGGACAGTAACTGAATTCAAAAAAGCATGAGAGAAACACAGAGGATCTCTAAAGGAAAAAAGGGGACTGTTGTAGTTGTTGATATGGAAGGACAGACTAGATAGGCCATGTGGTCTTTTGTCTTTTTCTTTTGGCATATTTCTATGTTTCTATGTTATTTTACATTTCTTAGACTACTGAAACTCACTTTTATCTGGAATTCCACAATATTGCAGTTGGCACAGAATGCTGCAGTATGGCTAATAAAAAAATGTGATCATATCACGCCAGCATCTCTCGATTTTACTGGTTTGCCTGTTATTAGTCATATACAGTTTAAGTGTTTAGTGCTATTATACAAACTGATTCAGTGACTATTAATGAATTACATGCATTATTATATTTATAGAATCCCTCTTGACTGTTACTGTTCAGAAGTAGACTATGGTCTACAAGGTTGAAGGCTACGCTCATTTCTGTTTGCAACACGAGAACTTTTTTCTCTCCATCTAGACAAGCTAGGATTTTATTTTGATAATGGCCATTAATATTTTGGTGCTATGACATTTCTAAATCTAAACTGTCTAGGATGTAAACAATTATTAGCATCTAAAAAAGCAACTAGTTCTTAAACGGCATTTTCTATTTTTGAAAGGAAACTCTGGAATGAGCAGTCTTAAATAAAGGTGAAAGGGGATACAGAAGTAGTCTGAACAAATATTTCTTTATGGAAAGAGCAGTGGATGCATGGAACAGCCTCCCAGTGGAGGTGTATCTGAATTCAAGAAAGCCTGGCACAAGTACAGAGGATCTCTGTGAGATAGGAAAGGATTGTAGAACTTAATAGTTCTCATGGGTAGGCAGACTGGCTACTTACATGTGTATAGGACTAAAAAAAACTAGATTTACTTTGTCATTCACACGTGAATCCTGGTGGCCTGTTACAATTGAACACAATGAGATTAATTTTATATCATCTACATTTCCCCATAGAGATGGTCCAGAAGAGAGCTACCAAAATGATGATGTCTGGACCTGAGTGTATATATCCTGAAGGAGAGAGGAAGTAGAGGGTGAATATGAGACATTCAAATACCTCAAAAGGTATAATTAATGAGCAAGATCTAAAGGCTCCCATATAAAATATTTTAAAAAAGCAGAGCTCTTAAATTTGAGCTCCTATTAGGCTTGTAAATTTGTGCTCTTTTTCCAGCCAAACCTCGGAGTCTAAGGAGCTTGTTTACAAAGCCGCGGTAGCGGTTCGCGGTCGTTATCGGAGCCGCGGCCCCATTGAAATCAATGGGATCGCGGCTCCGATAACGATCGCGAACCGCTACCGCAGCTTTGTAAACAAGCCCCTAAGTTTTCAGCTGAAAATTCATCTTAATTTTAGGGCTTAAAAGTTGTGCTTATAAATTTAGGCCTGTCGTTCATTTATCTAGATTTATGAGCCTAATTTATAAGCCTAGTGCTGAAAACTGGTGTTAAGCTCCTAACTTTTTTTTCCTGCCCTAAATCCACCCCTGTTGCCCCCTGTTTATTGTGCTCCTAAATTTAGGAGTTTAGTGAAATTTTGAGTATAAATTTATATACTCATTCCTAGTAAATTTTCAAACGGGCCAATTTTAGAGCATAACTCTCAAAGTTAGGAGCATAAACCCTTTGAATTTTAATTCCTAAGTGTTTTATTTAAAGGAAATTCAAGTTTCAAATTAGGGGTATGGTATGAGGCTGGAAGGAGGTAGGTTCAGAGAGCCAGCATTTCTTCACAGAAAAGCGATAGGTGCATGAACAGTGTCCTAGTGCAGATAATGGAAGCAAAACAGAATGAAAGTAAGCACTGAGCAAGCACAGAGAGGACCCTTGATAGTAATAGAGAGGGAATAAAACTAGAGACCAAATAGAGAATGTAGTATTACAACAGGAAGAAATGAACAGGTTAGATGGGTCTTGAGATCCATTATAAATAAGCTCCTTTAAATTCATTTATTTTTGAATTTGTTAAGGCAATTTTTCTTTCCAGGTACAACAACTTGTTCTCTCATAATCAGCAAAATCAAAAACTGGTCCCATTGTATGAAGACATAGATTCATGTTCTATGGAGGATCCTTGAAAGGATTAAAATATGGAGCCTGAATTGAACATGATGTAGAAAGACCCCTGATGCAGTTGTAATGAAACCTGGGGATAGTGTCTGGTTCAGCTGTACAGGGAAGTACCATCAATTATTTTACCTGCAAAAAAAAGTCTTCTAAAAAAATTAATTTGAAGAAACTTGGGATGAAAACATGGGTGGTCATCTAATGTTTGGGTGGATCCCTGGTGATGCTATTCAGCATTCTGAAGTTCCACTGTTTAAAATAGTCATCGATGCCAGGATATTCTGTTTTTTAGCTTACTTTTATTGAGTTTAGAACCTGCCTTTCAATGCAAACACACAAAATGCAAGAATGCAGAACATAATAGGAAGGTGGTATATAAGTATAAAATAACATAATATAACATAAACATGACACCCAGAACGAACCTCACCCTCACAAAACAACAATCACAAGTACTACATAGCAGAAACTAGTTTAAATCTTCAGCTTATAGAATGAAAAAGATAGTGACATAGAGATTGTGATTCAGAACAGCCCTGCCACATGCTTCCTGCATAATGAGTCTGCAAGGAGGATGCTTTTTAGCAAGCGCAATATGCTGTTGAATCTCTGGAACTCTCTGAGGACTATATGTGAGGCTGACATTCTTTTCATTGAAAGCATGCTTCTTGTGCCTGACTTCTGTCCTCTGCTCTAGGGAATATACTGGCGGTTTTCTGCCTGGTTGGAACGTCTTTTCACCAATCTGGATCCTTTTTGAACTTCCTTCTTTTTAATCTTTTCCTGCTGGAGTGGAAGGTGGAACTCCCTGCTGGGCCCAAACTGCTACCATTTTATGTAGAAAATTACCACTGAGGGGATACATATTTAGATTTTAAGTCTCATCTGATTTCATGACGCTTTTTGTGTAGACACTGCTCCATTTTGGTAGCCTTTCTCTGGACTGCCTCCAGTCTATTGATATCCTTTTGGAGATGTGGAGCCCGATTCAGGTAGGGGGACTTCTGGGCCATCGGGATGTCCCCAAGGAAGACAGGCCCTTTTGGATATGATTCTGGACCGTGTTCCCACAGTGCACAGAGTCGGGCCTGTGAATGGCCCGGTGTGCCCCTGCCACCTGCGGCTTCGGCCCCCCTCTGATAGCCTGCTGGGTCCTGGATTGGGTGACGGGAACCACCTCGCACCCAGCCCCGGTCCTGGGGGGGGGGGATCCCCGAGCCCAATCGCTGGATTTGTGCTGCTTATTCCACCTTTGAGGTGGAATAAGCAGCACATTCCCTTTGACTCGGCAGGACGTATAGTGCCTTGACCTGAATCGGCCCTGTATGTCCTGCCGGGCTGGCCCACCCCCACTCCACTCAGATCCTGCCCCCTACCCCCACCCCCCTCCGGCTCTCCCCATCCTGATGCTCAGGACATATGGGGAGAGCTGGAGGGGGAATCGGGTCTGGACGGCTTGCTGGGCGCCCCACAACCTGCATCCCATAATCAGGCCCAACACAATGCTCTAGGTGTGGTCTCACCAAAAGCCTGTACAGAGGCATTATCACCAACTTTTTCTCTACTGCTTATGCTTCTCCTGTGCAATGTGTTATACTTTTTATTATAGCTACATCTGCTGCCTTGACATAATTACCATGAGGTTTCTTTGCTAGTTGGTGCACATGAGTATCTTATCCCTTATCCCCATTGTGCACTGCTTCCTTGATTTTCTGTATCCCAAATGCCTGTATCTTTATCTTTTTTGCATTGAATCTGAACTGTCAAGCACCTGATCTCCTCTCATTCTATTTACTCCCTCAGGGCTGTCCTCACTGTTACAGATCTTAGTGTCAGTTTCTCAAAGGCAAACTTAGCCTTCTAACCCCCTTTGCAGTAACATTCATAAAGAGATTGAACAGACCCAGCCCCAGGGCAGATCACTGAGACAATCCATTAATCATCTTTCTTTTTTTCAGAATGAATTCCACTTGCCACCACATTCTGTCTATCATTTGATCAGCTCCTCTTGTTCTGGATACACTGTCTGGCAGATACAGCCCAAATTCCCTTGAATCTGAATTTTTCACCCTTTTTTCCAGCAATTGCTGAGTCAAGCCTAGGTGACTTGTCAGTGTTCTGCAGTCCTGAAGCAGGTATTCTAGCTGGCCATCTAAGATGCAGTTCCCAGGCTGTATAGTATCCCTTTTGGTTTACCACAGTCAGTATTGCTCCCTGGACCATTTTCAAGGGTTATTCTCTCGTCATCGAACTCCAATCTTACTCCTTCCAGGGAACTGATTGTAAACTGCGCAGATAATTCAATTTAATGAGGGGGATATCTACTAAACTTGATAATTGTTACTTAATTAGTATTCCAAAAAGCTTAGCTAAATGTATTGAAGGTCAAGACTTTTCTACTAAACGGCAGAATGAAAACTCTACTAGAATGCATCCAACGTGTCACATCTGCTACCAGTGTGATGGCAAGAATTTTAATGAAAATGCTTAGTCATAGGACATCTTTTGCATGTCTCCATAGAGGATGGTGCAATGGATCCTTGCAGGCTTTTTATAAAAAAAACAGTTGTTCTCTTCCAATTATTTCACTGTTGGACTGTCCGGTACAGTTTTCTGACAGGACTTCATTCCAACAACCATAGAATTAATATGTTCTGATACAGATTTAATTATTTTTTATTTATTTAGCAACTTTTCTGTGCCACTGTATCTACAAGTCACAGCGGTGTATATGGAACAAATAGAACAAGAATGTTACATAGAACATAAGTAGCAGTATAAAAAACTAAACGTGAATATAACTATTTACATAGACCTGAGTGGGGGTTGGATGTGATCATAGTCATGTTGTGGTGGGTGGACAGTTAAGAGTCTGGTTCAAAGTGCTCCAGGAAGAGGAGGGTTTTTAGTTTACAGTGGAATTCCTCTAGGTCGATGAGTGAACGTAGTTTCAATGTGAGGGAATTCCAGCTGGTGGAAGCGTAGAAGGAGAAGACTCTGCTGGTAGTGGTAGTGTTGGAGTGTGTGAAAGCACTTGGAACTGATAGGAGGTTGTGATTGGTTGATCTTCTCATTCCCTTGTTGAGAGCTTGCTGCAGAAGAGAGCAAGGAATGTTCGCTGAGAGGTGGTGAATGGTGCTAAATATGGTTAGGGAGACTTTGTATTTAATCCTCATGTGGATGGGGAGCCAGTGAAGCTGTTTCAGAATGGGATTGATATGTTCTCATGGACCGGTGCCTGTGATTATTCTGGCTGCTGCGTTTTGAGCATGCTGTAATGGTAGTAACGTTGATTTTGGGAGCCCCTAGTATATTATGTTTGCGTAGTCCAGAGTGGGGGTGATGAGGGCTTGGCAGATGCTTCTGAAGTCATTGTGATCCAGTAGGGTGTAAAGTGTTGGAGCGTTCTCATCCAGAAGTAAGCAGCCTTAGTGACTTGTTTGATGTGGTGGTGGAAGCACAGTTGTTGTTCCAGGGTTATGCCAAGATATTTTACTTGTCTAACTTGTAAGGTTAAGTTGGCCAGTTTGACTGTGGCTGAAGGGGTAAAGGAGAAGAGCTTGGCTATGTGAAGGACTTCTATTTTGTTGGGGTTAATGTGAATGCTGTGGTTATTGAGCCATTGGATGATAGATTCTAGGCAATGGCTGATAGTGGAGTAGTCAGGGTTGATGGTGGAGAATGGAGTATAGATTAGGATATCATCTGCATATAGCTGATAGAGAATTTTGAGATTCTGTATGATTTTACATAGGGGCCAGATGAAGATGTCAAAAAGCAATGATGATAATGCAGAGCCTTGAGGTAATCCTTGTAGTAGTTTGAAAGGTTTGGAGGTTTCGTTTTCAATTCTGATTTGTTGGAATCGGTTGGATAGCTACTGTATGATCAAAACACTGTAGTGTTGTACCTATACATGAGATTAGATGTGTGTGAGAGGCTGAGTCAAAGGCTGCAGAGATGTTGAGAAATATGAGGATGAATCCTTGAGTGATTTTCTGCATGCCTTTGATCAAAGTATCTAGGAGGGAAGTCAGAAGCATTTCAGTACTGTGAAAAGGCTTGAATCTGTGTTGATGACTGTCATGGGGGCATGGGTATCTATAAAGTCCTGGTTCTGAAGCTGCACTGTATTCTCAATGATTTTAGCTAGGGAGGAGACACTGGAAATAGGTCAATAAGATGATGGTGCTGAAGAGTCTGCTGAGGGTTTTTTTTTAGTATGGACCTGATGGAGACTTGCATGAGGGCAGCTGGCATAAAGCCCAGTGTCGGTGATTTTTGGACAATGTGCAGGATGGTTGGGGTGAGATCTTGTTTAGTCATTCTGATTCAGGAGCATGGGCAGGGATCAAGTGATAAGGTGGTGAAGTTGAGGTTTGTTATAATATTTACCAACTCCCAGGTGTACAGCTGTCTGAAGGATGGCCAGGTTTTTGCATTTGTGGTGTTGGCAAGGTCAACGAAAACATGGGGCTGAGGTGTAGTAGCTGATTGTTTTGCTTGGAGTAATTGCACCATATCATCTGGTGTGAGGGTAGGCTTGGAATTTGTACTGGTTGGGGTCTTGAGTTCAGGTCGAAGTTGAATAGCTCTCTGGGGTGGTTGAGAGAGGCAGTAATTAGGTTGGAATGAGAAGAGTGAGTGTGCAGTAGTTCGCTAGGGCACTTGTATAAGCTAAGTGATTAGATGGATTTCTATGTCGTCTCCATCTCTGCTTCAGTTGCCTGAGTTTGTTTTTCAGTGTTTTGAGTTGAGGAGTGAACTAGGGTGCATGGTGTGGTCTCTTCATCATGCTGCAAATGAATACGTCATTATCAAATGCTCTAAATTTTCATGAGTTGGTTGAGGGAGATTTAAGGGTGACTATTTTAGGGGAGCTTGGGAAGTAGAAGATAATTAGGCTATGGTCAGACCAAGGTACTGAAGTGATGGGTCATGGTGGAAAGGCTTTGAAGTGGCCAGGTGGCTGGCATGAAAATGAAATCAAGAGTGCCTCCCTTGCTGTGCATTGATCTGTTTGAGCTGGAGCACTCCCAGTGCTTGGAGGAAAGGAGTGGTTTGTTTGTTAGGCAAGATAGGAAAGTTGAGGTCACACAGGAGAATAAACCACTTGTTTTTGTGGTGCTCTGAGCAATGCTTCTTCAATGAGTGATGAGAGATCACTGGGTCCTGCTGTTGGTACTCTGAATGTTAGACAGATTGATAAATGGGGGTTGCTTACGGTTATGATATCCAAAGTGGTGTTTGAGCTGGAACTAGCGGTTTTGAAGTTGAGTTGTGTGCTGTTGGTTAGTGGAAGAGATGGTAAGAGAGGATGGTAAATTGGCTTAGTAGGACTGTATCACTCTTCTCGACCCAGGATTCTGTTACTCAGACTATGTCAATATGATTTTCCTTTATGTAGTTAGTTAGGATTGAGATCTTGTTACGGACAGATCTGCTGTTTATGAGGACACATCTGAGCTGCTGGGTGATGAGTGGTATATTGGAAGTAGTAGAAGGTATGTGAGAGGGCTGTATCTTGAGTAGACTTTGGACATTCTTGGTTGGAGGCCTGAGGATGATGGATTGGAGCCTGTTGTATGAGTGATGGATGATGGGAATGTATGAAGTTATAGTGAGGCCTGAAGATTGTATGAAGGTGTGGCAGGGTAGAAGCAGGGTGATGATGTGTGGAGCGAGGCAGAACATGGGGTGGAGGTTGTGGGGCCCTGTATCCCACAACAACTTTTTTTTTCTAGATATCACCAATTACCAATTAGCAACAAATTACTCAGGACAAACTTCTGCTCAGATGCAAAGCTTCTTTATTGGTATACCAAAAGCGAAATAAATCACCAGTGCTGAGAGCAAAAGACTCTGTCTGAGAGTGTGACAGGCAACCCCCTCTCTGTCCAGGATCAGAGAGCAGATTGCCCACTGAGTTATGGAGCCATCCCCTTATAAAGATATTCTCCGTCACAAAAACTTCTAGAAGTTCTGATGTCATCCTCAGAAAATCAGAGTTACTTGCAAAGAAAGAAAACTTTGCTAGAACTCCTTCTCTGAGGCCCCCTCCCATGAATAATGCCAATTATGCCTTAAGGTCGAGTGAGCAGTCCTATTAAATTTAAACTCCTGCTGGCTGAGGTGGTAGGCAGGGTGGGGGGTGCTACCTGGTTCTGTGAACTGTTGATGTCTGCACTGGGATAGAGTGGTGGAGCACCTGAAGCATAGGATGTTAGTGTTTACTGTCCAGGCTTCAAGTATCTGCCTGATGATGAACTTGTTGCTAACTTGTAGTGCATCGGATTGTAGAAGGGTACTCATGTCCTCCTGCGTTGTGACCTTTAGAGTAGCCATTTGGGTTAGTTGCTGTGTCCTTTATGGATGAACGATGGTGTGATCCTTTATGAAGTTGCATCCAGCATAAGTTGGGAAGCACATCTTAACACAAAACACACTTATGGTTCCAGGTTGATGAAAGAGAAATTACTCCATATCAACCAGCTAGAACTAAGAGTGATCTACAATTTATTTATTTATTTGGTAAAATGGTAAAGAGGATGGAAGGATACTCCTATGAAGGAAAGGCTAAAAAGGTTAGGGCTCTTTAACCTGGAAAAGAGAAGGCTGAGGGGAGATATGATAGAAGTCTATAAATTAATGAACGGAGTGGAACGGGTAAACATAGATCGATTGTTTACGTTATCAGAATATAGAAAGACTAGGGGACATGCAATGAAGCTACAGGGTAAACTATTTAAGACTAATAAAAGAAAATATTTTTTCACTCAATGTGTAATCAAACTCTGGAATTTGTTACCGGAGGATGTAGTAAAGGCTGTTAGTGTAGCTGGGTTTAAAAAAGGTTTGGACAAGTTCCTGGAGGAAAGGTCCATAAACCATTATTAAGAAGGGACCCAGGATATCAATGCTTAACCCAGTACAAGCATTGCGGAACCTGTATCTTTTGGGGAAACTGCTAGGTACGTATGACCTAGATTGGCCACTGTTGTAAACAGGATACTGGGCTTGATGGACCTTGGTCTGACCCAGTATGGCATATCTTATGTTCTTATGTTCTTATTTTATTTATTTAATAAACATTTTTATACCGTGCTTTCCAAAGATCAATGTTTTCAATATCTTCACACGCCATCTATGAGGAAAAATAGTATTGATACAGATAGACAATGAAATGGCAATGTACTATATCAACAAGCAGAGAGGCACAGGGTTTTTAGCAATATGTCAGGAGATAAAAATCTAGGATCAAGCAGTTCCCATCGAGATTTTTATGAACGTTCTATATGCACCAGGGTGCCAGAATGAGTTGGCATACAAACTCTGTCAAGTGTTACAGTTTCATGATTGGTTTCCAAATGAAAGTATACTAGCAAATCTTTTTCACAAGTGGGGAACTTCTCAAATAGATCTGTTTGCTTTCAGCCTGAATGACAAACTTCCTATATTCTATTCCAAAGCACTGGCAGGAAATAGGATAGTCAACAATGAAGTTTCATATACATGTATCCCCTAATCCCTTTCATCACTAGAACGATATTCAAGCTTAGACAACGCAGGAGCTCAGTGATCTTGATAGTACCTCATTGGTATAGACCAGGGGGTCTCAACCCAGTCCCCAGAACACACCTAAACAGTCAGGTTTTCAACATAACATGAGTGAATATGCATGAGAGAGATTTGCATGCATTGTCTGGGTTGAGAACCACTGGTATAGACAGATATGGTTTCCTCTCCTTCTATAGAGAAACCCATAAGACTGAAGATCTTCCCAGAACTCATTACTCAGAATCACGTATTGTTGGTTCATCCCATCCTCTGAAGCTTTGCTCTGATGGCTTGGATATTGAATACGGTATTATAACATCCATCCACTTATCTGATCAGATTCAGCAGACTCTGCAACAATTAAATTGCCCATGGCCCAAGCCACTTGGGAGCTGCCACTGCCAAAAGAACTATTACTAACTGATTATTGGAATGCATCCATTTTTGTTATCTTCACGCTAGATTAACTATTCAAGACAAAGTTATGCTCCATCAAATCAGACCCATGTCGGTATTAATAGCCCATTTAAGAGATACTTACATTCAAGACATCTGCAGAGCTGCCACTTTAGCCTCATTATACGCTTTGACATCACACACTGCAATAGACAAGTACTGTTAAATAACCTTTTTTCAGTGGTTTCAGCTTTCCCAAAGCTGTCAAATGTACCAGGTTGCCCAAGCCTTTCAAGTAAGGGCGCCGCCCACATGCAAGCCCTAAAATATAGAAAGACATCAATTTCAGAGGTAGACACGCACCTTGGCAACCCCCTCAGCTTGAGCAAACCCACTTGTGTGGCTGATTCATTCTGCTTGTTGACAGAGAAAACAAAGTTGGTTACCTAACATGGTAACCTAATAAATGACAGCAGAAAAAGACCTTCCTAACAAAGGAAACTGGTTAAGTTCTCTAGATTTGAAGGAAGCCTTCACCAAGTCACAGGAGGTACTACAGATTCGTTGTGATAAAACAACATTGTTAGTACTGTGCACCCAGTTTCGGCTCCATAGGTATTCACAAAATATATTTTATGCTGGAGGTGTACGTGTATCTCTGCATGTAGAATTGACTCATCAAGGGTATATCTCAGAGAGAGGTCAATAAATCCATACACAGCACCATCCAGATGCTAGATCTACTTGGTTTTGTCAACAAATATAGCAAGTCAAAACTGAGTCTGACACCTCAGTTGGAATTCACAGGGTTTATAGTAGACATGACTCAAACTATAGCTTTTCTTTGTACAGCAGAGCCTTAGATAAGAGTACACAGTGCAGAAAGTTATGGAGTCAGAATATATCAGACTGAGCCATGGTGAAGATGTTAGACTTTATGGCCTCAGTCTGTCATACCCTTGTCCTCTCTGCCAACTATGAACTTCTATTTATTAAATATTTAGTTTTGTATTATGCCTTGCTCAGAGCCATGTGAGTAAGCAAGATTCTTAGAACCATTTATTTACACCTGGGAGTGAGACTATTAACAGGGCAAGCAAAGATCTGTTTGCCTATGGAGAGAAAAATGTGGTTAGTAACAGAGGTCAGAAAGCTGGTAGACTGGATTCGTAGCAGTACTTTTTTGCCCTCCAGGCCCCAAGTCTGTGGAATGCTTTACCGATTGATGTGCGTTTAGAAAGCTCTTATAAGAAAATTTAAAATGCTTTAAAAATGTAGCTTTTTCAGTGTGAAGAATATTTAGTAAATATGTGGGCTTATTACTTTTTAGTAGTAGTCTAGCCTTTGGTTTCAAAAGTGGCATATTCTCCTCAAAGGTTTCAGTTCCCCTCCCTTTTGTTTGCCAAAGGATTATGTGTCTTAAGTTATACGATGTTGTGCTATTCATTTTCCCGCCCTGTTAATTAATCTGTTTTAGTTCGCATTGGAAAAAATGCTGTAATAGAATAATAGAATTACAAAAAAATATACAAACTGTATGTAAACGGCCATGAAGGCAAATCTGGTGGTATATCAAATACTTTCAATTAAATAAATAAAAGGCAGGCTGCCCAGCCAGCCAGCCAACAACTATAGGTTCAGATAACTTTATTGGCATGGCAATTTTGCATGTTGCCAAAGTAATGCATTTAGTAGTTAAGGTAGAAAAAAGACAAAAGGAGATAATTTACAAAGTAAAAGTAGCAACAGTAAAATAAAATTTCAGTGTATAGAGAGGACAATAACAACAATTCCCCAGATTCTGGTTCTGGTCTGTATTGTCCCGGGTCAGGTTATATTTCTTGCCTGGTGGCAGGATGCAGTATATATTTGCTGCTATAGCTGCTGTTGCTTCTTTCCCCAGTGGTTATATGGAGTTTTTTCTTCTCATTCTTGTGTGAGAAGTCTTTGATTTTCTCTGTCAGTTGATATCTTTGTATTGTGCACAGTGCAGGCGGAAATGCATTTGTTTCTTCAGTATTTCATTGCATGTAGAGTGTGGCTTCTTGGCATTCCCAGTTCAGTTTTTGTCTACATCTTTCTATTACTAGTCTGTATTTGATAAGGTATGTCTGTGTGTTTCATATGTGACCAAGAATAGGTATTTCAGGGCCTGCCCATCCACTACTTGAACTAGGTGGTCGCCTAGGACAGCAGGCCCCAGTGGGTGGCATCTGCCTCCCAGCTTTTGCCTGGGGAGAGGGGGTAGCAATACGATCCCTCCACTGTGTTGGGCTTTAAAGTGCCCGTGCTAGTGCACTCACAGCCTGCTGCTCCTGTCCTCCTCCAATACAACTTCCTGTTCTCTCCAATAGGAAGTTACTTCAGAGGGGGGCAGGAGCGGCAGGCAGTGAGCTTGCTAGCAAGTATGCGCACTTTAAAGCTCGACATAGTGGAGGAATCGCCGTGCCAGCCCCCTCCACCAAACGAGAAGATGGATACTCAGAGAGGGAGGTGGCATGCAGGGCTGGGCAGCACCAATGGAGGCAAAGATTCAAAAGGAGGAGGAAATAGCCAGTGCAATAAAATGGGGGGATAAGACATTTTTCAGATATATTAGTGAGAAGAGGAAGGGCAAAAGTGGTATTGTCAGACTCAAGGGTGCAGGGGGGGGGGGGAATATGTAGAAGCTGATAAGGATAAAGCGGAATTGCTTAACAAATATTTTTGTTCTGTGTTCACAGATGAAGAACCAGGAGCAGGACCTCAGAAAACACCCACAAATAGGAACAGAAGCGAGGGATATCTTGAACAATTTTCAGAAGACTGTATTCGTGAGAAACTAGCTCAACTTAAAGTAGACAAAGCGATGGGACCGGATGGGATACACCCTAGAATACTGAGGGAACTTGGGGGCGTTCTAGCAACTCCACTGACTGACCTTTTCAATGCCTCGTTGGAGTCGGGAGTGGTGCCAAAGGACTGGAGGGAGGCTGATGTGGTGCCTTTACACAAAAGCGGAAGTAAGGATGTGGTTGAAAACTACAGGCTGGTTAGTTTAACTTCGGTGGTGAGTAAATTATTGGAAACGCTGCTGAAAGAGAAAATAGTGAGGTTTCTGGAGTCCAGCGGATTACAGGATCCGAGGCAGCATGGATTCACCAGAGGCAGGTCTTGTCAGACAAATCTGATTGATTTCTTTGACTGGGTGACCAGGGAGTTGGACCGAGGGAGAGCTCTAGATGTGGTGTATTTAGATTTCAGTAAAGACTTTGACATTGTTCCTCACAGGCGACTTATAAACAAACTGAGCACCCTAGGGATGGACCCTAAAGTTACTGCTTGGGTTAGAAATTGGTTGGGTGGGAGGCAACAAAGAGTACAAGTAAATGGAGCTCACTCTGAGGAGAAGGATGTTACCACTGGTGTGCCCCAGGGATCTGTCCTTGGTCCGATTCTTTTTAACATCTTTGTTAGTGATATAGCGGAAGGGCTGTCGGGTAAGGTTTGCCTTTTTGCAGATGATACCAAAATCTGCAATAGAGTAGACACCCCGGAAGGTGTAGATAACATGAGGAGGGATCTATCTAAGCTTGAAGAATGGTCTAGAATTTGGCAGCTGGGATTTAATGTTAAAAAATGTAAGGTCATGCATTTGGGCTGCAGCAATCCAAGGGAGCAATACAGTATAGGAGGTGAAGTACTTTTGTCCACTAAAGAAGAGCGGGACCTAGGCGTGGTTGTGTCTGATGATCTTAAAGTAGCTAAACAGGTAGAAAAGGCAACGGCAAAAGCTTGAAGGATGCTTGGGTGCATACGGAGAGGAATGGCTAGCAGAAAAAAGGAGGTGATAATGCCTCTGTATAAGTCTTTGGTGCGACCTCATTTGGAGTATAGTGTGCAATTCTGGAGACCGCACCTCCAAAAGGATGTGAACAGGATGGAGTCGGTGCAGAGGGTGGCTACTAAAATGATTAGTGTGCTTCATTATAAAGCATATGAGGACAGACTTAAGGATCTTAATATGTACACCTTAGAGGAAAGGCGGGATAGAGGTGATATGATTGAGATGTTTAAATACCTCCGTGGCATAAATGTTCAGGGAGAGAGCCTCTTTCAATTGAAAGCAAGTTCTGCTACGAGGGGACATGGGATGAGGGTGAAGGGAGATAGATTCAGGGGTGATATGCGGAAATATTTCTTTACGGAAAGAGTAGTGGATCCATGGAATAGTCTCCCAGTGGAGGTGGTAGAGATGAGGACAGTAACTGAATTCAAAAAAGCATGGGACCAACACAGAGGATCTCTAAAGGTAAAAAGTGGACTGTTGTAGTTGTTGATATGGAAGGACAGACTAGATAGGCCATGTGGTCTTTTTCTGTCATCATGTTTCTATGTTTCTATGTCTAGGGCATCAGAAACCCTTGGGCCAGCCCTAGGTATTCTGCTAGTGCGTAGTTTCTTTGCAAGGATCCATAGCAGTCCAGTTTGTTCTGTTTTCTGATCTGTGCCTCCCAATAGGAGGTGTATAGGTGTTCTAGGGCACATTGCATTGTTTGGATTGTCTGTTTCTCAAGTGTGATTTGGCACGACACATTTGCTATATATATATATACATACATACTGTATATGTATTGAGTGTGTGTTTTCCAGGATTTTGTGTTAGTTCACAGAGTGCCTGGGAATGGAGGGCGTTTTTGTCACAGTTATTGAGATGACTGCAAACTACAATAGCTCGGTATATTCACATTCTTGGAGCATCTGTGCAGATGATGTCATCTGCAGAAACTGTACATCAGAACGCTGCAAGAAACCTTTTTAAATTGACCTCAGCTCAGGAAGGTTTGCCGTTTCAGAACAGACTGGCTAAAAAAAGTCAGACATTTCCATTTTAGAGAAGGGAATGGATGTCCTTCCAAAATGTTGACTTTTCCTGACCACGACTGCAAACAAAACAGGTTGGAATGAAACAGGGAGACCATAAGGCAGCATAGAACATACAAGATCTCAGGAAAGAGAGATTCATAGGTAAATATTCTGGGGATGAGGGCGGTAATGAAAGCTTTCATTTATTTCTCGCATTTGGGAAAAAGTGATTTCTTTGTTACTTCAATGTCTGTGGGTGTTTTGGTGTGCGTTTGTTTTTAATTGCAGTCTAGTTATGTTTTGTAACCAACATCTGGCTTTGTTGCAAGGAAGTTAAAATAGGCAAGATGAAGAGACTGCGTGCACATAGTAGCTTGCAAACAAAGAGAATAGAGACGCTTAGAGCTATAGTATCTAGCATCAGTCTCATGTTTGTAAGAGTGTGTAACTGATGCTCCAGGAGCCTGAATCTGTTAAAATGAAATTCAGTCAAGTCACCAGATAATAGCATCTAATTGGGCTTTAATCTTTTAGCCAACTTAAAGCAAAAAAAAGAGATCAAAGCCACTAATAACTGAAAACAGCACTCTGTGAAACTTTTCCTGTAGACGCAGGAAAAGGCTAGAAATTACATGTCACCTTCATATCCTGGCTTGCTGACCTTGTGCTCAGATCAAGCCCTCACCGTCCCAGCTGTTACCATTAAGAACTTGGCCCCTGCGGGTTAAGTAAAAGAAAAATTCAGCTGTCCTATAGGAGGGCGCACTGAAAGTTCCCACCCCCCTGCATGCCCAATTCAAGGCAACCAGCATGTGCTTGTCATTCAGGCTCCACTCAGTAGTCCTGAAAGCCAGCTCGTCAGCCAACTCCTTTCTCTCTCATGTTCCTGTGGATGCTGTTTCTGGGGCTTTTGAAAATCAATCCGAGCCTCGGGAGGATTGCAGCGACCATATTCATGCCTTGAAGCCGTGTAGCTTTATTTCAAGGTAACTTTTCTGCTCTTCTCTCTGTTTTGGGTTTGCCAGTTCTGGAGAAAATTTTAGCCATGTAGCATATGAAATCTAGTTATACATCTGCTTTAGGTAGGTGCAAATGTAAAGATGAAATTCTTAAAAGGTATTATGGGTGACATTTGGAGGCACAACATATTTTTCGAAAGAGTGTAAGTGTACGTTGGTTTAAATGTATGTATTTAAAGTTGATCTTTACTGCTTGATATACCGCCCCTTTGAAAACCTTGTAGGTAACAGTAGGAATGGGATGTCCTGTCTCGTAGGACATTTCAGTGCCTTAGAAGCACCTGGGAGCCTGAGCAGAGCCTGGGATGCAAATGGAATTTCTGCGGGTTACTGGATTCTGAGGACTGAATTGTGACTTTTACATCATTCTGTACCTCAAAGGTCCTAAGGAAGAAAGTTTTTAAACATGCTTTTCTTTGCTGCTCAAATTACATAAAAGGTTAATTGTAGAGAGAAATGTTCTCCTTTTTCATTTTTCTTCCTTTCGTTATCCGTGAAAAATATTTTTTTACCTGTGTACAGTGTTCCCACAAAGCTACACAGCAGTCCTTCACCTGCGCTGCTGCCAGAGGGAGAGGTGCTGCGATATCGTGTTTTCAGTTGCAGGGAGCAGTCACGGTGTGCTCCTCGTGACTAAAGGTGCGGTGTCACAGCTCCTCGCCCTACCTGCAGCAGCGCGGGCAGAGGACACCTGCACAGCTTCGCAGAAACATTGCATGTGCATGGTGCTTCTACACTTTAGTTAATATTGGATCATGCTAAGGTTGCTAAGCAGGTAATCATAAGAGGAAATGTAGGTACTGCGTTCCCTTATTATTTAAATAGGTTGACTACTAGAGGAGAGTAAGTGAAGTGAAGTAACTTGTAATTCACGCTATGTTCAGGTATAGTTAAACTTTGGTTCTGATTAATATTATATATTTTTAAAATGGAAGGTGATTAATTGGCAGGTTTACATTTATATGACACTATAACTAAGCGATGTACAAAAAATCTTTTACAACTTGGAATTTTCAATTTAAAACTTTTAGTAGACTTTTTATATGAATCCATGTGCTGTAGGTTTCCGCCAAAAGCAGGCTAAGTGCCAATGAGTATTTTTCTGGCATTGTGTAGAAATTCCTCTTTGGATCCACTCACCTGTTTACTATGTTTATATTCTGTGTATTTTTGCACCATGTAATCTTAAAGTGTAATGGTATTTTGTCAAGAAGTGACTTTAGGGTAGGAGGGAAATACTTTAGGAGTCATGTCACATGTCATTTAATGTGAGCCTAAATAATTACAAAAAAAAAAGCCCTCTAAAGTGTAAAAATTAAAAAAATTCAGTGAATCAAAATGGTTGCTAGTTGCATCTTATGAACTTAACTTGAGAAACTACGTAATTAGGACAAATGGAGTGTTTTCCGCTGCATGGCTTTGAAAAGTTACTAAGGAATGTAATGAAGCACTCTAATTGCACACATTAATAGTGCAATTATAAAAGTGTTACATAAAATTAGAGTTTCTGCTGCCTTGTTCTTAACAACTAGTTACTCGTGTAGGATTGCTAAAGTAAATACCCATTTGATCTCATGTTCAAAAAAAAGGTTATCGGTGAAAACAAAAGAACTATACTAAATGTTGCAGAAGCCCTTCCCACGAGAAAGCTATCGGGGCTGGTGCAATGATATTGGTGCCCTAGGTGAACCTTCAGCCTTATCCCTTCCCCCCTTGAGATTTTGATAATTAAGCTCAACAATTATAATCATCCCAATACCACCCTTCCCACAGCAAGCCCATAAAAATGCATAATGGGACATCATACTTTGAATGTTAAATTTGGCTTTGTATGTATATGTGTGCCTTCTCTCCCTGCCTGTGAAAAAATGTGCGTGTGGCTATCAGGATCTGTTGCTTTGCTTTGACAGCTGCTGCCATAGGTGATTGTTAGTCCTGCCTAATAGCCATGCCGGCCAGGAAAGTTATAGTCCATGTTATTTAGTTCTGATGAGGCAGCACAGCAGACGTATAGGTGTCTAGAAGAGGAACCTTATGCGGGGCCGGCTCAACCTTCAAGCAAGCTTAGGCCGTTGCCTAGGGCAGTGGTTTCTGGGGGACAGCTGAGTCAAAGTAGATCCTGGCAGCCACACAAACTCAAAGAGCCATCAGCACGTTCTGTTACATGCTAAGAGAGTGGGCACACTCATACATATAAAGCAAAGTTTAATATTGAAAAGTATGATGTCCCATGATGCATTTTTACACGTCTTGTTGTGGCAGGTGTGATATTGGGATGGTCATGGCAGTTGAGTTTAATTATCACAATTTCAGGTGGCGGGATGTGGTGCCACATAACACTCAAGGTTTGCCTAGGATGCCAATACCCTTGCACTAGCTCTAATGTCATGGCTTTTACTGCTCGCTCACACTACAGATCTCTTCAGTGCAGAATAAACGACCTTCTGAAATCCACGATATTACCTCCTTCCATTCTGAATGCCAAGCGCCCCCTTTTCTGCTCTCTTCAGCTTTGCCCCGTGCATCTGATCTCTCTGTATCATACTGTGCTGCCATTTTCATTCTCTTATTTTAAGGGTGCCGTATAAAAATGAAATGCAGTGTAAAATAGTTCTGTAGCCAAGACTGCGACCAAAGGAAAGGCTGTCACCTGGCCGCTACAGCTTTTGCCTCTTTAGGACACTGGCCAAACCAAAAAAAAAAAGGGAGAGCAGGGAAAGCTGCTTCCACTTTATCACTCTAGAGAGAATGCAAAAACGATCGGGTGCAGAGAGTCATGGTATGGGGCATGGAACTCGGAAAATAAACGTCTACACTCAGAGTTCTGTGAGTGATTACCTCCAGGATTGTTCGTTTTCTAACTGGGAGATGGAAATGCTGTGAATAAAGGCCACTTGCTTGTTCTTGCTTTTCCTAGCAAAGAACAGTAGAGTGATTGTTGTAGTAAATTGGATATGGCAAGTATCTAATCCTGCTCATTGGTTATTGCTTGTACCCTAGCCACAGGACTAAGCCTGGTCCATGGGGATCATTCTCAGATACGTTCTACTGGGCAGTGTTCACATCCCATATGGGGAGGATGAGCAGGACTGAGTCTCGGCCATTGCACAACAGTCACACCTACTGGACAGACTCGGGATACCCAGGTACGGGATTACTGAAGGAGCTGCACTCTGTGGCCTAGTCAGTGCTTAGTATGGGCACTAGGTGTCATTGTTGCACAGTGGCTGGGAATGCTGCCGAAAGCACCATGTCTGAGAGCAATCCCCATATAACAGGCTTAGCCCTGTAGCCACAATGTATGCAGCCGGAGTTAACAAGTGAGCAAGATTAAATACGTACCATAAGAAATGAACAGTTGCTGTGATGGCTGGCCTAGATTGGAAGGCAGGATTGTAAAACTGGGTAAATATCTAGATAGTTGCAAATGAAGGGTTGCCGATGCAGTGGAAGCACATTCTGCTTGAGCTGGTAGGCAAAAAGGAGCAAGAGGCAACTGCCAGGGCAAAAAAGGGGTCAGGCTAATGGTTAGCATTCCCATGCTATCTCCTCCCCTCCTCCTCTGTCACATGGCCTCTTTCTGATTCCTCTCCCTCCTCCATAATTGTTTTCTAGCTAAATAAGAGAGAGAGCGCCATTTAAGAAGTGTAAAGTCACAGTGGAAGCGGCACTACGCACATGCATATGCCACAGCTTAATAAGTGGCTGGCAGATATGCATGTACATAGCCCTATTTCTTTATTTAGGTGGCATATTTTATAAAGATGCACGCAGAACCACTGGTAGTTAAGGAACCTTCCTCTCAAAGTCACTCTTTGTATTGGGGCTGATGGATTTCCTTCCCAGAGTGGTGCTCAAACCACCGTCAAGCAGTCTTTCAAACCCTAGGTCTGAATAAGGTGGTCTATTGGGGTTGTGCGAGACTTTGAGCAAGTGTAAATGCTGACAGATAAAATTTCTGAGGGATATGGTCATGCAGTTATAAAATTCAAAATACACACATATGTGGAAGGCTCACATAGAAAATGTGTCCTGCTATATATCTATGTAAATAGGATTTTAGAAAAGGCACTTATTCAGATACACATGCTGTAAACAGCGCTTAAGGCTTCTAAATTTTACTCCTTAACCTGTCATTGTCCCTTACATTATATGCTCTTTGTGGCAAGGATTTATCACATCTAAATACGTATCACCATTGCTCAGCAATGTCTGTGTCCTATAAAAATAATAAGCATTCCTAGATCTCTTAGTAAAGCTGTCTGGATACGCGGGTGATCTCTGGAAGGGCAAATCCCGTGTACTGCTCTATGGAATTTGAAGCTACCTAAAATATAAAGCAGAGTACACTTGCCTGATTTTAAGTGGTACCATTACTCCTATATTCTTAAGCAAGGTATATGTTGAGGTGCTTTTTCTCATAGACCCTGATCTGACTTGGGCCCTCCTAGAGTGGAAGTTCATAGCTCCCACACCCTACCCCCTACTTATTGGTGTGACATTTGCGGGCTGCAAAGATAAGCTCTCCGTAATCATTTTTACGCAATGGCTTTTCAGGCCCTGCTTGCGCATCTTAAGGATGTTAGCCCCTTCTCATAGAATATGCCCATTTGGTTTAACCCCCATTTCAAAATACAGAAATGTCCACTCAGCTGGCGGGTCTGGCAAGTCCATGGTATATGGACCGTAATGCAACTAATTAACTCTACCTCTTTCAAGACTTTTCCAGAACTCCAGCGGGAGTTCGGTTTACCATCAGAGTGTTTATTTCAGTGGTACCAACTCAGGCACTGCCTAATCCATTCTGTTGTTAATCCGGCTAGTCTTCCAAAGAATGGTGATCTCTGGACCAAGAGGAAGGCTCCTCTTGGCCATCTGTCAGGACGGAACGCTTACGGGAGATGGATGCCGAGGAGCTTCTGATGCAGAGTCATTCGAATCACTTCTGGGGCCATCTCCCTCACATCTCCTATTCTGCCTCCCTCATCAAATGCTTTACTTTTTAGCTCATAGGGCATTCATTAAACCGGTGACTCTAACCAAATGGAATCCTCTAGTTGGCAGTCGATGCTGGTCCTGCTCTACACATATGGGTACCCTGGTGCATATTATTTTTGAATGCCCGAATGTATAGGGTTTTTGGGATCTTATTTGGATCCAGATAACCAATATATTGCATCTAAGCGAAACGTTTACCCTGAATATTGTAATTTATAGATCTGTGGCAGGAAATACTTCTCTATGGAAGAGAGATGTCTTTCTATTTGATCTTATGATTAGTATTGCCATTAAGCTTATGGCAGGACTCGACCTGATTGCCACTACTGGTGGAATATGGTGTGTATGAATCGAAGATGTGAAGCATCTTACGTCGCTTCCTCCTTCCATCCCCTAGGTACATATGCTAAATGGAAGACTTTAGACGATTTTGTAGCTTCTGTCACCTAATATCACCTTTCTTAGGGTGCTACTCCCTATTTACGGTAACTCTTTGTGTTTCCTAGAAGCCCAGGGGTAAGGGGGGATTGTTGTTGATGTTCTTCTACTATATTCCTAAACTTAAACAAAATCTTCAAAAAATAAAAAAATAAATATTATTATACCACCATTAGCTGAAGAGTAAGCCCAAGGAAGGGACTTTTTAGAGCAAGGGTTCTGGTGCATACCATTTATTGGGAGGAGGAGAGCAGGGAGAATAAAACACTCAAAGAAACAAACCTTACAAATATGACCAAGGAGCTCTTTTACTAAAGTGCGGTATATTTTCGCTTTTATTGGGCATTTTGCATAAAAAGTAACGTGCAGTAAGTGTAAATGTCGTGCGCTGTCAGGGGCGTAACCAGAATGTCCTCAGCAGTTACTGCAAAGTATTCTAATGCATGGCAGCGGCATTCACAGTTAATGTTAAGTACACCCATTCTAATTGCAACATTGACAATGCGATATTTATCCCCACATTAACCGCAGTATACTCTCCATGCCCATTCTGTTCTCAGCTCCCGCATTCCCCACCCCATCACGCAATGTGCAGGTACTGTGAGGATCAGCGTGTGGTGACTATCATACTTGCACAATAACAGTTACTACGGCTCCATGCTGACAGTTACCGCGCCCCAAAATGTGCGTTAATAACTTAGCACATTTGCGCACCTTGGTACAAGGGTCCCCAAAAGAGCCAAGAATCGAGCAAGTTGTTGTTTTGAGAAGTTGAACTCTTGCTGATACTAAGATCAGTGTTTATCATTAGTAACTGCATGTTTTGGCAGCCAAATTTACGGGTATTCCTAAGGAACGCTGCTTGAAAATCTTTTGTTGGAAGACTGGTGAGAGAGAGATTAGGGCTGCTTAGGTCCTCTCTGGAATTCATTTGAATTTATGGAAAGTGAATTATAAACCTGATCAATAAACATAAAAAATGTAGTTGGAGGAGAAAGGAGGCTTGTCTCCCTCAAGTTAGATAAGCAGCTCTAAATTATATATTTAAAAAAAATTTCTCCTCAGCAGAGTTCCTAGGTAAGTGTAAGCTCTAGGGCAATTTGTATATAAATCGGTAGTAAAGCCTGACATGTTTGACAGTTCATAATTTTCATTACATATATGGATAACTTATAGTAAAATTTAATGCTCTTTTTTTGCGATTAATTTATATCAAATTGTTAAGTCTCTTTCTTTACCTTTTCCCAAGAGCTGTAGAAACCTTTATAATGATGCCATAAATCCTTTCCCTTAAGGGCTAGGCTTTCAGTCTGATCCTTTCTATCTTTGAATGTAATGGGCTAACTATGAGAGTCTCAATATTCCAGAGTGTCTGCTTAAGGTTTTGTAAACTAAATCTGGGGTAACTGCCCTCTGTCGTTGTGTAAGTTTGCCCTCCTGTTTGTGAGCCTCCATCTCTCTCATCACAGTGCTGATTGCACCACAGAGCTGCATCCGAGTGAAATCCATTTTGTGAGCCTGGCATGTGGACATCTGGAAACTCCCCGTCATAGAAACTGCAGCTTGACACAGCTGTATATGCAGGAAATGAAATCATAGTCTCTTAAGTCTAGGACAGATAGACATGTTAACCATATCAGACTGTCAGGAGCTTTTATTTTATTTTTTATTTTTTTATTTGGGAGAAGAGAGGAAGAGAAGACAATTTTCCATTATAACTAGATTGCAATCATTATTGTTTGCATTTATTGATTGATTTTTTGCATCCTATGGAGTATACAGGACTCCAAAAATACAAACACCAAATGTGACCATAGACCCTTTAACTGGTGATGTAGAAGCAGTGGAATGGAGTTCACCGGCATGTACCATGGAGATGTTGAAAGAGCGCACACGTGCTCACTGTCCTGCTGCGCCTTTTACTTACAGACCTATGATGACTTGTAAAAGGAGCCACAGGCTCAATGACTATACCCTTTGAGTGCCATGCACACTATTGGCCCACATTTTGCTTCTCATGCCTGCTTGTCAGTTAATGGGAGTCATGGAAGGAGGGACACAGAGAAGGGAAATTGGAGACAGGAAAAGGCAGGGAGAGACTCAAAGGGGAAGACAGAGTACCCTGGTACATAGAGAAGGAGCAATGGAAGGTTAAAAAGCAGATAGGAAGGTAAGAGTCTTAGATTCAGCTGGATAAACAAGAGGCCTAGAGCGAGAAAGAGTGGAAAGAGAAGGCATAGGAGGATGGGGAAATGGAGATGGAAGTTTAGAGACTAAGGGAGGAGGTGGAAGGATGTGAGATAAAGATGATAACAGGGTGGGGAAATGTGAAACTGTGTTGAAGTGGATTCTGGTTCTCGAAAGCTCATGCTTCAATAAATTGGTTAGTCTATAAGATGTTACCTGCCTCTGTCATTATATAAACTGTAAATCTAAAGTGACTTCTGAGCATTAATCTTCAGTGAGGAGGCCATTTAGAGGCAGGTAGAGTATTGTCAGAGCTGAAATGCTGACAATAAATGTCCGATCCAAAGGAAGAAAAATAGGATTAATACCTTTTGTTCCAGCCAATCAGGTTGCACGTCATAATTTGACTCAGCATTGTTTAGGTCACAGCTAATTATAATACAAAGACTTAGGAAAGGCCTCTGTTTTGAATCAGTGAGGTCTTATTTAATCCCTTCGGTCCTGCCTGACGCATAGGAGAGCTTCCCAACTACCAGGAATTATAGAACACTACATTTTGTAGCATAGTAAATGACAACAGATAAAGCTTGAAAAGGTCCATCGAGTTTGCAAGGGTGCTGGTTATGGTTGTAACTGCTACTCCATGCATGTTATCTATAAAACTCTACCCTCATGCTTTCATTTAGGTTTGTTTACTGATGCTTTGTGCCGTCTACCCATGCATGCCTCCCATGTTTTCATAAAAATGCAAAAAGCAATTTCATTGCAGTTTTGAGCTTGAAGCACTCAATATTTTGTTTCCATCCTCTTGCCATTTAGGGATATTCTATATATATTCCACGTAGTGGCAGAAGTTTAAGTTGAGGGCCCCTAAAAACAGACTCTAAAATGGCCTCCAAAGCAGGAAGGAATCTATTTTTAAAAGATCTGGGAGGGACTGAAAGTGGTCCCCTCCTCCTTGGACCCCTGCAATGCAAAGGCTACTTGGGCAAAATTTATGCCACTGATCCCGTGCCTTTTTGACGTCTATCACTGGTTTTGTCTCCTCCACCTCTTCCAGGAGAGCATCCCAGACATCCACCACCTTTCTGGAAAAAGCATTTCCTGATATAACTCCTGGTTCTACTTCTTACAGCTTCATCTGTTTCTTTCTTCTACAGCTTCTCCTCTTTTTGAAAAGATTTGTGCATTCATTAATACCTAACAAATATGTAAACATTTGTATCATATTGTCTATGTCCCTCCTCTCCTCTACATTATCATATTCAGGTCCTCAAGGCTCATCTCATTTGTCTTCTGGCATAGATTCCACATCATTTTGCTCACGTTTTTCTGGACCATCTCAGGTTTCTTCCTGTCCTTACTGAAATACGCTTTGAAACTAAACACAGTATTACAGCTGAGGCCTCACCAATGACCTCTATGGGAACATTATCATTCTTTTTTTTATTGCTGGTTATGCCTCTCTCTGTACAGCCAAGCACCTTGTCACATTGTTTTGCTACCTTGAGATCCTCAGAAGTGATCACCTCAAGATCTCTCTGTTGGTCTGTAGACATTAACCTCTGCCCCTATCATCCAGAACGTCTTTGAATTTTTGCACCTCAAATCCATCACTCTGCACATCTTCACATTAAAGTTTAATTAAAAAGCATTCAACCAGTTGTGCAGTTTTTGTAGATCCCTATTCATTATGTCTATTACCTCAGGGGTATCCAGACTCTTGTAGATCTTTCTATCATTGACCAAAAAAGCCAGCTTTTCCTTCCAATCCCTTGACAATATTGCTCACAGAGAGATGAACAGCATCAGCCTAGGACTGATCCCTGAAGCATACCACTCACATATTTTTTATCTGAGTGAATTCCATTCGCCACTTCCCACTGCTCTCAGTCAATCCATTTCTTATGACCCAATCCCAGGCCTCTTGGTTTATTCATCGTATGTGAGGAACAATAAGGAAGGCTTTGCTGCGATTCAAGTAGACCGCATCCAGCATGTGCTCTTGATCTTGTTCTCTAGTCACCTAATTGAAGAAATCATTCAGATTGATTTGGCACAATCTGCCTCAGTTCTTTTAATCCACTGAAGTGTAGATAGTTCACTATCTTCTTCTTCAGTAGCATTTCTATTACTTTTCGCACCGCTGAGGTAAGGACTGTAATTTCTATCCTACTCTTTGTTATCACTTTTACAAGAGGGACTACAACTGCCTTTCTCTGATCTCATGGGGCCTCTCCAAGGATCTATTAAACACATTATTTAGAGACCTGGCCAGAACCTATCTGAGCTACCTTAGTATCCTAGGATGTATCACATCTGGCCCCATGGCCTTGTCCACATTCAGTTTTACAAGTTGCTCATGTGAATGGTATTGTATGTATTCCATATCAATATGTACTTTAGCTAACAATCCACAGTCCTTCTCCACGACCATTTTCTATAAACACTGAAGAAAAATAATTGTTTAGAATTTGTCCTTTCCTCATCATTCTTCATATTGCTTCTTGGCACCTTTCAGTCTTATATTTCAACCTCTGGCCTTCCATCTCTCTCTGATATAACTATGCTTTTGTCCCAATTTCTTTCTTTGCCTTTTTCTGCTTTGCAAGATATTCCTTTTTATGTCCCCTTTTTGAGGTGCCCTATATTCTGTGGATGCTGCCATTTTTGGCTTTATTTTTCAACCATTTCCTTGGAAAACCATAACAAATTGTTTTTTCTCTTGTTTTTATTTACTTTCCTTACATAACAATCGTTTGCCCTTTTTATAGTTCCATTTAGTTTAGCTCACTGTTTCCCACCCTGCAAGTTCCTTCAAATACGTCCCCATTTTACCAAAGCCAGAATGTTTGAAATTTAGGAATTAGAGTTTGGTGTATCCTGGACTCCACCTTAGTTTTTATATTGAACTATGCCATTTATGATCATGTGGACCAGAAGGTTTACATCCCAGGGTGCTGAAAGAAATAAAAAATGAAATTGCAGATCTACTATTAGTAAACTATCTGTAAAATTGTCTGTAGTACCTGAAAAGATTGACCAGTGGCCAATGTAAAACCAATTTTTGCCAGTGCTAGGCAAAATGGAAGAAACCATTATAAAGAATAAAATTGTTGAACATATAGATAGCCATGATTTAATGGAACTAAACCAACATGGATTTAGCGATGGTGAATCAAGGCTTGCCTATCTACTGCATTTTTTGCAGGTATGAATAAAGAGGTAAATAAAGGTGAGCCAGTTGATAAAGTATATCTGGATTCTCATAAAGCCTTTGACAAGGTCCCTCATGAGAGACTCTAGAGAAAATTAAAAAGTCATAGTACAGGAAACGGTTTCCTCTTATGGACTAGGGTTGGATTAAAAGATAGAAAACAGAGAGTAGGGCTAAATGTCAGTTTTTTTCAGTAGAGAAAGGTAAATAGTGGAGTACTTCAGAATCTACACTGGATCCACTGCTTTTTAACATATTTATAAATGACCTGGAAATAGGAACAATGAGTGAGGTGATCAAATTTGCAGATCACACAAAATTATTCAGAGTTGTTAAATCACAAGAACATTGTGAATAATTGCAAGAGGAATCTGAGGACTTGGTAGACTGGATATCCAAAAGGCAGATTAAATTTAATATGGACAAGTACAAAATCGTGCATTTAGGGAAGGACAACTCAAACTATTGCTACGCGATGCAAGGTTCCATATTAGAAATCACTACCCAGGAAAAGGATCTAGGTGTCATTGTGGATAATATGTTGAAATCCTCTGCTCAGTGTTCAGTGGTAGCCAAGAAAGCTTATAGAATGCTGGGAATTATAAGAAAAGGAATGGAGAACAAAGGATATCATAATGTCTCTATATCTCTCCATGGTGCGGACCGGCCCAACCATTAAGCAAACTAGGTGGCAGCAGTGAGCAGGGTATTCAAAGATTCTGACAGCTCGGGGTGGGGGTAGAGGGTGAGCATAAGGCTTAATGTTTGTCTAGGGTGCCAACACCTTGAACCAACTTTTTAGCCTGCCCTGTGTGACCACATCTTCAGTATTACCTGCTGTTTTGGTTGCTGCATCTAAAACAAAATGCTGTGGAATTAGAAAAAGTATAGAGAATGGCAACCAAAATGATAAAGGGGATGGAAGGATACTCCTATGAGGAGAGGTGTAAAAGATTAGGGTTTTCAACTTGGAGAAGAGACAGCTGAGGGGAGATATGATACAGGTCTGTAAAATAATGAGTAGAGTGGAACGAGTAAATGTGAATTGGTTGTTTACTTATTCAAAAAGTACAAAGACTAGAGGACACACAATGAAACTACAAAGTTGTACATTTAAGACTAATTGGAGTAAATATTTTTTACACGACATGTAATTAAGTTCTAGAATTTGTTGCTAGAGAATGTATTAAAAGCTGTTAGCATAGCTGAGTTTAAAAAAAAATTGGACAAATTCCTGGAGGAAAAGTCCATGGGCTGGAGGATAAGCAACATGCAATCTGTCTACTTTATGGGATCCTGCCAGGTATTTGTGACCCATGGGGTTTGTTGAATCTTTTATCTGATCCAGTATGGCAAATCTTATATTATTAAGGAGGAGGAAGGTAATAATGCTGCAGTGACCTACATGGATTGGAGACAGAAGGAAAAGATGGTGTGATGTTGGCTCACAAAGGCAAGAGTAAAAGAAGGCACTCTGTCATTGGACTTTGAGTGCCAGAAGTAGAAGGAAATGGTGTGACCGCCAACATAGGGCGAAAATAAGAGACAGCGGTGCTGTAGTAGCCCATGCAAGCCAGAAGTATTGCAGTGGCCTGTAGGCCAGAATGAAGATGAGGAGATACTGCTGGTCCATTTGGGCCTGAAGAAGAACAAGGAGAAAGAAATAGTAGTAACCTTGTGGACTGAAAGGAGGAGGCAATATCCAAGGCTTTGGCCCACTTGGGTTCAGAAAGGCAATGGCAACCGATAACAAGACAGAAGCTGGTGAGGTAGAGCTGGCTGTGCAGAGGGAATAGGTAAGTTGGGATTGTGGGAGACAGCGAATGTGTGGCTTAGTTTTAGAGAAATGGAGGCAGGTTGGTCGATGAGGAGAGTGTTGCCCAGCTTTATTCACCTAAAAAAGTCTGCATCTTTGACTAATAACTTTTCTCTGTATTGCTGTTTAAATTAACATGATATAATCACTATGAGGCCAATTCAGAAAAAGACGTGCAGGACTGACACTGATGCATATCTGGTGCATGTCCCCACCAGAGACGGCATCCTATGCTCGTGTGCAACGATGTGCAGAAGCACACAGATTACGGTGCTGGACGTGTCCGCCATTGTATGTGTAGTGGGCGTTGAGGACCGAACAAAGTGCACATTCAAATAAGACATCGAAGTTCGAAACTGTGCCCACTCGAACTAGAAACAGGATGGAGTGATGACCCTCCCCCCCCATTGCAGTGAGTCCCATACAAGAGTTCAGAAAATGGCAACACACCAGGTGAACTTTTCTGAGGCCGAGACCTGCTAATCATCAAAAATTAGCAAGTCCTGCTCTCCATGGGGCACAGACAGACAGCCCTAGTTGCAGCACGCAGGGGCTGGGAACACATCTGGACCACCCTTGTGCAGTAAATAGGTCAAAGCAGGATAGGGAGGGAGCAGGATGAATGCATGTGGAAGAACAAGAACAATGCAAAGAACCAGGAGAGTATCCCCAAAGCAAAAAGCTAAAATGAGCAATGGTCAGGTGAACCTAGAGGATGCATATACAGTGACATCACACCATCTAATGTCTGTATACATATAACAGGGCCCTCTATAGGAAACATGCAAACAAAAACACTTTTGCCAAGAGGAAAGCATGGAGGCAATGCAGGCACAAAGGGCGAATGTGAAAGTGGAGCTATCCCTGAGAAGCAGAAACAGAAAGGAAACAGAAACAACATAGTGAAACACACTAATCATCCCACACATGTGTAACAGTGCAGCAACATGGCCAGATCATTTAAGCCAAATCACTGCTCAGTGCCACACAAACATGGTAACACAGTATTGATATTCATGACCACCCCAAACAGAGGAAAAATCATGCATGAATGAGCACAGTCATATGAAACAGTCTAACAGGTTATGAATCTATAATATCTGGAACCATCAGGGAGAGGAATAAACCCCTACATCTGATATGTCCAGTTCAGGCACAATGTTGCGATAAGGAAGCAGCCAACCTGCCCACAGGAAACCCACCATAGCTGGTATGCAAACCAGCAATCAAAATGCACTCCTGTAATGCCCATCCCAAAGACAGGAATCCACGGTGCAGCACAGAAAGATGGTAATGCACAGTCCACACCAAAAGGGGAGCAGGTGGGAATTGAACCCCGGGCCCCTTGTTCCCCAAGCCAGTGGCCAAACCACCACCACACACTGCCCCACCAACCCAAACAGACAGGTGGGAAGAAGCAGCCACATGTGCATGGAAAAAGGCAGAGACAGCATGTGATATAGGGCCAAGTAGCATAAAGTCCAGCGATGCACACAGAAAGGTGTGCTGACCTGCGGAACAGTGCACTGAAAGTGCATACAGAGAAAGCCTCAGATGCCCAGAGCAAAGAAAACGTGGGAGGCGCACCAGCAGCCTATTCAAAGCAATGGGAGCAGGTGGGAATTGAACCCCATGCCCCTGGCTCCCCAAGCCAATGGCCAAACCACCACAACACACCCACAACACCACCACCAGGCCTGAGGTGAGCATGCAATGTTGCACCTGTGTAGGACATAGCACAGGCAAGTACAAACAGACAGGACACAATTGGAACTGTGCACAGCTGTAATGTGCCCTGTAAACTGGAAACAACTGTGCCCCAGACCATGGACATGGCACAGCCAGGTCCCAAACCAGCAGGCATGGCCCACAATGTGCACCACAGGGCAAGCAGCAAATGCATCAGGTTACCAGAACTGAACATCTGGGCAGTGGACCACTGTCCCTATGGTCCCCTCAGGCCATGGCCCAGCCAATCAGCAATGCAGGCACACAGGAGGCCTGGGGGAGCAGGCAAGCTGCAGTCTGGGGTGAGCTAGCTCTGGAGATGTGGCAGCATGATGGGACAGGTCCAGTGTATGCAGGTGGTGGGATGGCAAGTGGGCAGCTGCAGGGACAGACCTGGGAGGGAAGAATACATATGCATATGTAAGATATCACCCTTCTGCTTCTACACGCGCTTCCACATCCTGAGGGAAACAGAGGCCTACCGAGTGTGTATCCGGGTCATACGCTGCACGCAGCCATGGATGCTCAACCAACTCCGACAGTAGATGCAGTGGGAGCAAGATGAATGTGCATGTATGGCACAGGAAAGGAGCCATGACACGCGACATGGCACAGGCCCAATGTGGCTGGGCACTGCAGGGGTGACAGCAGATGAGCATAGAGCAGTGTATGACAATGGAGACATGACAGCTGGATACCCCCACCTACTGTAACTAGCACTAAGCTCTCTGCATCCCACACATAGCTATCCCAGTCGAGGACTGCCCCCCCCCCCGCACCAGAGGAGGAAGAGGAAGAAGATGATGAAGAGGGGGAGGAAGGGTGCTGTGGGGCAGGACCTTGCAGCAGTGGCGGGGCCCCTTGACCTCAGTGGACAGCACCTGCAAGGCTTCTGGGGAAACCTACAGGCCCTCACCCAAATAGTGCATTAGCTCACCGAGGCACTCACGTCCCCCACCAGGCCACTAAGTGATAGTGGCGAGCCAAAGTAAGCACAGTTGCTGAATATGCATGTTTGTATAAAGCAATGCCCAATGTGCAGACAATAAAAGATGTTAACTGTGCAACAGGTTGTCTATGTCTGTCCAGACTGAGGGCCACAGAGGACACGGCAACACACACGGAGCAATGGTGTGGATGGGCAGGGCACGCGCAGTCACATGCTGGACATGACATGATCCCGTGTAGGGACCGGGCATGTGGAACGCTGGCAGGTGCCACATTGCTGGACCAGCACAGCAGATGGGGACTATGCTTCCAAACAGTGGGCAAGTAGAGGTGACCTGGCATGTCAGGATGTGTGCCACCACTGCACATACCGGGATCCATCTATCTGCTGCTGGTCGTGGGAGAGGGGGGGATCTTGGGTGCTCACCTAACTGGGGCAAGGGGACAGGGGATGTACCCGTGGCAGAACGGATGTACCCATGCACCGTACAAGCTGGGGCTGCAGCAGGGAGTGGCTGCTGTGGGCCGGGGCTGGACAGGGCACACAGCTGGGGGGGTGTGGGGGCAAGGGGGCCATAATGCCTGTGTGGGTGGGGGGAAGACCACGTGCCTGGCTGTGTTGGGGTACCTGCATTGGGGGAGGGGGCATGCCCTGCATGGGGGTACATGGATGGCCGAGTGAAGGTGGGGTGATGTGCATTTGGGGATGTAAAGCATGCAAATGTGGAGGATGAGGTGACAACTGGCAGGGGCTGAAATGGCACAGTGGACAGCAGACAATGGTGGGTGTGCATAGGGCCTAGTCACAGCTGCTCAGCCCCACCCCCACCCCACCAGCCCCCCCGGTACAGTCAGCCTACCTTACACAAAGTGCATCTGCAGGAGGGACCACCATTTTTCCGTACCCTGTTGGTAGGCCGGACCATGTGCTGGCTGGGGTGCCACCATGTCATCCACCTCGTCCTTGGGCTTAGACTGCCTCTGGCACAGTGTGTAGTTGTGTAGCATGCAGCACACCAGGGATATCCTGCACGCCTTGGATGGCTCATAGAGTAGCTCACCACCTGACCGGTCCAGGAACTGGAACACTGGAAGCACAGGCCAAATGTCTGCTCAATGATGGAGCGAGTCCGCTGGTGTGACCAGTTGTACCTCTGCTCCTGAGGTGTGCGCAGGCTGTTGATTGGGACCATGAGCCAGTCCCTTAATGGGTATCCCCTGTCACCTGCAGAGAATAGGGGTGGCATGAATGACAATGTGTTGTGCCGTGGCCGGCATTGCAGATGACAGCCTACCCATGCAACACATGCCATCTCAACACATCCAACATGCATGTGCGCTGCAACTGTGCCATGCAGCACCCACCATGCTTGGGTGTTGGACCATCCCTGATGTACAACCACCCGTGTGTCCCCAGCTGTGGTGGTGTCATAGCCCCAAGACACCCATGTGCTGAATGTGCCCAGCTCCCTCCTGTGACCATGCGGTGGTGGGAGTGCCAGTGGCTACCTCTGCCATGGTTGGGCAACCCACAGCCATGGTGCGTCACCTCGATGGGCACAGCCTGCCTGCATGCACATGGCAAACCATGACCCTTTGCCCCAGGGGGAGTACACATGCATGTGTGTAGGATGCTGCCCTGTGTACACCTACTGAGCAGCCAGCCACTGATGATGGCACTGCCCTCGAAGTCCACATGGATCCCTGACTGGGCCAGGATGTAGGCATCATGGTACGAGCTAGGGAAGCATTCCATGACATCCAGGCTCTCCATCCAGGCATTGCAGACGACCTGCATATTCAGTGAGTGGAAGGTCTTCCTGTTCCTGTATGCTGTCTCATGCAGATGCAGTGGGTGGAGGGCCACATTTGTGCAGTTAGTGGCCTCCAGGACAGATGGGAACCCTGCCATCTCACTGAACTGCAGCATGATCTGCTGCTGCACTGTGGAGTGCACAGGAAAGATATGTACTTTGCAGCATGTCCCATGAAGGCAACATGGAACTTGCTGATGCTGCATGACACCACTGCCTGGTTCAGCTCAGCTGCTGTTGCTACAACTGACTGGAAGGTGCCCATCCCCAGAAAGGCTAGGGCTGTGAGAACCATCATGTGGACAAGCAGTGTGTCTGTGTGCGTGTGGTGCAAGGTGTGGCCCCAGCTCCTGACACAGGTCGTAGATGGCTACATTGTCAAATCTATAGTAGGTTATGCACAGCTCATTGCTGATGTCCAGGTAATTGGCGCGGAGCCTGGGGAGCCTGGCATAGGGGGGTGATGTGCTGCTCTCCGGTGCTCACAGTCAGCAATCATCAGCAGGGCAGTGCAAATGGTAGCGATCCCCTCGTGTAACATCTTCAGACACCTCACAGTGGCTCAGAAAACCTGTGGGGGAATGAGACAGATCAGTGTGTGTATCTGGGACCCTGGGTGTGTGCCACATACAGTACCCCCCAATGTGCCCAGTGGGTGGCATAGGGTAGGTGCTGTGGTAATCCACTGGCCCTCCCCCCTCCCCCCATGCACATGCTATTGGGGCACCCATTGAGTGGCATGTCCAACAGGCACTGCTGCACGATCACATATGTGACAGTGCATATGCCTATTTGGTTTGGGTGAGCCCTATCTGTGCACTGCTAGGTATTTCATCTGCTCCACACACAGCATTGTATTTGGGTATGCAGGTGCTGGTGACATCACATTGCCATGCATGTACCTGTGGTGCCTGTCCCTTTGTGCCCCCTGTTGCCGTGGCAGAGCTACATGTGTCACCATACCAGTGCATGGCCTGTACAGTTGGAGGGGCAGTCTGCAAAATGCTGTACCTCTCAGATCACATTCCTACAAATGTGTCATACATGTACCCCAAGACATTGCAGGTCTGCAGATACATCTGGTCCACAGAACATGACACATGGCCTGATGTGTGTGCTCTGGGACATGGCAACTACATTCACAAATAATGTGGCATGCATATTGGGCACCATACAGTGACCTGAGGGCACAGACTTATCCTTGCCTGATCTCAGGAAGGCTGATGGTGCCTCGAGGTGTAGGGGCCAAATGTGGTGCTTGAACCTGTGCTGCCAGCTCCATGTGCTGTGTATGGACCCACTGTGCCATGGCACCACATCATTCACTGCAGTACTGCACGGTGATCACAATGCTGTTGCGTGGGCATGTGGACCACAGACCTGCACCTGTGTGGGTTAGACTAGTTCATGAGGGAGACATGTGGTCTGGCTCTGCCATGTCACGCTGTCAGCCACTCACTCCCTGCTCCAAACGTCCCCTTGCCCACAACAGCTTGCCCTGTGGTGTGTTGCAGGGCACCTGGCCTCTGCGCTCAGGTCCATGCATACCACTGTCTCCCACAGGGCAACCAGCACTGCAACTGAGCATCTGGGGCACAGGCACCACTGTATATAGCATCCCAGTCACATCATGCCCCTTCGTACCTACCGTGTCTGTGGCATCTCAGTTGTAGATTCCCCCAAGTGTGTGTAAGCAGATCAGAAATCACGATGGCGGAAATGTATAGCACCGTCGGGAACAGGTAACACTGATAGAAGAAAGACAGGCGCTGCCACATACGTTTTATATGCTGCACAACGAATTTGCACATATACGTGCACATGCACATGCAGCACTATTCCATATGTTGGACTTTTGTGCATATACGATGTTACATGTCCACCAGCTATAAAATGTCTATCACAGGTGTGGCCATTTCTCTATGATGCTTTGTTAGTGGATGACACTGAAACCTGAGATGCTCTGTTGTCTGCCATGGCCCCCAAGGTGGCCACCAGGAAGCACAACTTCGGTGATGGAGAGCAGTCCCTCCTCATAGAGGAGGTATTAGCCAACTTTGGGGTCCTCATGGGCACCAAGGTGCCTGGGTAGTTGCGTATGAATGGCAGTGGAGGTGGCTTGCCATATGTCAATGCCATATGCAATTCATCACAACAACAGGGTCATAGAAGATGTCAAGCAGAAGTGGCAGCAGGTGTGCCGTGATATATGCAAGAAGGTGCGGACAGTGGGCCAGATGGTCAGGGGGTGCAACTCACAGACATGGAGCAGCAGGTCTTGGCCACTGTTGACACTGCAACATTTGAGGGTGTTGGTGACATGGACACTTCACGGCTCTCACAGGACCAAGATACATGTTTGTGCTGACACCCACCTTCTGCATGGCTCTGTACCAAGCCTGCATCCCTGATGTGGGTACCCTTTGCACCTCCCAATGCACCTTTCACATATGTCCTCTCTGGGTTTGGGTGGAGCACACCTGGGCATGTTGCACTGTCACAATTCCCTCTGCTGGCTCACTGGGTGGTTCTGTGCTGGAGGCTCTGCCCTGATCTGCATTGCATTGTCTCAGCTGCCCTTCCACCTATGTGGTGTGGTGTCTCTGTGGCCTTTGTGCAACACTGCTGCCTGTGTATGTATGTCGGCACTGCGTGCAAGAGTCAGCATTGAGTTGTTCATCCCTGCCTCTCTCAACAGGTGCTGCCACAGTTGCAGGACCAAGCACTGACCCCATGCCTGCCTCACTCCATCACCACAGTCACTGGCCAGGGCTATGCCCTCTGTGGCGTGATCAGAGGGGGGGTGTCTCCCAGCCTGTAGCGCCTGTTGATGGGAGACTGGTATCTGTCATCATTGCAGAGCCCAAGGACACTGGGTCGCGTGATGTGGAAGACCAGCTTTCACCATTGCCAGAGCACCTTGGCCAGCCTGGTGGCAATGCACACCACAGCAGCGCCACCTCCGCACATCTGTGTGGCTGGTGCGTGTTGCCTTGTGCCTGCTTGTCCAGCAGGAGGAGCAGGAGGTACACTCACGTGAGAAGCTGGAGCTCCTCAGGCACAGTGTGGAACTTCAGGGGCAGCAGCTGAACCTCCAGGAACAGCAGCTGGCAGCAACCATCCACCTCGATGTCTCTGTGTGCCACCTCGGATCATGCATTGACCTGCTAGTCACCCAGTTGGACAGGTCACAGGGTACACCTGTCCCCACCACCACACATATGCTGCCCTCTGTGGTTGCCCAAACCATGCCCACGCCTCTACCTCAGGCTGCTGCTGTGCTTTTTGCTGCTGCCAGTGGGCCTGTGCAATCCATCCTGCCATCCACCAGCAGGGTGTTGACATGTGCCACAGCACAGGCAGCATCAGCTGTGGGATCCACCAGCATGGGGCAGTCCTGGGCCCTGTGCACATTGGGGGGACCAGTGGGGAGGGCAGCAGCAGTAGTTCTGACTTGGAGAGCATACCATTACCCCCACCTGCACATGTCCAACCACCAGGGGCCGGTGGTGTATCCTCTGGGCAAGGGGGCAGGTAAGGGGATATGGGGGGCGGAAGTAGATCGAGGCTGCTGGGCTGATACATGTGTCTCGGGTGGGGTTGGCTTTCTGTTACTGGTGTTGGTGGTTGTGGGGTGTGGATGGGGGTGGTCTGTGTTGGGCTGTTGGGGGGGCATGTGGGAGTATGGGGTGAGTGGGGCTGGGCACAGATATGGGATTTGGGTGTGAAACTGTGTTGTCAAATGCTCATAAATACAACTGTTCAATGTGCACCTGCCTGGCTATGTCTTCTTCTGCATCATTCGCTGTGGACATTCTCATTTTCGTCTGTTGCAATGTTCTATTTTCTATGTCCTACCCTTATACCGAGTTTCTGGTGGTCTACAGTGCACGTGTATGCCAGACATGCCCCTGTTCTGTCTCTTCTATACATGTCTGGGGTTCCCTGTTTACCCGGTATATACATGTAGAGCGATGGGGAGCCAGAATATATGTTCGTTGGTGCATGCTGTGTAGACATGCCCTGTGCATGTCCATGTATATTCATTGTTCAGACTGATTCCTGTGGAGACCACTTCTGTTACTTGCAGGTGTTGGATGCAGGCCCGTCCCATCATATCATTCGTGTCCCCCCAGATTAGCGGATGGACATAACAGATACTCCTCTGCAACACCCAGACCACACACACACACACACACACACTCTTGCAGCCAGGGGAGCCATGCATTTGTCACATGCAGCAACTGTCAGCATGGCTGGACTACTGTCTATTGCAGTGCTCCATATTTCCGTAAGTGTGCTTGTTATTGTACATTTACCTTACAAATGTCCCTCATCTGTGCATTCCATTCTGTACAACTGCATCCTGTGCATTCCCAGACAGCAGACACACAAGTACAATACCACTATGTCATAGCCACTCATCTCAATGGGATGTGTTGGGGATCTGAGCAAAATATTTCAAAATCCTGGCCTTATTCCATGTTTTTGCAGGTATAACTTGGACAGCAGGCATACACAGGTCTCTGCAGAATACCCCTTATATGTCTCTGTGACTGGCCATGCCCCCATTTCACCCTCTCACGCTCACGTCCAGGGATCCCCATATAAGCGCCATATACATGCAGATATGTGTGTGCTTGGAATACGGATATAGCCGCATTCGTGGGAAACACATCTATCCTGAATGTTTACCGCCTTATTTGTTGTTCAGAATGACCCCCTATGTTCTTAGTGATTATTTTAACAGATATCTTAGAATTTGTATTACATCCAAGTAGGTAAAAACCTTCCAATGATTTTGACTCTCAAATGATGACATCTCAGCCACTTGGATTAGATTATACTAGACTATACTGTTTGCTGCCCACCAGTTTCTAAGCTCCCATCACTGAAACTATTAAGAGAGAAATTCTACCATGCCTTTGTCAGCTGTAGTTTCTTCAGGGTATGTTCAGTTCTGCAAGACATCTTCTTTCATTCTCCCCACACCCCACCCCTAAAGTTCACAAAATAACAGGTGGCGCCTGGTGTCTGATACTGTCTTTTGTGGGAGATGATGTCCAACAATCTATCAAAACAGTATTTTTGGGAAAGTCAAACAGCTTTTAAGTGTTTTATGGATGTTTATCTCCGAGTTTGGCTTCCAGCTAAACATTTTTGAAATTCTCTGGCATTTCATTTTACGTTTGTAACACAATATGTGTTAGTTTTTCACAGTGGCTGGATTCTTGTTTCTCAGTTTTTCTAGAGGAAGAAAGTTACCAGCCGAGAAATCTAAGAGGAAGGTTGGTTCTGATTGTACTGTGTACTTTTCTCTTGTTATGTGTTTAACAACAAAAGGATAACATTTATTCTGAAAACAACAGAGTGAATGTTTTGTAAGATGAAAAATAAGTCATGCTGATGAGAGGTTGTTACAAGACCTCTCTGATGTTCTGTTGCATTTTGAAGTCATGTTTTCCGATGATATGCCATTAAAACCGTGCATGGAGCCTGTGCACTGAAGTTCAGTTTGTACTCTAAGGCCATTTAGCACAAACCTGGATTAGTGGGCTCTGTACTAAGGTTCTAGCATGTACACCAAACCAGAACATGAAGACATGAGGCTCTTTGTGCTTATGTTAGTGCATAGATTTGTAAGATAAAGGAAAATTTGATATAGATTTAGGGTTTAATGAAATAGCAATGTATGCTGTCCTCCATGGCTTATTTATCATGTACTGTACGTGATAAGGTCTGAAATTTAACATCTGCCTTGACTGCATGCCAACATTTTAGCATATAAGCTACTTAAAAGACTCCAATATCATGATGCATTGTGGTTACAGATTGAGGAAATGTTCAAGAGATGGCAGTGTAAACTTTTACTGACTTAAAACAGTCACTGAAAAAGTTCTTCCCAATTACTGTGTCCACCTTTATATCAATGAGAAATGTATATAAAGGAGGAAAGAGACCTCAGATTATGTCCTTTTAGCAATTTATATTTAATGATTGTAAACCATGGAACCCCCATAACTTGGCATTCAAAAGGTTTCAAAGACTGATCCCCATAGTTCTAAAAAGAATCCTCCCACTTCACTATTAATCATATTCAAAATTCACCATAATTTAGAAAATCAACTTATCTCCAAATTTTTCAGAGACATCCGACGGCGAGTATTTCACAACTCTTGCTTCATTAGGGGTATAACCTAAAATATCCTGTATGATAGTGATTATATGGAATTCTAACATTGATAGCATTTGCCCCTTCTGTACTCAACGTATTTAAACATCTATGTGAAATACCTCCACTATCTTACTTCTAAATTACACAATGCATTCACCAAAATCATTAAAACTGCACAAAAACAGGATTATACAAATTCCCATTGTATTAGTAATTTAATATCAATAACTTCTCTTCTTGCTAAGCATTCTCTAATTCCCCAATATTGTGCTGCCCCAGTGGCTTATAGGGGTAAATACGCAAACATGATGCTACTATTTAAATAGGATGCTGACTTCAGCCTTTCTGGAAACCACACTAGAACCCCGAGGACATAAAGCTCCCTATTTGCAACTTTATCATTTCAGCACAATCATTAAAAAGTTTAGCCACAGGCGCTCGAATTCTAACAAGGGCTTCTAATTTTAGGTTTTAACCAACACGCACTAATAAAATGCCCTCAATGCAAACAAATCAAATAGATGTTTATTAGATAAGCACCGAAAAACACCATTTCCCCTAGTATCCTTCCACCTTGGATTCTTCACTCTGTTCTTTTGCCTTTTCTACACGGACAGCTAAGCCACACAAAGGAAGAACGGACTAGTGGGGAGAGAGTGGTACAACAGGGGCTGTGGGAGGTGGAGGGGAGGGCAAGTGCTGGGTTGGGGCAACAGGTGCTAGTGCTCTTATTTTGGGGGGCAGGGGGATGAGAGTATAATTAGCCTGTACGTTTTTGTTATGAAACTATATATATTTTGATTCTACCAAAAGCTATGTAGCAATGATACCTGTACCATCAATGAATAACAATTGTATGTACTTACAGAGAACCCCCCTTCATTATAAATTGTGAATTTGGGTCTCCACCTACACATATGTGCTAGCTGTCTTTCCAAATGAGCGCACACTTCATACCTTCATACACAAATTGACTTTTATAGACAATAAAAAAGTCTTTTCGGACAAAAGAAATTTTCAAACAAACACTGTATTCACCGCAAGTCTATGAGGTATAAGAATTTTACTGTCTCTAATAGAGACATTCCACAAATTCTTATAGAATGGCATGATTATGTAGCCATTTCTGTCCTGGCTATAGCTAGTCCCTCCAAAGGCCATTGCAAACATTCTGGGACTTGAGTCAGAATAGTGGCCTGGGACACAATGGCTTTCAGGTCAACAGTAGGGGTGTGCAGGCCACAGATTTTCATTTTGTTTAGTTTCATGTGTCGTTTGTGAGATTTTTAAAAAACATTTGTTTGGCTTCGTTAGTTTATTTTGGGGGAAAATATCATTTATAGCATGCACTATTGCTCAGTAGTGTGCATTGTTAGTGACTAGTGCATGCTATGGGTGACTAGTTCACGCTGTTGAGCAGTAGCATGCACTGTTGAGCAGGAGTGTGTGCACTTGCACGAATAATGTGCACATCCACATTCATGCACGTGAATGCACACACTGTTCACCCATAGCACTATTCCATATCATCCTTCTAGATCAGTCCAACAAGTGGTTTGTGTTCCCCTGTCAGCCAATTGGTTGAGATAAAGAACCAATGAAAAACCCAGGTTTCAATGACATCACTCCCATGCCTCTATTCGCCTCAGCCACTAGAGATCCATTCAATATTTCTTTGTCTTCAGCAGATAGTGAATGGATTTTCTCCTCTCTGAAGAAAATTCTAAGGATTTGAGAGGAAAAGATTGATTTGGTTGATCTTTCACTAAAGCGCAACGTGGGAGTCTACTTTAGACTGTGGTCTTGGTAGCCATAGGACGAGGGAAAATTGGTTCACCTCTGTGCTCTTGCCCTGGATAAGAGCTTGTTGAACAGCCAGAAATTGGTAGGATTTGGAAGGATCTGGAAGAGTTCAACTGCCTCACACAACCTCAATGCCTCCTCCCTCCTCCTCTGTCCCCTCTGCTCTCGTCCGAAGATTGCAGAAGTCTCTCAGAGTGATCTCTCTGCCAACCACCTTAAACGCAATGCTATAAGCCAGAGAAACAATTCCTGGGAGTAGAGCTGATCCTGGCATGGATTTTCGGCCTGGGGCTCTCAGGTGGTGAGTACCACAGCTTGACCGCATCATTGTCCTTGTTGAGAGCTCCCAATCCCATCTGTCTGCAACACAATTCAGAGTGTACCATTGGCACTGTGTAGGGATTTCCTGCCATTTTCTGCATGCGTTAGTAGCATTTTTAACTAATGTGCACCTGATGGTTGCACATTCCCTAACATGCGTTCCACTCAAGTGGTTCCAACACATGTTCCTTCCCTAGCCACCTGTAAAGCGTGTTGCACCAAAGAACACAGTTAATGCGTGCTGCAGTAAAAACACAATTACTGTGTGCCTTTGGGCCACTGCAGCCAAAGCACGCATTGTTGTGGTACTTGCCTTAACTTGCTATGTCTTCTTCCAGGAAATGTCTGATCTGTGGCAAGCATGGTGCCTCCTCTCCGGATTCTGGACTCTGCTCTTCTTGCATGGCAGCTTCTGAGTCATCCCTGGAGGACCTGCTCTTCCTCTTTCAGCCAGGGAATGTGATTAATCTGGTCTTTTCTGCCTCAGAGCAGGAGGTGACAGATGGCGCTATGGTAAAGCCAGCCAGAGGATCTGGCATCCGTGCTCATTGTCCTTTAGGGGGTTTGTGACTGCTGTGCCCCTTTGTGTAGGAGGATCATTTTCGAGAGGAGATCTTACAGACTATTCTCCCTGAAATTGCGCTCTGTGATTCAATGCACTGAGGGGAGTTCTTAGCATTTCTTGATCTGGCCGAGGCGTATTTTCAAATCCTGATACTGGCGGATCAGTAAAGTACCTTCATGTTGCCATGCTTGGCTCTTGCTATCAGTTCGCCGCCCCCGCCCCCCTCCTTTTCAGAATTTCCACCACCCTGATGATGTTCTCCCAGGCCATGGTGGTAGTGGCTATGGCAGTGCAGCACCAAAGGATCTGTGTCCTTTAGAGAGAGCCTCAGCTGGAAGATCAATCAGGGGAGAGCCAACTGTGGCCTTCACAGTCCCTGGAGTTTCTGGAAGCATGTTTCGACTCTTGAGCAGACAGAGTTTACCTGCCAGAGACAGGCTCCCAGAGTCTGGAATTCTTTTCAGCTCCTCAGATTGATGGTGGCACCGATAGAGATGGTGCCATGGGTGGTGCAAAAATCTGTGAGACAGTCAGTTGGACCACACTGGATAATAAAGGGGTAAAAGGGGTGCTAAGGGAGGACAAGGCCATAGTGGAGAGACTGAATGAATTCTTTGCTTCAGTCTTTACTGAAAGTGATGAGGGAAAACTACCCATGCCTGAAATGGCATTTAAAGGTGATATATCGGAAGAATTGAAAGAAATATTGCTAAACCAAGAAGTTGTATGACGAGGATTTGATAAACTGAAAATTAGTAAATCACTTGGACTGGATGGTATACATTTGAGGGTGTTGAAAGAACTGAAATATGAGATTGCAGACCTACTATTAGTAATCTTTGAGCTATCATTGAAAATCATCTGTAGTACCTGAAGATTGGAGCATGGCTAATGTAACGCTAATTTTCAAAAAAGGTTTCAGGGGGTGATCCAGAAAACTACAGACTAGTGAGCCTGACATCAGTACTGGGCAAAATGGTACTGCAACTGGCACAAAATACAGCCACCAGACTGATTACAGGATCAAAGAAGCACGAGCACATTACCCCTACTTTAAAGGACCTCCACTAGCTACCCATCAGATCCAGAATTGAATACAAAGCCATAATGATGACATATAAGATATTAAACAACCAGTCCGCTGAATGTTTAAATAAGATGATCAGAAAACCGCCAAGCACACGATCAAGGAGGAAGATGCACCAAAACACTCTATCCACAGCCTCCATACCACCTAACTCCTCAAAGAGACTTCTTCACAGAACATTTGAATACTATGCACCATCACTATGGAACTCATTTCCACACAACCTAAGAGAAACTATAGACATCACTGACTTCTGGAAGTACCTAAAAACATACCTCTTCAACAAACACTACAACTGCACACAAGATACATAACACTTCAGCAGCATATGAAACCCACAATCACAGATTCGAATCTGCTACACAATTATCCCTCCCCTACAAAGCGATTCCCAAGCTGGTATTTATACACTAGTTCAGAGTTGTAAGCAATCAACTGTTATATGCTATTAAATGTTAATTGTAATAGTTACTTTACTGTTCCTTGTAAGAATGTTCTGTTCTCTGTAAACCGCTTTGATAATATGAAAAGCGGTATATAAAAATGTTAAATAAATAAATAAATAAAATCATTATAAAGAATAACATTAGTGAACATGTAGACAGTCATGTTTTAATAGGAGAAAGCCAACATGGATTTAACAGCAGTCCAGCACTCTAGAGTAGCTACAAGCACCATGCAAGGGAGCTGATGCTGGGAGCGGCTGGAGCTAGAGGAGTAGCCTAGTGGTTAGAGCACTGACGATAACTAAGAGACTAGAGTTCAATTCCCACTAGCACTCCTTGTAGCTTTGTGAGGCAATGGAGAGTTAAGTGACTCTTGTGACACAGTAGCTCCCCAGGAACCGATGGACACAAATGAGCATCCGGTGGTAGAAGCCGGTACTGCAGGAGAAAGCAGGTATTTCTTTGCAGAAAGAAAAAAAAACAGATTCAATCAAGCAGAACAGCTCACCTCGAGGGAGGAGAGTAGGAAAGCTTTTGATTGGGCACGCCCCAAGGGGAGGCGGGCAGTGCAGGCTAGAAGCACCTGGTTAAATACTCAGAAACCAGGAAGTGAATGGAGGAGGCAAGACAAACAGAACCGGGAGCAACAGCAGGACCGAGAGAAGCTAAGAGGGCTGAAGCCAAGAGAGCAACGGAAGCTAAGAGAATTCCCAGAGGGAGACACAAGTGCTTTAGAAGGAAAGTCTGAAAGGAAGTATCCTTGCTGTGGTAATTCCTCTAATAGTCTGCAGCTGGCAGGTAGCGTGGTGGAAGATTCAGATGAGGAAAGAAACTGCTGGAGGCAGAACTCTTTCGGAATGCTGAGAGATCCAAGGCTACAGGACCAGGCAGAGCTATGGAATAAAGGCAGAAGGACAAAGAATTCTCCAAAGGAAAAGCTTCTGTATAAGGTACCCAGTGGGGGAGAAGTTTATGCTCTAAAGCCAGAAAGATTGTGTACTAGTTTTAAAAGCCAAGTCAGACAAAATGGTGGCAGCTGTTGTCAGCAGGGAGAAGCGTTGAATAACACTAATTATTCCTATAACCTAGCTGAAACACCTAGCCAAGAAAGGGCTGACGTAAATGCTTTTAAGTACCCTCCTAAAACTGCTAAGTTTTTATGCACAGCACCCACGTGTAGAGAAAGGTGGGGAGATAACGGAAGCACAGCAAATGTTTGTTTTCCTGATACAAACAAACCTGATAAGCAGCCTGAGATAGAGAGGCTCAGCCAACATTTGCTCACCGAGGGGAAGGGAAGACAGCTAAGTGAAGGGAAGTCACCAGCTGAATCACTTCTCAAAGAATTCCAAGAGTATTTAGAACGGAAGGCAAGTTTTAACTACAGTATTCCAGAACCAGTTACTGGCTGTAATGAAGAAACGCCTGTTTCTAATTCTCTGCTTTACCCTGATGAAGATATATTAATGGACTGCTCTACATGCTTAATTGACAGAGGCAATTAAGGGAAAAGGATTTGCTGGTATATGAAGAAATATAGCAGTGGCACTTAACTTGACCTACACAAGAAAGCTTGGGGAAGGTGAATGAATTAATGTACCAGGGATTGGTAGAACCAGAGCACTACTGTTAAAGGAACTTTTCTGTTGCATCCTGTACGTTTGAACCACATGAAGTGAATGTGAAATAATACAGCATTGCAAGCCTGTTTGGCAAGTTTCAGTTAATCTTGTTTTTGGTTTATACTTCTGCACCGTCTGTAGCCTTTTTGAACTGCACAAATGGCAAAGTAAGCCTCATGAAAAATAAACCTCATGAAAAATAAATTTCTCTTTGCCTGCCTTACTGCTCGAAGCACAATAACACAACTACAACTAACTGCCTCAAGGGCATCACAAGGCAACCCCTCCTTAACCCTCAAGGTTAGGGAGCGGGCGGCGTGATAAGAGTGGCGTAGTATTGAGGATTTGAGGATTTCTGCAGACGCAAGAAGTGACCATAGCAGGAGCTGCAACCACAAGACTTCCAGAGGAGCCCAGCAGAGGTGCTGCCGAGCCCAGCCGTGGAAGGGGACTGCAGGAAGCTGCTGAACTTTATTGCTGACATGCTTGTATAACTTCTGAGCCAGGTAAAGGGTATCCACCCAGGGTACCGAGGATACCGGGGCCAGGGGAGGTCTCCTAGTGGTGACTGGGGGAAAAAGAAAGAAAAGGAAAAAATATATATTTTCAAAAGGGAAAAGAAAACTTTGTTCCAGTGGTATCGCACTTTGGTCTGTGTGTTTCTCTTTTATTCCAGGTTCCAAGATGGCGTTGGAGGCCAAAGAGGTCTTTGGTTGGATGGCGACGCAGTTGGAGCGCCAGAGAGACATGTCTTTGGAGGCACAGGCAAGAGCTAAGGCTAGCTTCCAGGAGCAGCAAAAACCCCTGCTACAGCTGATGGAGGAGTTGCTGCGTGAGAAGAAGCCAGCGCCTGTTCCAGCCTCAGTAACAGGTTCCACACTAACAGACAACGTACATCCTGTTAGCATACAAATGGGAACTTTGTTCAATTTTGGACAGCTCACAGATAAGGATGATGTAGATGATTATTTAACCAGCTTTGAGAGGGTTGCACATCTTAGCTTGTGGCCTAAAGAGCACTGGCCGCTAAGGTTGGCAGCGTCCCTTACAGGGGAGGCGCTGGCCGCTTACCGTGCCATGCCAGCTGATTTAGCAGGAAGCTATGAGGAAATTAAAAGAGCAATCAGGGAGAGATTGGGGCTCACTCCGGTAGTTTATCGCGCTCGCCTGAGGAGTGTGAAATTAAAGCCCAGTGAGACTCCAAAATCTCTATGTCATCGTATACACAGTTTACTTAACAAATGGTTAAATCCAGAAGGGAGAACTGTGGAGTCTATTTTGAATGATCTAGTATTAGAACAGTACATGGATGCACTTCCCAACAGTATCCGTACTTTTCTGATATTACAGAACTGCAAAACCCCTCAGGAGGCAGTAGCACTCTCGGAAAGGTATATTGAGGCCGAGATTACAGGCCAGAGAGGTGGCTCTACTTCCCAGGAGTCGCAGTGTTGCAGATCAGAAAAGGCACGAAGGGATGAGAGCAGTCCTGTGAAAATGTGCATGCCTTTATGGAAAGGAGGAAAAGATAGGCAAAAATGTTATAAATGTGGTCAGCAAGGGCATTTGCAAAGACAATGTCATGTAAAAACTCCATTAATAGCTGGTAATGCTATGAGAGATAGGCAAGGTTTTCTTCTGTCTATAGAAGTACAGGGAATCACTGCCCAGGCTTTGCTGGACTCCGGGGCGGAGTTGAGTATGCTCTCGAAGGAGTTGTGGCATGAGATAGAAGCCAAGCAGGGAGGAGAAGTGATTCAGCCCGTTACTTCTGTGACGATAAGGTGCGTACATGGTGGAACTTCCACTTACCCAGTGTACAAATTACACATTAAAGGGTTAGGCACACGTAGGACTATCCCACTAGCAGTTATCCCAGGTCTTCCTCACGCTGTCATTTTAGGCAGGGATTGGCCTCAGTTTTTCCAAGAGATAAAGCGAGGGTTGCATGAGAAAGGCGTGATGGTCTCCACGAGGGCCCAATCCGCAGCCTCAGAGGATAAGGAGGGACCCTTAGAAAGTAAGGAGGAACCCTTAGAGAGGGAGGAAGACCACACAGAGAATCTTGGAGAAATTCTTCCTTTTGAGGATGCTTTAATAGAGACTCCAAGTCCTAAAGACAAAAAGGAAAAAGCTGAAAAGCGTAAAGAGAAGCAAGTTCGCTCAAGGAATAAGGCGGAGGTACAGGCTGGGCAAGAGCTGCCATGGGTGCCCGAGGAACTGATGAACAAGTTTCCCTCGTTTCCGCATGAGCAGCAGGCAGACCCTGCCCTTACCCAGGCATTTAAGTGGGCCCAGAATACTAGGGATACCCTGCCTAGGTTTCTGCTCACTGATGGCCTACTCTATAGGGAGAGTAAAAATCCTTTTACAGGAGACACTAGGAAGCAGTTAGTGGTTCCAACCACTTTCAAAAATATAGTGTTACGGCTAGCACACGACCATCCCGTTGGGGGACATAAGGGCAGCCAGGGGACCCTTGACCAGATCCTCACTAAATTTTACTGGCCAGGTATATTTAAGGAGACGGCCAAATTCTGTGAGGCTTGCCCCACTTGTCAAAGAGTCTCTGCAGCCCATCCCAGGGTGGTTCCAATGATTCCATCTCCTGTGATTAAAGAGCCCGTCCAAAGGATAGGGATAGACATAGTTGGACCTCTAGTTAAGACTCCGAGAGGATTCCGCTATATTCTAGTGATAGTAGATCACGCTACAAGATTTCCGTGGGCCATGCCACTACGGAGCACATCAGCCAAAGTAATAGCTATTAAGCTATTTTGTGAAATAGGTTTCCCGAAGGAAGTGCTCACCGAAAGGGGGAGCAATTTCCTCTCGAAATACTTAGGGCAAGTGTGGGATGCCTTTGGCATTACCCACATTAAAACAGCAGCGTACCATCCCCAAACTAACGGTTTAGTCGAAAGACAAAATCAAACAATTAAGAGGATGTTACGTAGGAGTTTGGAGGGGGACATTGACAATTGGGATACCATGCTTCCCTTTGTCCTTTACGCATGCCGTGAAAGGAAACAAGCCTCATTAGGAACAGCACCATATGAGCTGCTATATGGCCGGTCACCCCGCAGCATTTTAGACATCCTAAAAGAACAATGGGTGGAGCCGGATCCAAGGGAAGTAGAGGTGCCCGAATTTCTTAAAGATTTAAAGAAACGGCTGTGCCGAACTTCACAGGTAGCAGAGGAAAATTTAAAACGTAGTCAGGCTAAACAAAAATCCTACTACGATAGAAACACAAAACAGCGTCAGTTAAATATAGGGGAGAAAGTCATTGTGATGGTGTCAGGTACGGAACCCAAATTTGAAAGCCATTGGAAGGGCCCTTGTCGGGTGGTACATCCTGTGGGACCTGTTTCATATTTAGTAGAAAATAGGAACGGCCGCAGGCAGGTTTACCACGTTAACCTTCTAAAGCCATGGCATGACAGGGTAGCCTTAGCCCAGATAGCCACAATAGACTCTCCCAGACAACAGGCTCAAGTAAAGTGTAACAGCCCAGAGTCCATAAGTGGTATCACGTGCTGTGCTGTTAAGATAAAGCCAGCCCGTGATATCTTAAGGGGGGGGATCTGTGACACAGTAGCTCCCCAGGAACCGATGGACACAAATGAGCATCCGGTGGTAGAAGCCAGTACTGCAGGAGAAAGCAGGGATTTCTTTGCAGAAAGAAAAAAACCCAGATTCAATCAAGCAGAACAGCTCACCTCGAGGGAGGAGAGTAGGAAAGCTTTTGATTGGGCACGCCCCAAGGGGAGGCGGGCAGTGCAGGCTAGAAGCACCTGGTTAAATACTCAGAAACCAGGAAGTGAATGGAGGAGGCAAGACAAACAGAACCGGGAGCAAGAGCAGGACCGAGAGAAGCTAAGAGGGCTGAAGCCAAGAGAGCAACGGAAGCTAAGAGAATTCCCAGAGGGAGACACAAGTGCTTCAGAAGGAAAGTCTGAAAGGAAGTATCCTTGCTGTGGTAATTCCTCTAATAGTCTGCAGCTGGCAGGTAGCGTGGTGGAAGATTCAGATGAGGAAAGAAACTGCTGGAGGCAGAACTCTTCCGGAACGCTGAGAGATCCAAGGCTACAGGACCAGGCAGAGCTATGGAATAAAGGCAGAAGGACAAAGAATTCTCCAAAGGAAAAGCTTCTATATAAGGTACCCAGTGGGGGAGAGGTTTATGCTCTAAAGCCAGAAAGATTGTGTTCTAGTTTTAAAAGCCAAGTCAGGCAAAATGGTGGCAGCTGTTGTCAGCAGGGAAAAGCTTTGAATAACACTAATTATTCCTATAAGCTAGCTGAAACACCTAGCCAAGAAAGGGCTGACGTAAATGCTTTTAAGTACCCTCCTAGCACTGCTAAGTTTTTATGCACAGCACCCACGTGTAGAGAAAGGTGGGGAGATAACGGAAGCACAGCAAATGTTTGTTTTCCTGATACAAACAAACCTGATAAGCAGCCTGAGATAGAGAGGCTCAGCCAACATTTGCTCACCGAGGGGAAGGGAAGACAGCTAAGTGAGGGGAAGTCACCAGCTGAATCACTTCTCAAAGAATTCAAAGAGTATTTAGAACGGAAGGCAAGTTTTAACTACAGTATTCCAGAACCAGTTACTGGCTGTAATGAAGAAACGCCTGTTTCTAATTCTCTGCTTTACCCTGATGAAGATATATTAATGGACTGCTCTACATGCTTAATTGACAGAGGCAATTAAGGGAAAAGGATTTTCTGGTATATGAAGAAATATAGCAGTGGCACTTAACTTGACCTACACAAGAAAGCTTGTGGAAGGTGAATGAATTAATGTACCAGTGATTGGTAGAACCAGAGCACTACTGTTAAAGGAACTTTTCTGTTGCATCCTGTATGTTTGGATCACATGAAGTGAATGTGAAATAATACAGCATTACAAGCCTGTTTAGCAAGTTTCAGTTAATCTTGTTTTTGGTTTATACTTCTGCACCGTCTGTAGCCTTTTTGAACTGCACAATGGCAAAGTAAGCCTCATGAAAAATAAACCTCATGAAAAATAAATTTCTCTTTGCCTGCCTTACTGCTCGAAGCACAATAACACAACTACAACTAACTGCCTCAAGGGCATCACAAGGCAACCCCTCCTTAACCCTCAAGGTTAGGGAGCGGGCGGCGTGATACTCTATTTCCGATCACACTGCTGAGAAAACCCAGGAGCTGATGGGTTGCCAGGAATGGGCATTGACTCAAAGGCCCACATTGCATTTCCTAAAGCCCACTAGCAAGCTGTGCCTTTTCCCATCTCCGACAGATCTGAGGTCTTCTCTGGCTTGTGGGTCTAGGGCAGTTGCCAGATTGCATCCCTCCTAATGCCAATCCTGACATCTGCTGTCTTTTATTTTGTACAATACAGAGGGAAATGCATTTCTGTTTCTCTTATGTTGCGCTACATGCAGCGTATGGCTTTCTGAGGTTTTAGTTTAATTTTTATGTTTCTCTTTTCATTTTGCACTCATTTATTGATGAAGGCCTATCTGTATTATGTGTGTGTACAACCAATGCTGGGTATTCGGTTCGTATGGAATTTCTGGTTTGCAGCTTGTCGTGCTGTGAGGGCTTGTGTGCATCAGTGATGCTGAGAGCTAAACTATCGGTAGTTTAACTACTGGCAGGGTCTCCCAAGATGGACAGGTCTCAGCTGAGGTGCCAGACGAAGACAAACCACCCATCTGGGCAGCAGCAGAATGGGATAGTGTTGACGGCGGAGGATCACATTTCTGTGACAACGGCAACAACACCAAACTTAAACTGCGCGGAAGGAAGGCCCGGCAATCTACTTCTGTATCTTGCCATGAAAACCCAATGGATAGTTACAACAAAACAAATTGTGCTATGGTGCTGGAAGATGAGACTCCCAGGTCGGAAGGCACTCAACTAGCTACTGGGGAAGAGCTGAAGACTTTTCAGAGTAAAGCCAGCATTTATGATGTGGTTGGATCAAAGCCTTCGGGAAGTCTGACTGCTGATGTAGCTGCGCATGAAATGAGAGTCAGAAGCTGTAAAGATGTCTTACACATTGGAACATGGAACGTACGAAGCATGAACCAAGGGAAGTTGGAAGTGGTCAAGAATGAAATGGAACGTGTACAACTTGATCTGTTGGGTGTCAGCGAACTGAAATGGACTGGCATCGGGCACTTTGCATCAGATGATCACATGGTCTACTATGCTGGAAATGAAAGACAAAGAAGAAATGGTGTTGCATTTATAATAAAGAAGAAACTTGCAAGAACTGTAATGAAATACAATGCAGTCAGCGAACGCTTAATCTCTATTCGTCTACGAGGATTGCCTATCAACACAACTATAATTCAAGTATATGCCCCAACAACAGCTGCAGAAGAGAATGAAATTGAAGAGTTCTATGAACAAGTACAAGCTGAAATTGACAGAACATGCAAACAGGATATCCTGATAGTCATGGGTGACTGGAACGCAAAAGTTGGCAACAAAGAAGAAGGCAAAGTAGTTGGAAAATATGGACTTGGCAACAGAAATGAAGCTGGAGAAAGATTGATAGAATTCTGCAAGACCAATGATCTATTCATCTCAAACACCTTCTTTCAGCAACACAAGCGACGACTGTACACATGGACTTCACCCAATGGATTGTATAAAAATCAAATTGACTACATCTGTGGAAGTCAACGATGGAAAAGCTCTGTAACATCAACAAAGACAAAACCTGGAGCTGACTGTGGTACAGATCATCAACTACTAGTATGCAAACTCAAGCTAAAGTTGAAAAAGAGCAAACCACTCATGAATGCACCAAAATATGACCTTGAGAATATACCACTGGAATTTAAAGACTGCCTGCAAAATCGATTTGCTGCCTTAGATACAAATGACAGAGCTCCGGAAGAGTTATGGAATGACATCAAGAAGGTTGTGCTGGAAGAAAGTGAGAAGTCTCTACAAAAGGTGAAAAAGCAAAAACGGCCAAAATGGATGACGGAAGAAACTCTGAAAATTGCCAAGAAACGCAGAGAAGCTAAAGCCAAAGGAGAAAGAAAGACAATCGCAGAACTCAACAGAGATTTCCAACGTGCAGCAAGACAGGACAAGGAAAAGTACTACAATGACACTTGCAAGGAAATAGAAGCAGAAACTATTAGAGGAAGAACAAGATCGGCTTTCCTAAAGCTGCGAGAGTTAAAGAAAAAGTTCCAGCCTCGAATTGGAATGTTACAAGATGCTCAAGGTTCTATGTTGAATGATGCTGAGAAGATCAAGAAAAGGTGGAAGGAATATACAGAGTTTTTATATGATAAAGATCAAGTGGACCAACAGCCGTTTCAACCTATACCTTATGATCAGGAACCATTGGTGATGAAAGAAGAAGTTGAAGCAGCATTGAAAACCTTATCAAAGAACAAAGTACCAGGCATTGATAGCATTCCCATAGAAGTATTGCAGCAATCTGATGCAGCTGTTACCGTACTTACAAGGCTCTGCCAAGAAATATGGAAGACAACATCATGGCCAACTGACTGGAAAAGATCTGTGTTTATACCAATACTAAAGAAAGGTGATCCAACTGACTGTGGAAATTATCGCACAATCGCTCTGATCCCACATGCCAGCAAGATTCTACTGAAGATTATTCAAAAGAGACTACAGCCATACCTAGAACAAGAACTACCTGAAGTGCAAGCAGGGTTCAGGAAAGGGCGAGGAACGAGAGACATCATTGCGGATGTGAGATGGATCCTTGAAAAGACTAAAGAATACCAAAAGGATATCTATTTGTGCTTTATCGACTATAGCAAGGCTTTTGACTGTGTAAACCATGAGAAACTCTGGGCCACATTAAGAAGCATGGGTATACCAGAACACCTGATCGTTCTCTTGCGTAATCTGTACATTGATCAAGAAGCAACAGTTCGAACGGAACAAGGAGAAACAGAATGGTTTTAAAATAAGCAAAGGTGTAAGACAAGGCTGCATACTTTCCCCCTACCTGTTTAATTTATATGCAGAACAAATCATCAGAGAAGCAGGACTGTATGAAGACAACAGAGGTGTGAAGATTGGTGGAAGACTCATCAACAACCTTCGCTATGCTGATGATACCACATTACTGGCTGAAAGTGAAGATGATCTGAAACATTTGCTTCTCACAATCAAAGAACATAGTCTCAAAATGGGCCTGCACCTTAATGTAAAGAAGACAAAGATCATGACAACTGGCATAATCAACAGGTTCATCGTTGAAGGAGAAGAAATTGAAATCGTGAACAACTTTAACCTACTTGGATCAACTATCAATAAAGAAGCAACAAGCAGTCAAGAAATCAGACGACGCATTGCTCTTGGCAGAATGGCTATGAAAGACCTAGATAAGATTCTCAAGAGCAGAGATGTCTCTCTCCATACAAAGATTCGACTTGTTCAAGCCATGGTATTTTCAATAACATCATATGGATGTGAAAGCTGGACAGTGAAAAAGACAGACAGGAAGAAAATTGATGCCTTTGAATTATGGTGCTGGCGGCGAATACTGTGTATACCATGGACTGCCCGAAGAACAAACCAGTCGGTACTAGAAGAGATCAAACCTAAGCTTTCTTTAGAAGCTCAGATGACAAGACTTCGACTTTCATACTTCGGACACATCATGCGAAGAGAGAGATCATTAGAGAAAGACATCATGCTTGGCAAGATAGAAGGTCAACGCAAAAGAGGAAGGCCAGCAATGAGATGGATTGCTACAATAACAGCAGCTACGGGTACCAGTCTGTCAACAATGAGCCGCCTGACTGAAGACCGAACACAATTTAGGATAGCTATCCAGAGGGTCGCCATGAGTCGACTCCGACTCGACGGCACTTAACAACAACAGCAATCTTTCTTGTTCAGTTTGCACATTGCCCTCTCTGCAATTTATTTTTTGGGGATAGGGGGCGGGACAGGGGGCAGCGAAAGGGCAGGGTGGGGTGGGGTGGGCATGGGCATAAGAACATAAGATATGCCATACTGGGTCAGACCAAGGTCCATCAAGCCCAGTATCCTGTTTCCAACAGTGGCCAATCTAGGTCATACGTACCTAGCAGTTTCCCCAAAAGACACAGGTTCTGCAATGCTTGTACTAGGTCAAGCACTGATATCCTGGGTCCCTTCTTAATAATGGTTTATGGACCTTTCCTCCAAGAACTTGTCCAAACCTTTTTTAAACCCAGCTACACTAACAGCCTTTACTACATCCTCCGGTAACAAATTCCAGAGTTTGATTACACGTTGAGTGAAAAAATATTTTCTTTTATTAGTCTTAATAAAAGCATAACTAGCCACAGGTGGTGAGTTTTTCTCTTTCAGTCCTAACCACAGGTGTCATTCTAGGAAGTAGGGCCTATGTACTGATAACACACACTTACAACATTAGTGCAGGCTAACATGGTAACACTTTATTAAATCTAATCCTAGGAATATAATCCCTCAAGGACAGAGTAATACATACTGGACCGGATATAGTTAACGCTACTAAAAAGATGCACGAACTAAATACAAAATGGATATATCCATTTGAATAAGTAATATTGCCCATGAAAATTTACTATTACTATTCTGAACATAATGTACCATGCAGTTGAAATGTGCATTTCAGTGTTTTGTACCTTCCCATAAATGGCTTTAAACGTTAGGTAATAAAACACAGCATCTATGTTTGATAGAATGGTTTTAAACACGGAAAGCACGTTATGCCAAACTAACTGCCAAATACGTGTATAAATGTTAACTGGGGCAGAGTTTGGGGTTTCAATGTATGCAAACTGCAAAGTATGACTATGTAAACTGGCAGACATACACGTGTTAATTTACACCTGCCTTGAAGCGCATGTGCAGGCCGCCCCTGGGTGTACATATTAGTAGCTGTTTCAGAAAGGGAAAACATGCTTTCCATTTTTAAACTTGTTGCTTGTTAGATGTACACTGGCTTATGCAGTGGGTTCTAAAATTAACTCCTTTAGTATTTCTAATGATTAAATTAATTTTCTTTGATCTGTTTTTCAAAATATGTTCTTGAAGATGATTCATCACTATGTAGTTTTTACATGCTGCTATGCATGACAGCCTGGTACAATGCCTCGTTTGCCAGGGCTAGCTTGCTCCTTCATGTCTGACATGAAACGTTTTGGCAAATGCTTTCCTGGCCTTTAAAATAAATTAACAAAACACGTTGAACTTTCTCAGGGATCTGAGTACATTATCTTTTTTTTTTATGATTCGGTAGCTCCTTAGCACTGTGATTCAATAAATGCAGCATTGATAATTGGCATTTGGGCTATTATCCAACCCAGTTGTTCATGCACAGGTGAGTTCTTTATTTCTATCATACTGTGCAGATTATGTTTGTGCAATAAACACAGTTTTGCATTTGATGACCTGTTGGAGATAATAGATTATCTTTTTGGTGAAAAAAGTTCATGCCAAATAAAAAATCCTTTGAAAATAAATAAGTAGCAGAAGTATTGTTTTGAGTTCTGTATGTGACCTAGACAACTTGAACTTATTAATGTTTGTCAGTAATTTGCTTTCTTAAACCTTCATTTCCATGTCTTGTTTTCTGCAGAGGAATCACTGAGTCTGCGAGGAGCTGGAGCATGGCTACAAGTGATTTTGTGGTTCTGAGCAATGGCAGCATCCCATCCAATGCTAACTGTTCCGGTTACCCTGCAGCCAGTGATGGTGATGCTACAGCCCAGCAACTCTCAACCCAGGAAACCCCAAGTACAAAAGTGAGTCCAAATGGACGCTTGCAGCTCAATGGCATAACAAAACCATCTTCCCTGCCTTTAAACAAGCAAAGAACTACACATTTGAGGTCACAATGCTGCCATCCTTGCCCATACCATCACCCTTTAAGTAACCATAATAATCAAGCTTGTCATTTATTGGCTAGCAATGCTGCACCCTCTCCGTTGACTTCCAGCTGCCTGCAGCCACATGCCGAGTACTCAGCATCTGTTTGCCCAATCCATTCACCCATGTATCAGACCGTCTGCTGTCTTCAGTCCTCCCCATCATTCTGCCTTCATCATCCGTGGCCTGATCATTTTCAGCATCAGTCTGTCCAGCAGCATATGACCAGCCTAAGGTGAGTAAATGAAATCTTCAGAGATGAATGAGCATCTTCTGTTTTATATATTTTTTAAAGAAAACAATCAGTTAAGAATTCTGTTAGTATAAATGAAATCTTAGATATGAAATTAGTCTTGTGGCAATTTTCCAATCAATGTTTTGGTTGTACATTTTCCTCTTATAAGTTTGGTCCACCCGGACCTTTTAGGAAATGGATATAAATAAGCACTCACACCCTTCTCCTTTCTTAATTCAAACTTTCAATCAGAAATCATATAACACAATAAAACACCAGGCTCTGCGTTTGTGGCAAAACCATGCTGCACCTTTATTAACCAAACCATCTCAGAAATCAAACAATCATGAAAGCATGAAACATCACTGCTGATCAGCATCCCCCACCTCAACTGGATGGTGAGGTCCTAGCCATGTGGTTAGTCATGAAACTGCTGAATTTCCCTTTAGCCGACATACCAAGCTGAAGGGTAGTATTATACAGGTTGAGCATCTCTCAAGTCCCCCCCTGCCCCCGGCGCATGGCAGTGCCACCCATGTCTCTTAGGAGGAATAATCACCATTCTTCAGTCCTTGCCTTAGAAGCCAATCGTGGTCCAGCAGTGTCATAAATGTAACTTTCAGCTAAACTCTGCCCATAGCTGTGACAAAATTAACCTCCCATATCCTAAATCTTATCCCAATGAATTTACCAATGGCTTATGGGAGGGAGGGACTTTCACACACCCTTGCCCTCACTGCTATCAAAGACTCAGCTGAGGTAAGCAGCTAATTATCTTTCCAACCAACTTCTTCCCGATCTCCTCACAAATTCTCCTCCCCCACTTCCTAGCCAATCAGCAATCAGAGCATACAGTCCAGTGGCTCAGCTATGTTAAATCACCTCACCCCTCCTTTACTCCCTGTAGGACAGTGGGATTAGTAGTAGTAGTATTTAGCTCACGCCTTTCCAGGAGATGATCAAGGTGAGTTACATTCATTTTTGTTGTTTGTGAGATACAGTATTTCCCTGTCCTCAGAGGGCTCACAATCTAAGTTTGTACTTGAGGCAATGGAGGGTTAAGTGGCTTGCCCAAGGCCACAAGGAGTGTCAGTAGTATTTGAACCCTGGTCTTTTCGGCTCTAGGCTGCTACCCTAATCCCTAGCCCACTCCTTTTTATAAGGGACGTTACTTCCTAGAGGGTTCTGGGAATGCTGTTCAGTCCTCTGTTTCTCATCGGTTTAAATAAAAACTAGGTATTATCTATTGAAAGGGAGGAGTCCTTTTTGTCTGGGATTCGTAGTCTCAGCTCTGTATCTGCGTCTGTTTGCTGCATTTTAAAGGGCATTAGATTTAAAAATGAAAAGATTGGTGATCACCACATGTGGAGGGTAATTTTATAAACTCCCATGTGGTCCGCATGTATAATCATGCAGGTATTTGAGGCCTATTTTATAAAGTGAAGTGCACGCATACTTAGCTTTATAAAGTGGAGGCGCTGAGGCTTGCTTAACCTAGTTGCAGCAGTTTCAACTGCCCTACAGCAAGCATAAAAGGCCACACCTCTATTGGGTAAAAACAAACATAAGTCATAGTATTCTATTATGCACATAAATGTAGGCCGTCTCTATGCTCCACCCATGCTTCATCCCATGCACATCCTAACTGAAAATATGCGCAGTGGGACACACGCACTCTTACAGAATAGCAGCCTCCTAAAGCAGATGCGTAAATGCCAATTCATATGTCCTTTAGAATAGGGACTTGCGCTTATTTCTAGTGCATAACTCTCTTCACGCAATATAGAATCTGCCCCTTAATGAGTCTATACAAATTATGGATTATTAAATTCATTGTTAATTCCTGAGTAAATTGAGACTTCTGGTATTAGATTTTGCATTGTCTTCTGTTATGGTTTCTCATGGATATTGATATTTATGTACTGAATTTTTTAAAATTATATTGAACTTTTTCTTAATTGTATTGTAGTACATTATGTAATTTTTCTTGTAATCTACCTTAAAATTTGTATGAGGAAATACAATAGAAATGACATTATTAAGTTATTGATAGTTTTATAATAATCTACTTATAGGGTAAATTTGTTCTAAAGCAAGTCATAGATACTAAATCTAATTAATATAACACATTTTAGAGCAAGTATAGCACTTCATTATAAGTCTAGGAGATGTAGTAGATCAAAGAGAAGCAAGTCACTAGGACCAATACCTAGAGTTCTGAAAGAGCTCAAATATGAAATTGCTAGCTTGTTACTAGTAATCTGAAACCTATCATTTGCAGCCATGATTCCTGAAGACCACAGGATGACCAGTGCAATGCCAATTTTTACAAAGAGTTTCAAGGGTGATAAGGCAAACAATAGACAAGTGAGCCTCGATGCTGGGCAAAACTGTAGAAGTTATTCTAAAAACCAAAATCACTGACCATATAAGTAGATAAGACTTAATGGGAATGAGTCAGCATGGGTTCAGTAAAGGCAAGTATTTCTTTAAAAGCTTATTAGAGTTTTTTGAAAGTGTAAACAAATGTGTGGATCTTTATCTTTATTTAAAAATATATATGCCATCAGTACCAACAGATTGTTTATTCACAGTGGTTTATAACAATTCATAAAATGCACACAAGCAAAATACTCAAAATATAAAACACAAGAAATACAAACAAGAGACAAAGGACTTCTAATAAAATTACTAGCATTTGCAACAGTCTGATCATCATATTCATTCCCACTCTTCTAAGCAGGAAACAGTTACAGGGTTATTCCGAGGCGCTATTCGTCCCTTCTGCCGACCCCGACTAACTTCCTCGCATGTTGTACGGAGAATTTAGACAGGGGTGAGAAAGGGGCATTGCGGGGGAGGAGTAAGGGCAAGCAGTGGGCGGTCAGCGGCCCCGGACATACATGGCCGATTTCAATGTCGGCACTGTATGTCCGGGGCTGACATCCTGAACGGGGAACTTATTCCATCTCTGAGGTGGAATAAGTTCCCCTAGTCAGGTGGATTGGGCAGGCCTGTGGCTCAGAAAAGGCGGGAGGGGGCAAAGGAAATTCCTTGCAGCCCAACCCTGGCCTTGGGAGGCCAGATCTGGGGTTGGGCTTTGGGGAATGAACATTCCGGTCCAGTGGCAGGGGATTGTGGCTCTTGAATGGAGCCGCGATGCCATGGCAACCGGATACCATGGCTCCGTGGCTCCATTCAAGAGCCTTGACTGAGTTAGCCGGGGAAGGCCTGCATGTGCAGGCTGACCAGAATCGGGGTCCCAGCCTGCACATACAGGCCTGGACACGATTCTGATCCCACGGGCTAGATGTGCTCCATGGGATCAGAATCCCGGCTCACTCTGGGTGTCCGGTTCCGACCGGGCGCACAGAGGGCCGGCACGTCCAACTTGGAATCGGCTCCTTAGGGTTTAAGTAGCTTCTTGAATTTCCTTACCTCTGGCTTCATGTGAATTTCTCTTGGCAGCTTGTTCTAGCAAATCAGGGCTATGACTGAAAACATCCTATTCTAAATCCTCATCCCCTTCGTCTCTCTGACCAGACAGCAGTGTCTCCAAAAGGAAAACTTGGCTAGACCTCAGGTGACAACTCTGCCTATACTTTTGCAACCTCCCTGCTAAGTATCTAGACCGGGCATTCCTAAGGCCCTAAAGGCTAACAGCAGCGCATTAACTTGTTCTCTGTTAACTAGATTCTGTGTTTAATTAAAGTTACTTGACTGTTCACGTTCCATGTAAACCGCGCTGATACTAAATAGTGCGGTATATAAAAGCTAATTAATTAATTACATTTATTTCTATCTAAATCTGGAAGCAATATAGTTCCTTCAAGCGTGTAGCCCTTTTATCTATGGGACTTCCCTAAAATCATCCTGGTCTCTGCATTTTGAACCAACTGCACCCTTTTTAGAACACTTCTTGGAAGGCCTGTTAGCAGGGCATTACAATAATCCAGAGTGAATAGAACTAACGAAATAGTAACCATCTTTAAGGTACAGTGGTATGCAAAAGTCTGGAATCACTTGTGAGTTTTGCATTTTTCATACTTTCTAACTGTTTTTTTTTTTTAACATTTTGCGTTAGCCCAGCATATTCATCTTTCTACCACGTTAAAAGGGATACATTTGGCTATTAGAGTTTACTTTTTTGCATTCCTTGCTTCCAATTTAAATACTTTACAGACACTGGGAGATAGCTGCTGCCATTTTTGTGGATCCTGCGTCAAAACTAGATCGAGATTATCCAATATGCACACTTATTTCTGACCAATCAGGAGGATGGTTTCACTAACCAATCCCAATGCAGATATCTAGCCAACAGTGCAGCTATAAAAACGCATGGAATGTTTGAATTTCATGCGCTTTCTGGATCGACCATAAAGATGACTTGGACCCTAACGTTGGAGGAGCTTGTTCGTTTGTCCTTTATGAGCGAGGAAGGATTTTCAAGCCGTCAGATAGCCAGGAAAGTTGGCTGCAGTCAGAGCGCTGCTGTTAAGATTGTATAGAAGAAGAAAGAAATGGGTTCAGTGGTGGACAAGCCTTGTTCAGGTCATCCACATGCATCAACATCACGCCAGGACCGCGCACTACGATGCATTTCACTGACTAATCGCAAGTTGACCTCTCCTCAGCTACTTCAAGAGTGGTCAGACAAGAGTGAGGTCAGTGTCAGCTCATCAACAGTTTGTCGCCGGTGCCTGCAGTTTGGTTTTCGGGGCTGCAAAGCACGGAATAAGCCACTGATGACTGACATACAAAGACGCAACCGGATCGTGTGGGCGAGAAAGCACTCAACATGGTTGACTGAAATGTGGGAAAAGGTGCTATTCAGCGATGAAAGCACCTTCTGCCTGTTTGGTAACCAGGCCCACACCTATGTGAGGAGATTTCCTGGAGAGGAATTCAAGCCTGAGTGTCTCAACCTCACTGTGAAGCATCCTTTGAAGGTCATGGTCTGGGGCTGCATGGCTGCCAGTGGCGTTGGACGTCTTCACATCGTCGATGGAATGGTCAATGGGGCCAAGTACATCACCATACTGCAAAAGTGCATGGTGCCATCAGCACACCAGCTGTTTCCTGGCCAGTTCCTGTTCCAAGATGACAATGCACCCTGCCATGACTCCAGACAGGTGATCTGCTGGAAGCAGCGGAACAACATCAAGTCCATGGACTGGCCTGTCCAGTCTCCAGATCTGAATCCAGTCGAGAACCTGTGGCACAAGGTGGCCTTGGAAATATCCAAGAGGCATCCGACATCAAAATGTGAGCTGATTGAGTCACTCATTGCAGCTTGGAACCGCGTTGTCACCAACGATTACCTTTTCAGACTGGTTCATTCATGCCGACAAGGTGCAGTCAGGTGATTAAGAACAAAGAGTGGCCCATCAAATACTGAGCCATCACAACAGCCTTTTTCAAGGCCACATACATTAATTTGAAGGAAACCTAGCGTGCGTCCATAATATTTTAAAGCTTACTTACAATAATATATCATTGGCTAACGATGTACATTACGCGATTTTCACAGAAAATCTATCAACAGGACAACTATGGGGAACAAACTCAGAAAACAAGGGCCAAATCAATACTAAAAGTTGGCCCTATTAGCCAAATCTATCACTTATCATGAGATACACAGAAAAAGCCACTGGGAGGAAAAAGAAATTAAGATATAAGGTCACAAAGTTGAAACAACATCAAATTTCCAAGTGATTCCAGACTTTTGCACACCACTGTATGTATCCAGGTAGGGAATGAAACCACAGATCCACTGTAAATTACTATAGGTTCTCCTCACCATCAAATGAATGTGGGACTCAGGGCATGTCTCTGTCAGTCTGTTCTGACATACTACCAGATTTCTTACAAATCCCTGATACTTCCCTTCACATTCCAGAGACTGATTCAGAGACATCATTCTTACTTTATTTATGCTCATAACCCCCATTTTACCCACATTCACCACTGACCCATTTCTAGTATCTACCTCAAACAAGACAGCCCTGCTCAAACCCTAGTCCTTCTTGCTTCCCCAGCAGGATGATCAGTTGTATGTTGTCTATGTAGACATATTCCTCAACACCAAACCTCCTAATCCAGCCATCCAAAGGTTGCAAAAAGATGCTTACAAATTGTGGAGAAAGGAAGGAGCCTTGAGGCACTCTCACTGTCAGCCACTTTCTCATTGATATCTCGCCCCAGTTCCTCTACTACATAACTTTGCACTTCAAGGAAAGAGGAAATACATTGCAGCGCAGTTCCTCCCAAAATCAGTTCTACACACTTGGCTTTCAATAAATCATGGCTGACTAAGTCAAAAGCCTGAGGATAAATTGGATAATACTAGTAACATATCATTTCCTTTGTCCTAATAACCCAATATCACATCCTGTGACCAGGATGGACTCGGTAATGTGGCCACCTAGAAACCCCAGTTGACAAGCTAATATTTACCACAGGTCTGTACTTGGTGCAGCATATCGTGTCCACTAAAACATTTTTCAAAGTAGCTTTCCACCAGTTGCTTCCATGGATTTTGAACCTCTCCTGTCTATAGAGAGAGATTCAGGATATTTTTCAGATATTCCAAAATCTGCCCTTCAAAACATTTAATTATAAATGAGGAATAGCCATCTAGCCTCTACGTGTCTGCTTATGCTTTCTGAAGATGGAACTGAACCTCCCAGAGGGAAACTAGTGTAAATTTCCCCAGCTGTTCTCTTTCTTTTCCTGTCACTTCATCCGCCCTACTGACTCCCTCATCTAACTTTCCTAAATTCTGCACCAAAGAAACAACTTTGGTTTGAAAGTGATCTCCCAGTTGTTCACAGCTGAGCAAACTGTTGTTACATTCACTTCAGCTATCTACATGTAGTAGCAAGCACACAGCCTAAAATAATTCTCTAGACTGATTAATCACAGATGATGTCACTCTTGAGAAAAAGGCACATTTCTCTTCCTTCACTCTTTTAGAATAAAGGCTACTAACAGCATACCAATGCCGCCACAGCACTTCTGTCTTCTGTTTACTCCACTTCCCCTGCAGTCACTTCTTCTGTTTGACTCTAATATTCCCTTCAACAACATAAACCCTTCCTTCCTCCCTTAACCTTCTCCAATTTACAGGAGGCCGCTTCATCCAAAAATTGTAAGACCTTGTGTTCCCAAGTCTCTGTTCTACGTTTCCGATTCATATATTCCTTAAAAGTAATAGCTAAGAAGTCCTGCAACACTACTCTGTCAATGAACCACCTACTTAAGCCTGCTCCTCCTGGCTGTTCTCCCCCGCCCCCCACCCTCAAAAGGAAAAAGGTACCTCATTCTGCTTATCCTCCTAACCAATCACCAAATCCAAGGTATGCCCCTGGGAAAATCAGCAAACTGATTCAAACCCAACACTTCCAAAGAGGAAAGCATAGAATCTTACAACTGGGAAATCCACATTATTTGCCACCCATAGGACTGAAACTGTAAATTGACTTACGCAATCAAGCACACTACTTCCTCCCATCTCATTGCTTCCTTCCCCAGTGCTTCCTTCACCTGTCTCACCTGAATTTCCTCTAACTGAAGAACAAGCTTAAAACCAGAGCTATCCCAGCCCCTATTTTCCTACTCCAGCCACCAAGAAAATATTATATCTTGTTGGATACAGTTTGACCAACCACACCTCCTTATCTTCTATCACCCATGTCTCAGTAACTACCAAAAATCTACACTACATTGATCAATAAAATTTTCTATTTCTAACCCCTTCCTCCCAGTCACTGAGCATTAATCAAGCCTCCCTTCCAAGCAATTGCTCTCTCCTTCCCTTGCCTCTCCCCCCCCCAAAAAAGCAAACTTAATTGGGCACAAACCCCCCCCCCCTCCTTCCTAGCCTCTTTACCCAAATCTCCATAAGACTCCTGACCCACACAAGCCTTAATAATCCCAATCCTAGACTCGGACTCATTGCACCCCACCTTAATCTCAACCCCATCATGCAGATACATTCCAGCCTCACAACAACCTTTCCCTCTGCCCCACCACTTCCCCACCCAAAACAACCAAACAATCCACCCAATCTCCCAACAAACCAACAGGCCAAACCTCATCAGAACTGTCCAAAAAGCTCTCTTTTATAGTTTTCTAATGGCTCTTGAAGAGGCCAACCCCTTAGATTTGTCTCTTCAGGATGATTCTCTGCAGGTGTTAAGTCCATTCCTTTATCCGCTGACCCCCCTGAAAGTGATGTCGGCAGTGAATAGGCGAGACTCCAGCTGGGCAATAGCAGCAGCTACAGATAATAACAAGGCTCTATAGCGGGGTGAGCAAGGCTGCTTTACTCCCCTCTTCACAATCAGGAAGCTCAGCAATGTGAACTGGATGATGTGGATGACTATTCCATTCAGGCCGTTTAGCCCCTGTTTGGCCGACCACAAGCAGGACGCACAGATATAGACCCAATTCTGATCCCATGGGGCTAGACATGCCCACGGGATCAGAATCGGGTCTACATCCTGGACGTGCAGGCTGGGCCCTGATTCTGATCGGCCTGCACGCCCAGCCCACATACCCGGCTACCTCACCAGGCTCCTGAATGGAGCCACAGTGCCAAGGCATCCCGTCGCCATGGCACCACAGCTCCATTCAGCCACTGACCAAGCTCTGTTTTCCCCGCAGCCCAACTCCCAATCTGGCCTTCCAAAGCCTGGGTTGGTCTGCAGGAAACCCTCTGCACCCCCTCACCTTTGTCCCCGGGCCCTGCATCGCGATCCCCCTCTGTCCAGGGGGACTTATTCCACCTTCGAGGTGGAATAAGTCCCCTGTCTAGATCTGAGGTCCCGGACATACAGGGCCGACCTCTGAATAGGTCCTTTATGTCCAGGGTCGTGGCCTGCCCTCACTCCACGTCCAGAACTCCCCCTCCTGCCCCCATCTAGGCTGTCCCATATAAACCCAGTGTTCGTATGGGGAGGCTTTTGTGAGGCCGCAGGGGACGTATAGCAGGTTGGGATGTCCATCCCTGCTATTCACGGGACAGAATGACCCCCATAGTGTATAGTGGTTTTCAGTCATGACCCTGGTATAGTGTATGTTCAGAAGACATTTGGAGAAGTCCCTCATGAGAAACGCCTTAGGAAATTAAAAAGTCATGGAAGGCAGTATCCTTTTTTTTGGATTGCAAACTGGCTGAAAGACAGGAAACAGAGAGAAGGACTAAATGGTCAGTTATTCACATGAAAATCAACAGTAAAGGATTTTGACTTGGTTGATAAATACCCATGCATACAGTTTGGGAGTGGGGAGAAAGGGAAGCATTGCCCCCACCCCAAAACACCTTGTGCACTGGTACCACCACCATGGCCTTTAAGGTTTCTAGGTATTTCAGGAGCCCCAGGATCTCGTTCCTGGTGTTAGGTGTGTCCTTAGGTAAAAGCTGTAGTTGTGCTGTGGGCTTTTGTAGGAATTTTTGGGTAGGTGAGGTCCTCTGGGGGGAGGCTGGGTCTTCCGAGGGTATGCCCGGTGATCTTGACAATATAAATGAGTGAGTGTCCTTTGGCACTGGTTGTGTCCCATATGGAGTCATCGTGTCCTGGATCTCACCATCCTCATCTGCGGGGTAAGTCTTTGGGGAGGCGGGGGGTTGCATGTATGCCGGTGCTCTAGGCAGGTGGTTGATGGAGTGGTGGGATGTCGTAGGTAGCCAGTTCATGAAATTGTGTGTTTGACTGCAGCTGTGGCGTGCCAAGGAGGAGTTGTGCCATCATTTTCCCCAGAGGTCCAGGAGGCTTTGCTATTTTGCTGTGGTCTGCTGTTATGTTTTGGTGTCAGTGTTGTGTCCACCGGTTCAGGGATGGGTGGGCTCCCGTTGAATCGTGCTGCAGGTATGAGTTAGGCTGTCTCTGATTTCCTGCTGGGCTTCTGCTGCATCTCCTTCTTTTTACAGACTGTGGTGAGAAGGGGGGGGGGGGAGGAGCTATAAGCGTGTCTATGACTGCTGTGCCAGCCTCTGTAGGCAGAGCTATGATGTTGACGCCGATGCATGTCTGTGTTCCCTCTCTTCTGTGTAGTGCCTGTGTTTCCCCCACTCTCTGCACCATTCTTCTGGTTCCACCACACTGGAGCTCCTTGCTGCGGGGGACTGGGAATCGGCATGGACTGTGCTCCCATGGTGTCCAGGTGAGGAGGCTTCAGGGCTGCTTGTATCCCTGGGGCCTACCTCTTGTGTGAATGTGCACGGTGTGGTCATAGAGAGAGGGGTTGCAGCCGCCGCCGCATGGTTGACCTGGGAGGATGCTGGCATCTCAGCTGGAGCCTGTGCCATGTCGGGGGGTGGGGGGGGAGAGATTCAGGAGGTACTGCCGCTAGCGAGGGAGGTCCCAGGAGCAAGGCTTAGCTCAACATATGGTGCCTCTGTGCTCCGCAGTGTTGGTGCTGCTGGGGGCTCTGTCGGTCTCCCATTTTGGCGGCTTTTGGGCTTTTTCTTTTCTTGTGGGGCAGTCAGGGCCTGATCCTCCTTCCAGTTTGGTTCATCATGCAGAGATTCGGTGAGCAACTTGTAGAGAGCATTTTTCCTCTGCTTCCTGGCTCTCGGAGACATCCTGCAGCAGTGGTGAGTCAGGCCCAGGCATCAGAGGTAGCAATCGTGGGCATCATTGGCATTCATCTTCCTGGAGAAATGTAAGCATTTTATGATTCCAGACTTTTTCCATTCTGGAGGTAAGATTAGTAGGTTGATTTGATGTAGAAGTTGTGGAGAGCTGGAGAATCAGTCCGTCCAGGAAGGCGGATGGAAAAAACTGTGGAAGGAAGAGCAGGGACATGGGAAGGAAGGGGAGGGAACATGCTCAGAGGAATTTTAAAAAAAACCCGAAATTCCTTTGAGCTATGGGAGAGCTAATTCGGTTCCACGGATGACACACTTAGGCATGTCTGACTCAGCCTGCTTGTTCATGGAGAAAGGATTTTGACTTGGTTGATACTGTAAATATCCATGCAACGTAGTTTGGTAGTGGGGAGAAAGGGGAGCATTGCCCCCACCCCAAAATGAGCTATCCTCTACCTGGGCTATTAATCTTTGCTGCTTAAGTCTTGGCAGGGTGAGGCAGCAAGCTCTGAGAGTGACAAACAGTGCTCCAAAACACCTCCGCAATGTTTGCCTCACTTCTGCCTGTAATATTTTGTTAGGTTTTATCTCAGCATTCCTCAAGATTTGTGGCTGCAGTGGGAATAAGATCAGCAATAGATGCATGGTCTTTCATACCTCTGGGGCTTCAAAGGCCTTTCTCTCCCACCCTCTCTGATGCATATTTTTCACATCAGAGAGAGCCTTTGAATCACCGAAGTGTGAAGAAAGCTGAAAGCTGCTGGGCATGGGGGAAATGAGAGAAGAAGGGTAAGACAAGATGCTGGGCGTGGCATGGAAGTGAAGAGATGCTGGGCATGAAGGGAGAGAGATGCTGGACATGGGGAGGGGGAAGGGATGCTGTGATGCTGAGATGCTGGGTGTGAAAAAGAGATGCTGGAATGCAGAGCACAGGGGGGAAGGGGGGAAGGGATGTTGGGCATGAGGTGGCCAATGAGAAAGAATGGGGATGCCTGGCATGGGGCACATAGGGAGATAAAAGGGAGATGCTGGGTATGGGGGCATAGGGAGATGGAATGGCAATGCTGGAAACAGGGGTGGGGTTGAGGTGGGCATAGGGAGATGGGGTGCATGGGAAAAGGGAGATACGAGGGACATGGGGAGCATAGGGAGAAGCTAAAATATTAGGATGCATAGAGAGATAAGAGGGCAGATGCTGGAAATGGGGTGGGATGGGCATAGGGAAACAGATGAGAGGCTGAATATGGAAAGGATAGGAGAAAAAGAAGGGAGATGCTGGATTTGGGTGGGGGTAGGGAGAGAGGTAAGGGTGGTTCTGGCTTTGAGGGGATGGAGAGAGAGGAAAAGGAGATGCTGGATATGGGGAGAAAGTGAGGAGAGAGGGAAGGAGAGATATTGGACATGGGGGAGATGAAGACAGGAGGGATGGATGTTGGACAGAAGGGATGAAGGAGATAGGGAAAGGGGAAATTCTGGACATGGGGAGAAAGAGAAGGGGAAGATGCTGAACATGAGTTGGCAGAATTGAGTGAAAGAACAGGAATTCTAGACATGAGTGGATTGGGTGAAAAAAAGGGGAAGGCACTGGACAAGGAGTGAAGAGAAGGGGAGAGTTGCTGGACAAAGAGGAGGGATGGAGAGAAAGGGAAGAGTTAAAGACTGGGAAATAAGAGGCTGGGGAAGGAGAGAGAATTGGGAAATGGAGGGCTCTGTTAGTAACAAGAGAAAGATTGAGGGCTGGAAGGTTTTCGTACGGGCCATAGCACTGAGACTGTGCTCACCTCCCTCCTGAACGAAGTGCACCAATCCCATGACAGAGGTGAACTTTCCTTTGTGGTGGCTTTGGATCTATCCTCTGCTTTTGACATTGTAGATCATCATACCCTCTTAGCCCATTTGGCTGACCTTGGGATCCACGGGCCCGTTCTTTCCTGGTTCCATTCTTATCTCTCCTCTCGCACTTTTTCAGTAAAGATTAGCTCAGCTACCTCTCCTCCTCTACCTCTTCTCTGTGGCGTTCCTCAGGGTTCGATTCTTGCTCCCCTCCTCTTCAATATTTTTCTCACCCCCCCCTGGCACTCATTGTCCAACAGTCAGGTATTTCCAGTTACTTCTATGCTGATGACATTCTTCTCGTCCACCACACTAGTTCCCTCTCACCAGATCTCTCCACCCTTAACCTCTGCTTCGCCTGTGTGGCTTCCTGGATCAGCAGTAATTTCCTTCACATTAACCCCTCTAAATCAGCTGCACTTTGGCTTTCCTTTAACACACCTCCCCTACTTGCTCCCCTCTCCTCCTTTCTACCCCTATTCCTCTGGTCTCCTCCCTTCGCTACTTTGGGGTTACCCTTGATTCCTCCCTCTCCTTTCACCACCATATCTCTTTGCTTATCCGTCGTTCTTTCTTCTTCTTATGCCAGATTCGCGCTGTTCATCCCTTCCTCCCCTCTTCTTCCATTGCCTCACTAGTCATTTCACTTGTTCTCTCAAGGCTGGACTATTGTAACACCATCCTAGCAGGTCTCCCACAATATCAACTCCGGCGTCTCCAACTGGTCCAAAACACAGCTGCACGCCTGCTTACCCACTCCTCCTCCTGAGATCACAACACTCCTCTCCTCTTCCATTTGCACTGGCTTCCACTCCAATTTAGTTTCATTTATAAAATTCTTATTCTCACCCATAAAACGCTACACACTGGTTCTCCCCAGTATTTAGATGACTCCATCCACCTGCAACCTTCTCCTCATCTCCTCCGCTCAGCACACGGTAATCGCCTCTTCCTTCCCTCCCCCTCTTCAGCTCATTTGGAATCTACATGTCATTCTGCCTTCTTCTTCCTAGCCCCTGCACTCTGGAACTCCCTCCCCCTTGTCCTTCGCATCGAATTGTCTTTCCAACGCTTCAAAAGCTCACTCAAAACTCACCTTTTTCAGCAAGCTTTCGACATCCCTAATCCCTAAAGTTACCCACCCCACCAGTTTCCCCCTCAGGCCTTTCTCTACTCTCACCTATTCTGTCTAGCTATCCTTTTGTCTTTCCCTGTCCCTCTCTTTCCTATTTAAGCAATGGCGTTCCTTTCTTTTTCATTTTTCCTACTTCCTACTTGATTTGCTTTTATTGTACACCGCCCTGACGCATATGCTTGGGCGGTATATCAAGCGATGAATAAAGATAAAGATAAAAGGAGGACTAAAATGTGAGTTGGCAGAGAGAGAAAAGCATAAATGGAAGACAGCCGAAGGGAAAAGATCAATGTCAGAGATGGAAGGAAGAATACAAAAGGAGAGTGAAGTGGCAGGTGGATTGGAGATCCTAGAAAGGGAGTTAATTAAAGACAGAGGAAAGCAGAAACTAGTGATTGAAATAAACATGATTAGAGAATAAAATGGCCAGACAACAAAGGTTGAAGAAATAATTTTATGTTCAATTTAGTGATTGGAATAGGTCAGTCTTCGCAATTTGCACAGTACAAGGGCATCTGCATTTCTTTCTGTTTCTCTGGTGTCATATTGCCTACAGAGTCTGGCATCTTGGGGTTTCAGTTTAATTTTTGTCTTCATATTTCTGTTTTTGATTTGTGGCAATTGATTATTTATTTGGTGAGGATCCATCTATGTTCTGAGTATTTGAATGAGGCCAGGTGTTCTGTTAACATGGAGTTTCTGTGTAATAATAGTAATCCAATGTTCTACAGCAATATTTATGGTGCTGAACTTTTCTGTGTAGGTTATTTGTGTGTGTTTTTGAAGTTAATGCTATTATGGTATGGTATCTTTATAGATCCCGAGTAATTTACGTAGGGTTTTGTATTACGTTACAATATGCTTAGTGTTAATGAGGGTTTATATTGCTGTTACTGAGATGACATCAGAATCGAAAATTGGTTTTTTTATGTTCTATGGGGAAATGTCCTAGTTCTGCTTAGCACCCGTTGTTGAAGTGTTAAAGTATTTGTTGTAAATAATTACCCCGGTTACCCAAGTTATTGTTCCTGTTATATGTAAAATACTCAGATAATTGTATTCTGTCTGATGTTTTCTTGTTTTATGTAAACCGCGCTGATTATGAATAGTGCGGTATATAAAAGATGTTAAATAAATAAAATAAATAAATAAATAAAAAAATAAAAAGCGAGAACTACAGCACAGTTTATAATGCCATAATAAAATTAGTGAAAATAATTTGATTTTGGTGTTATAAACTGTGCTATGGTTCTCACTTTTTCTTTTTGTTCCTTGGTGTACAAACACCTTGCATCTCCTTTGTTTTCTTCAGAATATATATTTACATTTAATACCTTGCTGGACCAATGTGCAATATCAGTCGTTTATATTAGATTCCTGGGCTACATAGTTAAACTGCTACGATTTTTGCTGTATATACATAATTACAAAGTGTTTTTTTTTTTTAAGTTATGTAATCTAGAAATATGTTGCTTTCTTTTTTTCTTGGGGCAACCACATGATCTCAGAGCTCTGAGGATGTGTCTCCATTTTGGGAATAGGGAGGGCACCAGCTTAATTCTTGTCTCTGGCAGCAGATTACCTTAAATTGCCCCTAAGCGTCAGGACTGCAAGGAGGGAGGGGGTGGAGTGTGATGGGGCAGGCGGAGGGACAGAGAGTCACAGCTGACAGCCAGTCCAATCAACTGGATCATTTAAATCTTGGCTTCCTGTTTCCTCTCACGCTGCCTGAGATCACCACCAAACTGCTGTTTCTTCTGTTGTTTTAGGCTCCAGCTTTGCTCTGCTGAGTGCTAGGGTAGTGGGAGAGGGGAGGAAGTGAGAGAGCTGGGCTTTGGAGAGGGACAAAAGGAGAGAAGGTTGGGGTGGTGGGGGGAAGGGGATAGTATTGGCATCAGGCCTAGAGAAGGTGCTAACTGATGTGAATCTGAGTGGGGGCACCATGAGTCAAACTTCTCATGGTTCTGGCATATTTCAGTAAAATATTTGATTGTTTGAAATACTGGCTTCCTATCCAAGCTGGGTTTTTTAGATAACTGTAACGAATATGTATAAAATATATATGCAAATATGTCAAATCTTCACCCCACAAATCTGACTATCTCACCTTTGCTTCCCCAAATGAAATAGTCAAATTACGCCCATGTAAATACCAGATTGTACAGACCCAGGGCCGGCCAGTCCATTGAACAAGAATATTGTTTGCACAGGGCCCCGCGTTTCAGGGGCCCCGCCCCAACAACATCCTGAATTGAATACCTGCAGGCAGGTGCCTTTAGAGGGAGCCAGAGAGGCCCCGGCTCACCTCTAACAGCTGCCGAAGTGAAGCGTGTCTATTTCCTTCACTTCGGCAGCTGTACTGAAATTTAGAATGCTGCCACGTTGAGCACCGGGAAACAGGAAGTCCCCTTTGACCTCAGCTTCACTTCGGCAGCTGAAGAGGTGAGCCGGGGCCTCTCTGGCTCCCTCTTAAACCTGTTAGCTAGCCGCGGAGCTCTTCGGGAGGGGAGAGAGGGCCTGGACTGAAAATGTGTGTGTGGGGGGGGGGGGGGTTGCTAGGACTGGAAATGGGCTGAGGGGTGGTGGGGCTTGAACTGCCAAGAGCTGATGGGCAGGGGGGCCTGAACTGGAAATAACTGATGGGGAGGGGGACTTGGGATGAAAATGGACTATGAAGGGGAGGCTTGAACTGGAAATGGGCTGAGTGGAGGGGGGCTTGGGCTGAAAATGGGCTGTGGGGAGGGAACTAGGACTGGAAATGGGCTGAGTGGAGGGGGGCTTGAACTGCAAATAGCTGATGGGGAGGGGGACTTGGAATGAAAATGGGCTGTGGGGGGAGCTAGGACTGGAAATGGGCTGTGGAGGGGAGACTTGAACTGGAAATAGCTGATGGGGAGGGGGGCTTGGACTGGAAATGGGCTGTGGGGGGAGCTAGGACTGGAAATGGGCTGAGTGGAGGGGGGACTTGAACTGGAAATGGGCTGAGTGGAGGGGGGCTTGGAATGGAAATGGGCTCTGGTGGTGGGGAGCTAGGATTGGATATGGGCTGTGTAGAGTGGGGCTTGAACTGGAAATAGCTGATGGGGAGTGGGATGGTCTGGAAATAGGCAGACTGGGGGGGAGCTAGAACTGGTAATGGGCTGAAACAGGGGCTAGGATAGGACTGGACATGGGCTGTAGGGGGCGGCTAGGATTGGAAATAGGCTGTGGTGGGGGCTTGGATTGAAATGGATTCATGGAGGGGCTAGGACTGGAAATAGGCTCATAGAGGGGCTTGGATTATAAATGGACTGAGTGGGGGGAGCTAGGACTGGAAACTGGCTGATGGAGGCTGGGATTGGAAATGGGCTGATGGAGGGGCTAGGATAGGACTGGAAATGGGCTGTTGGGGGGGCTAGGATTGGAAATGGGCTGTGGGGGGGGGACTTGGATTGAAATGGACTCATGGAGGGGCTAGGACTGGAAATAGGCTCATGGGGGGCTTGGATTGGAAATGGGCTGAGTGGAGGGGAGCTAGGATTGGAAAATGGGCTGATGGTGGGGCTAGGAAAGGACTAGAAATGGTCTGATGGGGGGCTGGGATTGGAAGTGAGCTGATGGAGGGGCTCGGCTGGGATTGGAAATGAGCTGATGATGGGAATAGGATAGGATTGGAAATGGGCTGATGGGGGGATAGGAATGGAAATGGGCTGATGTGGGAACTAGAAGGAAGCGGATGCTGGGGGAAGACTAGAATGGGATGGGGCTGAGAGAGTGAAATAGAGAGGGGAAAAATATTTTGTGTGGGAGGGAAGAAGATCTACAATTGGCCGGGTATTGGGAGAGTAAGTGGGGATTGAGGATGGAGGGGTAAAATTTGAGTGGATGAAAAAGGAATAAAGAAAGAGATGGAGGAAAGAGCAAAAGGAGAAAGCAGATGTGCATCGTTAACGTCTGCTTTTTGTTTAATACAAGAGGAAATTAATTTATAGTTTTATTTCTTCAGTGTTGTTGTACATTCCAAGTTTGGCTTTTGGAGGTCCCAGTTTAATTATTGTCTTCCTGTTTTTAAATTGTGATTCCTTGTTTGGTGATGGTCTATGTTCTGCATGAGTAACTGAGCTGAGGTATTCTGTTTATGTAGTTTCTATTTGACATTGCCACTTGTTCTCTTTCCCCAGTAGGTCATGTATTGTTATTCTCTGAAATGTATTGGTTTAATATTTGCAGTGTTGCCTTTTGATAGGTAGAGTATGGTGCTTTGTGAGTCCTGGTAGTGCTGTTCCGATACGGCGGGTTTGCTATGGGTTCTAAATGAGCAGTGTTTGTAGTAGTTCCTAATGTGGCTGGCGGTTGGCACTGGATTATAGTAATGTAGAAATCTTTTAGTCTTTCTTTATCCATACACTCATTAAGAGGCATGCTTGCTAATAGTTAGTGTATGTTAACATTATGCAAATATTTATGCAAATGAGGCCCCGCAAATGGCCCTTCACCCCCCTTGGGCCACCCCTGTACAGACCAGTCGCTCTTGTTCCAGGTCCTCTTATGAGCATGTTTAAGTAGGCCATGTTCATTTAAATGTATTTATTGGAAAATCCATATGAAGATGGAAAGCATTGTGTTCGACTGTTTCTCATAGGCAGCTTTTAGCAGTGAAATAGGTTTTTAGGCTGCTGTGATCTTCATGAATTTTGCTTCTTTATCCTGTGTATTCAAACAAAAAAAGCAGTTAGTTTTGGGGTTCTACATATATAACATGTCTGTGGAACAGGTGTTTAAATATACTTGAAGGTTTTGGTATGTAGGTGAATTTGAAGACTTTAATGTGCCAAACAGACCAATCTGTCTAGGGAACACTGATGTCATAAGCCAAATATGAACCATGTAGAGTTGCTGTAGAGAAATTACCTAATAGAATTTTAAACAACCTATCCTTTAAAGGAGTGGAGGAGTAGCCTAGTGGTTAGAACACTGGCTTGATAACCAAGCAACCAGGGATTGATTCCCACTAGCACTCCTTGTGGCCTTGGGCAAGTCACTTAACCCTCCATTGCCTCAGAAGAAAGGCCTGGCAATCTACTTCCAGAGACATTGCCAAGAAAACCCAGGAGCTTCTGGGTCACCAGGAGTCAGGACTGACTCAAAGGCACACATTGTATTGCATTGCATCCTTTAAAAGCTTTGCATGGAGTACTTTGATATCAGTCGTGGTTGAATTTCTCTTTTCTCTCCATTTATTATCTTATGCATGTGCATGTTGAACTCCTTTGGACACAAATGTGATGTAATTTGCTACCTCATTTTGGAGTTAAACTGAACACAAGGTGGCCATTATGTCATCTCTTGTAACAAATGTATTTTATTTTGATTACTTTGCTTGGATTATTTTGCAGGAATTGCTCTGAGCTGATTAATTTTGATTGTAAACATAGATGGCTTGACTTCCTCAGCTTTTCACTTACTTTGTAGAGTCCCTCAAGTCTCCATCTTGTCACCTACACTTTTTTCAATCTATTCACCGCCCCAATAACAGCCTTAATTCAGGTTTTTTTATTTATAGTTCATCTTTTTGCAGATGACATTCAGATATTTATTAGCCACGATTCTTGAGATCCTTCTTTTTAGACCTCTGTGTCTGAATTTTTAGACAAAATTACAGATTGATTGTTACCAATCGGCTTGTACTTAGCCCCACAAAATCAACTGTCCTCTGGTTTACTAAAAACTCTACTTACTGTAACTTTCTTCCATAAATGACAGGACATGAAATCCCAATTAAAAAAACTATTGACACTTTGAAGTCATCTTTGATAAAGATCCCACGTTCACCCCCTACGTTTCCATTCTGGTACAAAAATCATTCTTCACCTTATGATTAATTTGATCTACCGGACCCTACCTTGATACCAAATCATTAAGAATTCTTCTCCATGCTTTAATATTGAATTGCAAAGCACTTCTGGTTGGCTTACCACAATATTCCATTAAACACATTCAAATTAATTCAGAAAACAGCAGCTAGACTGATTTATTATGCAAAACGTTCTGGCCATGTAACACCCCTCATGGTCAAACACTGGCTACATATCACTAGTAGGGTATTTAAAATGCTCCTGCTCCCCATAGCTCTTGCTATTCAGGTCTCCCTTTATACTTCAGTGCTTATTCCTTACTTTTCTTTCGGTACTCTAAGATCTTCACCAGTCCATCTTTTGGTGGTCCCGTCATATTGCAAACTTAATTTGAATGGATCCAAACATCTACATTCACTCACTGGGCCTCCTTACACTGTGCAACACTGTCCAATTTGGTATTAGAGCTGAAAGTTGTCATAAAAAATTAAAAAAATATTTGAAGACCTGGCTATTTCAAAAGTCTTATATCTGAGCACTTAAGTGCATTGTCCGAGGTCTGTCTTTTTGTTTCCCTTTCTCCTAGGGTGCCTCAGATTATTTCAGATTTTGTTAATGGTTTGAAATTATTGGATGCGTGGACCAGCTTCCCCTTTTAGTAACCACATCTTGTTTATATCCTTTTGCAGGTGCAATCTCCAGAATTACAGTATGCCAAATGAGGTCTCGCCAGAGGCTTATACAAAGGCATCATCCCTTTTTCCCTGCTGGTCATTCCTCTCCCTAGGCACCTAAGCATCTTTCTGGCTTTTGCCGTCACCTTTTCTATTTGATTGGCCCCTTTTTAAAAAAATAATCTTTATTGAACCAGTCTAACATACAACACCTAGACGCTGTGGATACTCTTACACAGTGCCCAGAACTACAGCACATATGTAACAAACCATATATTTTGATTTTGAAGTTTTTGTGTGTTTGTTTCCCTCTGCCCCATCCCTGGTAGAACATGGTCCCAAGCTTGTCCCTCCCCCCTCCCTGCCCCCCTATTCAACCCCTCCCCTATATTCTTCAATTAGCCCATGGAGCCATTCCTTTCTTCCATCTTGTGGGCAGGACCCCCCCTCCCCAACCCTTTAAAGTGTCAAGAGTTCATTACGTGCACAAGGTGACACCATGATTATATGTACTGTTCCCAAAGGTCTAGGAAAACGTCTCGTTTCTGGGTATCCCCCTTGGTATCAAAAAGTTCCAGGAGCATCAGCTGATGAAAACAACTGAGCCACTCCCAGAATATGGGTGCCTCTGCCTCCCTCCATTGCCACAAAAGAGGTTGTTTGCCCATCACACATGCCTTCCTTAACAGCAGCCGTATTCACATTCCCTTAGGGCTCGAGGCTGGTAACCGATCAAATATCACAAAGGCCTCCGTCCACTCCACCCTGTGACCTATCAGGGAGTTAACATGGGTCTGAATTTGCCAGTATTTCTGAATTTTCCCACATGCCCGCCACATGTGACCGAGAGCTACCTTGGGCACTAGGTCCCTAGGACATCTACTATCTTGCGTTATCTTACTTTTCAGGGCGCGTCGCAGGGAAAGTGCATACAGGTTACTGCACCTCACACAGTCTGGCCAGTATCACCAGTCCCGGAATATGGAGTGGAGGAGTGGCCTAGTGGTTGGGGCAAGGTACTTCAGGCCGGAAGGTCGGGGGTTCAAATCCCACTAGAGGGCAGCAACCTTGGGCCGGAAGGACTGGGGTTTCTAGTCCCACAGGTGCTCTTTGTGGTCTTGGGCAAGCCACTTAACCCTCCATAGCCCATGTTCCCTGTAAAATAGTTATCTCCAAGTTATAATGCCCTGTTCAGTGTAATTTCAGTTTGTTCAATGTAAACCGCACTGATGCAGAATAGCATGGTATATAAGAGAATGTAAATAAATAAATAAATATGACATATGGTTCCTAAGACTGCATATGGGAGAACTGGGCATCCCAGATCTGCCTGTTTCTTCGCTACCTGGGTGAAATCTAAAGGAGTGGACCACTGCACCAGTTTCTGAGAGTACTTAGAAACGGAGGGCCACTCCTGACCTCCTAATTCAAAAAACTGTAATATCCACACCACCATCTCAGCTGTTAAGAATTCCCATGGAAGGGGTGCCACATAATGCTACATTTGAGCATACGCGAACATGTGCACGCTTGGCAGTTCATATTTGTCCTGCAAATCTCTAAAGGATTTACATACACCCTTCATATCAACCACATGCCCTAGGTTTTGTGTTCTTCAACCGCCTATTTGCAGAATGCTCGGGTTTCAGTGCCTGGTACAAATTGTATATTGCCCCGAATAGGCAGCCAGCTGGAGACTGTCGGCGATGTCTTCCAGTAGGAGCATAGGTGCCGCCACACTCCTCTGATCAGCTGTACCAATATGCTCTTCACTAGTCACGGTGGGAAATCCACACCATCCATAATCAAGACAGCTAACAGCGAGTGCGGGGAAACAAAGGCCTCCTCTAGGGCATACGGTAGAAACACATCAGTATACCTTAACTTGTCACCCAGGTGACGCATTTGGCAAGCTTGTGCATACCGGGGGATGTCAGGAACACCCAGACCCCACCTTTCCCAGGGCCCTTTCAGCCTTGCCAATAACTCTGTCTCGCCTTTTTCCCTTGTCTCGCCTTTTTCCCTTGTCGCAGCTCACGGTACAGCATGATTACATCCTTCTGCATGAGGCGCATCAGTATTGTCTGCAAGAGGTACAGCACCATCCAAAAAGCCACCACCCTTCCAGATAACGATAGCAGTAATGGAGTCCAATCCCACATCCACTTTCTCAACTCTGTTACAGTTCCTTCTGTAAGCTTATGAGGGTCTGCCATCAACTGGATCCCTAGGTAAATGAAGGCTGAATCCACCCATCGTAGAGGGAACGACGGCTCCCACATTGAATGCAACCATCCCAACACATCTAAGGCTTCTGAATTTTCGTAACTAATCTTGAGACCTGCAATCCCACCAAAGAGCTCAATCTCTTCTAGGACCCTTGCCAAAGACAACTCTGGGGAGGTGAGGTGGACCAACATGTCATTGGCAAAGGCAGAAACTTTAAACTCCCATTTTCCAATTTAGACCCCTGGTGCCTCCTTGCAGTCCACCAGTTTCTGCACCAGTGGATTAAAGATACAATGAAAAATAATGGTGACGGGGCATCCCTGTCTCGTCCCTTGTCCTAAACTAAATGCCTCAGACAATCTCCCATTAACCCCCACTACTGCTGTGGATCCCGAATACAGCACATATCCCATGCGCAGAAACTGATCTTCTAAGTCATAGAGAGGCATCAGCTGGAAGAGATATTGTCACCCCATCCCGTCAAATGCCTTCTCGGCATCAAAGCTAATCAACATGGACGGAATCTGTTGCTCTAAAGATGCCAGTATTTTCTGTAGGTTATGTGCAACATAGTGGCCTCTACCAAACCCCATCTGGGAATCGTGTACGAGGATCAGAAGCAGGGGCACCAGTTGGTCTGCAAGAATTTAGGCCATCAATTTCACATCAAAGTCAATTAAAGATATTGGTCTGTAGGACAAAGCCTGCAGGGGATCTTTCCCAGGCTTAGGAAGAAGAACAATATAGGCACTTCTCCATACACTTCCGATACATTTCTACCATTGGGGGGGGGGGGGGCACCAAGTCGGAGAGGAGTTTATAAAATTTGGCATTAAAGCTGTCCGGCCCAGGTGCCTTACAATACTGAGCTTTCTGTATGCTGTATTACACCTCTGCGACCGATATGGGGACAACCAGCATCTCCGCCTGCTGACTCGTAAGCCTTGGTTAGGACATGCCTTGCAAATAGGTAGACACTCAGGTCAGGGACACCTCTTCTCCCGAATACAACATTTGAAAAAACACTCAAAAACCTGTGCTATCCTCGACGAATCTTTTTGAAAGCGGTTTGTCGCATCACGCAATGCCGCGATCCCCTGCCCTCCCTTAGACATCAGGCCAAAAGTCATCCTGATTTATCACCGTAGCGATACAGTTGATACCTGTAGTACGTGAAGGATTTCTTTGCCTGCTGGTGTAGAATTTCATTGAGAGCCGCCTGTGCCTCCATAAACCGGGCTTAGTGGCCTCTGTGGGGTGCTTTGCATGATGCCTTTGCTCCAAAACCAGCTGTTGTTCCAACCGGACCACCCATACATTGAGCAGCAGCCACCACATCCTAGCGGCAAATGCGATAATATCCCCCCCTGAGGACGACTTTAGCGATTTCCCAAAATAATTCAGGAGTCTCTTTTTGTTGGTCATTATTCATAAGGTACGATGTCCAACAGTCCTGAATGTATACCGAAAACTGCTCATCTCTATATAAATCTGACGGAAAGCACCAGCACTGATGGCCTGCCGACTGTGTGTGCTATGTGAGATTCACCCATAATGGGGAGTGATCGGAGATTTCGTCAGGTCCTATCATTGCCTTGTCCACCTGTGTAAAGAGAGGTTCTGAAATCAGTCGATAATCAATGCGGGCAATGGGCCCAGGATTGATGTGTATAGGTCAGTTCCTGAGAGTGCAGGAAGCACCATGTGTCCACCAGACTCAAGCGCCGCTTAAAACTACATAATATTCTAGAGACCGTGCTCCGGACACCCTCACCCCCCCCCCCCCCCCACCTATGAAACCTCCAGGTCCAGGACCCCATTCAAATCTCCTCCCACCACCAGGGGAACAGCGAGGAACTGCTCTATACTAGAGGCCATCCGTGCATATAGAGGCACATCCTAGACACTTGGGCCATACACATTACAAAGAACGACCGGTTGTCCCGCCAAGTTGCCCTGCAAAGTAAGATAACGGTAGTACATGTAAAATAAATCCCTTTGTGTATGAGAATGACCACGCCTGCTTTCTTCCCTTGTGCTGGAACTTCAAACACCTGTCCCACCCAATCTCTACACAGCTTAGCATGTTCGTTGGCAGTTTGTTGCATTCCTGAAGGAAGGCAATGTTGCATTTATGGGTGGCCATTGCCCTCAAGATCTTATGATGGGGGAACCCAGCCCACAACCATGCCAAGAAATGATCTTCAGGGGACCTCCCAGAATCTCCAGGAACAAGCAGGAATGAGTCTTCACATATGGGTACGTCGGTACCGACGGAGTCTGCGCGGGAACGCTTCCCCGCGTCCAATCAAAGAGCTTTTGGAAGCATCCCACCACGCCTGCATGCTGCCTTCCTGCCTTTCCCAACTGCCTCTCCTCAGTTTTCGTTTTCCGCGGAGCCGGCAGGACGTCCTCCTGTCACCGCAGAAAATTCTTGTTTTATTTCTTTCGTTTTCTTGTGGTCGCGGCTGTCTTCCTGACGCCACCGGTACCGCCTGTGTTTTCTTTTCTTTTCTTGTAAAATCTTCCTTTTTCACAGGATATTTTTTCTTCATAGTGTCCCGCGGTTTCTTAGGCCTTCAGGCCTCTTCTTTTCCTTCATGGAACCGCCAGCCACTTTCTCCAAGAAATGTTCAGACTGTGGCGGTACAACTTTATTTTTAGACCCTCGAAGTCGGTGTCTAACCTGCTTGGGTCCTGACAACGGTTTGGTGAGAAGAGGTTTTCAACATCGGGGTTCCCTCGATACACGGTTTCCCTCCAACTTCGGGGCACCGTCCCCTTCTTCCACACAGGATCAGGTAACCCACAAACAGTCTGTTAAGACTAGCCAGCCCTCGAGTGGTAGGTCTCATGCACAATATGTAGACGGCTCCGGCCTTGCCCTCGAGAGCCCACTGGCTTCAAAACCCCAGCAGGAGTCTTTGGTCTCCAAAGCCTTTCAGGGGTTTCAGGTTGTTCCTGGGGTTCACCCCTCACAGAACATACCTGAGCCGTATCCAATGGTGGCAGCCGCTTCGAGCGGTACCGATACCCCGGCATCGGCACTGGTGTTGGATGAGACACTCCTCACCATGGATGGTCATCTGGCGTCCTCGGTGCCTTGGGGACCAGTGGATACACTCCAGACTGACTTTCCATTATCGGTACCAGCACCGATACTACCACCGACGTCGGTACCCTCCAGACGTGCATCGATAGCCTCGCTTCTTTCGATGCCGAGTCTCAAATCGATCTCCAGTCTGGAGGACTGCGTACCGACTTGCCTTGGTACTGGCTCTTGGCGGTACTGAAGGCTCGGTTCCGATGATTCGGATCCGCAACTCTCGGTTCCCTCGAGGCCGATTGAGCTGCCCTCGATGCCAAGTTTGGAATCGATCTCTAGTCTGGGCGACTGGGTACCAATACGCTTTGGTACCGACACTGATCGATACCGGGGGCTCGGTACCGAGGATAGCGCCCGGAGGTTTTCGGTTACCTCGGTACCAATTGAACAGTCACTGATGACTGCTCCGATGTCTCTGTTGGGCTCGACTCTGACATCGGTACCGGTACTGGCATCGGTACCGGTATCCACAGTAGCATCGTGGCCAACTCCTGCCATGCTTTTTTCAACAGGATCGCTCCCTTCTATACCAAGCTTGGAGTCGATACCTGGCATGGATAATGTGGTAATGACGGTCGCTGCTCCTGACAGCCAGTACCGGCGACCATCCTTTAAGCATTCCACACTGCACTCTGCAGGATCTTCTATTCCTATATATCTGGATAGCTCTGTCGGTGCTCAGGCTAGTTCTTCAGATCTAACCTGTCCAAGGAGAGTCCTGTTGGGGATCCCTCTTTTCAGAGTTTCCTCCTGGATATAGCAAGATCTCTTGCCATTCCTATCCCAGGACATGATCCTGCACAAGGCTCTGTTTCTACCAAAGCAAAGGAGAACATAATGCTTCCTTTGCATCATTCCTTGCAGGATCTCCTTCTAGGAATGTGGGAAACACCTTTAAGGGTACCCCCACCTTCCAGAGCAACTGATCTCTTATATCAGGTGCCCCCCTCTCCAGGGTTTCAAAAGACTCAACTTCCTCATCATTCCATAGTAGTGGAATCAGCAATGTGGCGGGTAAAGAGTAAGAAAAAGCACTCTTCTTATCCGCCAGGTCGTGAGTCTAAGACACTAGATGCCTTTGGACGTCAAACCTTCCAGACATCTATGCTTTCTGCAAAACTTCTCTCATATATTTTCTATATGAGTCTATCTCTTGAGGAGGTCACAAAGCAATTACATCTTTTGACTCCTTCCCTTCCAGAGTCCAAGAGTGCAGACTATTCTTCACTGCTCAAGCATCTCCAGAATATCTCTTGGTTTCTTACTCGTGCTTCCCTAGACTCTTTTGAGTCTGTTAGCAGGACTTCTGCTATAACTATAGGGGCACGACATAGAGCCTGGCTCCAAGCTTCAGACTTGGACAAATGGGCACAGCACAGACTGGGACATACTCCTTGCACTGGAGACAATCTTTTCAACAAGGAGTCTTTACGTCAGGTTACTCAGTTGTCCACTGACTTACCTGTTCCTAGGGGCTGTTCTGCACCTTCTTCTGTCCCAGTAGGTAGGAAATGTCCTGCCAAACTTTCTTCCCAGAGGAGAAGAAGGTTTTATGCATCATCTGCCCATCATACAGATGTTCCCAAACAGGGGAAGCATCGTCCTGGTCTGCAGAGTTCAACCTCTCGCCAGGCTCAGCAAACCCAGCAACCACAGGGTTTCTGATCAATCCATCAGATGCTTGTGACTCTTGGGATTAGAATCTGCAGTTGCTTCTTCTCAATAGAGGCAATCCACTGCTGTCATTCTAAATCCTAAACATGGATCTCTTCCCGAAAGACATCCATTCTTTCTATGTTCTATGAGCTGTCAAGATGTTCATGCTTCTAGGTCACAGGGATCTCCTCTTCTTCCTGCTAGGGAAAGAGGTCTATCCACTATCAAACGATAGTTTCCTGTGCCAGCATGTCTTTTTTCCTTTCTATAAACTTACTACTTTGTAAGTTTTCTTCAGCTCCATTCTCTTTACCCTCTTACCAGGTTTCTCCTCTGTAAGAGTGGTATTGCTTCACTGGAGGGCTTTTTCTTCAGCCTCTCTAGTTTTCTTACTTTTCCAGTGCGGAGTTCTCTTCTTCTGAGTTGACTCCTCTTTTCAATCTTGCTTTGAAGCAGTTCATCAGACACGTCCAGAGTTTTCTACTCTTGCTTTGTCTGTTCTTTCTGTTTTTAAACAGTACCATTCTTTCTGCTGTCTGGCAAGCAGCTGCCAATGCAGGAGCCTTAATGTTTGGACCACTGGTTCTTGTCCACCAGCAACCAGATTTGTCCTCCACTAACATTCTGTCTGGTCTTAGTAGTGGCTCCAAGTCAGTGCTGTCGTCTGTCTTGGAAATTTTTTCACTACAAGCTTGTTGGATTGTCTTCTCTTTCTGCCATCTCCATTCCCCTGGGTTTGGCAGCATCGTTGACATAGGTACTGGCTCTCCTGCAGCCAGTTCTATCTCCTCATTCTCCTGCATCATGCTCTCTGCAATTCTACAGAGAAGCTCTCCACTATGGGCCCTTGCTAGAGAGCATGGGGGGCTATTTCTCCAACAGCTATACTAGATGGTTGAAAAAGGCTTTTTCAGTCATGTCTCCCATGACTAGAAAAGTTCTCCTTTTTAATATAAAGGACATAGGCCTCCTCTTACGTGAAAGCTTGAGGAGTTGCTAATTCCCTGCTTTGGTCCATAGTATTTCCAATCGGGAATATGTTTTCTCCTTCCAGCTCGTCCTCATGGTAAGAATGCATGATACCCTTTTTGCCCTTAAGCAGGTCAGCATGGTATCTCATTCCTATGCGTCTTCTGTTCACTTACCATGCTAGAGTTCTAGAATACTCGGGACTTGCTGGCTGCAGACTGATATCATCCTCTGCTTGTCACGTAACCATCCTGGTTATTCTACTACCTAGCATCCCTGTAGCCATAACCAGTGGGAATTGATTCTCTATATATCTTCTCAAGTAGGTTCCACCTTCTTGTTGTTAGATGAATCTTTCCTCTCCACATTTTCCTATGTGAATACCTTTTTGTAGGCATATCTCTGTCTGCTTCATTGCAGACTTCCATATAGAGGCCTATATATTAATACCTATAGCACACATCTTACAGATGTCTATGTCTATCATTTGTGTGTATTTTATGCCCTTCATATCTCACTAAAGATATATTCTCATATATCTAAATGTTATATATATATATATATATATATATGTATCTGTCGAGATATTTTACTATCGGTAGATATATATTCTGCTTTATCTACCTGACTGTCGAGGCTCATATAGCTATATGATTCTGACAGATGGGCTTTACCCATACTTATGCTATCCAGCATGTTTTGGGGTCCTACACTCACAACCACTTTGGTGGTAGTTAACACCTACCATAACCTTAAGGTTAGGTACCTCTGAAGCTCTCCATGTTCCAATATCTCTCCTAGCTGACTTCAGTTAGGAGAGACATTGCGGATCTTCAGCTCATCACAGGCTCTAACGCCTCCGGCGTTTGTCCTTTCTTTTGGGATACAAGGGGTTCCCATACCCTGTCTCCCCACAAGGACTGGGCCTGTTTGTCCAAATCGGTTAGCCTTTCTCTTTTTGTTCCTAAGATTGAGCCACTCTGCCGCTAAAAGAGTTCGGCTTTTATCATAAAGCCTTCCGCTGAAGGCCCACCGTTTTTGTACTATCCCAGTTTTTCCTACTGGGGTTACCTGTTACCTTTCAGGATTCTGACCTCCATTGCTTTTCCTACAGGTTTACTACCTCCACTTACAGTGAGGTCCTTCTCGAGGTTCCTCTACTGGGTTCCCCAGTAAATCCCATGAACCTCCATACTTCTCTGAAGTCCTGTTAGGGGAGGTCCATATTGCAATATTTTTTCTTTGCAATATCATTGATGACAATTATCATCCACACATGGACTCCTTGTCTGCAATCCTATGCTAGGTTAGCTGTTCCACAGCACCTTTCTTTCTTCAACTCCTACCCTCCATCCTCAGGATGCCTGGTGTTGTGGGGGATAGCATGTTCCAACCTATGACATGCTGGGACTCCAGGCATCTTAGCTTGGGAGTCCCCATATGTGAAGACTCATTCCTGCTTGTTCCTGGAGATAGCACAGTTACTTACCTGTAACAGGTGATCTCTGGGAACAGCAGGAATAAGTCTTCACAACCCACCCACCTCCCCAGGAGTTGTATCTCTATCTATCTTTCCTTTCCTCTCTCTCTCTTTGTCTCAGCTTTAAAACTTAACTGAGGAGAGGCAGTTGGGAAAGGCGGGAAGGCAGCACACAGGCATGGTAGGATGCTTCCAAAAGCTCTTTGATTGGACACTGGGAAGTGTTCCCTCGCAGACTCCGTCGGTACCGACGTACCCATATGTGAAGACTTATTCCTGCTGTTCCCAGAGATCACTTGTTACAGGTAAGTAACTGTGCTTTCTGTGCCTTGTATTTGTCCGGTCTCTCCCCCTGTGATTACGAGGAACCCCCCAGGCTAGACCTCCCTGCCACAGCCCCAACCACTGAACCCAGTTTACCACCCTTCCATAACTTCCAGGTCTGACTCCCCCTTCCTTCCCCTCCCCTCCCCTTTAAACTCCATCCACTTATCCATCACGCCTTACGATGTGTTAGGGCCCTTCCAATACATATAAGACTTTCCCCTCTATTCTCTACCAACCCTAACAACACTGACCCCCCCTCCCTCCCCCACCAGCCATAGACCCAAATCACATACAACCCTTTACTAATGGTCCCATATTACCCCCATTACATCATGCATTCAGTAATACTCTACCCTCACCCTCTTCAGAGCAACTCTATGGAGCCTCGCTTCCTGGCCAAGCCTCGGGCTTCGCTCAGGCCACATTGGAGCCCTCCATCCACCAAATGCCCCACCATAGCCATTGATTCCATTATGGCCATCCAGCATGGCTTCCCCACCCCCTATACTTCAAAATGTCAGTCCAGAACATCAGAGGAACTCCCTTACACTTCTAGCCTCTGCAGTTCCCACTCACCACTCAATCCAGCCTGACATCCACTCATCCCCCACCCCAGAGTCCCATCTTTCACTCACCATCCGCTCTCGTTCCCAACACTCTCATTCTCCACCCCCCCCCCCAAGAACAGCCCCAAGCTCAACCAACCCAATTTGAACAATACAGTTCTGCAAATGTCACATAATAATCAATTGACAGCCCGAAGTAACAGTCCTTGGACCATAGGCCATGAATTAGTCCCTACCGGGGCTCAGCAATGTCCCCGGTAAGCCTACCTGAAGCGTTCGGTGCATTCACTCGCCTTGCCTGTCCAATGGCACTGTATCTTGGTGGAAACTGTATGCATGAAACAAAATCTCAGGTGTCCAGTTTCCAAACCGGTCTGCTGCCCTCTTCCTACATGTAAGGGTTCTAGGACCCTATCTTTCACTCTGTGGCACTGTGGGAATCCCCAGTTAGAGATTGTACATATGGTTGTACTCCATCCACTATCTCAAACATCTGGGATGTACCGTTAGCAAAGATCCTGAGTCTGGCAAGAAAGTGGACCACAAACTTGATGTTGGCATCTACCAGCTGCTGGCACACTCCTGCATATGCATGCTTCCTTTGGCTCAAGAGTGGAGAATAGTCCTGACTGATCCAAATCCGCATTCCCTCATACCGTAGGGATCTCAGTGCCCGGGCAGTGCGTAGCACCCGATCTTTCTGAGCATAGTCCAAAAAGCATGCCAGGACTATTTGGGGCCTTGTGTTCTCAGGGGCCTCACCCAGTGACCGCGTTCAATGTGTAAGGCATCGCTGGTATCCCCCAGTTTTAGCATTGGTAGCAGTAAAGTCTCTAGATACCCCCACAGCTCCTGGCCTCTGGCAGACTCAGGAAAACCAGAAAAATACAGGTTGTTACACCGACTTCTATTCTCTGTCTAATTTTTGCACCTGCTTATCCATGCTGTCAGTGAGCCTCCGCAACTCGCATTTGCCAATGCATCTTCCTGCTCGGAGATCCATTGCTCAGCCTACTGGAGACAGCATCCAAAGGCCTCGAAAGAGTTGGTGATCCCATCGAGCTTGATGTTCATTTCTGCAAACTGATGGCCCAAGGCCCCAACCCAATGCCATGGTCACCTCCTCGACCAGCGCCATCTGAACTGAGGCTGGCAATCCCAGGGAGGCTGGGGCTTCCACTATCTTAGTCAGACCCGGCGCGTGCCATTCACATTCCTGGTACATTGATTTCATTGGTGGGATTTTGTTGTGTTTCGGAGTGCCTCTGACCTCCCGACAACTGCACTCTCTGACATCCACCACTCACCAGGCTGGGAAGGCAGGATAAGTGTAGTTTTATTGGTGCTGTTGCAGGAAGTCCTTGGAGAGATCTCAAGCCATGTCTGATCTCCCCAAGCGCATCAGATGATCCTCCTGATTGGCCACTTTAAGTATATCCGATTAATCACTCCCAGGATCTGCTCTTCTTTCTGACATTGAAGTACTTCACCCCCATAGTGTATCTCTCCCTTGGTTTTTGCAGCTCAAATGCATGACCTAGCATTTTTTTAGCATTAAATCTTAGCTGCCAAATTCTCAACCAATCTTCACTCAAGTTTCACTAGATCTCTCTTCATATTATCCATGATATTTATATGTATAATTGTATGACTTTTTTATTGTCTATTAATTTGAGTTTTATAGAAATGCATGCCATAACTCAAATAAAATAAATCATTGGCATCAGGGAGTTAACAAGGGGGAGCAGTGAGAGAGTGAGCACTCTCCACAAGAAGAGAAAGAGATCGAACAGCAAACACAATAAGTGCAGCACTTTCATTTTCTAATCTAGACTTGAAGAAGATCACGAGCAACAGGCAGGCCTATTCGTCCCACTGATGTTCCTCATGATCTTGGCCAAGTCACTTTACCTTCTATTGCTCTAGTACAAATTGAGATTGCAAGCCATCGGGGATGGGGAAATACCTGTCATACCTGAATGCAGCTTGCCTTGTTGGCAGTTAAAAGAGGAGCGTTAAATGTAGATAAATAAAATAAATCTTAAGGGGTACTTTTACAAAGGTTTTCCACATATAAAGCTGGTTACAGACATGGTAAAGCCTTTTTATTATATTGTGCAGCAGGTATACATACATATAAGAACACAATGCAGTACACAAGAGCACATGCCAAGTGAGACATTCTCAGGGACAGAGCTGCGATATATGCACATAGTTTCTAAACTACTATATTACCACTACTAGGACATATTTTTATAGTGCTATTAGGCATATGCAGCACTATGCATAAAGTACATGTATCCATTTATACTAAATTCAGAGCAGGTGTATAAACTGGCATCTGAGATCTACTGGGACTGCATCTGGGTGTTTATTTTACAAAGGCACATAGGCGCTCATGTTGCCTTTATAAAATAGGCTTGAAATATGAGCCTTTTTGGAGTTATTACTTTGGCATCCCGTTATAAACTCAGGCCCTAAATGTAAGTGAAATACAAGCTGGATTATTTTGTTTATTATATTACAAAACATAAAAATGTATTATTTGAAGTGGCTTGATTATGGTTGACAATTATTGCCCTTCATCATTAATTTATGAAAACCTAAGTCTGGGAATGATATTGTTTGGGTCTTGGGGATTAAGTGTTTTTCTTCCACTGAATCCCAAGGAAAAAATGAGCAACTGATATATGCCATTGAAAACTGCCAGGAAAGGAAAACATCTAGTACATTTCTGAGAGCCTTAAAATTGGTAACATTGGTTTTGCTTGAATTGCCATAGAAGTATTTTTATTTTTGTTTTATGCGTTTGAAAATTAAGCCAACACATTTTTGACAGGATCCCAAGACAATGATGTTTTACCAGCATGTTGCTAATTAAGTTTACTTTCTCCTTTGGTGTTTTCCCAGTGTACAGGGGATGAGGGGTTGGAAAGTAGAGGGTAGGGTTTCATTAAGCAAGCAAACTGTATGTACTTAATGTAAATGGCATACTTTGGATCCTAAAGGCTTGGATGCCACTCATGCATGCAGGTTAAACATTGTTCTTGCCTCAAAATATGTCCGGATAGAACTATTTGAACACTCAAGTCCTAACATTCTGACATTAAGTGAATCATTTCTCAACTTCCTACTTGTTGAGAGCTGTTGGCTGATTTTGCAAGCTGAGGCTAGCAGCGTTGGAGCTTTCCGTAGCCGTCACTTTAGCAGCTAGCCAAGAAAGATGCCCATGTTGCATTTCTAGCTCATGCTCCTGCTTCCTGAGGTGGTCAGAGCCAGGAATGCTAGTAAAGGAGCCCTCCCAAGCCCTTGGAGAGGAAGGGAAGCTCAGTATTTTGTTTTCAAGTTGGATCCTGCTCTAGCAGGGGAGCCTTACAGTATTTAGCCAGCATATTGGAGAGAATACATGAATAACAGAAGTAAATGTTTGGTAGAATCTCATGAGAGCACAATGAGAAAAGGGGAAATGCATATGCAGGAAGGGTAAATGAACAAATCAGCTTCTCAGTATACTGTATAATCATAGCCCCTGATTACCTTTAGCAAGTTAGAAAATCCCTCAGTAAAGTTTCTAAAATATTTTAGCAGATGTGTGGCAAGTTTGCATAATGTAAATTTGTGTTTATCTGTATGCGCAAAATATGTCCGAGACATATTTTGTTTTTTATGAGAAAAAGGGATCTGAATGGTCACTGTTGGAAAGGAAGGAGGAGGCTAGTGAAAAGGAGGGAGATCTGGGAGGGATGTCGAGAAGGATCTCAGAAGGAGGAACAGAGGGTTTGAGAGGGCGAAGCATGAGCAGAGAGAGGAAAAGGTAATAAGAGGAATTGACTAGAGGGCTTATGAGTGGGGAAATTCTAGATTAAAGAATTCCTCTGATCCTTTTCTCACTTATTCACACACATGCATCCCACACTTCCTCACTCATATACACACATGCCACACCCCTTGAATTCCCTCAGTCACACACTCATGCATGTGTACCACACCTCTTTAGTTCCATAATGTAGCCCCCCCTTACCCCAAAGAGCTTACCATCAGACTCACTTGCAACAGCACCAATGATGTTTAAATGTAGCCAGATGACTCAAGTGGTCGGAGTCTGGCGGTTTCATCGGATGGAAGTTGATAGATTTTACTAACCTCATCTTACTCTCTCTTTACTATGAGGCAAGTAGAGAGCAAAAGGAAAATAAACTAAAGTGAATAAGCCACTATCAAGGTGATGTTACAGGTATTAATTGTAGCTAAGTAGTGGTTTGTAATAATGGACTACCTAGATGACATTTACCTTCAGGAACAGGATTTTTAGTGTAATTTATTAAATACTACAATAACCATCCAAAATATTTTTTTTTAACTCACAGTAACATTTTGCTCACATCAGCATAACAGTAAATCAGGTAAGTGTATTCAATCACATCAAGTAGCAGGCAAGTCAAGTTATTCTTTAGATTTGCTGGTGAAACTTACACAAAAATTTTCAGATCAATTCCTACTAAGGAATTCTTATTTTCCTTTTCAAAACCTTCCAACTTTCCCCCTCTAACAGGTAAGTTTCCTTTTTGGAATTTGTTTTTTTTCCCCAGTGTCTGTTTTATTTGAGCTCAAATATATTTTCCCTGTTTGTGTATAAGGTACACCAGTAACTCTTCTAGTTCTCTCAAAAGAAAAATCAAAATCGCGTCAAGAAATTAGGAAATAACTAGCTGACAAAGAAAAACAATAAAAACATACATTAACAATATACCTCTTAAGACCACAAAATAAGGAAACTGGGATCCAAGAGAGGAAAAAAAGAATAGGAAATAATGCAAATCAAATTACAGGCAACAGCATCTTCCAAATGCCCACCCCCAGCAAATCATAGGGGCTTGTTTACAAAGCCGCGGTAGCGGTTCGCGGTCGATATCGGAGCCGCGGCCCCATTGAAATCAATGGGGTCGCGGCTCCGATAATGATCGCGAACCGCTACCGCAGCTTTGTAAACAAGCCCCATAGTGTGCCACTGAGATACCAGATACTCCTTAGCACCCTCCCTAGCTACCAGAAAATCATTAAGCTGGCATGGTTCATAAGACACAAAAGTTTTATCCTCAAAATGAACAAAACAGATACAAGGAAATTTTAGTACAAAAGTAAGACCAAGGGACAAAACCCTCGGTCGGAGCAACAGAAATTCCTGTCATTTCTTCTGCGTAAATCTAGACAAATCAGGAAATATAATACTTTTGAACCATAAAACAGCTTATCAATATTTCAAAAATACAAACGTAATACAGAGTTACGGTCAATTCAAGCGCAAAGGTGGCAATAAGTGTAGTTCTTTGAGAGACAATTTCCAAGGAGGACTCAAGAAAGGCTGTAAGATTCAGCCCCTCAGAGCTCTCACACACTCTAGCTTGAGGGCCCTCTCTTACAAAGAGGTACTGGGCCCTTATCAGGGATGGAAGTAGCTCACTTGTCAGCCCCAGAACTTCAGTCAAATACTTCTTAACCATATCCACAGGAATCACTAAGGGGGACCTTGGGAAGTTCAAAAAACGGAGATTATTATTTCAGACCCGATTGTCCAGATATTCCTGTCTCCAATGTGTTAAACTGCTATCCTTCACCAAAGATTCTCCCAAAGTTTGAAGTCCTTTAACCTTTGGCTCCAGCACATCACACCTATTAACTAAAATACCCAACATTTGCGAGTGTTCAACCACACTCTGAGACACAATAGACAAATCCCTCACAAAACACGATGACAAAACTTGAAGAGAGGAGATAAGACTCTGCATGGCGTCCTAGAGAGACTCCATAGTCGCTGCTCCCACCTGATTCCCCCTCCCCATGCAATGATTCCCCCTCCCCATGCAATATCACTCACGTTCCGCTGCACTGCCCTCAGATCGGGAGCTGCTCCTTCTTCCAAGGGGGAGGAAACTGCCGCAAGTGAACCTCCAGCGAGGATGGCCATTCCATCCACATTGGCATGGAGGCCCCCCAGAACACCCTGCGACCAACTGCTTCCAGGCATAGGCGATGGGCTGTGTGCAATTGGGCTAAAAGAAGCCCCATCACTATTGTTCACCGGCAATGCTGCAGACTGATCTAAGGGGGTAGGCTGTGAAGATCCGGCTAGGATGCGAAATCCTCCAACGTCATCTGCCTTAGCAGTTGAGACTGGGTGCCACCCTAGAGTCCAGCCTCCCCTTCACCTTGCGCTTGCCCATTATTGGGCTTGCGAACAGCCGACAGCGAAGAAGGAAGAAAAAAATGCGTTGAGCTGGTGCTGTTAGTCCAGCGTCATCTTGGATCTAACTCCCTATCTTTAACAAATCAATAAGGGAAAACCCTGTCTATCCTATAAGTTGGAGCAAAATGTCTTTCTCTTTAAGAGAATGTTGGTTTTTTTACAGCAACTATAACACATTCCCTATGTAATTAAATAAAAGGATAATTGATACACCCCGTCTTCCTTTATTTCTTTGAAAACATCCACTCCACATCACCATACTCTGGACTGCAACCCAACCATGCCTACAGGCAGCAATCTCCCAAATACACTTCCCTTAACTGAGCCAGCTAGGGACTGCTTTATTCTTTCAATCCAGGAATGAGACTTTCTCAGGCCCATTAAGGGTCAGTCTCAGTTAACTAAGCACAGAGCCCAGCAAAGTGTTTAAGCCCTGTATTATGCTTCATTTGCACACAAACAGTTCAGTCACAGCTTAGGTTTGAATTTTTCTTTCTTTTTTTAGGGAACCTGTCGGTTACTTCTGCACACAAACAGTTAAGTCACTTCAGCCAGAAATTACCCACTTCTGGAAAGGCAGGGTTTTTTCTGTAGTCCAAGAGGATATTTCTTATAAAATCAATCCTCTCATCCACTCTCAAGAGCTTAAAGTCAGATTCAGAATTACAGTTCCAGCTCTGAGCATAAATGGCTTCTCCAGACCTTAGACAGGATTCCAAGGAGAATTTCACAGCTGGGCAACCAGCATGACGGCCTCGGATAGCTACTCCCCATTCCCCCTCCCTATCCCTCCCCCCTGTGGGGTGAATTCTGTTAATGTTGTAGAGAAAGAAATGGCAGGTTTTAGCTATCTGTTGAATATGTGTGGAGAAGGAAAGGGAGGAGTCAAAGATAATTCCAAGGTTGTGGGCCGAGGTAACAGGAAAAAGAAGAATGTTCTCAACAGTGATAGAGAAAGGAAGAAGTGGGGAGGAGGATTTAGGGGGAAAGATAAGAAGTTCAGTTTTAGTCATGTTCAATTTCAGACGGCAGTGAGACATCCAGGTAGCGATGTCAGATAAGCAGGCAGAGATACAATTTTGGAGTGAAAGAGAAATGTCAGGCGTAGATGTTCATCATCATAAAAATGATATTGAAAGACATGGGAAGAGATGAGGGCACCAAGGGTCTGGGCATAGAGAAAGAAAAGGAGCAGGTCCAGAACAAGACCCTTGGCGTACACCAACTGAGAGAAGGATGTAGCCTTATACCTGGATGTTTCGTGCTTTCTTCAGGGGGTTTGGTTTTGGTGTCCTCCCCTGGGATCTGTGTCTGATGCTCAGGGCCTTGTCTGAACCCTTTCAGCCATTGAAGCATGCTACTCTGAAGGATTTGATGCTCAAAACGATCTTAGTTGCGATTTGTTCCACAAGGCGAATTTCCGAGCTGCAGACTTTGTCTTGCTGAGATCCTTTTTCTGAGGAGGTGGTTTCCATTCGGCCTGTGCCTTCCTTCTTCCCAGAGGTTATTTCTCCCTTTCATGTCAACCAGGTGGTTTGCCTGCCCTCCTTCTCTAAGGAGCAGTATCGGGGGAATGGTGAGCATCTTCGCCTTGTGTATGTCCGGAGGGTGCTTCTCTGGTACTTGGAGTTTACCAATTCTTTTCGTAAGTCAGACCATTTTTTGTACTGTTTGCTGGCCCACACAAAGGTGACATGGCGGCTAAATCTACATTGGGGTGCTGGATTAAGAAGGCCATTGCTTTGGCATATCTGTTGCAAAACCAGTTGATTCCGGAGGGCTTGCATGCCCATTCTACCCGAGAGCAAACTTCCTAATGGGCGAAGTTGAGCTCGGTAGACCCTGTAGACATTGGTCGGGCAGCAATATGGGCATCACTTTCCACTTTTGTTAATCATTATCACTTGGATGTCCAGACTTGGATGGCCACGGCCTTTGGCGCTTACATTTTGTGAGCTGATATGTCTTCTTTCCACCCAGTGGAGGCGTCACTTTTGTACATCCGACTTGTCTGGACTAGTCTAAATGGATGATATGAAAGGTGGCATTTTACTTATCAGATAATGTCCTTTCCTTGAGTCCTGATAGACCAGTTCAAGACCTGCCCCCTGGAACTGTGTTTGCTTTTTTCTTTTGCAGTAGTATCCAGGGGCCGCTATGATTTATATACTTGACTCTGCAGGTCCATCTTCTATTGACAGCATTCTGTTTATACTTTCCTGTACATAGTTGTCTACTGTTTGACTTATTGTTGCCCACATTTAGGTTGTGTGAGGCTTGCCATGTTCTCCCAGATGCTTTGGGATGGAGACTGGTGGCTGAGGAGGATAGAGGCATGGGAGTGATGTCATTGAAACTTGGGCTTTTCATTGGTTCTTTTTCTCCTCCAATCTACTGGTAGGAGAACAAAACCCACTTGTCTGAACTGGTCTAGAAGGACTCAAGGAAAGGACATTATCTAGTAAGTAAAACGTCATCTTTTGTAATCTGTGATTGTCTGGTTGGTATTTCTTAGCATATAAAATAGTAAACCAGTTTTCTTCTTCATGCACATAGCATACCTGAATGTAATGCACCTTGAGCTACTACTGAAAATGGTGAGCTGGATGCATATAATAAATGTGCCTTAGATTATAAGCTGTTTGAGACAGGGACAAGTTATACCTGAATATTTATAATTGCTGTGCAGCACTGTATTTGTCCAGTAGCACTATAAAATTGATTTGTCGTATATAGTAGTACTAATTTCTAATGTCAGTAATTCATAGGTGTATGAATTAGCTGGTTCTAACCAACTAATATTTTACAACTTCTTTTACTGAGCAGTGATTTCATCTTTTATTGTGTTTAACTATCCACACCCAAATAGGTAATCATCCCTAAACTATACTTCAGTAGGTAAAGAAATCCCCACGTGTGTTTGATTCAGCTCAAATATGCCTTGCTCCCCATTTATTTTAAGTCTATTTTACAAGGACAAGTAGGCACTTGTCTTTATAAAATACCTAAATTTGCATACTTGAACTTGCGTTTATTTACACCTGCTATAAAGCAGTGGTAAATGTGCACACCTTTATTTAAGGCACGATCTCTACAACTTATGTTTTTATTTTAATTGGTGAACGAACTTATGAACTTTGCCCACACTTCATCCAGACCGTGCCCCTGGCTATGCCCACCAACAAACTACGCACCTTCATGTCATGTCGGTTAGTATTTTATAAGAGGCTGTTAACGCGTGTAAACTGCCACATACATGACCAAAGGCTTTATAAAATTACCTCCATTGGGTCTAAAGTGCATTTTTACAAATGGTGGAATGCAGTTGTCCTGTTAACCTGTGCTGTTGAAATGTTGCACGGAGGAGTTTTGGCGGGGGGATGAAATCTTCATCTGCCTCTTATTTATTTATTATGTTTTGCAGTTTTACTGTTAGTCATTTGACAGACATCTTATGAGCAGACAGAAATTAGAAGCACTTGTTGAAAGAACCGTGGAAAAAAATTGTGTAAAACAAGGATTGCCAAATAGTAAGCTTAATAATAAGGCTTTGCTATGGAGTAGTTCCATCCTCCATCCCAGAGAAAGGATAATTGCTATCTACTGTGTTCTCTAAGGGCTGCCTGCAATTTAAATTGAAAAGTTAGGAAAAAAAGAGCATTTTAAGAGGGTTTCGTGGGCTCTTTACCAATAGCTCTCCTTCATAAGTTCCCATAACAAAGAAAGTCCTAATTTAAAGCCATTTAGAATTATAATAAATACTACCTTGTAGTTCTCTTATATAGTTTTTTTGTAGCTGTTTGTTTTCTGTGCATAATGTTCATGATCATGTTTCATGTGAGTTGCAAAATGAAGGTCGTGTGTGGTTTAAGATTTGTAGATTTGTTTCCATTTTTAGCCTGTTTAAGAGGGGAGGTATAGATGTAGTGCACAGTACTAGACTCTATTTCAGGAGAAATCCTGGGATGTGACACACAAATGTAATTCTGTGGCTCATTCTGTGTGAAAGTCAGAACATCTCAACACTGGCTCTGGGTTGTCCATACCAAGAGCTGAGTTCTGACCCAAGCCCACTGAGCCAAAGTCAAAGTGGCTTGGAGACAGAGACTTCTCCAGCTCATCAGAGCCAACTAAGTCAGGACCCAGAGAGTTGACCTTTGGTACTGAAAGGCCACAACACATGGATTGGCGCCAGTTTCAGTGCCATGTCCTGTTTTGAAAATGAGTAGGTCTGGGATGGCTTTATAGATCTAAAGAGTTTCAATCCAAAAAGGAATACTCTCCTGACTTCTCGCAGAGCCCTTTCCTCAACAGATAATGTCTCCATATGAAAACCATTCTTTTTAAAAGTTTGAACAGATAATGAGTAAGTTGGAAGGAGAGCCCAGAGCCACCCTTATTTATTCTTCTCAAATCCTGGATAATCCAATCTACAAGGATGTGCATAGGAAGATGTTGGCCACCCCCAGAAAACACCCATAAATAGGAACAGAAGCGACAGGTATCTCAAACAATTTTCAGAAGACTGTGTTTGTGAGGCACTAGCTAAACTAAAAGTAGACAAAATGATGGGTCAGGATGGGACATATCCAAGAAGACTGGGGGAACTTGGGAACGTTCTAGTGGTTCGCTGTCTGACTTTTTCAATGCTGCTTTGGAGTTGGGACTGGTGCCAGAGTACTGGAGAAAGGCTATGTGGTCCTTTTATACAAAAGCGGACATAAAGATGATATTGAGAACTATGGGCTGGTTAGTCTAACCTTTTTGGTTAGCAAATTATTGAAAAGGCTACTAAAAGAGAGAATAGTGAAGTTTCTGGAGTCCACTGGATTGCAGGATCCAAGGCAGCATGGATTCACCAGAGGTAGGCCTTGTCAGACAAATCTGATTGATTTCTTTGAATGGATGACCAGGGAGTTGGACCGAGGGAGAGCCCTAGATGTGGTGTATTAGACTTCAGTAAAGCCTTTGACACCATTCTGCACAGGCGATTTATAAACAAATTGAGTCCCCTTGGAATGGACCCTAAAGTTACTGATTGGGTTAGAAATGGGTTGTGTGAGAAGCAACAAAAAGTACAGGTAAATGGAGCTCACTCTGAGAAGGAGGTCACCAGTGGTATGCCGCAGGGCTCTGTCCTTATTCCAATTCTTTTTTAACATCTTTGTTAGTGATATTGCGGAAGGGCTGTCGGGTAAGGTTTGCTTGTTTGTGGTTGATACCAAAATCTGCAATAGAGCAGACACCCAGGAAGGAGTAGATAACATGAGGAGGGATCTAGCTAAGCTTGAAGAATGGTCTAGAATTTGGCAGCTGAAGTGTAATACTAAAAAATGCAAGGTCATGCATTTGGGCTGCAAAAATCCAAAGGAGCGGTACAGTATAGGGGGTGAGGTACTTCTGACCACAAAAGAAGAGCGGGACCTGGGCGTAATTGTGTCTGACGATCTTAAAGTGGCTAAACAGGTAGAAAAGGTGACTGCGAGAGTCAGAAGAATGCTTGGGTGTATAGAGAGAGGAATGGCCAACAGAAAAAAGGAAGTGATAATGCCTCTGTATAACTACTACTACTGAGCATTTGTAAAACGCTACCAGTCGTACGCAGCGCTGCACAGACATGTAAGAGACAGTCCCTGCCCAATAGAGCTTACAATCTAGTCAAGACAAAACACAAGACAAAACACAGAAGGTGTAAGCAGGGATAAACTAGGGGAAAGAAAAGGGGAGAGTAAGTCTCTGGTGCAACCTCATTTGTGTTCAGTTCTGGAGACCGCATCTTCAAAAGGATATAAGTAGGTTGGAGTGGGTGTAGAGGGTGGCTACTAAAATGGTTAGGGGTCTTTGTTATGAAGCATATGAGGACAGACTTAAAGATCTTAATATGTATACTTTAGAGGAAAGGTGGTATAGGGGAGATATGATAGAGATGTTTAAAAACCTCCATGGTATAAATGAACAGGAGGAGAGTTTCTTCTGATTGAAAGCAGGCTCTGCTACGAGGGGACATAGGATGAGGGGGAAAGGGGATAGACTCTGGAGTAATATGTGGAAATATTTCTTAACGGAAAGAGTGGATGAGTGGAATAGTCTCCTAGTGGAGGTGGTAAAGATAAAGACAGTATCTGAATTCAAAAAAACATGGGACAAACACAGAGGATCTCTAAAGGAAAAAAGGGCACTATTGTAGTTGATGGAAGGGAGATTAGATTGGCCATTTGGTCTTTTTCTGCCATCATGTTTCTAGGGCTGGAAGGGCATGGCTCACAGGGAGAGGTTAAGAACCTAGCAGGCTGCAGGAGGGGGAGAGGCCCGTGGAGCCAGAAGTCCTTCCAAGGCAAGCCATGCAGAGGAGTTCTGAGGTAGGAACTTTAACTGGGGCTGGAGAAAGGGCCAAGAAAACTAGCTTGTGGAGGTTTAACAAACCAAGTCCGAAGTAAACTGATTTTGTTTTCCCTGAATGGTTGTCTGATTTATGTTTTAAAGAAACCCCTTCCCACCACACACCACACTACCACATATCGTGGCAACTTGAGAATTTCCTCTAGCCGTGTGACTGAGGGCAAATCTACATCCTTCCAGGGCTGGGCCTCTTCAGCAGGTCAGGATTTGTTTTTGTTTGTTTGTTTGGGCTAAAAGGGTTAGCCATGCCTTAGTTAGGGAGTTTGGAGAAGGTTTAATAAGTTCCAGAGATGCAGGCTTTGTTTTAGCCCCCCCAGTGGAATTTTGTGTTTCCAGTGGAGCTCGAGGGGGTCTGCCTCCAGGCTTCAATAGACTCTGGAAGTGTGTGGACCCTCATTCACTAGGAAACAGTAACCCGATTTCAAATTGCCTATGCAAATTTGGTAACACTGGCCTGTGTGCATGAAGACCAGAGGCAGTTTCAAGTGGCACAGGTTGCACTCAACTCCAGCAGGGCAAGCCACATTCAAGGTCATGGTGCTGCCTTGGCTCCCATATCCAATGGTAATCGGCCAAGACTACCCAAACTTCGGAGCGATATGAGCCCAACTAACTGACTGCTCCGCTAAGCCGGACCAGGATGATTTTCCCACTGGAAGCCCCAGATCTATATGTTGAAATTCCCAGGCCTGCTACGTCCCGGAGTTGGCATTATTGGGAAAAGCTACACTACTAACAGAATCTGTGGGCAACTTTGGTGGAGGGATCCGGCGAGGGAGAGCCTAGGGAAGAAATCCCTGGGGATAGATCAGGGCTCAGCGGTAATGAGCCAAATACTATTGTCCCCTTCCCAGAATGGGAGCTGGGGGAAGAGCCAGGGACCTTCAGGAGAACCCAGCAAGAGGATGAGTTCTTAAACATGCCCAAGAGCGGGTTTTGGAGTTGAAGGGGGTTCCATTAGGTGATGGAGAGTTCTCTGTTAAAACCTTTCCCTATTTTGCGCTAAGGGGAGATTTATTATACAGAGTGGTCAAGAGTGCCCGAGAGGGGGAAGAGGTAGAACAACTGATAGTTCCCTGGCCCTATCGTCAGCAGGTATTATTGTTGGCCCATAGCCATTTATTACGGGGACACCTGGGGGTGGAGAAAACACTGGAGCGTGTTTTAACCCAATTTTTCTGGCCTGGGGTACATAAACAGGTGCAGTTATATTGCCAGTCATCCCCACCTGCCAACTTCATAACCCTACCAGAATCCGGCCTGTCCCTTTAATGCCTATGCCCATTATTGAAACCCATTTGAAAGAGTGACCATGGATCTGGTAGGACCCTTCAAACGAACAACCTGAGCAACTGGACTGGACTACACTAGCCCGATATCCAAAGGCCATTGCTCTAAGGAATATGAAGACTAATACGATTGCGAATGCCCTCTGGGAAGTATTCTCACGGGTGGGAATACCCAAAGAGATCCTTGCATATCAAGGAACACCCTTCATATCTAAGATGATAAAGCAAGTGTGTGCCCCGGTGAAGATCAAGATGCTGTGAACATCTGTATATCACCCACAGAAGGATGGCCCCATCGAGTGATTCAATAAAACTCTGAAGCAATGTTAAAAAAGTTCATGCAGGAGGACAGGAAGAATTAGGACATTCTCCTATCCTGTTTGATGTTTGTCATCTGCAAGCCTCCTCAGACTTCCATGGGGTTTTGACCTTTTGAGTTGCTCTTCTGAAGACAGCCAAGAGGGAAACCTAGGAAGAAGAAGATTCCAGTGCTGGGTGTAATTTGGTGGAGTACATTATACAAATGCAAGACTGGCTGAGGAAAACTGGAGAGATGTCCATACTCAGTCTGGAAAAAGCCCAAGCTGAGCAGGCCAGGGGCTACAAATGGGCAGCTGTGCACCATACCTTCCAACCAGGAGACAGAGTTGTAATCTTGTTGCCCTCGTTTGAGAGCAAGTTACTCTGTAAATGGAGGGGGTCCTATCAGGTGGAAGAGAAAGTGGGCCTTGTTAACTACAAGATTGTCCAGCCCGATAAATGGTAGGGAGGTGATTTTGGACCTGAAAATTCAGTCTTGCTGGATCCAACTCAAGTCCCAATTGAAAACCTGCCCTCTGCTGCCCAGAGATCTAGAAGGTTTGATCCACTGGAATCTAAAGGTGTTCTCCACCCACCCAGGATGAATCCACATCCTTTGTTGTCATATCATTACTGACCCAGGGGTGGTTATCTGGCAATGACCCAGCAGATTTCGAAGGCCTGACGACAGGCCGTCGCCAGGGAACAGGAAGAGATGCTTAACCTGGGAGTTATAGAAGAGTCTATAAGTGACTGGTCATCCCCCATCGTCTTGATTCCTAAACATAATGGAAGTATCAGATTCTGCATTGACCTACGGATGGTCAATGCAACTTCTAAACTGGAAGCATATCCCATGCCCAGAATAGATGAGCTAATCAGGGAAGCATGCTTTATATCAACTTTGGATCTGACCAAGGGATACTGGCAGGTGTCCTCCACTCTGGCTGCCAAGAAGAAGACTGCTTTTTTGACACTGCAAGGTATGTTCCAGAGTACAGTACTACCCTTTGTATTACATGGTGCTCTTGCCACATTTCAACGCCTATTTGACCATGTACTGAGACTGCACAAGGAGTATGCGGCTGCATACCTTGATGATATCGTCATATACAATGGAGACTGGATACCCATCTAACCCAAGTATAAATGATGCTGACCAGCCAACCCCAAGAAATGTTTTCTGGGTGGCCAGGACGTTCAATACCTGGGATATTTAATTGGGAATGGGCAGATACATCCTCAACTACGGAAGATGGGTGCCATTGCCCAGGTCCCCACCCCAAAACTGAAGAAAGAATTTATGCCTTCCTTGGATTGATTGGCTATTGCTGTCGGTTCATCCCTAATTTTGTAGAGAAGGCAGAGCCATTAACCAATCTCTTCCAGAAGAGAGCTCGCGAATGGATTCAGTGGTCACCGGATCTGGAGCTGGCCTTCCAGCGTCTCAAAAAGGCCATGTTCTCTGAGCCTATCCCGATTAACCCTGATTTCTCTGTGTTTATTGTGCAAACTGATGCCTTGGAGTGGGTCCTAGGTGATGTCCTGGCCCAGGAAGTCAGGAGTGAAGAACATCCTATAGCATTCATCAGCAGGAAGCTGTTTCCTCAGGAGCAGCATTATGCGGTGATTGAGAAGGAAGCCCTGGCTGTCAAATGGGCGCTTGAGACCTTCAAACACTACCTGCTTGGCCGTCCGTTTATGCTGGTAATGATCCACCAACCCCTCAAGTGGCTTGCCCAAAATAAGGAGTCCAACAGCCGTATTATGCGGTGGTTTTTGAGTCTCCAACCCTGCCAGTATTGGGTCCACCTTAGCGCTGGTCGGGCTCACCTGAATGCAGACTTCCTTTCCCGCATGAGGCAGGTGCTCAATGGGGCATGGTTTGGCTGAGGGGGAGAGTGTGTGATGGGGTCTATAGAATACTACTTGTCTCTCTCCAAAGGGATTATCAACAGTCCCCTTTAAGAAAGTCTGCAGCCCAGAGTTCAGGGCTGGGAGGGCATGATTCACAGAGAGAGGTTAAGAACCCACAGGCTGCATGGGAGAGAGAGGCTGGTGGAACCAGGTCCTTCTAAGGCAAGCCATGCAAAGGAGTTCTTGGTAGGAACTTCAACTGGAGCTAGAGGAAGGGCTGGGAGAACCAGCTTATAAAAATGTAACAAGCTGGGACAGAAGTAAAGCTGATTTTGTTTCCCCTAAACTGTTGTCTGTTCTGGGTTTTGCTTTGTGGGGGTTTAACAAGCTGGGATAGAATTTAAAAAATGCTTTTGTTTTCCCTGAACTGCTGTCTGACCTGTGTTTTAAAGAGACCCCTTCCCACTGCATGCCACACTACCACACAACTATAAAATGCTTTAGACCACTCATTTCAAAGGTTCAGCCATCAGAAACCCAGAAAATGTGTTTTTCAACAAAAGAAATGTTTCTAGTTTTGGACTTACTCCAAATAACAGCAGGGCTTCAGCCCTTGCCACCACAGGGTAGGCGTTCTAAATTTCCCCATTTGCTATTCAATTAAAACCAGCAATGGGTTCTTCAAATTTCAAGGAAGTATACAGTCCAGTAAAGGTACATCCAGCCCACAGGATGTATTTTGAATCTGTTATAGGGAAACACCACCTTTGGTACCTACTGTACCTGAAAGAAACTCACCTTGAGCTACTCCTGAAAAAAGTGTGAGCTAAATCCAAAATCCCTTCCCTAGTACCACGTATTGTCTTATAGCCTTGCATAAGCTCGGTGGGTCTTTATAAAGATTTAGCTGTTGCCATGGCATTGTTGCATTATTTATTTTATTGTTTTTATATACCGCACTCTTAAAAATCAGCGCGGTTCACAGACAACAGTATTGTGCATAACAGGCTCACTATTAAGCACTTACACTCCCCCTCCCCCCTTTTTCCTTTTCTTCTTTTCTTCCTTTCTTCTTTTTTTCTTTTTTTCTTTTCTTTTTTTTCCCTTTTTTTCCCTTTGTTCATATGTATTATGTTTTTGATGCTTTTTTTATAGTACAATTTTAATTTCTCCCGAATGACCTATACAATTTTTATCCATTTAATTGTTCTATCATTGGTTTATGTGTATGGTCATGTATTTTTAATGGTGGCAGCTTTTATAATCAGGAATATATTTATATATTTATATTTTTATGGGGGTAGCATTCAATACCCTCTATATCTCGATATAAAGAAGCATATTCTTATCTTTTTATATATGTTTTATTTATTGTTATTATTTTTTTAAAGTAGAGTGCAATATTTGTCAATAACTTATAGAATTTTGGCATCTATTTTGGCGTAAGTTGTCCGGTTTTATTTTTTTAGAAGCTTTTCTGAGAGTAGCGACTTCCATTGTCTCTTTTGAGCCTGGTGAAGTCTATGCACATCACACCCACAGGTAATGTTCAACTCTACAGTATGTGTTTCAATTAATATTAGCATAATTAGTTTTTAATCAGACCTACTCCCTCAGTCTCCTCATCCCTTTCCATTTTTTGATTGCATATAGTTGTTTTTTACATTTTTATTGTATATGCTCGTACCATTATAATTGTTTGGTGATTTCATTGTTTTCTTGTATTCTAATCAGCATTTATACTTTTAATTATTTATTTATTTAATAATTTTATCATTTATACACTTAGGTATATGTATGTATACATATTTATATGTCATTTGATCTATAGCACATTTTATTTAATATATGAGGATTCATTTTTAATTGATTGTATATGGTATTTTTTACATTTTGTATATGCTTGTACAATTATTAATGTTTTGGTGATTTTATTGTATACCAATTAGCATTTATACTTTTAATTATTTATTTATTTTATTATTTTATTATTTATATACTTATACATATGTATGTATACATATTTATATGTCATCTGATCTATAGAACAGCTTATTTAATATATGAGGATTCATTTAAGTGATTGTATATGGTATTTTTATGTTTTTATTGATTATCTTTGATTGTTTCTTGAATTTTATTAATGTGTTTGCTTTGAGACTTAAGTTATTTGATATAGTCCAATTTTGCCTTCATTTTATATATTTACGTTACAATCTTTTACTTTGACCCCTCCCCTTTTTTTGTTAATTATACTAATGTGGTTTTATAATTTATTTTTTAGTGTGTCCTGATAGCCCCTGAGGAAGTGATATACGAAACACGGCCTGTGTTGGGCTTAGGCCACTTATTTGGTTACAATAAATTTATTGGGTGTCGAATCTGCCGCTTCCTGTCTTTGTCTCTACAGTCCAGTAAAGGTACATCCAGCCCACAGGATGTATTTTGAATCTGTTATAGGGAAACACCACCTTTGGTACCTACTGTACCTGAAAGAAACTCACCTTGAGCTACTCCTGAAAAAAGTGTGAGCTAAATCCAAAATCCCTTCCCTAGTACCACGTATTGTCTTAAGCCTTGCATAAGCTCGGTGGGTCTTTATAAAGATTTAGCTGTTGCCATGGCATTGTTGCATTATTTATTTTATTGTTTTTATATACCGCACTCTTAAAAATCAGCGCGGTTCACAGACAACAGTATTGTGCATAACAGGCTCACTATTAAGCACTTACATCGAACTGGAGGTTACTCTTGGGTTTCAACTGGGGGAACTATGTACATCTATTTACAGTTATCTCCAGTATGGACATGATTTGACTATAACTTATGAGTTCCTAGCTGGGTGTGTGATGGATGATGTTAGGTTGCTGGGTTGAGAGTAGTGCAAGAGAAAGAGGTGGTGTTTTAGTGCTTTTCTGAATTGGGCAAGATCTGTTATGGCCCTGATGGTAGTTGTGAGCGCATTCCAGCAGCTGGGAACATAGAACTTGAAGGCGCGGTTCCTTGTTGTCTTGGTGCATTTTGTTATTTCCTTGGGGATTTGTAAGGTATTGGCAGTGAATGTTCTCCTTGCCCTATTTGCTGGCGTGGGGTGAACAAGGTCCGTTATGGATGTGGGAGATATTTTGTTGATGGCCTTGAAGGTAATTAGGATTACTTTATAGGAGAGCCGGCAGTAGATTGGTAGCCAATGTAAATCCTTAAGGATTGGGGTGATGTGGTCACCTCTAGTGGCTCCAGTCAGGACGTGTGCAGCCGCATTCATTGCCAACTGTAGAGGGTTTAGTGTGTTTTTGGGTAGACCGTGCAGGATCACGTTAGCATAGTCAAAGTGGGGTGTCACCAGTGCGTGAAAAACTGATCTGAAGTCGTCCGGATGCAGCAGGGGTCGGAGATGTCGCAGTGTTCGTATTTTGTGGTAGATTTGTTTAATGGTGTTGCTGATGTGTGTTTTGAAATCGAGCTGCTGGTCTAGTATGATGCCTAAGTAGCGGATGCTGAGTCTGCTTGGGAGCTCTGCGTCTCTTGTCTTTAAGGTTGGCGGAGGAGAGAAGGATTGGTTTCTGGTAACGAACTGGACATCCGTCTTGTTAAAGTTAATCTTGAAGCTCTGTGAGTGGAGCCAGTCGGTTATGGCATCGAAGCATTTTGCCAGTTGGGAGAAGTCCGGATTCTCAATCGCGAATGGGGTGAAGAGTAGTACATCGTCTGCGTAGAGCAGGCATGAAATGTTAAATGAGCGGATTATATCACATATGGGTTGCATGTAAATGTTGAATAAGAGAGCAGAGAGTGAGGAGCCCTGAGGTACACCATGCTTTTGTTAGAAAAGCTCAGAGGTTGTGGATTCTGTCCGTACCTGCTGCCATCTTTCGGTTAGATAGGATTTGCACCAACACCATGCTGATTCACTTATTCCCTTATCTTGGAGCCGTATTAGGAATTGCTCGTGGTTTACGGAGTAGAATGCGGCTGCAATGAAATAATGTTTCCTATGTAATAATGTGTCCTATGTTTCTTTAACACATGAATGATTGACTGATCAAAGGAAGAGGGGGAGGGGCATCCCAGGGGACTAATCCTTGCACATCATCAGCAGGGTGCTGAAGTAGTTAGAGTTCATCATCAACTATACCAAATCTAGTGAGACCGTGACATTTTGTTTGGTATTCATAGAGGCTGTGTCAGACTTATTTCAACCTGTAGTTTTCTTTTCTACTAGCAAGGGCCCTAGGTATGATGTTTGCAGTATGAGAAGTCAACACGGGGTCAGTAGATAACAGATTAGATTATGCTGAAGATGAGGAGCCTCATAGCATCTCTGCATATAAGACAAACTTCATGAACGTTGATGTCCTAGTGCAGTCCAGCCAGTCAAGGTCTGCTGGAGTGCAGTGTAACAAAGAAACACAGGAAGTCCAAGTTTTGGTGGTTCTCCAGCTCCCAGCTGACCAAGGGCCTACATCCCTGCTCTGACTTCAGTCTCTGCTCCATTCAGGCCTCCAGCCTTGGTATGATTCCATTTCCTGCACCAGCTCTCGCTGTTTTCAAGTTCCAGGCACGTGCAACCTCTGACTCCTGAGTGCCACTCAACCTGAATGCCCACACCCACGGCTTGACTGTGCTTCAAGCTCTGTAAGTATCTTAATGGCAGTAACTTGACAATTGCTGTGCGGAAGACCCTGAGCAGCCAGCTGAGGTCCTGTACTTCTCAGGTCAACTGTGGCTGGGGATGGGGATGTTGTAGAGACAGCATTCATATTCCTTGGAAGCAGAGGGGACATAGTAATCATACAGTGGCTGGTGGCAGTACCTGGTGGTGGATTTCGGGCCTATGATTGTAGTGTTCTGAAAAGAATCCTGGTGGATGACTATTGTTGCAATGGGTAAACTAGTAGAGGAGATGTCTAGTGATTAGGGGAGCAGCCCGGAACAGGGAAGACCAGGGTTCAAATCCCACAGATGCTTCTTGTGGCCTTGGGCAAGCCACTTAACCATTCATTGCCTCAGATAAGCACTCTTCTGGCAGGGAAATACCTATTGTACCTGAATGTAACTCACCTTAAACAGCTACTGGAAAGGCAAGAACTAAATACTAATAAATAAATACAGTAAATAAAGATGTATAAAAAGGTGGGGGAAGATCTCCAGGCCATGAGAAATCAAGGTTCATGAAGCCATATAAAGTTCTGGTTTCAGCTTGAACCGGAAGCCTAATAATCTTGAGGAAACTGCCAGGTCAACAAAAATGGAAGTGACTTCCCTTATAGCCCGGTTCTTTATATCTCATAATAGAGTGGATAAATTAGAAGAAAGGACTTCTACAGGACAAAGTCAAAATCATTGCTGAACTAAGATACAAATACAGTTGTGATCAACATTATTAGCACCCTTGCATTTTAGATATTTTGTGTACAGTATCTTGAGAAATAATTATAAATATTCCAACTGTATGTCATCATAATATTTCAATAGTAGGTTTAAAGATTTACAACAAATAAAGATGTCTGTGCAACTTAGACATAGTAATTTCTGAAAAAAAGAAAAATATGTCCTGGGCAGTATTAATGGCACCCTTCACTAATATTTAGATGCACAATCCTTGGCAGTGATGACAGTCTCCAAACGTTTCTTGTAACCATCTATAAATGTCATATGTCTGTCTGTTGGTAGTTTCTCTTATTCTTCAATTGTGATTTGTTCCAGCTCATGAATGTGTCCAGGATTCCTTTTACCAACTGCAGATTTCAGCTCTTTCCAAAGGTTCTCGATTGGATTGAGATCAGACTCATTGCTGGCCAGTTTAAAACAGACCATTTCTTCCTTTATAACCATTCTTTTGTATTTTTGGGTATATGTTTTGGGTCATTGTCCTGCTGGAGGACGCATGACCTTTGCGCAAACCTAACTTTCTCAGACTAGGTAGCACATTTCGCTCCAAAATACCTTGGTAGTCCTCTGATTTCATGATTCCTTCAGTACGTCCCAGACCTCCAGTTCCTGGGGCAGCAAAACAGCCCCACAACACTATGGAACCTCTACCATATTTAAATGTAGGAAGGGTGTTTTAATAATCATGTCCTGGCAATGTCTCAGTTTTTATACTATTTCCTTTTATCCATTTTGCTGGCCATTTTTTGTAGGAGCTATTGGACATTAAGGGGTTGAACTGCAAGGATGCCGATAATGTTGACCACAACTGCAACTGGAATCAATCAGAGTGAGAATTTTGAGTATTCCAGCGGGAAAGGATCATAGTGATTCATTGACACTTGAGGAAATTTCTGTCAGACTTAAGGCACTAATTACTAAGCTGAAGTAAAATCTAGCATCAAAGCTTAAATTGCTAGGGAAGTCACTAACTTGCAGTAACGTAATACTGCAGGTTAGTGATTCCCATGGTAAAGAAATAATAGAGCTTGCATTGAACAGTGCAAGCTGCATTTTTTCTGTCAGAAGCATTGGGCCCCAACACCATGGCCTGATGCTCTAGGCTGCATTATTCAAGGGCTGATTCTTCTTAACACAAAAACGTGATCTGGGAGTCTCCCTTTTCCTGGCGCTAGCAGTCAGGTCCCCCCCCCCCCCAAATGATACCCAAGTCCTGACACAAACCCCAGCCTCCCCAAGCCACAAAATCTCCACACCCCACAGCCTGATTCAAAGTCCCCTCTCCTGAGGGACCCGCCTGACTGCCTTCTCAGTCCTACCTTGCATTATCTCTGGTGATCCAGTAGGATCTGAAGAGGAGTGATCCCCACTGGCTCCTGTTGGGGATCGTGCTGCATTCAAAATGGCACCCACAACCCTTAGCGTTTGTCTCATGGTGCTGCCTCTAAGGGTCAAGCTGCCATATTAAGGCAGAAACTTTCAGCTGGCATTATTTTTGCAGAAATAACACAGCTTGTGCTGTTCAAGGCAAGTTGCATTATTCTATTTGCATTATAATAAAGTGTTTTGCATGTTTTGCATCTCATTAGCAGGCAGCCAACGTTTGGGTAAATTAACATGTGTCAAGGTAAAATAATGTGAGTTAAGGGACAAGTATTGTGTTTATTCCCTTAATGAACTTAAGTAACTACCTTTCCCCCCTCCCCCGTTAATGGAAATGCAATTTTTTTTGTGAAGAACTTTGAGATTGAATGAGTGCCTTCTCATAAAATCAGCAACAAAAAAAACTAATGGAGATTAATGATGATTCTTATCTTGAGATATACAGTGCTTTGTAAAAGTTTCACACCCTTGTACATTTTTTATATTCTGCTGTCTCACAAATACATTTCAAAATGCATTAAAGCAAGAGTTTGTTTCGCTGATCTACACAACCTACTCTACACTTTCAACACAAAAGCAAATTCAAAAAGCAATTAAAAATAAGAAATCTAAAAGTCTTGAATGTATACATTTTTTCACTCTTTATCCTAACAAACCTAGATTAGCTCTGGTTCCAAAATTTTCTTTAGCAAGAGACCACCTGTGTCCAGTCACAACAGCTAAGCTGATTCAAATTCTCTTGGATAAAGAATCAGTGTTTTTGTTGTATGGCATGAGTTTGAAGGAAAAGTCTGAAAATGCTGACATGTTGCTGCTGAAAGAATTCTGAGATAGAGGTATTCAAAAGTACAGATTGGGTGAAAGTTATAAGAACATTTCAATGTGTTTGAATATCTACTTGGGCACTGTCAGGTCCATCGTTGTAAAGTGGAAATAATTTGGCTCTACCGAGAGACTGCCTCAGTCATGTCGTCCCTCTAAAGTTAGTAGCTCTGGGTTAAGGAAGATGCTGAAAAAGGTCATTGTTAGGCTCAAGATCATTTTAAAAGAACTACAGAAGTCTCCGGTGAAGACTGGGGAAAATGTTGACTGTTCAACAATTTCAAAATTAGTCCACATACCTTGCCCTGTATGGGATGGTGACGAGAAGGAAGCAACTGCTGAAGAAAAGGCATCCAATACTCCTCAGAGCATTTGCAAAGATGCAGGGGATACTGTATACAGATGAGAGAAGTTTTCATAGTCTGATGAGACCATAATAGAACCTTTTGGTCTCAGTGTTAAGCAGTTTGCATGACATAAAACAAACACATCCTACCAGCACTATCACCTCTGTAGAGCATGATGATGACAGCATTAGGTTGTGGAGATTCATAGCAGGGACAGGAAGGCTTATGAAGATCAAGAGAAAGATGGATGTTGCAAAGTACAGGCAGATACCAGAGGAAAATGAATTCCATAAGCTGTGGTTTTTTTCTTAGAAAGTGTCCGGTACTCAGGTGCAGGATCATCAGTGGAGGGTGCAGATGGAGAGAAGATGGCCATCCCTTCAGTGCTCTGCATCTTCGTAGTAGCCCCCCCCCCCCCCACCCCCTAAAATTCAAGAAACACTTATTGGCATGACAAAATTACTATGTGTTTATGGTTCTCATTATTTTAATATACCATCCTTCACAAAAAATATATCAGAGTGGTTTACAAATTTTAATTCCAAATATAATAAAGAAAAAGATAGAGAAGAATATCATATAAATCAGAAAAGGAGAGAAGCAGTTTCATACAAATGCTGCCAACTGGCACCATTACCCAAGCACCACCAGATCTTGGGATTGACCTGCTCAAATAGAAATGTCTTTAGACCTGCCTTGAATGTCTTAAAGGAATGTTCCAGAGGTAGGTATAATAGGAGATTGTTCCAATGGGTAGGGGCGATAAAGAAAAAAGTGGATTGTCTGATGCATTCTAGTTTAGCTCGAGAAACAGAGGGAATGGCCAGACAGTTCTTGTGGCTAGAGTGGAGTGTTCACGACTCTTCATTGTCTTTCCATGCTAAGAACATAAGTTCCTTAGCGTCCCTCTAGTCCAGTCCCGGAACCATAGAGTTGTGAACCTCCACCAGCAGCTTTGGAGACTGAATATCTTCATCTCTTTGATCATCCAGCTATATGCAGCCCCAAGGACCGCCCACACATCAGTATCTCAGTCTCCAATCAGCTTGGGGGTCAGAGCCCAGAACTGGGCTCCTTAGGAACAAATAAGCAGAGCTTTAGTGTTTTATTATTTTCTAGGTTTAGGTGCTGGGCTGCTGCTGTGGAGGAATTCTTTGGCTGTGTCCCTTCTGCCTTTATCTGATCTGTTTTTTTCTCTCTTTCTCTCTGTCAGTCTCCCCATAGGTCAAACAAGCAGGGGAGCTGCAAAGGACACAGGTCTCCTTTCTACCGAACCCCCTTGGTGGGTGAGGAGAAGGTTGAAGGCAATTAACTGCAGCAATTAAATACAGCAGTAGGCTCTGAGGGTCCCCTAACTGATTTAGGGGTTCCCCGAGTTGCCCTGAGCAGTTATTAGCTCTGATGTTGGCTCTGATAACTGCTACTCAGAGCTTGTGGCAGGCACGCTGGACAGCACTCACAGAGTTTTGACCCCCCTCCTCTCCTGTGTGTGGGTGAGTAGAGTTTGGGGCTTTTTATTTCTAAAGGCAGTGATAGAGGCCTTGGGGTAGCCTGGAACAGCTCTGGGGAGTTTGTTTGGACCTTTTGGGTACTTTTTATAGTCCTTTTTTTGGCGGGATCGGGTCCGGCGGCCATCTTGGATTTTTAAAGTCATTTTTTCTTCGTGTTTTTTTTTAGGGATAGGAGCTTCGTTTTTGAATTTTTTGGTCAGATATCAGCTAATTGACCCCAGCTCTATCTAATCCTGCGGTTTGGAGCGTTTTTGAGCACTTTTAAAATCGCGATTTTTTTTTCTGCTCTGTTTGCTTCAGCAAGGTGTCTCTGCTTTGCTGGTAGAGGGCTGTGTACATAGGCATGCCTCCTATTCCTCGGTGTCTGGTTTGTGGCGCGTTTCGAGACCGGCAACGGGAAGGTTTTTCTCCCAGTGCACAGAGCGCGGGCCTTGAGGCGGCTGGTGGAGCAATTTCTAGCGAGACGGTCATCCTCGGCTTGGCAATACCTTCAGCTTCTCGGCACGATGGCGGCGACCATCGAGGTAGTTCCGTGGGCAAGGGCGCACATGCGGCCCCTGCAGCGCGCGCTGCTGCGTCGATGGTGTCATCAGTCCGACTCGCTAGCTCGTCAGTTAGTTTGCCCCTTGGGGGTTCGGCGCAGCCTTCGCTGGTGGTTGCGTCGGTGCTCTCTGGCGAATGGTATGCCCTTGGAGTCTCCCGTCTGGCGTCTGCTGATGACGGATGCCAGTTTGAGCGGCTGGGGGACTCATTGCGAGGGTCAGATTGCTCAGGGCCAGTGGTCCTCGCGGGAGAGCCAGTGGTCCATCAACCGTCTGGAAATGAGAGCCGTGTGGTTGGCTCTGACTGCGTTTCAGCCTTGGCTGCAGGGAACGGCGGTCAGGGTGCTGTCCGACAATGCCTCCACGGTAGCCTACATAAATCGCCAGGGAGGCACAGGCAGCGCGGCGTTGGAAGCGGAGGCGGATCTGCTTCTAGAATGGGCAGAGCGGCATCTTCAATGTCTGTCGGCCCAGCATGTCGCGGGGGTTCACAATGTGGAGGCGGACTTTCTGAGTCGTCGCAGAGTAGACCCCGGAGAGTGGTCTCTACATCCCGAGGTATTTGCGTTGCTGGTCCGTCGTTGGGGTCTGCCGATAATGGACCTCATGGCGACCTTCGAGTCCGCGCAGGTCGAACGGTTCTTCAGCAGGCGTCGGGAACACATGTCGGAAGGCCTCGATGCATTGGCACAAAGGTAGCCAAGGTACGGGCTGCTCTATGCCGGTTCTGATTGCCCCAGACTGGCCTCGTCGGCCTTGGCATGCGGATCTGGTGTGGTTGAGTGTGGCCGATCCATGGCTGCTTCCTCCTCGGCCGGATCTCCTTCGGCAGGGGCCGCTGCAGATGCCTCAGGTGGCTTGATTCTCACTTACGGCATGGCTATTGAGAGGGCGCGAATGAGAGCCAAAGGTTATTCTCCGGAGGTCATTGCTACCTTGTTGCGGGCACGGCGTCGGTCCACGTCGCTAGCGTATGTCCGGGTCTGGCGTATTTTTGAGAGCTGGTGTGCGGATCGCGAATTGCGGCCTTTGCGGACCTCCGTTCCTCAGATCCTCTCCTTCTTGCAAGCAGGGGTGGACAAGGGCCTGGCGGCCAGTTCCTTGAGGGTACAACTTGCAGCTCTTGCCTGTTTTCGAGGCAAGGTTCAGGGCCAGCTATTGGGGTCCCATGCTGATGTGAAGCGCTTCTTGTGAGCGGTGTTGCTTATGCGTCCTCCGTGCAGGGCTTTAGTTCCCTCGTGGGACTTGAATTTGGTGTTGAGGTCTCTGGTGGCTTCGCCGTTTGAACCCTTGGTGCAAGCTTCGTTGAAGGACTTGACGTTGAAGACGGTGTTTCTGGTGGCGATCTCGTCAGCTCGCAGGATTTCGGAGTTGCAGGCTCTTTTGTGTAGGGAACCCTATCTGTCTCTCTCGGCCGACAAGGTGGTATTGCGACCGGTTCCCGCGTTTTTGCCTAAGGTAGTTTCGGCGTTTTACATGAATCAAGTGGTGTCTCTCCCGGTGTTTGCCAAGGAACGCGGTAAGCACGCGGATAACTCCTTGCACGCGTTGGATGTCCGTCGAGCGCTTCGCCGGTATTTGCGGGAAACGGCGTCCTTCCGTAAGTCCGATAGTTTATTTGTCGCCTTTGGCGGTCCGCGCAAGGGGGAAGCGGCGTCTAAGTCTTCCATTTCCCCCTATAGTTTCCCAGACCACCCCTGGAACCCTTTTTAAAAATTGGCATTACATTGGCCATCCTCCAATCTTCAGGTATTACAGATGATTTTAATGATAGTTCATGGATTACTAATAGTAGGTCTGCAATCTCATATTTCACCCTTGGATGTATACCCTCCAGTCCAGGTGATTTGCTACTCTTCAGTTTGTCAGAGGAGGAGTGGCCTAGTGGATGGGGCAAATTACCTCAGGCCGGAAGGTCGGGGGTTCAAATCCCACTAGAGGACAGCAACCTTGGTCCGGAAGGACTGGGGTTTCTAGTCCCTCAGGTGCTCCTTGTGGTCTTGGGCAAGCCACTTAACCCTCCATTGCCCACATTCTCTGTAAGTATTAGTATATGTGTTTCATATCCCCTTGTGTTAAATGTATCCCCCAAGTGTGTTGTGACCACTTTGATTGAAGGATAAGGTGGTATACAAAACTGTCTAAATAAATAAATCAAATAGTTGTAATACATCTTTCCAGTGTATCAAATTTTTTTTCAATTCTTCTGCGGCATCACCTTTAACTACCATTTCAGTCATGGGTAACATCCCTACTTCTTCCTCAGTAAAGTCCAAAGCAAAGAATTCATTCAGTCTCTCCACTATGGCCTTGTCCTTTCTTAGTGCCCCTTTTACCCCTCTATCAACTAATGATCCCAACTGATTGAGTAGTCCAACGCTCCTTCCTTGCTCTTCGCCAAATTCGCACTGTCAGCCCCTTTCTCCAGCCTTCCTCTTTAACTACACTTCTCCTTACCCTTGTTATTTCCAGATTAGGCTATTGTAATGTAGTTCTCCTTGGGCTTCCACAGTATCAGCTGCATCAGTTACAGCTCATCCAGAACACTGAAGAGCGTATTCTTGCTCACGCTTCTCGATCTGATCTTATCACCCCTCTCCTAATATGTTACTATTGGCTCCACATCAAATACCATCTGCTATATAAACTCCTCACATTGGTCCACCATGCACTTCATACTGGTTTCCATCACTATTTCTCTGATGCCTTAATTCTCCATTCTCCACACCGTGTCCTCCGTAGCATTCATGCAAACCGTTTACATCTTCCCACCATTTCACTGGCTCGACTGGAATCCACCCGCTCCTTAGCTTTCTATTTTCATGCCCCTGCTTCCTGGAATGCTCTCTGCTCTCTGTTTGGAACCCTCATTCCCCAAGTTCAAATCCCTTCTGAAAACCCACCTCTTTAACATAGCACACAATTTACTGTTATCATAACTAGTTATTTTACTCTGTTCTGTTTCCCCCTACCCTTCTTTTTCCCTTTCCCCTTCCTCCTCTTCTTTCTTTCCTCTGTATGAATGTTCTAGATCTTTTATTTATTTATTTAACAAATTTTTTTATACCGCCTTTCTACAAGTCAAGATGGTTTACAAGTAACTCAGTATAGTAACATGAAACAATTCAAACAGAAGTGCATGGTACATTGAACATAATGAATACACTGTAACAAGTAACCAAACTATGTACATGTGATACAGCAATGTAAATTTCTTGGAGTTCAAAATGGGTGTTCCTTATCGTTCCTCCAGTTTAGTCCTCTACCTCTGGGTTGTGCACCTCTTCCTGCAGCTTGGAGACTGGGCATGTCAAAGTCGTGACATCACTGGATATAGCCTGCTGGTATCTCCCATCAGCCTCCAGTGTGTCCAGTTTCCTTGCAGCAGGAGGACATAGTGAGCCTAGCTTCTGGGCTCACTTGGGGGGAACAGATAAGGAGCATTTAGTGTGACAAATTCTATTCAGATTTTACTTTTGATTTTTACCTTTAATTTACTTTTAATTTTACTTTTAATTCAGTTACCTTTGGTTAATTGGCAATCAGGGATTAGTTCCCTTTAGTTAGGAGCAAATTTTTTATTTACAGTAATTTTAAATTTGAGCCTGGCTTTTTAAATTAGTAGCAGCTCTCGCCTTCCCTCCTTCTCAGTTATTTTCACTTGCTGCAGGCATTCGCCGGTGCGGATCTCTCTCCCTTGACTGTACGGGAGAGAGCTCCGGGACCCGTACAGCCACACTTAAGCTGTGTGAGACGGAGCCTCTCCGTTGCTGCGGGATTTTAATTTTACTCTGTGGAACCAGCTGAGCGATCCTCGCCGTGGCTGCCAGGCGCATCAGTGCAGCTTGAGGATCGGAGGAATTCAAGGTGGTTGGAGCAGGCTGTGTGGCTTTCTGCCCTGCAGGTAAGGCCTTCGGGCTTGGTCGGTCTGCTGAGGCCTCATTTTTGCAGCGGCTGTTGTTCTTGGCGCCAAAATTCATTGGCGAAGGGTCGGCCATTTCCTCTCTAGGTATTTGGACCGCATGGCGAGAGTTGCAGTGAGCTGCCTGTGTGAGGAAAACAACAGGCAGAATAGCTAGATTTTTGGGCCTAGTGTTTGTTTCTTTCTTTTGTTTGCAGGGTTTTTTTGTTGTTTTTTTTTGAGGCTTAGGGGGTTCCTCAGCCTTAAGGGGGACTGTTGTCAATCCTCTTTATAAAATAAATAAGAATAAACTTAAAAATAGGACAGCAGTTTTGGCATTGATCCCTGATACCACATGTTCTTTCCCTCCTAATCATGTCTCTGAGGAGCATCTGTTAAGTCCCAGGATATTAGGCAAATTGCCAGCTTTTAGGTTCAAGGGTAGAGCCCTAACTTGTAGTTGGAAGGAGGGACAGCCTGGAAGTGTGCTTTTATGTATTCTATAGTGAAAGTTGCCCAAAGTTCACAGGGACAGGTTTAGGAAACCTTAGGATATAAAAAAAAAAAAATAGACTGACAGCTAAACTGTCAACCAAGAAGTGCCTGTGCTACGGTTTGTGGCCACCAGAGGGCAGCTGGTACACTCAATAGTGCCTTTCTATGACTGTGTGTATGCAGCCATTATCTGAAAGTCAGGAAAGAAATGCCACAAAGCAGCCGTAATGTTCTGAAAATCAAGATTATATGACCGAGATTTAAAGCTCTTAACTTCTGTATCGTTGGTCGGGCTCTGGTGCCCTAAAGGCCGCCGAATGGCAGCGCTGCTCATGAATCACATATTGTATTCAGTGCCCCTATCCCTGGGGGGGGGGGGTGGTAAAATACAAAATCATATTACTCATCAGGTTCACACAGGCAGCAACCTCTAAGACCTCCATTTGCAAGGTGGTCGGTGTATTCCACTGCTATTTCTCTGACTGCAGGAAAGCCGGGGAAGGTGCCTGTGTGTTTCATAGCAACACTTAGCATGCCCATCCCAGGAAATTCTCATCTATTACTAGAGCAGGGTTTCATTTCATTTCATTTCTCTGGTTGTGGTTAATGCACAGCGTTAGGGGCTGTGTTCGAAAGCTTGGGTCCCACGGACTTCGGTGGGATTTCAAAAAGAAAAAGAAAAAGAAACTCACTTTAGTGAGAGATAGCCTTGTTCATTTTTAGCTAACACTGTTGATTTTACTTTTGATTTTTACCTTTTGTGTCCTGAATCCTAAGGACGGGACACTGTTTGCTTCCAGGGATTCTACTTTCTAATTTGCTCTTCAGCTCCCTGGCAGACGCAGAGGGCTGGCAGGGGGTGTGCAACGCCTCCTGCAATGCACAATCCCCCAGGATAAGGGGGGAAGGACAACTGGGTGCAGTGGGGGCTGGTAGCTTCTTGAAAAGCTATAGGAGCAGTTTGGGTAATTTTAGCTGATCTGCTTTGATTTCATTGGAGTTGGCGGAAACTTGGCTTTTGGAGTCCTATACTTTAAAAAAAAAAAAAGAAAAGAAAAAGGGGCATAGCTATGTTGATTTACAAGAATCTCCTTTCGCTATCCATAGAAGGTCCTATAAAGCGTTAAAGTCGGTTTATATGGCAGGGTAATATTTTTGCTTAGCTGCTGTGATATAGCGCTGTGATACGCTGTAAACATATTCAAGTCAAAAGAAATTATGGTGATAACTCTCTTGGACAGTTGTAACAGGTGCTTGGGTGAGCGCCATGGCCAGTCCACAGATGTGGAATGCTCTGCCATAAGCATTATATCATGAGAGGGGTTTTTATAGTTGTGTGGTTTCTCAATGGAAAATTGTTCCTGTTTAGTTTGGCTTTGCCCAAATTATAAGATTTTACGGTAGATTTGTAATGTCTTAATTTTGGCTATATGTGGTTTCATTTTACATATGGAAAAGGCAGCTCAGCGGAGAGACGTTGCAAAATAGAACTCTGGCCTTTGAAGCCATCTATGCTCCCATTCCATTTATCAGAGGTTCTCCAGTATGGAGAGTCTCTGCTAGTGTTCAGCGAATGCCTTAATGGGGGGCCAGAAGCACGCAGCCAGGCTAGTTCTCTAGCAGCAATGGCAGCGGCTCAGACTCTAGTAGGCATACTTCATATGCTGGGTTTACAATATGGCTTCCACGCTGATCGGCATCAGCCAAGATGGCTGCCGGTTTAGACTGTGAATGTGGAGGCAGCCTGGATGAGGGACCTTGCGTTCTCTGGAAAATGCCCTGCATACCCTGAATCACATCAATTCGATCAGCTACTGGCAGGACACAAGGCACTCTCGCATGCTTTTTTGCTTCAGTGGTCTAAAAGTGGAGTCTTTACTAGGTGGTATAATGGGAACTTGTCTGCAATTTCTCGGCTTCTTCATTGCTGACTCAATTGCCACTGCAGAGTGAGAGCTGTATTTCATATCACCAGGTGCTAGTTGAACTTAAAATATAAAGTCCATCTTTGTGCAGTCAGACGGAATGGGGCGTTACTCTAGCAGGACGGCCGTGGATTAGTATGCCTGTGTTTGGGAGTTCTTTCTACTTCATATTGTTGGCACGGAAAGAGCGTCTCTTAACATATGCTGAAGGAATTTTTGGTTAAGGGGTGTCTTTGTAAAAAAAAAAAAAAAAAAGTATTCAGCTGTCCTGAATTCGCCTGTTCTTGATTGACATTTTGAGGCTAAGCAGGGGCAGGCCTGGGTACTACGTGGGTGGGTGCACACCTTGCACTACCAGGGGGTGTGGACTCACTGTATGGAAGAGAGCCCTAGCAATCTTCTTTATCGCAAGATAGGAAAGTAGATGGTTCACTGAAGCGATCGTTGGCGGCAATGCTCTGGCCTTACAAGCTCCCATTTGTGGAGCCTGGGGAGGCGAGAGCATGCTTCTGGTGGTCGCAGTGTTTATGGCAGTCTACTCGCCTGGAACAGGAAAGGATCAGGGAGTTGAATCGACTAGAGCCTGATTTGCTTTATGGGGCAAATGTGCATTATGGCTTAATTCAAGTGCTAGCTAATATTATTGGCTTCCTTGGGGTTCACCCGGAGGTCTCTCTTGTGGAGGAATGGGGCAGCTGATGGTTCATCCAAGTCGAGGGTCAGTAAGCTCCCAATTAAGTCTTTGTCTTGTCCTTTCCCCGTGGGCTGTCATAGGGCAACTAGTTGGCGTATCGAGGCTTTCGGAGAAAGGTACTCTTGGTAGCGCCCGGTTGGACGAGACGGCCGTACTAGGCTTTTCTCATTCGCCTACTCGACAGGCTTTTCCTAGAAGTTGTCAGTAGCGGATGTTCTGCTGCGGCTAGGTCCGCGACGAATGTCTCAGGTGGATCGGTGCCCGCCTACGGTTTGGCCTTTGAATGGGCGGGGCTGAAGAAGGGTTATTCTGCGGCAGTCTTCGCCACCTTGTTGAGAGCAAGGAGGCAGGCTGCTTCTGCTACATAGGTCCGTACTTAGCACCTTTTTGAAGGCTGCTGTTCACGGCGGCAAGTCCGGGCGACAAAGGTGTCTGTATCCTTGGTCTGAGTTCTCTGCAGGACAGTGTCTGAAGGAACTAGCGGCCAGTTCCTTAAGGATCCAGCGGGCGACTGTTTCCGGCTGTAGAGGTTCTGTGAAGGGAATAGCGCTAGGTGTTTGGATCGATGTGTAGCGTTTCCTTAAGTTGGGATCTGACTGCGCTCCTCAAGGAGAGTTCGGGTGCCGCTGGGGGATCCCGATTGGGCCTTAGAGGCTTTAGCTAAAGAGCCCTTTGATTCTTTACTGCAGGCGTCGGTAAAGGATTTGCTGTTATAGACAGTGGCTTTGATAGCTCGTTGTTCGGCGCGATGAGTTTCGGAGTTTTAGGCGTTGTCATGTCATGAGCCGTTTTCACCCTTTCTGGATAGAGGGTGGTGTTTGCGAGCAGTCCTGTCGTCCTTCCAAAAGATGGTATCTGATTTTTCTTCTGAGCCTATTGGTTTCTCTTCCAGTTCTTGGTTTTCATGGAAGGGGAGGTTTTTATTCATAGCTTACGCCGACAGGAAACATTAAATGCAGGGTGCGGCGTTCGTTTCTTTGTTTTTGTGTGCTGGTTGGAGGTCCCCACAAAGGGGAAGCAGCAGCGAAGGCGGCCATTTCGCACTGGGTTAAGGCGGTGGTTGCCTCAGCTTTCTGGTGGCGAGGTTGTATGATTCCGGGGGGGCTTTCTGACTCTTGCTACCAGGGCACAAGCAGCTTCATGGGTGAATCACTGTGTCATTCCACCAGGGGGGATTGGTAGAGCAGCTTCCAGGTCGTCTCTTCATTTCCTCAGTAAGCACTACTGCCTAAATGTTTTGGCAGTAAACGATGCCTGTTCCGGGTCGACGGTGTGGTGAGTTGGCTGGATAGGTCCCTCCCATTGATTACTGCTCTGTTACATCCCAGAGGTAGAGGACTAAACTGGAGGAATGATAAGGAAATAGAAATTACACTTACCTGGTAATTGTCGTTCCTTGAGTGACGACAGTTTAATCCTCATTCCCGCCCAGGGGTGTGATTTCTTCAGAGTTTATTTTCAGGCGGAGTGGAGCATCACTCTCAAGGAGTAGACAGATCCTTTCAGTTTCTAGATCGCAGTGAGTATCCCTCTGTTCTTTCTTCCTTTTCTCTTATTTAAACGAGGTGATGGTATAGGAAACGTGTTTGCATAGGGGGGACATGAATGTAAAGTTAAAAAAAAAAAAAAAGAGAAAAGAAAATATAAGACGGCTACGGTTAAAAAGGCTCCTCCGGTTGAGGAATGGGGAGTTATTTAAAGTTATGGTATAGTTACTTATTTGTTGTTCCTTTGAGTTTGCTTTGTCAATAGTACACTGGAGGCTGATGGGAGATACCAGCAGGCTATATCCAGTGATGTCACGACTTTGACATGACCAAGCTGCAGGAAGAGGTGCACAACCCAGAGGTAGAGGACTGAACTGTCATCACTCAAGGAACGACAATTACCAGGTAAGTGGAATTTCTATTTATGTGTGTGGGGATGCTATGCTGGTTAGGTGTCGTTTGATGCTAGGCCATAGTATTCTGTGAATAGGACAGTTTTCAGTGATTTTCTGAAGTCTTGTAGGAGTTGAATGTCTCTTATTTGTGGCGGAAGTGAATTCCATAGTGCCAAGGCATATAGCGAGAAGGCCCTGTTGTTGGTCCCTTGGCTATGTTTTGTTTTTTCAATTGGGATATCCAGTATGTTAGACATGCCATGTCTTGTGGGTCGATTGCAGTTGTGGGTTGATATTAAGGTATGCAGAGTGAGAGCTGAGGAGTTATGAATGATTTTGTGTGTGTTAATAAGGACCTTATATTTGATTCTTTGTGATATGGGCAGCCAGTGAAGTTGCTTGAGGAGTGGCGTGATGTGGGAATGGCGAATTTGTCCCAGGATAATCATTGCAGTGGTGTTCTAGGCTAGCTGCAGTGGATATTTTATTTATTTAACGGGTTTTTTATACCATCTTATTAATTCAAAGCGGTTTACAAAGAACATCATAGCAATGAACGTTTACATAGAACAGGGTAGTACAACTTGGAGGATTACATGGGATAAATAGTACATTTAACTATTTACAGGTACGCTGTAGCAGTGTGAGGTGTAGCAGATTTACATAACAGGATATAGTGAGCTCTTTGGAATGCCTTCATATATTGTGTTGCCATAGTCGAGTAAAGATGTTATTGTGGCCTGACATAAGGATCGGAAGTTGACTGGTGAGAGAAGTGGGCGTAGGTTCTTTATTATACGCAGCTTGTAATATATTGCAGGTGTTGTATGGTTTATGTGTGGAAGCAGAGTGAGCTGTTGGTCCAGTGTTACTCTGAGGTATTTGATCTCATTTTTGACGTTGATTTGAATGTCCAGTGTGATTGGTGGTTGTGGTGGTGGTGGTGTGAAGTTCAGGTCTCTTGTAATGGTTTATATTGAGGTTGTGTGTCTTAAGCCATTTAGACATCGCTGTGAAGCAATTGTTGAGTTGTGTGTAGGCAGGGGCAGTTGTGGTGAATGGGGTAAAGACATGATCTTTCTTTTTGTAAATGGCTTTCTTTTCCTTCTTTTATTTTAATTGATTTTATTTTTCGTACACTGCCTTGCTGCTTTCGTGAAGAGCAGTTAATCAAATCAAATAAACATAAACATGAAGGAGTGCACATAGAGTTATTGATGAGGCCAGTTAAGGTGGGGTATCAGTATACAGAGTTTTGTGAGCAAAATCAGAATTTTGTACTGAATACAAAATATAACCGGAAGTCAGTGTTGTATATCTAATGAAGAGATATGGTCAAACTTAGGGGCATGACATAAGATCTGGACAGTGGTGTTCTGGATTGTTTGTAAGCATTTGAGCTCAGACAACTGCATAGATCAAGTTACAATAACTGAGCCACAAAACAATGTAGCTCTGAGCAAATGTCTTGTGTAGAAATATTAAAAAAACAGGTGGACAGCATGGAATTGCCACAAGGCCAAGAGAAACTCCTTACTACTGAACTTACCTGAGTTCTGTGTCCAGATGGACCCCTAGGTACCTGAAAGCTGGGGTGAGTTGGATGGGAAATCCATCTAGGACCGGAGAGTAAATGAAGAAGCAATGCTACCTGTAAGCCAGGTGGCTGAAGTCTTCTGCATATTAAGTTTGAGATGGTTATCTTCAGGGTCGGCCCAAGGGTTCTTGCCAGCTTAGACAAGCCTGATGTGCCGTCCCTGACATCCAATTCAAGACATCCAGCGAATTCAAGAGGAGGAGATAGAGAGCAGCGCCTTCAGTGGCTAGAACTAAGCTGGATTTTTCGAATTGGCTCTTTAGAACCAAAGGGGCTGAATTTGGAACTTGATTGGATGAGTTTGATATGATGTCACAAGAGAGGAGGGCTATTCATGGTTAAAAACTTTCCGTTATCCTTTAGCGTTTGATCAGTAAGTGTGACTGCATGAGAAAAGGGAAGTCCGGTTTCAGAGAGGGACGAATTATGCTGCCGCCTCGTTAAAGAGCTGAGAGGAAATGAGAGGCTTATAACGAAGACATGAAAATATAAACCTCTTTGGCTGGACATCATAATCAGATGAGTAAAAAAATTAGCAGATTATAAGCGTTGAAACAGAGCCGAAAGTGAATGTGCGGCTTTAAACGCAGTACTGTGTTCGTTGAGATCTGCAATGTGAATTTCAATTGTGATGTAGCATTAAGTTTTGAATGCGATTACTTCACAGTATTTTATACAGTGGTTAGGTTACCACATAAGTGATTAAAAGGGAAGTTAAGCTCCAAGAGGGAGTAATCTCTCACGGCAAAAACTTCCGACAAAAAAAAAAAAGTAAAACAGAAAAAAAGTCTAAAAAAGTTTTCAGTTACTCAGGTTTCACTCGATAGGTGGATAGGATAGAGTTTTGAGATTTGAGTGAAGGGTTGGAGGTGTATATAGTTTACTGGTGGTTGACTCGTTTAATAGGATCATGGAGAAGGATAACGGAAAACATGTATCTCTGGATAGTACCTTAAAAGCCAATCAAGCTATTTTTGCCTTTACGGATGAACAAATCCAACAATTGGTTAAGAAGCCTGCTTTGTTTGATGACACCCAAACTATGCTCCACTCCTCGTCATTTCATGATTTGTTATTGTTAAATAAGAAATTAATCCGCACGGAATTACATGAATTGACTATGAATCAATATTTAAAGTCTACTATGAGCCCCAGAGGACTTCGGGTATTAAAACCTCCGAAATTATATGTAGAGGATGTGGAGTTTTATGCCAAGTGGAACAGTATTCTTAACAAATGCAGTTTAGATTTGGTGGCATTGTTAAGTCAACGGTCTAATACAGAACTTCAAAAATTAAAAACAGAGGCAAAAACATTGGAATTAAAAATCAAACAGAATATGACTGAAGAACGTTTCAATTCTCAGATGACAGAAATGTCTACTCAATTGGATCAATTTAGGGATTATGTTAAATCCATAAAAATCAAGAAATTCAATAGAGATCAAAAAGATTATGAACTGGACCAGGTGTTTACATGGGCTAGGAAGACCACAGGACAACACAAAATAGTCTCTTTCCCCACCTCTTCTGAAGCTGAGTCTGAGGAAGAGAGTTCAGGGGAGTATAATACTTCTCGACGGGGCAGAAGGGGAATGACTAAATCTGTGATACCACAAGAACAGGTTTTTCATCGGGGCCGGCGAGGGAGAGGCCGACGACGCGGATGGCATTCTGGGGAAGACCATCAGGATCTGATGATGGATCAGATTCAAGGTCCGATAACTCGAACACGCGCGAAACCACAGTGATTAACATCTCCGGCGTTCCTCTAACAGAGACTCAAGAATTGGTATTGAATAAGGGGTTGTCATTTGTTCCCCAGGTTCAATACCAACCATTTCAGGTTCGGATTGCTTTGCAAAAATTTTTTCGTAAATTACGAGTTATTTTATTTTGCGATGCCAATCCTTTAACATCAGATGGGTCAGTAGTTAGACCGCCTTCCAAATGGATTCCCGCGGGAGAAATTGATCCATTTATTTCAACGTTTCAACAATTGGTCTTACAAGATCTACAAAATTTGGAATTATCATTGTCTGATCATAGAAAATACTATATAGCTAACAACTTGACAAAATCTCAATGGCAAGCGTTACAGGAACTACGGCAAAATACGAACATAATAGTGCGGAGAGCAGACAAAGGAGGGGCAACAGTGATACAATCAGTGGAACAATATTTGAGTACAGCCCGAACCCAATTGAATGATATCAAATTTTACCAACATTTAGATTATGATCCATCATTGGAAGTTCAGAGAATGATTAAGGATCTAGTACAGGAAGGATTAGATCGAGGCTGGTTAACAAAAAAAGAATTTAAGTTTTTGACACCTAAACATCCACTTATTCCTAATTTTTACACTGTCCCCAAAATACATAAATCCCTTTCACTCCCGCCTGGACGTCCTATTGTATCTTGCAGAGGATCTTTGTTAGAGCCACTTTCACAATTTTGTGACATTTTTTTGAGACCATGTGCGCAACAAGTAACCTCATATATATGTGACACGTCCCATTTTTTGGAAAAATTGGATTCTGTTGTACAACCTATTGAAAATACCTTTTTGGTATCATTGGATGTGGTAGCTTTATATACTAACATAGCTCAAGAAGAAGCTTTACAAGTCGTTAAAGAATTGGAGGTTCCATTACCCTCTCGTCTACCCAAAGAATTTTTTCTTCAGATGCTGTCATTAGTTTTGACAAAAAATTTCTTTTGTTTTAAGGGAGATTTTTACTATCAGACTCAAGGTATTGCAATGGGAGCCACTGTGGCTCCATCGATAGCTACACTCTATTTAGCAGATTTTGAGATGACTACAATATTCCCTTCTGAATGGTACTCTAAGATAGGTCTGTGGAGTAGATATCTAGATGATATCTTTTTTCTTTGGAATGATACAGAAGAAGAGTTAAATGCTTTTATAGTTTGGCTGAATGTTCAGAAGACCAATTTGTCTTTTACTTTACATTTTCATCCACAAGAACTGGAGTTTCTAGACGTTAAAATTTTCAAACAGGGTTCTTGCCTGGGTTCTACACTTTACAGAAAATCTGTTCAAAGAAATACTCTGTTAGATTATTCGAGCTTTCATCCCCCAGCTCTGAAGCGTGGTCTACCCTATGGACAGTTTTTACGTCTGCGCCGTATTTGTAGTTCCACCCGAGAATTTGAACATCATGCTCAGGATTTGAAATCTAGGCTACTATGTAGAGGTTACCCTCTTTATATAGTGAAACAAGCCTTTACCAGAGCACGGTACACACATAGAGAATGGCTAAGTGCTCCAGCTGTTGAACAAGCTGAATCAGATTTCATAACAGGTATTTTCCCTTATATGTCCAGTATCTGGAAAATTAGATCTATTTTAAGAAAACACTGGCACATTTTAGCCCTTCATTCCTGTTTTCAGAAGCCATTACGAGTAGCTTATACAAGAGGTCCAAACATTGGAAATTTGATTACTACTACACAGAAGAGATCATTACAAATATCAGAAGATTCTCCGATTGGACATTTTGCTTGCTCGAAGGGTTTATCTTGTGACCTGTGCCAACAAACAATTGAAGGATTAGAATGGCAGGTTCCCAATTCGAGGTTGAAACAGACATCTAAATGGTTTACTACATGCTCTACGACTTATGCAGTTTATATACTAGTATGCCCGTGCATGAAGTTGTATGTTGGACGGACAATACGAAAAGTAAAAACTCGTCTACATGAGCATGCTTCACGAATAAGGAACAGAGTAAATTTAGCCCCTTTGGTTCAACATTGTATAGACTTTAATCATTCATTTTCTGATTTCCGATGGCGAATAATAGATCATGTTCCAGCGAATTCAAGAGGAGGAGATAGAGAGCAGCGCCTTCAGTGGCTAGAACAAAGCTGGATTTTTCGAATTGGCTCTTTAGAACCAAAGGGGCTGAATTTGGAACTTGATTGGATGAGTTTGATATGATGTCACAAGAGAGGAGGGCTATTCATGGTTAAAAACGTTCCGTTATCCTTTAGCGTTTGATCAGTAAGTGTGACTGCATGAGAAAAGGGAAGTCCGGTTTCAGAGAGGGACGAATTATGCTGCCGCCTCGTTAAAGAACTGAGAGGAAATGAGAGGCTTATAACGAAGACGTGAAAATATAAACCTCTTTGGCTGGACATCATAATCAGATGAGTAAAAAAGTTAGCAGATTATAAGCGTTGAAACAGAGCCGAAAGTGAATGTGCGGCTTTAAACGCAGTACTGTGTTCGTTGAGATCTGCAATGTGAATTTCAATTGTGATGTAGCATTAAGTTTTGAATGCGATTACTTCACAGTATTTTATACAGTGGTTAGGTTACCACATAAGTGATTAAAAGGGAAGTTAAGCTCCAAGAGGGAGTAATCTCTCACGGCAAAAACTTCCGACAAAAAAAAAAAAAAGTAAAACAGAAAAAAAGTCTAAAAAAGTTTTCAGTTACTCAGGTTTCACTCGATAGGTGGATAGGATAGAGTTTTGAGATTTGAGTGAAGGGTTGGAGGTGTATATAGTCCCTGACATCCAGCATCTCACCAGGGTTGATGGACGGCACAGTGATCACCTCTTTGAAACTCTGGCAGGAGTCCTCAGATCATCCCGAATTTCAAATCGGCTCAAATCCGATTTAAGTTCCGGGATGACCTAAGGACTCCTGTTTGTCATGAAGACATGGATGATTTGACCAATCTCTATATAAGTACCCTGAGGCAGAATTGTAATGAGATAAGTTCGAAATGCGCTGGTTATTAGATGGAATGGGTTTTATTTAATTTTGTTTGGGATGCACTTTATGATTACTTTAAAAAGAATAAAAGGACTTATGTGGGAGGATGCTACTTCATAGCAACCTCATTCTAATGTCCGACAAAAGAAATATAGATATATTCTTACGATGGAGCATAGGAACTATAAAATGATTTAGGATTTTATGTTTTTTTACTGGGACATGCTGAACTATTAGGATCTGAAAAGGGTCTCAGTATGATATGTGCAGTAGTTGTTTGTGTTTGATTTGGAGCACAATCATTTTAGGGAAGCAGGTATGGTAAATGGTTCATGAATTTAGTATCCTTGTTGAATGAATTTGATTAAATGGAACATATTAGAAGGCTGATTTGAGATCTATTAGGAGGAAAGAAGGTCTTTCTTGGGAAATTCAGGGTTGACTGGCAGATTCCACTTAAAGGTCTTGTGACTGCCACTCATGGAGCCAAATGTTTGTTGTAGGCAAATTTAATAGTTCGTAGTTTATTCTGTTATGATTCAATTGCAGAAATTACAAAAGATTTTGTGTATGTTGGTTGCTGACGCTGAAATCACGTATAGATAAATTTGTGTTATGCAGTAAGGTAGTGTTATCCTAGATGAGCATTTTCTTACTAAGTTTGAAGGCGGCCTTAAAGACTGACTAATTTATACAGGCTTTTGGGGTGTCTAGAGGCTGAGCTGGGATGGGGGGGGGGGGAGGAGGAGAGCTGATAAGACTGTTCTAGTATCTCCTCTTCTTTTTTTTTCTCATTTTTTAATGATAATGTACACTGCCTTGTTATGGCCTTGTCTTGCAAATACGGTCTATCAAGTTGTAATAAATAAATAGATAAGTTCATGTTCCCACTGAATATTAAAAATGTGAATTCAATGAAGCATAAAAACATAAAAGAAAATACTATCAAGACATAAAACTTGGGTTTCTTAACTATGATGTATGAAACTCTTAAGCTTAGACTTTTGCTCACTGTTGATTTTTATTTAGAATTTGTGGGGGATTTTTTCTTTATTTTAGTTTGTTAAAAGTCTAAACTTATGGTGGTGTTAAACGTGCTTTTTTAAAAAAAAATCTGCCTATGTGCTTTACATCTCTGTGGATTAGCTACCCCTGAAAGCTGTTGAGAAACCGGAGCACGTAATTATATGCCTCTGTCAAATCCAATTGAAGTCATTCCTTTGCAGAACAAAACTTGCATTAATTTGATCTCTGAGTTTTTGGTATTCCAGTCTTGCACTTCTGTGAAGTAGTTTGTCCTAACCTTTTAGTGAGTGCTAGTTTCAAACAGGAATGTCTGTTTCGCCTATTTCTAGTCTGAAAGAATTACCATGAGGCCATCCAGAGTTTTTATTAAGTGGAGCCCTGTGCAACATCTGAAGTCAAAAGATAACACATGCAAAATTGTACCACTCCCTCACATTTTCTCATAGAGTTGCCTTTAAATAAACCAGATACTTTGAAATATGTGGACGTCTGCAAGAGTAACTGTTGGTGTTTCGAGCCAAACGTTTTGGGAATGTATATTGAATTGGGCAGGCTTTGGTGAATGCAGATTAGAGCTGAATTTAAAGATAAAGATAGAAATTGTAAATCATTTCTGAGTGCAAAGAGCTTACAGTTTTTCTCTTAAATCATCATTTTGCACATAGCGGCTCACCTTGTACAGTACTTAGAATTTACAGATTCCAAAACTAACATTTCTTTTTTGGCTTTATTCCAGAATATCTGTATTGGGAATATTTCTTTGACATTTTCTTTTGTTATTAAATATTAACATCAAATATCTTGTCTTAAAGAAAATCAGAATTCCCAGCAAATAAAAAGCATGTCCATTCACCTTGTAATAGTCAACAATAATGTATTATCTAAATTTGATTCACTGCCATTCATACAAGACCTCAGGGACGTTCACTTTAATTAAAAATAAACAGACTTCTGTCAGTGCTCATGATTTTCCTCCCCTACCAAGGATCCCTCCCCCCCACTTATGCAATACATAATACTGGTTCCCATGATAATTAAATCCCAGGCCGGAGGGACTGGGATTTCTAGTCCCTCAGGTGCTCCTTGTGGTCTTGGGCAAGCCACTTAACCCTCCATTGCCCATGTTCCCTGTATGTATTAGTGTGTGTGTCTCATATCCCCTCATGTTAAATGTATCCCCCAATTGACCGCTTTGACCCGGTGAAAAGCGGGATATAAATACAGCTAAATAAAAATTAAAGTCCCAAACCTTTTCAAATGAAAATTTATAAGGTAATCATTAATCAAAGTGGCCACAATCATAGAACAAGAAAAGGTAATTGTTCTTACCAATGTCTATAAAGCCACACATAGTAAAGAGACACAGGAATAAAAAAACATTTGGGCCAATATTCAAAGGGACTTAAATATTTAGCGGCCACTAAACATACAAATCCCTTATCTGTGGATTTTCAGTGGTACTCTATGGATAATGCTGCCAAAATTCGCTCCAAATGTCCCACACTATCCATATGTGCCAAGGCAGAGCAAGGGCATTCTGCCTAATTATTAATTCCAACCCAACTGAAGTTGGAAAGAATTACATAAAAGGGGTCGAAATGTCTGTCTGGGGGCAAAAGAACTTTCCAAAAATTCAATGGAATGGGATGAAATTTGACGCGTGAGGAAAATAGTAAAAAGACATACCAGGTTTGAAAATGGACCATATCAAATCTGGAGTTCCAAAAATATAAGCCGGCCAAAAAATAGCCAAATGCATTTATATGAGAACTCCAGCTTCTGTAGCATAGAAACTTACATACAGTGAAACATAGCAGAATTGATTCTTTTAAATACTCTCTCCCTGATCATTATTCTCCCAACCTCCCAAATGCCCCACCTCCAATACCTGTCCCTCCCCACAATTGCCTTACCGCCCCAAAAACTGCCCCATGCCTAAAAAACTACTGCCCTGCAATTGCTCCACCCCCAAAAAGTACTCCCCTCACAACTACCCCACCAACCCACACACTGTCCCACCCCTAAAAAACATCCCTTACAACTGGCCTACAACCTCATAAATTGTCCCACCTCCCTGCAAAATGCCCTAGCCCCCAAATCAGCCCCTGCAACTAGCCAGCTACCTCACCAAATGTCCCTACATCTTCCCCACCATCCTGCAAACCACCTCACCCAGCAAAAACCCACCCTATTCTTGAAACAAGAAAAAAAAACTCCCCATGCAATTGGCCTGACCCCTAAAAGTCCCACCCACAAGCTACCTCCTGACAACTGTCACTAACCCCCAAAACTGTCTTTATTTTTATTTTATTTTTATTTTAATTCTCTTATATACCGCGCTATTCTGCATCAGTGCGGTTTACATTGAACAAACTGAAATTACATTGAACAGGGCATTATAACTTGGGGATAACTATTTTACAGGGAACATGGGCTATGGAGGGTTAAGTGGCTTGCCCAAGACCACAAGGAGCACCTGTGGGACTAGAAACCCCAGTCCTTCCAGCCCAAGGTTGCTGTCCTCCAGTGGGATTTGAACCCCCGACCTTCTGTAAATGCTCCGCCACAGACACAACACATGCACAGCACACACACAACATGCAACGGAGATACACAAACACATGAACACCCCCCCACACACACACACACATACACAAGGATTATATATAATTCCCTAACTGTGATGTACAGCATGTTAAATTAATCACATATACATTTCATTTTCTTTCTTGTTATTTCTACTGTGAATGGTATTTACTGAATTACTGTAGAATACTTTCTTATTGGTTGCTATCCACTGTCCAGTAGTATCTGTTGCCATGGGCTGGGCTATATTAAGGAACTGATGAGGTAGACACATTCCCAGGGCAGGCCCATCAACTAGGCGAACTAGGTGGTTGCCTAGGGCGGAAGATCCTGGTGGGCAGCATCACTAACCCAACCCCCAGGAAAGCGGCAGCTGAACTGCTGCTTTAGCTCTGTTGTGGACTTTAAAATGCCTGCACACATGCTTGCAGTTCCAGCCTGCTGGTCCTGCCCGCCTTCCAAGAAAGCTGTATCGGGGAGTGGGGGGGGGGGGGTGGGCAGGAGTGGCAAAGCATGCATGCATGTGGGCACTTTAAGGCACGATGCAGCGCTGAAGCGGCAGTTCAGCCACCACCATTTCAGCGCAAGGTGGAGGCGGCACAGTGGGCTGGATGGAGGCACTGTCTTTGGGGGGGGACGGGGACGGCGGCACGGAGGGTCTGCCTAGGCCGGCAGAAACTCTCATGCTGCCACTGAACATACCTAGAGTACAGAGTTTAAGGGGACACTGCCACATGTGCTCAACACTTGGGAGGTTAGGATCAGGGCCATACCAAGGGCTGTGCGAGTGGTGCAGCCATACCGGGCGCAGGTATGGAAGGGGCGCTGTGATGATCTTTTTCAGGAAGCCTGACACGAGCAAGTTCCTGCACATGGCTGGTTGGGGAGAATGGGGGGGAGGGGGGTGTCAGCAGATTTGCAAGTCACACAGAGCACATTTCTAGCTTGGTACAGTCCTGGTTAGGATTGACACCTGTCTGGCTTTTTTCATGATTCTTTTGATTTTTACATTAATGTCTGGAAGCAAAAAAAAAAAAAAAAAAATCAAACATGTCTATGTGCAGTTCTCTAATCTTCCCCCTGTGTGAATGAGCCTGCCCTGCCTGCTTCCAGTATAACTAGCAGCAGAGATTGAGGATAAGATTCAGCTAATGGGAAGGGCTGTGGGCGCGTAGCAATGGATCACTGCTCTAGTCACAGGAAGAAAGGCGATGAGCTGGGGGAAGTTTCTATGCTGTGCAAGTTTAGTTTCAATGTGTGGTGGGAGGTGGGAGTTGGAAGAGAAATGAAGCAATTCCTCAATGCATTTCTCTAGGAAAAGCATGTGCAACATACTAACACTGATTCACAGCATAGGCAGCAGAATGGGGTGGTTCAGAGGGGCCACAGCCCCACCAATATTTTATCCACTATACTATAAGCAATTAGAGAGCTTGGGGAGATCCTTGAAATTGGTTTCATTGTCCCTCTAAACAAAAAGATTTTCCACTGCCCCTGATTCACAGTAACATAGCAATTCCGCAATTGTACAATGACAGGCACACAAAGAGCATGCATACACACATACAAGCACCCATGCAGTAGCAAATGCATGCATGTTCATGTAAACATGCACAGACATACCAACCCACAAAGATACATATACACACACAAAACAGATAAGAAACATACAAAACAGTGAAATACATTCAAGCGTGCGCACACTCACTCATGCAGACACCACATTCACAAGACACACATAAAGAGGCAATGCAGATACAAATAGATGGGTGTATATATGCACATGCATAAAGGGATTGGAAAGGATTCAGTGAGCCATGCTCTGCATGCTTTCCCCACTTGTTATACTTACAGCTACTATTTTCAGCCGCTTTTAGTATAGCTAAGTGGTTTAAGATAGGCCTACAGAAAAGTAGTCCTATCTTAAACCACTTAGCTAAATGTACAGCAGCTGAATACGAGGTGCGATCAAAAAGTATCGAGACTTGTACAATAACACAAGAAGTGTAGCACTGACACTTATTGCACTCAGTCTCCTTCAAGGTAGTCCCTTTCTGATAAACCATACTTCCTCTAGCATTCCTGCCACCGCTGGAAACAATTTTGAAATGCCTCTTTCATTATGCTGTGAAACTGCTTTGTCAAATTTTGCTTAATGGTCTCCAAGTTGTCGAATCGCCTTCCTTTCTGTGGTAATTTCAGTTCTGGAAATGAAAAAAGTCACAGGGTGCAAGGTCAGGTGAGTACGGAGGCTGACAGGCTTGCTCGATTTGGTGTTTGGCTAAGAACTGCTGGACAAGATGCGATGTGTGAGCTGGAGCATTATCGTGATGAAGCAACCATCACTATTTCTGTGCAACTCTGGCCTCTTAGGACGAACTGCATCTCTCAAATGAGTCAGAAAGTAGACATAGTATTTTTGTTGATCGTTTGGCCTTTTGGAGCATACTCGTGATGAACAATATACCCTGGTAATCAAAGAAAACTGTGAGCATGACCTTGACATTGCTCCTCACCTGATGGGCTTTCTTGGGTCTGGGAGAGTCTGGAGTCTTCCATTGTGACGAATGAGCCTTTGTTTCCAGGTCATAACCATAAACCCATGATTCATCAACAGTAATAATCTTTTTGATGAAATCTGAGTCATTTTCAGTGCATTCCAACAACTTCTTGACTGCAGTCAATTTTTTTTTTGGTCAGAGAACAGGAGTTTCAGCACAAATTTTTCAAACACACGTCTCATCCCCAAATGAGCAGTAAGAATGTACTGTACCAACCTGAAACTGATGTCCATGTCCTCAGCAAGCTCCCTGATAGTCCATCAACGATTTGAGCATATTGTAGCACACACTGCTTCAACTTTGTCTTCATTCCTGCTCATGGATGGCCTTCCAGAACATTCGTCACCGTCAACACTTTGGCGGCCCTCTTGGAAACATTTGTACCAGTCATGAGCATGACTCATGCATTCATCGCCATACACTTGCTGTAACTTGTCATAAGTTTCTTTTCAGGAATCTCCAAGTTTCTGGCAAAATTTTATGCAAATCCGCTGTTTAGTTTTTTCACTCCTCGTATATCTGACTAACTGCTTCTACACAATACCAAACAAACAAATCCACACGTCCTAGGTCAGAACCATTTAAAGATTCAAAAAAAAGATCCAACCAGAAACTAAGGGAAAACAGAAAACAACAAACTATTTTTAAATGTCAGAATGCTTGTTGTGCAGGGAAAGGAGATCCCTCCGAATAACAAACAACTCTTTTTAATTTTTTAATGAAGAAAAATATAAACCCCAAATATGGCATCCAAAAGCCAGAAGCTAAGAAATTTAAACATTCCACATATTTTTAAAAGAAATCAATACTTAGCTGGCAATCGGATCCAAAAAACTTGCTGAGGGCCAAAAGATGTCCCGCCATTGAAGACCAGTCTGAGATGATCTACAAAACACAAGTTTTTGATATTGCCATTGGTGCCACAGTGGCCCCTTCCATTGCTACCATCTATATGGCTTCTTTGGAGGAATCTTATATTTACAATTCTGATTGGTTTAAGCATATTTCATTATGGGTTCGTTTTTAAGATGATATTTTTTTTTCTGTGGGATCATACGGAACAGTCTCTACTTGAATTTTTGTCATGGCTTAATACCATAAAACCAAACATTAAATTTAGAGCTAAATATCATTTTACTACTATTGAGTATTTGGATGTCTTTTATTTATTTGCAACGTTTTTATTTACCGCCATTTCCCAAGATCAGTGTCGGTTTACATTGAACATAAGTCAAAATACAGAGAACAATGTGAAAATACAGAGAAACGATAATAACTATCAACAAATACTTGTAACTCTAAGCAACTTTGTACAGTTATGAAAGTTCAGAACTATTTACAGTTTTGACATAATTTATATATATACAGGTTTTAGCTATCAGCTTAGGTAGGAATGTGGGTAGTAGTAAATTGAATGCGGGAAAGTATATCAATAGATATCAGCTTAGGTAGGAATGTGGGTAGTAGTAAATTGAATAGAATACTAGATACAGACTATATTATGGAGGATGGGAAGTCGTATCCATACCACAATCGATATTGGAATAATGTTGTGTGAAGAGGTGAGTTTTTAGTTCTCTACGAAACATTTGTAGGTCTTTTATCTCCCTAAGCTGAGTAGGGAGGTTATTCCACAAAGTTGGTGCAATATATGAGAAGGCGCTGCTGCTTGTTGTTTGTTTAGTTTTCCTTATTAAGTCAGGGACTAGGATGGTATTGAGATTCCTTCTTCTTCTAGTTCTGTTATCCAGGTGGGTTATGAATCAATGTGGATAGGTATGATGGGGCAATCTTATAAATTAATTTGAATGTGGTCAATATAATTTTATATTGGATCCTACTCGATATGGGTAACCAATGAAGTGTATATAAAATTGGAGTAATGTGATCAGTAAGTTTGGCTTTAGTTATTACTCGTGCTGTAACATTCTGGGCCATGTCTGTCTCTACAAACAAGATGATTGTTTATGCACTACTTTGTTTCGTAAGCCAGTACAGCAGAACACCCTTCTTCAATTTCAAAGTAGTCATCCTGGTCCATTACGCTGTGCTCTACCCTTTGGACAATTTCTTCGCATTAAGCGGATTTGTTCTACTTCTGAACAATTTGCTTTTCATTCTAGGGATTTACAACAACATCTTTCTCAACGTGGATGTCCCTCTCGGGTTATTGTCCCTGCATATAAGAAGTCCAAGCATGTACATCGGGAATGGTTATTTACCCAACATTCTACCTCAGTCTCATTCTCTCAATCTGATCGCACTACTGATAAGATAGTAGGTGTTCTACTGTATATGACTGGTTCCGCTCAAGTAGTCAACATTTTGCGGAAATATTGGCCCTTCATTCTTGTTTTCGAAAAGATCTGATGGTAGCGTGTCAACGAGGTAGCAACGTTCAGGATCTTCTTGTTCATTCTACTGTTAATTTGGATCGTCCTTTTCATTGTCATACGGACCCTGGTCAGTTTTCCTGTGATTCTACACGCTGTGTGTTTGGTAGATCATCTCAGACTGGTCTTCAATGGCGGGACACCTTTACGGGCCATTTTTTCACTTTTAAATGGCACACCACCTGAACTTCTTCCTTTGTGGTATATTTGTTAACTTGCCCCTGTGGACTACGATATGTGGGCTGTACCATTTGACCAGTGTAAAAGCATCTAATTGAACACAAGTCACGAATTAATACTAAAACAATTTCAGCTCCATTGGTCTCACATTATATTAAGTTGCAACATACTTTTTGGACTTTAAATGGCGTATCATAGATCATGTACCATCTGATCCCTGGGAGGAAGATCGTGAACAAAGACTGCAAATCCTTAAACAGCGTTGGATTTTTTCTCTCAACACAATCTTCCCCAATGGGTTGAATTTAGAAATTGATTGGTGGAGCACTCTCAGGTAGTTTTTCTGAATAACTTTATTTTTTCCTTTTTTCAATAAGTCCAGCCCCTTTCCTATAGTTTCATTCTATTGGTTATTTAAGGCTTCACTCTTTGGTGATGTCAGACGCCATCTTCTTCATGGGAATTGAGGACTCAGAGCAATGAGAGCTAACGTGCTGGAACTGAAGACTTTGTGAGCAAAGTTGATATTTGCATGTTTTTGGACATAGCAGAATCAGGCTTTCTACCATCTGATTGCTGAAAGCTTGAGACAGGGTCTGCCTTGACCAGAAATGCAGTACTGTGTCGCAATACATCAAGAGTTTTGTATTACCGGTAGAGGTGTGATTTAAATATCTCAGGCACCTTTTGATTTACAGACCTCGCCGATCTCAACATCTTTTGGCCCTCAGCAAATTCTTTGGCTCCGATTGCCAGCTAAGTATTGATTACTTTTTAAAAATATGTGGAATGTTTAAATTTCTTAGCTTATTGGCTTTTGGATACCATATTTGGAGTTTATATTTTTCTGCATTAAAAGATTAAAAGGAGTTGTTTGTTATTCAGAGGGATCTCCTTTCCCTGCACAACAAGCAATCCGACATTTAAAAATAGTTTGTTGTTTTCTGTTTTCCCTTTTTCATAGTAGTAATTTTCTACATGATACCAAACATCACGTGATTAAAAAAAGTACAAGTGTGCTGCAGCCACGCTACACTCTGCATAAGCAGAGCACATACAGTACCTTCTAAAAGTATTCATCCCCTTGGTTTTTGTCCTGTTTTGTCGCATTACGTACAACCTGGAATGAAAATGGAGGTTCATTTGGATGTTAGGTAATGGACCTAACAATATAGTCCAAATTGATGAAGTGAAATGACAATAAAATAATTGTATATATTAAAAAACAAGTAAAAAACTGAAAAGTTGTGAGTGTATATGTATTCATCCCTTTTGCTATGAAACCCCTAAATAAGATCTGGTCCAACCAATTAACCTCAGAAGTCACATAATTAGTTGATTAGAGTCCACCTGTGTGCAATCAGTGTCACATGATCTGTCACATGATGCCTGTATAAATATACCTGTTCTGAAAGGCCCCTGACTCTGCAACACTACTAAGCAAGCAACATGAAGACCAAGGAGCACTCCAAACAGGTCAGAGATAAAGTTGTAGAGAAGTATATAAAATCCCAATTCTGAATATCCCAAGGTGCACCATTAAATCCATTATAACAAAATAGAAAGAATATGGTACCACTACAAACCTGACAAGAGAAGGCCGCCCACCAAAACTCACAGATCAGGCAAGGAGGGCATTAATCAGAGATGCTACAAAGACACCAAGGTTAACACTGAAGGAGCTGCAAAGATCCACAGCGGAGATGGGAGGATCTGTCCGTAGGACCACTTTAAGCAGTACACTCCACAGAGTGGGGCTTTATGGAAGAGTGGCCAGAAAAAAGCCATTGCTTAAAGAAAGAAAGAAGAAAACACGTTTGGCGTTTGCACAATAGCATGTGGCGGATCCCCAAACACATGGAAGAAGGTTCTCTGGTCAGATGAGACGAAAATCAAACTTTTTGGCCATCATGGGAAACATCATGTGTGGCGCAAACCCAACACTTCCCATCACCCCGAGAACACCATTCCCACAGTGAAACATGGTGGTGGCAGCAACATGCTGTGGGGATGTTTTTCATAGGCAGGGATAGGAAAACTGGTCAGGATTGAAGGAATGATGGATGGCATGAAATGCAAGGCAATTCTTGAGGAAAACCTGTTTCAGTCTGCCAGAGATTTGAGACTGGGACGAAGGTTCACCTTCCAGCAGGACAATGACCCTAAACATGCTGCTAATGCTAGTTTATTTATTTATTTAACATTTTCTTCTATACCGCGCTATTAAAATCAGCGCGGTGTACATCGAACAAGAATACTGCAATGTATACAAATAACATTGAGTTTACAAATAACAGGGAATTGAACATGGGGGAGAAAACGGGGAAACTAAATACATATTAACTCAAACTATGTACAATGCTCTAATGTAACTGGGTTTAAAGAGAAACATTTAAATTTCTTGGAATGGCCTAGTCAAAGCCCAGACTTCAATGCAATTGAAAATCTTTGGCATTATTTGAATAGTGCTGTACACCAACGCAACCCATCTAACTTGAAGGAGTTTTGCCTTAAGGAATGGGTGAAAATCCCAGTGACTAGATATGGTAAGCTATTAGAGACATACCCCAAGAGGCTTGCAGCTGTAATTTCAGCAAAAGGTGACTCTACAACATATTGACTTTGGGGGGTGAATACATATGCGCACTCCTGTTTTCAGGTTTTTTTTGTCTTAATTATTGTTTGTTTCCCAATAAAGGATATTTTGCACCTTCAAAGTTGTAGGCATGCTGTGTATATCACATGGTGCTAACCCCCAAAACTCCATTTTAATTCCAGGACAAACACGGGGGGGGGGGGGGGGAACTGTGGGTAACTAGGTCACTGCATGCTTAATATTGGTGAGACATATTGTTATATAGCTACACAACAAATCTCGATACTTTTTGATCACACCTGATATTGCTGGTAAGTGCTTTCTACATATAGTCAGTGCTTCTGCCTATCCACATAATGGTGCTGAATTTATATGGTTTTTGAAATGCTGTAGCCAGTGTTTAGATATACAGTATGTTTGAGGACAGATAGTAAAGGAATCCACAGTACTACCTTTTAACTTTCAAAAGGGAGACTATGATAGAATGAGGAATATAGTTCGGAAAAAACTAAAAGGAGCGGTTCCAAAGGTTAAAGACTTACAGCAAGCTTGGGTGTTATTTAAAAATACTATCCTCGAAGCCCAGACCAGCTGTATTCCACGCATTAAGAAAAGTGGAAGAAAGTCCAAAAAACTGCCAGCATGGTTTAAAGGTGAGGTCAGAGAGGCTGTTGCTGCCAAAAGAGCAACCTTCAGGACATGGAAAAAAGAGCCAAATGATGAAAACTGGAAACAACACAAGCACTGGCAAGTTAAATGCAAAGCATTGATAAGGCAGGCAAAGCGGGAATTTGAGAAGAAACTTGCTACGGAAGCAAAAACACGAAATAAAGACTTTTTCAAGTACATTCGTAGCAAAAGGCCTGTGAGAGAGTCAATTGGACCATTAGATGATAGAGGGGTAAAAGGGGCAGTAAGAGGGGACAAGGCTATAGCAGAGAGACTGAATGAATTCTTTGCTTTGGTCTTTACTGAGGAAGATGTAGGGATGTTACCCAAGACTGAAGTGGTATTTAAAGGTGATACTGCAGAGGAATTGAGAGAAATATCGCTACACCGGGAAGATATATTACAACTATTTGATAAACTGAATAGTAACAAATCACCTGGACCGGATGGTATACATCCCAGAGTGTTGAAAGAACTGAAATATGAGATTGCAGACCTGCTATTGGTAATCTGTGAACTTTCATTAAAATCATCTGTAATACCTGAAGATTGGAGGGTCGCCAACGTAACACCAATTTTTAAAAAGGGTTCCAGGGGTGACCCGGGAAATTACAGACCGGTGAGCCTGACGTCAGTACCAGGGAAAATGGTAGAAACCATCATAAAGAACAAAATTACACAGCATGTAGATAGTCATGGCCTAATGGGAGACAGCCAACATGGCTTTAGACAAGGAAGATCTTGTCTTACTAATCTGATCTGTTTTTTTGAAGGTGTGCATAAACAGGTAGACAAAGGTGAGTCGGTTGATATAGTGTATCTGGACTTTCAGAAAGCTTTTGACAAGGTCCCCCATCAGAGACTTTTGGCAAAGCTAAAAAGTCATGGGATAGGAGGCAGTGTACTATTGTGGATCGGGAACTGGTTAAAAGATAGAAAGCAGAGGGTAGGGCTAAATGGCCAATATTCCCAATGGAAAAAGGTGAATAGTGGAGTACCCCAGGGATCTGTACTGGGTCCCCTACTTTTTGACATATTCATAAATGACCTGGAAAAAGGAATAACTAGTGAGGTTATCAAATTTGCAGATGACACAAAACTGTTTAAAGTTGTTAAAACCCAAGAGGATTGTGGAAAACTGCAGGAGGATCTGGATAAATTGGAAGACTGGGCATCCAAATGGCAGATGAAATTTAATGTGGACAAGTGCAAAGTTATGCACCTAGGAAAGAACAACCCACACTATAGTTACACGATGCAAGGCTCCACATTAGAAACCACCACCCAGGAAAAAGATTTAGGAGTCATCGTGGATAACATGTTAAAACCCTCCGCCCAGTGTGCAGCGGCGGCCAAGAAAGCAAATAGAATGCTAGGTATCATAAGGAAAGGGATGGAGAATAAAACAAAGGATATTATAATGCCTCTGTATCGCTCCATGGTACGACCGCACCTTGAATATTGTGTGCAATTCTGGTCACCGTATCTTAAAAAGGACATAGAGTTATTAGAAAAAGTACAGAGAAGAGCCACCAAATTGGTGAAGGGGATGGAAGGCTACTCCTATGAAGAGAGGCTAAAAAGGTTAGGGCTCTTTAACCTGGAAAAGAGACAGCTGAGGGGAGATATGATAGAGGTCTATAAATTAATGAATGGAGTGGAACGGATAAACGTGGATCAATTGTTTACGCTATCAGAATATAGAAGGACTAGGGGACATGTAATGAAGCTACAGGGTAAACTATTTAAGACAAATAAGAGAAAATATTTCTTCACTCAACGTGTAATCAAACTCTGGAATCTGTTACCGGAGGATGTAGTAAGGGCTGTTAGTATAGCTGGGTTTAAAAAAGGTTTGGACAAGTTCCTGGAGGAAAGGTCCATAAACCACTATTAAAAAGGGACCCAGGATATCAATGCTTGACCTAGTACAAGCACTGCAGAACCTGTGTCTTTTGGGGAAACTGCTAGGTACGTATGACCTAGATTGGCCACTGTTGGAAACAGGATACTGGGCTTGATGGACCTCGGTCTGACCCAGTATGGCATTTCTTATGTTCTTATGTTCTTATGAGGAGAAGATGGCAGCTCTGTTGGGAAAGATATACTTTATATAACTCTAAAGTCAGGAAAGTTATAAGCAATTATTATTCCACTGTAATCAGGCTAGTGCCAACTGACCCCATCAATTATTTAAAGTGATTTCTAATATTACCAAGCCTTCATAGCAAAGGGAGACCATAATCTCTCTTACAGTGGAGCAATTTGTGAGCATCGCCCCTGATAAGATGAAGTTAGTTATAGATAGCTTATGCGCTCCTTCCTCTTCCATGTGTTCATCTTCTATTTCCTGTACTTTGACAACCTCTTGGCCTGCTTTCAATTTCTCATCAAGCAATACTTTTGGGAAGATACTTAACCTCTGTAAGGCCTGCAACATCATCCCTGGAGCCTTTACCAGCAAGTCTGATTAAGGAGGCTAAATTAGAGCTCCTCCCCTACATTCAGCTAATGATAAATAAAAGTCTTTCTGAAGGAGCCATTGCTTACATTTTGAAATTGGCCTTAACCCAGTTTTCAAAAAGAAGAATTTAGACCGTACACTCACTTCAAATTGTTGCCTAGTATCGAATCTTCAATTTATATTTAAAGTGGCAGAGAAAACTGTATATACTCAGTTAACAGATTTTCTTGAATAAACCAACACAATCCACCCTTGCCAATCTGGCTTTTGTTCAGAACACAGTACAGAGATAACTATAACAGCCATGATTAGTAAGATAAGGTTGGACGCAAATGCGGGAAGAGATACCATTATGGTGTCTCTTGATCTTAGTTTTGCATTTGACCTGATGGACCATCCAAGTCTACTTAAGAGACTTGAAACAGTGTTGCAGGTACAGTTCTCAATTGGTTCAGGTCTTATTTGTCAGATCAACCATATTTTGTGACTTGGAAGGCAGTCTCCTCCATTACAAGACCGGTTATGTGCGGGGTTCCATGTCGTGCCTGTCCAGGTGCAGACCCACCTTTCCTCGATCCCGGTTTACCCGGCCCTTTTAACAGGAGGAAAGAAGACACAAACACACAGTAATGTTATACCAATCCAGAGCTCTAGAGGAAGATCATCAGAGAGGCGTGGACATGCAGTGCATCTCTCCCGACCACCTTCGGAAATCCCCCTCCAGAGACCTGCCTTTTATTATCCATTTTATAGGGTGACCTCATCCCTAGGTCACAAAAAAATCACAAGACAACTACAATTCTTGTTTATACAGACACTAATAATGTGCTGATTTGTTATAGTTTTCCGCTAATCATCCTGATTTCTCAAACTTTAAAATGCTCAATTTCCAGTATATGTTATTACAAAAAGTCCCTAAATAGTTTTCTAGTTCTCTTTCCCCCGAAAGTCGTTAAGATTTTTGCTGAAGGGTGTAAGCCTAGGCCTAACCTTTGCAATAGTGCTTACAGTTAGTTTATTCATAGCATAAGTGCTTACAAGTGCAGTTTCGACATAACATAACTCACGACCAGCTGCTCATAATTTCTCTTTGCATGCTTGTTTTCTTGCTAATATTGTTCCAAGCTGAGGCCTATTTCACAGGCCTGTTTCTCCTGATTCTTCATCAATCCCAATAGTGGCATAAGCTATCTCGGCCATCTGGATCTGGCTACCTGTACCTGTATCCTCATTTCCACATTCCATAGGGCTCTTTATTGTCTCCTGCATTATTTAATGTTTTTCTAACTCCCCCCCTCCCCCCTTTTTATATTAATACAAGACTTAGGGTCACCATCTTCACTTATGCTGATGCCATTCAGCTATTAAACAGCTGTGATCCCCCCAATCATCCTGATTTAACACAATTGACTGCTTGGAAATTTCCTCAAACTGGCTAGAAGCTAACAAGTTGAACAAGGACAAAACAGAAGTCATCTGTTTTTCGAATTCTGAGAGTCCACCAGCAATTGTCTCCTGATTCATAGTTTGTCTCTGGTTTTACAGGAAGATGTGACAATGTTAGGTATTACTCTTGATTCCCACCTTAAATTTGCTAAGTATGTTTCTTCTTTATTACAAGCTTGCTTCCTTCTCACCAGGGCCGGCGCTACCACTAGGCACCCTTGGTGGTTGCCTATGGCTCTGGCCCTTCAAGGTTGCCCATTGCCGCTGCTCCCCCTCTCTGAGCCTGCAGTGGTGGCAATAGCCCCCAAACCATGATGCAGTGCTTACTAGCACACTCAGGCGCTGTCGCGGTTTCCTCTTCTTCACAATATGCCATTTCAAACTGGAAGCGGCATCAGAGGGGGACGAAGTGCACATTGTGAAGAGGAGGAAACCGTGATGCGGTGCTTGTGTGTGTTAGTAAGTGCTACATCGTGGATTTGGGGCTATTGCTGCAACTGCAGGCCCTGGAGAGCGGTGACAGCTGTGCCTTTGGGGGCAGGGGGCCATGACAGAATGGACGGCCTGCTTCTCACTGCGCCAAATTAAGTCAGATCTTCCTATGGGTAAAAAGATCTGCAATGTTTAATTCATACTCTCATCTTTAATGGAATTGATTATTGTCATTTACTGTTAGACGGCACTAAGGGTACCCTGTTAAAAAGAAGTCAAAGAATTCATAGTACTGCAGTTAAGCTCCTTTATGGTGTTCTTCGGTATTCCCTTATTACACCTTTACTGTACAAACTGCACAAACTCCTGTTCAAAATCTTACTGCTAATGCACTGGACATTCTACAGCCATTAACCCCAGTATCTAGCATTGCTCTTGATACCTCATTCATCTTCTCGTCCAGCCAAAATCCCCCAACTTTGCACTTGTTGTTTGCCTTCACCATTAATAATTAGAAATCACGTTGCTCATATACTATGGAATGGACTCCCCCCCCCCATGTTAGATTGGAAAGTAATTGGAGCAGATTTCAAAGAGCCTTAAAGACTTGTCCGTTTACAGCCGCATTTAGTGACTTGTGCTGAGTATCTGATCTGGACCTTAGTCTGTTTGGGCTCCAGGACCTAGCCACTTCTGTATAGACTGTCATCATTCCCCTACCTTTTGTTTCTGTGTTGCAGGGTTGGGGTATTTAAGTGAGATATTGCACTTCTTTCCCTAGTGTGTCAGTATTGCCCGCAAGTCTGTTTGTCTGGTCTTTGTCTCATTTGTATTTTGACTTTCTATATACCATTTTTTTTTATTGCGAACCAAGAAGGGAGTCTATCAAATTTATTAAACATGTATGCCCTCTGAGGTCAACCTTCGTGGAAAAGATCTGCCAGGCTATAGCATGGACATCTGCCCACACCTTCACATCACATTGGTGTCTGCAGAAAGATTCCTGATACAACATTCTTTTTAGTGGTTTAGAATCCAACTGCACCATCACAGGGCTCATTTTCATTTCCACCTTGCCATTGTTTAAAAAAAAAAAAAAAATGACTAAATGGCTTATTACCAACAAATGCATGTTATTGACTCTCCCTTTGCTCCCTTTGTACCATTTCTTTCTTTTTTGTTATTCCAAAAAAGACTTCAATTCCTCTCGCAACCTGTAGCTAAGGCTTTTCAAGTGTGCGGAGTTCTCCTACCCCTTGTGCACAGAACTCTACCCTCCTGTTAACTATTCTGAGCACACTGTATAATTTACTCAGTCGCATTCCTTGGTTCTGCCCTCTCCCCCTCCCCCCTTTCCCGCTCATCCACGTTGATTCTACAGCAATATGGATATTGTTCCTTACTTTCGTTTGTTCCTCTTTGTTCCTATGTAACTTACATTTTCTTGATAATCTGTTAATATGTAAATCGCCTTGTAACACTGATAAGGCGGTATATAAAAGTAGTTAAATAAATATTTCATGCTTGTCCTCAGAGAAAGGAAAGTTGCTTATGCGTAGCAGACAACAGGATATTAGTTCTCATGAAACCCAGCGCCTCCCCTAGGAGTTGGTCTCTTCTAACTGAAGTAGCCCTGCATGCGAGCAGATCAACACTCTTAGAAAGTTGTGGCTGCTTAGAGAGTTTTGTCTACCTTTTTTCTGATCCATGCTCAGTTGGATAGCATCACTCCCTGTGTAAGGACTATAATATCCTGCTGTCCTCTGAGAACATTTGTTACAGGTAAGGAACTTTGCTTTCTACCAACATAAAGTGCTGAGAAAAACCCTTGTCTGAATTTTAGCACCATTTCTACTCAAACATGCTTGGAGTGAAAGAAACTCACATTGAATAATTTGGAAAAAAAGAATATAATTTGATTTAGTAAACAAAAAGGTTCGTTAATAAGTATGCTTATGTAAAAAAAAAAAGTACATGAAATTTTCATTCAGGATCTTTTATGGATTGGCTTAGCACAGGGCTTTCAGCAGCCAGACTCAAAAGGGAGATTCCTTCGTGTGCATAACCATCCCATTTGAAAACACTAACCTAAGAGAGACCAATATTAATTGCTTCTTTTAAGTTTACTCTGAACAGTATAAAACATTGTAGCTACTGGTTGTAAGCAGCTTCTAGGCAATTTAAAAATTTCTACCAGACAGAGCCTAAACAAATTATAAAGCTTTATAGATGAGAGTCTGGGGAAATTAACCAATCTAAGATTCGTAGACTTTTAGTCTATGTTCCGAATGCCTAGTTTCATGCTGCAGGAATTAATTTTCTTTTACTGCTAATTCCCAGTTTGACAGTTTTATTCTTTCCAACCCAACAGAATGTTGGAAAGAAATTATTCAAAAGGAGTCGAAAATATTGTCCTATCTGGGGGCAAAACAACTCTTTGAAAATTTAACAAAACAGGACCAACTTTGGCATGGGGAAAACAGGTAAAAGACGCATTGAATTTTAAAAAAATGGGCAAGATTGAAGCAAGTGTTCAGAGATATAAACTCCCCAAAAAATGGCCCAGTGAATTTCTATGAGATACACTGTTCCACGTTCTACAGCATAGACACCCATATACTGAAATATAGCAGTTAAGGAATTGGTCCTTTCAAACCACACAGAGCCAAAAGACAGCTTCTCACACATATATTTATTTATTTATTTAGACAGATTTGTATCCCACCTTATCCTTCAGTCAAAGTGGTCACAATACAAATGGAGGGTTACAAATAACATAGGGTAAATAAGACATAAACAAACAAAGACAAATTAATGTAATAAAATGGACCTATTGGTAAAAACTATAAATCAAATCATAAGTTTCAACAAATAGCAGGGTCTTCAAGGCCTTGCGAAAATCTTTAATATCAGTCATAATCCTGAGGTCCATTGGGAGATAGTTCCAAAGTTTGGAAGTCAGTAAAGAAGGAGCTCTTTTTGAAGTTGTTTGTTTAGTCTTACAGTATCCAGCAGGGGTACCAATTACGAGTGTTGTCATTGGCGCTGCTTCTTCTTGGTCTATTGATAACATTTCTAGTTATAATATTTTGTAATGCATCTGCTGACAGGTGATTGTAAATCCTAAAGATAAGCTCTGCATGCTTTCCCTTCTAAGCACCCCACCCTCCTCTGCTGCCACACCCACTATCCTTGCCGGGCTGGCTCTTAGTTGCTAGGAATAGTGACAACTAGTGACAGAATCTCGCAATTTTCTACCTGTTGCAATATGTATTGAAAAAGTTGAGAATATTTAAATTTAAAAGAACATAATAAGATCATAAGAAATGCTATACTAGGTCAGCCCAGTATCCTGTTTCCACTCGGGGCCAATCCAGGTCACAAGTACCTGGCAGGTTCCCAAAGAGAAACACAGGTTCCACAATACTTGTTTCGGGGCAAGCAGAGGATTTCCTGGGTCCTCTTTAATAATGGTTTATGGACCTTTCCCCCAGGAACTTGTCCAAACCTTTTTAAAACCCAACTACATTAACAGCTTTTACTGTATCCTCTGGTAATGAATTCCAGAGTTTGAATTTGCATTGAGTAAAAAAAATATTTTACTCTTATTAGTTTTAAATGAGTTGCATTATGGCTTCATTGTGTGTCCTTTAACCTTTCTACGTTTGATGGTGTAAACAACCAATCTACGTTTACGTCTTCCATGCCAGTCATTAATTTATAGACCTCTATCACATTCCCTTCAGCCGTCACTTTTCCAAGTTGAAGAGCCTCAACCTTTTAAGCCTCTCCTCATAGGGGTACCTGTCCCATTCCCTTTAGCATTTTTGTCACTCTTCTCTGTACCTTTTCTAATTCAACTATATCCTTTTTAAGATATGGCAGTCAGAATTGCACACGATATTCAAGGTGGGGTCATACCATGGAATGATACAGAGGCATTATAATATCCTTTGTATTATTCTCCATTCCTTTCCTTATGATTCCTAGCATTCTATTTGCTTTCTTGGTCGCCGCCGCACACTGGGAGGAGGATGTCAATGTATTATCCACGATGACGCCTAAATATTTTTCCTGGATGGTGGTTTCTAAGGTGGTACCTTACATCCTGTAACCATAATTTAGGTTGTTCTCTCGTAGGTGCATAACTTTGCACTTGTCCACATTAAATTTCATCTGCCATTGGATGTCCAGTCTTCCAGTTTTTTCAAGGTCCTCTGGAAATTTTTCACAATCCTCTTGAATTTTAACAACTTTGAATAATTTTGTGTCATCTGCAAATTTGATCACCTCACTCATTATTCCTATTTCTGGGTCATTTATGAATATGTTAAAGAACAGCGGGCCCAGCACAGATCCCTGGGATACTCCACTATTCACCTTTCTCCATTGAGAAAATTGGTCATTTAGCTCTACTCTCTGCTTTCTTTTAACCAGTTCCAAATCCACAATACTACTCTGCCTCCATTCCCAAGACTTTTTAATTTAGCCAAGAGTCTCTCATGAGGGACCTTGTCAAAAACTTTCTGAAAATCCAGATACTCTACTGTATATCAACTGTCTCGCTTTTGTGTACTTGTTTATTCACACCTTCAAAAAATATAACAGATTAGTATAAGACTTTCCCTGGCTAAATCCATGTTGGTTTTCTCCCATTAAACCATGACTACCTACATGTTCAGTAATTTTGTTCTTTATAATGGTTTCTACCATTTAGCCCAGTACTGACGTCAGGCTCACCAGTCTGTAGTTACCCGGATCACCCTTCGAATTCTCTTTAAAAATTGGAGCTACATTGGCCGCTCTCCAATCCTCAGATACTACAGACGATTTTAATGATAGTTCATAGATTACTAATAGTAGTTCTGCAATCTCATATTTCAGTTCTTTCAACACCCTTAGATGTATACCATCTGGTCCAGGTGATTTGCTGCTTTTCAGTTTATCAAACAGTTGTAATACATCCTCCCGGTTTATCAGTATTTCTTTCAATTCTTCTGCTACATCACCTTAGATAGCATTATAGGCATGGCTAACTTCCTTACACCTTCTTAAGTAAAGACCGAAGCAAAGAATGCTTTGCTATGAATGTATTTGAAAAAGGTTTTATTATGCATTTTTGCATCCACGACAAGCTTTTTTTCAAATTCTCTCTTTGCCTGCCTTATCAATGCCTTGTATCTAACTTGCAAATGCTTATGTTATTTCTGGGGTTTGTCATTTGGCTCCTTTTTCTATTTCCTGAAGGATGCTTTTTTGGCAACAGCTTCTCTTATTGCGCCTTTAAACCATGCTGGCAATTTTTTGGACTTCCTTCCACTTTTCTTAAAGCGTGGAGTACAGCTGGTCTGGTTTTCCAAGATAGTATTTTTAAACCACACCCATGCTTGATGTAAATCTTTAACCGTTGCAGCTACTCCTTTTATTTTTTTCTTAACTATTTTCCTCATTTTATTCTAGTCTCTCTTTTGAAAGTTAAAAGGTAGTACTGTGGATTTCCTTGCCGTCCTTCCATTTATTAAATCAGATGTGATCATGCAATGATCACTATTGACAAGTGGCCCCAAAACCCTTATCTCTTACACTATAACCTGTGTTCCATTAAGGACTAGGTCCAAAAAGGCTTCTCCTCTTGTCGGTTCATGAACCAGCTGCTCCAAGAAGCAGTCATTTATTTTGTCTAGAAACTTTATTTCTCTATCATGTCCTGCTGTGACATTGACCCAGCCGATACCGGGGGAATTGAAATCACCTAGTATTACTGTATTGTAACGTTTGTTAGCTTCTCTCATTTCTTTCAGCATTTCATCATCCATCTGTTAATTCTGGCCAGGCGGTCGGTAGTACACCCCCACTGCTGTTGCTTTCCCCTTTTTACATGGAACTTCTATTCATAGAGATTCTACAGTGTATTTTGTTTCTTGCAAAACCTGACTCCTATGTGTCTCAATGCCCTCTCTAACATAGAGCACAACCCGTCCACCAATTTGATCTACCCTTTCATTGTGATATAATTTGTACCCAGGTATCACAGTGTCCCATGGTTGTCCTCCTTCCACCGGGTCTCTGTGATAAATAAAGAGAGAGTTTTTGGGGCCGATGATTACAATAGAAAGCAGATAACCGTATGTGCACTATAAACATCTCTGAGGTTCTTTTCCCCCGTTAGTTTGTTATCAGTCTGTATAAATCCATTCTTTCGCATCTTTTGACATTTACATATAATAGTTAGATATATTATCATACATTGCTTCATTTTATTACTCCCTCTAAATCAATAGAATATTTGGGACCTGCTCCATTCTAATTGACCCACTTTTCTGCCCCCATGTCAGGCACACTCATAGAGGCCATACAAATACAAACATATACACATTCACATGGGTTGGAAAGAATTCCATGAGCTATGGTCTACATACTTTCCCCACTTGTTTTAAATGCATTTCAATTTCTATTCTGCTTCCTCAGTTGCCGACAGCATTAACCTCTTGATTCAACCAGCCCATTGCCACAGGTCGCTTTCTGGTCCATATGAAAAATTACAAACCATAAAGCTACAATAATATTTTCTTTGGGGAACAAGAATAACCAGATCTTGTTCAGCTGATGAAACCACTTTGGGCAAATCCAAACTCATGAAAGAAAATTCTAAAAGAACATCCTTACCCAGATATGAAAACAAAGTTTCTCCTTTGTAAGGTGTGGGATGTAAATTCTACTCCTGCTCAAAGCTGTTCTGAATCTGTCTGCTCCTATATATATATATATATATATATATATAATTTTTTTAAACTTTATTATTCCATATCATCCTGTTAGACCAGTCCAGACAAGTGGGTTGTTTTCCCCTACCAGCAGATTGGTGGAGACAAAGAACCAATGAAAAGCTCAGGTTTCAATGACATCATTCCCATACCTCTATTTGCTTCAGTCACCAAAGGTCTCCAGTATTTCTTTAATCTCCAGGAACAAGCAGGAATGTAGTCTTCACATATGGGTATCATCGGTACCGACGGAGTCCGTGCGGGAACACTCCCCAGCGTCCAATAGGAAAACTTTTGGGAGCATCCCACTGCGCCTGCGCCACTGCCTTCCCGCCTTTCCAACTCTCCCTCTTCACCCATACGTGAAGACTCAATTCCTGCTGTTCCCGGAGATCACCTGTTACAGGTGAGTAACTACGCTTTTCCAGCAGATGGTGGATGGATTTTCCCCTCTCTGAAGAAAATCTGAAGAATTGAGAGGAAAAGATTGAGTTAAATACTTGTGAACGATCACCTTAAGGGTGACTCTCTCACTTGAACGTGACATGGGAGGTTACACTAGACTTCAGTCTTTTCGGTAGCCGAAGGAGAAGGGAAAATTGGTTCAGCTCCATGCACTTATCATGATAAGAACCTGTTGAGCAGCCACAAATTGGAAAGAATTGGAAGGATGCAGCAGCCTCACCTAACCTCGATGCCCTCTTCCTCCTCCTCTGTCTCACCTACTCTCTCCCGAAGATTGTAGAAGGCTCTCAGAGGAATCTACCTGCCAGCCACCTTAAACACAGTGCTGCAAAGACAGTGAAATAGTTTCAGGGGAACAGAGCTAATCCTGGCATGGATTCTCTGCCTGGGGCTCTCAGGGGGTGAGTTCCAAGGCTTGACCATGTCATTGTCCTTGTTGGGAGCTTCCGGTTCTGTCTGTCTGGGACGCAATTTGGCGTGGACTGCTGGTGATCTTTGGCATGATATGGGTGTTTCCCACCATTTTCTGCATGTGCTAGTAGCATTTTTACCTATTGTACGCTTGGCAGTCGCATGGTCCTAGCGCACGTTCCGCCCAAGCAGCTCCAACGTGCGTTTCTACCCTAGTGTCTGTAACACATGTTGCAGTAACAGTGCAGTTAATGCGCGTCTTTTGGCCCACAGCAACCTTAGTGCACACTGTTGTGATACTTGCCTCTCTATGTCTTCTTCCAGGAAATGTTGTTTGGCCTCTGGCAAGCGAGGTGCCTCATTTCCAGATTCTAGACTCTGCTCTTCTTGCATGACAGCTTCAGAATTGTCCCTGGAGGGCATGCTCCCCACCTCTCAGCCCGGGGATGCAGTTATTCTCTATTTAAGATGACGAATGGCGCTATGGGGAAGGATGTGCAGCTGACTTCTTGTCCTCTAGGGGGTCTGTGGTGGCTAGTGTTGGGGGGGGGGGTCATTTCCAAGAGGAGAGCTTCCAGACTCTGGTTTGTCCTCCCTGGAATTCTTTTCTTTTTTGCATCAGGCCTGGTCCTTCTGGCATGGAAATTCAGACCCTGTGGCCTCTGGGTGCCCCCGGGTGCAGTCTCATGAGGAGTAGACTGAGAGTGGAAGCCCTGTTCGATTTCCTTTGGTTAAGCATCCCTGGCGAGGGGCACCCCTTGGAGAAAGGGAACAGCTGGGAGCTGTCCGAAATTTTAACTGTGACTTGGATTCAGATGGCTCATTTCTGGGCTCTGACATGGATGTAGACGCCTTTAGAGGACTGTGAAGAGGGCGGTGTGAACTGCTTATTCCAGAAAGAGGAGCTGGCAGCATTGATTGCCAGGGTCTCATTAGTCTTGAACTTGATGGATGCTCCTGGTACGGAGCAGGAGCCAAAGGTGCACCTTCTCCTTCAAGGGATGTGGAAATCCACTACTATCTACCCATCCTAGATGTGATCAAGGATATGATCCAATCGGAGTGGATTCTTCCGACTCCCCACCTAAGGGATTAAGGGTGTATAAGAAGATCTATACTCTCCCAGAGAAGGAGCGCATTGGGTGGTTTGATATTCCCAAGGTGGATGCACAGGTCATGGCAGTTACTGGAAGGCAGATTGGCCTTAGAGGATTTTCTGGATCGTAAGGTAGATTCATTATTGAAGAACCAGTTTGGCGACTGCCATTCTTCAGCTGATGGTACGTGCCAGCCTGAAGTCTCAAACCCTTCTCCAGTGGATTCAGTGGTTTCTGCCAGATGATACTATGCTTCTTTTGTAGTCTGTTGTGGCCTTACTTTCTGATGGAATGTATGACCTGGTACATTTGGCAGCCAGAGATAGTGCCCTGACAACTGTGTCACGGTGTTGGATTTGGCTCCAGCCCTGGGCAGTGAACACATCTTCCAAAGCCCAGTTAGCCCAACTGACTTTTAAGGGGAAGCTTCTTTTTGGAGTTGATTTGGAGAAGCTGGTGAAAGACCTGGGCAAGAGAAAATCTTTCTTGTCAGCTTCCGCCTGTCCACTGAGGGCACACTGACTGGATCCCGGTGGTCTCGGGACTCTTGTTGTTACCAACCTGGAAAACCTTTCTTTCCCCTCTGCTTCCAGTCTTCAGGCTCATTCTCAGTCTTTTCATGGAGCACATGGGCCCAGAGACTCTGTCCCCTCCAGAAGAGGACCCTCCTGGGCTGCACAATGAATGTTTGGGGCCCATTCCCTGGTTCCTCTGGTTGAAGGCAGGCTTTGCCTTTTCTTTCAGGAATGGGTCCGGGTTACCAAGGATTTCTGGGTGCTAGACACCATTCAGTTCAGCTGTGTCCTGGAATGCAAAGAGCCGGTAATGGATGCCTTCTTCATTTCCCTTTGTGGGTCTGTGATCCAATGTGCCACTGTGAGGACCACCTAGGACAAGTTGCTGTGCCTAAAGGCAGTGGTGCCGGTTTCCCCAGATGAAGAGGGTAAGGGCAGATACTCCATCTATTTCATGGTGCCAAAAAAGGATGGTTCCTTCCAGCCCATTTTGGACCTCAAAGATGCAAAGGAACACTTGCACTCCATGATTCAGGCACTGAACTGAGGGGAATTCTTGGCTTCTCTGCATCTGGCCAAGGCATATTTTCATATCCCAATCCTGGTGGATCAGCAGAAGAATCTGCATTTTGCCGTGCTTGGCTCTCACTATCAGTTCACTGCCCTCCCTATCGGGCGATCCACTACCCCAAGGAAGTTCTCCAAGGTCAAGGTGCTGGAAGCTGTGGCACTGAGGAATATGTGTCAATCCATATCTGGATAACTGGCTCATCTGGGCCTGTTCCCTTTCAGAAACATCTTGGATTGCATCCCTAGTGGTGTCCTTTTTGGAAAGCCTTGGCTGGGTGATCAATCGGGGGAAAAAAATCAGCTGTTGCCTTCTCAGTCCTTGGAGTTTATGGGAGCACATTTTGACACTCAATGGGCAGAGCTTTCCTGCCAGAGGAGAAAGTCAAGTGACTGTTGAATTGCCTGGCGCTGTTCCATGCACAACAGGCTCCCAGAGTCTGGGATTATCTTCAGCTCCTCGGATTGATGGCGGCAACAATAGAGATGGTGCCATGTGGCATGCTCATATGCGGCTGACTCTGTGGTCCCCGAGTTCTCAGGAGTTTGAGCACAGGCTCCAGGCTGCCATTGATAGTGAGAATCAATCTGTGGTGGTGGCAGCAGCCCTGTCATCTAAGAAGCGATGTGCCGCAGGACGATTTCTCCTGGATCCTTCTGATGATGGATGTCAGTCTCTTGAGGTGGGGAGCCCATAGCCAAGACTGTATGGCCCAGGGCCATCAAAACTGCAGGGAAGCAGTCTAGTTCATCAACCACCTCGAGGCAAGGGCCATTAGGTTGACTCTTCTGCATTTCCAGCCCCTGGTCAAGGTCCAGGCGGTTCGAGTATTTTTGGACAGTGTCACAGCAGTGGCTTCTGTCAATCGGCAAGGTGACATGAGGAGTGCTGGGGTAGCTCTGGAGATGGCTCTTCTGTTTACTTTGGCAGAGAAGAACCTCTTAGGTTTGTCGGTTCAGCACATTGCCGGGGTGGACAATGTGGAGGTGGACTTCCTCAGCCGGCACCCTCTGGATCCTGGAGAATGGGAGTTGTCAGGAGGTTTTTTCAGTTGATTCTGCGCCACTGGATTCGCCCAAAATAGATTTGATGGTGACCCACTCCAATGCCAAAGTTTGCCGCTTCTTCAGTCGCCACATGGAGACAGCGTCCGAGGGTGTCAACATCCTGTCCCAACCTTGGCCAAGTCAGCACCTGCTATTCCTCAGTGGCCCTAGGTGGGGCATGTGATTCAGTGTATACAATGTCACCTGGCAGGATTGTTCTGGTGGTGCTGGATTGTCCAAGGAGAGCGTGGTTCAGAGACCTGATGCAGCTCCTGCAGTTGCTTCCTCTTCCATTGCCTCCAACTTGGAGCGTATTGTGGCAGGGACCAATCATCCTGGACCCGTTTCCCTTCTCATTTATGGCTTGATTCATGAAAGGACATGGTCAGCACATAAGGGCTACTGTCTGGCAGTGGTCTCCATTCTGTTTGGAGCCCAAAGGAGGTCTACCAAGCTGCCATATGTGTGGGTTTGATGCCTTTTTGAGTGCGGCGCTCGGCAGTTAGCTCCTGAGGCGTCCAAAGTGCCATTTTTGTTGGCTTTTTACAGGATGGCCTGTGGAAGAGCCTTTCCCTTAGCTCCCTGAAAGTTCAGGTTGCAGCTTTGGCCTGTTTCTGAAGTCCAGTGGCTGATAAGTCTCTAACCTTGCACCCAGATGTCTCACGCTTTCTCCAGGGGGTTCGGTGTCTGCATCCTCCCTTCTGATCTGTGGTCCCTTCCTGGGATCCATGTCTGGGGCTCAGGGCCCTAATGTTGAGCCCTTTGAGCCATTGAAGTATGCTACTTTGAAGGATTTGATGCTCAAGATGGTCTTCTTGGTTGGAATTTGTCCCACAAGGTAACTTTCCAAGCTGCAAGCTCTGTCTTGCCAAAATCCTTATCTGTCTTGTTTAAAGGAGGCCGTTTCCATTTGGCCTGTGCCTTCCTTGTCTGAGTTGATTTCTCATTTTCATGTGAACCAGGTGGTCTGCCTGCCCTCCTTCACTAAGGAGCAGTGTCGGGGGAAGGATAAGGATCTTCGCCTTGTGGATATTTGGAGGGGGCTTCTCAAATGTTTGGAGGTCACAAATTCTTTTCATAAGTCAGACCATCTTTTAGTGCTATTTGCTGGGCCGCGCAAGGGTGATGCGGCAGCTGAATTGACTTTGGGGTGCTGGATTAAGGAGGCCATTGCTTCAATGTTTCTGTTGCCGGACTAGCCTGTTCTGAAGGGTTTGCGTTCCCATTCTACAAGCATCCTCATGGGTGGAGTGGAACTCAGTCACCCCTGCAGACATTTGTCAGGCAGCAACGTGTCATCACTTTGCACTTTTGTCAAGTATTACCGCTTGGATGTCCATGCACGGACAGATGCAGCCTTTGGCTCCAGGGTTTTGTGAGCTGTTGTGTCTTCTTCCCAGCCAGTGGAATCATAGCTTTAGTGCATCACACTTGTCTGGACTGGTCTAGCAGAACTATATGGAAGGTGATATTTTATGTACCAGATAGTCTTTTCCTTGAGTCCTGCTAAACCAGTCCAGGGCCCCTTGGGTTTGCTATGATTTTTTTCTACTTGGCTCAGCAGTTCATCTTTTATTTTTTTCCTTTCCAATGGTAGTTCAAGATAAGTTACATTCAGGTACATAGGTATTTCTCTGTCCCCAGAGGGCTTACAATCTAAGTTTGTATCTGAGGCAATGGAGGGTTAAATGACTTGCCCAAGGTCACAAGGAGCACCTGCAGGCATCAAATCCAGATCTCTTGGGTACTAGGCTGTTGCTTTAACCTCTAGGCTACTCCTCTACTCCTCCACTTCTACTGACAGCCTTCTGTTTATGCTTTCCTATGTATAATTCTCTACTGTTGATTTCTTTTTGTTGCCCATGACTGAGATTGTGTGAGGCTTGCCATATTCTCTCATATGCTTTGGGACTGACACTGAAGAGATTTCTGGTGGCTGAGGCGAATAGAGGCATGGGAATGATGTCATTGAAACCTGGGCTTTTCATTGGTTCTTTGTCTCCACCATTCTGCTGGTAGGGGAAAACAAACTACTTGTCTGGACTGGTCTAGCAGGACTCAAGGAAAGGGCATTATCTAGTAAGTAAAACGTCACCTTGCATTTCTGTGCCATTTTGACCAGTGACCCTGGAACAAGGTGGTTTACAACAAGCAATGCTAACATTTACTTATTTATTTATTAAACACTTTTTATGTACCACTTTTCTGGGTAGTCAAAGCAGTTTACATGAAACGACTAGGTGAACTCTGGTAAGTTTGGAATTACAATAACTATTTAGGTACAATCAACTTAGAATAAAATGGGGTGTAACAGTAAGGTGAACTCTGTATAGAACAACAAGGTGAACTCAGTTGGGTTCAAAACATAAAAAACTAGGTAGGTACAAAGTTCGTGAGGGTATGGTAGGGTGGGGTGTTTGGCGTTGGTAAGGATTGGAGGAGGATCAAACTGGTGGTGCATTTTTATGTTTAGTCATTGATGTCATACTCATAGTGTAATGTCACCCTTGCTGGTTGTAAGGGCCTTACTTTCAGACAGTTGATGGCAAACTAAGCTGGAGGATCTCCTTCAACAGTACCCATTGACCATGGTAGATAAGCCCACAGAAAGCAGGAAGCGACCCCCCCCCCCCCCAATGCAATCCAGCTACACCTCAGGCTAACTGATTCTATGGCGAAATGAAACAGTTTACTCAAGAGCTGGAAATTCTTCCAGTATTGGTATTGGCCCTGAAACACCTGATGCTTCAATCTCTGCCTTTTTCACCACTGCAGATCACCAGACCACAAATCGCTACATGGCTTATATGTGCCAGTTCTATGAGTATATCAGCACCACCAGTATTGTGCAAAGTCCATCAATGTGTCCTTGGAGAGGTAATTTGTATTGAATGTAGTGCTCCCAATTGTTTTGAAAAATTGGTCCCATTGCCATTGCATGGGGAAAATTATTCCACAGATAGGCAGATAGGTAACCTACCTTTGTATTTACCCCGAGAAAGAGAGGAAAAAAAGCTACACTCAGAAAGAACAAGGAACTGTTACAGATGTCTATTGCACACCAAAATTAACAAATTTAGTGATCTTGAGTGAGTATGCACTGGTTTTCATGTTAGACAAAACTTAATTTTTGTATAATTCTGAATTTTGTATTGCAGTGATTTCACTCCACAACTGTAACGTACAGTACTGATACTGCTGTTGACTAGCATTTAAGAGATTTCTTTCCCAAAGGGATAAATGGGCAGAATTTAAATTCATTTAGGAATGTTCATATCTAGGCAAGGCAAAACACTTGCTTTTTTTTCTGTCCATGCCCCTGATGCATGTATGTTCAGAGCTGAGTTGAAATGAATAAAGCAACCTTTGATTGCACGTGATTGCTTCTGCAGTATTACAACAGGTCATTAAACAGGGCTGTACTTGAATATTTGAAGTCAGGAAAAAAAGAGCAGTAATAAGTGTTACTAATGGCTTCTCATCCTCCATAGCATTGGTCAAAGTTGTTCTAAATGAAAAGTTGAATATAAAAGAAATTTTTACAGCTCTGTGTATCCTATGCAGCCCACTTTCTTAGTTGTTAAGTTGGCTCAACTTGTCTGCCGCTTTTGATACCACTGATCATTTAATCTCTTGATCCCTCACCTCGGGACTCAACCAACTGTCTCAGATGATGGAATCCAAAGGTTTGTGTTCTGGATCCACATCCTGTCTCTCTGGTTCTGTTCTGTGTTTGGGATTTCTTGTCATGCGTTTCGGGAGTAGAACAAGAACGGTTTCCCCTACTCCACTGACCTTTGCAGCTGCATTGCATCTGGGCTGGAATCTGGTGCACTGAGCATTTGTTCACAACTTTCCCCTATTTTGTATTCCCTCCCAGCTCACCTAACCCAATGGTCACATAAATGACCCTAAGTTTGGGGTGGAGAAAATATCATAGCTTGGAATGCAGCTGGGCTCCTTCCAAAACTCTTAACCTACAATATGATGTCAAGCTTTTTTAGGACACTCAAACTCAATCACATTCAGTGCATCCATTGTATGCAAATTCATCTCATGCACGTTAATTGTTGATATTTGAAAACTGGCTGGTTTATGGTGCTCAAAGACTACAGTTGCCTACTCCTGATCTGTATGTTTCCCTTTGCTCTCTCCTTTCCCCATATGGCTAGCAGTTTCACCCAGTTCTTTGCCGGCTTCACTGCTAATGTCAGTTTCTCCTGTGTATTTATTTTCACGTTCTTGCACTTTGACTAAAGTAGCCTTGTGAAATACAAGAAGGCTATTATATATTATCCTGAACTGAAGAAGGTGGTTCACAAGATATCATTTATTCTCATTTCTTGTTTCTCTTTTTATTTAACTACCAAAAGACTATAAAATAGATACGTTAAATTGTGCAAGCCTTATAAAATACCTTAGCAGAAATATACTATCAATGTTGGGCTCGAATACTTGCCTAAGTGTTTCCCCCCCACAGAATTCTGATTACTTGTAAGCTAGGTTTACTTGCTCATGCCATGGTTAAAAGAATTCCTGAGAGCCATATATTGGTCCATGTATTGGATACTACTTAAGAGTTCTGGTCTTTTGACCTCTTAGAACCTGGTGCCAGAGACAGCATGTGTTTGTAAATGACGTTCCCATGCCCTGTCCCCCTCACCTTTTCCCAAGGCAAAGAAGCAGGTTTTTAACTAGTGATCTGCTAGGCCTTTGACCTGTGATCTTTAGAAGAGATAATTAACAGATAATAGGGGAAAAAGAGAGAAACTAATCCTCCCTTTCTAGAAAAATAGATTTGTCTGTGCTTTCTTTGTTTAAGATGAGCCAAACTCTGATCTACTTGTATTGCTGGGATTATTCGTAACATACTTTCATTAATATAGTCTTATGGATTAAAAGTTTCTACAGTGATCTTCATGTGTTTTCTTAAGAAGGCTCTGGGCTATTAAAGAAAGTGAGAAGACTACTTCTTTTAAAGGCTTACTTACTGCCGGTGAAATTTATCGTCGGAAGGGCTGTTGCAATAAACTGCGCTGCCCTTAGCACAGTGGTTTATTTTGAATTTAATGTAGATATTCTGTGCGCTACGGCAACTCCTGATGTAGTGCACAAAATCTGCACTGAAACCAAACTCTTAGTGCAAGGAACATGGAAAGTCACACTAACGAGCTGCACACAGAATTACTTCTGATGCAGAAAAGTATGCTAAATGTTTGCGTACTTTACTTCGAGGTTAGTACGGAATCTTTATCGCTGGAGATGGCGTAAGTTTTTTAATTCCTAGTTTAATAGACTTTTAAAAATCACTAACCATAAACTTTCTAAAATCTTATTTTTGCTTCTAGAAATATTTTATTTGCTATATCACCATCGCTACATTTTTTATATTCCTGTCATACTTTTGTAATTCTAAATCCAAGCTCCTCCTCAAAAGGAAAAAAAACTAGGCGATAGCATTTTAGTTATTTTCATACATTCTGATGAATTGTGCATGCATCCTGTGCTACTTATATTTAGCGGGATGCTCTGAAACAGGAAAGTAAAGATATGTCGTTATTATTGGCTAAAATGCCATAGTAGTTACTGTCTTGTGTGTACTGTAGGGATAAACACAAGAGAGATATTTTTTCAAATGATCATAGCTGACTGTATACTGCTTTGTTGGTTACCGTAAAGCGGTATATTAAGTTAAATAAACTATAACTATATAAACTATATAATATAGTTAGTTTCTCTACATTAGGATTTGAAAGTTATGTAATTTAGTTCCAAAGAAAGCAATTTTGCATATATAGAATTTTGTTTAATTTAAATATTTCTAATCTGCCTTTCCAGGCTTACAAAGATTATCTAAAGTGGCGTATAGCAAAACAAAACATACAAACTCAGCAAATAAAACATTGAAAACATCATAGAACATTTTGTGAGGCAAGAAACATATATGGAAAGTAAAGACAAATTTGCCATCCTACTATTGGTAACAAGTATTTATTTAATTATTTCTTTATTTTACTGGTTTTAATATATTGTTTTTCTACCAGTCAAAACGGTTTACATCAAACAATGGCGCATGCAGGTTACATCGAGCTTCTTGAACATAGAACAGAATATAAGTAGCTTTTAAAGAGCAAGGCAAAGTGTGAGATGAAAGAGTGGCCTAGCAGCAAGGTGGGAACCAAGGAAACTAGTACAAAGCCACGGTAGTGGCTTCCGTGCAATATCGGAGCCGCAAGGTACTTAATTCTCTATCACCTCAGGTTACAAGCTTAGAATGCAAGATCTCTGAGGACAGAAGAAAACCTGTAGTTAGCGCAAGCTAAACTACTACTAGAAAGGTGTGAGAGAATTACAAATTACAGTTTGAGTTCTTCATTTCAGATTAACAAAAATGAGCTTCCATTTCTACAGGTAAAACAGAACGATGTGAAAGCATGTGTTTTTTCTTCAGTTGCCAGTTAGATAGATGGCTTTATCATCTAGTGAAAATCACAGCTACAAGTTTTATAACAGGTGTCAGGATGGGGTCCCAGATCTCTGTATTAGGAAAACAGAAAATTAACAGACAATGCAACTGAGCGGCATAACAGAAGTAAGAACTTACTGTCTTCCAGTTCTCATCGGCTTAATTAATAGCAGAGCAAGTTTCTTGAACTGCAGTAGGGAATGACTGTTTTATTTGTGTTAATTTTGGATTTGGACAGACCTGTGGCGTTGCTCATGTGCTTCTGTAGAACTTGCTCCAGAAATACTGTATATGCCACAGTGGGCATCTGCTTTCTGAAGTGTTCTTGCACAAATCAGCAGGGAACAGAGTCCACAGATCCCATGAGGTAATGCAAAATTCTGTGACAACTAGGCTCATCCTGCTTTTTTTTTTTTTACTTTTTTGGAGATTGCTTGCTGCCCCCACATTTTTTTGTTAATGTTTGGGCACTCCATATGATTACTGCACTGTGAAACTAGTTTGTAGATTTTTTTTTCTGGAAATGTTTCTATAGTGCCTTCTTAGATTTACGCAGCATCCATGTAAGTTGCATGGAAGCGTTCCAGCTAAGATGAAAGCTCCTTCTATTGGCTTTTCTTTTCTTTTGCTTTCTAAGCCAGCCTCTTTATTTTACAGGGAGAAAAAAAAACAATCTGTTGCTCATTTAATTCTTGTGCTGACATGAAAAAGTGTATTTATGAAAGGCATATGAATAAAAAAGTAAAGCCTGGAATTTTCAGGATTAATGAATTCAGCAGAGTCGCAGTATTCCAGTACTTCAGAGGAAATGAACTGAATGATGGTTAAAACAGCACAGGAAGGGCAGTGGACAGACATATCAGCAAATGGATGGTGGGGGGCAAGGGGGGAGACACATGAAAAGCATCAGAAGACTAGACTTTCTAGATGATCTTAACAGAAATTAACTTTAGAATGTCTGAGGATGGAAGGGGCAGGTAGTTGTCAAACATATTTTTTTGCTTTTTGCTGCTTCATTTTAGAATATTTTTTTGCCACACTGAGGGCTTGGTTTTACAAACCTTTATTCCTGTAGAGACAGAATGGGAAAAAAATATGTGGTATATCAGACCCGTAAAGGCCGATATGACAAGCTGCAGGATTTCCTTTATATTAGTGGCCTACATGTGTAAAGGTTTGCTATGCATACAAACAAGTTTGGTAGCAAATTTTCACAGAAATTTTGCAAAAACCAGCACACCTTTTTGATGTGCTATTTTCGCAGTTTAGTACTTTGACATCTTGTAGCTCTTGATGTTAACAAGTCTGTGAAGGGAAAAAATAGCTTCTGTGTATATTGTAAAATTTTAGATATGTGCCTTTATTTGTTTTTTAAGGTTACATGAGTGTACATATAGCAGAGATGCCCAGAGGGAACAATTTTTAAGAGAGATATTTTTAACAAATACCCCCTACCTGCCCCCCTCCCCCACACCTCTCTGCCATGCATATGTATGCTGGGGTCAGGGTAATTCCCCTAGAGCAGGAGTTTTCAACCCAGTTCTCAGGACACACATAGCCAGTAAGGTTTCAGTATAACCACAATGAATATGCATTAGAGAAATTTGCGTGCACTCCTCCATTGAATGCAAATCTCTATCATGCATATTTATTGTGATTATCCTGAAAACCGGACTGGGATGAGAACCCCTGATCTAGAGTAGTTGGTAATGAATAATACTAATTCTAAGGCATTTAAGTAGATTGGATGGATCACGATGATTTTTCTATTTTCAACTGAATTATTAGGGGGAAAAAAAGAACACAAGAACACAAAATTTGTCATATTAAGTCAAACCAAAGGTCCATCAAACCAAGTATCCTGTTTCCAATAGTGACCAAGCCAGGTCACTAATACCTGGCAGGATCCCAAAAGGTGCACAGATTCCATGATTTCTCCCAGTCCACTTTAAGATTTTTGGGCATTTCCTCCAGGAGCTTGGCAAGCCTTTTTTAAAACCAGCTACACTAGCAGCTTTTACTACATCCTCCGGCAAAGAATTCCAGAGCTTAATTATGCATTGAATGAAAAAATATTTTCTATGAGTAGTCTCCAGTGTGCTACTTTGTAGCTTCGCTGCATGTCATCTAGTCTTTGTACTTTTTGAAGGAGTAAACAACCAATTCACATTTACTCATTTCACTCCACTCATTATTTAATAGACTTCCCCTCAGCCATCTCTTCATAGGAGACTCATTCCATCCCCTTTATCATTTTGGTCGCCCTTCTCTGGACCCTTACTAATACCGCTATATCTTTATTTTTAATTTGATGATCAGAACTGCACACAGTGCTCAAGGTACAGCCACTCAAAGAAGCAATACAGAACCATTATGATGTCCTTTGTTTTATTGCCCATTATTATTTTTTTAATTCCTAGCATTCTGTTAGCTTTCTTGGTTGCAGCTGCACACTGAGTAGAGGATTTCAGCATATTTTCCATGATGATGCCTAGATCCTTTTCCAAGGTGGTGTCTCCTAATGTGGAACCTTGCATTCTGTAGCTATAGTTTGGGTTGTTCTTCCCTAAATGCATAACTTTGCACTTGCCCACATTCAATTTCATCTGCTATTTAGAGGGCCATCCTCCCAGTTTCTCAAGGTCCTCTTGCAATTTTTTGCAATTTTCTTTTGCTTCCTTATTTCAGTCTTTTCAGACTGGAAGGAATCTTAAAATGGAGGAGAAAAAACCTCAGTAATCTTGCTCTCCTTCAATATGTGCCTGAAGAGGAGATGTTACAGGATTCCTTCCAGCGGTATAATGGCTTTTTGGAAAGATTTTTGGATGTGTTATTAGTTGCAATGTGGTACTGAGGCTTTTGTATAATGAGTGACATGTACGTTAGCCATAAATTAATGTTTTGAGTTCCCCAAGACAAATGAGTATTCTCTTCCATCCTGTCTCTAAAGTTTTCATCTTAATTCAACCACACCCAGCCCTTGTGAGTCTGTGAAGCCTCCAATATAGAATCTTTATATGCCAAAAGAAGCCCATACTGATCCAGTGCATGATGTCCCCACATGCTGGCTCGATGCAAGAAAGCCGCGGTCCAGTTTACCACATCACGCAATACCTTTTTAAGTCTACTGGCCTTCTCATCCTCTTTCCTCTTTTTTTGCTCTCACCAGACTATCTTTGACCCTCCAGTAGGCAGAAAATTTCAATATAACATCTCTTCTGAATCTTATGGTGTAGTGCATGCAGAACGCCCTCACATAGCTCTGAGAAGGCGGCCAATGTGAGAGCACCACCCTCCGCACCCGCATCGGGAGCTGCACTAGCAACAGCTGCCCCCTGTGGATCTAGAGGAAGACGAAGATGCATTGGAAATAGAGAAGGAGGAACCATAATCCCATCTACGCCAGCACCCATGCTTCCGCTTCTGAGTGACCGTACCCACCGCACACTCCACCGCATCACACCCTCGACCTACTGCGGAGCCCTTCCTTGACCCAAATGACATCTCACCTATGGGAGTGGGCACCGGAGTCGACACTGAAATAGGAGCAGGCAATTCTAGTACTAGAAATGGGACAATGCCACCACTCCCCTTAGTCTGGGCGACTGCGACTCCAGCGATACCTGCGAAGAGACCCAAGAAGAAAACGGGGGAAGGGGAACAGCAGGAGGCCATGTAGAAGACGAATCTTCTGGCCACAAAGCCCTGGAAGGGCCTGGACCCCTCCCCCCCAACCAGTGATCCCACGCAGCACCTTCCCCCATAGGGAGGTAGTCAGTGTGTGCACCCAGCCAACCAGATGTAGGGGCTGAAGTTTCTGCCCGACCTCAACACCCCAAAAAGGCTACCCCCCTTGCAGGGGTATCTGAGCCACAACTCCCTCAAAAATCCTCAGTGGAGCCAGAGGTAACTGGAAAGCATGCAGAATGTGATAAGCCCACCGGCCACTTGCAGCCATAGACACTGTTGTAAGTGTACTGGAAGCCACAGCCTCCCCCTCCCCTCCCCCCCCCCCCCCAAGGCTCCCAAAGTGCTAGAAACACTTTCAAGGGAGGAAACCCCAGCAGGCTCCATGCCCCTCCCAACCCCTCTGCCCCGACCTCTGCCATCCCAAAATCCTCTAAACCAGGCCCCGAACCAGACATGACTGATGGCCTCTGGCAGGACAAACCCCTAGCTCTGCCTTTTCCCCTTCCCCGAGTAGGCCTGCCTGATGACTTTCCTCTTCTTTTTCCGTGCCCATCTGATCCAGCCAAAATGAGGGCAGATCCCCCAGGAGGTTCCTCAAAGACAGCCCAGCATCTGCAAGCAGACCTTCTGTAAGGGAGTAGGAGACAGCCTCTGGGGGGGGGTGGGGGGAGGCAGCTGAAGCCTCCCTTCCCTCCAATGCTCTGCCCTGCCGGTATGCCTTAAGGCTCCATAGAGAAGCCTGTTTCCCCTGTTCTTCCTTTTTTTCTATTTTACGTCTTTCTTTTTCTTTTTTTTTTTTAAATAAAGAAGCTGCAGGGCAGAAGAAGAGAGCTCCCAGCAAAAGTGTCTGACTCTGGCTCACTCCCAATGAGGACGATGGCCCCCAAAACACTGCAAGCCCTCCTGCCATCTCACTGGCTGCCTATCCCTTTTCGTATTCAATATAAAGTTCTGATTTTCGTTCACAAGGCTCTACACACTGGTGTCCCTCTCTATCTGTCGGATCTGGTTCATTTTCACTGCCCCTCTAGAGTTCTTCAGTCAATTCATGCTAATCGTCTTTTTCTCCCACCTCCCTCTAGGGCCCTCCCTCTAGGGCCCACCAGAATTCCCCACATAGAAAGGTTCCACAGACCTTTGGTAGAAGGTTCTATGTGCCTGTCTTCTATCTCATCTGCGCTATCTTTTAAGATGTTAATAGTTCACTGTTATATTTCCGTTATTCTTAATCACATTCTAACCAGGTTGTATGACCCCATTTACTGATTTTACCCTGTTATCCAAGTTTTATTCCCCTGTTTACTGTAACTCAGACGCTTGCTTATGGTGCTGAATTTTTGTTCGATGTAAACCGCGCTGATGCCAAAGAGTGCGGTATATAAGAGATGTAAATAAAATAAATAAATAAAAATAAAATAAATAAATAAATCTTGAATCCACACGCTCTTCCGCTTTCTTTTTCCTTGGTCCTCGTCTTTGGAATTCCCTCCCTTTAGCTCTGCGTCTAGAATCCTCTTTCCGCTCCTTTAAAACCTTGCTTAAAACCCACCTTTTCTGCACAGCTTTTGATCTCCCTCCTCCCCTTCCTTCCATTGCTGGCAGCTGATTGATCCCTCCTAACCTGTCTGTATGTTCCCTTTATCTTCTCTTCCTGCTTCTCTCCTCTCTGCTGTCCTTTCCTGTAAATGAATTGGCGTTCCTTTCTGTTTCTGACAGTAGTCTCCTTATTTTATGTACACCGCTGCATGCCTCTAGGTTTAGGCGGTATAATAAGTTTTAAATAAAGATAAAGATAAAGAAAACATGGCAGAGCCTTCAGCCGCTTCTGCCGGGACCGAAGAAGAGGGAGGCAGCCATCGTGAGAGCTTAGCAGACTCGTCCAGCCCCTCCCTCCCTCCCCTCCCGGAAGCCCTCTAAGCCTATTCATTAGTCCCCCCTTAAAAACGAGAAGGGGAGCCAATGAATTTAAAAATCACAACTGGCCTTCTCCTGCTACCCCTCCCCTTCTCTGCTGCCTGCATGCCAACGGTTCTGGGCCTAAGCAGCACCCCCCCAAGGCAAAGCAAGGCCCCGACCATGGAGTAAGGGTCCCAACACTGGGCTGTGCACCCAGTTACAAACGGCTGCCTTGGACCCTGCCCCGGGGCCTGAGAACTTAAGATGTTCCATGAAAAGAGCTTTTTGTTGAATGAACACAGTCAAGTCTTGTAATGTTTTCAGAAAATTTGTCAGCAAAATATTTCATTTTATGACTCTCATTCAGCACAAAAAAAATGCAGCTTTCCATGCCCAAATAGTGAAATGGGATCTCGCCACACTCCTGATGTGTGATGTCTGCTTCTAAAACCCTTTTCCATGGTTAGGATCAAGGAAACTCCTCAAACAAAATAGCAGAAGGCAGACTCCAAATGAAGTATGCAAAGATACTTATGGCTTCTGTGGTTTCTTAATTTTAATTGGCCTTATTTTGTGGTTTCTCAGTTTTATGTCACTAAAAATGACAGAAATAGACAAAAAAAACCCGTTTCAGTTGACTAGACATCGGACTGAACTTAAGAGCAGTTGATGTACTTTGTGTGAGCCACAGGGTCCTATGAGCATTCTGTTTTTCCCCATCTGGAGAATTAGTTGGTGTTATGAGCTCTAGTGAAAGTCTTACAGTGCATATCCATTTCTGTCCTGCAGGGATTTAGCTTATACTTCAATGTCATGACAGAACTGTTTTATCTCTGTTTACTGGGTATATAGACAAAGGAGAGAGATACCCCCCTTGGGCAAAATAGTGTCAGGGTCAGACATTTCAGAATCTTTAAACAGAACGTGTCTGATGAAAAAAAATCTTCATTTGGCACATAATACAGCTAGATATTTTGGACTAAGATGAGATTCTGAACTTTAAATAGTGTCAGAAGCACAGAGAAGCAGGTTGTATTATGAAACAAAGTGACATAGGATGGTTCAGGCTTCTCTCCGGGCTTCCTGCAATACTGAAGAAAGATGTGTGATAAATAGAAATGGACAGAGCAGTTTGAACAGTCCGTTTTCTGAACCAATGGGTGAGATCGGTTAACCTAAGGTTTCAGGAGAGGAGCTGGTACCATCGCTGAGGGAAAGAGACTTGAAGTAGTGTTGATAGCAAGTTAACAGTTTGAGATGAGCAGGGCATAGAGGGAATATAAGAAGAGTCTGAGTTGGGAGGAAGCCAGTCCCCCCGAGCACAGGAATATTTGTCATAAATTTGGATCCACATCTGAAATAAATCTGGAGCAAGTAAGACAAGAATCTTTAGTTATAAAGTGACGAAACACGGGGATAAAAGCATTAAAGAGCAGCAGCACCTCCCAGAAGATGTGTCTCAAGAAATGTCAGAAAATGTCTATCATCATCCCAAAGGAAACTTTCTGTGTGCAGTTTTTCCTTTCATGACGCGTCCTTTGAAGGCACGGGGCTGCTGCTTAATGCTGGGTGCATTTTTAATGTTCCTGTTCAGTCCGTGAAAACTGGCATCCTGTAATGCAGGAGGAGGGGACTAGTTCATGCAAGGGAAGTGGGATTAGTGCTGTGGCAACTCTAATTCAACTCCATCTCAGATGTATTTGCTAGGAGTTCTGGAAACAATATTGGGAGAAAGGTTAGCTGGAGTTGGGGGGGAGGGGGGGGGAGAGATTACTAAGACTCATGCATGTTTGTCCAAAATTGAGTGAGGAAAAGCCACTGCCCTTGTGCAAGCTACTCTTTTTCTTTTTTAGATGTTTATTTCATTTTGATAGTTTCACCTACATGGCCACTTCTGTCTTTATGATTCTGAGTAAATGGAGGTCAGCTTTAGAACCTCAGGTAAACAGTATTCCGACATATATACTGTAAAGCAGGAAAAGAGCTATGTAGAAACACAGAAAATGTCAGTGCATAATGACCATATGTTTGCCCTGTCTGTCTTTCCATACCAGTGACAAAGCTCTACAGTCCCTTCTTCTGCCTTCGAAATCCTCTGTTCTAGCCCCATTCTTTGCTGAGTTCAGGAAAAGAGATTTATGATCTTTATCTACCATCATGTACTCTTTCTGTATTTAAATGCTGAGCATGGCTACAATCTATTTGGACAAAATGAAGTATTCCCTGGGAATGATACCAAAAGAGAAAGCAATAAAGACAAGAATTTGGATTTTAGATTTATTAGTCACCTTTTCTACAGAAAGCAAGCAAGAGTGTGCATAGGCATATTCCGGAGGCAGAGTGCAGGCAGAGCCACAATTTAAACAATTAAGCTTAGTAGATAAGCTTAGTAGATAAGTTTCAGTTCAAAAAAAGTAGAGGGCCATGCATTTGGTGTGCAGAAATCCGAAGTAGTAGCACTGGTGTCTACCAAACAAGAAAGAGCTCTGTGCGATCAAATCTAATGATACTGCTGAGATCACAATGCAGATCTGTCCTAGAATTTGGGCCCAATATTCAAGGGATTTATGCTCCTAATTTTGAGAATTATGCTTCCAAATTGACTTCTCTGAAAATTTACTAGGGCTCTGTTCCTAAATTTATATTAAAAATGTCACTAAAATCCTACATTTAGAAGCATAGAAAATGGGTGGCAACAGGGGTGGAGTTAGGCTCATAAACCTAACCATATGAATGACAGGCCTAAATTTTAGTAGGGCATGTTTTCTAAGCCCCGCAATATTAATGCGCGTGTGGGCTGTGTTACCAGCACAGGCCTGCGAGCAGGGTTGCCGGCCCAGCCGGTTTTGCAACCAGCAGGATAGTAAAACCAGCCATTGTAAAAGCCAGTTTTCTGCCAACCGCTGATCACTCTGAGAGGGCACCGAGGGCAGGAGGGTGCCATTGCTAGCCAGCCCCCCTGCAAAATCAGGATGCCCTGTTGGAACGTGTGGCCGAGAGGAGAACCTCCCTACAGGACATGCTGCTCCCACGGGCAGGCTGTACTTCTCTCTGTGATCAATGGACAAAGGGGAAGGGGGACATTGGGAGGGGGGAGTGGAGTGAACATGGTGGGGGCATTGGGAGGTGGACGTAATATGCTGGATATGGAGGGGCACAGCTAGACAGAAGGGAAATGCTGGATGTAGGGGAGGAATAGAGAGGCAGTGGGGACAAGCTAGAGGTGGAGGGACTAGGAAATGAAGAGCGATACTGGATATTGGAAGGGGGCATAGGGGGAACGGACATAAGGAGAAGCAAGGAGGGGAGATGGAATGTGATGCTGGCTAGGGGATTATAGGGTGATTATAGAGAAATGCTGGACATGGAGAGGGGCAGAGAGAAACAGAGGGGAGATGCTGGACAAGGGGTAATAAGAGGGGAGGGAAATGCAGGACATGGGAGTAATAGAGAGGCAATGGTATAGAGACAGGGAAGATGCCAGATGCAGGGAGATAGGAAGGGAGAGGGCAGACATAGAATGATAGGGAGAGAAAGAGCAGAGATATTGGATGGAGGGAAAGAGAGAGCCAGAGAGACACTGGATGGGGGTTAAGCAATTTAAAAATGGAGGAGAGAGAGAGAGAGTGAGCGAAAGACTGGAGAATAATGGACCGGGGAACAAGAGGTGGGGAATGGGAGGACTGGGTATGAGTTGAAAATTGGTATATAGATGAAGTAAAAAAGAGGGGGATTGAGGACTGGATTGTAAGAAGGAATAATGAAATTTGAGTGGATAGACAGAGAAAAATAAATGGAAGAAAGTTGAAAGGAAAAAATCAATATCCAAGACAGAAGGAAGTGAAGAAGGAAGAGATAAGAAATGGCAGATGGACTAGAGATCATAGAAATAGAGCTAAGAGAAAACAGAGGAAATCAAATGCCTCAGATTGGGACCAGCATGATCAGAGAATAAAATGGTCAGACAGCAAAGGTAAAAAAATATATATTTTTTTCAATTTAGTGATTGGACTTTGTGCTGGCTTTATATTTTACACAATATGGGATGATACATCTCATATTTCTCTGGTGTTGTACTGCATACAGAGCTTGACGACTTGGGGTTTCAGTTTAATTTTTGTCCACATATTTTTATTTTTACATTAGGTTGTGGTCACTTATTCTGTACTTGATGAGGATCTGTGTTCCAAGTGTGTGACCGAAGCTAGGTGTTCTGTTAACACGGAGTATTTACGTGGGGATCTGTACTGTAGTATCTTTTCCAATAGGTTATTGACGTTGAAGGGCCAATTGCAGTTTTTATAGTGCTGCTTTTTTCTGGGTAAGCTCCTTTTGTAAGTTTTGGAAATTGATGCTGTTATGGTATGGTAGATTTGCTCAGTAGATCCTGGGTAACTTTTATAGGCTTTTATATTAGCTCGTAATATGATTAGTACTGGAGAATGTTTTTTGTTGTTGTTAGTGAGATGGCCAGAATCAGAATTTTTAAAATACATTTTTTAAGATATATTTCTATAGGTGACTGTCTTAGTCCTGCTCTGCACCCATTGTTGAGAGGGAGGTTTCAGTGGATGCAGAATATATGTTCAAAAAGAAAAAGCAAGAACCATAATGCAGTTTATAACAAAAAATGAGTTATAATTTTATAATTTGGTGTTATAAACTGTGCTGTGGTTCTTGCTTTTTCTTTTAGTTCCTTAGTATGCGAGCATCTTGCATTTCCTTTGTATTTTGCAAAATAATATTTACATTAACACCAAGTAGGTCCATTGTGCAATTTCAGGAGTTATGTTGGGATTGCCAAGACCCTCTTAGTGGTTAGGTTGGAGTGGGAAGTATTGTGTTGGGGTCACAAAGCCCCTCCTGTTTTTCTGAAGGTCAGAGGTGTTGTGTAGGGGCCACTGAGCCTCTCTTGTTTTAGCGAAAGTGGAAAATGATGTGTTGGGGCCATGAAGTAGCTGTAAGTTACTGTATTGATGCTGTTGATCCTCTGTAGCAGCATGTTGCCTAACCTCTGTGCTCGTAAACGTGTGAGTCGCATTATTAGCGCAGGGCCATAGGCTAACTGCAGGGAGGACGTTACATCCCCCTGCAGTTGCTGCATTTCAATGTGCAATGGCTGCAGGTGCAACCAAGGCCACCCATTGAGGTGGCATTAGTTGCACCCAGGCTACTTGCACTGAGCCATTATGTTAGTTTCTGCTGACAATGTAGATGCCTTCATGTCAGAGTTCTTTCTCTCGCCTCACTTTGGATGAAGTACTGTATAATTTCAGAAAAGAAATCCTGAAAACCTATTTGGTGAAGGTTCATCTGTGTTCTGCATGTGCGACCAAGGCTGGGTGTTCTGTTAGCATGGAATTTCTATTTAAGAACGTGTAGTAATCTGGCTTGTTCAGCTTTCCTAATAGATTTACTGATGTTCTAGGGCCCACTGCAATATTTACAGTGCTGCCCTTTCCTTATAGAGTCCTTGGGTGAATTTTGGAAGTTAGTGCAGGCATGGTAGATTTACTCTTGGCTGTAAAGGATTTTATTTGTATTAATTTCTGATAGGCCTGGTACTCGGACGATTTGTATTGCCTTTACTGAGATCTTTGTTTTGCATGGTTAGTTGTCTGGGGGAAGTGGCGTAACTGCCCTGCACAGATTATTAGGGAAGTGGTGTGGGGGGCGAGAGTCTGTGGATGTAGAATATATATTTGGATTTAATCCATATGGGAGAGCATATGTATTTTGGGTATCTGAGGAGGGGGGGCACTGTGGCGGAATGAGTACAAACTATATCGTAATGATAGAGCAGATCAAATAGGTAGTGGGGTTGCACTCTGATAGAGAGATCATTGAGTCTGAAAGGATTAAAGTTTTGCAGGAAACAAAATTCACTGTAGAATCTCTATGGATTGAAATGCAATGTGGGAAGGGGAGGGCGAAGGCGATGGCAGTGCGGCTGTACTATTGACCGCCTGGCCAGAGTGAACAAATGGATGATGAAATGCTCAAAGAAATCAGATAAGTTAACAAATGTTACAGCACAGTAATAATAATTGGTGATTTCAATTACTTCGGTATCGACTGGGTCGGTGTCACGGCAGGATATGCTAGGGAGATAAAGTTTCTAGTTGAAATAAATGACTACTTCTTGCAGCAGCTGGTTCATGAACCAACCAGAGGCGAAGCCATTTTGGACCTAGTCCTTAGTGGAACACCAGATCTGGTGCAAGAGATAAGGGTGTTGGGTCTACTTGGCAATACTGATCATAGCATGATCACGTTTGATTTAATAAATGGAGGAAGGACGGTAAGGAAATCCACAGTATTACCATTTAACTTTCAAAAGGGAGACTATGATAAAATGAGGAAGATAGTTAAAAAAAACTAAAAGGAGCAGTTGCAGAGGTTAAAGATTTACATCAAGCATGAGTGTTGTTTAAAAATACTATCTTGGAAACCCAGATCAGCTGTATTCCATGCTTTAAGAAAAGTGGAAGTCCAAAAAACTGCCAGCATGGTTTAAAGGTGAGGTCAGAGAGACTGTTGTTGCCAAAAAAGCATCTTTCAGGAAATGGAAAAAGGAGCCAAATGACGAAAACTGGAAACAACCTAAGCACTGGCAAGTTAGATGCAAGGCATTGATAAGGCAGGCAAAGAGAGAATTTGAGAAGAAGCTTGAAGAGGATGAGGGGTAAAAGGGCCACTAAGAGGGGTCAAGGCCATAGTGGGGAGACTGAATGAATTCTTTGCTTTGTTCTTTACTAAGGAAGATGTAGGGATGTTACCCCATGACTGAAATGGTATTTAAAGGTGATGCTGCAGAAGAATTGAAAGAAATATCGATATACCAGTAAGATGTATTACAACTATTTGATAAACTGAAGAGTAGCAAATCAACTGGACCAGATGTTATACATCCAAGGGTGTTGAAAGAACTGAAATATGAGATTGCAGACCTACTATTAGTAATCTGTGAACTATCATTAAAATCATCTGTAATACCTCAAGATTGGAGGATAGCCAGTATAAAGCCAATTTTTTAAAAGAGTTCCAGGGATGATCCGGGAAACTATAGACCGGTAAGCCTGGCGTCAGTCCTGGGAAAAATGGTAGAAACCATTATAAAGAACACAATTATTGAACATGTAATAGTCATGGCTTAATGGGAGACAGCCAACATGGCTTTAGCCAAGGAAGGTCTTGTCTTACTAATCAGATATGTTTTTTTGAAGGGGTGAATCAACAGGTAGACAAAGGTGAGTCGGCTGATATATAATGTATCTGGATTTTCAGAAAGCTTTGACAAGGTCCCTCATGAGAGAATTTTGGCGAAATTAAAAAGTCATGGGATAGGAGGCAGCGTATTATTGTGGATCAGGAACTGGTTAAAAGATAGAAAGCAGAGGGTTAGGCTAAATGGCCAATTTTCCCAATGGAGAAAGGTGAATAGTGGAGCATCCCAGGGATCTGTGCTTGGTCGAACTGCTTTTTAACATATTCATAAATGACCTGGAAATGGTAATAATTAGTGAGGTAATCAAATCTGCAGATGACACAAAATTATTCAAAGTTGTTAAAACCCATGAGGATTGTGAAAAACTGCAAGAGGACCTTGATAAATTGGAAGACTGGGCATCCAATGGCAGATGAAATTTAATGTGGTCAAGTGCAAAGTTATGCATCTAGGAAAGAACAACCCAAACTATAGTTACACGATGCAAGGTTCCACATTAGGAACCACCACCCAGGAAAAAGATGTAGGCATCATCATGGATAACATGTTGAAACCCTCCACCCAGTGTGCAGCAGCTGCCAAGAGAGGAAATATCATAAGGAAAGGAATGGAGAATAAAACGAAGGATATTATAATGCCTCTGTATTGTTCCATGTGTGACCGATCGCACCTTAAATATTTTGTGCCGTTCTGGTCGCTGTATCATACAAAGGATATAGCATTATTAGAAAAGGTACAGAGAAGAGCCAGCAAAATAGTAAAGGGGATGGAAGGATACCCGTATGAAGAGAGGCTAAAATGTTTAGGGCTCTTCAACCTGGAAAAGAGACGACTGCGGGGAGATATGATAGAGGTCTATAAATTAATGAATGGAGTGGAACGGGTAAACGTAGATCGATTGTTTACGCCTTTAAAATATAGAAAGACTAGGGGACATGGAATAAATCTACAGGGTAACCTATTTAAGATGAATAAGAGAAAATATTTTTTCACTCAATGTGTAATCAAACTCTGGAATTTGTTACCGGAGGATGTAGTAAAAGCTTTTAGTGTAACTGGGTTTAAATTAGGTTTGGACAAGTTCCTGGAGGAAAGGTCCATAAACCATTATTAAAGGAGACTCGGGATATCAACTGCTTTCCCCAATACAAGCATTGTGGAACCTGTGTCTTTTAGGGTAACTGCTAGGTACTTGTGGCCTAGATTGGCCACTGATGGAAACAGGATACTAGGCTTCATGGACCTTGGTCTGACCCAGTATGGCATATCTTATGTTCTTATGTAATGCAACCTCTTGTACTCCCCTTCGATATGGCCCCCAGATACTAAAGCCTGCACTGCTACCTGCTCTGCAGCTATTTGTTGGGGGTGGAGCAGAAGGCAGCAGAGGGGCGGGTGGCATGAGTAGCCGCAGGTGGTGGGGTTTTTCTTTCAAAACGTTGGCAACCCTACCTATGAGCTAACTGCAGAGGGGTGAGTACAGCTCTCTCCCTGCAGTTACCGCTCTTCACCATGGCAAAACTGCTGTGTGTGCAACTAACGCTACCCATTGAGATGGTGTTAGTTGTAGTTGAACTACTTGTGCAGAACACAGGTAGCGCAGGTGACATACGCCCATGCTGTGGCGGGAATGCTCCCATCCCACCCAGGGAAGGTAGCGGGTGTATGTAGCACAGGGGGTTATGCCTCTTGGCATATAGACTTTCTGGTCCCTTCCCACCTCATACACCGTTCCCTGCGCACCCCCCTTCAGCACCTCTCCTTCGTCTCTGTTGCTTTGGCCTTGCATTTTCATCCCTTGCCCTTCATCTACTCTCCCCAGGGACACTCCTCCCCAGGGACACTCCTCCACTTTTACATTCACTCCTTTGCCACTTCTCATCCCTTTGCCCATCCTTGCTCCACCCCCTCATAAACTCATCTGCTCCCTCCGCCCTCTAACCTTCTGTGTTCCAGAGGCTTCTCTCCCTCTTCTGCTGGCCAGAGATGACTTCCCAATGACAGACAGCTCTCATGCAGCACTTCTTCCGCCAGCAGGTGATGGGGGCTCAGATGGCGTCGGCTCTCGGCTGTGGCCTGAGGTACTTCTTCCGCCAGTGGGGAATGGAGTTCATGCTGGTGATGGCTCTCAAGCAGTGCTACTGCAAAGGATGGGGACATAGGCATCTGTCTGCACATACACAAACAGATGCAAATGGATAGACAAACTCAAAACTACCAAATAGGAATGAACCCTCCAGAACAGGCATTATCACTTATGCAAAATGCCCCTAATGACAAGAAGAAAAGGAAATATGATGATGTATGGTTTACTTTTTACAAACTAATATCAGTATAAAAGCAGGAAAAATGACCTCCATTCATTAAACAGGAAAGAGAGAATAGAAAGAATCTCTAGGCACTTGCCGGCTCCTCCCTCAGTCCCACCCACAGAGGCCCTCGAACACATGTTCAGAGAGATTTGTTTTTAATCCAGTTTGGAATCTTTTATTTGATGATTCGTGACGTAGTTCAGGCAATAGATTGTCCTATATGGTAGGTACTTTGAAAAAGAATGCAGATTGCTTAGTAATTTCCAGTTTGGCTTTAGAAACAAGGGGGGATATACAGTTGAAACTCGTGGAAGGGACATACAGTAGTACACGGGCTGTCACGTGCAAAGCGACGAGCAAGGATTAGAAAGATAGAGTACCAGTCTACACTGCTTTGCGTGCCAAAGTTAAAATTTTGAAATGCATCCAGAAATGGACTAGGAGCCAGTGTTGCTATATTAGCAGGAAGGGTTGCACAGTCAAAGAAAAGTCTGATTAGTGAGGGATGGAGAAAGGAGGGAAGAGTGGAAGAAAGGGAAGAGGCAGGGAACTAAGAGACACATGAAATGATTTAAAGGACAGTAGAGAAGAGAACTGGAGAAGACTCAGGAGAATATGCGGAAATATTTCTTTACGGAAAGGGTGGTAGATGCGTGGAATAGTCTCGCAGAGGAGTTGGTAGAGATGAGGACAGTATCTGAATTCAAGAAAGCATGGGACAAGCACAGAGGCTCTCTAAAAGTAAAGAAGGGACTATTGTAGTAGTTGATATGGAAGGGCAGACTAGATAGGCTATGTGGTCTTTTTCTGCCATCACGTTTCTATGTAAACTAGATACAGGAAAGGTTGCAGACTTGTTTTCATCAATGATACTGAGCCATCCTTTATTGACAGTGTTAGCATACTAGTATCTTGATGAGTGGTAGATTTTGGTATCTAATTTTTAAAAATGTCTTCCTTATTGGAGAAAAAACTTTTAAGCTTATTCCTTTAAAGATATTTAGAGAGAGAGAGGGGCTCTGAAAAGTGAATAGTATGTTTGCTCACCTGGTTTTCACACAGCTTCTGAAAGGTTGAGAGGTATGAAGGTTTATTGATTCTTATGCATTTATTTTAAGGTAAAGCTCCAAATGAAATTCAGAATGCTGAGCTCAAAGTTTGCACCACTCTAAGCAACAGAATTTATCTCCATGGTATCGTTCAGTATTTTCTAATGAATAATGTCATAGGTTTCAGGCTACTTAGAGCTCTGTTAAGGCATGGCAGGTTTCTTGAGGCCAAAGGCAATAACCACACTAATTTCTCTTTGAAGGCACCAAGAGCATAACATGCCTGAGCCAAGATCCCACCTTGTCATTCTGCTCTCTGTGATTGAGTTGAATGCTGTTAGCTGAGAACCATCTGGTGTTCGCTGCTGCTCAATGTGATTTGACAGGTGCTAGGAAAGGAACACTAGAGACCCTTCTGTCACTGAGAGGGCAAAACCTTTTTTTAAACATGATAAATTCCTGGTTAATACCAGAATAATTCAGAGCTCATTAAAAAAAATGAGAGAAATGTTGCCATCACTAAATACAATGTCCTGAAGGAGAGGAGCAATGAGCTGAGAACCAGGGAAGTCAGGGCTCAAATCCCTTGTGACCTTGGGCAAGTCACTTCACCCTCGATGGCCTAAGGCATCATTTACTAACCTACGTTAATGCAAATTATGTGCTTAAGCCTCTATTTAGTAAAGCATGTTAAGGTTTTGCAGTTAAAGGCTATTTTTATAAGGGAACCATGTGATTATGTGCCATTTACATGCACAAGTCACTATTTTAAAGGACTTATGTGCATAAATGTACACTTAGTGCATGTATTAGGTGGCCGCTATTCTGTAAGTGCATGCTGAAATCCAATCACGCATACTTGGTGTTGGCATGCACAGGGGCAGAGTTTGGGTGGACTATAAATTTACACTCAAGTTATAAAATACTATACAGAGGTGTGTGCTCGAAAATTCTAGGGCCCAGCATTTACAGTTACCATAAAACAGACACAAGTGTTTGTGCCTAGGTCACGTGTATTTTTAGAAACAAACGTGACTGCAGAAAAAAATCACATGGCCTATCTAGTCTGCCCTTCCATACCAACCACTACAACAGTCGCCTCTTTTCCTTTAGAGATCTTCTGTGTTTGTCCCATGCTTTTTTGAATTCAGATACTGTCCTCATCTCTACCACCTCCACTGGGAGACTATTCCACGGATCCACCACTCTTTCCATAAAGAAATATTTCCGCATATTATTCCTGAGTCTATCCCCTTTCACCCCTCATAGAAGAACTTGCTTTCAATTGAAAGAGGCTCTCCTCCTGTGCATTTATGCCACGGAGGTGGTTAAACATCTCAATCCCGCCTTTCCTCTAAAGTATACATATTAAGATCCTTAAGTTGGTCCTCATATGCTTTATAACGAAGACCACTAACCATTTTAGTAGCCACCCTCTGCACTGACTCAAACCTGTTTATATCCTTTTGAAGGTGCGGTCTCCAGAATTGCACATAATACTCCAAATGAGGTTGTACTAAAGACTTACATAGAGGCACTATCACCTCTCTTCTGCTGGCCATTCCTCTCCCAATGCACCCAAGCATCCGTCTAGCTTTTGCCATCACCTTTTCTATCTGTTTAGCTACTTTAAGATTGTCAGATACAATCATGCCCAGATCCCACTCTTCTTTTGTGGACAGAAGTACCTCACCCCCTACACTGTAGCACTCCCTTGGATTTTTGTAGCTCAAATGCATGCAAATCTCAGCTGCCAAATTCTAGACCATTCTTCAAGCTTAGCTAGATCCCTCCTCATGTTATCTACACCTTCCTGGGTGTCTACTCTATTGCAGATTTTGTTCCATCTGTTACTCCCCTTAAACCAGTGAGTTTTCTCAGGGTTTTCAGGAAGGATGCTCCCATTCCAATGACCCCACCCCACAGGGAAGTCACTATCATGGAGATATGGTGTTTGATGGCTAAGATGGAGGCAACTTTATCTGGCTGTCTATCTCAGTTGTGTAAATTCTCGGGAGAAACTGTGGATAAGTTGGGCTCCCTGGAGGGGGAATTGAAGTCCCATGAGGGGTTAATTAATGACACCAGGGGTAAAATCCAGAGCCTGGAGAGTTTGAACACTGCTCTTCTGAAGGACAATTTGTTATTAGAAAATAAAGTGGAAAGGTTAGAAAATGCTCTGAAGTTATTAAATCTTAGGTTTGTGAATTTTCCTCATTGCAGTAGGATCTCTGCGGTGGAGATGCTGAAAAGTTATTTGATTAATATATTACATTTAGAGGGGGCTAGCCTCCCAATTATATTAAATACTTATTATGTTACTTGTTTTATAAAGAATATTGGTGGTGGTTCTCCCCTTCAATTGCAAGAAGGCGATTTAACTACTGTTCTGGAGACTTCTCTTGAGGAGACCACTAATAGGGTGACTGTGGTGGCCTCCTTTCAGAGTCTCCATGATAGGGAAAGTGTTTTTTCTACCTTTTTTTAAAGAGCAGTCGACTCCTTTCCATGACCATAGAGTGAGTGTATATCCGGATGTATCTGTGAAGACCCGATTAGTCTGAAAAGGCTTTCTCCAATTGAAACCTCGAGCTATACAATTGGGTGCGGCCTTTTTCTTGAAATATCCTAGTAAATATTTGGTGAAATGTGTGGGAAGAGATCATACGTTTTTTGAACCCTCCCAATTGTTGGCTTGCATTCGAGCTCAGGAACAGGCTAACTCTAACGTAGGAAGTGCTAATTGCAGAATCTTTTTTCCTATGCCTTCTTTTGTTAGATACCTGCTGAATTGTTTTAGGGGCAAAAATCTATTAGTGCTATGTAGGGGTGAGAAGGTGCAACCTTCTCACTTGACTGTAAAATGTCTTTATTGTGTTATATGATGTGAGGTCGTGCTTACTCCCCTTTATATAGTGTGGGCTTGTGCCCAATCTAGAGGATGCTTAGGGGCTTGTTCACAAAGCCGCGGTAGCGGTTCGCCATCGTTATCGGAGCCGCGGCCCCATTGGGGCCGCGGCTCCGATAAAGATCGCGAATCGCTACCGCGGCTTTGTAAACAAGCCCCTTAGTGTTGTTAAGCATTATATATAATTTTGTTGTTCTGTATTATTTTGGTAAATCTCAATAAAAATATAAATTTAAAAGCATGGCATACTCCCCTACCCTTTCTCACCCCCTGATCTGAATTCCCGTATTAGGTGTTGAATGTTAATGTGTGCTGTTAATGTAGTGTTTGAACTCCATATGAACAGTTAATGCATGCTAAAATTCGTGTTAAACATCCAATGTTATTTAGTAAATAGACTGCATTAGGAATAATAGAGCCTGTGCTAAATAACATGAATATAAGATATGCCATATTGGCCCATCAAGCCCAGTATCCGGTTTCCAACGGTGATGAATCCAGGTCCCCAAAGATAAACAGATTCCATGCTGCTTGTCTCAGGGGGTGAGCAGTGGATGTCCCCTGTCCACTTTAATAATGGTTGATGGACTTTTCCTCCAGGAATTTGTCAAAACCTCTTTTAAACCCAGCTACACAACAGCTTTTACTACATCCTCTGGTAACAAATTCCAGAATTTGAATGTGCGTTGATTGAAAAAATATTTTATCCAATTTGTCTTAAATGTGCTACATTGTAGCTTCATTGCATGTCCCCTAGTTTTTCTACTTTTTGGAGGAGTAAACAACTGATCTAAGTTTACCCATTCCACTCCACTGGTTATTTTAAAGACCTCTATCGTATCTCCCCTCAGCTGTCTCTTTTCCAAGCTAAAGAGCCCTAACCTTTTAAGCTTTTCCTCATAGGGGTATCCTTCCATCCCCTTTACCATTTTGGTCACTCTTCTCTGTACCTTTTCCAGTTCTGCTATATCCTTTTTAAGATATGGCTACCAGAATTGAACACTATATTCAAGATGTGGTTGCACCATGGAGTGATACAGAGGCATTATAATATCTTTTGTTTTATTCTCCATTCCTTTCCTTATGATTCCTAGTATTTTATTTGCTTTTTTGGCTGCTGCTGCACACTAGGAAGACTAAAACCTCTGATGCACACCAAACTCAGGACTGTAAATATGTTGAATCCCTTGGTGATGGTATATCCCCCCTTCCCTGTAAATATGAATAGCTCTGTTTAATGTATCCCCGCTTGTTTATTGTAAACTGCTTTGACCCAATGAAAAGCGGTATATAAGCATGGCTAAATAAATTAATTAATTATCCATGATGATGCCCAGATTCTTTTGCTGGGTGGTGATTCCTAATATGGAACCTTGCATCGTGTAACTGTAGTTTGGGTTGTTCTTCCCTAACGTGGTCATTCCGAGCCACGAATTGCAGGGATGAACATCCCGTTGGGACGTCCATCCCTGCTATTCGGTCCCCTCTGCGTCCCCAGCTAACCTCCCCATACAAACAAGGTGTTTGTACAGGGAGGCTAGACGGGGCGGAGTTAGGGCGGGCAGTGGGCGGTTCGTGGCCCCAGACGAACAGGGCTGATTCTGATGTCGGCCCTGTACGTCTGGGGCCAGCAGACTGAATAGGGAACTTATTCCACCTCTGAAGTGGAATAAGTTCCCCTAGACGGTGGGGACGGCAGGCCCGGGCGGCAGAAGGGGTCGGAGGGAGTGCAGGTGATTCCCCGCAGCCCGACCCTGGCCTTGGGCCTGATCGAGAGTCGGGTGAAAGGAATGAGAGAACAGGATGGTGACCGGGGATCGTGGCTCCATTCAGGAGCCTTGACTGAGTTAGCCGGGTAGAGGGCTTTACATGCAAGCGGACCGGAATCGGGTCCCGGCCTGCATGTACAGGCCTAGTCGCGATTCTGATCCTGTGGGGCTAGACGTGTCCCGCAGGATCAGAATCACGTCTGCACTCGTGCTACTGATTCCAGTCGAGCGCACAGGGGCCTGGCATCCTGAACAGAATGAGACCTTAAGTGCATAATTTTGCACTTGTCCACATTTCATCTGCCATTTGGATGCCCAATCTCCCAGTTTTTCAAGATCCTCTTGGAATTTTTCACAATCCTCTTGTGTATTAACAACTTTGAATAATTTTGTGTCATCTGCAAATTTGATCACCCCACTCGTTATTCCCATTTCCAGGTTATTTATAAATATGTTAAAAATACCCTGGGGTACTCCACTATTCACCTTTCTCCACTGAGAAAATTGGCCATTTAGCTCTACTCTCTTTTTTCTTTTAACCAGAGTGAGTGTATTAACGCGCATTAACACATTAATGCAGGTTAGAAAATGATGGCTATTAGATTGTAACCCTCTGGGGACAAGAACAAACCTTTTGTACTGGAATGTAAATCACCTTGAGCTACCAGTGAGAAGGCATGAGCTAAATCAAAATAAATTCTTTTTTGTCAGGCGGATTGATACTCATAGATTCAAGAAACAAAGTGGCAACATCTTGTACTTGGAATGAACTTAGGCCCGTCATCCCACACCACCCAAAAACATTCTTCATTTCCCACAAAGATATTTACTGCAACAATTCAGCTTGTGATACAGTATGAAGATAGGAGGAGCTGCTCAGTGGAGGGAGAAATAAAATGTCCTTTATGCAAGCTTGTCAAGATGCCTGCTTGAGAAAGATTTAAAGAAACCACATAGACACCAGCTTTGCATTTTACTTTTACTAAAATGTGATAAGTTTTGGCACTTACTGTATGTTCAGAGCAATAACCAAAGCCAAGGCTGAGCACTGTCAGTGTGGTCTGCATCAGGGCCGGATTTACCTATACGCCATGTACGCCATGGCGTAGGGCCCACAGCCGGCAGGGGCCCACAAAAAAAGAACAAGCTCATTTTTTTTAAACACAATTTTAAAAAAAACCTGGTGGCTGCCGCCGCGGGGCCCCCTCTGCTGCCGCGGGGGCCCCGTCTACAAGCTGAAGCCGTCGGGTCGGGTCGTCCCTCCCTCCCTCCCTCCCTCCCTCGCTGCAGGCTGTAGGCTGTAGGCTGTGGGCTGTGAGAGACGCGAAAGGAGAGTGTCTCCTCGCGTCTCTGTTAAGCCCACAGGGGCTGATGGGAAATTTCCCATCAGCCCCTGCGGGCTTAACAGAGACGCGAGGAGACGCTCTCGCTTCGCGTCTCTCGCAGCCTGCAGCCTGCACGGAGGGAGGGAGAACTGACCCGACGGCTTCAGCTTGTAGACGGGGCCCCCGCAGGTCAGTCCGTGCTGCCGCGGCAGCAGAGGGGGCCCCGCGGCGGCAGCCACCAGGTTTTTTTTTTAAATTAAATTTTACTTTAGGCCGGGGGGGGGGGTAGGACTGGTAATGGGCGATGGGGGGGGCTGGGGCTGGAAAGGGGCTGGGGGGGGAGGGCTGGTAATGGGCGATGGGGGGGTAGGACTGGTAATGGGCTATTGGGGGGGCTGGGGCTGGAAATGGGCTGGGCTGGGCTGGGGGGGTTAAGGCTAGAGGTGGACTGATGGGGTTAGGACTGGTAATGGACTGTGGGCTGTTGGGGGGGCTTAGAACTGGCAATGGGCTTTGGGGGGGGTTAAGACTGGTAATGGGCTGATGGGGGCTGTCTGGTAATGGGCTATGGGGGGGCTAGGAATGGAAATGGCCTGGGGGGTTAATAATGTAGTTGGGCTGATGGGTTTAGGACTGGTAATGGGCTGTTGGGGGGGGTTAGAACTGGTAATGGGCTTTGGGGGGGTTAAGACTGGTAATGGGCTGTGGGCTGATGGGGGTTGTCTGGTAATGGGCTATGGGGGGCTAGGACTGGAAATGGGCTGGGGGGTTAAAACTGGAGGTGGGATGATGGGGTTAGGACTGGTAATGGGCTGTGGGCTGATGGGGGGGGTAGGACTGGCAATGGGCTATGGGGGGCTGACTGGAAATGGGTTGATGGGGTTAGGACTGGAAGTGAGCTGATGGGGGGTTAGGACTGGTAATGGGTTATAGGGGGGGCTTAAACTGAAAATGGGGTGATGGGGGGTAAGGACTGAAGATGGGGTGATGGGGGGTTAAGGACTGTAAGTGGGGTGATGGGGGGCTAGGACTGGTATTGGGTTGGGGGGTTGCTAGGACTGGAAATGGGCTGATGGATGGCTAGGACTGGAAATGGGCTGATGTAGGGACTAGAAGGGAATGGATGCTGGGTGAGGCTGGAACTAGAAGGGAGCTGATGTTGGGGGAGGATTAGAATGGGATGGGGCTGGAAGAGTAAAATGGAGAAGGGAAAAATATTTTGTGTGGGAGGGATAAAAAATCTACAATTGGCCGAGTATTGGGAGAGTAAGTGGGGATTGAGGATGGAGGGGTAAAATTTGAGTGGATGAAATAGGAATGAGGAAAGAGCAAAAGGAGAAAGATTAGTATGTTAAAGCAGATGTAGAGAGAGAATGGAAAAAAATCTAGAAGAGAGAAGAAAGGACAAATGGACAGCAGACGATGGAGAGTTAGCAGAAGACACGAAGAAACCAGAAGAAAGTGGCTGGAGCAATTGCAGCTGAAAAAAATGCACAAAAGGTAGAAAAATATCTCTTTATTTTGAATTTATTAATTGGAATATGTCAGCTCTGGTAAATGTGCATCATTAACGTCTGCGCTTTGTTTAGTACAAGAGCAAATTAATGTATAGTTTTATTTCTACAGTGTTGTACATTCCAAGTTTGGCTTTTGGGATTCCCAGTTTAATTATTGTCTTCCTGTTTCTAAATTGTGATTACTTGTTTGGTGATGGTCTATGTTCTGCATGTGTAACTGAGCTGAGGTGTTCTGTTTATATAATTCCTATTTGACATTGCCACTTGTTCTCTTTCCCCAGTAGGTCATGTATTGTTGTTCTCTGAAATGTATTGGTTTAATATTTGCAGTGTTGCCTTTTGATTGGTAGAGTATGGTGCTTTGTGAGTCCTGGTAGTGCTGTTAGGATACGGCGGGTTTACTATGGGCAGTGTTTGTAGTAGTTCCTAATGTGTCTGGCCGTTGGCACTGGATTATAGTAATGTAGAAATCTTTTAGTCTTTCTTTATCCATACACTCATTAAGAGGCACGTTTACTAAAAGTTAGTATATGGTAACATTATGCAAATATTTATGCAAATGAGGCCCCTTATGCAAATGAGGCCTGCACCCCCCTTGGGCCGCCCCTGCTGGGGGCCCACAATTTTTGTTGGCGTAGGGCCTCACTCAAGGTAAATCCAGCCCTGGTCTGCATAACCATCCCACAAACTGGGCAGTTACCTAGGACAGAAATTTCAGGGGTGGGGAAGGGGGAGTGGCGAGTGGCAGGCATAGAGCAGGGCATTTAAAGCTAAATAGATTTTGATAGACGGGGGGGGGGAGGATAAGCTTAAGGTTTGTCTAGGGCGCCAGTACCTTCAACCAACTCTGGGGTCGGTCCCTTACTTCACAGAAAATTCCCTTGCCACATGTTAAATTCATTTGCGCTTAGCGAGTGTGCACTCCTCTTGAGGTGGTGTTAAGTGCAACCGTGTTAATTGCGAAATTGAGAGTGTGATAAGTTCCATGCATTAACTGCAATGCGCAGTCCAGACCCACTCTCCCTCCATAACCTGCCCCATTATGCATTAAGCAGGTAATGCAGGCTTTTACTGCACTGGCTGTTTTCACTGCGTAGTAGCCATTACCACGGGCCTGTGCTAATGTTACCGCATGTTAAAATGTGAATTAACAGCACAGTTTAGTAAAAGAGCCCCTTGGTGTATCTTAGAGATGTTTTCTGCAGGTATAAAGCATGTATGATTGCTTGTTCCCTACTACAGATACAGGATTGTGATGTTTTTTTTTAAATTGAAAACAGCAGTTCAGTATAGTGGCAACTTTCAGGTTGATATATCACACAAACTTTGTATTAATACTGTTTAAAGTATTTAGAAAGGGCAAGCTCATTCTTTTTAGAAAGTTCCAGGCCAGTTTAGATTAGCTTAACATATTTTTCTCCAAGGACAGTCAGGAATGGATATATCAGTCACACAAATGAGTGACTACATCCATGGTGCCAAACTGGTCGGTTTCGCAGAGAGTTCTGGAATAGCTTTCCCAGGTCCTTCTGGGCATCTATGGTATTTCATGCTTGTATGCAACCTCTTGGAGCCCCTTCAGTTCACTTTGTCTGTGGTAGCAGTTGGACACGTTCTTCTCTGCAGTAGATCAGAGAGAGAGGGTTTTCATCATACTTACTCGCTCAATTGATTTTTCATAATCTTTACCCAGTAATGTCCTGAATGCACCTTTTTTTTGTCCTCCCTTAAGACTCTGTTCTTCGTCTATGTAGTCACAAGGCGCCAACCTGTTTTCCTCATTGCAGTATCTCTAGTGACCTTGGTCATTGCTCTTCATTAATTGTTTGTTTTTTTAATTTGCATTCTTTTTTCTCAGTATGTTTGAAAAGAAGGCAGTGGCTTCAAGCACTACCCACCTTCTCCTTCCTTCTTTAACCTACTGCTACTGCTACTACTGAGCATTTGTATAGCACTTTAAGGCGTACACAGTGCTGCACAGGTAAAAGACGGTCCCTGCTCATCAGAGCTTACAGTTGTGGTCAACATTATTGGCATTCTTGCAGTTCAACCTCTTAATGTCCAGTATCTTCTAAAAAAAAAGTGGCCAGTGAAATGGCTTTGGACTATATATGCACACATATTTGACACGTAAAAGGATCAAATAAAACAAAACCAATTAAAAACAGGAAATAGTATAAAACTGGGGCATTGCAGGGAGAGCCCAGCTGAGCCAGCTGTGCAGCGAGGGAGCTTTGGTGATCAGCAGGCTGCAGTGAGGACTACCCCTGATGCCAGTGGGGTCTTTAAAAGCCATCTTCTGCTCGGCGCCCGGCTGTGGCAAGCCCTAAGGGGTGTGCCATAAGGGGCTGGGTAGGCCTCTTGGGAGCCCCTTAGGAGCCCTTGGGGAGCTGAGTTTTAACTTTGTGCTTCTATGGGTTAAAATAAAAAATAAGGGGTTTTCCCCCAGCAGATGGATTGATTGGTCCCTTGGATAGGCACCTGAAGATCAGAGAGGCTGAAACTTTCCCTCCTGCAGGTACTGTTGTCTCTGGGGCGAGTGTCTTTACACTCCCCGGATTGCACTCCGCCCCCTCCCATGAATGGCAACTTCACCCAATTTGGCTGCAGGTGGTCTGCCATTCCAGCAGAGTACCCCATTTCCATCATCGACTTCCTTTGTACCGGTTAGTTGGACCCCACCCCAGATTGACCTCAAGAAAATATCTGATTCTCGGGTTTCCTTATGAGTGGTGACACGGACAGAGAGAACTCTGGTGACACAGTTTCCCAGCTTTGCAATTTCATACAGGAAACTGTGGCAAGGATGAGGAGAGTTGAGGGACATATGGAATCTTTTGCTAGTCAGGTTCAGAAATGTGAATCCCCAGTGTGCTTCCCTACAGGTGATTAGTGCCTCCTCGATTAAGGATAGTTTAGTAACCCACTGCAAGTAGAAGTATCTGTGAATTTCCTTAAGTCAACAAATATTCATTTCCTTAATTTTCCTATTATTTATTTACTGTCACCTACGACCTTACTCAGCAAATATCTTAGCGAGGTTCTGTTGCTTCCTAATGCTGACACTGTAATGTTTTCTAAAATGTTTTATCTTTCTATTAGAAGGGTATCAGAGGAATCCACTGGAGGATTTGATGTGTTGAAGCCACAGCCTGATTTTAACCTTACTCAATTCCTGGAGGACTCACAGGATACCATTCTAACACGTGCTTCTTTGGTGGCTTCCTTTATTTCTGAGCAAGATAAGGCCTTAGTGTTTAGGACTTTCTGTGAACATAAAGATGCTTTATTTTGTGGAGCTAAAATACAGTTGTTCCAGGATGTATCCAGAGCAACACAGCTGCGCAGGAGGGCCTTTTTGTCTCTCAGGCCGAGGGCGTTGGCCCTTGGGACGTCCTTTTTTTGAGGTTTCTCTGTAAGTGTATAGTTACACTTTAGGGAGCAAAATATATTTTTGTTGATTTCTTGCAGCTGGAGGCCTTCTTGTCTGATAGAGAGAAGACTGGTTATTGGGGGAGGGGGGGTTATGGGCTGTTTTAGTAAATAGGCTCTCAGCTAGAGGTTTCTCCTGATTTTCTTTGTAATTTGTTTTGATCTGTATTAATGGGTTGTATAAAGGTTTCAGATTATCCTATACTATGTCTTGTGCTTTGTATTTTTTTTCCATATTTCCTTTTGCTTGTTTAATGTAAATATGTTCTAAAATAAAATTTAAAAAACTGGGGCATTGCCAGGAGATGATTATTGGCACTTTTATAAACAATTTGAATCAGTTTGAACAGAAGAACCACAGTCCCATTGCAGTAAAATTAGACGTAAATGTGATCAATTGTCAGCACTCACATGACTTGAATCAACAAATGAATGATGCCTCTAATGTTTAAAATTGCCACATTCACTCCCTGTTCCATTTTCTCAATGATGAAGGCAAGAGAGAAAAGCCATTAGCACCAAACATCAAACTTCAAAGGGGTACAAGGCCATCTCCAAAGACCTTGGGATTCCTGTATCTACAGTTTGCTATGTTATTGCAAAGTTTTCTGCTCATGGAACTGTCAAGAACCTCCCAGGACGTGGCAGAAAAAGGAAAATTAATCCAAGTAATCTTCAAAGGTTAGTGCAAACTGTTGGGAAAACACCACATACAACATCCAAAGAGCTTAAGGTTGACCTGGAGCAATCTGGAGTGGTGGTTTCTACCCTCACCGTATGTCACGCACTAAACAAAGAAGGGTTCATGGGCAAAGGCCAAGGAGGATCCCACCACTCAAAGACAGACATAAAAAGGCATGCCTGATTTTTGCCCACATTCATCTTGAGAAACCGCAATCCTTCTGGGAAAATGTTCTGTGGACAGATGAAACCAAATCGAGCTGTTTGGCAGTGCAGACCAGTCATACATTTAGAGGCAAAGAAATGAAGCTTATAAGGGAAAAAACACTCTTCCTACAGTTAATATGGTGGAGGTTCCATAATATTGTGGGGCTGTTTTGCTGCCTCAAGAACTGGAGGCTTGGAACGTATTAAAGGAGTCATGAAGTTAGAGGACTACCAAGATATTTTGGAGCAAAATGTGCCAGAAAGTGTCAGAAAATTAGGTATGGGTCAAAGATCATGTGTCCTCCAGCAAGACATTGACCCAAAAGATACATCCAAAAGTACAAAAGAATGGTTAAAAAGTTAAAAATAGACTGTTTTAAACTGGTCAGCAATGAGCCCTGATCTCAATCCAATCCAGAACCTTTGAAAAGAGCTGAAATCTGCCATTGGTAAAAGGAATCCTGGAAACATTCATGAGCTGAAACAAATTGCAATTGAAGAGTGGGAGAAACTACCAGCCAACAGATGTATGAAACCTTTAGATGTCATCACTGCCAGGGGTTGTGCAACCAAATGTTAGTGAAGGGTGCCATTAATCCTGTCCAGGTCATATTTAGTCTTTTTTTCTCAAAAATTGCTATATCTAAGTTGCACAGACATCTTGTTTTTGTTGCATACCTCTGAACTTACTATTCAAATATTATGATGACATATAATTGGAATATTTCCATTTATTTCTCAAGATATTGTACACAACATACCTAAAATGCAAGGGTGCCAATAATGTTGACCACAACTATACAATCTAATTAAGACAGACAATACAACAGCTATGGACAAGAATGTTCATAATTGGCCGCCGCAAAGTCTGCATGTGTTGCCTGGTGCTAAGGCTTGTTGCCTCCCGAGGTGGCACTTGAAATTTCAGTACATTTCTACTTCCAGAGGAAAGCCCAACATAACTCCACTGGTGCAAAAGGCATCGACATTGAAAGCCCAAAGAGCTGCACCAACCATTGGACCTTCAAAATTAGAGTGGAACCAAACTACTCAGGAACTGAAGAAGCTCATCAATAGCATGGAGCAACTCAAAGACACCCTGTCTTGGTGGCGCTCCCATTGTAGTTTTACTAAGTCCTAATCACCAAAGTGTTTTGATGACACATGCCTCCAGCCTGAGCAGGGAAGTTCTTATTCAGGGACTTTGAACCCAAAGAGAGCACACCAAATTCCTGGAGCTGTTGATTATCTTGTTACAATGCATACTGTTCTGTTACAATGTAAACTGCTTTGGCCACAGGATAAAGCGGTATAGAAAAACTGTTAAATAAATAAATAAAATAACAGATCACCTAGTAAGAAGTCCAAGTAGGCACCTTTTTATAAAGATGACATTGGCATCTATGTGCCTGTAGAAAATAGCATCACAAAACTTGTAACAATTGTGGTTAAATGACCTTGTGTAAATTTACACCTGCTTAGGAGTTGCTGTAAATTTGCTTCCATATCATCTGTTCCTTATGCCTGGAACAAACTACCTAAGTCTGTACATCAGGTGCCTTCTCTGGCCCTTTTCAAATCCAGGCTGAAAAATCACCCCTTCGCTGCTGCTTTCGGATCTTGACTCACCTGATCTCCTTTGTGTTTACTTACCATTCCCCCTAGATGTATCTCATATCTACAGCTACTGTGTTGTCTGTCTTGACTAGATTGTAAGCTCTGACGAGCAGGGACTGTCTCTTACATGTGTCTGTGCAGTGCTGCATACATCTTGTAGCGCTATACAAATGCTCAGTAGTAATAGTAGTAGTACTACTGTTAGATCAGTCCAGACGAGTGGGTGATGCTCCCTTGCCAGCAGGTAGAGGCAGACTTCAGGAACTTTCAGTGATGTGATCTCTTGGTATATCTACTGGTGCAGTACTGAGGAAAGTCAGTATTTGTCTGCCTCCAGCGACTGACAGGGTGTTTGGACGTGCAGCAGTGCAGGTAGACCAGCCTCCCCTTGCTCAGATCATGGTCCAGTGGCCTGTGTGGAAGAAACCTGTAAACCCAATGTTGCTTGGAGCTTGGCTACACTCCTGTCTCCTTGATGCGACGGTTTGCCTTGAGTCCAGCACTGCAACCCATGGTCCCTAGCACTTGGTGGGCCGGATTGCCGACAGGAGCACCCCAGGGGCACTTGAGGGGGATTGGTAAATTGGACCCTGGCCCCCCTTTCCTTTTGCTGTCCTTTATCTGCTTGCTCAATTTCTTGATTTTTTTTAATGCATTTTTCTGATTCTTTTTTTACTAAGCCTCTTCTTTATTTAGACTGTATTTGGCTCTCCTGACTGCTTTGATAAAGTAATTTCAAAGCAAAACAAAACTAAAAAGGAGAGGTTTCTTGTTTTATTCTCTTCAAGAGCTGGGCCTCAGACTGCAGGGGCAGCTGGACTTTCCCTTCTCAGATTTCAGCCAGCTGGCCTTGCAGGTGCTGGGGATTCCCTTTTCTCTGTGGCCTTGTTCTATTTTTCAGCGGGCTTTTTATCTTTCTAATTTTTTTCTTTTTTGCCGTTTGAAGCAATAACATGATGCCGGGAGCCTGGTACTGCCCTTTTATGACTCCCACCGGGTCAGGTCTGTGTCAGGATCTTTTTGACTCATGTGTGACAGTGACACTTTGGGTGCAATTCTTTTGGCCATGTTCATGACCTGATGTGGTGTGTGATGCTTCCACAGATTCTCCCATGTTTTCCCATCTGCAGGACCAGGGACTATTTTGGATACCTGTGTGGTCTCTGTGGAGGGGGCATGTGATGAGAAAGCTGCAGGCTCTAGGCAGCAGTCCCTCTTGGGACCTTTGTGTCTAAAGGTTTCTCTTTAACTGGGCTTTGAGCAGCAGCTTCTGAAGTAGCTCACAGTCTGCTTTCAGAACTTCCTAGTTGCTTGGCAACCTCCTCTGAGGGATCCGAGGACCAAGCCTGCTCTATGGGGGACCCAGGGCCCTTGAGCATATCTGCTACTGGCAGTAATGAGCTTAAGTATCCTCCCATTACCCCTTCTCTCACCTATTTCTCTGGGAGCCTAGCCTTATCCCCTATGAGGGTTGTCTGGCATAATGAAGAGGATTCCTTCTCTCTGAAAGGTGAGTCTGAGAAGGAAGGGAAATTTCTGTTATGCAAGGTGGGAATCTGTCTGTATCCTGTCTGTTTCATAGGAAAGACCTCCTTGTTTTGCTGTAGGATACGATGGTGGCTTTGCAGGTAGCTGAGCTGCTCCAGTGCAAGCTTTTCCTGTGGAACCCTATTCTGGAGAGTAATGGGCATCCTTCTGGATTTTTTCCTCTTTCTGAGTCTATGCATCAGCTCCTCATTTCCTAATGGGAGACTTCTGAGCTTGGCCTTTAGGGGTCTTAGGGTTCTATATTGACTTTACTCTTTGCTCCAGGGTGAGCTGGATCAGCTTTTGGGGCTCCCATGTGCGGATGTCCTACTCACGGCAGTGAGAAAGCACACAACCATCCTAGTGGAAGAGGGCACTGAGTCGAGGAATCTCATAATAGGAGGGTGAAAGCCCAAGTTAAGAATGCTTTTATAGACTCTGTGTTACACTGCCTGGTGGTGCTGTGTGCAGGCCTGAAAGGGAAGTTTGCTCAGACAGTTTGGAGGCAACATCAGCAGACCAACTGTGGAGTCACAAACAACATCTATGCCATATACCAAGCATCTGACTCCAGTCTCGCAGTATCTAGACTGTCCAGCAATTGCTGCAGGGTCTCTCTTGCGCAGGTTCCAGCAATTTCCGGACAGTCCAGAGACTACAAGATTGGAATCAGATGCTTTGTATGTGGCATTTGCCCTGTACAACTGGATTAGACCTCATCCAAGTCATTGGTGGTGGTTGTTGTGGCCAGATGGTGTTTGTGACTCCACAATTGGTCTGCTGATGTTGCCGCCAAACTTTCTGAGCAAACTTCCCTTTCAGGATAGGTTGCTTTTTGCAGAGGACCAGGAAAGGTTGGTGAAAGATCATGGAGAGGCTCTCAAAGGCTCCCTGTAGATAGGCCTAGAGGTGGCAAGAGTGTGTCCCATATGACCTTATGTGGAGCTTGGAGATGCCCTTGTACTGTTAGGAGTCCAGGTAAGGCCTTTTAAGCCTATTGTGCTAGGTCTAAAAAGGCTCAGTTCTTTCAGAGCTCTCAGCAGTCACAAGACTCAGCCATGGCTCCTATTGGAGCCAGTAAACACCCACAATGAGATACAGTGCAACCTGGCTGTTACTCTCGGAGTGGACACAAATCACGTCCATCCTGTGGATCCTAGAGGCCATAAGTTAAGAATATGTGCTGGATTTCGCAGAATCTCTGCTGGATGTGGAGTCTCCCTATGGCTGCCTACTCAAATAGGTGGTGGTCAAAGAAATCATTCAGCACCTCTTGAAGGTGCAGGCTGTTTCACCTGTGCCATCCACAGAGCAGTCTCAGGGGCGTTATTCCATCTACTTTCTGGTGCTCAAGAAGGGATGATCCTTCCAGCCTATTCTGGACCTGATGACCATCAATACCAAGCTCCATGTTCCACATTTCTGCATGGAAACAGTCAGATCAGTCATTGTGTCACTTAAGCAAAGGGAGTTTCTTACCTCCTTAGATCTTGCTGAGGCATACTTTTGCATATTCCTATCCAGGATCAGCACCAGCAATTCCTCCGCTTCTGTGTCCTGTGCTGCCATTTCCAGTTTTGGGCTCTGCCCTTTGGCCTGGCCACAGCTTCTCGCACCTTCTCAAAGTTCATGATTGTAGTGGTGGCATTCTCTACAAAGCAAGAAATCATGTTTCACCCATACCTGGATGACTGACTAATTCAACCAGATTCCCTGGAGAAGTCCAGGGAAGGCACAGCCATGGTGATTTGACAGCTGAAAAGGATTGTGGTGGGTGATCAATTACACCAAGAGCAGTCTGGCACCTTCCTAGGACCTGGAATATCTTAGAGCTCAGTTCAGCATCCTCCTGGGTCTAGTGTTCCTAATGCCAGAAAGGTCCCTTAAGCTGCAGAGCCAACTCTGGGACTACACTCCGACTCCTTGGATCCATGAAGTTGACCTTGGAACTGGTCCCTTGGGTCAGGGCTCACATGTATCCACTTCAGAGGCATCTGCTTTCTTTTTGGTCCCCTTGCTCTTAGTTGTTCGACTAGACTCTTCCTTTTCCCCTAGAGGTCAAGGAACAGTTAATGTGGTGACTGCAGCTATGCCATCTGATGATTGAGATGCCTCTTGAGACACCAGATTGGGTAATAGTCACCAGGGGTGCCAGCCTAATAGGCTGCAGAGCTTATTCTCTAGGTCAGACAGTCAGGGACATTAATCCCAGCTGGAGGCCTCCTGGTCGATCAGTTGGTTGGAAGCCAGAGCATTCCACCTGGCTCTAAAGAGGTTTCTGCCCCATGTAGTGAGCAAAGTGGTCTGGGTGTTCTCAGACAATGCCACAGCAATAGCAAACATCAACAAGCATGATGGAGTGCTGGGGTGGCTTGCGAAATGTCAGAACATTCTAATGGTCACTGAGACATGGCTGTCCGACTCAGATGCGGTCCGACTCAACCAGCTCACCCCCCCTAACTTCTCAATGCACACCTGCCACAGAACTAACCGTAGGGGTGGAGGTGCACTTGTCCTTACAAAAACTGAGCTCCAATTTCAGCTCCTCAATGCCACCAGCACAATGCATCTGGACTCATTCACCATAGCCAACAAGCTCAGTTCCATCAACCTAATCTACAGATCCCCGTCTCCCTCCCCGGAAGACCTTCATAGCATTAATCATGTTAGTTCCTTAATTCCTCCTTCCTGCGCCTTTCTGTATTGTCAGTGTGTTCCCTTTCTCCCTTCATGTCTGCCTCAACCTCCCCCTTCCAGCTCCGTCCTCTTCTCCTCCATAGCATTAATCATGTTAGTTCCTTAATTCCTCCTTCTTGCGCCTTTCTGTATTGTCAATGTGTTCCCTCTCTCCCTTCATGTCTGCCTTCTGTATCCCCCGACTGCTATCTGCTTCTATCTCTTTTCTCATGATTTTATGGCGTTCCTTTTTCCGTTTCTCTTTCCGCAGCCCTCTCTCTTTTTAATTGCTTTTATGTATTGTGAACCGCCCAGATGCTAATTGTATTGGGTGGTATATAAAGTTTTAATAAACATAAACATAAACCTCTCAACAATAATTAACCTCACCTGCAATGCCAAGATCCCACATAACCAAACTGGATAATGGGAGATTTCAACCTGCCTGCCCTCCAAGACACCCACTCCAAAGCCTTCCTCGAGGCTCTCAACGAGTTGGGCTACAAACAAATAATCAAGGCACCCACCCATGTAAAAGGAAACAAGCTGGACCTTGTCTTCGCCCCACTGCCAGCCATAGGCCCAAACCATGACCTCATCCTATCCATCACTCCAGTCCCATGGTACGACCACAGCCTGATAAGATTTAAAATGCCCACACACCCAGACCATAACAGTGCTCGCAATCCAACCAAGTCTCCCGCAGCACCAATAGGTCGATTCCGGCCCTTTAACAAAGAAGAAATCCTCAACAAAACCCTACCACTCCTCAACGCGACAGCACCTAACCTCAAGGAAATTATCACCACCTGGAACAATAGCCTGGACTCCGACGCTCACCTACTAGTCCCAAATAAGCCGCCAAGGAGAAGAAAGACCGCTCCGTGGTATTCCCCCCGAGCTACGAACATCACTCCTCCACCTCAGGAAGCTGGAAAGACGATGGCGTCGATCACTCTCCACAGATGACCAGGGAGCATAACCTCTCACCTAAAAAGACATCGTGAAGCAGTCATGAAGAGAATGAAGCAACATCATGCAGATCTCCTATGGCGCTCCCTAAACAAACCACATGACCTATTCAGCCTAGTGAAGACCCTAACAAAAGAACCTTCCCCCACCCAACCAAGCATGCTACAACAACAGGAATTCGCAGGCTACCTACAGTCTAAAACAAGCCAGACCAACATGACCACGATCCCCACGCATCGACACGAAACACACCATCCACTGACCTCCTTCTCAGCCCCGTCACAGAAAGGCATAGAGGATCTCATCACTTCCATCAACACCACCACAACTCCAAACTACCCCTGCCCAGCATTCTGGATAAAATCACTGCATATGGAATTCAGCCCATTCCTGTCCAAACTCAAGGACCAATCCTTCTCAACAGGGTCATTCCCACAAAGTCTGAAGCAAACATCCATCAGGCCACTCCTAAAAAACAACAAGCTTGACCCCCAGAAGGTGGAATCATACAGACCCATCTCAAGCATCCCACTACTGGCCAAAATAATCAAAAAGCTCGTCCAACGCCAAATCCAAAACCACATCGAGACCATCGCTCCACTCGACCCATGCCAGCATGGATTCAGGGAATCACATGGCGCTGAGACTCTCCTAACCACCCTACTCAGCACCATAATCACAGGAATTGACAACATCAGACAAGGATTTTCCCTAATCTTCATGGATATTGTCATGGCGTTCGTCAACCATGAACTGCTCCTCGCACGCCTCAAGGAGAAGGGAATCCACAATGCAGCTCTAAGTTGGTGCAGATTATACCGGACAGACAGATGGCAACAGGTACGAACCGGCCCCATGACCTCTGCACCTTTCCAACAAAAGCAAGGTATGCCACAGGGATCATCACTCTCGGTCCTCCTCTTCAATATATACATGCAGCCCATATGTTCACTCATCCGCTCCTTCAACGTTGCCTGCCTGATCTACGCCAACGATGTACTGCTGTACATACCGTTCTCAACTGACCAGCCGGACTTTTCAACATTGAAGAGCTGCTTTGACACTGTCACTGACTGGCTCCACACCCAAAATCTGAGAATAAACTTTAACAAAATTGACGTCCTATTCATCACCAGAAATCAATCATATCTCCATGAACAAGCAGGAATGTAGTCTTCACATATGGGGTATTGTCGGTACCGACGGAGCCTGCGCGGGAACGCTCCCCAGGGTCCAATTGAAAGCTTTTGGGACCATCCCACAGCGCCTGCGTGCTGCCTTCCTGCCTTTCCCAACTGTCCCTCTCCAGTTCTTCGTTTTCCGCGGAGCCGACAGGTCGCACATCCTGTCACCGCAGAAAATATTCCCTTTTATTCTTCTTTTTTGTGGTCGCGTCTGCCTTCCCTCAACACTACACCGGTACCGCCGGTTCTTCTTTCTTTTTTCTTAAAAAAACCCCCAAAAAAACCCTTTTCTTCTGGAGTCTTTTCCAGGTATTTTCTCCTCAGGTGCCACGCGCCATTTTGGGCACTAGGCCCAACTTTTCCTTTAAAATACACATTGTAACTCCATCTGCGGTATGCTCAGACTCCTCTCTCTAATACGCCTACACTCAGATTCTTAAATCTAGGTACAAATGTTCCCTGTGCCTACTTTATACACACATAACCCCACAGATGTGTAGGGCACACCTGAGGTAGATTTGCTCACCACTTTGCTGAACAGCTGGGTCCAAACATTCTGTTCCAGGAGATGATCAAAAAGCAGGCTAACATCAGCTGTCTTCTCCTTTCATTGAGTGGAGATGTCTTCTTTGTGCATATCTACTGATATTCTTAGTAGCAAGAATTTTAATAAAGCTCAGACAAGATAAGAAAATGATTTTCATAATTCTCTTAACTGAGACTAATTTGGTTTCTGCACCTTCAGGAGTTCTCCGTTAGGAAACTAACCTGGTTGCTTGTTTCATAGATCCTTAGCATATAGAACCAAGGGACATGCTATATTTCAACATTCAGTCTCTAGGCCTCATAGCCTGGATGTTGAGAGGGTGTTTATTGGCTCCAGTAATTTCACTTATGCAACATGTGAGGTCTTTCTGACTTCTAGGAAAGAACCCAACAGAAGATATGCTTGAGTGCCTTTGACAACTTTCAGTCAGACCTTAAAACCTGATTCACCTCAGAGTAATTAGCACCTGTCACCATTATGTAGAGCAGGGGTTCTCAACCCTGTCCTCGGGACCCACCTAGCCAGTTGGGTTTTCAGGATAACCACAATGAATATGTATGAGAGAGATTTGCATACACTGCCTCCATTATATGCAAATCTCTCCCCATGCATGTTCATTGTGGTTATCCTGAAAACCCGACTGGCTAGGTGGGTCCCGAGGACAGGGTTGAGAACCCCTGAGTAATCTGTCTCTGTTCATACTCTTAGTTTTTCAAATATAAACAGAACTAGCTTCAGTTGAAATTTCCCATTAAGTGACCAAATGTGTTATGGGACCACAATATAAATTTTATCCAGCTGATGAAGGCCCCTTTAAGGCTCTAGACTAGGGTTTCTCAACCCAGTCCTTGGCACACACCTAGCCAGTCAGGTTTCCAAGATAACCACAATGAATATGCATGAGAATAATTTACATTCACTATCTCCATTGTATGCAGATCTCTCTTATGCATATTCATTGTAGTTATCCTAAAAATATGACTGGCTAGTTGTGCCACGATGACTGGGTTGAAAAACCTCTGTTCTAGACGTGCGTATCTTATCTGGAAGGTCATATTTTTGGCTGCATCACTTCAGCTCAGAGTCAATGTGCTTCAGCACCTAGTGACCTATCCACCTTATATTAGGCTCTATTTATCATAGAGTGGTACTGTGAGGCTATCCTGAATTCCTGCCTTAAATCACTGGTTCAGCGGATGTTTATTTTCTTGACTACTGATTGGTGTTTTAAGCTATTTTGAAGATACTTGCTTGTATATTGGGATGGATCCTGCTCTTTCTTCTAAAATAACTATGTGCTACAGAGTCCCATTTAAAATAGTTTGGGTTTTGAGCGATTCTTTGTCTAAAGTAGTAATGTTGTGAGATCTGGTGCAGGAGATTCAAGGTCTAGTCCCCTGCCCAATAGTGCTGGAAGAGTAATGCTCTTGAGTCCAGAAAAGGATGGATGATATCTGCCATTACTCTGACAATCTCTGCCAGCCAAAGAAGCAATCCTCAAGGTCATTCTGGGGAGGACATGTGTCTCCTGACTAGGCCATTTGGATATGGCTGGAATGAGTATACAAAGGGAAAATGGGGATAAACACAGATAAGCCAGTATTCAGCAGGGAGTTATGTGTTTGCCAGTGGATGGCCCCAAGGCATTACTCTCCTATTCATTGACTTTTATATAAGTGGGATCTACATTAGAGGAGGATAGAAGCAGCATCATAATTTATCCATTTAGTGGTGGTATTCAGCCGCTAAACAGATAGTGCTGGCAAAGCACCACTCAGTATTTATATTCAGCACTTCTACCTGTACAGGAAGTAGCGCTGAATATGCGTATTAAGAGCCAGGGCCAGCGCTTGATGCAGTGACCTCGCCAGGTGAATATCAGCCCAAGACTTTTTTATGGGCTGGAAGAGATTTGTTGCATCTGTATAGAACCTCGTGTCCCATCATGAGGCACACCACATTGTGAATCTAATGTGATGGTTAAAGTACTGCAATTAAAACAAAGAAAATAAAGATGCCGTAGCAATTTTTCAATCCAAAATAGCTAAATCTTAAGAAGGAACAGCAGAATTATTTTATTAGCTTTCCTGAGCTTTAAATTAATCTTATGTTTATATCATTGTAGCCCAGATCATTTGGTCTTTGTGAAATCTGAAGTTCCATGTGCCTGTTGCCGAGTCGGGATGACTAATGTATGTGGAGCTGAGAAAATGCATATATGAAGGCTTTAATACCAAAGTTATAGCTCCGTCTACAAGAAAATTGATTGCTATGTTGCTTCTCTATGAGACCTTCAAAGTTAAGTATCAGGATAGTGCAAATACACTTAAAATGCATATAAAATGATTTAAGAGCTAGGAAAGACAACTTTTTGCACTGATTAAGCAGAAAAGATATTCTTGGCTATGCATTTCTTTATTCAAGAGCATAACTAAAGAATTTTCAGGAGATGTTTTCAGGGGATAACATTCCTTTTTTGACCGTTATAATGAAGTCATCATAATAACAGCTGCAAGATATTGGTTACACTGCTGGAATTCTTTTCATAGACCGATTTTTTATGCAAGCTTTTTGAAGCAAAAAAATGTAACGATAACAGGTGTGACCTTTAACCTCCACAAACTGGAGGACTTAATCATAAGCATCACTCGATTACCAACTTGCAGAGGATAAAGGAGAAGGAAAATTGCTTTTGTCACAAACGTAACTTTTAAAAAAACCTACTTATTAAGCTTTTTTGTATTTCTGTCTCTTGAACAATATAATTATAACAGATTCCAAAAGGCATTAGTCATTTTCCATCGTACACACTGCATGTTACATATTTCTGCAGGGATGCAAAAATGGACACCAGGTTATCCGGGCCTAACTGGACTTTGCTAGCTAGGAAGGCTGGACCATTTGGCACTGATGGCAATAGCCTCAGTGAACCTGGTGTCTGAGGAGAGTGGTATTGGGGGAAGCGGGGAATTGGGGGTGAAGAGTTGCGAGAGAGAGCAGGTACAAGTAATGGGAGTTTTCAGAGTAATGGCGGTGACACTTAAGGTGGTTTCATTGAATGTGCAGAGTCTCAATTCCCCCTTCAAGAGACAAAAACTGTATAAAGAAAAGCTGAAGCAACAGGCTTCTGTTTCTTATACAGGAAGCTCATCTCTTGAAAGCTCATGAAAAGCTGCTACAACCCAGGCAGTGTGTGTTGCAGCTCTATGCATCAAATATGGTAGAACGAAAGAAGGTGGGATTGCGATATTTGTCGCAGCGGGCCTCAGGGTAGAATTGGGAGAGGTGGTCCGAGATAAGGCTGGATGATACTTGTTGACCAGAATGCGGTTGGGAACCAATTGGTTCAAGCTGGCTTGCATTATGCCCCATCTCGTTCTCAGGGGGATTTTTTTGCTGAAGTGGGAAGAAAATTGAATGGGCTGGGAAACTGGTTACTATGGATAGGCGGGGACTTCAACATGACGTGCGGCCCCAGGAGGGATAGTACAGGGAGGAAGGGTGATAGGACTCGATTTAAGCATTTTATTAGAGACCAAAGGGTGACAGATGCCTGACGGTTTCTACATCCAGGCGTGAGGCGGTTCTCATTCTATTCCCAGGTCCATGGTTCCTATTCTCGCATCGATGTGCTATGGGTTTGGAAGGAAGGTGCAGAACAGATCAGAACAGCAGAGAAAGATGCCATCACCTGGTCAGACCATGCACCCATAGAAGCGTCTCTGGAGATAAGGGGAGAGGAAGGAGGGAGGTGGTTTTGGTGCCTCAACAAATCATTGTTGGAGGACGAGCAGGTGGTGAGAAAGGTAGAGGTCGAGGCCCTTACTGGGGAATATTTTGTATTGAATGTCAATGGGGAGGTAGGCTGGGAGGTAGTTTGAGATGTCTTCAAGGCTACCTTGCAGGGATTCTTCATGAAATGGGGGGCAGGGATGAAGAGAGAGCAGGGGGTACATTGGCTAGAGAGCGGTGGGCGCACCGGCTGGAAATACATAATCAGCTGCTGCGTTTGATGAAGGCAGATGCGAGAGATGGGATGGGATGATTTACAGGCATATGCTGAAGGTACGTGCCTAACTCAACGCAATGGACACAGATGTGATCCGCTACCAACTGCAACTAACCCGAGAAGAGTTTTTTGAAGGGGGCAACAAGGCGAGAAAATACCTTGCTGAACAGCTTAGACAGTGGAAACTGCATTCCCAGATCATGGCACTTAAAGGACTCCAGCATGGCTTGTTTACTAAGGGCAAGGAGTTAGGAAGTGCCTTTCAAGATTTCTATTGGCAGCTGTATACAGCATCACCCTCGCCTTCTGTGGCGGCGGTAGACAGTTTCCTAAACTCGATTCTACTGGCTAAGTTGGAACAGGAGCTGAGGGAGGTGCTGGAGAGGTATATTGAGGTAGATGAAATAAGGTTAGCCCTTAAGGCTCTTAAGGTAGATAACGCACCTGGCTTAGACAACTTCACAGTGTGATTTTATCAAAAATTGTGGGAAAAACTGTTACATCCCCTGATATGAGTCTTCAACCTACCCAGGGAAGGAGAAAGGTTGACGGTACTATGGGATGGGCGAGGATATCTCTTATCCTTAAAGCAGGGAAGGATCCGCAGGTCTGTGCCTTGTACCGGCCTATTTCTCTGCTAAATCTAGACACGAAACTGCTGGCCCAGATATTGGCTACCTGTCTTAATAAGGTGATCTTGGGACTGATATATGATGGCTAAGCTGGGTTTATGCAAGGGAGGCAGGCAGGGGACAATGTCCGGAAAATTCTCAACTTGATCTGGATTGCCCAGAGGCATAAGAACCCAACTCTGCTTCTGTCTCTCGACACCGAGAAGGCATTCAATCATGTCTCCTGGGGGTTTATGTTTCGGGTACTGGAGAAATGGGGTATGAGCAACCTAGGGCATTGTTAAGATGAATGGCAGGTATTCTGATTATTTTTCAATTGAGAGAGGGATGAGACAGGGGGCCACCTCTTGCCCCTGCTGTTTGCCTTGACTCTGGAACCCCTGACGGTGCATATTCAAATGAATAGAGAACTCCAAGGGATACGGGTGGGGGAAAGAGATTATCGGATCTCCCTTTTTACAGATAATATCATTTTGACAGTGATGTACCCCCATATATCACTCCCCATCATTATGTGGGAGCAGCATGAATTTGGACGTCTATCAGGTTTAAGATTAAATTGGGGCAAGTCTGAGATTTTAAACCTGAGGTGACAGCATGGGAGCTTTTTTGTGATGAATTATCAGAAGCTGGTGGGGGAAGTGGATAGTCTTTTGCGGTTATGGGGGCAAGGGGGCAAAGAGGGAGGAGTAGCCTAGTGGTTGGGGCGAGGTACTTCAGGCCAGAAGGTCAGGGGTTCAAATCCCACTAGAGGACAGCAACCTTGGGCCGGAAGGACTGGGGTTTCTAGTCCCACAGATGCTCCTTGTGGTCTTGGGCAAGCCACTTAACCCTCCATTGCCCATGTTCCCTGTAAGTATTAGTGTATGTGTCTCATATCCCCGCGTGTTAAATGAATCCCCCAATTGTGTTGTGACCGCTTTGATTGAAGGATAAGGCGGTATACAAAACTGTCAAAATAAATAAATAAGGTTGGCTATAATGGCTCAGCTGCATAGCGGTGGTGAAAATGATGCTGGTCCCACTGCTGGTGGAGGTACCGGTTAGTGTTTTTGAAAGTGGTGCAAAGAAAGATGGACAGGTTTGTCTGGAACAGCTGGGCTCCCTGGGTAGCCAGGAGAGTCCTTCAAAGGACTAGGGGGGAAGGGGCCCTGGGGCTCCCAGATCTTCAGCATTACTATGTAATGGTGCAGCTTAAAGGGGTCTACTCTTGGATCTAGGAGACTCAGAAGCAATGGGTTGGAATAGAGGAGGTGGCTACATCTGGGGGCTTTCTGGAAGAATTACTCTGGAAGGAAAGGGGGTGGGAGAGGGGAATCCTTATGTTCGCCATATGTTGGAAGTGTGGCATAGATATCAAAGGGATCTTATGGCAAGAAAGAGAGTCTCACAAGTGATGGTGATCTCAACTTGTTTTCTGAAAGGTGAGGGTCTCCCCCCACATGTCAGGAAGAGATGGATGAGTCAGGGATTGAGTCAGTATACCAACTCTTCAAAAAAGGGAGGTTGTGGCCTTTTGAGAGTCTCTAGGACATCTGTAAGTTGAAGGGGCAGGATCACTTTCACTATCTGCAGGTAAGCCATCTATTGATGCAGAGGGCAGTTTGGGCTGATCTAGCGAAGGAGAGAACATAGTTTGAGGTTCTCTGCACAGGGGCCATGGGGAAGAAACAGATGTTATCCTAGTTGTGTAGGGGGCTGCATTGGGAGAGACCACAAAAATCAAAGTATATGCTCCACTAGGAGAGAGATATGGGGAAGAAATGGATGGAGGAGAAATGGGAGAGGCTGATTCAGGGGATAGGAAAGGTCTCTGTGACTGCAACTCTGGTAGAAAACGGGTATAAGGTACTCTTTCACAGGTACCTGACCCCAGAGAGGCTATATAAAGCCAGTGTGTTGCCATCTGGGGCTTGCTGACAGCAATGTGGGGAACGAGAGACATACTTTCACATATGGTGGGAATGCTGAGAGGTGCAGCAGTATTGGAGCAAGGTAATAGCCCCTATTGAAGACATGGTGGGAGTTTCTCTACCTAGGTGTTCTGAGGTCTTCTTGCTCCATCAGCGGATAGAGGCAGTACCTGGAAAGCTACAGGGGGTTGTGCAACACCGTATAGTAGCGAGACACTGCGAGATCACAGCACACAGGAATGAGCCCCAACTTCCTGAGATGTTGGGTTGGGTGAGAAGGGTAACCTACCTATATTCGATGCATAGACTAACGACTCTGAAGAAAGGCCGCGCAGAGGGCAGCTTAGTGGGCAGGTGTTTGGGCCTGGTTGAGATGAAGGGGGGGGGGGAGAGCTAGGAAAAGGAGTCAGGAGGGGAGTGGTGATGAGAGGGTGGTTGGGTTGACTACCTTAGTGTGGAAGGTGGCATGAGATGGGGTGGGGGAGTAGGGTGGTTGGGTGAAGGGTAACTGTTTGGACTTGTATATGTTTGGTTATTATGTTTGAACATTTTTCAGTAAAGATTTAAAGTTTAAAAATAAATTGGCTAACGTAGAAGTCACCTAGTTAAATATTAGTTGACCCTGAACAGCAGCAGATATACAGGCTAAAATAGAGATTAGTCTTCAAAAGAAAAATATAATTTTAATAAAACCAATCACCAGGCTACGTGGATTTGTGGAATTATCTGAATCCGTTAATTAGCTACTGTCTCCTGCACAGGTCGATGCCCCCTCCCTCTCTTTGAACCTCACAGACCTAAAAGAGGCGCTTCTTTCCAGCGCATGTGGGCTCAAGTCACCTCCTGCGGCCAGGGATGGCTCTCCCATTAGGCCATCTGAAGCAAAGGCCTCAGGCGGCACTCTGAGGGGGGCAGCACTCCGACGCCGGCACTCTGGCTCTGTTTTAATTTTAGATTTTGCAGCCTCTGGTCTGCCTTTGCTTTCCCGTGTGGGAAGGCAGAGGCAGGCCAGAGGCTGCAAAATCTAAAATTAAAACAGAGCCGGAGTGCTGCCGGCATTGGACAAATCAGCCTGATTGCTTGCAGGAACCTGCAAGCGATCAGGCTGATTCATGCAGCAGCGGCGACGGCGGCAATCCGGCGGTTTTTATTTTAGATTTTGCTGCAGGATGTCCTGTGTGTCTTTTGTGGCTGTGGTAGCAGCCTGAAAAAAGGAAAAGCATAAATTGCAAGGCAGCCCATTGGATTGACCCTCGAAGCCATGCCTGACCTGACAGGGTCCAGTTACACTTTGTAACCGGACACTGCATAAGAAGCTACAAAATTGGACTGTTAGGTTCAAAACCGGACAGTTAGTCACCCTGCCCCCAGCTCCCAAGGAATTTGTTTGAGCCTTTGGCCTTGAAAAGGGATTGCAGGGAGCCAGTAAGCTGTTTGTGGTAGCTTGAAGACGCTCTGACCCTTTGCCTGGAACCCAAATCACACCTCCACATATGTGGCTTTTTTTGAAAACTGGAATGCCACATCTGTTCATCTGTACTTTGATGTGGTCTGGACTTGTTGTTTTATAAATTTTCCTGCTACACCTTATTACTACCAGAGCTGGCTGTTAATGGCAAGAGGCCCAGAACTAACTATGATCCCGCGCACCCTGGGAGAGGCCTCCAGGCCAGTGACTGGCAACAGGAATGCAGCTAGTATATCCTTCCTTAATGACATCAACTCTATAAAAGCACTGTACAAATGTGCATGAAAGCTATGAACTATGATTGATTATTTTTAGTACAAATACAATTCAATATATTCTATAGCATTGGGGTTTTATTTTGATATTTGTGCACTGCGCTGCTTATACCTAGTAGCACTGTAGAACTGATAAATAGTAATTACAAGTTTTAGTTTACATAATGTTCCCTGCAGTGAAATGGTCATTATCATTATTGTTACTAGATTTTTGGAGAGCAAATCTGGGACACCTGGGTAGGGCTGAGCTGGGCTGGGTGGAGAGGGGTCCTTCCTCCTCGGGCATCTTCTCCACATATATTTTGAAATGACCAGTCTAAGTAACATTCAGTAATTTCAAATGTTTAGAAAAGATAGTAGCAGCCCTTCTCAAGACGTAAGCACGCATCCATAGACATATGCTTAAACTTTATATTATACATATAGATATTCTGTACATTTCTGAAAAAAGAGGGGGGCATTTTACAAAAGAAGTTCATTTTACATCTTTTCCTATCAGGACTGAGAAGATTGCATTAGAAGGATGTACAGGAGAAGCAATGTCCTTTGCCTCTGTCCCCATTGAAATCAGGGATGGGAGGTGGTTATAGTCTATGGAGTCTTGGAAACTGCCTCAAAATCGGTGACATTTGGTAACCTTATTATCATACAGCATTTACCTTTTGATATGTTTGAGAAGTTTCAGAGGGAAACTTAAAAGATTATGTTGTTGTTGTTAAGTGCCATCGAGTCGGTATCGACTCATGGCAACCCTCTGGATAGTTGTCCTAAATAAATTGTGTTCAGTCTTCAGTTATACACTTGGTTTTAAAATTATAACCTCCAAAATCCAAGCTCCATCTTAAAAAAGGCACACCAACAGTTCTCTCCACCCTACTTTTCATCTTGTGTGCCTGTTTTTTAAGGTAAGCATGTTCTTGGTTCATGGTCAGAATAGCTTGAACTTCGCTGTAGGGAAATATACAATGGCTATGGTGAATAATAAATGGGAGGTCAGAGTAAAGAGAAACTGGCATAAATGTTCATACTCAAGATATGTTTCATAGGAAATGAAAGGCTCAGTTGTTCACCCAGGTCTTTGATTCTGCATCGTAAGTTGGTGGGAAGGTGGCTTTTGTGGAGGGAGGACTAGTTTTTTGTTTTGTTTCAGGGTTTTATTTTAATTTTTTTATTGAATATATTTATTTAGAACCACCAACATATAACATCATCCAAGAACAACATAATAATTTACAGTAAAGAATGCATACAGAAGACGTTAAGCAGACTGTGGTTATTTTCCATTATTTTCCATCCCCGCCCCTTCCCCTTCCCCATCCCCCCTTTCCCTTTTGCATCTCATTTTAGTTTTATTTCTAACTTTAGCATTTTTAATTGTGTTTTAATAATGCCGCTAATATTCCGCGAATATTCCTTTGTGATAAGATGGATGAATGAATAATCACAGCTGAAACAATGATCTGGTGCACAGCATTAGTAGACAGAGGGAGAGAATTCATGGGCGTAGCAGCGCAGGAACAGTGACTTTTATTGCCTCCTACCTTTAATTTAGTTTTTGATATAAACCCTGATAGGATATATTGGTAACGGAAACATCATTGACCCTGATGTTAGTATGCTTTTTAGGCTCCAAAATGATAAATTTTTCAAGCAGTAGAAAAAGCGACAAGTAGAGAGTAGCTTCCCATGTCTTTTCATGCTTCCCATACAGAAATGACTGGTACTTTGCTAATTATGTGCTTTCTGCAGAAACAGAGAAAACAAGGTTTGTGCTAGCAGTAGTTAAAAAGCTAGTCAGTATCCTTTGGAAAAGCTGATCTATGAAGTATGGATTAGAAGCCAGACTTGACTGTTCTCAGTTCTTTGATTCATCTGTGCAGCTCTTGAGAGACGTGCCGGTGACAGAGCTTGGTTATCGGTTGAGATGAAAAAGGAGCGCCTAATAGCCAGCCCCAGCTTTCCTTTCAGCCACAGTAATCGGCTTAATTCTGCTGCCGTTCTGGCAGCAAGCAAGAGAATGATGGAAGTGTTTAGTTAGGGTATTTTATCATAGTTTTATGTCCTCTGTACAGTAGCTGAGATTACAAAATTGTATATTGTCCCATCTTAAACTGAAGTTTGTATAGCTCCAAAAATAGAGCACACATCGTCGATTGAACTGATCTTTCAAAGGGGAGATTTTTGATGTTGAAAGCTAGTCTTATGTCTGAAGAGTTTTGGCTGGTTCTGGCCTTTTCCTTCTACCCCAGATATACAGACTGTTTCATCCTAGGCACAAAATGAGAAGGCCCCTCTCCCCCTCCTGTATCGCGCCTCAGCTATATTTGAAGAGGTTTTTTATGTGCCGCCCACCTCTCAGGGGTAAGGGCAACTCCGGAGACATTAGATAAAAGTAAGAAAAATGCTGAACTGTAACTTAGAAAAGATGGTTACCAATCAGAAAAAATGTCCAGTGCAGTAAAGGTTAAGGGATCGGTATCCAAAAGCATTTCTCCACTTAGCAGGAAGATAGTCAGTGGCACTATCTAGATAGTGCTGCTGACCACCTCAGCACTGTTCACATAGTGTCAGAGTGGAACTTGGGCAGAGCCAACACTTATCTGGATAGACGCTGTCCTGATCAATGCAGGCCATCTGGAAGGCTATGCTACCTTTATCTGGACAGCATGCTGACTATTCATACTATCCAGCTAGTGCTGGGAGTCGGCGCAGTACCAGCCGCTATCTAGCTACCAGCTCTAGATATCTTGATTTTTTTTCAGCTGCAGTAGCCAGCAGTTAAAAATACACAACTACCGAGGCTGAATATCGGTCTGTAGAGGTCTGGGTGGCACAGGAGAGGAAAACACCTCAAAGCCTAAGCTGGTGTGACAAGAAAGAAAAATAGTTAAACCCAGAAAATGCTAGTCCACACTCTGGAGCAGGGGTTCTCAATCCATTCCTTGGGACACACCTAGCCAGTCAGGTTTTCAGAATGAATATGCATGAAAGAGATTTGCATATAATGGAGGCAGTGCATGCAAATCTATCTCATGCATATTCATTGTAGCTATTCCAAAAACCTGACTGGCTTGGTGTGAACCAAGAACTGGGTTGAGAACCACAGCTCAGGAGTAGCATTAAGTAAAACACCTATCTCCAGGAACAAGCAGGAATGAGTCTTCACATATGGGTACGTCGGTACCGATGGAGCCTGTGCGGGAACGCTCCCCATGGTCCAATCAGAAAGCCTTTGGGAGCATCCCACAGCGCCTGCGTGCTGCCTTCCCGCCTTTCCAACTGTCTCTCCTCAGTCGACGTCTTCCAGGGCTTCTTCTTCCTCACATGGATCTCAGATAACTAAACATAAATCCAGCCGGTCCTCGAAGGGCAAATCTCCTTCTAAGCATCGAGATGCCTCTGGCCTTGCCCTCGAGGATTCTGCACCGGCAAAATTACCCCGGCGGGAGGCTTCGGCTCCTAAAGCATCATCATCGGGGTTCCAAGATGATCTAGATGGCGTGGCCTCAACAGATCTCCTGGTGCCATGCTCTGGGGTACCGGTGGCTTCCACCGGTACCGACTTCCAGGCATTGGCAGCGTCGATGGATCAGAGGATTCTGTCCATGGAACGCAGTCTAGCGGCTTTCCTTGTGGCATCAACGCCCGTGGTACCGCAGCAGACTACTCCGCAGGTACCGGCTCCGGTATCGCCATCGGTACTGATTCCGGTACCGGTGGCATTGACATCGGCATCGGTGTCAGCCATACCGGTACCCTGCCCTCTGCAGCCCTCCGGTACCGATACCGATGATTCCCGATACCGACCCCAGTCGGTACGGGTATCGGGCTTTGCAAGAGCATCCCGACAGACGATACTTCGATTCCTTTGATGACTCTGAGGATTCTGAAGAGTCTGTCGATGCAGCGATGCTTCTTCCACAGGAGGAGTCCTCTCCTAAACGAAGGATGTCTCCTCCAGAGGACTTGTCTTTTCAAGACTTTATCAGAGAAGTAGCTCGGGGTCTCTCTATTACAGCAGCCCCAGAGTTAGAGCCTAGAGCTAAGGAGTTAGATATTCTACAATATCCTAAAACTCCTAAAGAGGCAGCTACCTTGCCTATTCATGAGATTCTGTATGATCTCATGTTAAGGATGTGGGAATCACCTCTAACCACCTCTCCTCACTCTCGCAGGTTGGACACCATGTATCGTGTCCCTCCTTGTCCTGGTTTCCATAAAACTCAGCTTCCTCACCAATCTATTGTGGTTGAGTCTGCAATGAGAAAGATTAGAAGTACCAAGAGACATGCCTCTAATCCAGCGGTTCTCAACCTGTGGGTCGCGACCCCCACGGCAGCATTGTCCTGCCTCCAAAGGAAGTTGTTTACCACTTCCTTTGGAGGCGGAACAATGCTGCACGGAGCCCGTCAAGACAGGAAGGGCTCCGCAACGATATTACAGGTACAGCCGCGGTTCCCTAAGAGGCAGGGAGCCGCGGCTGCATTAGACGGGAGGCAGAAATGGGGATCGGGGATGCGGGGGCAGGGAAACTGCAACATGGCTGACATCGACAGAGGGGGGCTGACATGGACAGATGGAAGGATGGGGGCTGGGATGGAGGGAGGGAGGGAGGGGGCTGATATGGACAGATGGAAGGATGGGGGCTGACATGGAGGGAGGGAGGGAGGAAGGGGGCTGATATGGAGGGATGGGGGCTGACATGGAGGGAAGGCGGGGGCTGACATGGACAGATGGAAGGATGGGGCTGACATGGAGGGAGGGAGGGAGGGAGGGAGGGAGGGAGGGGGCTGACATGGACAGATGGAAGGATGGGGCTGACATGGAGGGAGGGAGGGAGGGAGCTGATAGAAATGGATGGATGGAGAGAGGGAGGGGGGCTGACATGAACAGATGGAAGGATGGGGGCTGACATGGAGGGAGGGAGGAAGGGGGCTGATATGGAGGGAGGGAGGGAGGGAGGGAGGGGGGCTGACATGGACAGATGGAAGGATGGGGGCTGATATGGAGGGATGGGGGCTGACATGGAGGGAAGGGAGGGGCTGACATGGACAGATGGAAGGATGGGGCTGACATGGAGGGAGGGAAGGATGGAGGGAGCTGACATGGAGGGAGGGGGGCTGACATGGACAGATGGAAGGATGGGGGCTGACATGGAGGGAGGGAGCGGGGCTGACATGAACAGATGGAAGGATGGGGGCTGACATGGAGGGAGGGAGGGAGGAAGGGGGCTGATATGGATGGAGGGAGGGAGGGAGGGAGGGGGGCTGACATGGACAGATGGAAGGATGGGGGCTGACATGGAGGGAGGGAGAGGGGCTGACATGGACAGATGGAAGGATGGGGGCTGACATGGAGGGAGGGAGGGGGCTGATATGGATGGATGGATTGAGGGAGGGGGGCTGATATGGACAGATGGAAGGATGAGGCTGACATGGAGGGAGGGAGGGAGGGCAGGGGCTGATGATGGATTGATGGATGGAGGGAGGGTGCTGACATGGACAGATGGAAGGATTGGAGCTGACATGGAGGGAGGGAGGGAGGGAGGGAGGGGGCTGATATGGATGGATGGAGGGAGGGGCTGACATGGACAGATGGATGGATGGGGCTGACATGGAAGGAGGGAGGGGGCTGATATGGATGGATGGATGGAGGGAGGGGGGCTGACATGGACAGATGGAAGGATGGGGGCTGACATGGAGGTAGGGAGGGAGGGGGCTGATATGGATGGATGGAGGGAGGTGGGCTGACATGGACAGATGGAAGGATGGGCGCTGACATGGAGGGAGGGAGGGGGCTGATATGGATGGATGGATGGAGGGAGGGGCTGACATGGACAGATGGAAGGATGGGGGCTGACATGGAGGGAGGGAGGGGGCTGATATGGAAGGAGGGAGGGGGGCTGACATGGACAGATGGAAGGATGGGGGCTGACATGGGGGAGGGAGGGAGGGAGGGGGCTGGCATGGACCATGGGGCGAGACAGGGGGACATACTGGACAGACGGGATAAATGCTGGACAGAAGCGAGAGACAGTGCGGGTTAGGATTATAATGGGCTGATGGAACTAGCACTGGTAATGGGCAGCTGGGGGGGGCTAGGACTGGTAATGGGTTGATTAGGGAAGGCTAGGACTGGGAATGGACTTATCAAGGGGGGGTAGGACTGGTAATGGACTGATGGGGGTCTAGCATTGGAAATGAGCTGATTGGTGAGGTTAGGACTGGAAATGGGCTGATTAGGGGAGCCTAGCACTGGTAATGGGGTTGAGGGGGGGACTAGCACTGGAAATGAGCTGATTAGGGGAGGCTAGGACTGGTAATGGGCTGATTGGGTGGGGTAGGACTGGTAATGGACTGATGGGAGGCTAGCATTGGAAATGAGCTGAATGGGCGGGGGGGGGGCTATGACTGGAAATGAGCTGATTAGTGGAGGCTAGGACTGGTAATGAGCTGATGGGGGGGTAGGACTGGTATTGGGCTGATTAGGGGAGGCTAGGACTGGTAATGGGCTGATTGGGTGGGGTAGGACTGGTAATGGACTGATGGGAGGCTAGCATTGGAAATGAGCTGAATGGGCGGGGGGGCTATGACTGGAAATGAGCTGATTAGTGGAGGCTAGGACTGGTAATGAGCTGATGGGGGGGTAGGACTGGTATTGGGCTGATTAGGGGAGGCTAGTACTGGTAATGGGGTTGAGGGAGGATTAGCACTAGAAGTGAGCTGATTGGGGGGCTTTGACTGGGAATGTGTGGGGAGGGGAGGATAGAGCTGCTGGCCCTGGAAGAAAACTGGGGGCTAAGGCTACAAGTGGGCTGATACAAGGGGATGGGAGAATGGAACTGGAAGGGAGTGGATGTGAGAGGGGCTGCCATGGTATTTGTACTAGAAGGGACTGGTCAGTGGGGAAGGAGGGGGACTGGAAGGGAATGGACACCAGTGGCAGTCATGGGAATGCAAGTTGACATTGGAAGGTACTGGGAGTGAGGACTGGAAAGGGGCTGATACTGGGGAGGGTTATTGGGACTGGAAATAGGCTGATGGAAAGAAGTGAAGAAAACGAAAGAGATAAGAAATGGCAGATGGACCATAGACCACAGAAAGAGAGCTAAGAGAAGACAGGAAAGCAGAAGCCTCAGATCGGGACCAGCATGATCAGAGAATAAATTGGTCAGACAACAAAGGTAGAAAAAATAATTTTATTTCATATTAGTGATTTGACTACAAAATCATCATAATTTTGAAATCAAATATTGTTACTTGTTGTGATTAATTATTGTGGTTTAAATAAGTATTTTATAAATAAAAACATATTGCAAAGGCCTATAATATATTAATAATTCAACAAATGATTACAGCGACAATGCGTTAACGGTAAAGGAAGAGAGATGCATTTGATTTTATCATTGGGGGTCACCACAAGTTGACCAACGGTAAAAGGGGTCACGGTACAAAAAAGGTTGAGAACCACTGCTCTAATCCTCCAGGACATGAATGTAGAACCCTGGATGCTTTTGGTAGAAGAGTCTTCCAAGCTTCCATGCTTGCTGTGAGAATTAATTCTTATAGTCTCTACATGGGAATGTTCTTAAAAGAAGTCACTGACCATTTGCAGACTTTAAGTCCTTTTATGTCTGACAATAAAAGGCAAGAATTTCTCTCTGGGCTCAAACATGCCCATGATATCTCCAAATTCTCCAACCGTGCAGCTTTCGACTCCTTTGAATGTGTAAGCAGAGCCTCAGCTATAGCTATAGGTGCACGTAGGATTGCTTGGCTTCAAGCATCTGATTTGGAGACCTGGGTCCAAGATGGATTGGGAAATATTCCTTGTACAGGGGAAAATCTGTTTGGTAAGGATTGGCAAGCAAAGGCCAATCAAATGGATGCTGAAAATTCTGCTTTGGATAGACTATCCAAATCTACAGCTGCTCCTGCTAAGAAAAAGTTGTTCAAGAAAACACCTTTTTCTAAAAAGGGAAGATCCTATCCTGCTTATAGTCAGAGAGCTTCTTCTGCAGCTCAGTTCCCTTCTAAACGTCAGCAATCCTCCAAACAGACCAAGGCCAAGGCTGTGAGACCTGCTCCAGCCCATCAGTCTCAGCCCCCTCAGGGCCTTTGACTTTCTGCTAGAGAACTTAGCCTTCCTGGCTCTAGAAGGACCAGAGTCCTCCACCATTCCAGGAAGGTTATGTCACTTTGCTCCCAGATGGGGGCAAATCACAGCAGAGCATTGGACACTCTCCATCATAAGAGAGGGGTACAAACTTCATTTTTCCAGCTTGCCCCCTCTCACAAGAGTGCACCAGTTCAATTCTCCAACCTCCCTCCTCAGCCTATTAGAGCAGGAGGTTGCTACTCTTCTAGCCCAAGGGGCAATAGAGGAAGTGCCTTCTCAACAACAAGGCACAGGGTTCTACTCCCCCTATTTTCTTATCCCAAAGAAAACAGGGGGCTTCAGACCCATTTTAGATCTCAGAGAGTTGAACAGATTCCTAGTCAAGGAAAAATTCAAGATGGTTTCTCTAGGAACTCTGCTGCCATACCTTCAGAGTCAGGATTGGCTTTGTTCTCTAGATCTCAAGGATGCGTACACTCATGTTCTCATCCATCCAACTCACAGAAGGTTCCTTCGGTTCCTTTTCCAGGAGAAGCACTATCAATACAGAGTGTTCCCCTTTGGCCTGGTCTCTGCACCAAGGGTGTTCACGAAATGCATGGCAGTGGTTGCTGCTTTTCTGCGCATCCTGGGAATATTTGTTTTCCCCTATCTGGACGACTGGCTCATTTGAGCTCCCACTCAATCAGAGGCCAAGACTGCTCTAACCTGCACAATGCGTATCCTTCAATACTTAGGGCTGGTAATAAACATCCCAAAATCCAATTTGATCCCTACTCAGTCCCTGGAGTTTATAGGGGCATTGCTGGATATCACAAAGGCAAGGTCCTTTCTTCCCCAGGCCCGCTGCCTTCGCTTGATGCAGTTAGCTTCTCAAGCAGAGTTGAAACCCCTACTAACTGCTCGAGAGATGTTACAGTTGCTAGGCCATATGGCTTCCACCGTTCATGTGGTACCATATGCTCGCCTTCACATGAGAGCAGCTCAGTGGACTTTATCCACCCAATGGACCCAGGCATTAGGCTGCCTGTCAGACAAAATAGCAAACACAAGTCGCCTCATTTTGTCCCTCCAATGGTGAAAGTCCCCTCAAAACCTCTTGCTGGGGTGTCCTTTTCAACAGCCTCTACCCCAGGCAACTCTTACAACAGATGCTTCTCCAATGGGCTGGGGAGCTCATCTTCAGGACCTCTCCACCCAGGGCATCTGGTCCCTACAGGAGACTTGTCTCCACATCAATCTTTTGGAACTCAGAGCAATCTTCCTTGCTCTACGAGTTTTCCACACCCTGCTCAGCCACAAGACAGTCCTTGTCCACACGGACAATCAGGTAGCCATGTTCTACCTAAACAAGCAGGGGGGAACTGGCTCTCTGTCGCTTTGCAACAAAGCTCTGCGACTATGGGCCCTCACCAGAGAGCATCACATTCATCTTCTGGCAGTCTATCTTCCAGGGGTTCAAAACTCTTGGGCAGACAGACTCAGTCGAGTTCTTCTTCCACACGAGTGGTCCCTACATATGGACCAGGTGTCAAAACGTTTTCAAATTTGGGGAACCCCGGACATAGACCTCTTTGCAAGTCCGTGGAATGCCAAGCTTCCCCGGTTCTGTTCCAGAACTCTGGCTCAGGGGGCTCAGGCAAGGGATGCTTTCCTCCTTCACTGGGGTCAAGACTTCCTGTATGCCTTTCCACCCATTCCCCTAATTCCCAAAACCCTATTCAAGCTTCAGAGAAACAGAGGCCACATGATTCTCATAGCTCCACATTGGCCACGGCAAGTGTGGTACCCTCTGCTTCTACATCTCTCTCAAGCTCCCTCCCTAGAGTTAGGGTCTGTTCCAGACCTCCTCTCTCAGGAGGATGGAAAATTGTGGCATCCCAATCCCCAGTCTCTGCATCTCAGGGCTTGGTTGCTGAAGGCCTAGATCTCCAGGATCTTCCTCCTTCTCAACAAGTGAAAGATGTTCTTCATGCTTCCAGAAAACCTTCCACTAGACGTTCTTACGCCTTCAAGTGGAAAAGGTTTACCATCTGGTGTTCTGGAAGGGGTCTTAACCCCCGGTCAATACCTTTAGAATCGTTACTGGAGTATCTCCTGCATCTGTCTAATGCAGGCCTTAAGACAAATTCAGTAAGAGTCCATCTGAGTGCTATTGCAGCTTCACTCAAGCCTCTAAATGGACAACCTGTTTCCTCTCATCCCCTTGTAGCAAGGTTCATGAGAGGCCTCCTTTTAACAAAGCCTCCCATTAGACCACCACCGGTGGCATGGGACTTAAATTTGGTTCTTGGTCAGCTTATGAAGCTGCCTTTTGAACCTTTAGCTACTACCTCCTTGAAATACCTTTCTTGGAAGGTTATCTTTCTCATTGCAATCACATCAGCACGCCGCATCAGTGAATTGCAAGCACTAGTAGCTAATCCACCTTATACAAGGTTTCATCATGACAAGGTGGTCCTTAGGACTAATCCACATTTTATGCCTAAGGTGGTCTCGCCTTTTCACCTCAACCAAGAGGTCTACCTACCTGTCTTTTTTCCAGGGCCTCATTCATCAAGTGCAGAGAGGAATCTTCATACCCTGGAGTGTAAAAGAGCTCTGGCTTTTTACTTACAAAGGACACAGCAACATAGAAAGTCTTCCCAACTCTTTGTTGCTTTTGATCCTTCTCATTTGGGACAACCAGTCTCCAAGAGAACTCTTTCCAACTGGATTGCCCAATGTATTTCTTTCGCCTGTCAGAGCAAGAACATTTCTCTGGAGGGCCATGTCACAGCTCACAATGTGAGAGCCATGGCAGCCTCAATGGCTCATCTGAACTCTGTGTCTATCGATGACATCTGTCGAGCAGCCACTTGGCCTTCAGTTCATACCTTCACAGCCCATTACTGCTTAGACAAGGACTCCCGCCGGGATGCCTTGTTTGGTCAGGCTGTTCTCAAACACCTGTTCCATGCTTAATCAACTCCTACCCACCATCCCTCATGGGATGCCAGAGATCCAGGTGGGGAAGTGCAGCCCTGTTCCAGGGACATACAACTTCTGGGCTCTCTCTCTGGCATCAAAAGCTAGGGAGTCCCCATATGTGAAGACTCATTCCTGCTTGTTCCTGGAGATAGCACAGTTACTTACCTGTAACAGATGATCTCTGGGAACAGCAGGAATAAGTCTTCACAACCCACCCACCTCCCCTAGGAGTTGTCTCTCTCTCTCTCTCTATCTCTCTTCCTTTCCCTCTCTCTCCCTCTTTGTCTCAGCTATAAAACTCAGCTGAGGAGAGACAGTTGGAAAGGCGGGAAGGCAGCACGCAGGCGCTTTGGGATGCTCCCAAAGGCTTTCTGATTGGACGCTGGGGAGCGTTCCCGCGCAGGCTCCGGTGGTACCGACGTACCCATATGTGAAGACTTATTCCTGCTGTTCCCAGAGATCACCTGTTACAGGTAAGTAACTGTGCTTTATTGGCAGTTCTCCAAAACATAAGTACATACAGAAGAAAAAAAAATTGCAACACAACAGTGGGAAAACAAAGGGTAAAAGTAAATCAAATACCAAAAGAGAAAGTCCTTTTCAGTCCTTAGAATAGGCACCTCCTTTGGGTAAACTCCTCTCTTATTCCTTAACCCTCTTGTCCTGCTCTTCAGCGATCCAAGTAGGTGCCCCAGACTTTCTTTAGAGGACTCTGCAAGATACATTCAAAAAACACTCCTCTTCACCTCATAGTTCATGGAGCAGAAGTTAGTTTAAATACTATCAGTGTCAAATTCTCTGAACTTTAAGCAAAAATTCCAAAAGCCCACTATCATTTAAAGTATTGATTTACTTGTTTGTTTTTTATTGTATGTATGTTGTACGAGCTCATGTCTTTCCAGTAGTAGTTTAAAGTGAGTTATACTGAAGTACATTTCTCTGTCCCTGGAGGGCTTTCCTTGGGCAATGGAGGGTTAAGTGACTTGCCCAAGATCACAAGGAACGTCGGCGGGATATGAACCCTAGTTTGCTCTAACCTCTAGGCTACTCCTCTGCTCTTAGAGGGAAACTCATTAGAGCACAGGAGTAGCCTGGAGGTTAAAGCAAACTAGGGTTCATATCCCTCTGTTGTTCCTTGTGATCTTGGGCAAGCCACTTAACCCTCCATTGCCCCAGGAAAGAGAGTAAAAAAGATGGGAATTCCTTGCAGCAAAAATCTCAAAGTTCCCCTGTCAGTGTCCTCAGGATGCACTGGGGAGATGAGTTCCTCTCACCATTCTACTGCGCTTCTCAGGGGTAGAGCTGGGATGCACCCTCTGAATCCCATTCAGCTTTCCGAGAAACTCAAAACTCTTCTTGCAGCTTGACTCTTGTAGGATCCTTTGCTTGAGTCTTTGATGCTTTGGCTGGTCTCATAACTGCTGTCTGCTGGCCTTCAAGCCCAGACCTCCTGATATTAAGTCAATTGAATCATTCAAAAAAAAATGTTTATTATTCAAATAGATACGACATGATGTATAAATGTGATTGTAACCATAATATTCTAGAATAGACGATAATAATTTTTAAGGAAGTTGTATCCTCTGTACGGTATAATAATTCATATTTGTATTTAGCAATACCTCATTACCATAATTGTTGTTGTAGATATCTAAAAAGATGGACAAATGCCTAGATTGTTTTGAGAATTGTTTATATGTCAAATATTTTATATATATATAGTTGGAGGTGGAATAGCTTAATGGTTAAAGCAGTGGGCTGACAAGCCAGGTTCAAATCCTTACTACTACTACCAATCATTTGTATAACACTGCAAGGCATACGCAGCGCTGTACATATAGATGTAAGACACAGCCCCTGCTCATCAGAGCTTACAATCTAATCAAGACAAAACCCAAAGTGAAACTGGGGACTAGAGTAAGTAGTGGACAAGAGAGTGAAGAGCATCGAGATCCAAAAGCGGTTTAAAAGAGATGGGTTTTAGCCTGGATTTGAATAGAACTAGAGAGGGAGCCTGACGAACAGCCTCACGTAATTTGTTCCAGGCAGATGGAGCAGCAAGGTGGAATGAACGAAGTCTGGAATTGGCAGTGGCAGAGAAGGGCGGAGATAAAAGGGATCTGCCAGAGGAGTGCCCGAGGAGGGGTGTACAGTGAATTAAGAGAGGAAGGGAAGTGAGGCGCCGCAAAATGAATTCACTTGTAGGTAAGTAGGAGAGTAGCCTAGTGGTTCGAACACTGGCTTGGTAACCAAGCAACCAGGGTTCAATTCCCACTAGCACTCCTTGTGGCCTTGGGCAAGTCACTTAACCCTCCATTGCCTCAGAAGAAAGGCCTGGCAATCTACTTCCGGTGACACTGCCAAGAAAACCCAGGAGCTTCTGGGTCGCCAGGAGTCAGGACTGACTCGAAGGCACACATTGCATTGCAGGAGAAGTTTGAACTGGATGTGGAAATGGATAGGGAGCCAGAGAAGTGACTTGGGAAGAGGGGTTACATGAGCATAGCGACACTGGTGGCAGATAAGCCGTGCAGCTGAGTTTTGAACAGATTGAAGGGGAGAGAGATGATTCAGAGGGAGACCAGTGAGGAGCAGGTTACAATAGTCAAGGCGGTAGGTGACTAGAGAGTGGATAAGGGTCTTAGTAGTGTGAGTAGAAAGGAAGGGACAAATTTTGCTAATGTTATAGAGAGAGAAGCAGCAGGTTTTAGCTATCTGTTGGATGTGCACAGAGAAAGAGAGTATTCTCCAGGACCAAGCAGGAAGTCAGTCCTCACATATGGGTGACGTCGGCGCCGACGGAGCCCTCGCGGAGCAATTTTCCCCAGCTTTCAAAGAAAGCCTTTGGGAATTGCAGCGCGCATGCGCGGTCCCCTTCCCGCCCAAGGGTGCCATCTTGCTCAGTCTTCTTTTTTCCGCGGAGCCCTACAGACGTTGTTTGTACTTCACCGCTAGAAAAGTTGATTTTATTTGTCTTTTTTCTCGGTTCGACGCCGGTTCTTTTCCCGCCCGGACCCGCGACGCCGGTTGGGAGTCCGTTCTTTATTTTTCGGTTTTTTGTCCTTCGTGACAGATTTCGCGCCTTTTTTTCTTTTTCACTCGCAGCCCTGTCTTTTGACCTCGCAGGGGCCCTTTTTCCCCCGATGGCTGCCAGCGGGTTTAAGAAGTGTGATCGGTGTAAGAAGCTCATGTCTCTTACCAACACACACGACTACTGCCTCCGCTGCCTCGGACCCGATCATGACCCGATGATCTGTGGTCCGTGTGGCAAGATGTCCTCAAAAGCGTTGAGGAGTCGGCAGCATCAGCGGGAACGTATCTTCTCTGACTCAGGCCGGGCCCGGACCTCGTCAGAGGCTTCGACGTCTCGGGACTCTGGTCCTGAGCATCGTCGAAGTTCCTCTGAGCGGGGGTCTCCTACCCGGGAACATCATCGGAAGAAGAAACCCGCGAGGGCGGGGTCGGTGGACGCTCCTGGTTCCTCGAGAGCCAGGTCGCATAGCCCCGACAGCCGTCCCGGGTCCTCGGAGATGGAGAGGCCTTCCAAACATCCTCGTCTCGAGATGGACTCGCCCGCTCACGTGAGTACTGTAGTCCTCGTGGACTCGCCTCCGAAGGAGCCGACGTTGGGCCCGACGCCGTCGGGGCCCGAGTCGGGGGCTGCTGGGTCTCCTGAGCTCGGACTCAGGTTGACGGCCTTGGAGAGCAGTCTGACTGCCTTCATGGACCAGCAGCAGGCATTGATCGCTGGCCTCGCCGGTGCTTCTGCCCTGACCACCGGGACGTCGACGTCCAAGTCGACCCCGGAGACCGAGACGATCCTCGAGTCCATGAGAGCTCGAGTCGATCCTCGGTCACGGTCTCCTTCGGCCTCCCGTTCGGGACCGAGGTCGTTGACGCCGACTCCCTCAGCGTCGGGGCGGACGGCATTGATGCCCGCCCGACCGGAGCCGCTCGACTCCTCCTCCGAGGAGTCAGCCTGGGAATCCGAGGACGAAGAGTCACCTGGTTCTTTTCGGACTCGGTGTGTCCCATCGGACTCCCCCGAGTCCGAACCTCGGAGACGGTCCCCCCCGGAGGATACCCGGTTCTCGGACTTCGTGCGGGATATGGCCAAGGCCTTGGCCTTCCCCGCGGATCCCGAGGAGGAGCCTCGAGTCGAAGAGCTCGATGCCCTCCAGTATGACTCTCCCCCAAAGGAGGCCTTTATTGTATCGGTTCCTCCGATGCTGGAACGACTTCTCTTCCGCATGTGGGAGAGCCCGGCGTCGTCGCCAGTGTTAAGCAAGTGGGTCGATTCCATTTATCGAGTCCGCAAGAGCCCCGGGTTCCAAAAGGCACAACTACCGCACCATTCCATGGTGGTGGAATCGGCCATGCATAGACTTAAGAGTCAGAAAATGCACTCCTCGATGCCTCCCGGTCGGGAGGCTCAAAGCCTGGATGCCCTCGGTAGGAAGTGTTTCCAGGGCTCTATGATTGCTTGTCGAGTCCAGACCTACCAGCTCTATATGGGCATGTATCTCCGAGACCTGGCTAAAGAAATAGCCGGGTTCTCTGCTGGTCTCTCCGAAGAACCTTTGCAGAGGTTCCAAGCCTTGTCGACTGGTATTCGGGAGTGCTCAAAGTTTATTTCTCGAGCAGCCTATGATGGCTTTGAAGCATCGGCTCGAGTAGCCGCAGCCGGCATCGGTGGCCGCCGACAGGCTTGGCTTCAGTCATCCGACCTCGAGCCATGGGTGCAGGACAAGTTGGTCGATGTCCCCTGCAGAGGTGAAAACCTCTTTGGCAAACCCATGGATGAGAAGGCTGCACAGATCGAGACCGAGACTCTCACCAGGACTCGGCTCTCCAGGAAAACCTCTGCCCCTTCTCAGAAGAAGAAGGGCTCGGGGAAAAAGCCCTTTTACCCGAGGAAGGCGGCTGCCTATCAACACTACCCTCATTATCAGGCCTCAGCAGCTCCCCAACAGGGTAAGCAAGCCAAGGGACGGGGTAATGGGTCCCGTAGGCAGCAAGCCCCCAAGCCTGCACCACCGGCCCCTGCTCAGCAGGGTGGGGGTTTTTGACTTCATCAGCATAGCCTCTCCCCCTCAGCTGGTTTCTCTCATCACAGGAGGCCGGCTGGTCCACTTTTCCCACAGGTGGTCCAACATCACTACAGATACCTGGGTGCTTCACATAGTCCAAGAAGGCTATCTTCTGCACTTCCACCAGGTACCTCCCTCCTACTTTCCAGGGGAGCCTTTCAGACTCCCTCTGCACAGGGACTTACTCCTTCAGGAGTTAGCAAGTCTTCTTCAGGACCAGGCTGTGGAACCGGTGCCCCACCACCTGCGAGGTCAAGGCTTTTACTCCAGGTACTTTCTGATACCAAAAAGAACAGGAGGCCTCAGACCCATCCTGGACTTGCGGAACCTCAACAAGTTCCTCGCAAAGGAAAAGTTCAAGATGCTTACCCTTGGAATCCTGCTACCCTACCTCCAGCAGGGAGACTGGCTATGCTCCTTGGATCTACAGGATGCCTACACTCACATCCTCATCCACCCCAGCCACAGACAATATCTCAGGTTTGTGGTGGGGGGAAATCATTACCAGTACACTCTTTGGCCTATCCTCCGCACCAAGGGTGTTCACCAAATGTCTAGCAGTGGTGGCAGCTTATCTAAGACTTCAAGGCCTCTTTGTATTTCCATACCTGGACGACTGGCTCATCAGAGCACAGTCATCCCAAGAGGCCACTTACGCCACGCACCGCACTGTAGCTCTGCTACAGCACTTGGGCTTTGTCATAAACTTCGCAAAGTCCACTTTGCTCCCCTCTCAGGATCTCGAGTTCATCGGCGCAAGATTAAACACGCTTCAGGCGCGAGCCTTTCTGCCTCTCGACAGGGCAAACAGACTCATGGATCTTGCCAGCCACTTTCACAGCAATTCCCTGGTCTCTGCCAGGCACTTTCTGAGACTGCTCGGCCATATGGCTTCCACAGTCCATGTGACCCCCAATGCCCGCCTGAACATGCGGCCTGTTCAATGGTGCCTTCGCACACAATGGCATCAAGCCACTGGGAGCCTAGCGGACTCCGTACAGATCTCCGACCCGCTGGTCTCTTCTCTGCAATGGTGGCTTCATCTGCCAAACCTAGTGCTAGGAATGGCTTTTCAGTCTCCTCCGCCTTCTCAGGTCCTAACGACCGATGCTTCTCTCCTGGGTTGGGGAGCACATTGCCAAGGGACATGTACTCAAGGCCTCTGGACTCCTTGGGAGTCTGCCCAGCAGATCAACTTACTGGAGCTCAGAGCTATCCGCCTAGCTCTGAGGGCCTTCTCCCACCTCACTTCTCACCAGTCGGTGCTGGTCCAGACGGACAATCAAGTTGCGATGTTCTACGTGAACAAACAAGGGGGCACAGGCTCCTTCCTTCTCTGTCGGGACGCACAAAAGCTGTGCTCTTGGGCCGTCAGCCGCGGCATCCTCCTCAAAGCTGTTTATCTCCCAGGTCAGGAAAATTGCCTGGCAGACAAACTAAGCCGGATCCTCCAACCACACGAATGGAGATTGGATCCAGTGGTGGTTCAGCGGATCTTTCTCAAGTGGGGACTCCCCACCATGGATGTGTTTGCCAGTCCTCTGAACCGGCAACTTCCCAGATTCTGCTCTCGACAACCACATCCTCTCAGAGTAGCGGCGGATGCTTTTCTGATTCCATGGTCCACGGGCCTCTTGTATGCCTTTCCTCCCATGCCGCTGGTGTCTCGAACACTCTTCAAGGTTCTCAGAGACAAAGCCTCGCTGATCCTAGTGGTTCCTCGGTGGCCGAGACAGCCCTGGTTCCCGCTTCTGATGCAGCTGGCGGTGGACACTCCTCTCCCTCTGGGGTTTCAGCCCGATCTCCTGACCCAGGATCACGGGACTCTCCTACACCCCAACCTCCGGTCCCTTCATCTGATGGCCTGGCTGCTGAAAGGGTAGTCCTTGCTCCCCTCCTGCTGCCTCCAGATGTGGAGGAAGTCGTCTTGGCCTCCAGGCGACCCTCCACCCGGAAGTCCTACGCTCTTAAGGGGCGTCGGTTCTCCGTCTGGTGTGCTCAGCAGTCTCAAGATCCCTTCTTCTGTTCGGTATCAGTGGTCTTGCAGTACTTGCTTTGCCTCTCCGATCTTGGACTTAAGTCCAACTCGGTCAGGGTCCACCTCAGTGCTCTTTCTGCGCATCACATGCCGGTGGATGGCAGACCTCTTTCCAGCCACCCTCTAGTGGCTCGTTTTCTCAGAGGCCTCCTTCTCCTTAAACCACCTTTGCGCCCACCAGCCCCTGACTGGGATCTGAATGTGGTTTTACAGCGGATTACCTGTCCGCCTTTTGAACCTATGGCTACCTGTCATCTTCGTTTTCTTTCTTGGAAAACCTTATTCTTGGTAGCCCTCACTTCTGCTAGACGCGTTAGTGAGCTACAGGCCCTAGTATCTGATCCTCCTTCCACTAGGTTCTACAAGAATAGGGTAGTCCTACGGACTCACCCTAAGTTTCTTCCTAAAGTGGTTTCCCCTTTTCACATCAACCAGGAGGTGGTACTTCCGACCTTCTTTCCCAGGCCACACTCCAGCCGAACTGAAATGGTCCTGCATACCCTGGACTGTAGGAGGGCGTTAACCTTCTACCTTGACCGTACACGGGAGCACCGAAGGGCTGTTCAGCTCTTCGTGTCTTATGACCCCAATAAGTTGGGGCTCCCTGTCTCCAAGCGTACTCTGTCCATCTGGATTGCTGACTGTATCGCTTGGGCTTATGGGGCAGCCGGCCTCTCGTTGGAAAGTCGAGTCACGGCTCATCGTGTTTGGGCGAAGGCTGCGTCAGTGGCTTACCTCCGCTCTGTTCCATTGGCAGACATCTGCCGGGCCGCTACTTGGTCTTCAAGCCAGACTTTTGCAGCCCATTACTGCCTGGAGAGGGAGTCCCGCAGGAATCAGTCCTCACAACCCTCCCTCCTCCCCTTGGAGTTGCAGTCCTATGATTTCGTTTTTGCTAATTTTTTGCTGTCTTTTAGCTATGTCATCAGACTGAGCAAGATGGCACCCTTGGGCGGGAAGGGGACCGCGCATGCGCGCTGCAATTCCCAAAGGCTTTCTTTGAAAGCTGGGGAAAATTGCTCCGCGAGGGCTCCGTCGGCGCCGACGTCACCCATATGTGAGGACTGATTCCTGCTGCTCCTGGAGAACACCTGTTACAGGTGAGTAACTACTCTGAGTCAAAGATGACCCCAAGGTTGCGAGCCGAGGAAACAGGGAGGAGTGTAGTGTCATCCACAGAAGTAAAGAAAGGGGGGAGGTGGGTTTAAGGGGAAAGATAAGAAGCTCAGTTTTGGCCATGTTCAATTTCGGACAGCGGTGAGATATCTAGGCAGCAATATTGGATAAGCAAGCAGAGATCCGAGACTGGATTCCTGGAGAGATTTCAGGCGCAGAGAGTTAGATCTGAGAGTTGTCAGCATAAAGATGGTACTGAAAACCATGGGACGAAATAAGTGCAGCAAGGGACTGAGCGTAGAGAGAGAAAAGTAGAGATCCCAAGACAGAGCCCTGAGGTACACCAACGGTGATCTTGACCAAGTTGCTTAATCCTCCATTGCCTCAGATACAAACTTTAAATTGTATGCGCACTGCGGACAGGAAAATACCTACAGTACTTGACTATAACTCGACTTGAACTTCTGAGAAAAGTACTTATTACGGACACTTTCTAGTTTTAGACCCCTGATGCAGGCAGTATTGTCGAAACCCGCCTGTGTTAGGTTATATTTGTTTATGGAATTATTTGATATAGCGTCTTAGACAAGGTATCCAAACAAACTTGGTTGCACCTTTTCTTGTCTTAAGAGTGTCCTCCTTTAGGCCATCTTTGCTGTGTTTTTTTGGCTTTGAATTTATAGAGTTTGCATATTTCTTTTTCTTTCGTATACTTCCCTCCTATACACAGGAGGAGAGACCCTTCCTGACCACTGAAGAACAGTCAGGCACAGCCTCCATTACCTTACACTGCAGGGCAAAATTAAACTACAGCAGGGATTCAGAATCTTCCTCTTTGTCAAAAAATAGAGGGAGGTTTGGATGTCCTGCTTCGTATGCATATGATGGCTGCATTTAAAAACTCCTCAGTGAGAGGGAGATGGCTCAGTGTGTCACTTATGTGCATTCAAGGGAGATGACAAAGGTGACCTGCAGATAGTAGCAGTGCAGTTGCATTAAATTCCCCAAACACGGGTGTGAGTTTGGCCATATGTACTGGCAACAGGGCTTCTGTGCATCATCAGATCTAATGGCAGGATAGCAAGTTTTTGTATCGCAGGAAAGGCATTTAAAGATAAAGTCTGATTTCTTGCAGACCTTCAAGTTTATATAGCTGACACTCAAAATATATCCTGCAGTGGGACATGAAAAGCGATGACCCAAGCTAGAGCAGTTACAAGCACTTAAGCCCACAAGACTGATTGCAAGAACAATGTGGGGAGCAGGGGGCAGTGATGCAGGCTAGGTTAGTGAAATGGTCCTTATCAGAAGATGTACGATGTCAGGGAAGTTTCAGAGAGAAACTGGAAAAAGTAGACAATTTACCAAAAAAAAGAACCCCAGCCTCTGTCAAAGAGGACATCTCAACTTCTCTCCACTTTGAACTTTTCATCTTTAACATCTTTTTTCCTTTTTCGGAAGTGAACCTTTTTAGATGCTGAAAGCTCCAGTGCTTTTGTCTAATGGTCAGAATAGCTTTAGTTGCACGATAGAGAAGCCAAAATACAGCGGCTACATCTTCAAAAGAGACAAAGAGAATTTATGGTTTAAAAATAGGAAAAATCTTAAATTCTAGATCCATTTACTTTGAGTAATTGCAAATTTCAGCTATTTTACGGACCTATCGCAGATATGCTCTCCTTGTTAGTATGCTTTGCTGATACAATTTAAATACATTGAAAGAAACAAAGAAATTGAGATCAACTCTAATGAAAAGGTTAAAATCAGTTTCCTGCACTTCGTCCAGTAAGAGTATTATTACCACCTCTCTCGTTCGACTCATATTCGTTAAGCATCATTCAATTTGCCTGAAGAACTTCAGAGGCAATTTGGACTTCAGAATGGTACAGAAATTAAGACCATGTAATAATTCATCAAAACCAGAGCTATAAATTTGAAGCTGTTCCAAGTTGCCCATGCATTTAGGAGGGCCTCCCCTTGGCTGATCAATAGAGCTGTTGTCCCTGAGGTTGAAAGTATTTTTCACAGAAGTACTCCACATTGTTCAGTAGCTTATTGGTGCTACCTCTCTTTCACTGTTAATCCACCATTGATTTAACTGGAATTCCATACAGTCATCAGAAGTGCTCTTTAGGTTCCATAAGGGTTAATCAGAAAGGTTACTAGATTTCATACCAGCTGGGAAAGAGCTCTCCATACTACACAATCTTTTAGAGGCACAAGTAGGCTTATAAAAATGCATATGAAGACTGTTTTGTGGGCATTTTTTTCTTTGGTGTTCCCAAGTACAAAATTGGGCAATTGCATAAAAGGTAACAGCCGTAGTATACTATGGCGCTCAGTGTCCATACTTTGCCTAAAGCTGAGGCTGTGGAACATCTGCTTGACATGTCAATTTCTGGGGCGTCCTTGCAGGAATTTATAGCCGTTCCAAGAGGCATCTTTATTGTTGTCTTGCTTATGTTTTTTTAATCATGAAGGGTCTGCATTCCCCCTCATTGCTCTGGCTTTTAAGCATGTAATATATTGCTGTTTAATTGGTAACTAGAATATTTATGGTTAAATATTCTGGACCTTAAGACTGGTTATGTTCCTCAGGGAAGTAATGGTGACTTGAATCCAAAATGTTTTCTTAGTTGTAGATTTATATTTACTGTGTGACATTTAACCTGAGAAGATTTCCATAGACTGTTATTCTGCAGGCTGATTTTTTTTTTTGTTTGAATTCTGTGTAGGCTGGGATCTGCAGTATATAAGTATAAGGTAGTTAATTAACTAAATTAAATAAATACTGTGCAATAAGTCTCACTGCACAATGCACTCGTCTTTAAGCATGTACAGTGTTCTTTTTCCACAGGTTTCTGCTTTGCCCCCAATGTTTACAGTTCCAAAATTGCTTAAGTTAGATGATTGGAGACAGCGTAACCATTAGACAAACTAGGTCTTTGCCTAGGGCAGCGGCTTCCAAGGAGCACTTGCACTTAATGCAAAACAATAGGTCCTGAAAACCACACAAGTATACAACATCAGCATTTGCTTTTCTGCCGAGAGGGTGGGTGACATCTAAATAGCCCATCTACCTGGATGAATGGCTTTTAGAAAATATCCTCATTAAGTAAATATGTGCCAAACAAAATCTGATGTCCATTTTTTGCAGGATTATTCTGGGAAGGATGATGGTGGGGTACTCATAACTGTTGAGTTTATTTATCAAAATGTCAAGAGGAGAGGAGTTAGGGACTTGATGGTAAATTGAAGAAGGGGCAAAGCTAAAGTTTTGCCTAGTGTGCCCTAGGCATAGGTATTTCGGGCTCATTTGAGTTCCTAAAAATTAATAGCACTCAGCTTGCTTGTGCATGTGTATACCTACAAACTATTGCACACAAGCAATCTGCACGTGCAAGAAAGCTGTAGCGCACATAGTAAGTATGCTGTTATGGCAAAAACAGAAAAATCCCTTTGGTTGTTTTCAGTTAATATGTAGTTTTTTTGGTCCTACACATGTCTAGTGCCTAATGCCCTTGCACAGAGACTGTAGATGATTGGCAGCATCTTGGAGTACTTGGGGTGGAGGGATATTCAGCTATGGCAGTTTGCGTTTGTTTTAAAATGCTGGCCACAGTAACTACATAAAACGTGTATATTTAGTGCCACTATCCAGAATATACATATCGTACGGTCAGCTCTGGAGTCATCCAGATAGCGACAATATTCAGTCCACATCCGGATAGACTATCCATTTCACCTAGGAATACTTTTTTCTTTCCTAAGTTATCCAGATAGTAAACCAAATATTGCCGCTCTCCAGATAACTCTGTGGCCCGTTCCTGCTCTGCTGCGGCACTAAACAGATAGTGCTGGGGCGACCAGGATGATTTTTAGCATCGCTGAAAATCGCCTGCTAGACCAAACCAGTGGCACGTATCTGGATTCTGCTTAAGTGCCTCTGAAGATGGGTTTTGTTGTGGAATGTAAAAATCCATTTTGTGCTGTCTTTTAATCGGACCCTATAACTTTTTTAATTGTGCTCATGATTCAGATAGGGAACATTAGGAAGTGACTCTGGTTTCTGGCTTGCTGCTTTGATCTTTTTATCACAATTGCTGTTTGTTCATCTGCCTTATAATCAATTTAGGATAAAGGTATGTGTGGGGGGGAGGGGTAGAATTATGACTTCACATCTGCTAGATTTTGCAATATGATTTTGCAAATAAGCGTAAAGATGAGGGAATAATTTTAAGCAATATTTGTCAGTGAAAGAACACCTCCCTCCTCAACCAGTCCCCACCAGTCTCTCAGTTTTTGTTCTCTCTCCATCCCCCCAACCAGTTCCCTCCAGTGTCTCTCTCGCACTTCCTAGCCAGACCCTACCAGTCACTCTCTCCCCGCCACTCCCCCACAGCCAGTCCTCACCAGTCTCTATTTTCTATGCCCTAAGGATCCTAATGGTCTCATAGACCCCCAAGGGTCCGTGGGCCACTGCTTTATATGAGCCGTACCTGTTTTGAAAAGTCATTCTGCTTTTAGGTGGGATATAACAACGTTTAGGGATCTGCATTTATTTTGAAAGGAAACGAACCATGCAATGAAACAGGCTTGTTTTCTTTCAAAATGGTCTGAGTAAAAAAAAAATACATTTTTCTTTGTTGTTTTTAGCATATGCGTTTTGCCAATAATGCACTCTAAAAATAAAAGTTCATGAGACAAAAAAGGGAGAGCATAAATTGAAATTTGGAGAAAGCGGGCCTTGGCGCACTCTCCTAGTAACGCTCGCTATTTCACGTCTGCCTGACTACAGAAAGGGATAGGCCTGCGCCTGCACAGATGACGCTGCTGGGAAAGAAGCGCCCTTGGAATGTTTTAGCAAGGGGCTCCTCTGTCCCCGCTGCCCTTCGCCACTGTCGCCTCTGCCATTTCTGCAGTTGGCACCACACTCAGTAGTCTCGTCCACCTGTTTTAGTTATCACAGCCAGCAGCGTGCACAGCTAATCTGTATTACTGTATTCTTTCATCAGCGGAGCATTATGGAAGCCAAATAATTTCTGGATTGCATTTCCAGAATTTCATAGCGTCAGAATGTTAAAATGTCTTTAAAGCAAAGCTGTCGTTTCACATGAATATTTCCCACAATGATTCCGACGACATGCTTGCTCAGCGCATTAGTCAAAAGTATGGTTCTGCTAATCTTTGAGTGCCCCGGAGCGGTCAAGAATAACAAAGCTGCTTCCTCTTCCCACTTCATCTAGGAGGAGAAATAAGAGGTTCTGGTCCTTGAAAGTTTGCTTCTGGCTAGCATCAGTGATGTGCGGACATGGAACATAGCTTCTTTTGCCTTAACTGTCTCTGCATTCTTTGAGAGCTGTAAAAACACAGAATGTCAGATAAACTGAGCCAAAATGACATGAGGATCATTCACTACATCATCGTTCAAGTTTTACAAAGTGGTTTGATTCCTGGATCCTTCATCTTCACCTCATGTTAAAATAATCTTTTCTGAGATAAATTAATTACATCTTCCAAAATCATACTCATTTTAGCAAACAGAAGTATATTACATCTAAATGTAAAAACTGGCATGCTAATTCAGATGAGCCATTCATTGAGCCTAGCATCCTGTCTTTGCCCGTGGCTAATCCAAGTCTCTTGGAAGTACCTGATGGATCCAGATAGGGAGATCTGTTTTCTGTTGCTCACTTCCAGAAGTAAGAGGTTGCGATCCCTGCATCTAGATGCCTGTGTGGTTGTCCAAATCTAGTTTAGCCCCATCTATACAGTTGGCCTTTGCTGAGAAGTAAACCTGAATCTTGGCAGACAAATAAAGGGCCTTAAGTAATGTAAATATCTCGACTGTAATATCTGAGACGGAGGGAATGTTAAGTAGATTTACTAAGATGCATTACCACAATAGCACCCGCTAACGCCATTAATGTGCATCATTAGTAACAAGGTCCTATTGCATGACATAGGATGTGCATTACAATAACAGACATTCCTAATGCTGGTGCACAGGGGAATGGGATAGGAAAGGTGTTCTCTCCCACTTCTCATGGCCACCGCTGTTATCCTGAGGGGCCCTTAGCACATTTTGCTTGGGGCCCCCTCATTTGAACTTATGCCACTGGAAACACACCTCATAATCAACCATGAAGTAGTCCCACGAAAGAGATGAAGGTTTTGAATATTATTGAAAATTTGCGGGGAGATCCTGTCATGCAGCACGTAGAAGCTAACAGAATTCCACAAGGAAGAATGAAAAGAATTCCAAAAGCGAGAACAGGAAGACTTTTAGCTGGCTACAAGAAACCTTTGACAGCTGTCATTTCTGCTGAAGGAGATTATACGTGTTACTGACTGAAACAGTGTCCGAACCTTTGCACCTGCCTTATTCACTGTTTTCTTATTTGGAATCTGTAAAGAAATGCAAATAGTAATTATGCGTTACATTTGCAAAAAGATGTGTTTAACTTGGTACTGTGTAGAGGTGGTTGTTGGCTTCTGCTCACTTAGAGATTCATTGAAACATGCAGTTTGACTCAGGGCTACCTAAACATTTGTATGCAACTGTATATACAATAACTATCAAGCCAACTCATGATTTCCCAAATTTTGTTTTCTCTTAAGAAAATGAAACTATCACAAGCGTGAATGATGAGAAGTAAAATTGAAACTCTTCTTGCTGTTAAGTGCTGTCGAGTCAATGCCAACTCTTGGTGACTCTGTGGATAGTTGTCCTTACCTGCTGAGTTTTCTTGGCAAGGTGCATTTGGAAATAGACTTGCAGATCTGCACAGTAAATCTATACAGGGCCCTTCTATCCACTGGACAGACAAGGCGGTTGTCTAGGGCGGCAGATCTCAGTGGATGGCACAACACCACAACCCCTCCACGATTTTTGAAAAGTGACAGCTTTGTGCTGCCAGTTTGGCACCTGTGGCAGACCATGCACTTTGGCACGCGCAGTGGGGTATAATACACCCACGTGCGTGTGTGCACTCATGGCCTGCCACTCCTGCCCCCCTTCGATGCAACTTCCTGCCGAAGGGGGCAGAAGCGGCAGGCTATGAGTGCACATTCATACAAGTGCTTTAAGGTCTGCCACGGGCACCGAAGCGGCGGCACACAAGCTGCCACTATGAATAATCATGGACAGGTCGCGGTGGCACCCCCCCCCCAATCCAAGTTGAAATGATGGTGCAGGGGGAGAGGTGTGGTTCAGCAGGCGGGCCTGCCTAGGATAGCAGAAACCCTTGGACCAACCCCAAGTCTACAGCACCTGAAATTCCAAGGTCGTCTCCCATCCAGCTACTGAGGCCCAACCCTGCTTAGCTTCCGAGATCAGATGAGATTGGGCTCACTCAGGGTGATGTGGCTAGAGGGGTCAGTATTCAGCCAGCACGATGACTGGCTTAAGTTAAAGGCCAGCTATGACTTTTAATGTAGCCTCTATATTTAGGCCACTATCCATATATAGATAGTGCAGTCTCCATGCTTGCACTGTCCATTTAGTTTAGACCTGAACTAAATTTATGACATCTCATGATAGCAGCTGAATCACTATCCAGGTAATTGTTTTGCCTGCCTTTACCGTGCCTCTTTTCAGTGCTGTTAGAATCGGGTCTTTTAGCGATTTAAACAACCCAGTGTTATCCTTATATTTGCCCATACAGAGATGGGCAAGTTGCACTTTCACTGTCAGCCAGTGAATATATAACGTGCTTTGAATATGAACCTGTTAGTATTTACATCACAAATGTAACCTCATCTCATAGAGCTGTTCACAATATGATGCCCTCTGTATCTCATAAGTTTGGAAAAATTCTTCTCATTCTGAGGGAAATTTACAGCATCTTACTTTCATTTAAGTATATCGGGGAATCAATCCAGGAGCTCAGTGGTGGTTCTTTGAACTATTACAGTGGAAGCCTTGCTTTGATGCTTAGGCGCGTTGAGTCAGTTGCAGAGTTCATACTCATGGCCCTGGAGGAGTGTCACACAGCAGTGACACGTAGAGGCCAGACTCTTGGAATATCTATGTGCCAAGTTCTAGAAGGAACCATGGTCAGCAGCTAAACTACATGGGAGAGGACATATAAGAAGAGGGGAGAGGGGGACCTAGGTAGTTGGGAATGAAAATATCGAGATCTAGTAGACTTCAGTTCCAAGTGATCTGGAAGTCCATCCCACTCACTTCCTTCTTTAAATCTGCCACTGAAGTAACAACTATCTTTAGGGAGCTGTGACTGCCTTCAAAGCCCTGTGTGTTAGGTCTCTCGGGTAACTTCATCATTTTCTGATGCTTCATTTCACAAAGTATTAATATTTTAAATGTGTATGCCGCTATTAAAACTGACAGTATTGCCGCCATCTCAGTTTCTCTGTACTCCCATGGTGCTTTGCAGTTAATGCAGAGCTTGAACGGACATCCATGAGTCAGACACAGAGGGGAAGGTAATAGGGATTCTAATTGCTTTGATTTTGAGAATAAGTGACAGTAGCAGCGTGCTGAAGGAAAATAGTCTGTAAAGTGAACATTGGGCAAAAGTTTTATACCAAAATATTTGTCATCATAATATAACATCTCCTATTAGGTAGCTCTTCATGCCAAGTTAAAGGGTGGTAGATCCATGGGCCAGTTTCCCCAGAGATGATGAAAGCAAAGGTGGAATCAGAATTTATACAGGCCTGGGACAGACACAGCAGAACTTTGGCTAATGTTGGAAAAGCCAAAGATTAAGTAGGGTGCGATGCATTGCAGAAAATAAGGGAAATGGGGAGAGTGGTTGGTCCTCCGAGGTCATTACTTACCATCAGCTTGATTTTATTTTAGTATAAGGAACTGAAGCTACTACACTGATAAAGGGAAAAGATGAAGCGGGGCTTAAAGGATGAGATTAAGAAAAATGAGCCAAGTGTCATATTTTTTTCAATTGAAGAAAATGAAGAAACACAAAAGGTATTGAAACAAGTATGATAGGAGGTCCCAAAAGAAAGACCAAAGCCAAAGCAACAGAGTTCAGATCCAGAAATGTTGATACCTTGAAGACTCAAACTAGAGTCACAGCTTTAAAATATCGGAAAAGTACAATGGAATTGATTGGAAGATTTTGCAAGAAACGTTTTATCCTATGTTTTCTCTTTTAATCTTTAGAAACATGTTTATTCATATAGAGAGAGATTTTCATGAGAAAATATACTTTTGTACATTTGAAGATATGTTTATGTCTTTAGATTCAATCTGCATTTTTTCCCCTCAGGCCTGCAAGACCGTTCAAGTTACCCAAAAGGTAAGGGGTATGCGGCACTGTACCTGCTGAATCCCTGACGTAAGCCTTCATCCTGATTTTCTGAACGCCACTGCTTATACTCTGCTTTTATCCTAAAATAAGAAATGGACAGAGTTCATATTTTTAGCAGCTTTGCAGTAGTACGATGTTAATTTGCTGTTTGCATGACGAATTTATCGAATTAATCATCCCCCTGACTCAAACAGAATGGTTTTAGGCAACATTCATGGGTTTCTGTTAGTGTAATGATTTTGACGCGTACGTATATGTAGCTCATGCCTAGTCAATCGTGTTAAAAGAAGAAATTTCTTGAGGTTTTACAGATGAGTATAAATAAAAGTGACCTAAAATGAGGAGAAAGGAGAAAGAGAAAAGGCTGTAGCCAGCTGGATTCGTTTTCCTCTGGCAGAAGGACAGAATACAGGAAAGTGGAGACATGGATTAGGGCTGAAATGATGATTATGTTTTTTTTCAGCAAGAATGAAGTGAGTGAGAAAAGGGCTGAAAGTTGCAAAAGCAACATGCATGGCAGTCCATGAAAGATGAAGTGACTAGGAAGCTACAAAAGAAGGATCAAAGGGGAAGAGAACAAATCATTTTCTCAACGCTTCATTCCATTGTTGTCTATGAAAGGGAGGTGTGGCCTTGTGGTTAGAGTAAGTGGGCCGAGAATCGGGGTTCAAATCTCACTCCCCCCCGTGATCTTGGGTAATCCCTTAATCCATCATTGCTTTACACTTAGACTGTAATCTTTCTGGGGCAGCGATTTATTGCACCTTATACGGATGTGATTATCCACCATTTCCAAATCCAAACTCAACACACGTTATGATTGAGATACTGTAAATATTTCCCTGCCCAGAGGGGCTTCCAGTCCATGTTGTAGCTGAGACAGTGGTGGGTGGAGTAACTTGCCCAGAGTCATAAGGAGTGTTGATGGAGAAGTGGGATTTGAACCCTGGCCTTCCTGGCTCTTAGTACCACTGTTTTACACTGCTGCTCCACTCCAATTCCTGCTGATTTACTAATGCTATAAGCCTCCTGGCACATTATTTGGAAAGATTAGCTAAAACATGTATTTTAGTTATTTATAGGCATTTGCAAATTATAAAAGCCTTCAGCTACTGTTTAATTCTATTATTTGGAATTATACACAATTTGGAACTAATAATCTTTACAATAAGATGTTTTGTGTTCTAAATTCTTTCATGCCTGCTGGCCAGTGACCCCCTCACTAGCCTAGAGAATTTAGAGCACAGGGCCCTGACTGAGCCCAGCAGAAGGGTAGGAACCCATCTGGGAGGGAGCACAAACAACGTAGTGTATGTCAGAAAAATAAATGTGAGGCACTCACTTGAAAACTTCTTTCTGTTGGGAAAGAGCAAATAATGCTATACCGCAGGAGTGTATATTCACTGCTGACATTTTAACATGGACAGCTTTACGGCTAGCTGTCTTGAACGTGTTGCAGAAGCCGTTGAAAGTAACTGGCCACATTTAAATGACAGAGAAAGCATAAGACTGTGAAAATAGAAAACAAATCAGGAGTCAGAAAGAGAGACTAGGAATTTGCACCGTAGAATCAATAGGCAGTGCCGCTATACACATGGTGAGCTGCTGACCAAACATTGTTACAAGATTGTGGTTTGGAATGTGGAAGAAAGAAGAGAGGGATTGATTTAATCATTCTGTCTCCTAATAGTAAATTCTGGAATATACAAAGGCTTCTGTGATTACCATCAGAATTATTCCACCAGACACAAAATCAGGAAAATGCAGCGTAGATGGGAAAAAGAATCATAGGAAGCAAAGCAGAAAGGGATCAAGAACGGAGGAAGTCAAGTGTCCCAACAGGACATTCTTAAAATAGCAATGGATTAAAAGGGGGATCTCAGTTTTCCAGCTCAGATAAGCCGCATTACTCTGAGAGCAGCCTACACGCTGTGCTCCATGAAGAGGAGTTAATTTGCCATGAAGCTGGTCATCTCCCGCTTGAAGGAGAAAGTAGCTTATGAATACTACTCGGCAGGGACTGTCGAGAATCCCCACTATAGCCAGGGGCATAGGACGCATGTGGCACCGTAAGCAAAAGTAGGTAGTGGTCTACCTGCACCATAATATTCTTGTCAGAAAGAATCCAGATCTTTTTAAAATCTTTTAAGTACATTGTTGATCTGATGATCTTGAAAGACATGAAGATTATCAGATGAATGATAGTGATTACAGAATTGCCAATTTTATATTGGTTGACTTTATAGAGCATAAATTTCCCTTACGTATTCTAGGGGGTATGTTTACTAAACTGGGCTAATGGTTAACACGGGCTGTCTGCAACTAGGTCCCAGATAGCCCGGGTTAACCATTAGCTCAGTTTGGTAAAGATACTCAGCTCTAGAGCAAGACACCTAGGGGTATCAGATTACCCCATATTATTTTACAGTTCTCCTTACTGGTTTGCATGACAGTGTGCAAAGTGTTTTGAGACAGGTAAGGAAGCTGATGTATAGAAACTCCATGCTAGATAGATTTGCGAGTTGATAAATGTACAGTTATGGCATAGTGACTAGATAGGGTGAATCGCTATACAGGGCATCTGATCAAATAATCTGCCATATTTGGAACTAAAGAAGCTGTACACAAGGTGACTGCATAAAGTACTCTTAGCTTGGAATGTTAGCAGCAAACAAAAGGCCTCCCTGCTAACCACATGCGGCTACACAAAGGGGTTCGTTACAGAAGAGGAGGCATTTGTGAAAAGACCAAAAAAATCCCTCTTGTAAGCCTATGTTCTAAAGACAACATATTTGCCTATGTGTCTTAGTAAAATAGACTCTCAGAATTATCCCAAATAGCATGCAAATGTCTACGCATACTACTCTAAACAGACTAATACGCGTACAAATCGATCAAGAAGCATCAGAACCATTCCCTCAAGGCCAAGGAATACCCCAAGGGTCAGCCCTCTCCGCCCTCCTATTTAACTTGTATCTACAACCAATAACAAACATATTTAAAAAACACAGGATTAACCACTTTATATACGCCGACGACATCATGCTCGCTATCCCTATAACCGCTAAAAAACCCACTTATGACACACTATCAGAATGTATGACTGAAACCTCCTCCTGGTTAGAATCTAACTACCTCAGCATCAACCTCAAAAAAACGGAAGCAATGTTCGTAACAAGGTCATCAATCACAGAGAACACCTTCCCAGAAACAATCACAATTAACAGAACATCCATACCTGTTAGAAAAGAAGTAAAATATTTAGGTGTGATAATAGATCACACACTCACCATGCTACCACACATAAAACAAACCTAAAAAACCATCTACTACAAACTAAAAACTATACAGCACCTAAGGCCACTCCTAGAAACTCAAGATTTTAGATCTGTAGTAAATACACTAATCACCCCCCACTTTGACTACTGCAATAGTCTATTAATAGGCCTCCCTCAAAAAAGCACATACCTTCTCCAAAGAGCTCAGAACATCTGTGCAAAAGTAACAGCTAAAGCACGTCTAACAGACCACGTAACCCCAATACTGCTAGAACTACACTGGCTCCCAATCAACAGCCGAATCAGATACAAAACTATCCTAACAACCTTTAAACTCATAAAAGACATAGCCCCCTCACACCTATCCACACTTCTGCAATCACCAAACAAAACTAGATCACACAGACAAAACGAAGCCCACTCTCTTATCACACCAAAAGCCTTCAGGAAGACAAAGAAAACTACTAGCTCCAGAGCATTCACATTCACTGCCCCTACGCTCTGGAATGACCTCCCAATTGACCTTCGCATCATAAATGACCTCTATCAGTTCAGGAAAGAGCTAAAAACCTACCTCTTTACTGAACACTTTGAAATCACATATTCCCCAAAACACCTCCATAACCATGGTAATACACACACGAACCCCCTTACTCAAAACTAAATAACCCCCCCCCTGTCTGAAACCCCAAACACACCCCCGATTTACGTCATAAAAGGAAATAAATTCCAAAACATACACAACCACTGTAAATATCCAATGTAAATAAGTTAATGGATGTTTGTATTATTAATACATCTTGAAGTTGAAGTTTTGTTTAATGTAAATAGTTAAAATCAACCGTTCATTGTAAATAGTAAATCTAATTGTTCAATGTAAATGTATACATCTGTGTACAGTTGTTAAAATGTTCCTTGTAAACCGCCCTTGATCGCTGGAAGGGGTGGTATAGAAATATATACATAAATAAATAAATAAATAAAATAAAGTAGGTGTAGATGTGCATATTCTAGGAGGGTAATTAAGTAATGGTCACCTAGTTTAATGCATATTGTCACGTGTGCTTTTTGGCACTTGCTCTATAAAATAAGTATGCACATACGTTATAGAGCAGGGACATAAAGATGTGCCTTAACCTTATCATGGTTATCTGCTCTACAGCAGGTGCAAATGCCCCCACCTGGATTATTCAGAAATGTGCATATATTATAATAGTTTATAACTTACACGCATAAATTTGGGCCCCGCCAATGTTTTGGTCAAGCCCCTCCCCTGTGCACATGTGAACTGAAAGTACGCGCAATAGGATTTATGTGCGCACTTACAGAATAGCAACCACCTAAAGCGTGCCCATCCACATGCATAAGTCCCCAAAATGGGAACTTAAGTGCATTACTAACATGTATTTTTCTATGTGTCCCTTATAGAATCAGCCCCTATGTGTTTACATGCATATTTTATAAAATATTTCCAGACTCTACACTCCCAGGAATGCCTACACACTCTCCACATAGAAGTACACATCATCATGGCGTGCTTACTTATCTGCGTGTATTTGGACTTTTTTTTTAAGAGCCCTTTCCTGCTTGTAAAACATGCTTCACACATGGAGAAAATGTTTTGTAAAATTACCCCCCAAAAAAGAGCATATGTTCGATAAGCAAACCCAATAACTAATGAACTGGAAAGCATCAGAGGTCACTGCATACACTTTGACTTGGATGTTTGAGATGTTCACATATTAGACCTCTCCCATTTTAGCAATCTGAAATGTCACATCCAAAATCTTGTCATTCATGATGGCAGTCAAATTCTTCCATTCTGTGTTCTCTGTATAATGAGCAAATTGATATTAGCAAAACATCCTCAACTGTGTTAAGAGGGCTTCGCAGCTTCCTGATGTATGAATAGCTGAAGGTTTTCCACATTCTGGGCCTACCGAGTACCCAGTTCAGTTAGAACTTAAAATTCATCTTAAGAGTGGATTTTATGATTTCTTGGCTGCTCCAGGCAAGGAAGCTCTGCTGAATAATTCGTAATGGTTAGTGCATTATACAATAATACAAATTATTACAGAACAGTGAACTTCATGCTTTTCCTCAAAATGTTTTTGACTATTGAATTTGGTGTTAAAATCTCACTCTTGAAAATAATAATACTGACCACACTTTTCCAAAGAGGAACAAATGATTCTGTGCAGGGCCGATGCTAAGGTTTCTAGCGCCCCCCTGCAACCTATAAATTGGCGCCCCTCCCTCATTATTATTAATGTTGGCTGTACTCTACCCTCCTTTTTCCTAAACCGCTTTGAACTCTTTTCAAGCGATATTAGTATTTCTCCTTCAAATCCAGTGTTGTAAGAAAATTGCAGCAAAAGAGCAAATGCATAACCAAAATAAAAATACTTAGCAGTAAATACTTAGCATCATACTAACAGACTGTGATAGGCCAAAAATAAAAATAAAAACTGATTCTGGTCATCTCACTAACAACATAAACATTCTCCAGTGCAAGGCATATTGTGAACTAATATAAAACACTGCAAAAGTCACTGAAAATCTACAAAGTCAAATCTATCATACTATACCAGCATACACTTCCAAAACTCATACAATAAGGGGCCTACCCAGGAAAAAGCAGCACTATAAATACTGCAATGAGCCCCAAAACCTCCATACACCTGTTTGAAAAGCTGTACAAGTCAAATTACTACAGTACAGATCCCTACGTAGAAACTCTGTGTTAACAGAACACCTGGCCTAGGTCACACAGAACAAAGACCCTCACCAAGTACAGAATAAGTGACCACAACCTAAAATAAAAATATGTAAAAAATTGTCTGCTCCCTTCCAGCTCCTCCCCCCGTGTCTGCTCCCTTTCAGCTCCCCCCCTGTGTCTGCTCCCCTCCAGCTCCTCCCCGTGTCTGCTCCCTTCCAGCCCCCCATGTCTGTTCTCTTGTGGTCCCCCTGTCTGATCTCTTCCAGCTTTCCAGTGTCTGCTCCCTTGTAGCTCTCCTCTGTGTCTGCTCCCTTCCAGCTCCCTATTATCTGCTTCCTTTCAGACCCTTCCCCCGTGTCTGCTCCCTTCCAGCTCCCCCCCCCCATGTAGCTCCCCCATGTCTGCTCCCTTCCAGCCCCCCCCCCGTGTCTGCTGCCTTGTAGTCCCCCCTCTGCATCTGCTCCCTTTCAGCTCCCCCCCGTGTCTGCTCCTTTCCAGCTCCCCCCCCCCCCCTGTGTTTGCTCCCTTTCAGCCCCCCTTCTCCCTCCCGTGTTGGCTCAGATTTGTCCTCGAAAAAGAAAGCAGCCGCGGGAACATTTCTCTGTTCCTGCGGCTCTGCTCTCTTTTAAACTGCTGGGTTCTTACGCGAAACAGGAAATACTTGTTACTACTGGAAATGCTGCGGTCCAGCAGTTTAAAAAAGAACAGATCTGTGTGAACAGAGAAATGTTCCCGCGGCTGCTTTCTTTTTCGCAGGTGGGTGGCGGGCGGCTAGCAATGGCGCCCCCTCCCCCCCCCCTGCTGCCAGCGCCCTCCTGCTGTGCTTACCCGGTAGCACCGGCCCTGGTTCTGTGCTGGGGAAATTTGTTTTCAGATCAAGAGAAGAAAATAAACAATTGTATCATTGGTCATTGTGCAACTAGACCAAAGACTGTAATGCCTGTCTGTCAGTTGATATGTTGCTCCACTATGCTTATGTTATTCCATGTGCTTTATTATCTCTTGGATATTAAATGTACTTAATGTTCTATGTAAAGCTAAGTTTAAGGTTCAAGTTATTCTGTAAACCACTTTGACTTTAAGATAAAGCGGTCTATAAAAACAGTTAAATAACAATAATAATAATAATAATAATAACAGCTATTTGTACCCTGAGGACCAGATGAGATATTTGCTCTAATTCCTGTTGGTCTTTTTTTCCCCTACCACAGCACTGTGCACTTTCTCCTTAGTCACTAGAACATGTTGGTTTCAAACAGTGGCGTAGAAATTCTGATGAGAATCCCATAACACTATGTTGCTCTGACAACATGACAGAATGTAATGGTGTCAATCCCCTTGGGGTTTATGTTGACAGGACAGGTCAGGACAGCTCTGTTACCCCCCAGGTCAACCTGTTCTGAAAATCTGGAGCCAGTTGGTAGTTCTGTTTGGTGAGAGTTTGTCTGTGTTCTGTGTGTATGAGAGAAGTCAGATTTTTAGCATTTAGCTAGAACTTGATTTTTGTGTAGGAATCTTTAGTCTGACTTGTTCTGTTTTCCCAGCTCAAGATGGATTAGTAGTATAGGTTCTGGTGTAGCTGGGGAGATTGCGAGCATTGCCTACTGCTGGGCTTTCAAGTAAACCCCCCACCCCATGTAGATCTACTTCTTGCCAGTCCCTCCTTCCAGTTCTGGTATTCTAAAATTTTTCTTCCTTCCTTCAGCAGTTATGTCCTCAGACTCAGCAGGAGGAACGACACTTAATGTCATGTCATTTTCTTCTGCGATGCGGGACCAGTCTCGTGTTATCAGTCATGCATCCCATATTCTTGCCATAGAGGAAATTTGCACACTAATGAGTCGTCGTTCCCCCCCCCCCCCCAATTCAACTTGCCAGCTATGGGGACCGAGAGGAGCTCTTGGGACAGGGCCCCCTGCTGGTGGGGATAAAAAGAGGGAAGCCCAGCTCTTAGTAGCCCATAGCTCTTTGCCAGCGTTGTTCAATGGTACTGTAGTTATGCCACTGGCTTCAAACATATAGCAATTTTAAGGAATTTTCATTTAATTTAATTTCTATATTTTGTTATATCAATATAAAATGCGAAGCAGATGTCCATTATACAAGCGTGTATTTCATCCTGGCTTCTGGTAAAGGTAATTTCCTTAAGGAGCTAGAAATGTGCAGAATTGAACGCAAATGGCGAAGAACAAATCTACCCATAGACCAACACTCCTACATAAATTGCATGTATGAATACCGCTCCAAGACTGACCAGTGCAAGCGAACATATTACTCAATCGCCCAAGGGAACTATTCAGTCTAGTAAGAAGAACTTCACAACAATCTCACCCAACAACCCAAACATCTCACCAGTCACACCACAGCAATTAGCAACCTACTACAGAGCCCAACACAAGCAGCCACAACCCCACACCCCCCAACCATCAATCACACACGAGGACTCCCCCCCCCCCCCGCCCCAGCACACCTTCGTAAGCATAAGCAACAGAACTATAGAATCAAACATAAAAAAACCTCAACACAGCCATCTTGAGCCCTGTTCTGCAAATTGGCTAAAACTGATAACCAATGAAATCACACCCCTCCTCACAAAGCTTACGCAGACCTCAATGAAACACAATCCGTCCCATCCTCAAAAGAAACACATCTAGATCCCCTCAGCCTCTCAGTCTGCAGACCCATAACTAGCTTACCGTTTATAGCAAAAGTAATTGAAAAAGCTACACAACACCAACTCTGAGACCACCTAGACAAACACAACATACTTGATGACCAACAATACGGCTTCCACCCCTTTCATGGAGTAGAGACACTCCTGACCTCCCTCCTTAACACTCATTCAAGAGATCCAAAATCCAAACCACGGTTTCACCCTCTTATTTCTGGACATATCTGCAGTATTTGACACCATCAACCACAACATCCTGATTCAATTACTAAAAGCAATTGGAATAGAGGGCACAGTCCTCAACTGGTTTCAGTCCTACCTCACAAACCATCAACAACACGTCAAAATTGGAACCAGAACCTCAGTGCCAAACACCCAAATACAGGGTGTCCCACAAGGATCCACACTATCTGCCATGCTCTTCAACATGCAACCACTTGCAAAATCCTCCATTCCCACAAAATCTTCCACATTTACGCTGATGACATTATGCTTTACTCCCCCTTCAGCACCACCCACCCATCACTCCACAGTCTACATAGTAACATAGTACCTTATGCCTGGAACAAACTACCTGTGTCTGTATGCCAGACACCTTCTCTAACCCTCTTCAAATCCAGGCTGAAAACTCACCTCTTCGCTGCTGCTTTTGGATCTTGACTCACCTGATCTCCTTTTTCTTTTTCTTTCCCCCTTGTTTTGTTCCTGCTTATACCTTCTGTGTTTTGTCTTGACTAGATTGTAAGCTCTGATGAGCAGGGACTGTCTCTTACATGTCTGTGCAGCGCTGCGTACGACTTGTAGCACTATACAAATGCTCAGTAGTAGTAGTAGTATATGACAGCAGATAAAGACCAGCATGGTCCACCTAGTCTGCCCAGCAAGGCATCAAAAGTAGATGCACCTGCCGCTCCGTGCAGGTCACCCCTCCCCATGCCTTTGTTTAGGAGTGTACCCCCTATTTGTCACCCCTATTTGTTGAGATATAAGAGATATTTATGTTTATTTTGATTTTATCCAGTTGCTATAAAGGGATCCACTGTGTCTGTCCCATGCAATTTTGAATTCCGTCACTGTATTTGCCCCTACCACTTCCATTGGGAGGGCATTCCAAGCATCCACCGCCCTTTCAGTGAAAAAGTATTTCCTGACTTTGCCTTTCAGTTTACCTCCTTGCAGCTTCATGTTATGCCCTCTAATTTTATAACTTCCCCATCTTTGGAAGAAGTTTGTTTGTTCATTAATATTCTATAAGTATTTAAAGGTCTGAATCATATCTCCGCTGTTCGTCCTCTCCTCCAGAGTGTACATATTTAGGTCTTCAAGTCTCTTCTCATAAGTCTTCTGATGCAGGTTCCAAATCATTTTGGCTACCTTCCTCTGAACCGTTTCCAGCCTTTTTATATCCTTTGTGAGAAATGATCTCCAAAACTGAACAGAATATTCCAAGTGAGGCCTCACCAGCAACCTGTACAATGGCATTAGTACCTCTTCCTTTCTGCTGGTAATTCCTCTCTGTATGCAACCCAGCATCCTTCTGGCTTTTTCCACCGCCTTGTCACACTGTTTCGCCACCTTGAGGTCCTCAGAAACAATCACTCCAAGGGTGCTCTTCTGGTCCGTGCACACCAACTTCTCACCCCCTATCATGTACAGTTCCCTTGGATTTCTGCTTCCCAAGTGCATGACACTGCACTTCCTCACATTAAATCTTAACTGCCAAGCATTAGACCATTTTTCCAGCTTTTGTAGATCTTTCCTCATGTTATCCACTCCCTCAGGGGAGTCCACTCTGTTGCAAATTTTCATGTCATCTGCAAAAAGACAGACTTTTCCATTCATTCCTTCAGCAATATCACTCACAACACATTGAACAGTACCGATCCCAGGACTGAACCCTGAGGCACACTGCTAATCACCTTCCTTTCATCTGAGTGAGTTCCATTTACTATCATCTTCTGTCGTCTGTCAGTCAACCAATTTCTGATTAAGTTCACCACCTTGGGACCCATCCTCAAGCTGTTTAGTTGATTGATAAGCCTCCTATAAGGAACAGTATCAGAGGTTTTGCTGAAATCTACATAGATCACATCCATCACATGCCCTTGATCTAGTTCTCTGGTTACCCACTCAGAGAACTCAATCAGATTTGTTTGGCAAGATCATCCTTCTGGTTGCCTTGGATCATGCAACCTGTTGGTTTCGAGAAAGTCCACTATTCACCCTTTCAGGAGAGCCTGCATTACTTTCCCTGCCACTGAGGTAAGGCTTACTGGCCTGTAGTTTGTCACTTCTTCCCTATTACCACTTTTGTGAAGAGGTACCACATCAGCCCTTCTCCAGTCCTGCAGAACTTCTCCTGTCTCCAAGGATCTATTAAGAATATCCTTTAAAGGCCCTGCAAGAACCTCTCAGAACTCTTTCGATATCCTAGGATGTATCCCATCTGGTCCCATGGCCTTATCCACTTTCAGTTTTGCAAGCTGTTCAAACTCATCATCCTCTGTGAATGGTGTGTTATCTACTCTATTCCCATTTGTATATTTATCAATCAAGGGTGGTCCTTCTCCAGGATTTTCTTTAGTAAAAACAGAGCAAAAGTATTTGTTTACAGCCTGATTCCGTTCCAAATGTAGATCCCCTCTGTATGTCCAGTCTGAGCTGGACGTACAAAGGGGATAGCGATTCTGATCTCATGGGGCACGTCTAGCCTTGCAGGATCAGAATCGCGATGTACGTGCAGGCCTGGATTGTGATTCACTCCGGCCCTCATGTACATGACCTGCCCGACTAACTCAGTCAGGGCTTTTAAATGGAGCCACGGTGCCATGGCGTCTTGTTGCCATGGCACCACAGCACCATTTAAAAGCCGCAATGCTGGCTGCCTGAAAAAGGGGTTTATTCCCTGCAGCCCAACCCACAATCTGGCTCCCCTGCCCCATCCGAGCCCCGGGCACTTAAAAAAAATCACGTCCAGGGAAGTTATTCCACCTCGGAGGTGGAATAACTTCCCCGCACATGTCGCTGGCCCTATATGTCCAGGGCCAGCGACCGTCCACTGCCCGCTCAGATTCGGCCCCCTGGCCACCATTCCCTGCCCCCATCTATCTTCCCTGCTATTCATGGCTCAGAATGATCCCGTTAGCATTTTCACTTTTTCAATGTCACTTTCCACAAATCCGTTCCCAGCACTTTTGAGTCCTGCAATTCCATCTCTGATTTTCTTCCTCCCGAGTATACCTAAAAAAAGGTTTTGTCACCATACTTCACATCTTTAGCCATCTTTTCTTCTGCCTTTGAATTTGCTGTCCTTATTTTTCTTTTTGTCTCTTTTAGCTTTATCCTGTATTCTATTCTGCGTTCCTCTGTTTGCGAACTTCTGAATTTTGTGAAAAATGTGTTTTTTGCCTTTATTTGTGCAGCTACTTCTTTGGAGAACTAAATAGATTTCCTTTTCCTCTTGTCTTTATTTACTTTCCTTACATATGTATCTGTTGCCCCTTTTATTGCTTCCTTTAGTTTAACCCATTGCAATTCCACTTCCCTTATCCCTTCCCCTACAGGAATGCTTCACTGATGTCACTGCATGACTTGAACAAAAACACCTATCAATAATCCTTAAAAAAACAGAGACATTATCATCACTAAGGACAAAACCTTCAACCCTCCCCCCCCCCAGACCATCATATTGGAGAACGATGACATGCAAGTTAAGAATGAAATCAAACAGAATCACCCTCGATCAGCTGCTAACTTTCAAACCGCACATTGCTAAAACAATAAAAACAGTATATTTCAAGATCCGCACCCTGCAATGCTTCCGCCCACTGCTGGAACCCTCCAACTTCAGATCCGCCCTCCAAACCCTCATCCTCCCCCATATTGATAACTGTAACTCCATATACAATGGACTCCCACACGCTGCCCTTCACCTACTCCAAATAGCCCTCCACATGGCTGCCCATATAATCCAGGGAGTAGCCAAAACTGACCACATTACACCCATCCTCAAACACCTCCACTGGCTCCCTCTCTCTGCCAGAATGAAGAGGTTATGATCACCTGGGAAATTCCCATACCGATGTATAAGAAACTGGATGCCAGGAAACCTGACATAGTGGTAAAGGAGAAGAATACCAGAACAGCATTGATCATAGAAGGGTCGGTATTGAGTGATTATTCTGTGAATTGCGTGGAGAGGCAGCAGATTCTGAAGTACCAAGAAATGCAGTCAGAGACCAAGAAAATGTGGCAGAAAGATACAGAAATACGAGTATTTCCCATTGTACTGGGAGTGATAGGCTTGATAAAAAAGTATTTCCAAGCACATCTTGACAAACTACCCATCCCTTTTACAATTTACGAATTCCAGAAGGAAGCTCTTTGGCATGATGCAAGTATTACACCGAGCATTAGCAGTAAATTTGAGAGACTGAGATCATACTCCATCTACCCTGGCTTAGAAGTGAGGTTCACGACTACCATAGTATGCGCAAAACTAATCCATTTGGAGAAACTACCCAGAATACAATACAAAGCTCTCCTCCTAACCTTCAAAACTATCAAAATATCTCCTCTACCCACCTATGAATTCTTATCCACAACCACTCATCCGCTAGACCCATGAGAAAATCAACCACAAACACCTTAGCAATACCAACCAGAAAAACAAGATGCAAACAGCAAGCATGCATGAGGTCATTCGAACTATTCACCTCATCCCTCTGGAATTCCCTCCCGGACGACATCATGGACGTCCGACCTCACCAAGTTCAGAACACTGCTATAAACCCACCTTTTTACACAATACTTTACTAATGTCACCTAATCATTTTAAACACCAGTAATGATATCCACCCGCATAGAAATAGTTCACCCCCTCCCCCGTATACCTAATGTTTTTGTACAAAGTTCAAGTTTATGTAAACCCAGTTGAATTGTTCCATGTACACTGCTTTGACCCGGTAAAAAAGTGATATAAAAATACAGCTAAATAAATACAATTAATTAATTAACTAATTAATTAATTAAAGTGCCCCTGTTGGTTTTATTAGCCAGAGACTTTGCAAATCATTACTACCCCATAGAGGATGGTCGCTGGAAGTGCAGAGTTTTGATGCTTCTCGATATATTACCAATGAGCACTTTAAGAGAGAGAATTAATTGCACTATCATGCATGATTTGTGAGGAAAGGAAAAGCAACTATCGTTGCCAGAGAGAAGTTCTGTTTTAAAATGCAGATGGGGAAAGTATGCAGAGCATGGCTCACGGAATTCTTGCCAGCCCTTCTGGGTGTATGTGCATGCCCACACCCATTTGCATCTGCATTGCCTCTGTGCGTTTTGTTTGTTTGCTTATAAGTATGTGTTTGTGTTTTGAATGTTTCTAATTTTTTAGAGTGTGTATATCTCTATTTTATTTGTATGTGCGTGCATATATTTGTGTGCCACTTCATATGTGCTTGCATGTGTGTTTGTGCATTCTTGTATGGGTGTGTGAATGCTTGTGTAGATGTCCGTTCTCTGTGTATCTGTGGCCAGGAGAGGAAATAAAAGGGGGTTACTCTTTGACAGGTACAACTGCATAATTGCAGTGTTACTGTGAATCAGGGTTAGTATGGTGCAGCTGCTGGAACTGCTTTTCCTAGAGGAGACATAAGCCTCTCAAAAAACTAGCCCAATGTATTGAGGAGTTGTAGGGCAATTGCAAGGGAGTATATCTTAGGGGAGGGGCAGTTAGCGACATGGTAGTTTTTGGCAGTGGGGCAGTTAGCAGGGGGTCGTTTTTGGGTGTGTTGCTGTTGGCAGAGTGGTGGGGCAGTTGTTAGTAGTATTTTTTTCTTTTAATTTATTTTTATTTTTATAGAATTCTCACTTGTGAACAGAAAAGGGCTAGTCAAAGCAATTTACAAAATTAGTAATAAAGTAACACAAAGATAGTTCAGCATACCTGCCCATGCCCACCAGCCCAACAATAGGGGTACCAGGGATCCAAGTTAGCAGTATTTTTTAGGGAAGGGGCAGTTTGTGAGATGGTAGGGCAGTTGTGAGAGGGTGTTTTTTTGGGGGTGAGGCGGTTGTGGGAGGTTGTTTATTGTGGTAGGACAGTTGTAGAGGTGTATTGGGGGTGGGACAGGTTGCAAGAGGTTGTTTTTTAGGGTAGGGACAGTTATTTGTGTGGTAGGACTTTTGTGGGGATGGGGTTTATAGGGGTGAGGCAGTTGTGGGAGGCATTTATTTCGTGTTGATAGCATCTGGCAGGTTGGTAAGGCAGTTGCAAAGGAGTTTGGGGGTGGGTGCAACATATGGGGTAGTAGGGCAGTTGTCGGAGTGGGTATTTTTTTGGTGGTGGAGCAGTTTGGGGGGTTGGAAGAGTAGAGAACAGAGAGAGGGGGTTGGAAAGGGGCAATTCTATAACTGCTGTGTTTTACTGTATGTAATTTTCTATGCTACAGGACCTGGAACTCCTTCTTCCATAGAAATACATTGGGCTAGTTTTTGAGAGACTTATTTCTTTGAAACCCCCAGTCAAATTTGGCTTTTTGAGCTCAATGTGTCTTTTTGCCAATTTTTCTCATATGCCAAGTTTCATCCTTTTCCCCTTAAATTTTCAGAATTCTTTTGTCCCCAGATGGACATTCTCGACAACTTTTATGCAATTCTTTCTTTCTTCTGTTGGGTTGGAAAGTATAAAAACAGAAATAATCACAGAAACAGAACAAGTCCTTGCAAATCTGAATCCCCATTGCTCATAAACCTTGTTAATGGGTGTAATTACTTCTCAGCTGGAGACGGTGCTGGGAACAGTCTTTAAAGGGTGCAGGTCTGAGAGCAGCACGCGTGTGGCATATTTTAATATTCTCAGTACAACACATTTAAACATTCTGTGCAATTTTGTCCAGTTTTTCCCACAGATAAGACAGCTGCTTACCCATAGGAAAACCCCTTGCGAAACGTGCCCATCCCCCTCCACGGGATAAAGAACCTGCATTGTTTACACTGGTCATTTAACTAAGTCAAGAAAGGGACAGAGACGGGGAGAGAGGGTTACATGGGGCTCATGCTGACCCTGACGGTTTGCTGCAGCTTCAAAGCAAGCGCAAATGTCCATTGCTTGTGTTACAGCCCCATTCCCTGCTGGGCTGCATTTTCTGAGGGAAACCCTCCATGGCCCCAGCCAAAAGCCCTGCCTGTAATTTAAAATTGCCGCTTTCGAGAGCTCCTATGAACTCTGGATCACATTCAGAAATATTTTGAAAGAAATAGCAACTGAACTGTGCAACCAGTTTTAAATAATCCCTTTTCAAGATTTTACACAACACTTTACAATGCTGTTTAGCTAACATGCAGAGAACCAATTTGTTCTCTACTGTCCTCATTGGGAGATGCATAATATCTCACTACGGTAGAAACCGATTGAAATGCCACTATTTTTCTTTGCATTCTTTCTCATTTCTTCCTTTGAATAATAAATGTGGTGCAGTGATGCACAAGAGAAAAAGTGTTTGGTTACATCGGATGTCCTCTGTCACATCACTCATAAATGCTATTTTTTTGTATAGTATTTATATTAAGAATTATGCACATTTTATTGTGTCCTGCCTTGGGTTATTTGCATGGCAGATAAAACAATTGAATAAATGAAATGAAAATGCACAAAACCCCAAAAACAAATGTTGGCTAGTTTGCGAAGCCTCTATCCCCTCCATTGGCCTGTTTGGCAGACTAGGATGCAATTTGTTATAAGGACGATGACTTATTGCAACATTTCACAGCTGCTGCAAAGATCATCAAAGATTTAAATGAGAGGACAAGCTCCAATGTATTATGGCCAAGGTTTTGTGTAGTGGAGGGATGGCGGAAGATCACATGTATTAGACAAGTGTGAAGGCTCGCTCTTTGAGCATCACCTCTGCTTTGGGATCAATTCTGCTTGTTTTCTCCTTCAGTTAATTTATCTTTTCATAAGTAAATAATGAATTAGTTGCAATGTATCCTACCTCCTATATTTCTAAAATGCCACTCTCTCTTGCGATATTCCTTCTCTTTGTAGCTATGCGGCACTGATAGCTGACTGGCCTGTCGTGGTTCTGGGCATGTGCACAGTGTTAATAGTGGTCTGTGCATTAGTGGGAATTTTAGTACCAGACCTTCCAGACTTCTCCAATCCACTGTTGGTGAGTGACTGCAGTTACTATTACCTAATCTGGAAAATGTTTCTTTAGGTCAACAAATACTGTTTATGGCTTCCTGCAACCGTAGTCTTTGAAAGCTGTAAGAGTACTTCTGTGAAGACCAGCAGTTTGCTAAGTCACACACATTTATCACGTAACCTCACTCAGTAAAGAGAGAATGGATTTTTTCAGAGTATTCTGGAAAAGGTAAAAGCTTTTCACTGTGATAGGTTCTGTGCTTCCATGACCCCTCAGGTCCCCTCAGTTTATTTTTGTCTGCCAAGACTCTTGAGCAGAATCTTTCTTCTGTGACCTCACAGAGCATGTAAAGATGATCTACTTCAGCCTTTTTTTTATTTAAAACCCCCTAGATTGCCCTTCTGTGGAATTTTTAGGAGAGTTTCTGAAGTTGTATTTTTTGAATTTATCCATTCATTTAAGTGGCCCATGTATTTTGCTTTAGTACGGCTGTGCCAGCAAGCCACTACTCAAGAATTTTGGGTTCGGGGTTTTTGGGGTTTTTTGCATTTTTTTGGACCATATTTTCTAAGTAGGGAAAATTTCATGATTGATTTTGTCTCAACAATTTTCCTCACTGTATCCAAAAGTGGGCTTAGTTGATTTAAGTTCCATCATTTTATAAAGCTCATTTTATAAAGCGTTTTTCATGCATGTGTGAAAGAATACACTGGTAAAAGGCCATTATAAAACTAGCCCAGGTGGAAACGTAGCTGTGATAGCAAGATGGTAGGCATTGCAGTGCAGGCGGAGTCACAAAATGCGCACATGAGACAGCCTTTAACAAGGGACATCTAGTAAGAATCTGGAACGTGCAGAGCAGAACATCAACAAATTGGGGAAGGGGGGAGGAGTTGGAGCAGGGAAGGGCGTCACGTATAAGTGCCTTCTAAAATCGCTGAATCTCTACCCCAAGAAATTAACATCTCAGTAACCGGTTCTGGAGACAGGCCCCGCCTGAGGGTGCAAGGCCAGGTATGTGTACAGGCGTAGGCTCTTGCAGAAATGTGGTCACTCCTGAATTGCATGGCCTGAAAACCAGGTTCTTGGATGCACCAGTAGGAGTATTTTAGAAAGGAGGTGACCATGCTATGAAACTTGCATGTCCTGACCTGCCATTTCAGATACTCAGATGTGTGGTGGCAGGCCAGTAATAGGTTTGGAGTTTGTATTTACACTCAGGTTTCTTGGAGCAGGAAATAATAACTGTGGCATTATGCTCTTTCCCCTGGAAGAATTACATCCATGAAACGAGCACTTTTTTGCATCTTATTCATGGTCAGGAGCAGGTATGGGCATGGACGTCTCACCAACCAGGGCCAAACATGCTTGTGCTATTCTGAAATTGCACCACGACGTGTGTGTCTCTTGCTCTGCCCAGGCTATGCCTCCATGCTATACTGATGTTCTCGTGACGGGGACATCTGTATATCCAGCTTCTGAAATGGCTACAGGGACTTCTCCATGCTTTGCATGTCCAAGAACCCTTTTTCAGATGTCCAATTCATAAAGAGGGCTTCTAAAATATACTCCCCCCCCTTTTGATGATAAAGTATGCCAATCTACATGCGCACTTGCATGCTGTATATACAGACATTTGCGCCTGCTCCTGAGCGGGTGTAAGCGTCCAGGACCTCAACTCACCTCAATTGCTGCTGGAATCGTGCTAATATTCTGTGAAGACCCATAGGCACCTATGCGTCTTTATGAACTGAGCTAAAAATAAGCACCAGACTGCGCCCTATATTGGCTTCCCCTTTCCTCTGCATGTTTCTCTCTCTCTCTTCTCCTCTTTCCTGTCTTTTATTGTAGCTCCTTTCTGTTTTTTTAAAACTCAATTTGCTTTTACCTTGTACACCACCCTGTCTGCTCACAAAGGGCAGTATATCAAAAACCAACAAACGATAAACCTTCCAGCCCTCTAAACCTAGGTACCCTGTTATAAAATTATCTTCAAGATGTGTGTAACCCCGCTTATCCGGGGGCACACACATCATTTCTCCAGCTTCTGGATTTTGGCTCAGTCAGTCTTAATTGTCCTGACTTCTCCCCACTAGTCAAGTGTTTCAACGCAATCACCGACTGGCTCCTATCTCAGAATCTAAGGATAAACTTCAAGAAAACCGAGGTCTTATTCATCTCTAGGAACAAGAGCTTCTCCCTCCCCCCCCCCCCCACCACCTTCAAGGTAAGAGATGCAGAACTCCCATGTAAATCTGCGATCCGTTACCTGGGCATCACACTTGACAATCATTTTGACTTCAAAGAACACGTAAAGAACACCACCAAGTCCATCTACAATAAAATCATGACATTAAGGCACCTAAGACCACTACTAGCCCCGGACGACTTCAGAACTATTTTCCAGACGCTCGTAATTCCACATTTCGATTATGCAAACATCATCCTGCACGGTCTCCCTAAGAGCACCCTCAACCCTCTTCAGATGGCCATGAATGCAGCAGCTCGCATTCTCTGCGGCATCTCCAGAAATAATCACATCACGCCCATACTTATGGAATTACACTGGCTACCGCTGCACAGCAGACTCTCCTATAAGACGCTACTCCTAACCTTTAAAGCAATTAACCGGCTATCTCCTTCACCCCTCTCCGCTCTCCTCACCATCACCCCCAATAACAGGTTGAGAAGGTCAGCAGCCTCCAACACGCTTACTGTACCCCTTGAATCTACAAAATGCAATCATTCAACCAGGAACAGATCCTTTGCATTCTACGCCCCGAGATGCTGGAATGACCTCCCCTCACACATTCGATCAATTAGCGACCTTTCACAATTTAGAAAAGCCCTAAAGCATCATTTATTTCTCCTTCATTTTGCCCATCCTAACCCTACACATCCACCCAGCACACCTCAACTCTCTCACCCAAACTCTGCCTCTCCTACAACCTGACTTTGATCACCCTGTCAGGCATAATTCACAGACCTCTTAATCTATTAACCATTGCATTATGAATACTAGCTTGTAGTATAAACTGTAAATAGTTTTCAATAACCTTGTTATTGATGTGTATATAGTCTCCCTGTTTTTCAGACCAAGTTTAGCTATCCTGTTACAATGTAAGCATTATGATCACTTGTTCTGATGCAGAGTTTTTTTGTTATCTGTAAACCGCACTGATACTGAAAAGCGCGGTATATAAGAGTGAATAAATAAATAAATAAATTACTGGGCTCTTAGAGCAGCACCAGTGTAACTCCTTGGGGGTCTATTGTACTCTCAGCCACTGGCTCAGTCTCTCTGTCTGAGCCTAACGTTTCATTCTGAACCCCAAAAGATATTTTACTTCAACTTTAAAAGGAAAAGAAACTGGCAGTCTCGCTCCATTCACATACAGCTGTAGTAACTTTGAACATAGAATTATGGTCAGTTCTAATATTCACAGTCCTGCTACAGTAGAATCTGGAAGCACCAGTATTGTTTCCCCTCGGAAACACTACTGGTGCTTCCAGATTCTAGTACTATTTCTCCCCTCAGTCATTTCCACCAGTACCTGAGTGTGCCAGCCACTCCTTGTTCTCTCTTCTAACGTCCCAGCCAGAGTAATCCTATTTTTGGCTCCCATGGTTAGGTAGCCAAAAGGTTCCAGCTCACCTCTGCTGGGCAGGCTCCTTGATCTTCTCGGTCACCACAGACCTTCATTAGCATATTCCCTGGAGTTTTATACCCTAGACATCCTCCATCCCAGGGTCGCATCACCCCCCACCCCCTGAAAAGAGGAACTAAACCCAAGAATCCTCCCACTTCAGGCAGACATCCTTGCTAGGCTCCCAGGAGATTATTAGTCCATGTTCTGTTCCTACCCCGCAGGGTGGAGGTGTGGGGGGGGGGGGGGTGGGTTGCTTTGTGCATCACTGATAATCATATACTTTGCTACCGTGTTTGCTATAAAGCTGCAATGCCTCTGGCTGTGATATTTGTGCAAAGTTCATTTCAGGCCTGAAAGGATCAGCTTTAAGCTTCCTTGATAGTGAACTAAAGTAAAGTTCTTCAGAACTGCTAATGAAGGCTCAGGCCAAGATCCAAGGAGCCACACCAACTGCTGGTGGCAAAGCCGCATGGCAGATGTCCTTAGCCATTAGTTCTCTTCAGTACAAAGATCAGCCCAGTAATCAAGAGAGGTCTCACTACCCAAAATAGCATTAAAGCTCCGGGTCTGCTCAGGCTGTTAATCTCCATAGAGCCCAGACCAGTTGAAGCTATCCCACCACAGGGGAGAGGATAGAGATTTTACTATTGGTACTTCCTGCTCCCCAAAATAGCAAGTGGATTCCATCTCTATTCTGTGTAGCCTCTGATTCTTGCAGAACTTGCTTCAATGGAAGCGTCCCATCAGGCCTTCCACAGTGTCATGGAACATCAGTCTGGATCTCATCCAGTTGATGAAAGCCTCCGTCAAGCCTCTAGACTCTTGTGAACTCAGGTACCTGACCCGAACAGTCACATTTTGGATGACAGTCACTTCAGTGAGCTCCAGACAGAGTGCCTTGTCCAGCATACACTAGATTTCATCATAGTGGGATGATGCTTCACACACACTCCAAACTCCTGCTTAAGGAAGTGTCAGATTTCTATATTAATCAGTCAAGCACCCTGCCAACATTTTTTTGCTCTAAGCCACATCTCTATAGAGGTGAAAAGGTCCTTCATTCCTGGAATAGCAAGAGAGCTGTCACCTTCTGCTTAGAGCAGTGATTCACAAACCTTTCGGCCCGTTGCCCCCTTGGTTCCATAAATTTATTACAGCACCCCACCTCCTCACCCAGTAAGGCTATTACTCAAAACAAATCATTCCAAATTTTGATAAACGTTTTTATTTAATTAATAACATAAATAGTATCGTTAGTAGCCTATGTTGAAAGACTAGAAAAGGGGACTGTTACTTCTGGAGAGAGATCTGCAATTGTGAGTATATACTTCTGGGAATTTTCTGAAAGGAATTCTTTCTATTAAAGCTATTTAATCTGTGAACCCACTATTTTTGTTAAATCAGTCAGGGCCTAGTAGCAGCAGTTTAAGTTTAAATTTAAAACACAGAAGAGAACTTTCTGGTTACATTTCATACCCAGCAGAGAGCTTGTAGTTTTAATTTAATAGTCACTCAGGACCTAGTATCAGCAAAGTACTTTTAGTTTAAATTTAAAACACAGAAGAGAGTTTTCTGGTTAAATTTGGAACCCAGCAGAGAGCTGTAGTTTACATTTAATAATCACTCAGGGCCTAGTATCAGCAAAGTACTTTTAGTTTAAATTTAAAACACAGAAGAGAGCTTTCTGGTTAAATTTAGAACCCAGCAGAGAGCTTGTAGTTTAAATTCCATAATACGTTAGAGCCTAGCAGCAGCAAAGAGCTATAATTTAAATCAAATAAGAATATAGCTTACCTCAGCAGCACAGGACAGGGTACTGTGTAGCAGCCCTCTTTTAATAAGTGTTATTTCCCTCCCTCCCCACACCCACCCACCCCTGGGATAATCGTAGCTTTATAGGTACTTACACATCTTAAAAGACAGGAGGTGCTCTCAGGTGAAGCTCATTACCCAAATCAGTCATACACTAAGGACCTGAGCTCAATTAAGCTTCAGGTGAACAAGGTATATTAAACGTATTAGGTACAGTTTTATTGGTATAAATATCCATAGCAACCCTTAGTAAGTAAAGAACTTAAAGATCTAAACAAAAACTAAGATGCAGACAGCAGTCCAGCAGCGAGATGGGGGCTTTCCAGTCTTTTGCATTGAGTGTCACATGTATGATTTTCTCCCAGTTGGTGAGAGGTCTTATGTGTGCACTAGGTGCAAGGAGCTCTTTGCTCTCAGGGAACAAGTCCGTTCTCTAGAGGCTAGACTAGCAGACTTGGAAAACATAAGAAAGACAGAGAGGTACATAGACGAGACCTACAGGGATATAGTCCTGAAGTCCCACCTCCAGTCTGGCAGCATGCCTGTTGCCATGGAGGAGAGAGGTCACGTGACAGGAGAGCATCACCCTGGTGTGGCAGGAAGTGACCCTGTAACTAGGACCTGTCCTCCAGGTGATGTAAAACCCTCTCGCACCAAGGACGTTTCTCCAGGGCCATGTGCCCATGAGGGAAGGATTAGGACAGCCGTTATAGTTGGTGATTCGATCATTAGGCATGTAGATAGCTGGGTGGCTGGTGGACATGAGGATCGCCTAGTAACATGCCTGCCTGGTGCGAAGGTAGCGGACCTCATGCGCCACCTAGATAAGGTCTTAGATAGTGCTGGGGAGGAATCTGCTGTCTTGGTACATGTCGGTACCAATGACATAGGAAAATGTGGTAAGGAGGTTCTGGAGGCTAAATTTAGGCTTTTAGGTAGAAGGTTGAAATCCAGAACTTCCAGGGTAGCATTCTCCGAAATGCTTCCCGTTCCACATGCAGGGCCCAAAAGGCAGGCAGAGCTACGGAGTCTCAATGCGTGGATGAGACAATGGTGCAGAGATGAGGGTTTTGGATTTGTTAGGAACTGGGGAACATTCTGGGGAAAGGAGGGGCTCTTCCGAAGGGATGGGCTTCACCTTAACCGGGATGGAACCAGGCTGCTGGCATTAACCTTTAAAAAGGAGATAGAGCAGCTTTTAAATTAGATAATAGGGGAAAGCCGACAGTCGCCCAAGAGCGGATGGTTCGGAAGAATGTATCCTTGAAGGATACTACCAAAAGCAGAGAGGTTCCAAAAAAGAGTAAAGTAGCCCAAATGCCCTCGAGTACAGAGCAGACAGAGCTTAAAGATCCCAAATTACCCATGTCTACCAATAGCCAAATTAATATGAATAAAATACAGTCTCTAAAATGCATGTATGCAAATGCTAGAAGTCTAAAAAATAAGATGGGAGAGTTAGAATATATAGCACTAAATGAGAGGTTAGATATGATTGGAATATCAGAAACATGGTGGAAGGAGGACAACCAGTGGGACGCTGTGATACCTGGGTACAAACTATATCGTAATGACAGAGCTGAACAAATTGGTGGAGGGGTTGCACTCTATGTTAGAGAGGGCATTGAGTCAGAAAGGATTAAAATTTTGCAGGAAACAAAATTTGCTGTAGAATCTCTATGGATTGAAATTCCATGTAAAAAGGGGAAGGCAATGGCAGTGGGGGTGTACTATCGACTGCCTGGCCAGAATGAAATGCTCAAAGAAATCAAGGAAGCTAATAAAAGTTACAGCGCGGTAATAATAATGGGTGATTTCAATTACCCCGGTATCGACTGGGTCAGTGTCACAAAAGGACATGCTAGGGAGATAAAGTTCCTAGATGAAATAAATGACTGCTTCTTGGAGCAGCTGGTTCATGAACTGACCAGAGGGGAAGCCATATTAAACCTAGTCCTTAGTGGAACACCAGATCTAGTGCAAGAGATAAGGTGTTGGGTCCACTTGGCAATAGTGATCATAGCATGATCGCCTTTGATTTAATTAGTGGAGGAGGGATAGTAAGGAAATCCACAGTACTACCTTTTAACTTTCAAAAGGGAGACTATGATAAAATGAGGAAAATAGTTAAGAAAAAACTAAAAGGAGCAGTTGCAAAGGTTAAAGACTTATATCAAGCTTGGGTGTTGTTGAAAAATAATATCTTGGAAGCCCAGACCAGCTGTATTCGACGCTTTAAGAAAAGTGGAAGGAAGTCCAAAAAATTGCCAGCATGGTTTAAAGGTGAGGTCAGAGAGGCTGTTGGTGCCAAAAAAGCATCTTTCAGGAAATGCAAAAAGAGCCAAATGACGAAACCTGGAAACAGCACAAGCACTGGCAAGTCAAATTGATAAAGAAGGCAAAGGGAGAATTTGAGAAGAAGCTTGCTGCAGAAGCAAAAACTTGAAATAAAGATTTTTTTCAAGTACATTCGTAGCAAAAGACCTGTGAGAGAGTCAGTTGGTCCATTAGATGATAGAGGAGTTAAAGGAGCACTAAGAGGCGACAAGGCGATAGTGGAGAGACTGAATGAGTTCTTTGCTTCGGTCTTTACTGAGGAAGATGTAGGGATGTTACCCATGACTGAAGTGGTATTTGAAGGTGCAGAAGAATTGAAGGAAATATCGATACATCGGGAAGATGTATTACAACTATTAGATAAACTGAAGAGTAGCAAATCACCTGGGCCAGATGGTATACATCCAAGGGTGTTGAAAGAACTGAAATATGAGATTGCAGACCTGCTATTAGTAATCTGTGAACTATCATTAAAATCATCTCTAATACCTGAAGATTGGAGGATCGCCAATGTAACACCAATTTTTAAAAAGCGTTCTAGGGGTGATCCGGGAAACTACAGACCGGTGAGCCTCACGTCAGTACTGGGAAAAATGGTAGAAACCATCATAAAGAATAAAATTGCTCAGCATGTAGATAGACATGGCCTAATGGGAGACAGCCAACATGGCTTTAGACAAGGAAGATCTTGTCTTACTAATCTGTTATGTTTTTATGAAAGTGTGAATAAACAGGTGGACAAAGGTGAGTTGGTTGATATAGTGTATCTAGACTTTCAGAAAGCCTTTGACAAGCCTCATCAGAGGCTTTTGGCAAAACTAAAGAGTCATGGGATAGGAGGCAGTGTACTACTGTGGATCAGGAACTGGTTAAAAGATAGAAAGCAGAGGGTTGGGCTAAATGGCCAATTTTCCCAATGGAGAAAGGTGAATAGTGGTGTACCCCAGGGATCTGTGCTGGGTCCACTGCTTTTTGACATATTCATAAATGACCTGGAAAGTGGAATAACGAGTGAGGTTATCAAATTTGGAGATGACACAAAACTATTTAAAGTTGTTAAAACCCAAGAGGACTGTGGAAAATTGCAAGAGGATCTTGATAAATTGGAAGACTGGGCATCAAAATGGCAGATGAAATTTAATGTGGACAAGTGCAAAGTTATGCACCTAGGGAAGAACAACCCAAACTATGGTTACACAATGCAAGGTTCCACATTAGGAACCACCACCCAGGAAAAAGATTTAGGCATCATTGTGGATAACATATTAAAACCCTCGGCCCAGTGTGCAGTGGCGGCCACGAGAGCAAATAGAATGCTAGGTATCATAAGGAAAGGAATGGAAAATAAAACAAAAGATATTATAATGCCTCTGTACCGTTCCATGGTGAGACCGCACCTTGAATATTGTGTGCAATTCTGGTCGCCGTATCTTAAAAAGGATATAGCATTATTAGAAAAGGTTCAGAGAAGAGCCACCAAAATGGTAAAGGGGATGGAAGGATACTCCTATGAAGAAAGGCTAAAAAGGTTAGGGCTCTTTAACCTGGAAAAGAGACGGCTGAGGGGAGATATGATAGAAGTCTATAAATTAATGAACGGAGTGGAACGGGTAAACATAGATCGATTGTTTACATTATCAGAATATAGAAAGACTAGGGGACATGCAATGAAGCTACAGAGTAAACTATTTAAGACTAATAAAAGAAAATATTTTTTCATTCAACGTGTAATCAAACTCTGGAATTTGTTACCGGAGGATGTAGTAAAGGCTGTTAGTGTAGCTGGGTTTAAAAAAGGTTTGGACAAGTTCCTGGAGGAAAGGTCCATAAACCATTATTAAGAAGGGACCCAGGATATCAATGCTTGACCCAGTACAAGCATTGCGGAACCTGTGTCTTTTGGGGAAACTGCTAGGTACGTATGACCTAGATTGGCCACTGTTGGAAACAGGATATTGGGCTTGATGGACCTTGGTCTGACCCAGTATGGCATATCTTATGTTCTTATGTAACCAAGCGACCAGGGTTCGATTCCCGCTAGCACTCCTTGTGGCCTTGGGCAAGTCACCTAACCCTCCATTGCCTCAGAAGAAAGGCCTGGCAATCTACTTCCAGTGACACTGCCAAGAAAACCCAGAAGCTTCTGGGTCGCCAGGAGTCAGGACTGACTCGAAGGCACACATTGCATTTGCAATAACATTAATGATGGAATTGAATTTTTTATTTAATTTACAACATAAAAGCAAATAACATTTTTCAAAAAAACAAGTTTAATAAAATAGTGTACCAGCTTTATCCATTGAACATGTTAATGGGATGTTTGGGCTCAATGAAGCGATACCAGTTTCTCAATGTCTTGTTTAAAGTTACTGAGTAGGAGCCTTAAATTCTCATGTTGAACTTGGGGCAGCCACCACTTTGTCTTTCAACGCCCCCCGGAGGGTGGTGCCGCTGCCCACTTTCGGAATCACTGGCATAGAGTGATGGCTGACCCTAGAGCAGTACAGGGCTTGGAGCAAATCAGCTTTAGTGTAACCCAGAATGTTGATATGCATGGCTGTGCCCTTGCGCCAGTATGAAATTATAGTACCGGGGATGAGGCATCCGTGGCAGCACAGTTCCCAGAGCCATCGATCCAATTTGCCCCACTAAGGACAGCCTTATCTGAAATGCATTCAAGCCCATAGAAAAGCCAGTCAGCTTTATGTTTCTTTTAATCCTGTTAGGTCTTCAAATTTAGTGGCAAAATATGGCCCAAAGCCTGCAGCCACGCTAGTCTTCTGATGTAGATGGCGGTACTGACGGTATGTGTGGTCGTCTCGAAGGCATCATACACTGTGCTTATCATGTGTTTTCCACATTCCTTGAAGTCTCCAATCGTGGATGCAGCTTTTGCTTTAACCTCAGATGGAAGGGCTGCAATGGTGTCCTTGAGATTCGCCAGCAGCGTGTCTTGGAAGAGTATGTGCTGGAACTGGTGTGCAGCAATCCTTGCGTTCAGCGTGGCCCCTTGGAAGACTTTCTTTCCTACATCGTCCGAGAGTTTGGGGTCTCTCCTTGGAGGGGAGTTGGCATGGTTGCGCGATGATTTTATGCTCTTCAGGGCTGAGGACACGATGATGGAGTGGTAGGGTAGCTGGCTTTTTCCGAATCCCAGAGCTTGTTGGACCTGGTATTTTGCATCCAGTTTCTGGGGGCAAGCCAGTGAAGAGGCCGGATTCTGCCAGAGTTTGGAGTGCGCATCCAAAAGGCGCAGGTGGATAGGTAAGGTGACTGGCATTTTCGGGGCGTTGAGGTACATGAGGACCTCTGGTCCGGTTTGGTCAGGGGGTTCTGACGGTATGAGACTTAGAGTGGATGCCACCTTGCGCAAGAACTTGGGGTATGTGAGGTCTTCTGGTGGTGGTGTGGATGAAGATTGGTCAGAGGTCACGGTAGATCCCCCGACTGAGTCTGTGGTTGTGGCAACTCGAGGGTCCTTCTCTGGGGACGTAGAGCCTAGTGGGGCTGTCTCCCCCTCTTCATCTCCTATGCTGAGGAAGGATGGGGGCTCAGAGCTGTCTGAGGCGCACTCGAGGTGTTGCGTGTCATTGCAGGAAGAGTCACGGGTGGAGTCGCAGCACCTCTCGGAGTTTGAGTGGTCATCTGGGGTGACGGTGACGTCCGTGAAGCCTTTGCGTAGGAGGCTGGAGAGGTTGGACAGCAGCTGTAATATCGCTCCCTGGTTGGGAAGCAGTCTGACTGTGGCAGTGTCCATCGGCTGACCTCTTCTGGCAGTAGAGGGAGCCGGACTGAAGCTTCTTGTCAGCTTTGCAGTTTCTTTTTTACCTGGTCTGACCTCTGGGCTAGGGCTGCTGGAGGCATATCATTTTTGGCGATGGTGGGACTTACGGTCCTTCCCGGATTCATCTGGGCTGCGGGAACGGTGGTGTTTTCTTGCCGTTCCCGGCTCCGGTTCTCACTGCGAGCACGGTTCCGATGCTTCTTTGAGCGGCGCTCAGGAGCCAATGAGGAGACTCTGCCCGTGTTGGAGGGAGTTGCTGCCTCGGCGCTGGGGAGGGGAGGCAGAGAAGACCCGTGTAGCTGGCCAATGGATGCGGGAGGGGCGAAGCTTGCCGACTCATGGTGATCACCAATGGCTGGAGAGCGGGCGGAGCCTGTAGGAGTGAGGTCATCGGAATGGCGGCCCCCAGGAGCAGCGTGGTCAGCATGGAGTACTTGTGCTCTGTGGGAGTCCTTGGGAGTGCCTGAAGAGCTGCAATGGCCAGGGGAGCATTTTTAGTCCTTTTCGCCATTTCTGGGCCCAGCTGGCTGGTGGCATGTGCTGGAGCTCTGCGGGAGTCCTGTGAAACGCCGGAGGAGCTGCAATGGCCGGAGAGTGCTTTCTTTGGGATTTTCGCCACAGCAGGGGTCTCCGGGATTGGATGGCTGGCGGCGGTTGCATCTGAAGTCGAGCGACCGGGGATGGAGGCCCCTAGAGGCACATCCCGGGTCGGTGAGGGGCTGGGCGCCACAGAGGAACTTCCGGCGGCTGGGTCGTTGCAAGAAAGTCTTTTAAAGCGTAGCTTCTGGATTTTCAGGCCCTGGGAGACATCCGAGAACAGTGCTGGCAATCAGAGATCTGGTGATTAGCCCCTAAGCACCTTATACAACAATCATGGGTATCCGTGCAGCTCATCTTTTGGAAGCAATGGAAGCATTTCTTAAACCCCAGTTTAACAGAAGGCATCTTCTTATTGTGAGTATAAGTTCTTTCTTATTATTATTCTCTGGCTTGTAGAAGAGAGCAGGATCCGCGTGTGGTAGGCACGGTGGAAGAAAAAAGACTGGCTGGCTAGGGGCGGGCTTGTGGGTTGGGCCTCTGGCTCATGCTCAGAAAGGTTCTGAGCTCTAGAGAGCACTTCCGTATACGGCACCATCAAGGAGGCGTGGCTACTAGCCTCCTAGCCTACTAGCTAGTGAGAGTATCTTCCGTCTACGGCGCCGTCGGATGACGTCACCCACTTGTGGCTGACTCATCCTGCTTGCCCTGGGAGAAATTATAGTACTGGGAATGAGACATCTGTGACAGCACAGTGCCCAGAGCTGTCGACCCAATTTGCCCCACTAAGGACAGCCTTAGCTGAAATGCATTCAAGCCCATAGAAAGTCCAGTCAGCTTTATGTTTCTTATAATCCTGTTAGGTCTGCAGATTTAGTGCAAAATGCATCATTCTAATTGGATAACAGATTGTTTCTCTTCCTGACATGCCCAGGCAGATCTGACCTTAGAGGTTTATGTCAAGGCTTTTAAAGAGAGGATGAAAGTAGTCTGGGATGTCTTTGACGTTTTGCTGCACTGAGGAGATTTGCAAGGCTGAGATGTGAAGTTCATTCCAAACATTCACATCCCATTACAGTCGGGGCGTGACCACCTGATGGGAGGGCAGGTTTGCACTGTAAGCTCTTCATGGTCTTTTTTGAGGAACAAAACCCAACTCCATTCTTCCTTGGGGCCCATTATTTTGTTTTGTTTTGTTTTGTTTTTTAAATTTTATTCTTTTACTTTCATTTTAACAATACGTTTTAGGAATATACTTGAAACATGGCAAAGCAGACAAAAATCTAAAATATTCCAAGAAACAAATATAATAGGCAAACTGAGACCACAATTCAGGAATTGGAAGAGGCTTCAGGAAATTACACAAAGGAAAATAGATGCATAACATATATACAATCAAAGTGGAATGACTTATGTGTCAACCGGAGTAGATGCAACAGTAACAGCTAAAGGCTTCCTAGCCACAAGAAATCCCAATAATTGTTTAGGCTTAAAAAACAAAAACAGTTTATCTTTAAAGGAAACATGACACTTTGCTGGAAATTTTAACACAAATGACCCCCCTCCCCCCCAGGGCAAGAACCCTGGTCTTCAACCCCAAGAACTCTCTCCTCCGAAGCTGGGTGATCCTAGCCAAATCAGGGAAAATATGCTTATGAGAACCAAAAAACATATCATTAAAATTCCTAAAATAAGCCGTAAGAATTAATGTCTTGTCTGATTCTAGGGCTAAAGTAACCAGAAGTGTGGATCAAGCTGTAACCACCTCCTGAGAGCTCTCAAGGAACCCAGTCAAATCAAATGTCCCAAGAGAGCCACACGGAGCTCCACCCTGGCCTCCAGTCCCAATCGACAAATACTGCACCCTATTAAAAGGGGGGGGGGGGGGGGCGGCAGATGCTCCAGGGGTATCAATAAGACTTCCCTGAAGTACCGGCGCACCATCTCCTGAGGTGACACCATAGGGGATCTAGGAAAATCATGTTGTCAAAAGTTATTTTTAAGGGTCTAATTCTCCAGATACTCAGTTTTCCTAGCAGTCACGGTACTGTCCTTAATCTGGGCTTCTTTGAGGTCCTGAAGACATCCCAGATCCTCCTCCAATTGGGACATCTTTACCTCCTGGTCTTTAACCACCCCAGAAAGCGCACACAAATCAATTTTCTTAGTAGAAACTTCCATAGTTATAGAAGCAGCAAAAGTCAACAAGGAGCCATTAACTTGTGCTATTGCATCCCACAGTGCATCCATTGTCACTATAGTGGGCTTAGCCAGACCCCGATGAGCCTGGGACAGTACCTGCTCCAAGTGCACCCCCGGAGCCGCCAGTGATGCCGAGGCCCTCCCCAATGCCACCAGCTCCAGGTAGAAAACCAGTGCCTGATGATACTATGGCTGGCAAGCCCTCTTCACTCCCCATTAACAGCAAACTTGCAACTAAGCTGGAGGGAAGCACATCGCTAGGCCACTCAGCTGTTCCAGGTCGCAGTGGGTGGCCTGCTGTTTGGGGGAAAGAAAACCCCCCCGAAGCACCCAGGTCCGTCGAGGAAGCCTCTTGCGGATCCACCGAAGACACATCAGAGACAGAGAAGACAAACCCACACACTGCCAAGGTCCTCTGCCCCGATGCTTCACCCAAGGATAGGTGAAACTGTTTCTACTTTCTATGACCCATCGGGCGACAGTCAGGAGCAGGAACACACAGCGCTCAATGAGACGTCCGTACTGGCTCAACACATCACTGCCATCTTCCCTGGGGCCCATTTTTACGATTTGGTTTTGTCCATGTGTTAACAAAAAAAAAAGAAAAACATCACAAACAATTGGGATTTTTTCACTCAACAAAATTATTTTTCTGCCTGTAGGTAATTTTCATTTTTCTCTCTGTTTTTGTTCTTGAAGACAGTGCTTTATCAGAGAGCCCTATGTGTGTGACTGGCTGAACAACTTGTCTATGAAGATGGCATAGTTGCTTATCTGTAACTTTTATTCCCTTAAAACAGCAACATAAAAATAAAAAAATCTTAAAGGGTAAGGAGCATGGCTAAAATTAGCTAAATATACGGAGTTATAGGCTTTTGCATAGCGGGGTATGCACCTAATTTTATAACAAGTTACCCAGGTAGGAGCTTAAGAAGTGCCTGTTTTGGGGTAATTTTAAAGATACAGAATTACCTTTCAAGTAATAACAGTTCCAGGTAAATGCAGCCATGTACATTTGCACATGCTCAAGTATTGCTGTAAATGTATGCACATATTTGTTAAGATAAGTAGATATTTTACTACTCTGCCCTCACTACACCCAAACTCCTCTCCCTACCATGTCTACCTCTAGTCATGGAAAAGAATTTATTTATATGTGCGTAACCTCTGGATTATTTAAATAAAACCTTTTTTCATGGGTCATACAAGGTTTACCTATAGAAAAACATTTTTAAAATTGTCCCCTTAATGTCCCCCTCTAGAAATCTCTCCCACAAGTGCTCTTTCTTTAGAACCTTGGTCTTCGCTTCCTAGTCCTTGAGGGCTGCCAACAGGTCAGGTTTTCAGGATATCCATAATGAATATGTGTGAGAGAGATTTGCATACAGTGGAGGTAGTGGACATGCAGATCTGTCATATGCATATTCTGAAAACCTGACCTGTTGGTGGACCTCAAGGACTGAGAATGAAGACCAAGGCTTTAGAACAAGGGGACTAGTGGAGATGAGTTGCATGGATCAATATTGGCTTGATCCAGTTGCTGCAGCAAAGTGCAATCAATGAATAAATCCAGGAGTCAATTGACAGGGTCCAAGCCAGTTTATTGTGCACAGGCCCAGTCAGTCAAAGCTTCAAAAGGAACTGAGCAAAGTTTTTACAGTCATAACCATTTATACCTCTTTTTCAGTTTGATACATGAGAACTTTTTATTGGTTCTAGCTCGATACATGCAAACTTCTCATTGGTTCCAACGCTCCCTGCACCTGTCCAATCAGAAATCCCTCCGGGGCCTAGCAACCAGCCCCCTCCCTCAGGATTGTTCTAACAATGGTGCAGTTCTTGATTTTGATACTTCTCTACTGCAAGGTTATCCCTAGCTTCAGGAATGCATGTATTGAAACATTTCTTTCTTTTGCACACAAGAGAATAATGAAAGACTTATGAATTCATGTAAAACTTCTTATTAAGCAGTTTAAAACAGTTTTCTCCTTTTTCACAGATTTTTGGTTCTTTTCTAGCTATAATGGGAGTTAGGATCCAGGCCTAACTTACAGGCCTTTCATAGTAGCAGGCCATGCTAGGCTGTAGCCTGCCACATTCCTCCCTTTGATTATTCTCACCCACAAGTGAGAAAGGGTGAGAATTAAATCACTCATTAGTCATTTAACACATTATACTGGTGTAATAGCATCATCGTGGGGTATAGGGTAATATTGCCACATAGCTAATACCTTCGCAGCTGCCTTCCACTCTATAGTGCTATCAATTACTGAAGTTACCATGCGTAAGCAAAGGGGTAGGAGACAAGGGAGCAACAAGCACATAGCTAATATGAATAATACAGTAAACACAAGGGCTTTTAGACCACCAAACCATGAAATTAGTGAACCAAACCACCCATCCAGCTTTAAACTGTGCCAGGTCTGGACAGGCACAAATGTCTGCTCTCTCATCTGGGTGGCTAGATTTTCAACTACATGCCCATTATTATCAATCTGTAAACAACAATTACTTAAATTCAACTTTCCACATACCCCACCTTCAGCTGCTAACAAATAATCTAAAGCTAAACGATTTTGATAAATGGCTGTGCGCATTTGCATACTTTGCTTAGCCAAAAGAGTTAGTGCTTTACTAGTTTCATTGGTTATTATTTCAACAACAGCTTGCAAACGTATTATTCGATTAATCATATAAACAGGGGTACGATATCCCCATGTCCCATCCTGCTCCCAAGTAGCAGGTCCATAGTATGAGATAATTCTCTCAGGTGGCCAGGGCCGGATTTACCTATACGCCATGTACGCCATGGCGTAGGGCCCACAGCCGGCAGGGGCCCACAAAAAAAGAACAAGTTTTAATTTTTTTTAATACAATTTTAAAAAAAACCTGCTGGCTGCCGCCGCGGGGCCCCCTCTGCTGCCGCGGCAGCACTGACTGACCCGCGGGGGCCCCCTCTACAAGCTGAAGCCGTCGGTTCGTTCCTCCCTCCCTCCCTCCGTGCAGGGTGCAGGCTGTGAGAAAGGAGAGTGTCTCCTCGCGTCTCTGTTAAGCCCGCAGGGGCTGATGGGAAATTTCCCATCAGCCCCTGCGGGCTTAACAGAGACGCGAGGAGACACTCTCCCTTCGCGCCTCTCACAGCGTGCACGGAGGGAGGGAGGGATCGACGAACCGACGGAGTCAGCTTGCAGAGGGGGCCCCCGCGGGTCAGTCGGTGCTGCCGCGGCAGCAGAGGGGGCCCCGCGGTGGCAGCCAGCAGGTTTTTTTTTTTAAATTAAATTTTACTTTAGGCCGACGGGGGGGGGGGGGGTAGGACTGGTAATGGGCTATTGGGGGAGCTGGGGCTGGAAATGGGCTGGGGGGGGGTTAAGGCTAGAGGTGGGCTGATGGGGTTAGGACTGGTAATGGACTGTGGGCTGTTGGGGGGGCTTAGAACTGGCAATGGGCTTTGGGGGGGTTAAGACTGGTAATGGGCTGTGGGCTGATGGGGGCTGTCTGGTAATGGGCTATGGGGGGCTAGGACTGGAAATGGGCTGGGGGGTTAAGACTGGAGGTGGGCTGATGGGGTTAGGACTGGTAATGGGCTGTTGGGGGGGTTAGAACTGGCAATGGGCTTTGGGGGGGGTTAAGACTGGTAATGGGCTGTGGGCTGATGGGGGTTGTCTGGTAATGGGCTATGGGGGGGCAAGGACTGGAAATGGGCTGGGGGGTTAAAACTGGAGGTGGGCTGATGGGGTTAGGACTGGTAATGGGCTGTTGGGGGGGGTTTAGAACTGGTAATGGGCTTTGGGGGGGGTTAAGACTGGTAATGGGCTGTGGGCTGATGGGGGTTGTCTGGTAATGGGCTATGGGGGGCTGACTGGAAATGGGTTGATGGGGTTAGTACTGGAAGTGGGCTGATGGGGGGTTAGGACTGGTAATGGGTTATAGGGGGGGCTTAAACTGAAAATGGGGTGATGGGGAGTTAGGACTGTAAGTGGGTTGATGGGGGGCTAGGACTGGTATTGGGTTGGGGGGTTGCTAGGACTGGAAATGGGCTGATGGGTGGCTAGGACTGGAAATGGGCTGATGCAGGGACTAGAAGGGAATGGATGCTGGGTGAGGCTGGAACTAGAAGGGAGCTGATGTTGGGGGAGGATTAGAATGGGATGGGGCTGGAAGAGTAAAATGGAGAAGGGAAAAATACTTTGTGTGGGAGGGATAAAAAATCTAAAATTGGCCGGGTATTGGGAGAGTAAGTGGGGATTGAGGATGGAGGGGTAAAATTTGAGTGGATGAAATAGGAATGAGGAAAGAGCTAAAGGAGAAAGATTAGTATGTTAAAGCAGATGTAGAGAGAGAATGGAAAAAAATCTAGAAGAGAGAAGAAAGGACAAATGGACAGCAGACGATGGAGAGTTAGCAGAAGACACGAAGAAACCAGAAGAAAGTGGCTGGAGCAATTGCAGCTGAAAAAAATGCACAAAAGGTAGAAAAATATCTCTTTATTTTGAATTTATTAATTGGAATATGTCAGCTCTGGTAAATGTGCATCATTAACGTCTGCGCTTTGTTTAGTACAAGAGCAAATTAATGTATAGTTTTATTTCTACAGTGTTGTACATTCCAAGTTTGGCTTTTGGGATTCCCAGTTTAATTATTGTCTTCCTGTTTCTAAATTGTGATTACTTGTTTGGTGATGGTCTATGTTCTGCATGTGTAACTGAGCTGAGGTGTTCTGTTTATATAATTCCTATTTGACATTGCCACTTGTTCTCTTTCCCCAGTAGGTCATGTATTGTTGTTCTCTGAAATGTATTGGTTTAATATTTGCAGTGTTGCCTTTTGATTGGTAGAGTATGGTGCTTTGTGAGTCCTGGTAGTGCTGTTAGGATACGGCGGGTTTACTATGGGTTCTAAATGGGCAGTGTTTGTAGTAGTTCCTAATGTGTCTGGCAGTTGGCACTGGATTATAGTAATGTAGAAATCTTTTAGTCTTTCTTTATCCATACACTCATTAAGAGGCACGTTTACTAAAAGTTAGTATATGGTAACATTATGCAAATATTTATGCAAATGAGGCCCCTTATGCAAATGAGGCCCCGCACCCCCCTTGGGCCGCCCCTGCTGGGGGCCCACAATTTTTGTTGGCGTAGGGCCTCACTCAAGGTAAATCCGGCCCTGCAGGTGGCCATTCTTCGGATGTTGCATCCCATTTGTCCCATTGGCCTATTTTCAAGGCCTCCTTTAGCTGTCGACTTCTGTACACAGGATATCCCAGTTGTTCTCCCTGGGATAAAGGAAAAAGGAAGGTCATATGGTTCCCAATACACATGCGCCTCCCCAATGGTGAGGGAGCCTAGCATATGCTCGGGTTCCGCAAATCCAGTACAGTCCAGGTGGTGCTTGCCAGGAATTATATACTGCTAAGTTAGTCCAAATACTGGCAAGTTTGGGGAAACGGATTAGAGGATTGGAGGGTTCTGTAGCGTTGACTCCTGACCACCAAGACGTCTTCTTAGTGGTACTGTTGTAGAACTTTTGATTGATCAGTCGATATGTTAAGCTCTACTTTTCACCTTCAAGATGATATACATCGAAAAATTCCTATATGTTACAACACATCCTTAACTTTATATGAATATGCAACTGAGTCTCAGAACCGGACTAGGGCGACTTATTAAACACATATTCATATGGAAAATGCGCCCAAACCTCACATCAATGACCCAACTAGTTGCTTATTTATTAGGCAATCATTAAAAAGGATGTTATCTTATTCAAAAAGCAATATCTGAGGATGCTTATCTGAGACAAGATGAGTGTACTCCCAACGCCTGAATAACAGCGCCGTAGCGTTTCACAATCCAACGTTTGTGGATTTTCACGAAGGTGAAAAGTAGAGCTTAACATATCGACTGAACTGTGAAGTTATATCTAGCTCTGAGAAGTGACATTATTATGAACTTTTGATTGAGACAGACCAGCTGCCCTACTTCCATATTAAACAGCGGTCCATAGCGAGCAAAGCATAAGTTACCCACAATGGAGTGGGCCAATACCCATTCACTCGTTGTATTATGTATGTCAGTCTGATTATATGAAACAGAATAGTTCAATTCTTGTGCCTCCCAAGGTCACTGGTCTCCCATCTTAGTTCCTCCACAAAATAAACAGTCTGAAATGTGGAGACTAGATGCTACTGCTCCCGCTAGCTCAACGAACAAGTTCTGGGAGGTAGGAGGAATTTCAAACTCGGCTTTCATGGCCTCGTAGAAGGAGTGATGTATACGATAGGGTGAGGATACATGGGCCTTGGTGTTCAATTGTCGATACAGGATAGTCCCAGGATCTACACCTCCTCCTGCTATACGCAATCCAAATTTGTATCCTTGCTTCCATTGGCTAGGGTTATTTATGAGAAGTTGCAGAGGATTGCAAGCACCTTTCTGGCATTTCTTGGGCTCAGGTAAGCTGATTTTCGTCAGACTGCCTTTGCGATTATCACCATCTCGTCCCACAGGTGCATTCTTCCACGTAGCAAAATATACGCAGTCCCATTTTGGGCAGAAATAATCATGTTTAGATGCAATGGTGTAAGTGGTGGTTGGAGAGTTCTTTCCTGTACACCGTCCCCATCCGTAGGCTCCTTCTGGACACATATATTTATCATCATGGTAGTATGCTCGCTCCCATGACCCACATCTATGGTAAGCATTTCTGTTAATTGCATCACAGGCATCAAAGTTCAGGATAATGGATTTTGTGGGGTCTGCAAGAGGTTTTGTTGCATTTATGATGGCTCCATCTTCATCATTCCAGTGGATTTCAAATGTATAATATGAAGGGTTTTGTCGGGGGTTATAACAAGTCTTACTTTTTCCCTTTGTACAAATATTCAGTTCGGTGCCATTATAAATACACCGGCTGACTGTACCAGTGCAAGTATAGTAGGAATGGTAGAGTAAAGTCTGAGTAATCTTTTGTCCCGTTCGGGTGGTAGTTATGCAGGCTGCACAAGGGGGTAAGGCAAAAGTCTTTTCCAGGAATCCCAGGATCACCACGCCCACAAGGCAATAGTGGAAGAACATTGTGATTACAGTCTTTGGGGATCAACTAGGAAGTTGGGTATGATGAACTTGTTGAGTCTTCTTCTTCTGTTCCTGCTGTGATGGTCACCCTCGCGTGACGAAAATAGAGCTGTAGATTCTGAAGATTCTCTATAGTGCCGGTTGTCTCCACAATGTAAGTCGCAATGGAGTCTCGGGATTATTCACTGACGACCATTGGTCAGGATCAGGAGCAGCTGCCGGCTTTACTCGACTGTGGTGGATCCAGGGTTCAAATTCTGCAACTTTCACTGCAGTGGGGGTTGACAGAATGACGACATATGGTCCCTTCCAATGCGGCGCCAGCGGGGTGTTTCTCCACTTTTTCACCCACACGGACGTTCCTGGCTTGAAGGGATGCAGAGGCTCGGTCAGGTTGATGGGTAGTCGATCTTGCACCCACGTCTGAAGATTCTGCAAAACAGAACCTAAAGCTAATAGTTCTTGTCTAGTTATTTTGGATCCTGTTTGTCTCATGTCTCCCTTTATTCCCTGCACTAGGGGTGGAGGTTGCCCATATAAAATCTCAAAAGGGGAGACTCCTAGGGACTTGGTGGGAGCTGAACGTATCCTAAGAAGAGCTATAGGGAGAACCTGAAGCCATTTTAGGTGTGTTTCTTGACAAAGCTTGGACAACTGAGTTTTCAAGGTTCTATTCATACGTTCCACTTTTCCTGAACTCTGGGGTCTGTAAGCAGTGTGTAACTTCCATTGTATTTGCAAAGCTCGAGCTAACTGTTGGGTCACTTGGGATACAAACGATGAGCCATTATCTGATCCTATAGTCAATGGTATTCCAAATCGAGGAATAATCTCATGAAGCAATACCCTAGTGACTTCTCGGGCTTTCTCAGTTCGGGTGGGATAGGCTTCTACCCATCCCGAAAATGTGCAGACTAACACTAACATATAGTGATACCCATTTGTACGGGGCATGTCAGCAAAGTCTACCTGTATACCACTCATCGGGGTCACCCCTACTGACTGAACTCTTGGGGGTGGAATAGGACCTTGCTTAGCATTATTCTTGGCACATATCAGACATTGCTGTGCCACCGAGGCAGTCAGGGATCCTAATAGTGAAATGCAGAAATGGGGTCTTAGAGCTTTTTCCATGGCTGTTTTCCCATAATGTGTGGCTTGGTGAAAAGCTTGAACAAAGGCTGGCCCTAATGCTTCAGGGATGACTGTAGGACCTGGAGGTGGACTACCTTCTGGGGGTGGAAGCACTATCCAACCTTGTTCTGTCAAGACTCCTCACTCCTTTTCACAAAAATAGTCTAACTCTCTTGTAGTGTATCGGGGTGCCCATGAACTAAGGGGCACAGGAAATAGGGCTGCTTGCAGTACAGTATCTTGGGTCCTAACTTGTCCTGTGGTGGCTGCCTTCCGGGCTGTGGCATCAGCAAATCTATTTCCTCGGGTGACTTCTCCTGTTCCTGCCTGATGACCTCGGCAGTGCATGACTGCCACCTGTTTGGGGGCCCACACAGCATCTAATAACATCAATATCTCGGGCCCATATCTAATGGACTTACCCCCTGAGGTGATCAACCCTCGTTCTTTGTACAAGGCTCCATGTGCGTGTAAAGTGGTAAAAGCATATTTGGAATCTGTGTATACATTTAAGCGGAGTCCTTCTCCTAATGTCAAGGCTCTGGTGAGGGCTATCAATTCAGCTTTCTGTGCAGAAGTTCCTGGGGTCAGGGCTGAGGACTCAACTACCAGATCAAGGGTCACCACTGCATATCCAGCACAACGATGTCCATTGATGACCAAACTGCTTCCATCCACAAAGAAAGTCCGTTCAGGGTCCTCTAGAGGGACATCGGTCAAATCAGGGCGACTTGAGAATACAGTGTCCATGGTTTCTAAACAGTTATGATCAGGGGGCCCAGGACCAATTGGGAACAATGTAGCAGGGTTCAAAGCTTGACTGACTTTTAACTGTATCTGGGGGTTTTCGCACAGCATGCTCTGATATTTCAACATTCGTGCATTGGTTAACCAGAAGTTTCCTTTGTGTTCCATGAGAGTCAGAACAGAGTGTGGTACGGTGACTTGAAGAGTTTGCCCCAGTGTGAGTTTATCTGCTTCGCCCACTAGGAGGGCTGTCGCTGCAACAGCTCTCAAACAAGGGGGCCATCCTTTTGCAACTACATCCAATTGTTTTGACAAATAGGCTACTGGTCGTTGCCAAGATCCAAGAGATTGAGTCAGTACTCCCAACGCATTTCCTTGTGACTCATGGACAAAAAGATGGAAAGGCTTCTGAACATCTGGAAGACCTAAAGTTGGGGATGACATCAGAGCACTTTTCAGAGACTGGAATGCTGCATCTTGTTCAGGTCCCCACTCTAGTGGAGACTTTTCCATTCCTTTGGTGACTTGGTACAATGGTTTTGCAATCAGCGCAAAGTTGGGGATCCATATGCGACAGTACCCCGTGGCCCCCAGGAAGTCTCTTACTTGCCTCCTAGTGGTTGGAGTAGGGATACTACATACAGCTTCTTTGCGTTCTGGTCCCAGACGTCGGATCCCACTGGACAACTAGAATCCTAGATACTTGACTTCAGTTTGGCATAGTTGTGCTTTGGCTCTTGAGACTTTATATCCAGCCTCTTTGAGGAGGTACAAAAGTTCACTAGTAGCTTGTAGACATTCACTTTCTGAGTTGGTGGCTATGAGCAAGTCATCTACATACTGAAGAAGAACCCTCTTTCCTGGGTCCACTGGGTAACTTTAGAGATCTTGATTCAGGGCAGCACTGAAGAGAGTAGGTGAATTCTTGAATCCTTGGGGTAATCTGGTCCAGGTGAGCTGGCCCCGCTTTCCTGTTGTGGGGTCTTACCATTCAAAAGCGAATAAAAGTTGACTAGTGGGGGCTAGGCGTACACAGAAAAAGGCATCTTTCAGGTCCAGGACGGTGAAGTGAGTAGCCTCAGCGGGGATCAGTCCCAAGAGAGTATAAGGATTTGGTACTACAGGGTGTATAGTTTCAACTGCATCATTCACTCGCCTTAGGTCTTGTACTGGGCGGTAGTCCCCTGTCCCAGGTTTCTTAACTGGGAGAAGGGGGGTGTTCCAAGGTGACTGGCATTCCTTGAGAAGTCCATACTTCAGCAGTTTCATCAAATGGCAGTGGATACCTTCAATGGCTGGTCGGGGAAGAGGATACTGCTTCACATGCACTGGTTCCACTCCTGGCTTGAGGGTGACAATGACAGGGGCTATGTTCTTTGCTAGGCCAGGTGGATTATCTTCTGCCCACACTTCAGGTGGGGCTATAAGGTTGGTAGGTATACAGGGACTAGTTAACTTTATTGGAGGTGCACTATAGAACCGCCACTCTTCTTCTCGGGGAACAGTGAGCACCATCAATCCAGCAAGCTTTGGGTTCACAGTCATTTTCATTTCTCCCCCTTCAGCAAAAGATATCTGTGCCTGAAGCTTAGCAAGCATGTCTCGGCGCAGTAGTGGAATAGGGCATTCAGGCATATACAAGAACTGGTGCGTTATTTTCTGTCCCCCTAGTTCACACATGCGGTTCTGTAAGAATGACTTTGTGGCTTTATTTCCAGTGGCTCCAACAATGGTAACAGATCAAGAGGAAAGAGGAGCTTGGCTACTACTGAACGTTCTGCTCCTGTATCTACCATAAAATCCATGTATTGGTCCCCTATCTTCAAACTGACCATAGGCTCCTGGGGACCCAGGGTGAACTTGGAGCCCGGTCTGGCCTAGTCCTCATCCACGTCATCCAAGTCATAGCCCGTTGCTACTGCCACTCCCTCAATGGCTTCCTCCCTCTCTTGCTGGAACTGTGCTCGGTTCATTCCTCCCCTCCTTCGAAATCGTCCTCCTGGTCTCCAGGGACTCCCTCCTCCCCTCGCGGGGGCGGAGTCCAGATGCGGGCATTCACTTCTCCAATGTCCTTCTTCCTTGCAGTAGGCGCACTCATTCGCACCCAATTGAGGCCTTTCACTTCCGCGGCCTCTTCCACGTCCTCTGGTCCTTTGATTAGGAAAACCTCCTCCTCGTCGTTCGGTTATGGCGGCAGCAAGAAGATCTGCCTTCTTCTTCATCTTCCGTTCACTTTCTCTGTCACGTTCATTTTCACGATTCACAAACACTTTCTGAGCGACTTCCATTAACTGTGCTGTATTCATGCCCGCAAATCCGTCCAATTTCTGCAATTTTCGTTTTATGTCTCTCTGGGACTGACTGACAAAGGCCGCATTTACCATGCGTAAATTCTCCTGAGAGGCGGGATCATATGGGGTATATAATCTATAAGCTTCAGATAACCGCTCATAAAAGGCCGCTGGGCTCTCATCTGGACCCTGGAGGACTTCCGATACCTTCCCGATATTCATGGCCCTCTGGCCTCGCTTCTTCAGGCCCTGCAATAAGGCCTGGCGAAATCTGGTTAGGGCCGCCACCCCCCTTTCATCATTCGGGTCCCACCCGGGATCTTCATTTGGATAATCTGCAGCAGCTGCTTGTGGGGGGTTTATTCCTCCCCCTTCTACAGGGTTCTCTTCTAACCAACGAAGGGCTGCTTGCCCAATTCGCCATCGCTCCTCAGTAGTAAAGAGGGTGGACAGGAGCTGGCGACAATCGGCCCAAGTAGGCTGATGGGTTTGCATAATGCTAGACATTAATTCTGTTAATTCCTGAGGCTTGGCTGTATAGGATGCATAATGTGTTTTCCAGTTTAATAAATCAGTAGTGGAAAAGGGCACGTAAACTAGGCTGGTTGGTCCTGGTGCCATCTGGCCCTGATCATTTAAAACAGGCATTCCAGGCACTTGGCGTAATGGCATTAGGTGCCCTGCTTTCTCCTTCTTCTTCTTGGGAGTTATGCTTCTTAAATCATAAGGCTCCCGGGCACAAGTCTCCTTGGTGGGTGACCCTGAACTGGCAGGAGAGCCTCTGCTTTCTACCTCGTCGGAGGACTCGAGTCCCCCCGACGTGCTTGGGCCTGACTCGGGACTATCACTCGGGGTAGGGAGCTTCTTGGGCTGCTGCAGCGGCGTTTCCTGGGGCTCCTCATCTGGCTCCACTTCAGGCCGTGGTGCTGGGGGAACTAACTTCTGTGGGTACTGGGGTAACCTAGCCAGGATATCTGGGGACTCTGGGGCAGAATAAACAGGCGGCTTCTCCTCCTTAACTCTCCTGGTTCCCCTAGTGGTGGCTACAAATATTCTACAGCGTTCCTCATAGCAGCGCTTCATCCATGAGGGCTGCCATTCACAAGCGCTTAACCAGGAATCTATATAGGGGAACTGGTCAGGATACACTTTTTGTACAAGCTGATGAACTCGAAAAACTGTTTCTAAATCAAAGGTGCCTCCGTGGGGCCATGAAGCAGCTAACGCGGGCCACTCCCTTTCACATAACATTTTTAATCTAGACGGAGTCATTTTCATACCATAATCACCCGAAAATCCTTTACGGACATTCTTAATCATGCATTCCAACGGAGTATGCGTGGACTCCACCCCTCCCATAATCTAAACGGAACTACGTACACATAATGACATACAAGACAACGAACAATAAGGATAGGTAGTATGGCTGTAGGTAAGGGGTCCATACAGCCCACAGAACACTGGGGGGGACAAACACCACTCGCTTCCTCCTTTTCGCGACCTGAGCGCGGTCACCCGGCCAGGAACTACACTACTCAGGAGTCCGCTCTCGCTCGGTCCGTATTTCAAGACCTCTCAAACACACAAGCAATCATATTTCAACAAGAAATCATTTTTCAAGTGCCCAGGTTTTCTGACTAACTGACTATTTCAAACAAGAAGGATCGATGGCTTCGGCTTCCGCTTTCCCTTACGCGGAGCTTACTAGGACCGCCCTTATGGGAGGTGATCAGGCTCCCTTGTCTCGCACACACTCATGCGAGATTTTCCCAGTTAGTCTATACCAAATATACCAAATCAGTCCTGCGCATGAAAGACGTTGTCCCAGGCTGTACTTTCTGACTATCAAATCACAGAAATGTCTACTCACCGGATCCGGTTCCCGATACCACACCAGTTCTTGATTTGGATCCTGTACTCCCCCCGGGTCAGAGGTGTTGGCCAACTGGACCCGATAGCCCGCCGAGGCAGACGGAACCCTCTCCGGCACAAAGGGGCCGGCGGCGCCTGAGGTCTCCCCCGCGGTCGGACAGACACGGTTCCAACCGGGCCAAACCTCGAGGCGAATTTCGTAGATTATTCACTTGAATACCATTTACTGTGGTAGGCGACGGCCTATGATCCATGCTAATTGAACTAAGCAGACAGGCCTGAGCAGCTTGACCTGTAACTGAAGCCTGTAGTTAGGCCCAGAGGAATGAAAACCCCCCTGAATGATGACACCATAGAATTGAAACTTAACTCAGTTTAACTGAACATAGCTAAGCAGAAACGAAACTTATAAAAGACAGAAAACAGCTCTAATTGGTACTGATAAGAGAGCACAGCTTCTATGGAATTAATTAACTCTGCAAAAAGCAAGGTTACAGTGCCCTGCTTCCCATATGTTTTAACAAGCTCAGCGACCTTGGAGGAGAGAAGTAACAAGTTGGAGACACTGACCATTGTAATTGGGACTAGAAGGGGGGCAACCAGGTGCTGGGCCCAGACCAGAGTCCCGATTGGGTAGCCATATCAGTACCGGGACCAATAGATGGGTGAGAGGGGTACTGGGACCAATGAAAAGTTTGCCTATGCTTAGAATGGACAAGAAAGCTATAAAAGTTGTTGTTTTACTAGAAGCCATTGCTCAGCCATTTTGAAATTGCTTATTGCTTGAGCCATGTGCACATTAAACTGGCTTGGATCCTTGAAAAGACTCCTGGATTTATTTATTGCATGCTTATCTGCTGCTACATTCTTGGTGCGTTGGCCGAGAAGTGCGAGTGGTGGATAGTGTTCAAGTGAATAAATCCACGTAATTCGCCTTGAGGTTTGGTCCAGTTGGAACCATGCCAATCCGACGCAGGGGAATCTCCCTGGGCCCACCGATCCTCTTGTATCGGAGGGAGTTCTGCCTGGCCTCGGCAGGCACTGAGTCCAGCTGGCTAACACTTCCGACCCGGGGGAGTCCAGGATCCAACTCAGAAGCTTGGGAACCAGATCTGGTAAGTATAGTTTTGAAAACCTGTCTAGACAGATGAGTTAGAACTGCAGTTTGAAACTTGTAACTTGTAATCTCGAGAACTTGGAACTTGGAATTTGGTAATGAGAGCACTGATCCCCTCTCAAGGACGGTCCTATTAACCTTGCATGAGTATGCGCGAGGTGAAGCCATCGTCCTTCTTGTTTGGTAAGACTTAAGTCTTTGTTTGAAAATCCTTGCATGAGTATTCGCGAGGTACAGCTGTTTAAAAAAAAAAATCATGATTTAGTCTAGTCAGAACAGACAGGAACTTGGAATTTGTAATCTCGAGATATTGGGAATAGTGAATGAAGTGTGAATGAGAGGTCTGGCAGCACGGACCAAGCGAGAGTGGACTCTGGACTAGCGCAGTTCCTAGTCGGGTGACTGCGTCTAGGTCGCGAAACGGATGAAGCGTTTGGTGTATTGTCCGTCCTGTGTATTTGATTTTTGTTATCTGTTGAAACCACGAGTTTCCCTTCTGTTATAAATGTGAGATTATTATGTTGAGTACTTTGTGACAGTTCACTGGTTAAGAAATTGTATTAATAGAGCAGAATGAAGACCCAAAACACCTACGGTCATTTTTAGAAATCAAAAAGCTGGTCTCACCCAGTTGGTTTTAGCACAGTGAAAAAGCTGACAGGGGGCGTGTCTGTGCAGGAGAATGTTTGGTGCTGTTTAACCCTATGCAGGCATGTTTTTCAACGATCTGCTGCTGGACTAATCAGGACAATTATACCTGTTTCTACCTGTTTTTATTCACTTTGTTCTGATAGTAATGTTCCTCCTGCTGTGGTCATGTATTGTGTACCATTCAATAAGAATATTTAGTCAGAATTTTAGTTTTGATGGTTGTATTAATCATCAGAGCTCCGCAAACAGTTTTTAGTTATATTCTCTGCTCTGTCTGCATTTCTAAGTCAATTGAGCCTGTTATATTGCTGTTACTTTGCAGAACTATCCAGGAGGTGACGGGTTTAGTTCAGTTATAGTGTGTAGGGTAAGATTAGTTATTCCGGTCAGATAGGTATAATATATTTGTGGGCTTAGCTTTGCCCTGTGTTTTATGATTCAAATAGGAAATGATAAAGAACTGTTTTTGTTTTTCCTTTGATCTACAAAGTAATTAGATCACGACTTAACATTGATTTAAATTGTTTTTTTTCTGGCATCTCTGTCCATGTGAATGAGAAGTCTCTTTTTATGAGCACAGTTCAATTGTTTCCCCGCGAGCAGAGGGGTGTGGCTTCCACATATCCTTAAAAAAAAAAAAAAAAAAAGGTTCTGGAGAGACAGCTGGAGACTGCAGGAAATTTCTCCTAGGAATGAAAAGGGACTGCCGATTTGAAAAGTCTCTTCATTTAATCGAAGCGTGATGAATTTATAATTAGTTTTTTCTCTGGTTTCACTAGCTCTGTTTAACCAAAAGTTTTAAAAACAAAGTTTATCTTTTTATGAATGAGTATAAGTCATTTGAATGCATGCTTCCCCTCTGTGCTGGTTACTAATGAACAAATCAGTTAGCTTTTCTGTATTTAAAAAAAAAAGGGAAAGGTGTACTGTATTTTATTGAAAAAAGTATCCGGAATGTCTTTTGAATATCTCCTTCCTAAACTGTAATCTTTTGCAGAGACGTTATTCACCTTAAGTGCAGATTACGGCTGGCAGCTAGTTTCTTCCAGCCATACGTAATAGTTCTCTCTGTTGGGATTGTTGTTTATAACATGTTGCAAAAAAATAGTTTTATATTTGAAGGAATTTATCTAAATTGTATTTATTTAGAATGAGATTATTATGCCTAGTCACAGGAAAATGCAGCCTGACAGACCGCCTTCTGTCTGTTGTTAACTACGTCACCATGGGGGGAGGAAGGGGGGTCAGAGTCCATGCAGATTCCAGAGTTACTTCATGGCCCCGTAGTTTCCCAAAATCCTGCCTGTTTATTTCCCTGAGCTCTGCCATCATCCCGGGCAGAGCCTGGAACAAGGGGGGGGGCGGAGGGGGGATGACTTCTCCCTACAGATTCCCAAGTAGTTTGCTAGCCACCTCTGCAACAGGGGAATGTCCACCCCCTCCGGACTAGAAGTGAAAGTCAGCTGACCAGACTTGTTTAGAACTGAAAAAAACTGCATTATACACTGAGAAGTTTTAGGACTTGATTGAACTAATGATGAATTTGCGGGCATAATGGTTAAATGAAAGTTAATCAGAGGGTGTGTGAATTGTGAAAATAAATGTAACAGAGAAAGTGAATGATATTTTAGTTGAATGATGTGAGGAGATTATCCTAATCGAAGGAACAGAGGAAGTGAAAAACTGGGTGTGAGTACGCCCATTATAGAAAAAGAAGGACATTAGAGAAGTGAATGCCCGTATCTTGACTCCCGAGGGAGTACTTGATTGCAAAGTCATAAAACAATAAACCAAGCACAGTGTTTCAGCACGAGAGTGAAGCAGCTATAGCGTGAGTGGCAGCCGAAGAGGGCTACAGCATGGATGAAGACTAGGCCAGACCGGACTCTCCAGTTTCCCTGGGTCCCCAGGAGTCAGTCTGAAAAATAGGGGACCAATATATGGACTTTTATGGGGGATACAGGAGCAGAATACTAAAGCCAGTAGCCCCTGTGTTTTTCTCGCAAAGCCTTTTCTGCAGAACCACATGTGTGAACTAGAAAAAAATAATAATAATAATAATGTACCAGTTCCTGTATATGCCTGAATGCCCTATTCCATTTTTGGAGCCGAGATCTGCTTGCAAAGCTTCAAGCACAGATATCCTCTGTTGAAGGAAGAAAAAAATGAAACTCAAACTGTCCCCAAGAAGAAGAATGGCGGTTCTATTCACCTGCATCCAAAGCAACAAGCTGTACACTTACCAACCTCATAGCCCCACCTGGAGGATGGGCAGAAGATAATCCACCTGGCCTAGCGAAGAACATAGCCCCTGCCATTGTCACCCTCAAGCCAGTCAAGAAGCCTGGGACAGGTGATTACCGCCCAGTGCAGGATCTAAGAAGAATGAATGATGCAGCTGAAACTATACAACCAGTGGTACCAAAATCCTTATATTCTCTTGGAACTGATCTCTGCTGAAGCTATACATTTCATCATTCTGGACTTAAAAAGATGCCTTTTTCTGTATACGCTTAGCCCAAGACCCCACTACAAGGAGGCGGGGCCAACTCATCTGGACAAGATTACCTCAAGAATTCAAGAACTCGCCTCACTCAGCAAAAGATTTGACAAGTTATCCAGAAACTCAAGAAAAAAAAAAGAAAAAATTCTACTTCAATATGTGGACAACTTGCTCATAACCACCAACTCAGAAAGTGAATGTCCACCAGCCACCAGTGAACTCTTGCACCTTTTTAATGAGGCTGGATACAAAGTCTCAAGAGCCAAAGCATAATTATGTCAAACAAGTTAAATACCTAGGATTCCAGTTGTCCAGCGGAATTCGACGCCTGGAACCCTTACCAGAACGCAAAGCAGCTGTATGCAGTATTCCTACTCCAATCACCAGGAGGCAAGTGAGAGCCTTCTTGGGTGCCACAGAGTATGTTGTATATGGATCCCCAATTTTGCGCTGCTAGAGAAAAAAAAAAAACCATTGTATCAAGCTATCAAAGGAATGGAAATGTCTCCAGAGGAATGGGGACTTGAACAGGATGCAGTCTTTTGATCTTTGAAAAAAACACTCTGATGTTGTCACCAATTCTGGGTCTACCAGATGTCCAGAAAACCTTACAGTCTCTATGTTCATGAGTCGCAAGGAAATGTTCTGGGAGTGTTGACTCAATCTCTTGGACCTTATTTGAGAAGCTGTTACAGCTACAGCCTTCCTAGTAAGCAAAAACTAAAAGAAAAATCCCTTTACAAAGGAAATTACTAGCTAACAAATCTATGAATGTTGAAATATTAGAGTATGTTGTGTGAAAACCCCAGATACAACTGAAGGGTCAGTCAAGCTTTCAATCCTGCTATGTTGTTATCAGTTGGTCTTGATCCCCTGATCATGACTGTTTAGAAATTATGGACACTGTATTCTCAAGCCACCTGGATTTGACTGATGTCCCTCTGGAGAACCCTGAACAGACTTTCTTTGTGGCTGAAGGCAGTTTCATCATCAATGGACATTGTTGTGCTAGATATGCAGTAGTGACCCCTGATTTGGTAGTTGAGTCCTCAGCCCTGGCCCCAGAAACTTCACCACAGAAAGCTGAACTGATAGTCCTCACTAGAGCACTAACAATAGGAAAAGAGCCCTGTCTAAATGTGTACCCAGATTTCAAGTATACCCTTACAACCTTGCATGCATATGGGCCCCTGTACAAAGAATGAGGATGGATAACCTTAGGAAGCAAGTCCATTAAGTATAGCCCAAGATATCGATATTAATAGATACATACTGCCTATAGATCTCAGAATTTAGGAAAAGTAGAATGTATGAATAGAACCCTGAAATCTCAGTTGTCTAAACTTTGCCAAGAGGTTTACCTGAAGTGGCCCCAGGTTCTTCCCATAGCCCTTCTTAGGATATACTTAGCCCCTGCTAAGTCTATAGGAGTCTCCCTTTTTGAGATTCTGTATGGGCAACCCCTGCCTATTGTATAGGAAATAAAAGGAGATATGAGACAGATAGGATCTGAAATTATTAGACATGAACTATTGGTTTTAAGTTCTGTTTTGCAGAAGTCTTCATACCTGAGTACAAAATCGATTACTCATCAATTTGCCTGCACCCCTGCATCCTTTCAAGCCTGGAGTCTCGGTGTGGATCAAAGAGTGGAGAAAGATACTGTTAGCCCTGCATTGGAGGGGACCCTATGTCGTCATCCTGTCAACAACTCCAACTGCAGTAAAAGTCGCAGAATTTGAACCTTGGACCCATCATAATCAAGTGAAGCCAGCAGCTGCTCTTGAACCTGATCACTGGACTACTGTACAGCATCCTGAGACTCCATTGCACCTCACCCTACGACAACAACCACGGACCTAAGACTTATTGGTCCCTCAGAAACTGCACTATTTCAAGACTGTTTGTTTATCTGAAGGTAAGCCTCGCATCTGAAAAAACCTGCAATCATCAGAAAGAGACTGTGTTGTGTTAAGAAATTGAATCTTCTAAGAGACTGTGTTTAAATACTCTGAAAAGACTGTTTTGATCTCCTAAAGAGTGAACTGCTCTAAGGAAGCAATAATAGCCTAAGAGACTATGCTATGATATTTTAAGAAATTGAGACATCCCAGAGGACAGTGATACTTTGGAATCTACAGCCCTACTCCTGCCAAAAAGCTGGTAGGTCTACGTACGGCAGAAGCTTGAGGATCTACAATCAACCCTACATCTGTTATCTGTTGTGGAAGTCGACAGTTCCACCAATTTTCCAGAGACTATGCCCATTATGAATTATTATTATTGCTTTATTTTGGCAGCAGCCTTGGAGTGCTTTGAAATGACTTTTGCCTTATCTCCCTGGGCAGCCTGTATAAGTACAACATGAACTGGACCGAAGGTCACTCAGACCTTGTTTTATCATTCTTCCTATACTTGCATTGGTATACTCTCCAATCCAAAAATTGTTCTAGATCTTGACTTTCTACAAGGCTATGCAAGCCACCGTTGCAATTCCTCATACCACCACCAGAACTTGTTTCTTGAACTTACTGGAGCAATAGCATCTAGTCTCCACACTTCTGACTGTTTCTATTGTGGAGGAACTAAGATGGGAGATCAGTGGCCCTGGGAGACGCAAGAACTGAACTATTCTATCCTATACAATCAGACTGATTTACATAATACTACTAGTGAGTGGGTATTGGCCCACCCCATTGTTGACAGTTTGTGTTTTGTTCGGACTGGACCACAATCTACTACGAAGGATGGACAGCTGGTCTGTCTAAATCAGAAGCTTTACGACAGCACAACAAAGATGCAACCGAACCTTCTAATCCTTTAGTTCTTTTTCCCACTCTTGCCAAACTATGGACTTTGACTATCTGCCTGTTGCTCCCTTGTTTCTTGCCATTTTGCTTGCAAATGATAACTTCAGTTATTAATAACACTGTAGAGCGTAAGACAGCTACAAAGATGCTAGCTATGTGAACTTACTACCCTATACCACAGAGTGATACCTTTACCTAGTATTATGTGATTTGATTCTCACACCTTATTAACATGCGGGTGAGAATAATCAAAGGGGGGAATGTGGTAGGCGACGGCCTATGATCCATGCTAATTGAACTAAGCAGACAGGCCTGAGCAGCTTGACCTGTAACTGAAGCCTGTAGTTAGGCCCAGAGGAATGAAAACCCCCCTGAATGATGACACCATAGAATTGAAACTTAACTCAGTTTAACTGAACATAGCTAAGCAGAAACGAAACTTATAAAAGACAGAAAACAGCTCTAATTGGTACTGATAAGAGAGCACAGCTTCTATGGAATTAATTAACTCTGCAAAAAGCAAGGTTACAGTGCCCTGCTTCCCATATGTTTTAACAAGCTCAGCGACCTTGGAGGAGAGAAGTAACAAGTTGGAGACACTGACCATTGTAATTGGGACTAGAAGGGGGGCAACCAGGTGCTGGGCCCAGACCAGAGTCCCGATTGGGTAGCCATATCAGTACCGGGACCAATAGATGGGTGAGAGGGGTACTGGGACCAATGAAAAGTTTGCCTATGCTTAGAATGGACAAGAAAGCTATAAAAGTTGTTGTTTTACTAGAAGCCATTGCTCAGCCATTTTGAAATTGCTTATTGCTTGAGCCATGTGCACATTAAACTGGCTTGGATCCTTGAAAAGACTCCTGGATTTATTTATTGCATGCTTATCTGCTGCTACATTACTACTCGCACTTCCCGGCCAACGCACCAAGAATATGCTGCAGCAAAGTGCAATCAATGAATAAATCCAGGAGTCAATTGACAGGGTCCAAGCCAGTTTATTGTGCACAGGCCCAGTCAGTCAAAGCTTCAAAAGGAACTGAGCAAAGTTTTTACAGAGACATAACCATTTATACCTCTTTTTCAGTTTGATACATGAGAACTTTTTATTGGTTCTAGCTCGATACATGCAAACTTCTCATTGGTTCCAACGCTCCCTGCACCTGTCCAATCAGAAATCCCTCCGGGGCCTAGCAACCAGCCCCCTCCCTTAGGATTGTTCTAACAATGGTGCAGTTCTTGATTTTGATACTTCTCTACTGCAAGGTTATCCCTAGCTTCAGGAATGCATGTATTGAAACATTTCTTTCTTTTGCACACAAGAGAATAATGAAAGACTTATGAATTCATGTAAAACTTCTTATTAAGCAGTTTAAAACAGTTTTCTCCTTTTTCACAGATTTTTGGTTCTTTTCTAGCTATAATGGGAGTTAGGATCCAGGCCTAACTTACAGGCCTTTCATAGTAGCAGGCCATGCTAGGCCATAGCCTGCCACACAGTCAGTTAATCGCTCAACAGAGGTTGCTGTTGGAGCAGTACACAGGGAGAGGAACTGCTGCTATGAGGACCTGTGGTGGGAGGAGATAGCACTTCTGATACTTCTAAGGGCATGCCTGAGAGCGAGGGAGGTGCTGGTGCCACCAGGAATGGGGCTAGGGAAGATTAAAGAGTTGCTATAGTGGGGCCCATAGAGCAAATGCCAGGCTGCTGCTGCTGAGGGAATAAGAGAGCATCACAGTGGAGGAGTAGCCTAGTGGTTAGAACACTGGCTTGGTAACCAAGCAACCAGGGTTCAATTCCCACTAGCACTCCTTGTGACCTTGGGCAAGTCACTTAACCCTCCATTGCCTTGGAAGAAAGGCCTGGCAATCTACTTCCGGTGACACTGCCAAGAAAACCCAGGAGCTTCTGGGTCATGAGGAGTCAGGACTGACTTGAAGGCACACATTGCATTGCACCACATTTATTAACCACTGGCCTCGCTGATGTGTGCACTAGTGGTTGATGCTGTTTGTGCCTGTATGTGCTGCTGACAGGATATGTGTCTGCTGCACAGAGTTGTGACAAATGTTGCAGATCTACTTAGGAAGACCCCAATCTATGTGATAACAAATCAGCAGTAATTAGCATCTGCTTCTGTAGAATTTCTGGCCATCCCTTGTTTAGCTTGAATATCTTTACAGCAGTAGAACAGTCTGCATTAGTCTTTCTGATACCATCAGATTAGAGAGCGCCTTGATTTATACCAGCTGTATTAACTTGTATGGAAGTTCCTCATATTTTCCTTTCAAAATGAACCCATTTCCCAAGCTTTGTTACATTTATCTGGCCAATTTCTTCTTTCATTCTAGCGTTTTATTTCATTATTCCGTAAGGAACACTTCTTGTATTAAAACATGTGTGTAAATCACTGCTCTGCCGGCACTTTGCCCATACTCCTCCCCTGAACACACCTAGTCTAAAGTCATGTACAGATATGCGCCTAATTTCACAGCACATACTTTGATTAAAATATTGCATGCATTTTTTTAAATGCCAGTGTGCACGCATTGTTGCATTACTATGCTAACTCCTGCTCAGCTAAAAGTGCATGCCATAGAAAATGAGCCCCACTGAGACTTGCCCTCCCAATTTCTATACTTTATTTTATCCTTTCTCTCTTCTCAATACTTTTTCTCACTTTTTTCTCTCTTTTCTCCCTCATTGACATTCTCCAAGTCTTTTGAATTTTGCTAAAGTTTGATGTTTTCAGTGCCTTCTGCATTTCCTCTCTGTCTCCTCTTCTCCACATCTGCTCAGGTCCTTTTAACTCCTTTTTTCCTGTCTCTCCCTCCATCTTATTCCTGTCCTCCTTTTTTTCCCCCCAAGTCTCCCTTCCACTGCTTCACTTTTTTTCCACTTCTCTGCTATATATCTCTTTCTTTTCTGCACGGTCTTCCCTTTGTCATCCTCTGACTGGCATAATGTACTGATGCTAAAGCCAAGCTATCTGACCATATTACTCCTATCCTCTACAATCTCCATTGGCTCCCTGTTGCTAGCAGGATTCAATATAAAAACATAGTGACTACTTTCAAATTGATCAACAAAATTGCACCGTCACATCTATCTACCAGGATAAAAAGCCCCTCCCCCCCCCTTGGAAAACATAAGAAGAAGAAGGAAGAACCTTAATACTATTTTAGTACCTGACGAAATCAGAAAATTAAAACAGATAACAAGTAAAAGTGCCTTTTCCTATATTGCACCGATACAATGGAACAAACTTCCAGTTCATCTAAGGGAGACCACAGACCTCCAAATATTCCGAAAGGACCTAAAAACATACCTGTTCACACAACACTACTACGACAAAGACTATCCCGTAGAAGAGACCACTCAGTCTCAGACGGTCCATACCAACTAACTCCTATTATATAACTGCTCCCTGAATCTAATCCAGCTCAGACACTGCTCATACTAATATATATATAACACTGTACATACATTTCCGAGACCCAATGTGGGACTTAATTTGTAAATAATAGTTATAATAAATATCCACATTAATGTATATAGTTCATACTCAGTTATGTTCAACTGTACATGGAATGTTATAATGTTCTGAAGTTCAAAGTGTTTCCTGTTGTTCGTTGTTATATAAAAGTTTACAAATAAATAAATAAAATGCTATCGATCTGTAAGCAGAATAAACATTTCAAGGATAGCGCTGGCCTTTAAGTTGCACACAGAGCAAGTCTTGGTATCAGTACTTATGTCTTCACATAACCTGACCAAATTCAGAGTTGTAATTACTACACTCCACAGCACCTTAAGGAACAATTAGATCTGTATAATCTGTGGAGGAATAGCCTAGTGGTTAGAGCAACTGCCTAGTAGCCAGAAGATCAGTTCCCACTGGCACTCCTTGTGATCTTGGGCAAGTCACTTTATCTTTCATTGCTTCTGAAGAAAAGGCCTGGCACTCAACTTCCAGTGATACATTGCCAAGAAAACCCAGAAGCAGCAGGGTCGCCAGGAGTCAGTACTGACTTGACAGCACTAAAAAAAGTCAAATAAAATAAAATAATCACTTGTGAGCTTCTCTTTGGCTGCTATAAATTGTGTGTTTATATGCACACATGTTGACAAGAGCCCTGCTGCTTTTATAAGAACATAAGAACATAAGATATGCCATACTGGGTCAGACCAAGGTCCATCAAGCCCAGTATTCTGTTTCCAACAGTGGCCAATCTAGGTCATACGTACCTAGCAGTTTCCCCAAGGGACACAGGTTCCACAATGCTTGTATTGGTTCAAGCATTGATATCCTGGGTCCCTTCTTTTATGCAGGTGGTGAGCAAGTGTTGCTGGAAGCATAGCTTGGGCAGAGCAGGAATGAGATGCAAGGGGCATGCAGAGTAGGTGTGACTTTGTGCACTACTGGGGTTTATTCTAAGAGTCTATTTTATAAAAGTGCATATGCACATAGATTACCTTCATAGAATAGACATGGTTTTTTTTTTACATTTTTATAGATGCTCTTATAAAATTACCCTTCATATGGTTAAATAACAATACTTGAGGATCAAGGAAGCATGGCTTGAGGTTACATTCTTTTCAGTACATATTTATTTTGCAGCTCCCCTGCTTATTAGATTGAAACTAAATGAATTAAAGATGAACTGTAAAGGAATAGCAGAGTGCTGTAAATATTATAGTTCAATGGGGCATCAGTTCTCTTTGAGATGTGGAAAGGCATATCCTTAACATCAATTTATGGGCTAAAGAAACTATGGGGCATGTTTACTAAACATTCCTAATGTGCGGGGCCGCGGTAGTGTGCGTGTGCCATATAAGGAGTGGGCGGTTCAGGCAGAAAGAAGAAAAAAACCCGACCGTACGTGTGCGCGTCGTGCTAATTTGCGGGGCCCACATTAGCGCGTGGGAAGGCTAAGTGGGGCGCTGCTGAGCACATATCAGAACAGAGCTGTAGCACAACGGTGAACACACTAACCAATGGTGCAGGGGCCACAGGTTCAATCCCCCATTGTGCGTAACAAAAAGGCCAGCTGAGGCAACACCTTGAATGTGTAAAAGTGGTTCAGGAGGCAAAGTACGTTTGGACGGCATAAGGCGGCGCACTGTTCTTTTTGGGCGGCACAAGGCGGCGCACTGTTCGTTTTGGGCGGCACAAGGCGGCGCACTAATTGTGGGCAGCAGGAGGTGGCGCGCTGATGGGCATAAGGCGGCGCGCTGATGCCAAAGCAAAGGAACACAGCCACAGCACAATGGTTAAGACACTGACCAATGGTGCAGGGACCAGGGGTTCAATCCCTCACAATGCCCATGAAAAAGGCTAGCTGAGGCAGTATGTTATATGTTGTGGAGTGCTGTAGGAGGCTTTTTAATTTTATTTTGTGATAACTACTAGCAAACGCACTCTCACAGCATATTAATATAAGGCGGCCCATAAGGCACATGTTACAGTGCACCGTCCGCCAAGGCACCCTAGAATGTCCCCTATAGGGCAGCATGTATGTTGCGACACAGGATAATGTATAGTGCACCCTATATGGCTGGCAACCGTAACGTGCCCTATAGGGCGCCCCATAAAGCACCCTCAGAGGCACCTTATGGGTACAGTACGCTGAGGGTGGTATTGCTGGCAGCAACATATGTACAGTAAATTAAAATAAATCTGTGGACACCCCTATCACATAACCCCACTGTGGGTTTGAACCCATGACATCTGGCTGCACAGGCAGTGACGTAACCATTGGGCTACAGCTCTAAGCAGCTCCTGGCTGGCTGCAGATAGCCTGTACGTCACCTCACTGACAGTCTGCTGTTGTGAACCACCCGTACCCATGATGCACTGCACATGCAAATCAGCTGTCCACGATTGAACACAGGATGGGAAATGCACCCCTAAAGCTCCCCGGCCTGGTAGGGGGAAGTGTCCGTGTGCACCCACACAGCACCTCGGCCTGGTAGAGTATCCTGAGTGGGTGGACAAACGGCAAAGAGTAGCTAAACACCATCACATTGTGCGGTTACTGTGCTCACCCTGAGTGTGAGATGTTGCGCCCAGGACCAGGTCCACAACACCAGACATGGCTGAATGTGGCCATGTCAGAGCTCCAAGGCAGCAATAACCTGTGGAATAGGTAGGTGCTGCATAAGCATTTTGGAGATCTCTGTCTGGCTCAGTTAGTGGGGGACCCCCCCCCCCCCCGTGGATAAAACAGGGCTTCCCCTCAACAGATCCCCACCCCAATGGCAGTAGCGTGGACCATCAACCCCAGTCCTGCTGGGGAACAGACACCCTACAGGGCAGTCCAAGCAGCTCCACCCACATCCATAACACAATATCAGACAGACATTAGGCCTGGATATTCACAGATGCACCCCACCACTATCTGATATTCACCTGCAGCAAGTCATCAGCCACTGCACCCTGCAAGGCACTCCATCACAACACATATCAGCTGTGAACAGTCTGCTGGCTGGTCCTGATGGACATGCATGCACCCACAACTGGGGTGGCAGCACACACAAGCAGATAAGTCCATGAAGAGGCCCCCACAGGACACCCATACATATCACATGGGAGAATCACAATATAGCACTATGGGGGTGCCTAACCATGCTGCCGTCACTGCACACTCAGGGTGAGAGTGATCCCCCAGCAGCACATACAGAGGTCACCCTGTCTGTGTAGGTGGTGGCCGGGCACTACCATGCCCCTGCCAGTGCCCTATGCCCTGTGCAGCTGCATCCTGGTCAGTCCACTCTGTCTGAGATATACCCATGGTCCCTTGCTACTCATTATGCACATTGGCAGGCCAATACTGGCAACAGTGTTGGCAGTGTGGGCTGTGGAAGGGGCATGCAGCCAACACCCACTGTATAGACAGACACACAATTCCACACCTATGCCATCATGGTGCTACTATTGAGGAGGTAATTAGCCTTGCCCACCAAACCGGTGCTGGGCACGGCAAGGCATGGATATGCTACGCAGTACTGCTGGGGGTCACTCCCCAGGGTGGTAAACACCGTCAGAGGCAAGGGCTGGAGCACGCACCGCAAACACCGAACAGATTGTTCGGATGGGGTCAACTAGCAGTATGTGCGTAACGTATGGATATCTATCTGCCAGTACTCCTAGCAAGCGTCTCAGAGCTGTGCACCGTATACCTCAGGTGTAGGGTTACATTGCTAGGGTATGCAGGTGCTAGTATTGGGAGATGCACGCAGGGTCCAATGTTCTGCCTCTCCAGGAGACATTGGCCAATGGGGCCTGTGGGTGTGGGTGTGGGTGTGGGTGTGTCTGCCCCTGTTGGCTGCTGCTTTACGGCAGAGATTCCCAACTCCAGTCCAGGTTTGCATCACACTGATCGGGTTTACCTGCTGTTCCTCATGAATATGCATGAGCTACATCTACATGCCATGGGGGTGGTGCATAGATATACAGAACAGGCATTTGTATGAGTGGCAGCATGGACCCTGACTGGTGTGTGGCCCACCAGGACTGCATTTGGGAGATTCTGCTCTAGGTACTGCCCCTGTACATGGTGTCTGTGCTCAGTGGGGTAAAAGATAGACGTAGTACCATTGCATATGTCCTCGCCACGAAAGGTTTGTCCTTACTATCACTGTGTAGCTGTGGGAAAAATATGTGGGTAGGATTGGTGGTAGCCCCAGCTGGGCTTTGAACCTGTGACTTTCTGTTCTTGTATGCATTGTCTGTGTGCACTGCACCACCTTGTAGCCACAGAATGGCTGGATTCCCTGGAATGTCCATGCCTGTGGATCCGGCAGGGTCTGTGTGTTGCAGTGGACTGTGCCAGCCTGCACATGGCTTGGCCTCTGTCCTCTGTGGCTAGCTGCCACTGCCCCCTGCACCACATGTACTTGTGCGCCAACATGCTGGCATGAGCTTCTCTCAGAAAAAGCAGATGACCTGATTGCAATGTGGCAGTATGGGACTGCATTTGGGGGACTTGGCTGTAGGTATGCCCATTGTTGTGGTGTGTGTGCGGTGTTGGGTAACATATGGGTGTTTCCCCCATGCTTATGTTCCCTGCAATACAGGGGTGTCTGCTCTATCTTTGTTTAGTGGTGGGTAAAATATATGGACTGGGCTGGCAAGTGCCCCAACTGGGATTTGAACCTCTGGCTTTCTAGTCCTAGAGGTCATGGCTATGTCCTCTGCACCACACTATGGCCACAGAGACAGTGCAGCCCCTGGAGGTAGTAAACCTGGCAGGATGGAGTCACAAACCCTGCTGTATGCATTTTTACTGTGGGCTCCTTCACCCTGTGTGGTGACAAACGTGCAAATAAAACCCGGGAATGACCACGGAACAAAGGGGAAAAACATATACCCAAGCTGGGCAGCAGTGATATTAATGGGCAACCCTAGATAACACTCCCAGGACAGCTCCAGAAAAAGGGAAATGTTTTTTGGACGAGTCTCCGCTCCGTACACCTTTCCATAAATCATTTCTTTTTTTTGGAGCTTTCCTGGGTGTGTTATCTAGTTTTGCCCATCACTATAACTGTTCCCCAACTGAATTACTATTTTTCATATTTTTGTGGTGGTCATTTTCTGTTTATAATTGCACTTTTGTGCTGTGCACATGTATCACACTGCTCACGTTTTGCAGGTTTCCCCGGTTTTGCTGTACATTGCTGACGGAAATCGTTTCTCTTCCCTTTAAATGCATTCTAACGCGAGTGATTCACTCGCGCTATTTTTTTTGGGAAATTCAGCCCCGATAATGTGCGGGGCGCCTCTCCCCTCCCCTTCCCCGCCCATTAACCCCTTCTCTCCGCCCCTCCGGGGCCTTCCTCCGCCCTCCGTTAGCCTTTCCACGCCTCTATCGGACATTTGCGGGCACGTACTTGTGCGGCACCCGTTACTGTGACGCGCAAGTGTGCGGGGCTTCATCGCACGTTTGCGGGGCATTTAAGCGCTCTTAAGTACCGCTTTTAGTGCGCTATTTTGCGGCACGCTAATTAGCGGTTTTTAGTAAACATGCCCCTATATTTTCTGCAATTACAACAATAACTCTGTTCTCCAAGAGCTCCCCGGACTCTGCAGACATACTATTAATTTGTCTGCAAAACCCACAACAAATTTTCAAATATTAATTGAAAAAATACAGCATTATCAGAATACTTTCTAATAGTAATACTATTATGCAGCAATAATAGATAGGACACTGTATTTGGAGCAGAGGGGTGAGTTTCTCATTTCTTGAGTGTGGTCAGAATCTGGAGCTCGAAAGTCAGGAATTTTTTTAAAGAGCAGTGCAATTTTCTGGTCCCGCATCATAAGATTATAAGAAACCATTTTGTCTTTTTAACAACTCTGAGGACATACTGCAGTGCTTTGGGAGAGAATGCCAAAAGAATTGATTGGAGAGCTTGTCATGGGTAAACAGAGAACAAAAGTGAGTCTTGACACTGGTAAATGATTCCGCATTTTGAAAGCAATTCTATAAGAAGAGCCTCCAGGGATAATTGCAGCCAGTTTAGCCTACTTCTTTTCACTTTGCAAGATCAGAAGTAATTGTCATTGATCTGAGTTTCTGACTTGAGACCTGAACTACCCAGGAAGCCATAATAGCCCTGACAGCTTCCCGTAGCCCATCATTATTTGGTGCCCGTGGGATGAACCACTTCACCATGGCTAAAATTAGTGTGCTCCTTAATAAGGGCTGTGTATCACCTTGTCATTCAGATAGTCTCGGTTCTTTATTAAAACCTCACTTTAACAAGAAATGAGATTAATGACCTTCTCTAATGTTGTTCTACAGGGTTTTGAACCAAGAGGAACAGCCATAGGCCAAAGATTGGTTACATGGAATAATATGGTGAAAAATACCGGCTACAAAGCAACTTTAGCAAACTATCCATTTAAGTATGCTGATGAACAGGCAAAAAGGTGATGAATTCTTTGTACAGAGTTTGCAGTGAGCCATGTGGTGTAGGAAAGATTCTTTAACCTAATTTTTTTAAAGACCCTATTAAGTGCTGTCTTTCTTAAAGAAGCCAGGCATCTGTTGGCCTCCCAAAAGAGTGCTGTTCTGACCTCCGTTTCCACTGATAATTACAACTCTGATGGCCAGTAGTGTTCACCTCCAGGCTATTTAGTGGAATCTTATTTATAGTTTTTGCACTTGTATCCTCTCTTTCCAGTTCCGAAAAATTGCTCAAAGTGACTTTGAGCAAATACAATGGAATCCATAGAATTCAAATCAAAAAAGTTCAGTATATAATTACAAACCAATATACGTTCTTTGCTGGTTAAATCCCCAATCATGTAACTAAGATAATAGTCATCCCTTATTACTTAAAATGTATCATTGTAAATTCTACCTAATGTTAGTAACCATCAGGTCTGCTGTCATCAGAGAAAGCCAATTACAAGCAAGCAATTACGCTGTCCTAAAACTGCTTTCTTTATTTTAGTCACCGAGATGACAGATGGTCAGATGACCATTATGAGCGAGAGAAGAGAGAAGCAGATTGGAATTTCCACAAAGACAGCTTCTTCTGTGACATTCCAAGTAAGTAGTGTTATCAAGGATTACAGACCTGTCCATTGTACACTGCCACTATGTTTCTTTAAGACTCTCTTTGACATTAATCCATTTGTACTTTGAACATGAATCGCATTAAATATATCTCAAGGTAATATCTATAACTGAGAACTCTCAGAAAAGTCAGCTACTTCCCCTCCTCCTCCTCTTCATTGCCACTACCCTTTCTTCCTTTTCTATGATCTCTGAGGTGGAAACTGCACACCACCTTTCCTCCTCCAAACTCACTACCTGCTCCTCTGATCCTATTCCCACCTATCTCCTAAGCCCCATCTCCTCCATTGTTGTCTCTTCCATCTCTCATATTCTCAACCTATCGCTCTCCACTGCAACTGTCCCGGCAGCCTTCAAGCATGCTGTAGTTACACCTCTCCTCAAGAAACCCTCACGTGATCCTACCTGTCCTTCTGTCGACCCATCTCCCTCCTCCCCTTCATTTCTAAATTACTTGAATGTGCAGTTCACCACTGTTGCCTTGACTTTCTCTCCTCTCAAGCCCTCCTGAATCCTTTACAGTCTGGCTTACATCTTTTACATTATACTGAAATGGCTCTTGCCAAAGTCTCCAGTGACTTGTTCCTGGCAAAGTCAAAGGGCCTTTACTCAGTCTTCATCCTTCTTGACCTCTCTGCTGCTTTTAACACTGTTGACCACAACCTTCTCCTTGGTACCCTGTCCTCGCTTGGTTCTAAGGGCTCTGTACTATCCTGGTTCTCCTCTTATTTCTCCCATCACTCTTTCAGTGTTTGTTCTGGTGGATCCTCCTCAGTTGCTATCCCGCTGTTAGTTGGTGTACCCCAAGGTTCTGTCTTGGGTCCACTCCATTTCTTTCTCTATACCCAGTCCCTTGGTGTACTCATCTCTTCCCATGGCTTTCAGTACCATCTGTATGCTGATGACTCTCAGATCTACCTCTCTACACCTGAAATCTCTCAAGCAATCCAGACCCGGATCTCTGCCTGCCTTTCTGACATTGCTTTTTGGATGTCTTACCGCCGCTTGAAATTGAACATTCCCCCCTAAACCCTCCTCTCCTCTTCCTCCTTTTCTCAGTCTATGTGGATAACTCTCTACTCCGCCACCTGGACCTCTGTCCATATCTTTGCAACACACTATTGCTTGGAGGAGAGCTCACAGTATGACAGCACCTTTGGCCAGGCAGTACTTTGTCACCTCTTTGGGGAATAGTGCAACTCCTTCCCTCCAGCCCTCTATGTCCAGGCTACCAGAGAGGTGATTACATCTTCGATGTTGGAGCTACATTGCTCGACATCCAGCCAACTAGTGCTCCCTGCTTTTCTTTATGGTCTGCTTTTTGGGTTGCTCGTGGCTTCTACTGAGTTTTTTGGTAGCCTGTAGTTTGGGAGTCCCATAGTGAGGATTGACTTCCTGCTTGTTCCCAGAGAAAGCGTAGTTATTCACCTGTAACAGGTGTTCTCTGGGGACAGCAGGAATCAGTTCTCACAGCCCTCCCTCCTCCCTCTGCAGTTGTTTTCTATTTTATGCTTGATTAAGCTATATCAGCATACTGAGGTAAGATGGCACCCTTGGGTGGGAAAGTGACCACGCATGCACGGTGTAACTCCCAAAGGCTTTCTATGAAAACTGGGGAGTGGATCCACGTGGGCTCCGTCGGTACCATTGTCACCCATATGTGAGGACTGATTCCTACTGTTCCCGGAGAACACCTATTACAGGTGAGTAACTATGCTTTCTTCCCTGTCCTAGAATGCTTTTACCTCCTGCACATCCAGGGTTGCATATTGATTCTTCAGTTTGAGGGCTGGAGGAATTGGGTTGTTGATTCTCTAGGCTCTGGTGACTCATGTCCAACTCTCTTCATTCTGTAGCATCCCATCTTCATCTCTGTTGGAGAGCTTGAATAGTTTAAGAAGCATCTCATCAATGTACTACTCACTGGCTTGAATGCTTCTCAGCCTCACCACCTCTTCTCTGAGCTCCTCCACTTGTTTCATGAGGGTTTCACCTTGCAGGCATCTTGCACATGGAACCAGTCCCTCGACTGGCATTGGGCTGTCTGTCTGGATGGGCTTTCTGTGTTTCTATCATAATCTTTTCAATAACATAGTAACTTTAATGTTAAAAATGCACATTTCTGGAGTTGAGAAATAGCCTAGTATTTAGAGCAGAAGGCTGAGAACCAGAGAAGCCCGGGTTCAAGTCCCGCTGATGCTGCTTCTGATCTTGAGCAAGTCACTTAATCCTTCAGGGACTATTTATTTAAAATACTTATATCCTGCAAATTTCACCTTCTGTGTAGGTACAGCATAATACCAGAAATATTAAAATACAATTAAATCAATAAATACAATACAAACATTTAGGTTGCAAGCCCCCTTGGGCAGAGAAATAATTTATATGCCTGATTGTAACACACCTTCAGCTTGGATTCCAAAAAAATAAGTAATCTAAATCCACGTTGGAAACAGATAATCAATGTACCAGTCCTACGATGCATAAGTAAAGATAATCCATTGCACCAAAGGCCCCTTGTGCAGAGTAATTTTTGTGGAATAAACTGCATGCTTTTTTTTCTTTGTTTTTGTTTTAAGATACTGGCATTTATGTTACTAGCAAGTTTTGTTTTTCATTAAGTGGACTTACATTTATCCTTATGCCATTGGAAAGATTGAAAAGAAACAGCCTTAGATTTCCCATAATGTACAACTTGTCCTGGTGGGAGGTAGTGTTGGAGATATGTGTTTAAATATTTTTGCATTGTTTTTATTTCCAGGGCTTCGGCACCTAGAAGATTACAAATTGAAATATGAATGTTTTCAGATTTTACATATGAAAAAAATATTACAGTAATTGGTTTTGCAGTAGTCTTGTATGCATCTATTAATGCAGACATGTACAGTGGCTATAAACAGTCTCTATGTTTTTCACATTTTATGGTACCACTGCATCATACCAGCAAGCATTTAAATGATGGGGGATTTTTCCATTCTACACACCATATGCTTCATCTTTCAGCTGAAAAGTTGCATATACCCAAGTAACAATACTGAAATGCAGCAATTGCATATATTTCTACCCTCCAGCCAATACTTAGTGGAAACAGCTTTCGCAGCTGTAACTCTGTTAGCACAGGTCTCCACCAACTTTGCACACATAGACAGGGTCGGTGTAGTTATAAAAGGTCCAGAGGAGGAGAGAAAGCATGGTGAGAGCGTTTGAGTAGGAGGAGAGAGAGAACAATGTGTGAGAGCTTTGGGGGGGGGGGACTCGGTGAGACCCTTAGGGGAGAGGGGTAGAACGTTGTAGGGAAAGCTTTCTGAGGCTCATGGGGGGGGGGGGGAATAAAAGGAAGGCAGGAGAGAGGGCCCAAGATTTGAGGGTAGAGTGCAAGGAAAAGGAGGTACAAGGAACCAGAGACTCAAGGAGGGGAGAGATTTGAAGATTGAGGGGTGCTAGGGAAAAGCTAGGGACTTAAGGACTGAGGATCAAGGATGGGGGAGAGGTAAGAAAACTGATATTGGGTGGTTGAAAAGGGAGAAGGGTCTGATGATAGAGGGAGAGAAAGGACTCTGGATTGAGAGAGTTGGGGAATAAATTCAAGGAGATAATATAGGAGGAAGGAGACAAGGCATGCAGGGAGAGAGCTTAGGAGAATGACAGGCAAAAGGAGAAAGAATAAGAAAAGGAGAGGAGACAGAGTCAAGGAAGAAGAGAAGCAAAAGAAGAGAACAGAAAGAGAAGGAAAACAGTATATTACAATATCCAATCCAAATGAGCGACAAAAGGGTGTAAGAGAACTGAAACAGAAAAGAAGATTAAGAGATGTGGACCAGAAAATCAAGCCACAGGCATGTGCCAATCTCCAGGAACAAGCAGGAATGAGTCTTCACATATGGGTATCGTCGGTACTGACGGAGCCTGCGCGGGAACGCTCCCCAGCGTCCAAAAGGAAAGCTTTTGGGAGCATCCCACAGCGCCTGCGCGCTGCCTTCCCGCCTTTCCTAACCGCCTCTCTCCAGTTCTTCTTTACCGCGGAGCCAGCAGGTCGTGTTCCTGTCACCGCTGAAGAATTTCTTTATTTTATTTTATTTCTTTGGTCTCGCGTCTGCCTTCTCGACGCTGGACCGGTACCGCCGGTCTTTTCTTTCTTTATTCTAAAAAAAAAAAAAAAAACGGACTGTTTTTTCTCACTTCAGTGCATTTTCTTTTTTGGCCTTAGGCCTACGACATTTTTCCTCATGGAAAAGCCCGCCTCTGTGTTTAAAAAAAGCACGAAGTGCAGCGGCACTATTTCTGTCACTGACACCCATGAATGGTGTCTAAAATGTTTAGGTCCTGACCACTCCATTGTGGATTGTGAGTCCTGCTCCATGATGTCTAAAAGAGGTCTACAGAATCGAGCAGCTAAGCTCAATACCCTGTTTCCCTCGGATGCAGCTTCGGTTGCATCGACGTCTTCCAGGGCTTCTTCTTCCTCACATGGATCTCAGGTAACCAAACTTAAATCCAGCCGGTCCTCGAAGGGTAGATTTCCCTCTAAGTATCGAGATGCCTCCGGGCTTGCCCTCGAGGAATCCGCACCGGCAAAATTACCCCGGCGGGAGGCTCCGTCTTCCAAAGCTTTATCTATGGGGTCACAGGTTGACATTGATGGCTCGGCCTCGACCGATCACCTGTTGCCATGTTCTGGGGTACCGGTGGTTCCCACCGGTACCGACATCCAGACATTGGTTCCGTCAATGGATCAGAATATCCTGACCATGCAGCGTGCCATCACGGCATTCATACAAGCTGCGATGCCTTCGGTACCGCAACAAATTCCGTTGCCGGTACCGACTCCGGCACCGGTACCGACATCGGTTCGGTACGCGTATCAGGCTCTGCAGGAGCATCCAGACAGGCAATACTTCGATTCCTCTGAAGACTCTGATGAATCAGAGGTCTCTCGAAGCATCGGTGATTCATCCTCAGGAGCCCTCTTCTCCAAAAAGGAGAATGTCTCCTCCAGAAGACTTGTCTTTTCAAGACTTCATTAGGGAAGTGGCCAGGGGCCTTTCCATCTCAGTGGCCCCTGAGACAGAGCCTAGAGCAAAAAAAATAGATATTTTACAATATCCTAAAGCTCCTAAAGAGGCAGCCACTTTACCAATACATGAGATTCTTTATGATCACATGTTGGGCATATGGGAGACTCCTCTCACCACTTCCCCTCATTCTCGCAGGTTGGACACCATGTATCGTGTTCCTCCTTGTCCTGGCTTTCATAAGACTCAGCTTCCTCACCACTCCATTGTGGTGGAATCTGCTATGAAGAAGATAAAGAGTACAAAAAGGCACCCTTCTGCTCCTCCAGGAAGAGAATGCAGAACCTTAGATGCCTTTGGCAGGAGAATTTTCCAGGCCAGTATGCTTGTTGCCAGAATCAACTCCTATAGTCTATATATGGGGATGTTTCTAAAAGAAGTTACAGATCACCTGCAAACTTTATCTCCTTTTATTTCAGAAGATAAAAGGGAGGAGTTCCTCACCTGGCTCAAACATGCCCAGGATATTTCCAAGTTTTCCAACCGTGCAGCCTTTGACTCTTTTGAAGGTGCCAGCAGAGCCTCGGCCATTGCCATAGGTGCACGCAGAGTTGCTTGGTTACAAGCTTCTGATTTGGAACCTTGGGTTCAAGATGGACTAGGAAACCTTCCTTGTACAGGTGAAAACCTTTTTGGCAAAGATTGGCAAGCAAAGGTCACCCAAATGGATGCTGAAAATTCTGCTTTAGATAGACTTTCAAAGTCTACTTCTGCTCCTTTTAAGAAAAGGTTGTTCGAAAAGGGTTTTTTTCCCCAAAAAAGGGAAATATTATTCTGCTTATGGTCAGCAGTCATCTACTGCAGGTCGTTTTGCTACAAAGAGACAGCAACAACCGAAACAGGCCAAGCCTAAGGCTGCTAGGACTGCTACAGCCCAACAGCCTCAGCCTCCTCAGAGTCTTTGACTTACAACTAGAGAGCTTAGCCTTTCTGGCTCTAGAACATCCAGAGCCTCTCAACATTCCAGGAAGGTTGGCTTACTTGGCTCCCAGATGGGAACAAATCACAGCAGAGCAATGGACCCTCTCCATCATAAGGGAGGGGTACAAGCTTCATTTCTTAAACCTTCCTCCTCACACCATGGTGAGACAGTTCAATTCTCAGACATCTCTCCTCGACCTTCTGGGTCAGGAGATTACTACCCTTCTTGCCCAAGGGGCAATAGAAGAAGTACCCCTTCTTCAACAGGGTTCAGGGTTCTACTCCCCCTACTTTCTTATCCCAAAGAAAACAGGGGGCTACAGACCCATATTAGATCTCAGAGAATTGAACAAATTTCTATGCAAGGAGAAATTCAAGATGATTTCTCTCGGTACTCTCCTTCCATACCTTCAGAGTCAGGATTGGCTTTGCTCTCTAGACCTCAAGGATGCGTACACCCATGTCCTCATCCATCCAACACACAGAAGGTTCCTTCGCTTCCTTTATCAAGGGAGGCACTATCAATACAGAGTGCTTCCTTTCGGTCTGGCCTCTGCACCAAGGGTGTTCACAAAATGCATGGCAGTAGTAGCTGCATTTCTACGCACTCTAGGGATATTCGTATTCCCATATCTGGACGACTGGCTCATCCGAGCTCCATCCCAGTCAGAGGCCCAGACTTCTCTAACCTGCACAAGCCATATCCTTCAGTATCTGGGACTTGTAATAAACTTTCCAAAATCCCATCTCACCCCTACTCAGTCTCTAGAGTTCATAGGGGCCTTGCTGGATACCACAACTGCAAGGGCCTATCTTCCCCAGGCCCATTGCTTACGCTTGGTGCAGTTAGCCTCACAAATTCAGTTAAAATCCCATTTAACTGCTCGAGAGATGTTACAACTGTTAGGCCACATGGCATCCACTGTGCATGTGGTTCCTTACGCTCGCCTTCACATGAGGGCAGCTCAGTGGACTCTGTCCACCCAATGGACCCAGGCATCAGGTTGCCTGTCAGACAAAATAGCAACCTCCAGTCGCCTCTTTTGGTCCCTCCACTGGTGGAAGTCCACTCAAAATCTGTTGCTGGGGTCCCTCTTTCAACAGGTGTTACCCCAGGCAACCCTTACAACAGATGCCTCTTCAAGAGGTTGGGGAGCTCATCTTCAAGATCTCTCCACTCAAGGCATCTGGTCTCTGGAGGAGACATCTCTACATATCAACCTCTTAGAGCTCAGAGCAATTTTTCTAACTCTCAGAGTCTTCCACACCCTGCTCAGCTACAAGACAGTCCTCATCCACACGGACAACCAAGTAGCCATGTTCTACATGAACAAGCAGGGCGGGACTGGCTCTCTGTCGCTTTGCAACGAAGCTCTGAGATTGTGGGCCTTCGCCAGAGAGCATCAAATTCATCTCATGGCAGTGTATCTTCCAGGGGTTCAAAACTCTTGGGCAGACAGACTCAGTCGAGTTCTGCTTCCACACGAATGGTCCCTCCATGGGGACCAGATAGCCAGGATCTTCCGAATTTGGGGAACCCCGGACATAGACCTCTTTGCAAGTCCATGGAATGCCAAACTTCCCCGGTTCTGTTCCAGGATTCCGTGTCAGGGAGTTCAGGCCAGGGATGCCTTCCTCCTTCATTGGGGGCAAGACTTCCTCTATGCCTTTCCACCCATTCCCCTAATTCCCATGACACTCTTCAAACTTCAGAGAGACAAGGGGTCTATGATCCTCATAGCACCACATTGGCCACGCCAAGTGTGGTACCCTCTACTTCTGCATCTCTCCCAAGCTCCCTCCCTGGACTTGGGATCTGCTCCAGACCTCCTGTCCCAGGAGGAGGGAACGTTGTGGCACCCAAATCCCCAGTCTCTTCACCTCAGAGCCTGGTTGCTGAAGGCCTAGACCTTCAAAATTTGCATCTTTCTCAGCAAGTGAAGGATATCCTTCATGCTTCCAGAAAGCCTTCCACTACTAGACGTTCCTATGCTTTTAAATGGAAAAGGTTTACCATTTGGTGTGCAGAGAAGGGTCTTAACCCTCTTGCAATACCTCTGAATTCTTTACTAGAGTATTTGTTGCATTTATCCCATGCAGGCCTTAAAACGAATTCAGTAAGAGTCCATTTGAGTGCTATTGCAGCATCCCTTAAACCTCTCAATGGACAGCCTATTTCCTCTCATCCTCTTATAGCAAGATTCATGAGAGGCCTTCTTTTGACTAAACCTCCATCAGACCACCTCCAGTGGCATGGGACTTGAATCTGGTTCCTGGCCAGCTTATGCAGCCACCTTTTGAACCCTTAGCCACTACCTCCTTGAAATTTCTTTCCTGGAAGGTTATTTTTCTCATTGCAGTCACTTCAGCTCGCCGCATCAGTGAGCTGCAAGCCTTGGTGGCTAATCCTCCTTATACAAGGTTCCATCATGACAAGGTAGTCCTCAGGACTAATCCACACTTTATGCCTAAAGTGGTCTCACCTTTTCATCTGAACCAGGAGGTTTATTTACCTGTCTTTTTTCCAGGACCTCATGCTTCAAGTGCAGAGAGGAATCTTCATACCGTGGATTGTAAAAGAGCTCTCGCTTTTTACTTACAAAGGACACAGCAACATAGAAAGTCCTCTCAACTCTTTGTTGCTTTTGATCCCTCTCATTTAGGACTTCCAGTCTCTAAGAGAACTCTGTCCAATTGGATTGCTCAGTGTATTTCTTTCGCCTACCAGAGTAAGAACCTTTCTCTGGAGGGCCATGTCACAGCTCACAATGTGAGGGCCATGGCAGCCTCTATGGCTCATCTAAATTCTGTGTCCATCGACCAGATCTGTCGAGCGGCCACCTGGGCCTCGGTTCATACCTTCACAGCCCATTACTGCTTGGACAAGGACTCCCGCCGGGATGCCTTGTTTGGTCAGGCTGTTCTCAAACACCTGTTCCATACCTAACCAACTCCTACCCTCCATCCCTGGCTGGATGCCTGAGATTCATGGGTGGAGGTAGAGCCCTTCCCAGGGACTCACAACCTGGGTGATCTCCCAGGCATCTCTAGCTGGGGAGTCCCCATAAGTGAAGACTCATTCCTGCTTGTTCCTGGAGATAGCACAGTTACTTACCTGTAACAGATGATCTCTGGGAACAGCAGGAATAAGTCTTCACAACCCACCCACCTCCCCTAGGAGTTGTATCTCTCTATCTTTCTTTCCTTTCCTCACTCTCTCTTTGTCTCAGCTTTAAAACTCGAACTGGAGAGAGGCGGTTAGGAAAGGCGGGAAGGCAGCGCGCAGGCACTGTGGGATGCTCCCAAAAGCTTTCCGTTTGGACGCTGGGTAGCGTTCCCACGCAGGCTCCGTCGGTACCAACGATACCCATATGTGAAGACTTATTCCTGCTGTTCCCAGAGATCACCTGTTACAGGTAAGTAACTGTGCTTTATGCACCCACTGAAAGGTAACCGTCACCTTAACCAGTCTGCTTCATCCGCTGACAAGCACAGACAGACTTGCTCCTCGCCTATATATTTTCAACATTTCTTCTCTTCTATTCAATTTCCCTTCACTTTTCTTCACACCAGATGATAAAAAGAAATGCAGCAGAACTGCAGCTGATGGCAAGGCTAAAAAAACAGGGTTTAAAAGTACTCTGTGCTCCAAAAACGTGGCCCTCTCAGATATGCGCCATGTGCACTGCCTCACTCTCAGTGTTTTACATAAGATTATCACAAGAAAGGGTGCAGAGCCTGAAAATAGTCTGTGAAAATAATGGCATGCAGGGAGGGGGACGGGAGAAAGAGAAGCGTGTATCTCTTCCGTGTTTTGTCTTGACTAGCTTGTAAGCTCTGATGAGCAGGGACTGTCTCTTACATGTCTGTGCTGTACAGCGCTGCGTATGACTGGTAGCGCTCTATAAATGCTGAGTAGTAGTAATAGACACCAAAGGTTTGAAGCTTTTATTGCTTTGTAGAGAATATTGATAACTCATTAGTGCAAATTAGCCTGAGAACTGGTTCAAAGTCTTTGACCTAGAAATATCTTCCATACATAGTTTGATTCAGTTGGTTGATTTCACTTTTTCAGCAGCATAACTAATTCACTTGTATGACAGGCATATCCACAAGCCTTAAAGCTTTTGTACTGGGTGTGAAATACTGTGGTAACCAAACATGAAGAATGTGTGTTTAATAATTTTTTGAAAGCACATTACTACACTTTTCCATTGGGATAGTCCAGTGGACAACCCTTTCCACCCTCCCCCACCAAATGAACTGCTGACACACTGCTAGTATTACAGGAAGCACATTTTCCAGGTTAACCCACCACAAATCTATTAACCTTACCACTCTGCTGCACTGGTATTCAAACAGCCATAGAGTGGTTAAAATAAGAGAAACCTATGAAAGAATTCATGATGGGCTTGTGTGTGTGTTGGAGTGCGGTGGCAGCACACTGATTATTCACACAGAGCCTGATTCCGAGAGGTACGTCCGGGCCATCCATACGTCCCCGAGGAAGATGGGCCCATTAGGATCCGATGCTGGACTGTGGGAACAAAACATTTCTGTGGTACACAGAATCAGACCCATGGATGGCCCAGTGTGCCCCTGCTGTCTGCGGGGATGTCCTCCCCACAGGCACCCCTGACTCCACCTGCTTAGGCCCCCCCTCTTCCCCACTGCCTGACCCACGGCAGCCAGCCAGGGCCTGGATTGGATGGCGGGGACCCCCTACACCCGGCTCCAGCCCCGGCGAGAGATCCCCGGCCATGATTGCCGGGTTGGTGCTGCTTATTCCACCTCTGAAATGGAATAAGCAGCACGTCACCAAGGATCCCGCAGGACGTAAATGGTCGTGACCTGAATCGACCCTGTATATCCTGCCGGGCTGGCCCACCTCCGCCCCACCCCGACCCCACCTCCTCCTGCCCCCCCCCCCCCGGCTATCCCTGTCCTACTGCTCAGGATGTGCCGGGAGAGTAGGAGGGGGAATAGGGTCCCGAATAGGGAAGACTTCTTTCCTCCCCTCAGATTAGTATGGATTAGCTTTCTCTTCTCCCTCCTCTACCACCAACCCTACAGACACACACTCTCTGTTCCATATATATATATATATATATATATACACATATATGTGTGTGTAGATATATATATATGTACATATACACATACACACACACTATGACACTCAGGAGGATATCCTAGGGAACTGAAAAATGGTGGGAGGTGCAAGGCTGAAGGTTCACCTAGGACATCTAATATCCTTGCACCAATCATACAACTAGATCTTTTAGTATTAGACCACTCTTCTGTTCAAGCTCTATCAAGTTCCTTGGGAGCATCAATAGGTTATTAGGCATGTAATAAATTGAAATAAAGGAATAGATAAAAATATCAATCATCAAGACATGCCACAGTTTTTTATTGGGTTGAGGTTGGGGTTCTGTCTGGGCGCGTAAAGAACATTAATCTTTTTGTTCCACAGCCACTTTGCTGTAGCTTTGGCTGTGTGCGTTGGGTTATTGTCATGCAGAAAGGTGATCAGCCATTCCAGTTTTTGCTTTCTTGCTAAAGGCAGCAGGTTTTCCTCAAGGAATTCTCTCTGTATTTTTCTCCATACATCATCCCTTTCCTTATTGTCCCTCCAGTCCAGTACGTGTAGATTATCAGCCTCCATCAGCAGCTGGGAACTGAGCATGCCAGATTTCTGATGTCATCATACAAGAACTTCCTCCATAGACCAATATTCAGTTTCTAGCAGCCAGGAAAGCTTCCCCATGGCTGAAATCCACTGGAAGGCATTAAAAATAATAAGGAAAATAGAAAAGAAAGAAAGAAAGAAAAGAAAAGGAGGCTGCAGATTACAGCAGAAGCTGAGCAGCTGTAAGGAGCTTACAGGCTGGACAATTTGGAGAAACCATTTACTAGCGGGGGCTGGCAGGGTCTGCCTATTCAACACCAGGACTCTTGAGTGGGTCAGGTGCAACCCAGGGGTCCACTACCTGGTAGTTCAGGTTCCTTCCTCCCTAGCCGGACAGTCTAGCATTCCTCTAAGGGGGCTCTGCTGACTTTTAATTTCCTCCCTTCAATTCAGTCTTTGGTATTTATATGCTACTGTGTCTTTAAATTAAAAGTGAAACCAAAGCTATAAACCTCATGGTGATTTCATTGTCTTAGCAGGAGGTTTTTAGTGCTGTGGGGAGTTTGCCTTTCATTTCAGAGCATCTTGATTAATAAGTACTTGTCTTTTTATCTCTCCTTTGGGCTGTTGGGGGGTTTTCAGTGCACGCTTTTCTCCTGCATGTTTCAGGCTTCCTCCTGCTGTGCTGTGTTTAAGGGGAGCTGTGGTTTGTTTGCCGAACAGTTTTGCAGAGGTTGTGTTAAGCAGGGAAAGTTTGTCCAATGGTTTTTTTAACATCGGGGACATGGATTCTTCTTCTGAGTACAGGATTCCTCTCAGTCTGGGGCTGCCATGGCTTTGGCGGGAACAGCGGCCATTTCACCTCAGCAAGTAAAGAAATGCCATAAAAAGCAAAAACGTAGTTTTAGCACCAGAGACAGCTCAAACTACTGTTCTTGGGCAGATTGAAGACAGTTTTTCCCTGGAGTTTCTTCTAGTTTTACACAAAGCCTTCTTACTAAAGAGAGCACTTGGGGCACCGGAAGCGACTAAGCTAGAATCTGCCTCGGCTTACCTGGCTGATGCCTTTTATGACCTGGTACGAGCATCTTCAAGACCATGGCTTTGATTATTGCAGCCAAACGCTTTCTGTGGTTAAGAAACAGGTCAGCTGATGTGTCTTCAAAGACTACGCTCAGCAAGCTTCCATTTAAGGGCAAGCTGCTCTTTTAAGAAGCTCTGGACAAATTGGTTAAAGATCTGGGCAAATTTAAAGGCACTCGGTTGCCTGAAGACCGTCCTAAAGGGGTCAGCCTAGGGATTTTAGAAAGTTTTGATCTACTTGTTTTGCTCCTTTTCAACAAGGTCACTATACTTCGAGAGACCAGCCCTTTCGAGGCTACAGAGGTTCCAATAGAGGGTACTTCTCTACCTCTGCAATTCCTTTCAAAAAGTCCCAATAAAAAAAGGCAAGCCCAGGCGGGGGTAATTCCAACAGAGGGTTATCTTCAACTGTTTTACTCCACCTGAGTGTTTTATTACCACTGACCAATGGGAGCTGTAAGTTATCAGAGAGGGGTACGCTTTGGAATTGGCTCGTCCTCTCGGAGGCCTTCATGCAGTCCTTGCAAAACTTACTGGAAACAGCAGGCAGTCCAGAATACATTATAGTGGTTGCTGTACCTCCATGCTGTAATACCTGTTCCAAACAACCAATATAGATCAGGCAGTACTCCATTTGCTTTATTTTATTTTTTTTATTTTCATTCTCTTATATACCACGCTATTCTGCATCAGTGTGGTTTACATTGAACAACTGAAATTACATCAAACAGGGCATTATAACTTGGAGATAACTATTTTACAGGGAACATGGGCTATGGAGGGTTAAGTGGCTTGCCCAAGACCACAAGGAGCACCTGTGGGACTAGAAACCCCAGTCCTTCCGGCCCAAGGTTGCTGTCCTCTAGTGGGATTTGAACCCCTGACCTTCTGGCCTGAAGTACCTTGCCCCAACCACTAGGCCACTCCTCCACTCCTTTGTTTGTCTCCACAAAACAGGGTACCTACCGTCCCATCTTAGACATCAAGCATGTAAATCAGGCTCTTCAGATGCCACATTTCCGCATGGAAACCTTCTGTTCTGTGATAGTGGTGGTCAGGAAGGGAGAGTTTCTGTCAGTGCTGGATCTCAAGGAAGCATATCTTTGCATCTCAATTTGACCAGACCATCAGCAGTATCTGTGGTTTGCAATGCCAATGGAACATCATCAGTTCCGGGCACTGCCATTCAGCCTGGCCATGGTGCCATGACTTCACCAAGATAATGATGGTCGTGGCGGCAGCTCTGAGACAAAAAGGAGTGTTCATCCGTGTCTCGACGATTGCTTGATCAGAACACGTTCCAAGAGCAAAACCACCTCCGCTACCCAGCAGATGATGGAATTCCTCCAGAGTTTCGGCTGGGTGGTCAATTTAGCAAAAAATCAAACTCATAAGAACATAAGATATGCCATACTGGATCAGACCAAGGTCCATCAACCCAGTATCCTGTTTTCAACAGTGGCCAATCTAGGTCATAAGTACCTAGCAATCTCCCCAAAAGACACACGTTCCTTAATGCTTGTTTTGGGTCAAGCAGTGATATCCTGGGTCCCTTTTAATAATGGTTTATGGACCTTTCCTCCAGGAACTTGTCCAGACATTTTTTAAACCCAACTACACTAACAGCTTTTACTACATCCTCCAGTAACAAATTCCAGAGTTTGATTATACATTGAGTGAAAAAATATTTTCTCTTATTAGTCTTAAATAGGTTACCCTGTAGCTTCATTGCATGTCCCTGAGTCTTTTTATATTCTGAAGATGTAAACAATCGATCTACGTTTACCCGTTCCACTTCATTCATTAATTTATAGACCTCTATCATATATCCCCTCAATCGTCTCTTTTCCAGATTGAAGAACCCTAACCTTTTTAGCCTCTCTTCACAGGAGTATCTTTCCATCCCCTTTACCATTTTGGTGGCTATTCTCTGTACCTTTTCTAATAACGGTATATCCGTTTTAAGATACGGCAACCAGAATTACACACAATATTCAAGGTACGGTCGCACCATGGAACGATACAGAGGCATTATAATATCCTTTGTTTTATTTTCCATTTCTTTCCTTATGATACCTAGCATTCTATTTGCTCTCTTGGCCGCCGCTGCACACTGAGGGGAGGGTTTTAACATGTTATCCACGATGACGCCTAAATCTTTTTCCTGAGTGGTGATTCCCAATGTGAAACCTTTCATTGTGTAACCATAGTTTGGGTTGTTCTTTCCTAGGTGCATAACTTTGCACTTGTCCACATTAAATTTCATCTGCCATTTGGATGCCCAGTCTTCCAATTTATCAAGATCCTCTTGCAATGTTCAACAATCCTCTTGGGTTTTAACAACTTTAAATAGTTTTGTGTCATCTGCAAATTTCATAAGCTCACTCGTTATTCCCTTTTCCAGGTCATTTATGAATATGACAAAAAGCAGCGGACCCAGCACAGATCCCTGCAGTACTCCACTATTCACCTTTTTCCATTGGGAAAATTGGCCATTTATCCCTACCCTCTGCTTTCTATCTTTTAACCAGTTCCTGATCCACAATAGTACCTGCCTCCTATCCCATGACTTTTTAGTTTTGCCAAAAGTCTCTGATGAGGGACCTTGTCAAAGGCTTTCTGAAAGTCCAGATATACTATATCAACCCACTCATCTTTGTCTACCTGTTTATTCACGCCTTCAAAAAAACATAACAGATTAGTAAGACAAGATCTTCCTTGTCTAAAGCCATGTTGGCTGTCTCCCATTAAGCCATGACTAGCTATCTACATGTTCAGTAATTTTGTTCTTTATGATGGTTTCTACTATTTTTCCTGGTACTGACGTCAGGCTCACCGGTCTAGTTTCCCGGATCACCCCGGGACTCTTTTTAAAAATTGGCGTTACATTGGCCATCCTCCAATCTTCAGATATTACAGATGATTTTAATGATAGTTCACAGATTACTAATAGCATGTCTGCAATCTCATATTTCAGTTCATTCAACACCCAGCTTTCAGAAATGCCTGTTTCCTATCAGCGCCGGCGGGCTTAACAGAGCTGCGAGGGAGAAACTCTCCCTTCGCGGCTCTGAAAGCCAGCGCGGAGAGGGACTGATGCAGGGAGGGAGGGCTCTGCCAGGCAGCAGGGGGGGGCCCGCAGGACACTTGATTCTGCCACGGCGGCGGCAGCAGCAGCCAGGGTTTTTTTTTATTTTGTTTTTTTGTAATTTACCTGGACTGATGGGGGGAGGGGGGTTAGGACTGGTTAATGTCTATGGGCTGATGGGGGAGGGGGGTTAGGACTGGTTAATGGCTATGGGCTGATGGGGGAGGGGGGTATGAGGACTGGTTAATGGCTATGGGCTGGGGGGAGGGGGTTAAGACTGGTTAATGGCTATGGGTTGATGGGGGAGGGGGGTTAGGACTGGTTAATGGCTATCGGCTGATGGGGGAGGAGGTTAAGACTGGTTAATGGCTATGGGCTGATGGGGGGAGGGGGTTAGGACTGGTTAATGCCTATGGGCTGATGGGGGAGGGGGGTTAGGACTGGTTAATGTCTATGGGCTGATGGGGGGATTAGGACTGGTAATGGGCTATGGGGGGGTTAGTACTGGTAATGGACTGGGGGGGGCTAGGACTGGAAGTGGACTGATGGGGGGTTAGGACTGGAAGTGGGCCATTTTCTTGAAAGCCCATAAGCGTTCAATGTCCTTGGCTGATGTCAGAGTGTGGAGAGTGTTTGAGAGCTGGTGTGGGGACAGGGGACTCTGGGCTTTTTCGTCCTCACTTCCAGATATTCTGGCCTTCTTACAGGCAGGGCTGGACAAGGGGTTGGCCTTAAATTCCCTAAAAGTCCAGGTGGTGGCTCTGTCATGTTACCGTGGGCATGTACAGGGGTTCTCACTGGCGACTCATTCCGACGTGGTCCAATTTCACAGGGCACTAAAGTAAGTATGACCACCTTTACAGGTTATTGTTCCTCCATGGAACCTCAACCTGGTGCTATCGCTCTTACACAGTCGCCATTTGAGCCTCTCTCGACACCTTCCTTGAAGGACCTGACCTTGAAAGCAGTTTTCTTGGTGGTGACCTGTTCGGCGTGTCGAATTTCAGAGCTTCAGGCTCTATCTTGTAGGGAGCCCCTTCTGGTATTCTCTAATGAAAAAGTGATGCGGAGACCATTTCTGTCATTTTTACTGAAGGTAGTGTCGCATTTTCATCTCAATCAGGCCTTAACCCTTCTGGTTTTTTAGTGGTTTACAGGATATTGAGGAGTCATCAGCTGCACTGTTTGGACCTGTGCAGGATCTTATGTTGGTATCTTTTTTTTTTTTTTTAACTTTTATTTTCATTTTGCAACAAACAAAAGAAACAACACACCAAAGGAGACAAAACAAGTATACAATAAGGAAAAGCAAACCCAATTACCCCCCACCCCCATGCTTCTTCTCTAAACCGATAGTATCAGCATGTGAGCGCTGCCAAACAACAGTGATCTTACATCAAAACGAACATAAATAGTATCTGCGATACAGAATGATCACATGACAGAGATTTATACAAATTTAAACAGTCAGATGAGAGCATTTAGCATTGTGAACATAGTCATTGAGCATCTTCCATTTAGACAGATGATGGGGGGTCTGAACGGAAGAAGCAAACATACGAGGTATTTGTTCATATTTACTATAGAGACAGACATGATTCCACCATTCATTGGGGCTCAGATGGGAGCTATTTTTCCAGTATTTCGTAATTAGGGAGATAGCGATGCCCAGCATAAAGTCTAAAAGGAAGTAAGCCGATTTTGGAAGAGAGGGGATCCCCGCAGCTGAGCGGAGTCCCACTATCCTCCAAGAAAGGGGCTCTTGAAAGTGCAAAATAGATTGGATACGACCCCAGACCCGACGCCAGTAATACTGTAGTGTGGGACATTCATACATAACATGAGTTAGTGAACCAATGGCCGCATGGCATGTCCAGCATCTATTGCCTTGGGAGGTGTTCCATTTGGCTAATCTGTCAGGAGTATAGAAACACCGGTGGGCTAGAAAGAAGAGTGTCTGAGTGAGTGAGGCGGATCGGGAGACCCGTGTCACTCTACTCCAGACGAGGCTCCATTGCTCCGGGGTCAAAGTTACATGCAGTTCCCGCTCCCATGCTTTCTGTGCTATAGGGGTACCTCTATTTACAGCATTACATAAGGTTTTGTAAAAGTTAGATGCTACACCCGGTGAACTCCCTATAGATCGGATAGTCTCCGACAATCCCTGGGCAGGGGATTCCGATGGCGGGAGCACCTTAGCACTCCGAAAACAATGCTGTAGTTGCACCAACTGAAAGTAGTGTTTCGCTGGGAGACCAAATTCAATTTGCAATTCGCTAAAAGTTTTCCAGCGACCATCATGGAACAACTGGTTAGGGATCCAAATGCCTCTAGTGTACCAGGGGCTCCACGCCATCGGTTTATTTTGTATTTGAAATCGAGTATTGTACCAAAGCGGGAGTCTGTCTAACGGACAGAATCGGGAGTCTAGAGATTGCATAAGAGTATTAAAGGCACCTAAAGTGTCTAAAAGCATTGGTGGATAGTGGGAGTCTGATGGGAGAGTCATACCAGGGAGATAAGTAAGAGGAATCGGTTTGCAAAGGTCCTCCTCTATGTCTAGCCACACAGGTCTACTCGGTGCAAGATCTTCCAGCCAACGAGCGCCTTGTTTGAGAAGAAAAGAGTGGTGATATTTCAGAAAATCAGGGAATCTGACACCCCCATTTTCCTTATCTGCTTGCAATTTATGCTTCGCTATCCGAGGAGTCTTATTTTGCCATAAGTATCTAGTCAGAAGGCCCTCTAAATCTTTATATGTACGTCGAGGTAGGAGACAGGGCAACATTTCTAAAATGTAATTCACTTTAGGAACAATCATCATTTTTATGGTTTCTAGGCGACCCCACCAGGTAAGTGTTAAAGGAGTCCAACGATGAGTAAGCGCCCGGACTTTAGAGGTTAAGTCTTTGGCATTAAAGGAGATAGCGTCTTCCAAAGGAGAGCAGTAGTGAACCCCAAGGTATTTGACCATGCGAGGTTGCCATAAAAAGGGAAAGGATTGCATATCTGCCTGATGAATCAGAGGATTTAGTGGAAAGGCTACCGACTTGGTCCAATTTATCTTATAACCCGAAAGTTGTGAATATTTACCAATTTGCTCTAGGACGGCCGGCACTGAGTCTAGAGAGACAAAGAGCATAAGGTCATCAGCATATGCTGAAATTTTGATTTCCCTATGAGAGAAGGGGACTCCATGAATCTCCTCCGATTGCCGGATTAGTAAAGCTAAGGGTTCGAGTGCAAGATCGAAAAGAAGTGGAGACAGTGGGCATCCCTGGCGAGTACCGCGTTGAAGGGGAAATGGCTGAGACTTTAAAGCATTAGCACAGATACTGGCTGTAGGCTGTGCATACATGGTGCGGAGACAACGGAGAAAACCTTCTCCGAATCCGTACCAGCGGAGAGTTGCAAACAGGAAGGGCCATTCTAAGCGATCAAAGGCCTTCTCAGCATCAAGTGAGAGGCCAACCAATGGTCGATCAAGATTAACTGCGGTAGTCAGTACATGACATAGAGTCCGAGCATTGTCAGCAGTTGATCTACCGGGAATGAAACCGCATTGATCTGGGTGTATTAAAATAGACATCCTATCAGAGAGCCGGGTGGAGAGAATGGTGGCAAATATTTTATAGTCCGCGTTTAGGAGGGAAATTGGACGATAATTAGCTGTTAGTTGCGGATCTCTCCCCTCTTTCTCAAAAACTACTACATTTACCATTGAAAAGGACCCAGAAGGAGATCCCTCCTCGGCCAGAGCAGAAAAATAAAGTTTCAAAACTGGAGCTAAGTCAGCGTTAAAGGTTTTGTAGAATTCAGCAGGGAGACCGTCCGGGCCTGCAGCTCGACCTGTGGCACATCTCTTGATAGCAGAATGAATTTCTGATAAAGTGAATGGTTTGTCCATGGCCTCTCTATCTTCGTCAGATAGGGTCGGTCGTTGTACCCCTGAGAGTAATCGTTCAAATACTTCTGGCTCAAAATCACATTCAGATTGATAAAGCCGAGTATAAAAATCACGAAAGAGTCCTAAGATTTCTGTATCGTTAGTGACCAAGCCCCCCCCCCCGACGGATTACGGAGAGCAGTAACACGCTTGGCTTCTTTTTGACCTTTCAGGGCATTTGCTAACAATTTGCCAGCACGGTTATTTTCCCGGTAATACATCCCTTGTTGTGATTCAATATTTTTAGCAGCAGCAGTATACAAAAGCTGATTGTATTGAAAACGAAGGCGTTGTAAACGGAGTAAAATACATGGGTCAGGGCGGGACGTGAGGAGATGCTCCCCAGCTTGTATCTGTTGCTCTAGAATCAGTAAGTGTTGCTTTCTTTGTTTCCCTTGTCGAATTTGATAGCTGGTTATAGTTGCACGGATAGATGCCTTAAAACCCTCCCACCAAGCCCAGCTCGCTGTGTCATGGGGTGAGTTAAAATGAAAATAATCTTGGATAGCGGCCTTTATGTCAACCTGAAAATCTTTTTGATCTAGTAGGGATCTATCAAAAAACCAAGCTCGGGGAGGATCATCTCGCGTAGTGACATGTAATGAAAAAGATATGGCAGCATGATCTGAAATATGGAGAGGATGAGTCCTAGCCGTGTCCACTTGAGAAATCAGTGCTTTGGAAATGAGAAAGAAATCTATTCTAGATTGTGAGTGATGGGGGGCAGAGAAAAAGGTGAACTCTAAGTCGGAGGGGTGAAGCAGCCTCCATATATCTACTAGCGCAAGATCTTGCATCAGAGCTGTAAGGGTAGCAAGACTCTTGGGTGGACTACTCGTTCTAGGCGGTTGTCTATCTATCAAAGGGTCTAGTACTTGATTGAAATCGCCACCAAGTATTAATGGAGTATTGGCAGAGGCCTGTGCCAACTGCGCAATACTTGCATAGTAAGCAGGGTTATCCACATTCGGGGCATAAATACAAATACACGTGAATTCACTATCTCCAACCTTAAGGTGTGCACGGGCCCATCTACCCTCCTTATCAGAGCTAGTATCCATTACAGTAGCTTGCAAAGACTTCTTAACCAGAATGGCTACCCCACACCGTTTGGAAACGGCGGGAGAATAGGCAGCCACCATGTAAGGCTTAGCGTTGAGTTTCAGTGTTTCAGCGGAGTTTAGATGCGTTTCCTGAAGAAGAAACACTAAATCAGCATGCTCATGGTTAAGATAGCTAAGGATTTTCTTTCTTTTGATTGGGCTATTGATGCCTTTTACGTTAAGTGATAAGATCTTACATAAGGCCATTCAGAAAGGTTAAAAATTCTGAGCATGATAACGCACATAATTTCACAATGTCCCTCAAATTAACTGTATCTGGCTGTACACATAATATGATAGAAAATAAGCTAATGTAATACAATGAAGCGCCCCACATTAAAAAAGAAAAACCGCGGTGCGGTAGAGAAGAAGCAAAACCCCAGAAATTACTGGCGACCATGTGTCTGCGGGGAGAAACCCCAGAGAAGGCCGAAATTGAAAACATATAACCTGTATAACTGTGCGTGCTCCGAATCCAACCGAGGCACACATCATGGAGGGATAGGAGACCAAGAGAGTCATATAGAGAAAGAAAGAAAAGTCCAGGCAGTCTCTGTGCTTGGCTATGACCACCGCGTCGGGCCCTTCAAAATGGCGGTCAGAGCCGGCAGATAATAAGTCCAAGTTGTTGGATTAGCGCATCTGCTCTGCTTCTTTGGAGTCTAAAAATGTTGATAGTAGATCAGGATCTTCGAATGTCCTAGTTTGGTTGTGGAGAGTCACTCGGAGCTTCGCTGGATACAACAGGCCAAAGCGAGCCTGTAGCTGTTGAAGTCGAGGGCGAAAAGCAAGGAGCCTCTTCCGACGGTCAACTGTGGGCTTTGCCAAATCAGGGAAGAAGGAGACTCTATGACTTTCAAACTCCAGATGATGATTCGCCCGGGCAGCGTTTAGAATTTGTTCCACTTGTTGATATCGTAGTAATCGAAAGATAATAGGCCGGGGGGTCGTTCGATTGAGCGCCATATGGGTAGGAACACGATGTGCTCGATCAATTTCCAGATCTCTATGAAAAGTGATCTTCAGCAAGGAGGGAAGAGTTTTGAGCAGGAATTCTCTTATATCTCCTGCTTCCGCCCCCTCCGGTATTCCAATGAGCCTCACATTGTTGCGACGGGCTCGATTATTGCTATCTTCTAACTCTTTTTGAAGATTCTGTATCTGGCGCTCAGCCTTGTCCAGTTTGACCAAACGCACCGCGTGCGAGTCGAGGACCCCCGCCATGTTGTCCTGCCGTAATGAAAGACTTTCAAGTCGGTCCTGGAGCACACCGAAGTCTTCTCGCATGGCTCGAAGCGCTTCTCCGTTGGACTGCACCAGTTCCTTCACGCCGCGTATTTCCTCTAAGATCTCCTGGTGCATTTCGGGGTTTTCCCGAAGTGGAACCATCTTCTGTGGGGAAGACACCTCTGTTTTGGAGCGTTTTCCGTGTGAAGAAGAAGGAGACCCGAAGTCCAAGCGCGCTGGTTTATGGGCCGCCATCCCCCCCGAGGTACCCCGGTAAGTTCGGAGCAAAATATTAAGTTTATGTAGGTATTAAGTCAGGATTCTGAGTAGGCCTCTCGGGAGCTTCAGCGCGAAGCGTCTTACCCGCTGGACATCAGGCTCCGCCCCCCCCCTTATGTTGGTATCTTAAGAGGACGGAGTCCTTCTGTAAGTCCAATTGTTTTGTTTGGAGGACTGCACAAGGGTGAAGCGGCTTCCAAGGCTTCCATTGCCTGGTGGCTCAAGAAGAGAATCACTTCTGCCTATTTGTTAGAGTAGGCTGGTCCCGACTGCTCTGATGGCACATTTGACAAGATCTCAATCGGCCTCCTCGGCAGAGTTTAGGCTAGTCCTGCCAGCTGACATTTGCAGGGCGTTCACTTGATCCTCCTTACATACCTTACATACCTTTACACGTCATTACTGTCTGGATGTACAAGCCTTGAATGATGCGCATTTTGTGGTTTCAATACTCCATGACGGACTTGTGGGTCCTTCACAAGATTAGTTACTGCTCTGATACATCCCAGACGTACTCGACTAGATTGGAGGGACAATAAGGAAAGCAAAATTAGAACTTACCTGCTAATTGTCTTTCCTTGAGTCCATCCAGTCCAAGACCCTCCCTGTAAGAACGATGTTCTGTGTTTTGAATCCTCGGAGCACTGGACAAGTCTGGCTGTTGTCCCTGGAGGGCTTCCTTAAGAAGAACATCACTAAACACCAGGGAGTCCTCTTGGGCATTTCATTACTTTATGGCAAGCATGACCCTGGGGCTTCTTGATTTCTTCTGGCTTGTAAATAGTTCTAGAAGTTTTTTCTTCTACAACACAGTGTTTGGGGGGGGGGGGGCTTAGTTTCTGCCCTTGGGTTTGTATACCGGGAACACTGCCCATGTTTGTAACCTTACTATGCTCTCTTGGAGTCTGCTTTATCAGTAGGATATTGATCTCTGGAGCCTATGGAGGGAGCTCTTGTACGATGACATCAGAAATCTGACATGCTCAGTTCCCAGTTGCTGATGGAGGCTGATAACCTGCACGTACTGGACTGGATTGGATGGACTCAAGGAAAGAAAATTAGCAGGTAAGGTCTAATTTTGCCTTTGTCTTAAGAACTGCCCAATTCCCACCAGTGAGAAGCATTCCCATAACATAATGCTGCTGCCATCATGCTTCACAGTAGGAATGGTGCTCTTTGGCTGATGAGCTGTGTTGGGTTTGCATCAAACAAAATACTTTGCCTTTAGGCCAGAAAGTTCTATCGTAGTTTCATCAGACCACAAAACCTTTTGCCACGTGATTACAGTACCTCCTGAGTGATCTTTTGCATATTTCAAATGGGATTCAAAATAAACTTTCTTGAGTAATGGCTTCCTTCCTACCATCCTACCAGATTGTGAAGTGCTTGGGTTATTGTCACATGCACCTGTTGAGCAGTCTTGGCCTTGAAAGCATGTAGCTCCTTCAAAGTTTTTTTTTCTTTTTGTTTTAATCTATCAGTCTCTTGGTTTTCTCCTTAATCAACCTTGCCTTGCTCAGCTATTGCAGCGTTTTTGCTTCTGCTTCTTAATAATTATCCTAACTGTACTCCTGGGGATATTCAAGGACTTTGCAGTTCTTTTACACCCATCTCCTGATCTATTTCTTTTCACAGCTTTGTTCTGAAGGTTTTTTGCAGGCCCTTGGTGCTCGTACTTGGGTCTTTGCTTTGAGATGCACTGCTCAGCAGAGAGAACCAAGAGAAACTGCTTAATTTATCCTGTCATCATGTGAATCGGTACAGTTTAACACAGGTGGCGGTCAGTTCATTTGGTAGGTGCTTTTGAAGGTGATTTGGTTACACCACAGCTTAAAAGATCTAGGGTTTTTATGAGGTACTGTATAAGGAAGGGAGGGGGACAGTTATCCAACCAAGTTATTCCATGCATTTTCTTTTCTAATTCATTTTCTAAGGACTTTCTGAAATACATTTTTCACTTGATTCTTGCATGGTAGGATGTGTGGCTACATGGATCAAACACTGATTCAATGCATTTTACTTCCAGCCTCTAAGGCAACAAAAGGTAACGATTTTGCAAGGGGTGTAGATTTTCTATAGCTACTGTATGTGTAGGGCTTACCTAAGGTGATGATAAGCTACTCATTGGGCTATTAAATGGAAAGAATTATTTGCAGAAATAATTTTGGCATGCAAAAAAACATTTGCCAACTTCAAGTAGCGCAATTCTACCAGTCATGCTGGTTCTGGAGAAAACTGGAGCCTTAGTAGACTGTGATGCCTTCTACGTGAAACACGATGTGGAGCAGATCTGCAGAATGAACCTGTGTTTTGATAGGCTGGTCTTTTAAAATCTATCACAACCTGCTAAAACTCCACATGCTCTCTTTTTATTTCCATCACTTATATATAGTAACACGTTTCCTCAATACATTTGCTGATGTACAGTATGCAGGGCTGGTCACTGTCCCACCAGAACTCCAGCAAGACTCATTACATGTTTTGCAACAGGCCATTAGCACATGCCAAAAGAGAAGAGTGTATTGCAAAAAAATCACTAGAGAACCTGGTCCCTGGAAAGGCACTATGCTCAACTCTGCCTCCCCACTTTCCTCACCATCATAAGCTACCACTGTCCTCTAATGTTTCCTGCCCTCATTCTCGCGCAACAGTGCAGATTGTTATTTTGCTGGTCAGCTGATAAGGTACCCCACTGTTCTGCTGGGTCACTATGAATTTCTAACTTTGGTTATTCACTAATGCCTATTTTTTTAAGTTATAATTTATTGTTTGACCTTGTAGTTTCTTCTTGTTCTTTGGACTTCTAGCTCAGTCAGAACTGACTTCCTTCTTTAGATTACAGTACTATGAGCAGCTACCTAAACAGGATGATTCCCCATTTTATTTCCTAGCCCAACTCTCTTAGTCTAGCCATTGCAGCGAGAGTTCTTGGTCTAAGGGCTAGAGACTGTCCTTGCAAGGGATTCCCTCCGGAACGCTGTAACATGACCTATAAGTCTGCTCACTAGGTGTCACCATTACGTGATGATTAGGACTCCCTCTGTCCCTCCCTTCATACCTCCACAGCGACTGTAAGTGCTGATGCCATGGTACCTCAGCATTGGCCCTTCTGGGAAGCAGAGTCCTAGTGCCAGAATCAAACCCAGGTTCTTCCACAAGAGAAAGTTTACAGGGCTGCCCCCAAGCCGACTGGCACAGCACTGCACGTCTATTGGAATTTTTAAATTCAGATTTTATTGCTATATAAATAAATACGATTATTAGACAGAAAAGATCCACATTCTATTCAGGTCTACACAATTTTTTTACAACATTAAGTGTATTAATCCATTGTGTTTCATATTTATTCATTTACTGTATACATTTTTAACAGGCAAACGTGAGATGCTTATCCCCCCCCCCCCCCACTTTCCCTTTTTATAAACAGGGTCCCAAAGAGTAAACAATGCTTTTATACTGTTTATACTTGTTTAAAGTGTATAAATCGTATTGGTGGTGGACGGAGATTGTATTTAGCCTACTGGATTTCACCAGCAAAGGAAATAATACTCTGAGCTGTAGTCAAGAAATCATTTTTACAAACCAAAGCTCTTTTCAACCTTTTAGCTGAGCCCTAGTTTGAAGAGACAATATTTTAAAAGCCTCTCTATTGTCTAAGACCACCAGCGTGTGTTCTGCTGCACTAGCTCTCTGTAATTGCTTTGTTGTGGAAAAGAGTGCTGCTGTGATACTGTACAGAAGTGCAGCCCCAAGACCTCCTTCTCGGGGTCGTCTTTAAAAAAGGCCGGGCAGGAAACCTCATTTTCTTTGTTTTTCACATAAGTCAGGAGTTCCCAGACATTCCAAGCTAAATAAGAGCCCGGGTAGGAAGAGTTGGTTTATTACGTTCTCTGAGAGATTTCGACAGCTTTTTGGCCGGAAACTATCATCAAGCTTGTAGTAAGCTGGAGACTCACTATATAGCCAGCTTGCTTTTCAAAGCTGATAGATGAACATTTCTGTGTCTGGTTTGGTTATGTTTCTAGAGTGCATTACAGTATGTAGAAAGAACACGGTTCAAAAACCCCTTAATTTTCCTCTCTGATCCTAGGTGACCACTATTCGCGAGTGGTATTTACTTCAACAGAAGGCAAGAGTTTGTGGAATCTGCAAGCAATTAAATCGATGTGCAATATGGATAGCATAATGGTAGGTACAAGAAAACCGTGATCCACTTTGGACTGATTAGACTTAGGTTATGGTACCTGATTTATTGTCTTTCATACAGATATGTGCCCAGAGTACCTCACAATAGCTATTAGAATTGCACAGGTCAATATCCAATAAAACCTCTGGGGAAAAATTTGAAATGTCTCATCAAGACATTTTAAATTATTCCTATATTTAGTGGCGCTGTGTGCATAGCTAGAATAGCTGCATATAGCAGTATAAATTATACTTATAAATCTACAGTATACTTATACACAGAAGCACTGAATTCTGAGCCTTTTCCATATAAGCTATGCATACAAGACCCTGAAAATCTAAGATATGGGGGGCTATTTTAGAAGCCCTATTTGCGATTCAGATGCATATTATTAGTCATATACACCTGTGAATCATGCCCACATGCAAGTGGCTATTTTAGAAAGGGGCCAGTTTGCAGATGGATGACTCTATCGTGTTGAAAGTGCACAGAGGGCATGTTGGCAGCGCGACCTAGGTGGGGCAAAATGCTACTTTTGTATCCTCCATTTCCTCCTGTAAGTCCAAAGATGCCTACGTCCAGATTTACACCTGCTCCCTGGCATGAATAGCTATTGGAAAACGTATCGTTTCAGCCACCCGCTTACAGGGAGTATTGAGGTGGATATTTCCCTTAATCCCTTAATATTTATTTCTGCCTCCATCCTGACACGAGACAAGAATAGAAGCCTCTGCAGGAGACAGAGCAGCCACACGTCTCCGCTTGCAAAATGGCCCAAATGCACATGTAAGCGCTGACACTTGCACGCGTACATTTCGAAATGCCGGCACGTACATGTAACAGGCTTTTCTCTATCAGTATTTCTCACATGTATATTTGTGAAATGGCTCCTCCCACTGCACATGGATACAGAGCCCCGCGTGTCCCTGCACGTCCTCCTTTCTGCGACTCGCTGGTAACATTCACATGCATCTTGAGAGACAGAGATAGGCTGATATTATATCGACCACACAAGTGCACACCCTCTCTTCTAAGGTTGACTTAGATCTGCAGATGTATTTCCTTGCACATCCCTCCCACCATAGCCTTTCTAAAATGCGCCTTTATATGTATGGATTATACATTTAGATCGGACAGCCCAAGCAAATGTATAATGTAGAGAGGCTGAAACTCAGCACCTATATGTATTTGCAGGCTCACCTTCTTTGGAACAGGCATGTGAATTTGTGCACTGATGGGGCTGTTTCTGGTTTATAAAGACAGACTGGTGCTTACGTAACCTTTAGAAAATTTCAGTCAACCACCAAGAAATTCCACCAATTCAGGGAAAAAAATTCCTCGATCAAAACCCCCCCCCCCCCCACTTTTAAAAATTAATTAACAACTATTAAGCTATTATTCTAGGACCATTAAATATCAAACATATAACAAAGGCTATTGCATATAACCCATATGTTGCATATAGCTGGTACTTTAGTATCTTCATTGGTCCCTTTTTCTTTTTTTAAGGTTTTCTTAAACCTTCTTCAGTGACACGTCCAACACTGATATAAACTCAAGCATATTCCATTGAGAATCCATTTATCTTTGTAACTCATAACCAACATGGCACCAGGTTTCAAAAGAGCAAACTGCTCCTCTTTCTGCATCAGGGCATTCATAAGTCCTACACTATAGTGGGTCCTGGTTTACAGCTCTTCATTTCCAGTTCAGCTTCCATAGAGCCTTTATAAAATGACCTCCAAAGTGCTCGTTTTGCTTATTTGGACTTCCCACCTGGTTCCTGAATAGTAACAATAGCATGGGTTCAAGATGTGCCCTTTTCAGGAGTTGACATGAGATCCACAGAATGATGTCCCTGGAAAAGTCCGCAGTTAGAGACTGGAGCAACAAAGGAGCACATGCATTACAGGGGTAAGATTATAACAGGGTGCCTAAGTTAATAGGGCATAAAAATATCTATTTTTTATATATTTCATAAGAACACATAGACACCTGTGTATCTTCATAAAATTCTAGCACAAATTCTGCAGAAATCAACCTAGAATAAAGACATGGACATTATGCCTGCTGTTGAGCAGGTGTAATGTTGGCACGCGCTTTATAAAATCTCAGCATCACACACAGTCCACCCAAACTCCTAATGTGAGCATGCTTATTCTATAAGTATGTGCTAACTTGCACCTTGTGTACTTTTAGGCGTGGCCTAATTTTCTAAGAGAACTTCAATGCACAAAAAACCATGTTCTATGTTTGAAAAAGGTTTATGAATCTACCCTCTATAAGACTTCCTCAGTAAGATCTGCCAGGTTAAGCTATTAGCTGATTAGCTGTTCCACATGCACATTGGGACGTGTTTCATTTCTGGTTGCTCAAATCATCAGAAAGGTATTACAGTCAGATTCTCTTGGTGAACATCAGAATGATGTATTAACAGCACATAGCTCACATTCTTTATTTATATTTATTACCTCTTTTCGAAAGAGAGAATTTTTCTTCCCTTGTTGTCTCATTTTTCCCCCAAGGCAATATGTCAGCATCTTAATTTTGTTCTGACTATATGCCTGTGCTTCCACCCGCCCCCTGCAGTCAACGGGGTCATGAAGGTCAGTGACCCGTGAAGAAAATCTGAAGGAAAAAAAGAGTCTGAGAGCAAGAACATCAAAGGACATAAATACAGTATCAGCATAGATGGGAAGAGTAATCCAATCCAGATTTCATAGGGCTGAGATCTAAATCTGGCCCGTGAAACACAAGGGGATGAAAGAAGACATTTCCTCTCAGGCCTAATCTCCTGAAAACCCTCAGTGAGAATCATGGCAACAGCAGTGCTAAATTTCAAAGCAGCCGAGAGGCTGCAGTTGCTGCTTTGTTACACATGTTAAGAAAGAGGTAACCGCTATACTGCCCTGTGATGAGATCCAGATGTCTGAAAAACACTAACTTTGCATTAGTCCATAAAAGGTGACAAATATAATTTAAAAGAACAGTAGCAAAAAGGAATCCAGTTTACTATCTTGTCTGTATTATATAGCATTAATTTGTTGCTTCTAAAATCAGAGATTTGAGTGGGTTAGTCTGGTAGTTTTCTAATCTTTGTACTTACATAGTAACATAGTAACATAATTTATGACGGCAGATAAAGACCAGTATGGTCCATCTAGTCTGCCCAGCAAGGCAGCAAGAGTAGGTGCACTTGTAACTCCATGCAGATCACCCCTCCCCATGCCTTTATTTAGGTGTGTCCCACCGCTCTATGTAGGTCACCCCTTTTTGTTCAAATATAAGAGATAGTTAGGTTTATTTTGATTTTATCCTGTTGCTGTAAAGGGATCCACCGTGTCTGTCCCATGCCATTTTGAATTCTGTCACTGTATTTGCCCCATCACTTCCATAGGGAGGGCATTCCAAGCATCCACCACACTTTCAGTGAAAAGTAATCTCCAGGAACAAGCAGGAATGTAGTCTTCACATATGGGTATCATCGGTACCGATGGAGCCTGCACGGGAACGCTCCCCAGCGTCCAATAAGAACGCTTTTGGGAGCATCCCTCAGCATATGCGCGCTGCTTTCCCGCCTTTCCAACTGTCCCTCTTCAGTTCTTCATTTTCCGCGGAGCCGACAGGATCCATACCCTGTCACCGCAGAAAATTCCGTCTTTAAAATTGTTTTCTTGTGGTCGCGTTTGCCTGCCGCACGACGCTTACCGGTACCGCCGGTTCTTTTCTTTTCTTTTCCAAAAAAAACAACTTATACTTTGAGACATTTCTCTTCAGAAACTTTTCTTTTTGGTGATAGGCGCCATTTTGGGCACTAGGCCCCATATTCCTAAAACATGTAAAAAACCAACTAGTGGTTTTAAAAAATGTACTAAGTGTGGCGGTACTATTTCTGTCACTGACACCCATGATTGGTGTCTTAAATGTTTAGGGCCTGAACATTCTCCATCTGAATGTCTCTCCTGTAGGGGATAACTAAAAGAGGAAGACAGAACTGGGCTGCAAAGCTCGGTACCCTCTTTTCTTTGGATGCCAGATCCATTGCATCGACATCTTCAAGGGCCTCCTCTTCCTCCCATGGATCTCAGGTAACTAAACATAAAAGCCGGTCCTCAAAGGGTAGCTCTCCTGCTAAGCATCGAGAGGCCATTGGCATTGTCCTTGAGGGAACCACACCGGCAAAACAGCCCCGGTGGGAGGCTTCGGCTTCCAAAGCATCAATGGGGCTCCAGGATGTTCTCGAGGCCCCGACCTCGCAAGAACTACCTGTGCCATGCTCAGGGTTTCCGGCCGTCTTCTCCAGTACCGATACTCAGGCATCGGCAGTGTCGATAGACCAGAGGTTCCTCGCTATCGAACGCAGCATCGCAGCTCTTCTCTCAGCTGCGGTACCGTTGGTTCAAAGGGCACCGGCACCAACATCGACACCAATGCCAGTACCTACACTGGCACCAGTAGCGGTACCAATGGTACCGGCCCCGGTGGGAATTCTTCCCATGCCACCTTTTGCTGGAATCAACAGGTCAGTACCGGATCAACTCGGTACCGACTTCAATCGATACCGGAACCGTGCTTTGCATGAGCATCGTGGTCAGGAATACTTCGAATCCTCCAATTCCAAAGACTCTGACAATTCTGCTGGTACTAGAGGGTTTCTCCCAGAGGATCCCTCTTCTCCCCAACGCAGAATGTCACCTCCAGAGGACATGTCTTTTCAGGATTTTATTCGTGATATGGCCAAGGGCCTTTCAATCACGGTAGCTCCTGAAGAGGAACCCAGAGCAAAGGAATTGGAAATTCTCCAATATCCTAAAGCTCCAAAGGAGGCAGCCACTCTGCCCATCCATGAAATTCTGCATAACTTGATGCTCAGAATGTGGGAGACACATCTGACTACATCTCCTCACTCTAGGAGACTTGATACTATGTATCGAGTTCCCCCATGTCCTGGATTTCAAAAGACTCAGCTGCCACACCATTCAATGGTGGTGGAGTCAGCCATGTGTAGGATGAAAAGTGCAAAGAGGCATGCATCCAATCCTCCAGGTCGTGAATGTAGGACTCTGGATGCTTTTGGGCGCCAAACCTTTCAGGCTTCCATGCTTTCAGCTAGGATCAGTTCATATATACTGTATATGGGAATGTTCCTCAAGGAAGTTACAGCAGATTTGGAGCTTATGAGCCCATTTCTCCCAGATGACAAGAGACAAGACTTTCTTGCTCTAGCTAAGCATGCTCAAGATGTCTCCAAGTTTGTAAATCGTGCAGCCTTTGACTGCTTTGAATGCATCAGCAGAACCTCTGCTATTGCCATTGGTGCATGACGGATTGCCTGGCTTCAGGCGTCAGACTTGGAGACTTGGGTACAGGACAAGTTAGGCAACATTCCTTGCACGGGAGAGAATCTCTTCGGCAAGAACTGGCAGGAAAAGGCTAACAAGTTGGATGCTGACAGTACTACTCTAGATAGATTGTCGAAATGTACAGCCACTCCAGCCAAAAAGAAGTCTTATAAAAAACCCTCTTTCAGCAAAAAGAGGAAATTTTATCCTTCCTATACCCAGCAGAGTCAATCTCAGGGTCAGGTTGCCCAAAAGGGACAAACTAGACAGCAAAAGAAGCCAAAAGGCCCCAGAGCCCAACCAGCTCTGCAGGTTCAGCCCCCTCAAGGGCTTTGACTCCTTCCTAGAGAGCAGAGCCTTCCTGCCTCTGAGGGGCCCCCAACCCCCCAATATCCCAGGCAGGTTATGCCAACAGATGGCTTCAGATAACAGCAGAAGGACTTGAAGGACTAGAAAAAGGGACTGTTACTTCTGGAGAGAGATCTGCAACTGTGAGTATATACTTCTGGTAATTTTCTAAAAGGAATTCTTTGTATTAAAGCTAATTAATCTGTGAACCCACTATTTTTTGTTAAATCAGTCAGGGCCTAGTAGCAGCAGTTTAAGTTTAAATTTAAAACACAGAGGAGAACTTTCTGGTTACATTTCATACCCAGCAGAGAGCTTGTAGTTTAAATGTAATAGTCACTCAGGGCCTAGTAACAGCAAAGTACTTTTAGTTTAAATTTAAAACACAGAAGAGAGCTTTCTGGTTACATTTGGAACCCAGCAGAGAGCTTGTAGTTTACATTTAATAGTCACTCAGGGCCTAGCATCAGAAAAGTACTTTTAGTTTTAAAACACAGAGGAGAACTTTCTGGTTACATTTCATACCCAGCAGAGAGCTTGTAATTTAAATTTAATAGTCACTCAGGGCCTAGTAACAACAAAGTACTTTTAGTTTAAATTTAAAACACAGAAAAGAGCTTTCTGGTTACATTTGGAACCCAGCAGAGAGCTTGTAGTCTAAATTGAATAGTCACTCAGGGCCTAGCATCAGCAAAGTACTTTTAGCTTAAATTTAAAACACAGAAGAGAGTTTTCTGGTTAAATTTAGAACCCAGCAGAGAGCTTGTAGTTTAAATTTCATAAGAAGTTAGAGCCTAGCAGCAGCTAAGAGCTATAATTTAAATCAAATCAGAATATAGCTTACCTCAGCAGCACAAGACAGGGTACTGTGTAGCACTGTTCCCTCTAAGCTGTGCGCGTGTGCGCGCGCACACACCTCGCCGAGTGAGCGCACATACTTTACAACAGAGCGCACAAAAATTACGGCTCTGATTCTGATAGAAAACAACACAGACGTCTTAAAATTTAAAAGTTATGATTGTAATTACTAGAAATTTCCTGCTTCATTTAGTAATCGTCTATTTTCATTTAATTTGATTAAAATCAATGTGGTGTACATACTGTATTCTGACGTGTAATCAAATTTTAAAGTATATAACTCCGAGTGTCGTTATGTGGCGCACAAATATTTAACCTTCCTTCAAAAGCTGCACACAGCTGATATTTTATGCGCACACAGCCTACAGAAAATTAGAGGGAACATTGCTGTGTAGCAGCCCTCTTTTAATAAGTGTTATTTCCCTCCCTCCTCCCCACACCAATGTTCCCTCTAATTTTCTGTAAGCTGTGTGCGCGCATAAAATATCAGCTGTGCAGCTTTTGAAGGAAGGTTAAATTTTTGTGCGCCACATAACGACACTCAGAGTTATATACTTTAAAATTTGACTACACGTCAGAATACGGTATGTACACCACATTGATTGCACTAGAAAATATTGTAGAACTTGTGAAAACCATAAATACACAACAGCTTTTCAATTTTAAGAAAGTCTGTGTTGTTTTCTATCAGAATCAGAACCGTAATTTTTGTGCGCTCTGTTGTAAAGTATGTGCGCTCACTTGGTGAGGTGTGTGCGCGCGCACACGCGCACAGCTTAGAGGGAACAGTGCCCCACACCCACCCACCCCTGGGATAATCGTAGCTTTATAGGTACTTACACATCTTAAAAGACAGAAGGTGCTCTCAGGTGAAGCTCATTACCCAAATCAGTCATACACTAAGGACCTGAGATTAGTTAAGCTTCAGGTGAACAAGGTATATTACACGTATTAGGTACAGTTTTATTAGTATAAATATCCATAGCAACCCTTAGTAAGTAAAGAACTTAGCTCTAAACACAAACTTAAAACTAAGATGCAGACAGCAGTCCAGCAGCGGGATGGGGGCTTTCCAGTCTTTTGCATTGAGTGTCACATGTATGATTTTCTCCCAGTTGGTGAGAGGTCTTACGTGTGCACTAGGTGCAAGGAGCTCTTTGCTCTCAGGGAACGAGTCTGTTCTCTAGAGGCTAAAGTAGCAGACTTGGAAAGTATAAGACAGACAGAGAGGTACATAGACAAGACCTACAGGGATATAGTCCTGAAGTCCCACCTCCAGTCTGGCAACATCCCTGTTGCCATGGAGGAGAGAGGTCACGTGACAGGAGAGCATCACCCTGGTGTGGCAGGAAGTGATCCTGTAACTAGGACCTGTCCTCCAGGTGATGTAAAACCCTCTTGCACCGAGGACGTTTCTCCAGGGCCATGTGCCCATGAGGGAAGGGTTAGGACAGCCTTTATAGTTGGTGATTCGATCACTAGGCATGTAGATAGCTGGGTGGCTGGTGGACGTGAGGATCACCTGGTAACATGCCTGCCTGGTGCGAAGGTAGCGGACCTCACTAGCCACCTAGATAAGGTCTTAGATAGTGCTGGGGAGGAGTCTGCTGTCTTGGTACATGTCGGTACCAATGACATAGGAAAATGTGGTAGGGAGGTTCTGGAGGCTAAATTTAGGCTTTTAGGTAGGAAGTTGAAATCCAGAACTTCCAGGGTAGCATTCTCCGAAATGCTTCCTGTTCCACGCGCAGGACCCAAAAGGCAGGCAGAGCTCCGGAGTCTCAATGCGTGGATGAGACAATGGTGCAGAGATGAGGGTTTTGGATTTGTTAGGAACTGGGGAACATTCTGGGGAAAGGAGGGGCTCTTCCGAAGGGATGGGCTTCACCTTAACCGGGATGGAACCAGGCTGCTGGCATTAACCTTTAAAAAGGAGATAGAGCAGCTTTTAAACTAGATATTAGGGGAAAGCCGACAGTCGCCCAAGAGCGGATGGTTCGGAAGAATGTATCTTTGAAGGATACTACCAAAAGCAGAGAGGTTCCACAAAAGAGTAAAGTAGCCCAAATGCCCTCAAGTATGGAGCAGACAGAGCTTAAAGATCCCAAATTACCCATGTCTAACAATAGCCAAATTAATATGAATAAAATACATTCTCTAAAATGCTTGTATGCAAATGCTAGAAGTCTAAAAAATAAGATGGGAGAGTTAGAATATATAGCACTAAATGAAAGGTTAGATATGATTGGAATATCAGAGACATGGTGGAAGGAGGACAACCAGTGGGATACTGTGATACCTGGGTACAAACTATATTGAAATGATAGAGCTGATCAAATTGGTGGAGGGGTTGCTCTCTATTTTAGAGAGGGCATTGAGTCAGAAAGGATTAAAGTTTTGCAGGAAGCAAAATCTGCTGTAGAATCTATATGGATTGAAATTCCATGTAAAAGGGGGAAGGCAATGGCAGTGGGGGTGTACTATCGAGCGCCTGGCCATAATGACCAAATGGATGATGAAATGCTCAAAGAAATCAAGGAAGCTAACAAACGTTATAGCGCAGTAATAATAATGGGTGATTTCAACTACCCCGGTATCGAATGGGTCAGTGTCACGTCAGGACATGCTAGGGAGATAAAGTTCCTAGATGAAATAAATGACTGCTTCTTGGAGCAGCTGGTTCATGAACCGACCAGAGGGGAAGCCATATTAGACCTAGTCCTTAGTGAAACACCAGATCTAGTGCAAGAGATAAGGTTGTTGGGGCCACTTGGCAATAGTGATCATAGCATGATCACCTTTGATTTAATTAGTGGAGGAGGGATAGTAAGGAAATCCACAGTACTACCTTTTAACTTTCGAAAGGGAGACTATGATAAAATGAGGAAAATAGTTAAGAAAAAACTAAAAGGAGCAGTTGCAAAGGTTAAAGACGTACATCAGGCTTGGCTGTTGTTGAAAAATATTATCTTGGAAGCCCAAGTGGAAGGAAGTCCAAAAAACTGCCAGCATGGTTTAAAGGTGAGGTCAGAGAGGCTGTTGTTGCCAAAAAAGCATCTTTCAGGAAATGGAAAAAAGAGCCAAACGACGAAACCTGGAAACAGCACAAGCACTGGCAAGTCAAATGCAAGGCATTGATAAGGCAGGCAAAGGGAGAATTTGAGAAGAAGCTTGCTGCGGAAGCAAAAACGTGAAGTAAAGACCTTTTCAAGTACATTCGTAGCAAAAAATCTGTGAGAGAGTCAGTTGGTCCATTAGATGATAAAGGGGTTAAAGGAGCACTAAGAGGCGACAAGGCGATAGCGGAGAGACTGAATGAATTCTTTGCTTCAGTCTTTACTGAGGAAGATGTAGTGATGTTACCCATGACTGAAGTGGTATTTAAAGGTGTGGAAGAATTGAAGGAAATATCGATACATCGGGAAGATGTATTACAACTATTAGATAAACTGAAGAGTAGCAAATCACCTGGGCCGGATGGTATACATCCAAGGGTGTTGAAAGAACTGAAATATGAGATTGCAGACCTGCTATTAGTAATCTGTGAACTATCATTAAAATCATCTC